>CATOUR010000129.1:2626368-3939553 GCA_951848785.1 Callosobruchus maculatus | reverse complement strand
ACAGACAGACCGACAGACAGACAGACCCGACAGACAGGACAGACGCGACAGACAGACAGACAGACAGACCGGACAGACAGACAGACCGACAGACAGACAGACCGACAGACAGACAGACGACAGACAGACAGACCGACAGACAGACAGACCGACAGACAGACAGACCGACAGACAGACAGACCGACAGACAGACAGACCGACAGACAGACCGACAGACAGACCGACAGACAGACCGACAGACAGACCGACAGACAGACAGACAGACCGACAGACAGACCGACAGACAGACCGACAGACAGACCGACAGACAGACCGACAGACAGACCGACAGACAGACCGACAGACAGACCGACAGACAGACCGACAGACAGACCGACAGACAGACCGACAGACAGACCGACAGACAGACCGACAGACAGACCGACAGACAGACCGACAGACAGACCGACAGACAGACCGACAGACAGACAGACAGACAGACCGACAGACAGACCGACAGACAGACCGACAGACAGACCGACAGACAGACCGACAGACAGACAGACCGACAGACAGACCGACAGACAGACCGACAGACAGACCGACAGACAGACCGACAGACAGACCGACAGACAGACCGACAGACAGACCGACAGACAGACCGACAGACAGACCGACAGACAGACCGACAGACAGACCGACAGACAGACCGACAGACAGACCGACAGACAGACCGACAGACAGACCGACAGACAGACCGACAGACAGACCGACAGACAGACCGACAGACAGACCGACAGACAGACCGACAGACAGACCGACAGACAGACCGACAGACAGACCGACAGACAGACCGACAGACAGACCGACAGACAGACCGACAGACAGACCGACAGACAGACAGACCGACAGACAGACCGACAGACAGACAGACCGACAGACAGGACCGACAGACAGACCGACAGACAGACCGACAGACAGACCGACAGACAGACCGACAGACAGACCGACAGACAGACCGACAGACAGACCGACAGACAGACCGACAGACAGACCGACAGACAGACCGACAGACAGACCGACAGACAGACCGACAGACAGACAGACAGACCGACAGACAGACCGACAGACAGACCGACAGACAGACCGACAGACAGACCGACAGACAGACCGACAGACAGACCGACAGACAGACCGACAGACAGACCGACAGACAGACCGACAGACAGACCGACAGACAGACCGACAGACAGACCGACAGACAGACCGACAGACAGACCGACAGACAGACCGACAGACAGACCGACAGACAGACCGACAGACAGACCGACAGACAGACCGACAGACAGACCGACAGACAGACCGACAGACAGACCGACAGACAGACCGACAGACAGACCGACAGACAGACCGACAGACAGACCGACAGACAGACCGACAGACAGACCGACAGACAGACCGACAGACAGACCGACAGACAGACCGACAGACAGACCGACAGACAGACCGACAGACAGACCGACAGACAGACCGACAGACAGACCGACAGACCGACAGACAGACCGACCGACAGACAGACCGACAGACAGACCGACAGACAGACCGACAGACAGACCGACAGACAGACCGACAGACAGACCGACAGACAGACCGACAGACAGACCGACAGACAGACCGACAGACAGACCGACAGACAGACCGACAGACAGACCGACAGACAGACCGACAGACAGACCGACAGACAGACCGACAGACAGACCGACAGACAGACCGACAGACAGACCGACAGACAGACCGACAGACAGACCGACAGACAGACCGACAGACAGACCGACAGACAGACCGACAGACAGACCGACAGACAGACCGACAGACAGACCGACAGACAGACCGACAGACAGACCGACAGACAGACCGACAGACAGACCGACAGACAGACCGACAGACAGACCGACAGACAGACCGACAGACAGACCGACAGACAGACCGACAGACAGACCAGACAGACCGACAGACAGACCGACAGACAGACCGACAGACAGACCGACAGACAGACCGACAGACAGACCGACAGACAGACCGACAGACAGACCGACAGACAGACCGACAGACAGACCGACAGACAGACCGACAGACAGACCGACAGACAGACCGACAGACAGACCGACAGACAGACCGACAGACAGACCGACAGACAGACCGACAGACAGACCGACAGACAGACCGACAGACAGACCGACAGACAGACCGACAGACAGACCGACAGACAGACCGACAGACAGACCGACAGACAGACCGACAGACAGACCGACAGACAGACCGACCCGACAGACAGACCGACAGACAGACCGACAGACAGACCGACAGACAGACCGACAGACAGACCGACAGACAGACCGACAGACAGACCGACAGACAGACCGACAGACAGACCGACAGACAGACCGACAGACAGACCGACAGACAGACCGACAGACAGACCGACAGACAGACCGACAGACAGACCGACCGACAGACCGACAGACAGACCGACAGACAGACCGACAGACAGACCGACAGACAGACCGACAGACAGACCGACAGACAGACCGACAGACAGACCGACAGACAGACCGACAGACAGACCGACACACAGACCGACCGACAGACCGACCGACAGACCGACAGACAGACCGACAGACAGACCGACAGACAGACCGACAGACAGACCGACAGACAGACCGACAGACAGACCGACAGACAGACCGACAGACAGACCGACAGACAGACCGACAGACAGACCGACAGACAGACAGACCGACAGACAGACCGACAGACAGACCGACAGACAGACCGACAGACAGACCGACAGACAGACCGACAGACAGACCGACAGACAGACCGACAGACAGACCGACAGACAGACCGACAGACAGACCGACAGACAGACCGACAGACAGACCGACAGACAGACCGACAGACAGACCGACAGACAGTCCGACAGACAGACAGACAGACAGACCGACAGACAGACCGAAGACAGACAGACCGACAGACAGACTGAAGACAGACAGACCGACTGACAGACAGACCGACAGACAGACCGACAGACCGACAGACAGACAGACAGACAGACAGACCGACAGACCGACAGACCGACAGACCGACAGACCGACAGACCGACAGACCGACAGACCGACAGACCGACAGACCGACAGACCGACAGACCGACAGACCGACAGACCGACAGACCGACAGACCGACAGACCGACAGACCGACAGACCGACAGACCGACAGACCGACAGACCGACAGACCGACAGACCGACAGACCGACAGACAGACAGACAGACCGACAGACAGACAGACAGACCGATAGGCAGACAGACCGACAGAGACAGACCGACAGACAGATAGACAGATAGACAGACCGACAGACAGATAGACAGACCGACAGACCGACAGACCGACAGACCGACAGACAGACAGACCGACAGACAGACAGACCGTCAGACAGACCGACGGAAATGAGTGACATGAATTTTTGTTATGTATAATCATAAAACGCCCAAAAAGTGTATTATCTCAAAATCGAAAATTTTCGTGATCACAATTCTCCCCTCACCTATCGGTGTGGGAAGTAAAACTGTGTCGTCGTAATTCCTACGGAGAGAGATTCAAGAAACTATTTTCGAGAGTTTTTGTGTTCGATGTTTTTTGCGGAGAGCGAGCGATGATTTAGTTGCAAGGGGAATAAAACGGTATCACCGCAATGTGTGGGAAGTTCTATGCCAATGAACTTGACTGACTTTTTGAGTTGGCTGTAAGATTGTTTTTTGTAACGGGGATAAAAATTAAGTGTACATGTAAGCCGCCTGATATAATTACTTGTTAGCTTAATAATTCTACTGGTATTGATTGGTGTTGTTTCAATTCTTAAAATAATGATTGTTACTGAAACTGGATAGAAAAAATGCCGTCGGAAATATATTATATCATCTTTATAACGGATAATATCTACCAAAACAGGTATTTGTTGGATTCAATTATCTTCTCTAGTTGCTATAGTGCTATAGCAGGCAAAATCTATTCACATAAAGCAGAGCAGGGTCATATATAAGAGAAGGGGCGGTTAGGGGTCCCCCCCATGAGTATGCTTATGAATGAAATAAACTACTAAAGTAATACAAAATAAAAGTAATTTTATTTTTTATACTATTGTTTAACTTTTTCTGTGTATCCACCCTCAGTTTCTGGAGTTTTGAGCAGCGGTGCAACCTATACAGTTTTAAGTAAATTAAAACATTACAAAATCAAGTCTTTTCTTCTATTATGAACCCCCCATGGATAACTACTAGCTACGGCCCTGAAGCAGAGCCATTGGTCTGTGGCTGGTTGGATTCGGGTTTGATCCCGTTCTTGGCACCAGATGGACTGAAGCGGCCTTCCAGGCTTTCGGAAAGATTCTGGAGTTGCATAACATTCGAAATAAGTGGGTAAGCATTAGAACCCTCCAGTGCGCACCTCTTCGTAACAAGAATGAGGATCATGTCGGTTTATTACCGTAGTATTGGTGTCTAGTAGCTGCAGCTGTAGCCGTCAGGAAACAAATCCCCCTACAGCTGAACAAAACTCCAAGCTTCTGGGATGCCGCTTTAGCAATACTGACGACGTGGTCGTGCCAGGACATGTTATTGTTGGTGTTGATCACTAAAAGCTTGACGGAAGGTGACTCGACTATGGGGTGACCCTCCATTTCCACAGTTGGTAAGCCAACGTGAGACTTCTTTAAGTGTTGTTGCCTGACTTTTCTGTACGTTGAACTGTACTTTATTTACTAATTCCCACTGGACAATTGTTTTGATATCTACGTTGATCTGTAAGGCATGCTGCTGATGGAGATGGAGAATACTCTCGATATCGATTTCTCATTGGCATGGAGGGGGATATTTATTGTGGAATTTGCTCCAAAAATCTTGAGAAAACCTCCAGATTTGTTCTCAGAAGCCATTGCGATTGTTCCATCTCCGTATGTAATTGAGGGAAAGCTACCCATCCAGATGTTCACCTCTATTTTATTCGGCCAGCTTCCCTTCTATTTTATTTTGGCATCTTGTTAGATTTTTTGCGTTTCGAACGATTGCAACGTATTTAATCTTCGACTCAACAGCGGCCGGTCTGTTTTTGACAGTGCAGTACCGTACTCGAAAGTTCGATGAGTCTAAAATTTTTGCCCATCACAGGTCTTGTGAGAAAAAGAGAAACTTGTCATACCTCTTTCCTAAGTTTCTCAAAGCATCTCAGTCAGGAACCTCTACTAAACCATGATCCAAATTGTCTAGGATGATGTTATCCCGTGAGGGGTTGCTAGATCCCCTTCGGGCACCTTTTCGGGCGGTGGATAAAGGAACGCCTGTCAGATATGGGAAGACGGACCAAAAGTAGCATCTCGCACACCGAGGTGACTGAACAAGATCGGGTAACCAACCCCCGATGGTGTGGATCACCACCAAGAAGCGCACGGACACTGTCTAACTCGAAGCAGGAGGCTGTCACAGACCGCTCCGATAAAAACCTAGCAATGGAAAGGGACCTGTCTACTTTAAGGAATGTACGGCAACCCGGCTGACTTCACATGATACGGCTAACGAAACCAAGTCAAGGTGTGACGCGATCCGTGCGTGGTGGTGATAGCATCGTCGTTAACGGAGCCTTTGGAAAAAAGGACGACCTCTCATAGTAATTAGTCTTTACAGTGGTCGCCTCACAAGAAGACCTTATTACTTCCCATACCGATAGGTGAGGGGAGTATTGTCATCGCGAACATTTTTGATTTTGAGGGGATACGCTTTTTGGGCGTCCTATGATGTGTACATAACCAAAATCCACGTCACTCATTTCCGTCGATCTGTCTGTCGGTCTGTCTGTCGTTCTGTCTGTCGGTCTGTCTGTCGGTCTGTCTGTCGGTCTGTCTGTCGGTCTGCCTGTCTGTCGGTCTGTCTGTCTGTCGGTCTGTCTGTCTGTCGGTCTGTCTGTCTGTCGGTCTGTCTGTCTGTCGGTCTGTCTGTCGGTCTGTCTGTCGGTCTGTCTGTCGGTCTGTCTGTCGGTCTGTCGGTCTGTCTGTCGGTCTGTCTGTCGGTCTGTCTGTCGGTCTGTCTGTCGGTCTGTCTGTCGGTCTGTCTGTCGGTCTGTCTGTCGGTCTGTCTGTCGGTCTGTCTGTCGGTCTGTCTGTCGGTCTGTCTGTCGGTCTGTCTGTCGGTCTGTCTGTCGGTCTGTCTGTCGGTCTGTCTGTCGGTCTGTCTGTGGGTCTGTCTGTCGGTCTGTCTGTCGGTCTGTCTGTCGGTCTGTCTGTCGGTCTGTCTGTCGGTCTGTCTGTCGGTCTGTCTGTCGGTCTGTCTGTCGGTCTGTCTGTCGGTCTGTCTGTCTGTCGGTCTGTCTGTCGGTCTGTCTGTCGGTCTGTCTGTCGGTCTGTCTGTCGGTCTGTCTGTCGGTCTGTCTGTCGGTCTGTCTGTCGGTCTGTCTGTCGGTCTGTCTGTCGGTCTGTCTGTCGGTCTGTCTGTCGGTCTGTCTGTCGGTCTGTCTGTCGGTCTGTCTGTCGGTCTGTCTGTCGGTCTGTCTGTCGGTCTGTCTGTCGGTCTGTCTGTCTGTCTGTCGGTCTGTCTGTCTGTCGGTCTGTCTGTCGGTCTGTCTGTCGGTCTGTCTGTCGGTCTGTCTGTCGGTCTGTCTGTCGGTCTGTCTGTCGGTCTGTCTGTCGGTCTGTCTGTCGGTCTGTCTGTCGGTCTGTCTGTCGGTCTGTCTGTCGGTCTGTCTTTCGGTCTGTCTGTCGGTCTGTCTGTCGGTCTGTCTGTCGGTCTGTCTGTCGGTCTGTCTGTCGGTCTGTCTGTCGGTCTGTCTGTCGGTCTGTCTGTCGGTCTGTCTGTCGGTCTGTCTGTCGGTCTGTCTGTCGGTTTATCTGTCGGTCTGTCTGTCGGTCTGTCTGTCGGTCTGTCTGTCGGTCTGTCTGTCGGTCTGTCTGTCGGTCTGTCTGTCGGTCTGTCTGTCGGTCTGTCTATCGGTCTGTCTGTCTGTATGTCTGTTGGGGTTTTTTCTAACGTCGTAATCTCAGGAACCGCTGCATGGATTGTGATGAAATTTGGGTAGCGATATGTTGTGGGGTCGTAGTAGGTAATGTTCCTATAATTTTGGAAATCATTGTACGGGGGTCGGAGTAATTAGCAAAAAACAAAAAAATTCAAATATTCCTCAAACTTCGTTGTTAGCCGTTTTATGAGTCCCTGATCGTTTTCTACTTTTTTTGGGTGAGGGTGAATTTGGGGTGGCTGCGGGTGAGGGGTTGTAAAACTGAAAATTTTGTTGTATTCATAATGGGCTATCCATTGACCTGTAAATGAAAAACCTATCGGTATAATAAACTTTTTCAAGTCCATCCGAACGCTGCCTTGTTTATTATAGAAAGGGACTTAGAATGTGTGATGTATACATACGAGTATTGTTTTACATCGTTCTATATTGCGTAACGCGAAAATTACTGAATAGATTTTAATGACATTTTGACACAGTATTACTATCGCGGCGAAGATGGAAAGCGCGTGTTTTGGAAAAATCGTGTCAGTGGCGGCGCAGCAATAATAAAAAGAATAAAAATATAAAAACGGCTCAAACTTTGTTTTTAGGCGTTTTAGGGATTCCTGATCATTTTCTACTTTTTTTGGTAGGGATGAATTTGGGGTGTTGGGGGGCGGAGGGTTGTAAAACTGAAAAATTTGTTGTATTCATAATGTGCTGTCAATTAACCTGTGAATGAAAAATCTAGCGACATAATATCTTTTTTTAGGTCCATCCGAACATTGCCTTGCTTATTATAGAAACCAAGGGACTTAGAATTTGTGATGTATACATACGAGTATTGTTTCAAGTTCTGTATTGCGTAATGCGAAAATTATTGAATTGATTTTAATGAAATTTTTACATAATATTACTACCGCGGCGAGGATGGAAAACGCGTATGTTTTCGAAAAAACGTGTCAGTGGTGGCGCAGCAATAATAAAGAAGCTAAAAATATAAAAGAGCTCAAACTTCGTTTTTAGACGGTTTGGAGGCTACTGATCGTTTAGCATCGTCCAGTTGAAACATGCAGAAAAAACTGTGGCATCCTACCTTCTAAGAAGGGAGACGCAAGAAACTCTTTACGAGAGGTTTTGTGATGGATGCTTTTTTGCAGGCGGGTGGGCGATGATTTGGTTGCAAGGGGATTTCAGACTACAGCTTCATGCCAATGAGAAAATAATAAACTGGTATCACCGTAATGTGTGGGAAGTACTGAGTCAATCAACTTGACCAGTGGCGGCCCACTAATGAGAGCAAGTGAGCAATTGCACCCCCTTGAATTTTTGAATCAAACAAAATAATCAAAGGCTGTAGTGTCTGCTGTTTTTATGCACGTTTAACAAGTATTGTTACGTCGTGATTCACCGTCTGCGCACACACATGGATCGCCGCGCCGGCCGTTCGCCGCGACCCGCAGCTCCTATGAGCATAAACAAGGCGTTGCTACATTCAGCCATATAAGTTCCATTAGAGGTGGGGGTAGCTAATATTTCTAGCGTTTCCAATGCCGCGTAAACGTAGCAGTGGAGCAAGAATTTAGTCTGCTCACGATAGTGTTTACTGTCGTGATTTTGTATCCGCAGCGAAAACATAGGCGTAGTATAATAGTTTTACATGGTCTGAAAACGAATTCTGTCGCGTTTTTGATAGACAATGCGTTTTCACAGCTAACCTACGATGAGAAAATTGGAGTGAAAAATCTTAAATGCCCGATGCCTCAGTTATGTTTAGAAAATAAACAGACTGTGAGAGGTAAAGACATTATACGGAAATTCAATCCGACTATTTACCAAAAAAATGACTGGATTTGTGGATGCGATGCTAAAAATGTCTTCTTTTGTTTCCCGTGCCTTTTATTTGGTGGTGAGCCGTCTTGGTCAAAAAACGGAATAAGAGACTTGGTTCATCTTAGTGCTAAGATTAATAAACATGAAAATTCAGAAGGACATCTCAGACATACATTTAGTTTGAGAATGTTAGGGAAAAATAACATTCAAAACGTTTTGGACTCGTCGTATAGAAAGTCGATTCAGAAACATAATGAAGACGTAACAAAAAATAGACATGTTTGGATTTGATAATAAATTGCATCAGGTTTTGTGGCGCATTTGAGCTGGCTCTTAGAGGTCATGATGAACGGCAAATGTCAAACAGCAAGGGGATTTTCAGAGAATTAATAGATTTTACTGCAGAGTTGGATAAAACACTCAAAGATCACATCGAATCTGCGCCAGTTTTTAAGGGATTGTCAAAAACAATTCAGAATGAGTTGTTGGATGCAATGTTGAGGGTGTATCATCAACAAGTTGGGAACGAAATAAAAAAACTGACTACGTAGCTGTGATCGCAGATGAAACTACCGATGTATCTGATCAGTTTCAACTGGTACTTGTTTTCAGATATATAGTCGACGGAAGACCGGTCGAAAGATTTTGGAAGTTTCTACTGCCGAGTGGACATGATTCCAATGCTATTTCTGCCTGCATATTGAACGAAATTAGTTTGCTTGTTGATGACCCTGAAAAACTTATTGCACAGAGTTATGATGGAGCGGCAGTCATGAGTGGTGCTATTAATGGCGTGCACAAACACGTCCAAGAGCGGTATCCAAGAGCAAATTTTGTACATTGCTATGCTCATCAGGCAAATCTAATCATGTCACATGCTACCTCAAGTAATAGTGACTGCAGAATCTTCTTTGCTAATTTAACAGGACTGTGCACGTTTTTCTCTACATCACCACAACGAGCTGCACGACTGGAAGAGTTTCTCCACAAAAAGGGCTTACCTCGTTCCTCAAAAATAAAATGGAACTTCAATTCACCGAGAAGATATAATTGGAGCTCTAGAAAAAATTGAGAGAGAGGCAACTTCCCAAACAACCATTCAGCAAGCTGGTGCTCACTTGCGAATTTTAGAGGACGAGAGTTTCATCTACTGGTTGACTTTTTTTCATAAAATTATGCCTCATGTGGACATATTGTTCAATCAATTACAAAAAGTTACCACAGATGCATTAAAAATCCATAATAATATAGGTGACTTTGATCGAGCCATTGGCAAAATAAGAAGCGAAATCAGTAACACAGAAACTCAACCTGTTGATCAAAATAATTCGGAACTGACTCCCCCACCATCGAAGCGACGAAGAACAGCTGATAAGAGCGAACGAAGAAGACAATCTATTGAAGTGTGCGATAGTATTTTATTGGAAATTAAAACTAGATTTCAGTTTATCGGGCATTTAATATTATCAAAATTAGTTTCTTTCAATCAGTTCCCGTTATTTGAGAAAGAGTTTCCAGAAGATTTTCTCAAAGAAGCAATAACATTTTATCTATGCCTCAATGGGGGCCGACTACGGACTGAACTAAGCGTTTTATATTCTAGAGAAGAATTTATGCAAAGTTCGGAAACTAGTGCTGTAGGACTACTGGGTCTTCTGCAAGATGGTTTGAGTAACAGCTTTCATGAGGTGATAAAGCTTTTGAAAATCATATAACAATCCCGATGACAACGTCTGAAGCGGAACGCCAGTTTTCTAGGCTGAAGAGAATCAAAACCTTCCTAAGGAATACCATGAAAGAAGACAGATTAAATGCCCTCACCATGTTATCGTGCGAGAAGGAATTCATTAATGACTTTCCAAACTTTAACGAAAAAGTGATAGAACTATTCTATACATTAAAAACGCGCAAAATGGACTTTATTTATCGTCAACTATAATTGGAATGTGAAGTGCAACATTTAAAACTATTTAAAATAAACTGTAGAACGAATAGGTTGTCGACGAATCATATAAATTATACTTAAGGATTGGGTAAGTGTTTCTTTATATCGCTTTCACCAATTTTTGCAATTATGCACCGCCTATCTGAAGCACCTAGGGCCGCCACTGAACTTGACTTAATTTTTTTCTCATACTTTTGGGTCCAATATGGATACCAACAAAGAAAACCACTTAAAAAGCACTAGACTGGGAACCGAAGAGCGAAACAGATTCTTGTGAAAGAACTAAAAAACAAGACAGTGATAGATCGTGCGGTATGCAAGGAGGCGCCGCATCCATTCCTGCAGGCTTCGGAGAGATGGGAGTGCAGCAAAAATAAGAGATTTCAGGAGCTCAGCGAAGGAAGCTGAAAGCTACGAAAATGGCTGATGGAACTTAATCAATAAAACCTCCAAAAGCACTCAGCTGAAAGAAGAATCACAGGGAGGAGAAAATAATTTCGGCTTAGCTTTCTGGGGCATCTAAAGACTCAAAAGAGATGAGACCAGAGGGTAAAGTCATGAAGGGGGCAAAACGCCTACAGATGATTCGAAAACTCTCACACAAACATCAAAGAGGCCACGAAAGGATAAAGCGTTCGATGAATACACCCAACTACAGGAAATGCTTAGGTAAAGTTTAAGAAATATACAAGTAAATAATAATATACGGAATAAAGAGAAAAAGTGAATAAAATAAAATAAATAACAATACTACCTACGCGAAGGCTAGAAATATCCTATAAATCAACAACTATCTAAATATTATGTGCTAATTCTGGTAAATATTAATTTCACCCCTTGATGTGTTGTGCATATCACATGTCTATCAATAAGTTCAAAATTCGAGCACATCAGTATGATTAGTGACTTTCTCGGAGTGTTCGTATGTGGTAGATCACAGTAAAACAATCTAGAATGTCGAGTTTATCCGTCATCATCATAGTCACAATGTCTTAACAGACATGTTGTGAACTCGTAAAATGAGTTCATTTTGCTTTCTGCATCCTCATGCCGTTGACCAGATATATCGACTGGTTGATCCACCTTTAGGGACAATTTCTCACCCCAAGGACAAGAACGTGTCCTGACTCTTCTCAACTCGTCCACCCAAAGCTGTTGGTTGAGAAGAGGTTACTGCTTATACCGACAGTAGTTCGGTTCCTTTTAGTCGCCTTTTACGACACGCAGGATATACGATGGGAGATATAGATATTCTAACCCGCCCCCACACGGGGCGAGTTTATCCGTGGGACATGATAATGAATCAAGCTTGATAAGGATGGACAGTCAATTTCACTATTTAATAGGCTATGCAGAAAATACATCGAACCTTATAATCTCCGCGTGTTGGGTGAAATGTGTTGGTTTTGCTCTAGCAACACTGAATAATTACAACCTCTATCCGGATAAATACCATTTGATTTAAAAGATAACAACTTGAGGTATTTACGATTTACAAGTTCAAATAACAGTATTCTAATTTAGATTGTACGTACAAAGCAAAGGGTCCTTAGAACAGTTAAATTTTGGAAATGCCTTCCATTTTTACTTCCCACAACGATAGGTGAGGGGAGTATTGTGATCGCGAAAATTTTCGATTTTGAGATAATATGCTTTTTGGGCGTTTTGTGATGTCTACATAACGAAAATGCACGTCAATCATTTCTGTCGGTCTGTCTGTCTGTCTGTGCGCGTTTTTCTAGCATCGTAATCTCAGTAACCGCTACATGGATTTTGATGAAATTTGGGCAGCAATATGCTGTCAGGTCGTAGTGGGTAATGCTGCTATAATTTTGAAAATCGGTGCATTGGCGGCGGAGTACTTAGAAAAAACAAAACATTTCAAATATTCCCCAAACTTCGTTTTTAGGCGTTTTAGGTGCTCCTGATCATTTCCTACTTTTTTTTGGGTGGGGGTGAAAATTGGGGTGGTTGGGGGGGGGGGTTGTAAAATTGAAAAAATTGTTGTATTCATACTAGACTGCCCACTGACCTGTGAAGGAAGATCTAGCGACATCAATAACTTTTTTAGGTATATCCGAGCATTGCCTTAATGCCTATTACAGAAACCAAAGGACATAGAATTTTTTTCCGATGTATACATACGAGTATTGCTTTAGGTCGTTCTGTATTTTATAATGTGGAAACTACTGAATTGATGTTAATGAAATTTTGGCACAGTATTACTACTTTGGCAAGGATGGAAAACGCGTATGATTTTTAGAAATCGTCTCAGTGGCGGCGCAGCAATATTAAAAAAGCTAAAAATATGAAAACAGCTCAAACTTCGTTGTTAGGCGTTTTAGGGGTTCCTGATCATTTTATACTTTTTTTTGGGTGGGGGTGAAACTGGGGTGGTTGGCGGGTGGGGGGTTATAAAACTGATTTTTTTGTATTCATAAAAGGCTGCCCTTTGACCTGTGAAAGAAAGACCTAGCGGCATAGAACACTTTTTCTAGGTCCATTCGAACATTGCCTTGCCGATTACAGAAACCAAGGGACTTTGACATTTTGACACAGATTTATTACCGTCTATCTCTTTCAGAGAAACTGAAATAAAAAACGAATAGTATGTGTACATGGCCGCCGTCGTTCATATTTACCTGTACCGTATTATCCGCGCGGGTAAAATTGCCAAAAAAAAACGACGTCTGTGAGGCCCTTAAAGAAGAGAAAAGGGTGCATGTTTTAAGTGACAAGTTGAAAAGCTGAAAAAGTTAGAAATGTCAGATAGAATCTACGAAGTTATAAGTTAGTTTATTACAAAATACCACACTTTCTGGCACTTCGGTTTATTTTAATCTAAACCATCTTCAGGTGTCAAAAGGTCTGTCTGATTCTTCTCACGGTCACTAGAAAGATAAGCATTAAGTTCTCGGCTGGTGAGAAGAGCCAAAATGTATGGAAGTAGCAGCCATATTTTCAAGGATTTTAAGAAGACTCAAACCGAAATTGCAAAGGAAAGAATCAGACAGACCTTTCTGACGCCTGAAGATGGTTTAGATTAATATAAACCGAAACGCAGTGAAGAAAATTATAATTTCAGTCGTTGTCCGAAACCCATGAAAAACAACCAAAATCTATAGTCGCGGTCACTACAAAAATAAGCATTAAGTTCTCGGCCTGGTGAGAAGAGCCAAAATGAATGGAAGTAGCAGCCATATTTCCAAGGATTTTAAGAAGACTCAAACCGAAATTGCAAAGGAAAGAAACAGACAGACCTTTTTGACACCTGAAGATGGTTTAGATTAAAATAAACTGGAACGTAGTGAAGAAAAATTATAGTTTTCAATCGTTGACCGAAACCCACGAAAAACAACCAAAATCTATAATCGCGGTCACTAGAAAAATAAGCAATAAGTTCTCGGCCTGGTGAGAAGAGCCAAAATGAATGGAAGTAGCAGCCATATTTTCGAGAATTTCAAGAAGACTCAAACCGAAATTGCAAAGGATAGAAACAGACAGATCTTTTTGACACCAGAAGATGGTTTATTTTATTTTATTTTATTTATTACAATACCCAACAGTACAAAATACCACTTACAGGGTAAGGTCAACATGCCAAAGAAAAATAACAATACATATTATGACCAGAACAATTTACAAAAATAGGCTTATTTCAGAAGGCTTTTTATAGTAGATATTTTACAATGAAATATGTCCAGCTGGCTACTTATGCGGTTATAGTTTCTGCACATTGTGAACAGTGGAGAGAAATACAAGTAGTTGGTACGTGCCGCAGGAAGGTAAAATGTTACGTTTTGCCGAGGTACTATTCTAGGAACGTTAAACATTAGTTGACAAAAAATAAAAGAGTTATCAGCTAAGTTATTGATTAATTTAAATAACATTATTATCTGGATTGTACGTCTAGATTCTAAGCTGCTAACAAGATGTCTCTCAAGTAGTGACTCATGGGGTATACCAATAGGCGGATATGTACCATCGACTTTCAAGGACAAATACTAAAAACGTCTTTGAACGAACTCTATTCTATTTATATGAGTGATATGGTGAGGATTCCAAACCAAACATGCATATTCGAGCTTCGACCTGACATACGCGTAGAATAGCACCTTCAATGTTGCGGTTTCAGTAAAGTCGCGGCAGTTTCGTAAAATGAAACCGTATGTATATACGGTTTGCATCCGAAATTGTGTTATCAATATGTGCCACAAAGGTCAGTTGGAGATCAAATGTTACACCCAAGTCACAAAGAGATGGAGTCCTCTGAATAATGGTATCTGACAATGTGTAATCATATAAAAAATGATTCTTTTTTAAAGTATAAGACATCACATAACACTTTCTAGTATTCAGTTAGGTTGTTTCGCGCACACCAATAATCTAATCTATTCAAACTGCTGAGAAGCTGTAGGCAATCAGATTCAGTTTCTATTTGATGGAAAATCTTTAAATCGTCCGCATACAGCAAACAATTCTGACCAGTAGCACTAACAATGTCATTCATAAATAAGTTGAATAACAGTGGACCGAGGTTACTGCCTTGCGGTACTCCAGACGCAGCTACATATTCAGAGGAATTCAGGCCATTAAACATCACAAATTGTTTTCTTCCCGCAAGGTATGATTCAAATAGCAGTATCAAAGAGTCTGATAAGCCATAATACCTCAGTTTGTCAATTAAGAGTCTGTGGTCAATTCTGTCGAAGGCCTTGGAAAAATCGGTGTATATAACATCCGTTTGTGACCCTTTGTCAATATTTTCTGGAATTATCTGTGTAATGTTAATAAGATTAGATACAGTTGAACGCCCTTTCATGAAACCATGCTTCTGAGAACATACTCGCCTAGAGACATGGTTATACAGTCTGTTGTGTAAGAGTATTTCTAGAACTTTTGCAAAATTGCACAAAATTGATATCGGTGTGAAGTTGGCAACATTATTCTACTACCGCCTTTTATGTATTGGGACAACCTTAGATAATTTCCATAATTCGGGAACAGTGCATGAGTTGAGGCATATGTTGATAAAGAGTGCTTATTGGACGTGCTAATACACAAGTACAGTCACGCAAAATGAAAGCTGGTATTTTATCCGATCCGGTTGTCATTTTAGGCTTAATTTGTTTCAAGGCCGAAAGGACTTCGTCCTCATCGAATCCTGAAATATTGAGCATTAGTTCGTCGCTTATAACACAATCATCAGTTTCAATGGTATCTGATGGGGAAGAGTAATACTTTGAAAAATTATCAGTAAATGAATTTAAAAGTTCAATGGGATATGTTAGCTCTTGTCCATTATATGTGATTCTACTAGGTATGTTTGTTGCCTTCTTTTTAGAGTTGAGAAATCCCCAGAACTTGTTTAAATCTTTTTGGACGCCTTCTTCAATTTATCTGATATAAGATTTATATGCTTGGTTTGAGTCCGCCTTAATTTTTAGTCTAATATTTCTAAATTCTTCCAGCACACTGGGATTAATATAAACCGAAACGTAGTGAAGAAAATTATAGTTTCAATCGTTGACCGAAACCCATGAAAAACAATTAAAATAAAACATCTGGAAAATGGAATGGGGTCCTCTGAGCATGAAAAGCATGTTCTCTTTGCATAGCTGATTCACACGCATTTTAATGTACAAAGTTTCAAAATAGCCGAAATAGTCCTTAAATACTGCTTTGGGTACACAGTCTTTATTATAAATGATATTCATTATAGAGTGCAGTTTTTATTACTTTCCAGATCTACTCTTCTCAAAATTCCTTGGAAAAGCAAAACACTGAAATGTTTCGCCACGTGCGGTAGAGTAATATAGAAGGTTCAACCGACAGTTCAGTTAGATACTAATATTATTATTAGTAGGCAACCTCAGTCAGACCTAAGCCCCCTGACAAGTGACCTAGTTATTAGTACTTATCTAAAGGATACATGCAGGCGAGTAGTTTTCTACATCGCAATCGCCAAAGAAATAGGAAACTAGTAAAGATTAGTGATGGTAATATCTACCAAAACCAAATTCGTGCACCTCAGTTTTAACAGTTATCGTTGCACGCCTATGCTCATAGTTAAAATCCTTCCTGGCAGTGGACTTTGCCCAATCTACCCTGGTTGGTTTCAGTTTAGCGTAGAAAATGATCAACCGAGTACACCTCGCGGCGGGAACCCGTTATTGTCATTGTATTTATTTCAACCCTTACTGATCCTCTTTATTTATATACGATATTTATTTTATGATTGTGGAAACCTTGGCAAGTTTGCCGTGGCGTCCTAATCACTTAAATAAGTGGGATGAATCACGTGTGATGCGCTATACGATTTTTTTAACAGCCTTTTTATATATTGTTTATTGTTTATATTTATTTATTTATTTATATATGCCGATATTTTACATTTTTCCATATCCTATCTATATTTTTCTCCCTGACTTTGAACAGATACCTATCCCACCATGTATTATTATTATTATTATTTATCATTTAGACTTTGAATCTTTATAACCATTACTTTATTATACAAATATCAATAATAAGAGCCAGTTTACCACTATTATTAAGACATCGTATATTTTAACATATCAATATAAATATTTCACCAGTAAAATATATGAAATACAAAGCACTCATGATTGATAAATACAAGAATCAAGTAATAAAACCATATGATAAACATTCAGCACTCATGATTAATAAAAACAAAACAAATGTTAAGAAACAAATAATAAAAAACAATATCATAACAATTATGTGTTTTGATTTCATTCTCTCTGAGTTGGTACACATGCATGCTAAAAGAATCTGGTTATCACGGGCACACACACAACATTGGGTTCTAAATGTCACCACTAGACATCATGATCACTTTGGCTATTTCAAAATTTGCTATCGATTTTGACAGTGACTTGTTGCTCACTACAAATCATGCATTATTACTGTTGTTATAGTTAGAAACATTCCTACAGCAGCCTAGATAAACAATTTTTTGCACCAACTCACCAGCTGCCTCCTTAAGCACAAGCACGCACTTTGAATGCCCAGTATTATCAGCCAAATCAATTGGAGTCATACCATTCAGATCTCTCAGTAAAAAATTGGCGTTGTGCTGCAGTAGAGTTGATACATTTTTGCAATGACCATGTAGGGCTGCCAAATGTAACGGTGTCTGGAACAAAATTAAGAAAGCGATACACAGACATATTTATGACCCTCTTTATCTCATAATACCTGAACCTGACAATACCTGACAATATATTGCAAGAAATTACTCGGTCCTGTCCAAATGGAGGGCGATTTATACGTATACGTATACTTCATTCTTTTTCTGGTAAGCGCAGTTATAAATATCGCTGACAATTAAAACAACAAAGAGTTGTACGACGTATCTATTGATTCAATGTAAACGATCTTCAGGTGTCTCTTATACACAAAATAAAATGACTGTGCGAATAATGGATATATTAACAAATGAACCTACAATAAACTTGAAAGAATATGTCAGCTACATAGCTGTATATTTTTTGTATTGAACGAGCAAGCTCTTCGGGCTTGAGATGACTGCATTTCATTTTTAAGGAAGTAAGGTGTTAAAAAAAACGTATGAGGTCCTTTAAGTGGTGGTTCCAGTTTAAGGAAGGAATAGGCTTGAAGGTTTTTATAATTAACTATACGTACGGTCTGTTAGACTATAAGAAAATGAAGTCAAGTTGATTGACTCAGTACTTCCCACACATAATAATGATTTCATTTTATTGATTACCCACTGCATGAAGCTATAGTCTGAATCTCCCTCCTTAGAAACTAGGACGCCACAGCTTTCATTCTGCATGCTTCAACTGAACGATGCAAAACGATCAGAAGCCTCTAAACCGTCTAAAAGCGAAGTATGATCTGTTTTTATATTTTTAGTTTTTTAATTATTGTTGCGCTGCCACTGACACGATTTTTTAGATACTGGCGCATTTTCCACTCTCGCCACGATAGTCAATTCTGTGTCGAAGTTTCATTGAAATCAATTTAATAATTTCTGCTTTACGCAATATACATACAACAAAATTAAGTAATACTCCTATGTGTATACATCACAAAATTCGTCCCTTGGTTTCTGTAATGGCCAAGGAAATATTAACATGGACTTAAAAAATACGACGTATTTCTTCCATAGGTCAACGGCAAACTATTATGAATACAACAAGTTTTTTAGTTTTCCTATCCCCTACCCTACCCCCCAACCACCCCAAATTCACCCCTACCCAAAAAAAACGTAGAAAATGATCAGGAACTCCTAAAACGCCTAAAAACAAAGTTTGAGTCGTTTTTATTTTCTTTGTTTTTTCATTATTGCTGCGCCGCCACTGACACAATTTTTCCAAAACATACGCGTTTTCCATCCTCGCCGCGGTAGTAATACTTGAGGTGACCATTCGTCCCGGATTTTGCGGGATTGTCCCGTTTTCAGACGAGCCATCCCGCATTTACACCGTACCGGAAAATGTCCCGGATTTTATGTTTCTTTTTCGTATATATTTTTTTTAATTTATAAAACAATTTCATCCCCACTCCACGGCTGACACAGCGGAAGACGGAAACACCACCGCCGACGCGTCATTTTGACGTCACATAACCCAAAGTGACATATGACGTCACAATAACGCGTCGGTGGCGGTGTTTCTATCTTTAGCTGTGACATCACACAAGCAGTGTCCAGGCTAGGTCTTTCTACGCGCCGCGCCGTCCCGCATTGGCGCCAGAAAAAATGGTCACTTTAGTAATACTGTGACAAAGTTTCATTAAAATCCATTCCATAGCATTTACGTTACTCAATACAGAACGACCTGAAGCAATATTCTCATGTATTTATCAAAAAATTCTAAGTCCCTTGGTTTCTGGAATAGGCAAGGCAATGTTCGGATGGGCCTAAAAAAAGGTGTTATGCCGCTAGGTCTTTCTTTTACAGGTCAATGGATAGCCTAGTATGAGTACAACACATTTTTGAGATTTACAACCCCCCACCCCCCAACCACCCCAAATTCACCCCCACCCAAGAAAAAGTAGAAAATGATCAGGAACCCCTAAAACGCCTAAAAACGAAGTTTGAGACATATTTGAAGTTTTTGTTTTTGCTAATTACTCCGCTACCCGTATAATGATTTCCAAAATTATAGGAACATTACCTACTACGGCCCCACAGCATATCGCTGCCCAAATTTCATCTCAACCCATGCAGCGGTTACTGAGATTACGAGGCAAGAAAAACGCGCACCGACAGACAGACAGACCGACAAGACAGACAGACCGACAGACAGACAGACAGACCGACAGACAGACAGACCGACAGACAGACAGACCGACAGACAGACAGACCGACAGACAGACAGACCGACGGAAATGAGTGACATGGATTTTCGTTATGTAGACATCATAAAACGCCCAAAAAGCGTGTCATCTCAAAATCGAAAACGTTCACGATCGGTGTGGGAAGTAAAAGACGTAATTATTAACACCAGATCCAGAGTTTATTGAATTTGGGTGCTCTAATTTTGTTAATCGCCAAAATATTATAATATGGATAAAGTTAACAATAACTATGCGCTATACTTTTTTTATCGGAAAATTAGAAACAGAGTTAATAAGTTTTTTATTAGCATTCACAACTGGAACAGCTTATGCAAAGAGCACATGTTAGACAGCACATTTAAACATTCCGCCTCCTCACGAGAAGCTATTGGGCAGATAGAAGTCTTCCATGATACACAACATGCAGTGAAGAAATAAATCATATAATCTCTCGATATATCACCGAACACTGCACACTTATCAAAACTTGAACTTGGTAGAAGACATACTGTTCCGATTATATTCATCACCAACCAACCGCAACTAGTACAAACAACTGTTCGATGTCATGTGTACATGACAGACTTCTGCTGAACGAACTCCTATATTGTGGGCATTCGTCAAGCTAGATCTGTCCTTTCTAAAGATACTGTAGTCTCATAAAGGTAGTTTGATACGGAGACTTCGAACATTTTATAGTATACTAGATACTAGATTATCAGTTGAGAATTTTGCTAGTTATTTCGAAATTATCTGGAGACTACCACGTGTTTATAAGCCTGTTTACATTTTTTTCGATGTTTCCGACAACAGATTTAGTGTTATGAAATTTGTTGCTTTTCTTATACTTGGAGCCTGGGGGTGTCAATTCCAAGTCACTACCACCATCACACCTTAGTTTTTGTTATCAAAAACACCAGACCAAACACGAAATACTTCATATTACATTTGTCGCCTTTTTTTTTTTTTATGGTCGGCCTTCCGCAAAGGCTGAAAGCCTATGGCGCTGTAGGAGCGCTGCGAGAGGACAAATGTCTGTTCACGTTAGATTTGAAACGCTGCAGGTTGTAGCCGTCGGGAAACAAATTCCCCGGCAGCTGATTCCACAGCGTCGAAGTTCTCCAAAAGAAGGAATGCTGGAGGAGACTGGTTCGGGGAGTAAGGACCTCGACCTTGTAAGGATGAGCTTGCAGAGCTTCTCTAGTATTCCTGGTTCGGACGGCCTTTGGTGTTATTATCTGGGAGAGCTCACTCGAACATCTTCCGTGATAGAATCTGTAAAACAGACATAGGTCAGCCACCCTCCTTCGATGTTCCAGGCTGTGGAGGTCCTTTGTGAGGTTAGGCGTATCGATTAATCTAATTGCTCTTTTCTGGATAGTGTCCAGAAGCTTTAGAGTGTGCTTCGGAGCACATCCCCATACATGGGAGCAATACTCCAGCGATGGTCGGATCTGTGCCTTGTAGAGCAGCAGCAGTTGCTCTGGCGTATACAGCTTCCTACAGCGGAACAAAACTCCAAGCTTCTGGGATGCCGTTTTAGCAATACTGACGACGTGGTCGTGCCAGGACATGTTATTGTTGATGTTGATTCCCAAGAGCTTGACGGAAGGTGACTCGACAATGGGGTGACCCTCCATTTCCACGGTTGGTAAGCCATCGTGAGACTTTTTTGTCAGTGTTGTTGCCTGAGTTTTTTGTACGTTGAACTGTACTTTATTTGCTAATCCCCACTCTACAATTGATTTGATATCTGCGTTGATCTGTGAGGCATGCTGCTGTCGCCGACGTAATGTCTCCTGGGATGATAGTGGCTTGCCTGGTTCCATGCAAGACACTAATGTACTGTCATCTGCGAAGCTGTAGATTGGATTGGATGTTATTTCCAGCAGCTCGTTGATGTACAGCAGAAACAGTGTAGGGGATAGGACAGATCCCTGAGGAACACCGGCGTTTATTGAAAATACGTCTGATGAACAGCCCTCGACTACAACAAACAGAGATCGATCGTTCAAAAAGCTGTTCAGCCACTGGCGCAGGCCAGGTGGTAGTCCATAAGCAGCAAGCTTGACCAGAAGTCCGTCATGCCACACTCTGTCGAAGGCTTTCGATATGTCAAGTGCAACAACACGGGATTCGCCATGTTTGTCTATTGCTCTGTTCCACAAGTGAGTGACGTAGGCAAGGAGGTCACCTGTAGACCTGTGCTTGCGGAAGCCATACTGGCGATCATTTATGATGTCATTGTTGTCCAGGTATTTCAGGAGCTGTGTGTTAATGACAGTCTCCATAACCTTAGACATGATACTGAGAAGAGCCACAGGTCTATAGTTGGTGGGATCAGTTTTTTTGCCTTTCTTAGGGATAGGTTGCACGCAGCCAATCTTCCACGAATCGGGAAACACGCCTCGTTGATACGAAAGTTTGAAGAGCTTGCAAAGAATAGGTGCAAGCTCAGCGGCACAGCGTTTAAGGACAATGGCTGGAATTTGGTCTGGACCAGTAGCTTTATTGGTGTTCAGTTTTTGGAGGATGCTTTTTACATCTCGATGTTGAAATTTGACCTCTGCCATTCTCGAGTTCACGCTTATGGTGGTGGTCGGAGTACTTCCTTGAAAGTCTACAGTAGAATTGGCTGCGAAGAGCTTCCCCAAGATGTCTGCTTTTTCTTTAGGAGCAGAAGCGATGGACCCGTCCTCTCCGGTCAAGGGTGGTATTGACGAATAGGAAAAGTTCTGACTAACAGCCTTAGCTACAGACCAGAATGTTCTGGACGAACTAGGGCATGAGAGGAGCTTGTTCTTAATTTTTTGGTTGTGTTCCTCCTTGCTGCTGTCAATCACGCGTTTGCAGTGATTTCTGGCGTCGATAAAACTGCGGTGGTTCTCGGCATTTGGATTTTTCCTCCATTCTTTGTAATGGTGGTTTTTAAAGGAAACTGCATCTCTACAGCGCTGATTGAACCATGGCTTGTTTTTGGAGGGATGCTTGACGACATGAGGAATATAGGCTTCCATGCCAGATATTAATACCTCTGTTATTTCTTGGGCGCAAGCTGATGGGTCTCGTGACTTGAAGCAGACGTCGTTCCAGGGAAAGGACTGATAGTATTCTCTTAGGTCGTCCCACTTTGCTGATCTGTAATGCCAGACCCGGCGAGGCTTTGCATGGTGGAGATCTGGAGAATCCATTCTGCATAGCGTTGAGACGGTGTTATGGTCAGACGATCCCAGTGGAGCAGTTACTTTCACTGTGTAGATTGTTGGAGTAGTTGTTAGATATAGGTCCAACAAACTAGCAAAATCTCCGTGGCGGCTGGGGATCCTTGTTGGTTCTTTGACTATCTGCTCCAAGCCGCAGCTAATAGCGAAGGCTTCAGCTTCACGTCCCTCGTCGTCCGTTTTGTTTGAGTGTTTGAGCCAGTAGGAGTTGTGAACGTTGAAGTCACCCAGAAAGACTATCTCTGAATGAGGGTGATCAAATTGCAGCGCATCCACAGTGGCTGAAAGCTGCTCGAAGAGCTCTTTGCAGTTTTTATTGCTTGGTGGCCTATAAATGCAGCATATAAACTTGGAATGATTTTGGAAGGATATTTTGAGCCATATGATGTCAAATCCTTCCAGTTCGAGCTCCTCTTCTCGATGACAAGAAAGCCCAGATTTAACGTACACGCATACGCCAAACCTACGTCTAAATCGGGTGTATAAGTCATATCCGGGATATCTGAAGCAGTTATCCATTGTTGAAGAGCCGACTTGAGTTTCCGTAAGAGCCAGAATGTGTGGCTTCTCTGCCTGAAGGTGTTGATGGACAGAGTTTATGTTGGAGGCAAGTCCTCGTATATTTGTAAAGTCGGCCCTGAAAAAGTTTCTCTGGCCTTCGGGCCGGTCGTCAGTGCGAAGTTGCTGCGAAGGGCGGCTTCTGTTGTTAGCCTGACGAGGAGTGGCAGCACAATTCTTTAAACAAACTTCGCTTAATGTTCCCCCCGGACCACCTGGCACCCGGAGATCCGAACGGCCAGGTATTTTACCTCCGGAATCTTTTGATCCTGGAAGAGCCATTGAGCATTTTTTACTTCTAATTAGCAACTTGCCTACAAACTAATGCAAAATAAAATTCTGTTCCAAAAGGAGTTTGTTATCAATCCACTTTACACTTCTGATATCAACATTTTTCGATGTTGCCGTAGAAAAAAATCCCAGAAAAAAAAATTTTGGTTCTCAAAGACTTCTCAATTTTGCAAATCTTGTTTTACTTTGACCACACTTAAGTGCAAAAGTAGAAAGAGGATTCTCCAAAACAAACTAAATTAGAACCTGATTACTACATGATAATACAGGGTGGCCATTTAGTGTGTAATTCTTCGATATTCCGCAAGGTATACCTGATAGAAGAAAATGTCAAATACAAAAGTTATTTGGTTATCTAAGACGCATATTCTTAGATATTTTGAAATATACAGGGTGTCGCGGAAAAGTAGGATAGTGATCAACTTGATTTTTTATATGGAACTATAACTTTTTCTTAAATTCTTCTAGTTTCCATCATTGATCTCTATTTAACCCTAAAATATTGTAACATACTGTATATTATGGTATTCGTGTATTTGTATTACTTGTCATTGGTTGTCAAACATGATGTAAAGTCAAAGTGCTAGGTTAGATCTTTTGAAGTGTAAACGTCATCGAATCGTCTAGAGTTTTCGAGAATGACGGATGGATTCTAGAAATGTCATCGAATCCTCTAGATGGTTCGATGAAGTATATATAAAGACCGCCACTCACGGCAGAGCCAACGGGCCGAACGGCCCTGCGCCACGCCAAACTTGGCCGTGTGTGGGGAATTGAGGTTTTGAATAAAGAAAAAAATATATTTTTTTTTGTGATAAATCGAAAGATCATATATAAGTTTTATAACAAAACCGTTTTTGTTTTCTTTTTTTCGCAATAATTCAAAAGTTATATCAAAATAAAAATGGGTTTTTGAATCGAGTACCGAAAACACGCCGACGGCTCCCGAACCCGTGTGACGTAATGATGGCGGTTAAGATGCTCCTTTGACCAACGACATCCTACATCGATACTAGATTCTAGATTCCCAGCCAAACGTGAAAATACTTGCTAGTAACTAGTGTATATTTGTTGCAATATAGCCGATGAATGAAGTTTGCAGCTCAGGACGACCTCTACGATCGAAATAAATATCTTTTTGAATGTTTGAAATCAGATTACAGATTCCAGTAAGTAAGTAAGTACCTAATCAAATATGTCTTATTGAAACTATCTGGTGCATGTTCGGCTGGCCTAGTGGTTAGAGTATTGGCTAATGGACAATTTTTTATGAGTGGTGGCGTCCCACAGGGGTCTTCACTATCTCCTGTACTCTTCACGTTATATATGGCTGATATCCCAAAATTCGAGAAAACAGAACTTGCTTCATACGCTGATGATACTTGCGTGTACGCAACAGCTGTCCAAGCAGAGGTTGCATGCAGGCAAGTAGAAATACATATAAATCGGAAAATAGTCCCATACCTGAACGAAAATAAAATCTCCCTGAATACAGAAAAGACACAGGTATTCAGGTGCACAAAAAATTTTGCAAGGCGTAAAACCAAAATATTTAGAAAATTAAGAGTGTCTGATTGTGAAATTCAGGAGAGCAAAACAATCAATTATTTGGGCATTACACTGGATGAGCGTTTATCGTTTCATAGGCACATCGCAAAATTACGAGCCAGGTCATCAGCAATGATTAAAACCTTATATCCCCTCATATGCAGGAATAGTAAGCTGCATAGAAGCGTAAAATTACTTATTTATAAACAAGTAATAAGACCTGCCTTGACTTACGGCTGTGCAGTTTACAGCTCAGCATCTGATACGCAGATAGGTTTCCTACAAAGGATAGAGAATACGATTTTAAGATTAATAATGAGCACCGAGCAAAGAGAAACCAATGAACAAATTAAGGAACGACTGCGGATCTATGATAAAAAATTCATAAACATCAGGCAAGTCATACACGAAATTACCCGAAAATTTTACAGATATTCAGTGCAAAATAGCCCACTTACTGCCAATATCCCAATATCCCATCTGGATGGGAAAACCCGGAAACACGGTCTAATCTACGACCTTATTCTTATAGAACCCTCAGTGTAAATATGTATTATATGTTCTGTAAGTAATGTAAATAGTATAAATAACTAGATTTAGGATATAACAGCAAATAATTTTTTTAAGTGGGTTTTTACCATTTTCCCGCAAAAGAATATAACTTTTTTACCAGAAAAAGTTGTGCTGAAGGATGAATTGCTTTGGTTAACTAATCATATGGGGTATATCAGACTTATCACATGCCAGGAGGTGATAAAACCTACATTAGCATGTCAAATAGGTATTATTTGTTGTAAATACAGCCTACCACCAGGCACCCGAGGGAGCACAACTGAGTTATGGCCTCAGTTCCCTTGGTTAAAATGTGAGCCCTAGGGCCAATCTCATGTATTATAAATACCACGACAAGTATTGTAATAATAATTAATCAATAAATGTGTTAAAGGTTAAAAAGGATCCGTTGGTCTGGGTTCAAAGCTCAGCCTGTCCATTTTTTTTTTATTTTTTTTTATCAAATAATTCATTCATGTGCTTTTTGCACTTATGTACATTTTTTTCTACGATCAACATAAATATGTTTTTGAAACAAATTCTATCAGACATATTACTTGCACTGCATAGTGCAAAAACTAAGTACAGGACGCGGTGGACAATTCAAAAAATCAGTTCAAATGGTGTTTGTCCGTCAATATCAACCGCCAATATTTTTTTTAAAAAATTTTGGTTAATAAAACAAAATCCATTCATTTTTTAAGTTTTTAATATAGACATAAAATAAAACTCGTAATCACGACAGTCTTCTGTTTATCACTTTGTATTTTTATTTATTTAACTTTGAGCAACGAAGCTTAATAATTAAATTTTCATAAAAATTTAACAAACAAAAATATATAAACGCAATGCAAACAAACAAAACTTATTCTTCTATGAGTTTCAATGTTATAGTTATCTTTACTGTACGTAGATGCTTTTCTGTTAAAATATTTGTTAGTAATTTCATCTTATATGAAATGAATCCAATTTTTTTTAATAAATTATTCATATGTACATCCCAACGTAAGTGTGAGTCTAAATATATTCCTAGATACTTTATACTTTTTTCTATGTTCGGGACTAAAAAATATAAGTAGAGTGTAAAAGATAGTTCTGAAACATACCCCCCACTCTCCACGCCTGTAGACCCCCCACCATTAGCCCCCCACCCATACCCCCTCTCTTCACAAATTCTGAAACAGACCTCCCACTCTCCACGCCTGTAGACCCCTCACCATTATCGCCCCACCCCCCTCTCTGATGTATTAGAATGTAGTATATCCTCCCACCACCGTCTTAGAACATAATTAAACCTCTCTCCAATAAGAACGCCACACCCCAAGACCATTAATTGATAACCGGTTTGGGTGGAGGTGAGTGGGTTTTCAGTATAGGTTCAAGGGAACCAAAATGAAAGAAGCGTAAACCGGTTTGATCGAGTTCAATAAACTGTTGAATGATGGTCATGCACCTGAGAAACCTGTTTGAGCGGATGTGAACCGGTTTGATGGGGTTCAAGAAGATTCAATGAACTTGCTCTCCGAATGCCACACTCCTAGACCATTAATTGATAACCGGTTTGAGTGGAGGTGATTGGGTTCTCAGTATAGGTTCAAGGGAACCAGAATGAAAAAAGAGTAAACCGGTTTGATCGAGTTCAATAAACTGTTGAATGATGGTCATGCACCTGAGAAACCTGGTTGAGCGGATGTGAACCGGTTTGATGGGGTTCAATAAGATATAATGAACTTTCTTTTTGATGTATTAGAATGTAGTATACCCTCACACCACAATCTTAGAAGATAATTAAGCCTCTCTCCAAGATAAACACCACTCCCCTTAATTGCACACATACCAAAAAACACACGTATGAGATGGGTGGCCACCAAGGAGAATATTTTTGTTGTGAGTGTAATTTACAGTATATGTCTCTGAGCAGTAGAATGTATCTTTTTTGAAATATATAAAAGTGCTATTTTTTTCTATTATCACCGCAATCAATGTGTGGTAGGCTGTGAGCTGTTTTTACTCCACTGGATAAACTAAGTGAAACTGTGACATGGGAACAATGTAATTAGAGAAAAATACTGTCCAAATCAAGAGGAATTCAAGAATCACTTGGATTGTCTAAAAAACTTAATGCAATGACTATATACAACATATAGTGTAACAGACGGAAATGTGTCATAAGAATTACTATACCCAAAAAAATACTGACGAAGGCTCTACACCTATAGCAGCTGGTCATTGTCCTAACACCAGACAAAAAAATACTGCCGACTACATAAATGCATCGATGCAAGGTCAAAAAAGTAACAAGTTATGATGGCTACAACCATGTAAGGAAAAATGAATGTACCAGACTGCTTGAAGGTACATGGAAGTAAATTGTTAAATTACGTACCTGAAAAAGCAATCAGAACACCAGTGCACTTCAAAACTCGATGCCTGTCTACAAAAAACCAAGGATGTAATGCTTATTTAGCAAGTGCATTGCTCTCTCATAAAATGAAAAATCCCTCGACGTCTGGAAGGCGATTTAATTTATTGAGCCATTAAGAAACTGCCTTATGACAGGAGATACATATATGGAAATCCGTATATAATAAAATTAATGAGTAGTAATAAATTGAAACCACTAGTGGCAGAATGCAGGTAGCACTAATTTGTTTGCATTGAACAGGACAAAAAACCGTACTGGTATATAAAGGCACTAGAACTGTTCTCGTCCTCGTACAATATATTTGATATTTTGTGAACATGGCAGCGATCAAGATTTTGTCCCACATGAGAAGGCAGGCAGAGGAAGAGAGTTTTGAGGAAGTTGATACAAGCTTCGAAGTTATCTCTGGAAGACTTGAAGACATCAGACCTTTAAATTCATCCACCCCGGTAATTAAAAAAACTATTTAGTCAGTTTAAACCTCTACTCTTTAGTGATGTTTTTTGTAAGAAAGTGTTGTGTACCCAAAAATTATCCAAAAAAACTATTTAGTCAGTGTAAACTGCTACTTTTTAGCGATTTTTGTGAGATTATTTAGGAAATATTCACAAATGAATAAGTACAGTTTTAAAGCTCTATCAATTAAATATATGATATAGTAAGAGTTATCAGTATTTGATCTACTTTCAGTGCTTCAAACCTTACCTCAAGACTTGAAAAACAATATTAGGATTTTGTTAGATCAATCTCTTAGGTTTTTACAATATTAGGATTTTGTGAGAATAATCTCTTAGGCTTTTTACAGGAACAGAATTCTTAGGAATAAATTATTTTTATTCGTTATAGATACGCAGTCGTCAGGAGCAAACAGAAACTGAGGAAACCGAGGGGGAAGATGAATTTAATACGACCATAAGCGACGAGGCAGAAAACTTCCTTCAGGAAGTGAACAATTTAAAAAGTAGAGGGTTGCAATTAGCCAGAAAACATAAAAAAAACAGATGGATATTCAAAGAAAAATTAATAAACATAGAATGAAAATTTTAAAATTAGAAAGTAAATTAAAAAAAATTGATGATTTTATCAATTTATGTCAAAATTTAAGCACGTAGTTTTTTGCTGATTTTTTTTATTTTTGCTGATTTTTTGAGAGATTCATTTCGCTTTTTTATTTTTTTATTTTATAGATCTCAAAATTTCCATCTTTTCTTTATTATGGTTTCTGTATAGTTCTTATTTTTAAGTTGTTATTTTTTAATTGATAATCTTAATAAATATTTTTAACTGATAACTTCGTTTTTGATTTAACAAAACAGAAAATGCGTTCAGAGTGTTATGAAAAGAGTACTATGAAAAGAAGATTGACAAAGAGATGCAACAACAACAAATATGGCTGAACTTCAAAAATTGATTTTGTTATGTTATTTCAATAAATGAAAAAATCTCTGGTCTACCATACATTAAGACAAGATTATCTTTCAACTAAATGGGTGAACAATTGTAAAGTCACACTTACTCGAAAGAAGACTGGCCTCTATATACCACCACAAAAACACATCATAACTAATTACAATAAGTCCCACATTCTTCACGTTGTATTGGAAAACGACAGCGAATCCACGGCGCGACCCATTGCGATGGGTGAAACACAAAAACAGGTACGGTTAGAGTGAAAGTCAAGACTGGTTATCGACATTCGGCGACCGACGACCAGCGACCGAAAAACGGGTCCTACCTACCTGCAGCTGTACCCGTTTTGGTAGAGGTGTATAATAACGGTAATTTATCACCCCAAATCCACGACCACAAAATGGAGCTCAGTAGCGTTGTACGAGGGCAAGCTGAGTAATATCTACACTACGAGGGGAAGCTGTGTAATATCTACACTATGTGGGGAAGCTGAGCAATATCTACACTACGAGGGGTACCCTTTATGTTCCAACCACCCCTCCCTCAGCAACTTCCACCATTACGGAAAACGCGACCTCGTAAAACGGTTGACGACAAAGCAGAACAGGTTTAACGGGTATGCTAAAGTGATCTTTTCGTTTGGATTGAAGTATTATAAAATGGGGCTCCAGCGCAGATCTTTCAGTAGTTGTATAGAGCTAACAAATGGCGAACTCAACCAATGTTTGTGATGCGATCAAAGCGCAAATAAAAAATGAGTTTGACGAGTGGCAATCTAAAACAAATATTCCAGAGCGATTTACAAAGATGGAACGGCTCAAAACATTGTACAAAGCGGTTAGAGATTTTGAAGCTGGTTGGCTATGTCAGTGTGGTTTAATCAATAGCATTAAATACAGTGAAAGGGCGGATTTATTTTACCCTCAGATGAGTCGACTGCCACCAAAGTTATACTGTTTTTTAAAAGAACAGTTTGAAGCTGAGGATCAACAAGTTCCCGTAAGTGCAGCAACCTCGCTACAAATCACAGTTTTGTCAGATGGAAGGCGACAAGTTTGTGCTTATGAATTGTAAGCCACAGGAAGAGGAGTATGTGAAGACCCCCCCTCCACCATCTTGTAACATGAAACATGTTAGTTTTTGTGACGATAACAGCACAAGATACATAGTTGTGTGGTCCACCGCGGCCAGATTTGCGCGACAAGGAACGTGGCAACAGACTTTAGCAGACCGGTGTAGATTTGAGCAGCGCGTGAGGCAAACTGCACAGGTTTTAGACAGAGTGTTGTGTGGAAACCATAGAGACAAAGTGTATAATGAGCGATTTGAGAATATAAGTGTGTCAAGTATATTGTAGGGTTATGCCCAGAATGTTAGATCTAAATTGAAGAAAAAAATGGGGCAATAATAATACATTCTTACATTCCAAACCCACACAGATCTATAACAATGGAGGGAGGCTTTCAGTTTTGTAATTATTTTTGATATGTATAATTGGGGATATGAGTTATTTTATTATATCCATTGTAGACATGTTATGTATGTACATTTCTTCACGTGTTAAGACAAGTTGTTACATTTAAACCTCACCTCTTGTAATTCATCAAGTAGAAATAAAAAAAGACGTTGAATACAATTATGCTTTTTTATTAAAAGTTAGAACTCAATTGTTACAGCATCAAAACATACAATACTTTCACTTATACAAATCTTTCTTGTCGATCCAAGAAGACTTATTTAGCCCAAACCATGAGACCCCTTCCGTTTCAAAATTTTTTCAACCAAGTACACGTCTGGATACTTCACTTTCTGAAGTTCGGGGGTATAAAAACTACCCAAGATATTTTGACCATCTTCGTCCTCCAGCAGGTAAGTTGTAGGGTTTGTATAGCGAACTTTTCTGATTTTAAAGACTTCATTGGACCAGTTTGGTGTGTAGGCCTTATTGAAGGTTGTTCTATGTTTGCTAACCCGCACATGAGTACCTGGTTGATATTTGATACCCTTGGGGTCAATGGTCTTCAAACGCTTGTACACCGTATTCAAGAGAAGTTTGGCGTTCTTGTTGCTAACATCTTTTGGCCTCATTCGAATTGTGCGATGTATTGTGGCTTTGTATGCGTCAGTTATCTTCGGTAGAAGGTCTAACCATCTGTATGATCCTTGGAGACTGAATTGCTTCCACATATGGTTTTTCAACGTACGATTAACTCTTTCAACTACGCTTGCTTTCATTGTAGAGTATGTACTATAGTGATTAATTTTGTATTGTTTCATTAATTTCTGAAAGTCATTTTGTAAAACTCTTTCCCCACATCCGTCTGCAAATTTTTTGGTATATCTGGCATTTGCGCAAGAATGTTATTCATGGCTGCTGTAACTTCTTTTCCTGTTTTTCTTTTAACCGGTTGCGCCCACACAAATTTACTAAAGACGTTGATAACAATTAAGATGTAACGAAATCCTTTGTTAGTCTTCCAGTATGGAAGCATTTCCACGAGATCTGCCTGTAGAAGATCATTTAGCCCTTTTACAATAACTCGACGACGTCGGTATGTTTTTCTAGCGGGTTTATGTAGTTCTTGAACAGTTTGTGTTTTAAAGTTCATCATTGTTTTACTAGTGGGCATCGAAGTACAATGTGAGCGTCGAGGTTGGGTTTAGGGTCTCGACTTGTGTAAAATTGTCACCTTTTTGTAATATAGTATTGACGGTAATCGAGCGTGAATCACGTGTTACCCTAACTTTTTTTTGGTAGAGAAAGACTATCCACGATCCCTGCCACCGGGACGATATAATCTTTTTCATTATCACCGAACGTATAGAACATCCCTTCAGATGTAGTAGAATAAATAGGTAATGCACACAAACTATATAAGTTTGCTGTTAGAAAATCCGTGAATAAAGATGAAATAATATTGTTTTTTGAATGAAAAATATGTCTTCCAAATTTATCGACAGGCATTGTTACAGTGTAGCTGTCCAAACCTTAATGAAGAGATTTGAGTCCTCACATTTATTTTATAATTTTTAATTCTCGGAGCTCCTCCAGTATAGAAAGTATCTCATTCTGATGTAAATTGTTTCCCGCTAATTTTTAGGCAATTAAAATTCGAAGGCGAGGGATCAACTCATTGGGGTCGTTATAATAGACATAGTCAATTGGATTATTCGTAAGGCGAAGCATTCCTTTTCCTTTAAACGAATGTACTCTTCGTAACCGACCTTTCGGTGGAGCAGGTTTCTCAAATGATTCTGGTCTGTAATCCGTCACACCTTTTAGTATGTTGTGTTCTTGTAAATATGGTTTGATTATATTCCTATACTTAGGTATTGTGGTCCCCTGTATTTGAGTATGGGGCTCATTATTTCTCCGGTATGTATTAGTACGGGCTAGCATATCCATATATTGAGTTAAATCATGTTGTGTGAATCCAATGGGGTTCTTTTTGAAAAGTAGTTCATAGAGACCTGGCGTACCTTTATATTTTATCTTTTCAACTACTATATCTGGTCCATCGAAAGTGACTAAGCTTTTACCCAGATTAAACTTATCGGTATCAAGATCATGCGTTAAGCCATAAGTGCGATCGAAATCTTTTTCATCTCCGCGCAGAGACGCATCTACATACTGTCGAGGTAAGGGGTCAAAACTTTCAAGGTATGATTCATATCCAGGTGCATCAATCAGTTGCTCTAATTCTTGTCGAGCATTTGTGACAGCTTGATTGATTGACTGATTTTCTCTATCGAATATTGTTGAATTAGGATCATACTCCTCTAGTGTCGAAACGGTGTTGGGATCTGGGAGATTGGAATATGTGTCCTCTAGAAAGCTTACTCCTACCGGTGGTAGATATCTTGTGTACAAATCTTCTTTCAATTCTTTACGGAGTGAATCCAACTTTTTAGGTGTAGATGTTGTTTATTCTACTTTTGTCGGTTCCTGTTTAATTTTAGGTACTTCAACCTTCTCAAGCAGTTGCTGCAAGGGCTCTGATATAGGTTTGAACCGCTTGTGTAGCTCACTTTCTGTATCAGCTATATCTGATTTCAGAGCCAGATATTTTTACTTGACAGCTTTTCTTGCTTTGATCAACTCTTTTGCTAATTTAGGATCCATGTTTCTATACGAAATGTTTGTTTTATACTACGAAAATGGTTGAGTAAACAATATTTATACGATTTCTAAAAACTAATGTTGCTGGTGAAACACTTTCTATACCGTCCTGAGTTCCTGGGGGCATCCTTGTCGATCACTACAAAACTGTGTGGCTCTTGCCAACATAACGAACACAAATTTTTAAATTCGTTAAAAGACATATCCAAACTTATGTGATCATCATAAATATGTTTCAAATTCAAATTGTCTTGTGGGAATAAAATCAACAGGTTGAGATTGTCTCTCAAATTATGCTTGGGTGTTGCAGTATACGTTTGACAAAGATAGAAGCAGTCTGTATTTCGGTGTCGTCCAAAACTGAAATATTGTCTAATGATATTTTGACTGCAGGAGGAAACATCATCGAAAATAATAACAGCGTTTGGTTTGATAAGTTCTGGTGATACAATATTCTCATCCTCACTATATTCAAAGTACCCTATTTGCTTCAGTGGTTTGAATAAGGTGCGTAAATACTGATATTTAGGTTGGTACAGTGACTTGCAGTATAAGTATACGTTTTCGAATCGCAATCCATTTGGGTGTGTCAACAAACTTATCATGACATTTGTTTTCCCTGATCCACTAGGACCGACAATTAAGGCTCGCTTAGAAGCTCCATTGAAAAGATGACCATGTTTTCTAAGCAGATGTTCCTGAGCAATTCCGTCATAATTTTGCACAGGTAATTGTACGACTGATGGTTCCACCTTCATTCTTCGAAGCTATAAATAGTACTGATGCCAAACTTCTCAGCATACTTAACTTTATACCTGATAAAAAGTATAAAAATGATGATTCATCGCAAGTTATTGAACAGTAACAAACGAGCAGTGGCAGCGAAAGGTACCGGTTTATTGGACTCTGTTATAGATAAGCTCCCTTTTGAATTACATCTACCCTCCTACAGATTTTGCGGGCCAGCTACTGCCCTGCAACAACGCCTTGAGCGAGGTGATACTGGAATAAATCCACTCGACAACGCCTGTAAAAAACACGATATTGCTTACGCATCATCCAAAGATAGCAATACTCGTCGTCAAGCGGACACAATCTTACGTGATCAAGCTCTCAAACGAGTAGTGGCATCTGACTCATCAATAGGTGAAAAGGTAGCTGCACTAGGTGTCACAGCTGCTATGAGCATCAAGAAAAAGTTAGGTCTTGGTATGCGTAAAAAAAAGTTTAGCCGTAAGGCGAAAAAGACTGGGCATGGTCTAAGGAAAAAACGACGCAGTGTGAAAAAATCTCGACTGCTTCCGATTCCTAAAACAGGAGGATTTCTACCTATACTTCTCCCACTTCTGGGTGCACTAGGTGCACTTGGAGGGGGGGCAGCATCAATCGCAAAAGCTGTTAATGATGCAAAGGCTAGTCAGTCTCAGCTGGCGGAACAGAAGCGACACAATCTAGCATTAGAACTTGCTAAACAAGGAAAAGGTTTATATTTGGCGCCATATAAAAAAAACTGCCAATTAGCCTTCCTAGACATGCTCTAACGAACATAGGTTTGATGGAATTTGCAAAAAAATGAAGATTCCAAAGTTTAGGGGGGTTTTCATGAGAGACAGTTTACCTAGGAGAATTCGTGCTAAAGAGTGTGGTATCATTAATTTAGATGTCTCAACGGGTAGTGGTTCTCACTGGACTGCCTATTTGAAAAACAATAATCATGTCATATACTTTGATTCTTACGGTAACTTACGTCCTCCGAAAGAAATTGTTAAATACTTTTACAGCAATAACGATGTCACAGATATAGAGTACAACTATGAGACTATTCAATCATTTAACTCACACAACTGTGGGCAGCTGTGCTTGAGATTCCTATATAAGGTCAGCCCAATGCTCCTCCACTGAATATTGCTACATCATGTCAATGACATTTACTCTTACCGGTAATTCTTCTACTCTCCAAGCTGACTTCAATCCTCCAATCGAGCTAGCTGATGATGCAGAGTATGAAATAGGTTTATGCAACTTTGAATCATTCAACGTAATTCCTAATATCAATGACTCCAACAATACGTTCATCTACTCGACCACCTCACTTGAGACAGATAGGGTTTCGTTTAAAATTCCTGTTGGTACATATGCAATATCAGACATAGTTGCTTTTCTTCAACGCAAACTTCCAGCTGGGTTGCAAATAACACTTACTGCCAACCAGGCGTCATCAACCGTCACTTTAAGAGCAAATTTTGATATCGATTTTACTCCAGCAAATACTATTGGACGCTTGTTAGGTTTTCAGCCCCAAGTATTACAAAGGAACATGTTCTATGATTCCGATTTCCCCGTTGAAATTTTGAAACTAAATTCACTGTGTATCGATTGTAGCATAGCAACAGGTTCCTTCACGAATGGGCAACCTAGTCATATAGTTCACCACTTTTTCCCTGGCACCGGTGTAGGGTATAAAATCATAGAAGCTCCACAAACTGTGCTTTATTTTCCTGTGACTGTCAAGACTATCACCACGTTAACTTGTAAAGTGCTTGATCAAGACAACGATCTTGTGGACTTCAGAAACGAAACTATTACTATCCGTCTGCACTTATGTAAATCAAATAATGGTAATTAGATACAACGTTCCATACCACACGGAAAAAACCTATAAAAACCTGAATCGAAGATTTTACGACATCAGTGTTGGACCAGTCAACGCTACATCACGTCGTCGCACCTTGACCAAGGAAAACAAACAATATTTAAAGTCATTGGGGCTTCAACTGCTGCTCTAAAAATGAGTATTTTAAATGTTACCGAATCACCACTGATCGATAGATCCATAACAGAGCTGGAGTACCACACCTATCAACCATATATTAATGCCAACTTTGATCATAACGATGAAATTAGAATTGGTATCCAGGAGCTGGACGCCATTACTTTACCTTCTCAAAGTTTTGTATACATTGAAGGAGCCTTAAATAAGGCTGATGGTTCACCATCTACAAATTTGAAATTCATCAACAATGCCTTTAGCTTTTTGTTCCGAGAAGTTCGGTATGAGTTGAATGGAGTGGTAGTGGATTCGGTTCGAAACGTGGGACTCACTTCAACCTTGAAGGGGTATCTGTCTTACAATGAAAATGAGAGTTTGCGGCTACAAAATGCTGGTTGGTTTCCAAAAGAAACACACTTTTCCAGTGCTGGTAAATTTAATGTTTGCATTCCATTAAGCATGTGGATGGGATTTTTTGAAGACTATAGAAAAATAATTCTGAATATGAAACAGGAACTAGTTTTAATTCGTAGTAATGATGACGTTGATGCAGTTGTTACAACTGCAGATAAACAACCCAAAATTACTATAGAGAAAATTCAGTGGCGAGTACCCCACGTTTCGGTTGATATACCAGAACAGTTAGCTCTAACAAAACTGGTAAACAAAAATGTTGATATACCGCTTTACTTCCGTAGCTGGGAGCTTGTAGAGTATCCCTCCCTACCACAAACTACCAGACATACTTGGCCAGTTAAAACTAGTACCAAACTAGAAACCCCTAGGCATGTGATAATTGCTTTTCAATCAGATAAAGAAGGTAAATTGCAATCCAGTATGTCAACATTTGACCACTGCAAGCTAACCAATATTCGAGTTTTTTTAAATTCGAATCGATATCCTTATAATGATTTATATTTGGACTTTCCAAATCAAAAATTTGCTGCCTTGTATGACATGTTTTCAAAATTTCGTCATTCGTATTATGAAACTGGAAATGAACCACTTTTCACCCCTAAGGACTTTGCAACTACTGCACCACTGACACATATTGATTGTTCTAAGCAGAAGGAAAGTATTCAAACTGGGTCTGTTGTTATGCGAATTGAATTTGAAACTAGCGAGAATGTGTCACCTAACACCTCGGCGTATTGTCTCCTGCTCCATGACCGGCTTTTTTTTTACAACCCTCTAACAAAGATAGTTAAACAGCGTTAGACTATAAAATCATTAAGCTACCAGACCAACCACTCATTCAAATCATGAAAGCGTACCGAAAAGCTTTAACAAGGCATCTGCAAAAGCTCAGGGCTCTGAGAAAAGCACTAAACTTTTATTGCTTGAAACAGCGTGTTGTGAGACAGTTTGCTGATTTAAAACTATGAATCTCATTGTGGACATACAGGGCTTCAAATTGGAGCACAATAAGTTCATAGTGAAAGAGCTGGCTGCCTTTGATGGAGTTAAAATCTGTCACTACATTTTTAAACCACCGTTTCCTTGGGACCTATTACCACGTGACCTGCAAACGCAAGCTCGATGGCTGATAAATCATCATCACTGCATTCCATGGGCTTCTGGATTCACACCACTTCATAAGGTATCTACTATCCTCCAGGAGTTAACGTCCACAGCAAACCAAATTTTTGTGAAGGGGAGAGAAAAAGCAAACTATGTAAGGCAGTATTCAGTAAAACCGATAATCGAACTGGATGAACACCCTCGCCTACCGGAATGTCCAGCGCGCTGCTTTTACCACGTCAAAGATACATGCATATGTTCCTTGTCAAATGTCTATTTTTTATATGATACTTTCATTATGTCATAGGTTATTCAAAAAATAAACTGTTTTTACCATTCTTATAGTTTTATTTACAGCAGAAATACTGAACTAATATCTAACATTACATTTATTAGTGGCAATTACATTCTTCTTTGAAGGTGTTCTCATAGACGTACAGGAACTCCATCGCCATGGTAGTATTTTCTGTTGGAAAACTCTCTGCTGAATGTAGTAAATTGGCTGCATTTGTGATAAGATCCCCACCTTGAGTTTGAAGCCCGTTCTGTAACACTCTAAAGTAGTTTCCAAATTTTTGTAGTTTGAAGAGTTCAACGGTGTGATTCACAACTGGTAGCAAGTTCCACAGCGATGCCAAAGATTCGTATCCCAGGTATATCACTGAGCCATCTTTTGTCAATTTTAGAACTGGTGTACCGGAAATGTGTGTAAAGTTGATGGAGCAACAGCTCGTCAGAATTGGTGCACTTGCATCCGTTGCATACATGTTATGGGATATAACGTTTTGATAATCCAGGAACTCTTTCCACTCACTTTCAGTAAACACGATGTTATCACCTTTAACCCCCATCAGCTTAATTCCAGGCGAGTAATTGTATGCAGGATAAACTCCAATGGTCACATGTTTGCTTTTTGATTTGTTTAACGGATATCTTCTTTCACCTAGTACCACAACTGCATTATGGCTGGTCTGAGTGCTGCTGTCCACCATGTTGTATGAATAACTCTCTTTCAACACTGGATTTTTTTGCTGGGTAAACATTTCACTAGTCGTTGAGTATAGTTGGCTGATCCACTGTTGACTGTACCACTTCACACTGTCTTCACCACTTTTGAACCAGTGTCTAGTCATCGTTTGATTGTGGGGGGTATATACCGGTGCACTGCTGAGAAGTGGGAGGTATAAAACCAGCAGTACTAGGGTACACAACATCGCTGTAATCACAGGAATCCTCTGAAGTTTTGAATAAACACTAGTGTTCTCCTCCTCCTTCCGCACACACATGCGTTGTAACAGTTTATTGATGTGTTTTGCATAAACACAACCTTTTGTATACTTAACATGATCCTTGATAGGGCAATCACCTTTTCTCCAATTATACAGTTTAACTCCACAACAAAATGCTTGACATATGTCACCCCTTCCAGTGTAAAAGAATCCAGCTAGAGCGATAGGTAGGGGGTCGACGTGATTTGGCCACTTACTAAATGTTAATAGACGTTTATCTAAAGAATTGAACTGCTTAAAGTTCACTGAGTGATCTTCACCACACATGACTTACAGTGTTTTCGAGACAACTAAGCAATCATCGATATGTTGCATCAATATAACTCAATATCTTTAGTGGAGGGGGGTTGTGACTGTGCAATTACGTACACGCTCTGTATCTTTTTATTCTCAGCGTAATTGGAGAGTGAGTATTGATAGTGCGTGAGTATGACAATAACAACACATAATGTTCTGTATCACAAATAGTTTTATTGTTTTAAAAAAGAAAAAACCATGCCATAATCAAACATTATGCTTCTTCTCAATCCATTACACTTGTTGGAGCAAGTATATCTGTAGACTCTGGTGTTTCTGATAGACCTGATGCCTCTGCTGGACCTTGTGTATCTGTTGTGCCTTGTGTCTCTGCTGGACCTGGTGTCTCGCTGTCTTCAACACCCTCAACTACAGTCTGGATTTGTTTTCGACACTCCAACTCACAGGTGGCTGGTTCCTCAGGAAAAGCGATTCGTATTTGAACATCTTCAGGTAGAAATCGGAGGACTTGTCTGATTTCTGGAAAGTATGTTTTCAGGCGAATGATGGCTCCTATCCAACATTCTCCGCAGATCTTCTCTTCTTGGTACAGTTCTGTAAGTTCGAGCGCTGTACCTTCCAGTTTTGCTCGTTTCTGGCACTCTTCCATCGACCACCATCGCTCCATACCGTAAATTGCTTCGTGGTCGTACTCCCAACGATTTTTACTGAGTTCATCACAGAGGTAGTCTAACGCGCTGGTGAAATCCGTCACAGATACTGTATGACTGTATGCGCGCCACATGTTTGCTGACTATGTGTACCATGAATGACTGCAGGCCTGTTAATACATCTACGTCTGTATAACCGGAGGGGGTGAGATGTAGGAGGGGATGTGGTTAGTGGTGGGAGGTGTTAAAGCAGTTTCAAGTCAAACTCAGCGATATAAAATTCTTCTTCGTCTTCTTCTTCTTTGTCTTTTTGTTTATCATTACTTTTAGGTTGGACAAGTGTATCAAGCATATCCCCAAACTCTATCTGGTTTTCGATTTGTCTGTATCTTTCAATTACTGGGATTGCGTGATGCCCCCAAGCCATAGTATGAATACTGCCAGGAACAAAATACCTTTTGTCATCTACACTCGTCAAAGCTACCTTGTTCTTCAGCTCTGTGTAAATAGTGTGCAAACATGATTTAAAGACAAACATTTTCTTGTACAAGTTTCCTCCTTCCTTAACTATGTGCTTGTAATCAGCTACAGTTAACTCTTTGATAGCACTATTTGTCACACCTTTTGCTTTCTTGATATCACCGTCCTGTAGTTTTATACAATATGTTTTTGCACCTAAGCCATAAAATTTGTGAATTGGAGCTCCCGCATATTCATCTTTCATTTTTCCAACCACAGATGGGGTCTTCGTAATTCCATGTATATTATTTTCTGGAAAATTCGATGTATCAAAATAGTTGATATTACTTCTCATATCATCATAAAAGTTGTCTGTTCTTATATGCATCACTAACGAATCTGTATCTGTGTAGCATAGTACAGCATCATCACCATATTTTGCTTTGATATAGTCATAGTAAAAGCTGTACATTATATTTTTGGCTATCTCTAATACAGTGAAGCCCACAAATAATGGTTTGTCATAAGTAATTTCTATGGGAGACATTTGCACTGCGACTAGATTCTCGGAAAATATGGAAACTGATTTGAAATTCGGCTTACTAATCAAATCTTGTGCTCCAACACTTCCTTGAGTTGACTCCCAGTGTGTACAAAGTCTGATGTCAACACGTTTGTCTGGATTCTCCATCGTTTTGCCAAATACTGCATTATTGAATAATTTGAATAAATCTTTCTCAAATTTGCTACTTGCTTTATTCCTCAAAATGGTATTTAGATCAATGTAACTTTTCAGCCAGGGTGATTGGTCAAATTCAAGAATTCTGTGTATTTTTTTTAATTGTAGCCCATGTTGTAAACACTGTTGTAGATTTCTGTAGTGGATGACGTACTTGGTTTTATTTTTCAATGTGGCCAGAAGCTTCTTGTGTTTTCCTTTGGGTGGCACAGCTGTTTCAGGGCAGAAAGGAAGGTCGTTGTGGAGGTCATGTAAATGCTCTGGATACAGTAAGTCAACTTCTAAAATATACCCCTTTTTACTGTTTTCATCGGCAGTGGACCACTTGCAGCTTTCAATCTCTCCTTCTGTTAACCATTTGAAACCTCCGGTTGGTAAGCACTGTGACATTGCTTTTCCATACAGGTTCGTGGCATCGAGGTAAACTACATATGAGGAGGGTTTTGTTTCATCATAATCTGATATGAACTTGTTGTTTGCTTCTGCAGCTCTTTGACTGCATTGGCTCAAACCTCCTCTGATAGCCTTTCGAAAAAAGTGAAGCATATCCACATCTGTTAGCAGGTCCAACTCCACTTTCGTTTTACGCAACATTGCATCCCATGCCAACGAAGGTGCTGTGAAGTACTGAGCTGGATCCAACTTGTACGTCGTCAAACTCACTATACGAAAACGTTCAAACACATCTGCTAAAAGCAGCACGTCTGATTTAATATACACATCTGAATAATCCCCCAACGTTTCGCACTTGAAAAGCTTCCAAACGTAGCAAGCTCGATTATATTCTTCAGTAGTAATGTTTTCACCCCGCAATATATCAAAAAACTCAGCTCTGCTAGGTAACGAGGTGACACTTAGTTTTTCCAAGGAATCAACGTATGAATATGGAAAAATTCCTTTTTTTTCTTTCTTATTTCATTGAATTCATCTTGATTTGAAAAAAAAATTTTTATTTCACAGCATTCCTCTGAGGCTAATGTTTCACTTAATTTATCCAGTGCGCTGGGTAGAAACCTGTATGAATCCAGGAATCGCAACTTCATGAATACATTGTCTTCTTTTTCATTTCCTTGCTCTACTAAAATCCTTTTTGAAAACGAAATATACTTTTCTTTGTTTTGTGCAATGACGTCTACTTTTTCTTTGTCTAATGCTAGTTTTTTTATAAATAGGTGACTATCTTAATTACTTAAGTTGTGCAGGAACACAGGCACAAAGCGTGGTAGCTTATAGTTGAGATTGCACACTGAATGAGCGGCAAACCTGTATTTCCCTGTCAGGTGACAATGATCTCTAACTTTGATATCTGCTTCTTGGAACTCTTTTTCACACACATGGCAAACTGTGCTTTTCTTGAATTCATCTTCTTCTTGTGGTGTCAGTGGTAACATCTCTTTTGGTTGTTTCAAATATGTATGATATAGTCTAACTACGTGTTCTTCTAGTTTCTCTACAAATTTTTCAGCAGCATCGAGTCCTCTATATTGTACTATTTGTGATACAGAATCATCGAATGAGCATTTTATATAGAAGCAGAATGAAAACGGCACATGCTCGAACGTTTTTACTGAGAACGAATCTTCACTATTCGGCTCAGCATACTGAATAGGTTTCAGCATACTTTCGAAATCGGCATAGACTACAAAGGGGACTTTTAACTGCTCCTCTAGATTAGTGAATTTTAATTTGTTTTTTGGTATATACTCTCCATACTTGTTCAAACTCATATTTGTTGTTGGTAGCTTCGTTGTAACATGATTGCAATCCGAAGTTTGATGTCGTTTCAATTTTTCCATTGCATCGTAGCATTGTAGACATCCATCACATATATAAATGCGACCCACATGCCGTGACCTTTGTCTGGAGAGTAGTCGTGACATATCTTTGATCAGACAATAGTGATGTTCACCATTTTCTGTGAGTAGTAATAAATTTACATGAGTGGCTCTTCTTCCAGATGTAAAGTATAGGGGGCCAACAACCTTCCATATATTTGTTTTGTACTCATACTCCAATCCAAACACGTTGATGGAGATATTATTCTGTTTTTCAAATCTTGGTATGTCTTTCAGCTGTACAGGAAAATCTATACCATCAAAATTCAATAAACTTGAGAAATGTGGGTAAGATGTAGATCTACATGGATGCCCCATCGGTGGTATAAGAGCTGCTACAATCGAGTGCGCAAAACAACACTGGTCTTTGTTTTGGATATTCAGCACAGCCCTCTTGTATTCTATTTGTTTTGGTAGCTTGATGAAGCTTCCTGCTCTTAAAGGATTATATTGGTTTATATTTACCTCCAAATATAATAAACTCGTTAACAACCACCCTGATTCTTTTTCTTCGAATGTTCCACACTTATTTACGATTTCTGTCTTTAATTCTTCATATATTTCATCCAACGCTGTTGATATCACAATAATTTTGTTTTTTGTATTAAAAGATTTTATATCTGTAGTCTGTTTCTCTGGTTTGCTATAAATACCAAAAAGCTCACAGTTTACTTTTACTGCCTGATATTCTGTTCGGTATTGTTTGATAATAGCAATTACTTTTTCTTTGACTCCTTGAAAAAATGCATCACAGTCCAACTTCACTTCTTCATTGGTTGTAAAACGATATGTACAGATCCTAGACTTGAATGCACTTGCTACCTTCTCCACACCTGGTGCTACAGCGGTTCCCGTTGCTTCCAATCGTCTCTTCCGTCGCCTTTGATTGTCTGCTCCCTGATCAGTTACAGATGTTGATGATGCATTGGCTTCACACCGTCTCCCACCCACTCTATCACTTTGGTTGTCTGCATTATGATCGAGCGTTGGTTGACCGTTGCTTCCCGATGTTGATGGTGTTGGATCATTGCTACTTCCAACCCTTCGCCTTTTGCTGCTCGACACTACATCAAATCTAAACGGACAGCTCTCTTTTTTGTGACGGCTAAGCGATGGCTTCGATGCAAAAAGTTTGTAACACAATGGACACTTCATTTTACACAACACAGCAAATGTTCGCCTTTGTAGTCTATACCGATTTTTTCATATGCCTAATACTTTCAAGAGTTGCAGCTGTACTAACCTCCTTCCTTTTTAAAGCCATCTATATTCATCGCTGATGGAGATTATCCCCCACCAAACCTGTTTACTATCTTTTCTTTCTGCTTGATTTCCACTTCAAGTTCATTGAATCTTATTGAACCCCATCAAACCGGTGCACATCCGCTCAAACAGGTTTCTCAGGTGCATGACCATCATTCAACAGTTTATTGAACTCGATCAAACCGGTTTACTCTTTTTTCATTCTGGTTCCCTTGAACCTATAGTGAAAACCCACTCACCTCCACTCAAACCGGTTATCAATTAATGGTCTAGGAGTGTGGCATTCGGAGAGCAAGTTCATTGAATCTTCTTGAACCCCATCAAACCGGTTCACATCCGCTCAAACAGGTTTCTCAGGTGCATGACCATCATTCAACAGTTTATTGAACTCGATCAAACCGGCTTACGCTTCTTACATTTTGGTTCCCTTGAACCTATACTGAAAACCCACTCACCTCCACCCAAACCGGTTATCAATTAATGGTCTTGGGGTGTGGCGTTCTTATTGGAGAGAGGTTTAATTATGTTCTAAGACGGTGGTGGGAGGATATACTACATTCTAATACATCAGAGACGTGGCTATATTTGTGAAGAGAGGGGGTGGGGCGATAATGGTGGGGGGTCTACAGGCGTGGAGAGTGGGAGGTCTGTTTCAGAATTTGTGAAGAGAGGGGGTATGGGTGGGGGGCTAATGGTGGGGGGTCTACAGGCGTGGAGAGTGGGGGGTATGTTTCAGAACTATCTTTTACACTCTACTAATATAGTTTTATTTTTGTTTACTTGAAGTGCTAGCTCTTATGTAAAATAATTATACTTATAGTTTATTTATCGTATAAGTATTTATTATCATTAATAATATTAAATAATAAAATAATTATTTTAAGTTTTGGTCAAGAAGATAATTATAACATTGAAACTCATAGAAAAATAAGTTTTGTTTGTTTGCATTGCAATTTTATATTTTTATTTGTTAAATTTTTATGAAAATTTAATTATTAAGCATCATTGCTCAAAGTTAAATAAATAAAGATACCAAGTGATAAACAGAAGACTGTTGTGATTACGAGTTTGACTTACTTTATGTTTATATTAAAAACTTAAAAAATGAATGGATTTTGTTTTATTAACCAACTATTACATTTAAAAAAAATATTGGCGGTTGATATTGACGGACAAACACCATTTGAACTGATTTTTTGAATTGTCCACCGCGTCCTGTACTTAGTTTTTGCACTATGCAGTGCAAGTAATATGTCTGATAGAATTTGTTTCAAAAACATATTTATGTTGATCGTAGAAAAAAATGTACATAACAAGTGCAAAAAGCATATGAATGAATTATTTGATAAAAAAAAATAAAAAAAAATAAAAAAAAAATTGGACAGGCTGAGCTTTGAACCCAGACCAACGGATCCATTAGCCAACACTCTAACCACTAGGCCAGCCGAACATGCACCAGATAGTTTCAATAAGACATATTTGATTAGGTACTTACTTACTGGAATCTGTAATCTGATTTCAAACATTCAAAAAGATATTTATTTCGATCGTAGAGGTCGTCCTGAGCTGCAAACTTCATTCATCGGCTATATTGCAACAAATATACACTAGTTACTAGCAAGTATTTTCACGTTTGGCTGGGAATCTAGAATCTAGTATCGATGTAGGATGTCGTTGGTCAAAGGAGCATCTTAACCGCCATCATTACGTCACACGGGTTCGGGAGCCGTCGGCGTGTTTTCGATACTCGATTCAAAAACCCATTTTATTTTGATATAACTTTTGAATTATTGCGAAAAAAAAGAAAACAAAAACAGTTTTATTATAAAACTTATATATGATCTCTCGATTTATGACAAAATAAAAATTGATTCAAAACCTCAATTCTCCGACGAATTCTAGCGGCTCGGCGGCCCAGCTGGATTTTCGGACGATCCAAAATCCACCGAGCCGAGCCACCGAGCCATAAAATGGATTTGCCGTGTGTGGCGGATCGCCGCGCCGAATAGATCGGCGCCATTTCTGACTCTGCCGTGTGTGGTGAATCCCGTGTCCAAAAATGTGTAAGTGCTGTCAGTATTCATACAGACGCTCAGCAATGAAGATGGCGAGAGTAAGCGGTCGGAATTTGTTCTGGAGATAATAGATATGTACTGGGATCGCGCTCATGCTTATGGCAGGTGGAACATCCGGATTACTACGATAAAATTAAAAGGAATAGATTTTTTGCCTCTTTTTAAATCGGTGGCCAATAACGCAAATAGAAAAACAACTGTCCAAAAAAACTGGCATCCATTAGGAGTTGCTATAACAAGGAACTGACATGTGTTAATTGGTTTCTAGCTGCCAACCATTCTTTTTGCCATTTGCGTTTTGGTTTTTTCTTCTTGATGTAAATGCAGGCGGCAATGGCAGATAAGTTGTAAAATTCATCGATAGTCATAGCCATCGTAATGATAGACACAATGGTACAGAAACTACTCTTTACTTCTGGAACTCACACTTAATAATGGTTCGACGATAATGGTTCGGCCGGGTGTGATACCTGAAATTTGGACCGGAGCTAAATGGACTTGGACCAAAAGCTTCGGTCCAAATGGCTCTGCCGTGAGTGGCGGCCTTAAGGCTACGGGTAGAGGAGTTCAGTCAGTTGAGTTGAGTTGAGATCTAGTTGAGATAAGGTTAAGAGACATTGTATTAAGTTCTGAAGTAAAACGGTGAAAGTTACGTCGAGTTTGATTCCCTGGGTGAAGAAAAAGAGGCCGTCGTGACAATTGGTGTCAGAAGTGGGATTATCCATCGAATCAAATCAGGAAAAGGAGTTAAGAAGTGAGTACAGCGTCAGTCAATACCTGTAACCAGAGCTATGGCGTCCGACATGAGTGCATTGATGGCTATGATACAAGAACTGAAGGCAGATATGAGAAACAGCATCGAACAAACAGCCGAAATGAGAACCAGCTTAGATAACCAGGCAGCCGTTATGCAAGCAACCGTCGTGGAGCTAAAGCAACACCAGGACGAGGCAGTCGTGAACCTAGAAGAAAAACTCAAGCAACACCAGGACGAGGCAGTCGTGAACCTAGAAGAAAAACTCAAGCAACATCAAGATGAGGTAGTCGCAGGTTTGAAGAGTGACTTGAAAAGTGGACAGGAGCTGGTAATGACCAGATTGGAGGAGCAGAGGCAAGTCGTAAGTCAGGCGTTAGAAAATCAAGATCAGCGTATTAGTGCTATAGAGACATCGCAAAAGATCGTTGAGGAACAGCTGCAGCAAGTGAAGGATCAAGTGAAGGAAATCGTGAGAGACGAGGTGCGAGAACTTAGTGGAAGTGAGCGTGAACAACTACAGCAGGTGAAAGATCAGGTCAAGGAAATGATCAGAGAGGAGCTGCGAGAACTTAGTGCAGGTGAGCGTAGTTTAACAGCTGCAGCACCCGCTTTTCCTGATAGACACAGTGGCGTAGTAGCAAAGCCCTATCCGTACAATGGCAAAACGTCCTGGGACATTTATTATATGCAATTTGAAAATATCGCACGTATGAATAACTGGTCAAATGAAGAAAAAGCTTGTGTGCTGACATCCATGCTAAGAGACTCTGCCGCAGCTATTTTGGAAAATCTCTGCGCATCAGACCTACGTGACTATGATAAGATAACATCTGCACTAAAGTTACGCTTTGGAGATGCACACTTAACAGAGCTGTTGCATGGCCAGTTGCATAACCGGACACAACAAGCGAAGGAAGATTTAACCACATTTGCATACGAAGTCCAAAGCTTAGCTAAACGAGCATTCGTCAGCAGTCCCATCGAGACACAGGAATACGTCGCTGCTCGCCAGTTTGTTGAAGGCATTGCAGACGCGGAAGTTCAACGAATGGTAAAACTATCCAGTCCCATAAATTTACAAGATGCTGTGATCAAGGCTTTGCAAATTGAAGCTGACATAAAAGCCATGCGAATGACAAGGAGGGTGCGCGCTGTCGAGCAAGATACAGAAGCAGAAGTCAGGGCCACACCGTTTATTTCAGGAAGAAGAGGTGCTAGCTTCCAAAGAAACCCAGTTCGCAGAAGCCTAGAAGGAGCTGAAAAGTTTACATGCTGGAAATGTGGACAGAAGGGGCATCTTAGGGTAGGCTGCCGCACCCAGGCTGATAAGATACAAGCGGATGTAGAAAAAGCGGATGAATATGCGAACAAAATGAAATCTATGCAAGACACGATAAACTCAATGAAGGAGCAGTTTGACAGAGACATAAAGAATTTAGTAAAGAAGAATGAAGAAAGTATTGCCAATCTTCAACAACAACACGGAGTAGCCATGAGGGAACTTAGAGCAGACAGGGATAGGATGAAGCAGTTGAAGAAATCAGAGAGGGAATACGATCAAGTTAAAGATGAAAATGCAATGCTCAAACAGAAGATAAATCAGATGCAGGCTGAGTATGCATTCTGTAAAAAGAACTTGAACAAAGCGAATGACAAAGCCAAAAGGGTCGGTATCAAGAAGAATGAGTTGAGAGAAAGGTTGGCGCAGCTTGAAGCAGAAAACAAGAAGCTGAGAACAGATTTGAGCGCCGAGGTCGATGATGCGAAAAAGCGAAAGGAAGATTTGTCTAAAGCAAGAGAAGTTGATAGTAAAACTAAACAGCGACTGATGAATTTGGAAAATGAGAATGCTCGACTGAAAAAAGAGCTGGAAAACGCATTGACTGAAGTAGAGTATGGTAGCTCCAAGATGAAGCATATGAAGAATGAAAACAGTAACGCGGAGCAGAAGACTACACAGCTGGAAATTGAGATCGATAAGAAGAAGAGAGAACTGAGTAAGGTTACTGGGGATACAAAGAAGGGTGTGTCCGCAATATTAGCGAAGCCATTTTACGATGTAAAGTTAGAACAGAGATTGGCACAACTGAGGAAAGAAAACCCGAGAATAGGAGCAGAGTTTGGCGCTGCACTCAAGGACGCATCATGGGGTTTGGACCAGACCACGCAACTCAAAAGCGAGAATGTTAAGCAAAAGAACAGGATTGTGCAGGTGGAAGACGAACTCAGCAGGCTCATAGAGGAAGTGGAGAATAGCCTGAGTGATGGGAAGAAGGAAGTGTCGAGAGGTGACAGTCGTCAAGGCGAAAAGGTGCAACTGAAGAAAATGATAACAGAGCTAGGAAGAGAGAATCCTGCTGGAGCTGAAAATGAGAATCGCAAGTTGGGCAAAGAATATCGCAGTTACGAGATGATCTGGTATGGTCTTGCAACAGACGACGGAAGGAAGGGTAGATGTCCGAAGCTACAACGCCATGAGGAGGAACCCTGCGTGGTGATGAAGCGCCTCAACGACGTAGTCTACAGGTTATGTACGGAAAGTGGAAAACCGAAGGTCGACTATGCTGATGTCTGTGGTGATACAAGAATCGAAGTTGTTCGTCGAGGACGCCGAACGCTAAGGGGGGAAGAATGTAACATACTGTATATTATGGTATTCGTGTATTTGTATTACTTGTCATTGGTTGTCAAACATGATGTAAAGTCAAAGTGCTAGGTTAGATCTTTTGAAGTGTAAACGTCATCGAATCGTCTAGAGTTTTCGAGAATGACGGATGGATTCTAGAAATGTCATCGAATCCTCTAGATGGTTCGATGAAGTATATATAAGGCTACGGGTAGAGGAGTTCAGTCAGTTGAGTTGAGTTGAGATCTAGTTGAGATAAGGTTAAGAGACGTTGTATTAAGTTCTGAAGTAAAACGGTGAAAGTTACGTCGAGTTTGATTCCCTGGGTGAAGAAAAAGAGGCCGTCGTGACAATATTTTGGGATTGGAATTCATTCAAAAATACTAACATTGGCGTTGTCAGATTTACCAATTTTACCTTTCACGTCATCATTTCGAATGGAATTCCCTATTTATGAAGTCTAACGTGAAAGTGGTAAAGCTGACAACACTGATGTTACCATTTTTGGATTCTGTATGTTCAAAAACCCCACGTATCGAATTTCACCGCTCCAGCTGTTGTAGTTTTGGAAATCTTCAAGCGTTCCGGTACTGTTTACTGAAAAAGCGGTGTTGCCGTATTTCAGTAATTAATAGAAACAAAATTTTGAAATTATGAGATCTTACTAAATTCGGCATGCGCAATTCATTGCAATAAAAATAAGTAGATGATTCTATTTAAAATAAATTAAAATCGAGGATATTTGTTTAAAAATTTGGAAAAATAATTTATAACTTGGCAATGTCGCAAAAGCGAAAAAAATATTACAAGGCAGATGTTTCGATTTAAAATAAAAAAATAGGGTGTTACATTAAAAAAAAAATTAGTCAAGTTGATTGACTCAGTACTTCCCACACATTCCGATGATACCAGTTTTATTATTTTCCAACAGCATGAAACTATAGTTTAGATGCCCCTGCAATCAAATTATCGCTCGCCCGACCGCAAACAAAGTGTTTTATTCTACTAGGTGCTTCTTTCACATGTCAATGGAAAATATATCATGAATACAACAAAATTGTGAGTTTTACAAACCCGCACCCCCGAACCACCCCAATTTCACCCCCAACCAAAAAAAATTTTAAATGATCAGGAACCCTTAAAACGTCCAAAACGAAGTTTGAGGTGTTTTTTATATTTTTAGTTTTTCTATTATTGCCGCGCCGCCACTGAAATGATTTCTAAAAACGTGCTTTCCATACTCGTCGCAGTAATAAATCTGTATCAAAATGTCATTAAAGTCAATTCAGAAGTTTCCACGTGCCACAATACAAAACGATCCAAAGTAATACTTGTATGTATTTTGTATGCATCAGAAAGTTCAAGTCCCTTGGTTTCTGTAATCGGCAAGGCAATGTTCGGATGGACCTAAAAAAGTGTATTATGCCGCTAGGTCTTTCTCTCTCAGGTCGGTAGACAGCCCATTATGAATACAACAATTTTTTCAGATTTGCAACCCCCCACCCCTCCAAACACCCTAATTTCACCCCCACCCCAAAAAAAAGTAGAAAATGATCAGAAAAAATGAAGTTTGAGCTGATTTCATATTTTTAGTTTTTTTAATATTGCTGCACCGCCACTGAGACGATTTCTAAAAATCAGACGCGTTTTATATCCTCGCCAAAGAAGTAATACTGTGCCGAAATTTCATTTACATCAATTCAGTAATTTCAACATTATAAAATACAGAACGATCTAAAGCAATACTCGTATGTATGTATACATCGGAAAATGCTCGAAGTCCCTTGGTTCCTGTAATACACAAGGCAATGTTCGGATGGACCTAAAAAAGTGTATTATACCGCTAGGTCTTTCTCTCTCAGGTCAGTAGACAGCCTATTATTAGTACAACAAATTTCGCGATCACAATACTCCCCTCACCTATCGGTGTGGGAAGTAAAACAAAGTAAAATGACCTTCAAGTTGCCGTAATTTAAAATTCTGCCAAAAACACCCTGTAGATACAAATTGCTGGTAACATCCAAAATAATATCTCTCTAATATTCAAGTAACTCGCTGTATAACATTGAGAAAAGTTAAAGGAATATATCAATTTGAACGTATTACTTGCGACCTTGCAATTCGGAAATTAATAGAAAATAAATTATAACTTGGCAACGTCGTAACCAATCCCAAAAATATTTTAGGGTTAAATAGAGATCAATGATGGAAACTAGAAGAATTTAAGAAAAAGTTATAGTTCCATATATTCTTCGGTAAAATGTAGACTCGTACTTGTATTTACGTAGTTGTAGTTGTTTGAATGTTCTGGACTACAAGCTCCAGTTTTACTTCATCCAGTCCCTTACTTCTACTTGGTATCAGATTCTTTGGATGGTTTTTCTGGACTTCAATCGCCTATTTTACTTCATCGAGTACTTCAGCTTTCTTTTTTTGGATGGTGGGCTCAACTGAAGAGCTTTACTCCAGATTTCGAGAGTAATATCTCTTCAATCATTCTGTAGTACCGCCAATTCTATTCGGCATATTGAAAAAAAACATTCAGTGGTAGTCACTCGTGAAAACGCAAAAATATTTGCAAATACCTTTCCGTCCCTATTCAGAAAAGTACAGTGGACCACATAATGGTGGACCAGGAATTCAAGCATATTGATGAAGTATTATTGAAGCAAAAGAATGTTTTAGTACGTTAACCATCAGTATACAAAAGGGAAGTAACGTACACTAAGTAACTAGTCTGAAGGTTCACGTGTAATGAGTATATCTCGCACAAGGGAGTTTAGGCTATCAAGATCTTATGCATGTGTAAATAGTAATGTACCTAGATGACGTTGTAATCATAGCCTGTGGGATTATTTTCCGGTCTATCGTGTTAATTAAAACCAGTAGACTTGCACAATATGAACTTTAATTATTAATATTATCAAAGCTTTTCAAATAGATTGTTCTACCAAAAATTGATAATGTCATTCAACACCTTACTAACAAAGCCTTCATTATAGATATAGTCCGAACATCAACACTTTTGTTTTCCTGCGTGTAGGCCTCTTCGTGATCATAATTATCATATTGATAATTCTTGCACTGCTTTTACATGTCCAGATTCCAGATTGACTCATGAACACATTACTTTCCAGATGGTTGAGAGAACACACACCACACTCTACGTATTCGGCACTGCCTCTATCGGACGTTAGGAATGCGAGCTTGCACATTAATAGACTAGTAGGTATCATGAATTTTTTATGACTGGATATGATAAAGAGTATGGTATAAAAACCTTCTCAGATTTTTCAGCGATTTTCTTGGACACCGGAAAGCCGAGAAAATGATAAAAATATTTGAATTCCTGTAGGACCGTGGATCACGGTCGTATAGGAGAACGACCAATCGGAAGACGGATATGTGTGCCGTGTTGCCGTTCTAAATTGAGTACGCAATACTCAATGGTTCAATCAACCTGTTTGATACTTGGTTGAAAAATTTGTGTTTATCAGGTAGAGGTAATACTGCAGTAAGGGCAACGTGTGATGAGTATCCACTAATGCGAAAATTATGTGTATTTTCAAATTCTCGGAATTAATCATTCACTGCGCAATAACTAAAGACACAAAAAGCTTCCATTCGAAACATGAAATTTATAAAATTGTATAAAGTGCATGAAAGTGGTGTGGAACCGCTCTGTTACGAGCCTATAACGCTATAACTACACAAATATAACTGCTTTGATTGATTCTCCCAACAAGTGCACCCCCCCTAATAACAATTTGTTCAGCATTACTTTTTCATCGACGTCTATCGTTATTATAAGACTGTATATGTATAAATCTATACGCTTTTAGAAAATGTTAAGATGATCATTTTGAGCGCGCGATTTGTCATAAATTATGGTTATGATACCTTGTTTTCTCCTCTAGGTCCACACTGCACATTAGGATCAGCACCAGCTTTCAATAGCACCTCCAGGCATTTGGAGTTCTCAGTGATAGCAGCTGCATGAAGAGGAGTTCTGCCCCAACTATCCTGTGAATTGAGGAAGTTCTGCTGACCACCTTCTAAAAGGTCTTCGAGCAGGTCTGTATTATCCCAAAGAGCAGCCTACAATAATTATTCAAATTCAGTATAACCTAGACAACTTGTGATGTTTTTTTAAACAAAAGCATGGTTAACAGAAGTACATCAATTATCAATGCTTCTTATGTATTTCGAAAAATTGCTATTATCGTGGACTAATACCCGTTGTTGAAATTCTAAGTAGCGTGTGCGAGAGTCATGAATGTGACATTTTTTAACTTCTTCGCTTATTAAAGTGATTTTTAGAACAGCCAAACTCAAACTTATTCCATGACACCCCAGTTCTATAATCCAGTTCACAAGATACATGGATTTCTACATGATGTTTACTGTTACCTGAATAGCTTCTTGATAATAACAGTCCTAGGAAATGTTCCCAATAAAAAGAACTTTTTGTATATTAACTTACGTCATACCTTATGAGCGCAAAGACTATGTACCTAACCAAGTTTCATAAATTCTTGTTACAACAGTTACAAACCACCGCTGATTGAAACATTGTTTCAAAACGTGCTGCAAAACAATAACGGTTTCGAAACATTAAGGCGAGAATAAAAACATGGTTATAAAACTTTTGTTGATAATCACAAATAAAGTCTTTCAATAGGTCATGTGCCAATGTAGCATAATCATATTGGTTGCGGCATGTGTTATTTTGTGTTGTTCAAAACATAAGAGATCTAAATAACGTTTTTGCAGGCCAGAATAAACTATGGCGGCAGTAACCTTCTACAGGTCCTTCTTGGAGATGATCATGATTTACTTACAGGACAACTACTTTGGGACGGTTGCTTTTAGAACTTCCAATACCCACTTAATTGCTTCGATTGGTGCGCGTATCGAGAAAACAAACATAATTTCGAGATGCCATTCCGATCAAAGAATTACTTGCTCTGAGAGGGTCCCAAAAACACTCGCTTTCGCGGTAAGAATCATTTATTTGGAAAATATCCGGTTGTCTTCACTCTGCCATAGTTCAGCCGTTCACGAAAAATGCGCGGTTTTACAACAAGTTTCAGTTTCAGAAAATAAAATAACAGGTTTTACAAGAGTTAAAACATGTTTCAAATTTCTTTGATATTTACAGGCTCAGGACGGGAACACGACAACTTGTAAAATTTTATGTCAAGTAAACAAAACTCTTGAACTATTGCGTACATTTCGTTGAAATAAAAGCAATAACATAAATGATAGATAATGCTTTGTAAATAAAAATAAAATAAAGTAGTTGATCCTCAAAACAAACATTCCATGGTCGTTATTCCTTGATTTAGTTTTACTGCTCCTCATCTTAAGTCCTGTTAAACAAAATACTGCAATATTCTATCTGTAACACAAGTGTGTATTTTAAATTACGTTTAACCTGAGTAGTAAAGAACCAAAAATCGCAGCGCCGCTTTATATACGTTATATATTTGTATTTGTGTATTTCAAATTGAGTGCTAGCTAGAAAGCAAAGAAAACCATGATAGGCTTTTGTTAACTAATTTTTGTTAACTTTTAGCAAAAAACAATAAACATGACTCTAGATTCTTTTATTAATAAAAAAAGTAAAATCGATGACACCACTAAACTAAACGTCTCGTCTTCTAGTCTGTAAGTTAGGTTAATTGATAAATGCTCATAGTTTCCTTTCTAATGTTTGTTGTGAACCCACCGTTGAGGTTTTTCCTGTATTACGTCTCTCTACAAACCATCTTCAACTATTTGCTTTTTCTTTTTAGGAAAAATAAAGGCATTAGGCTACTTCTGCCAGTTTCAGTAGCAGTGCTCAATGAACAGCGACATCGTTTGAGGTGGTGGAGGACTCAGTATTAATTAATGTTTATTTATCAGCAAAACAGTATTGGAATCGCAAGATATTCAAAATTTTACCGGACCTGTGGGTGAATTCAGTTACTCTTAACGAAGCGATAGCGACATTCTTCCAACGCTTTCACTCGTTTCGGTATTCCATAAATTTCTTCGTTCCGACATAACGAACGCAGACAAACGGTATAGGGCCTGGTCACATCTCCACGTCACGACGTCGTCAACGTGGAACGCCACGTCGAACGTCGTCGTCAATTTGGAACGCCACGCTATTAAGCTAAATTCCACATTAGATGAAAGTTGCGTCACGCGTGATCACGCCGGGTAGCAGTGGCGCGCTCGATTTCTTTGAAGTTCTAGATAGGGATTCAGAGGCAATATACAATTTAAAGCTATCATACAATTCTATACGTTCTGTATTCATTTTTTACAAATAGCTGTACCAGATTTTATTTTGAAGTGTACAGATATATTTTAATAATAAAATACTACTTCTCTGAATCAAAAGTTATATGCTCGGGTATATGTATATGCTACTAGATATTGGAAGCTATAACTATTAGAGTAGTTGCTACACAGAGTTAACATCTCTATAGGGAGCCTAATTTGAATATTGGCCAGCCAACATCTATAGCGCTATTGCCACTCTTCTTCGTCCGCTTAAGGACCTTCCAGTTTCTTCAAAATCTGGCAGTTTCCGCAGTTTGAACACATGTTCCTCAAAGTATTTAACTGGGTATTTAACTATACATTCCAATATACTTGCAAGATTTACATGAAGATAATTTGTATTGATTTAACGAAATCTCAAAAATGGTAAATTTCATAGCGGAATGTCCACAGAGTTAACATCTCTAGAGGGAATGTAAACAACAAAATGCACAGGTCGCTGACCAGCCAACATGTAACGGAAATTTTGACAGCTTGAGGGCATTACCACTGGCGTACGACTTTATATTAAAATTGGATGTTCATTATTACTTTGATGTTACAAACTGATACAATAGGTTGTATTGTATTAGTATTTAGCTATACTTAGAGAGTTACTCTTATTATAATTTGATTGTAATGGTTGATAATTTATTATTACCATGAAGTTTTTTTCAAAACATATCTAACAATGTTTTGAAAGGTAGCCTTTTGGAATGGCTGCATCGTGTTTTTACTTCAGCAATAAAATATAATAATTGCATTAGGTAATATCCAGTTCTATAAAATTCGCATAGATAGATTTTCTGTAAGTAAAGGTGGGATACATTTTTGCATTTCACGTCCTCAAATAGTTTAAAAAATGGAATTTGGAAAATTCTTGTTGATTGGCATGAATGTAATACGTGTACTTACCACCTGGTAAAGAAACTGTATAAAAGCGATAGATAAAAACAATAAATAGTATACAGGGTGGCCAATCGGGTGACGATAATAATTTTTTTTTAGTTAGCCCGTACCGAGACCTATCCAAAACACCCCCATGTATGTGTACCGATTATTGATAGTTTTCGAGTTATGATTTTTTTTTTGAAAACTTAGAGATTTTCCAGTTTTACCAAGAAATCATCAAAAACAAAAACAAGAATGCTTTTTGGCTTTTATTTTTTTCAGCCATTATACTCAGTATTAAGCCTATTTTAATATCCAAGAATGATAACTTGTACATCCGAACAATAATTAAGTACATTTTGGGCCCAAAGTTTGAAATCTCTGTTTTTAGTCAGGAGACCAAAACCTTCAAAATAAAATTAAAAATACTTATGCCTGGTTCTGGAGCTCCAATCTAATCTTAAAAACTCTGCATGACATTGCACTTTCGAAATAATAATGAAAAAATAGCACTTATGGGGGCATTTTGCGCCGTACGTGACTATTAAAGGTAAAAAGGTGATAATTCACGAATTTCCAAAATGATTTAAAAAACTATTATTTTACTTTATTATGACAAATTAAAGAAAAAACCGTCATAACAACTAATAAACATGATAATCATTGATGTTTCAATCACTTTTAATAAAAAAATAATACCTGTGCTTTTTGCTGTGTACTATTGAATTTCTGCTGAATTAAGTTGTATGGAAAGTTAACAAAGGAAAAGAATAATAAAAAGACAATCTGACTTCTAATTCTATGGTGGAATTACCTGGGAAGCGTTATCGTAGCATACGCCATCCCTTTTACTTCCCACACCGATAGGTGAGGGGAGGATTGTGATCGTGAAAATTTTCGATTTTGAGAATAGGTTTTTTGAGCGTTTTATGTCTACATAACGAAAATCCGCGTCACTCATTTCCGTCGTTCTGTCTGTCGGTCTGCCTGTCGGTCTGTCTGTCGGTCTGCCTGTCGGTCTGTCTGTCTGTACGCGTTTTTCTAGCCTCGTAATCTCAGTAACCGCTGCATGGACTGTGATGAAATTTGAGCAGCAATATGCTGTGGGGTCTTAGTAGGTAATTTCAAATGTTCCTCAAACTTCGTTTTTAGGCGTTTTACAGGTTCTTGATCATTTTCTGCGTTTCTTTTGGGTGGGGGTGGAATTTGGGCGTTTGGGGGGTGGGGGGTTGAAAAACTGAAAAACTTGTTGTATTCATGATAGGCTGTCTTCTGACCTGTTAAGGAAGACCTAGCGATATAAATCACCTTTTTAGGTCCATCCGAACATGGCCTTGCCTATTACAATGCTATTACCGAAAATTAATTAACACAACTGCGCTTCGCCGACATGAGCTCGCAAAAAGCTACTCTGAAAGAAAGGGATGGCGTATGCTACGACATCGCTTCCCAGGTAATTCTGCCATGAAATTGGAAGTCAGATTATTGTTTATTGTTCCTTTCCTTTGTTAACTTTCCATACAACTTAATTTAGCAGAAGTTCAATAGACATAGTAAAAACACTTCAAAAATCACAATTTGAGTATTATTTTTTTTATTAAAACTCATCAAAACATCAATGATTATCGGGTTTATTAGTTGTTACGAGTTTTTTTTTCCTTTAATTTGTCATAACAAAGCAAAATAATAGTTTTTTAAATCATTTTAGAAATTCGTGAATTATCACCTTTTTATCTTTAACACTCACGTACGGCGCAAAAAGTCCCCATAAGTGCTACTTTTTCATTATTATTTCGAAAGTGTAATGTCTTGCAAAGTTTTTAGGATTAGTTTGAAGCTCCAGAACCAGACATAAGTATTTTTAATCTTATTGTGAAAATTTTGGTCTCCTGACTAAAAACAGAGATTTCAAACTTTGGGCCCAAAATGTACTTAAATATTGTTCGGATGTACAGGTTCTCTTTATTGGATATTAAAATAGGCTTAATACTGAGTATAACTGCAGAAAAAAATAAAAGCCAAAAAGCATTCTTGTTTTTGTTTTTGACGATTTCTTGGAAAAACTGGAAAATCTCTAAGTTTGCAAAAAAAATCATAACTCTAAAACTATCAATAATCGGTACACATATATGGGGATATTTTGGGTAGGTCTCGGTACGGGCTATCTAAAAAAAATTATTATCGTCACCCGATTGGCCACCCTGTATAATACAGATATGTATGTATTTATTCACATGCAATAATAATCTATTCCAGTATCAGAGGCATAGTTATTAAAAAGAGTGGAAGATTCAAAGTAAAACATCTAGCAAACAAGGCTGTATAATGATGCATCGTTAACCTGAAGGTATTACTTATACATCTATCAGCAATGATATAACTAAAAATTAATTTCTTGATTTTCCTGTGGCAAGCAGCCGCTGTACAGAAACTAAGTCATAAACAATGGAGTCAGGTTGATTGACTCAGTACTTCCCACACATTACAGTGATACCAGGTTATTATTTTCCCATAGCATAAAGCTATAGTCTGAGATCCCCTTGCAACCAAATCATCGCCCGCTCTCCGCAATAAATATTCAACACAAAAACTCTCGTAAATAGTTTCGTTCATCTCTCTCCATAGGAAGTAAGACGACACAGTTTTTATTCTGCTTGCTTCGACTGGATAAATCGAAGCGATCAGGAATTTCCAAGTCGCCTAAAAATGAAGCTTGACCTGTTCAGTTTTTTTATTATAGCTGCGCTGCCACGAACCCAATTTCTGAAAACCATACGCGTTTTCCATCCTCGCCACGGTAGTAATACTGTGTCAAAATTTCGTTAAAATCAATTTCAGGTTACACAATACAGAACGATCAAAAGCAATACTCATACTAGTAAGACGTATGATGTAGTATGTATACATCAGAAAATTCTAAGTCTGTTGGCTTCCGTAATAGGCAAGGTAATGCTCGAATGGACCTAAACAAGTAAATTATGTCCCTAAGTCTTTCTTTCACAGGTCAATAGACCGCCTATTATGAGTACAAAAAATTGTTCAGTTTTACAACCCCTACCCCCAACCACTCCCAATTCCCCCCACCCAAAAAAAGTTGAAAATGATCAGGACTCCCTAAAACGCATAAAAACGAAGTTTGAGCTGTTTTTATACTTTTAGTTTTTTAATTATTGTTACGGCGCCCCTGAGACGATTCCTAAAAACCATCCGCGTTTTCCACTCTCGCTACGGAATAATATTATGTCAAAATTTCAATAAAATCAATTTAACGATTTTCACGTTACACAATACAGAACGATGTAAAGCAATACTCGCATACATGTTATGTATACATCTAAGTCCCTTGGTTTCTGTAAAACGCAAGGCAATGTTCCGATGGACCTAAAAAAAGAAATTATGCCGCTAGGTCTTTATTTCACAGGTGAATGGCCAGCCTTTAGGAATACAACAAATTTTTGAGTTTCACAACCCCCCAACCAACCCGATTTCATCTTTCAGCTGTAATACATCAAGCCACTTGTTTCTCATCACTATATTTGGAGGAAACCTACACAGATGCACATAATATAAATTAAACAACCATTATTATTCCTGAAACAGGAGTGAAGTTACTTTTGTTCCCAGTTATCCTCACATTTTATGCTACTGAAAACCAAAACAAAACCTATACTAACCTATGATAAGTGGTGTTCACTGATTCGTCGCTATTGCAGCAAACTAGGCACTTTTTATTTCGTCCCATCATGCAATCATGACAATATTGTTCATAAAAAATTTAATTCATACCACAAATAGTCACAAAGTCACTCAAATAGTCAAATATACACTAAAACAACAAAAATCTCAACATACGCAATAACCACAACTACAATGACAGCCACATGACAGCTTTTGGGGGACGTCGATTGTAGGTTGCCAGATTTACGATATATTAGAAGTTATTGCGACATTCTGCTATGAAATAATTTACCATTTTTGAGATTTCGTTAAATCAATACAAATTATCTTCACGTAAATCAGTTACATTGCAAGGAACATGTGTTCAAACTGCAGAAACTGCCAGATTTTGAAGAAACTGGAAGTTTCTTAAGCGGACGAAGAAGAGTGGCAATAGCGTTGGCTGGCCAACATTCAAATTAGGCTCCCTCTAGAGATGTTAACTGTGTGGGAATATCGCAATAACTTCTAATATGTCGTAAATCTGGCAACCTACAATCGGCGTCGCCCTTAAGCTGTCATGTGGCTGTCATTGTAGTTGTCAAGTTGTGGTTATTGCTTATGTTGAGATTTTTGTAGTTTTAGTGTATATTTCAGTGACTTTGTGACTATTTGTGGTGTGAATTAAATTATTTATGAACAATATTGTCATAATTGCATGATGGGACGAAATAAAAATCGCAGTTCGCTGCAATACCGACGAATCGGTGAACACCACTTATCATAGGTTAGTATAGGTTTTGTTTTGGTTTTGTTGCATTACAGCTGAAAGGTGAAATTGGGGTGGTTGAGGGGTTGTGAACCTCAAAAATGTGTTGTATTCCTAAAGGCTGGCCATTCACCTGTGAAATAAAGACCACCGGCATAATTTCTTTTTTTAGGTCCATCGGAACATTGCCTTGCGTTTTACAGAAACGGGACTTAGATGTATACATAAATAACATGTATGCGAGTATTGCTTTACATCGTTCTGTATTGTGTAACGAGAAAATCGTTAAATTGATTTTATTGAAATTTTGACATAATATTAATATAATTTTTAGAAATCGTCTCAGGGGCGCCGTAACAATAATAAAAAAACTAAATGTATAAAAACAGCTCAAACTCCGTTTTTATGCGTTTTAGAGGGTCCTGATCATTTTCAACTTTTTTTGGGTGGGGGGAATTTGGAGTGGTTGGGGGTAGAGGTTGTAAAACAGAACATTTTTTTGTACTCATAATAGGCGGTCTATTGACCTGTGAAAGAAAGACCTAGGGACATAATTTACTTTTTTAGGTCCATCCGAGCATTATAATAAGAGTAACTCTCTAAGGGCCGATTTTATCAACAGGCGCATTTTAACAAAGGCTTTGACCAATCAGAGCAGCCCGTTCAAGAACATGCATCTGTCAAAGTTCTCTGAAAACTATTGATTTCTCTTGAAGTTTACCTCAAAAAGGTGAAAAATGACATGCTTTATATACAAATCGACCATTATGAACCATCTAGTATCTTTTCCAGTCTGATTTTCCATCCTAGATGGGTGAAACATTGCATTTTCTTGTTTAATCAAAAGTTTAGCAATTGTTAATTTCAACCAATCAGATTCCGGAAAAACTGTACATTTGATCGCTGGTTTTTTCTTCTGCTAAATGATAGGTAGGTAATGATTACAAAAAATTAGGGTTTTGAATATTTTTTTTGTGATAAATGGAGAGATCAAATATAAGTTTTACAACAAAACTGTTTTTGTTTTGTTTTTTTTTTCGCAATAATCCAAAAGTTATATCAAAATAAAAATGAGTTTTTGAATCCAGAACCGAAAACACGCCGACGGCTCCCGACCCGTGTGACGTACTTCATGAAAATACTTGTAACAGTTGTAACTAAAATGTATATTTGTGGCAACATAGGCGTAGAATGAAGTTTGGAGCTTGAGACGAAGTCAACGATCGAAATGAATATCTCTTTGAATGGTCGAAATTAGATCACAAATCCCGGTAAAAAAGTATCGAATCCCAAATCAAATATGTACCGTTGAGGCGATCTCTTCGCCGAGATGGCGGGTGGCCGAGTGGTATGATGTTCGAAACGCTTGCCTGCTTTGTGGGAGGTGTTGATGGGTGTTGGTTCGAGACCCAGCCCATGCAATTACTTTTTTTTTCTTTTTTTTTTAACCAAAATATTCACTGATATACGCTTACTCGTATTACACACATTTTTTTTGTACTATCGACGTGAATGTGTTTTTGAATCAAATTTTATTCGATGTTTTACTAGCACAACAAAAATTCCGAATAATTATACTTTTTTGGAATAATTTCATTTTGATACCGCTATCAGAGCAATTGGCGATTGATATTGACGAATAAACTTCACTTCCACTGACTGAATTCTCCACCACCTCCGGTACTTAGCTTTTGCAATATGTCAAGTAAAATGTCTAATAAAATTTGATTCAAAAACACATTTATGTCGATCGTACAAAAAAATGTGTGTAATATGAGTAAAACGTAGGTATATCAATAAATATTTTGGTTAAAAAAAATGAAAAAAAGAAATTGCACGGGCAGGGTCTCGAACCAACACCCATCAACACCTCCCACAAAACAGCCAAGCGTTGTCGGCCACCATACCACTAGGCCACCCGCCATCTCGGCGAAGGGATCGCCTCAACGGTACATATTTGATTTGGGATTCGGTACTTTTTTACCGGGATTTTTGATCCAATTTCAACCATTCAAAAAGATATTTATCTCTCTATCTATCTATCGTCTCAAGCTCCAAAGTTCATTCATCGCCTATGTTGCAACAAATATACAACAATAGTTTGATGAAAAGTGTCACCCAGCTTTGACGTTTTCTTTTCAATATTGATAAAATACTATTGGACGATATTTATTAACCTAGCCCGCAATATTCAATAGAAAGCTTTTGCTAAATAACAAACAATAGAAAAGCTTTGTTAAATTCTTTGTTAAATATGCATGTTGATAAAATCGGGCCTAAGTATAGCTAAATAGGTACTAATACAACTTATTGTATCAGTTTGTAACATCACAGTAATAATTGAATCTATCAATGAACATCCAATTTTAATATAAAGGCGTACACCACTGGTAATGCCCTCAAGCTGTCAAAATTTCCGTTACATGTTGGCTGGTCAGCGACCTGTGTATTTTGTTGTTTACATTCCCTCTAGAGATCTTAACTCTGTGAGTTGCTACATTTAATGAATGGTATCCTTTTCTGTGGACGTATGAATGGTCTTCATTCTCCGGTTGTATTATCCTTATACGGGTGCAGTCTAGGGCCCCAATCACACCTGGCATTCCACTCAACTCATAAAACTTGTTTTTATTTACCACTTTCTCATTGTCCAAAGGAGATCTAAGCCAGTTGCCACCAAAGTGCTCCAAAATCAAAGCTGATACCTCATTTATTGCTCTGCTAACCATTGATTGACTTACAGCAACTAGATATTCTTGGCCAACACCTCGCTGATAATTTCCAATAGCATAAAACCCTAATGCTTAAATTCCTTTGTTAATACACTACTCTTGTGTTTCTTACGAGATCGTCCATGAATGGTTGGAACTTTTGAAATAAAAAGATAACCATGTCTTTATTGCGCCAGAATAAGTCAATAAATTGGTTATCACTGAGGCCAAAAGGATCACTCCGGTCTCGAAGGAATCGACGCTCTTCGCGTAGTTGATCTAGTCGCTCCGCTTCACCATACAACAAAATTCGTACTGGCAACATTTTTTTTTTCAACCACAAACGCAGATTATACCCCACCGATCACAAATTTGCAAAGTGATTACAAATGTCTACTATTCTCCAAACGTCAAAAAGTTGTAATTAGAGGCCTTTACGGAAACACTGATCTGGATCCGGATAGATCAGTTGTATGTCAAACAGCTGTCAAGTGGGATTTATGATTGCATTAATTTAAGGCACATCGAACAACGAAAAAGTTGGTTTAACAATAAAAAACAGATGGTAAAGTGAAGCAGCTAGTGATCTGAATCATCCGATCGCAATCACTTACTGTAGAAGACTGAACTACCCTATTTCTGACCGATCCCAGATCACTTTCCGAACGTCAGGGTCAGTGATCCAACTGATCGGGTTAACCCGATCATAGTTTCCGTAAAGGCCTTATGTTACGTCTTTTTCGCCTTTTTTATTTTCCGCTGCCACATGCAAATATTCTCGATAATGTCAATGTGATATTTAAGCCAACTCGTGAATGCTCGTGAGTCATCGAGCTCCATACCGAAAGCGTAACGAAGCGTTAAACGTTGGTTATGGAATGCCGTCAAAAATCCTTTTCGTAAATGATTGGTCGCTTTTATAATTTGCCGTCAAACGGCACGGTACGGTACGGTACGTTTTTATCGTTACGGTAAAACGAGAGAGCCAAAGGTACAGGATTATATGGAGATGCTTTTAATTTACCGTCGACGGTAACGGCATATCATAAATGTCAACGTTATGCCGTGCCGTCGTCGTAGTTATCTTAGCTCCCTATCGTGCCGCCGAGCGGCAGAAGCCTGTTTGAAACAAGTATGCGTGTATTGTAACAAAAAAATGGAGTCAAGTTGATTGACTCAGTACTTCCCACACATTACTGTGATATCAGTTTATTATTTTCCCATAGCATGCAGCTTTAGCCTGACATCCCCTTACAACCGAATCATCGGCAGCCTCCCCCCTCCTAAAATTGTCTTATGCCGCTAGGTCTTTCCTTCAGAGGTCAATGGACAGCCTAAAACATCTAAAAACGAAGTTTGAGCTGTCTTTATATTTTTAGTTTTTTTTATTATTTCTGCGCCGCCACTGGCATGATTTATAAAAACCATACGCGTTTTCCATCCTCGCCACGGCAGTGATACTATGTCAACATTTCATTAGAATCAATTTAGCAGTGACCACGTTACAAAATACAAAATGATCTAAAGCAATACTCGTATGTGTACAGAAAATTCTACGTCCCTCAGTTTCCGTAATAGACTAGGACAATGTTGGGGTCTACCTAAAAAGTTGATTTATGTCGCTAGGTCTTCCTTCACAGGCTAGTGGACAGCCTATTATGAATACAAGTAATTTTTCAGTTTTTCAACCCCCCCACCCCCTAACCACCCCAATTTCACCCCACCAAAAAAAAAACGCAGAATATGATCAGGAACCTCTAAAACGCTTAAAAACGAAGTTTGAGCTGTTTTTATATTTTTACTTTTCTTATTATTTCTGCGCCGCCACTGGCACGATTTATAAAAACCATACGCGTTTTCCATCCTCGCCACGGTAGTAATGTAGGCGGTGGTAGTAATACTGTGTCAAAATTTCATTAAAATCAATTCAACAGTTTCCTTGTAACACAATATAGAAGGATCTAAAGCAATACTCTCGTATGTTTACACCAGAAAAAATTCTAAGTCGTTTGGTTTCTGTAATAGGCAAGGTAATGTTCGGATGGACCTAAAACAGTTATTTATGTTGCTAGGTCTTCCTTCATGGATCAGCGGACAGTCTATTATGAAGGCAACAAATTTTTCAATTTTACAACCCCCCACCCCCCAACCACCCCAATTTCACCCCCACCCAAAAAAAAGTAAAAAATGATCAGGAACCCCTAAAACGCCTAAAAACGAAGTTTAAGCAATATTTATTTTTTTTGTTTTTTGCTAATTACTCCGCCGCCCATGCACCGATTTTCAAAATTATAGGAACATTACCTACTACGACCCCACAGCATATAGCCGCCCAAATTTCATCACAATCCATGCAGAGGTTGCTGAGATTACGAGGCTAGAAAAAAAGCGACAGACAGACAGACAGACAGACAGACAGACCGACGGAAATGAGTGACGTGGATTTTCGTTATGTAGATGTTACGGCCACTGTTGTAAATTGGGCATTGATGACATTGGCCGGGCATTAACGTTAGAAGCCAAATATGCAGGCCAATATCGTTATTGCCCAGGCTATAACGAGAATGCCCGTCTGTCGTGGACAAGGTTGAAAGTATTTTAGTTTTTGCATCTTTGTCCGGCCATTCACGGCATCGACCATCAATGCATGGCCAAAGTTGATATTACAGATTAGGGCAGCTGTTTGATAAAATTGAGGAACATTTTAAAAAATATATATATATTTTCATCGCTTCACAAAAAAATTGGAAGGAAACTTAAAATACCTAATCGTTAAATATGACAAATTAAAATATTAAAATATGTCTATAAAAACAAGAACAAGATATTTATCACCTACTGTATGCTTAAAACTGTTAAACTCACACTCTAATTACACAAACAGACACAAAAATGGCAAAATGAGAATAACATAACCTATATTTTATTCAAACCTTGACAGCCCACTCTCGAGCGGACATTAACGAGATTGCCCGGGCAAAGTCGTAAGAACGTAAATCCATTCCCAGTTTATCAACAGTGCTCAGTTTACATGGATATTCATGCTATTGGCCGGTCATTATCAGGACGTCCCGCTGCAATAGGACATTCACGACAATGACGGGCCAATATCGTTAAAGACCGAAATATCATCTTTGACCGTAACATAGACATCAAAAAACGCCCAAAAAGCGTATTATCTCAAAACCGAAAATTTTCGCGATCACAATACTCCCCTCACCTATCGGTGTGGGAAGTAAAACATGGCTTTTAAGTACGATATAATAACTTTGTTGGAACTCGTTGAAGCTGGGCCCTGTATTTGGTATAAATCTATATCAGAATTTAAAGACCGAATTGTAATGACCGATAAATAATGAAAAATTTTCATTGACATCCGGAAGTAATGAAAAACTTCTCTGGATATTTTTTGAGTTTCCCAAAAAGAGTATAGTACGACCCTTCGGGGTATTTTACTCTTAGTGACGTGTGTCTCCAATACCTGCTTGTGATTTGTCTTTTTTACGTCTTAAATACAACAAATAAAGAACGCCGTTTGTCCATGACTGATCACTGACTGAAGTAGACTGAAACGATTTTATCGTGGAATTATAAAAGCTTTTCAGACGGTTCATACCGCAGCGGTATTCCACGGCACGGCACGACCTACAACATTATCGTGCCGTGCCGTGCAACGGAAAATTATAAAAGCGACCATTAGCTTCGCTTTCGTCTGCTTTCGTTACTATAGCGAAAGTTACAGGTTACAGAATCGCCACACTGGATCGGGTGAGGTTGATATTGGCAATTTTGTTAATAAGGATATTAGTGTGATATTTATCAAATTTTACTAAACATCAAATAATGAAAAATATAGTCAAGTTGATTGACTGAGTACTTTCCACGCATTCCGGTGATAGCAATTTTATTATTTTCCCATATCATGAAGCTATATAGTCTGAGATCCCCTTGAAACCAAATCATCGCTCGCCCGACCGCAAAAAAGTGTGTTATTCCACTAGGTACTTCTTTCACAGGTCAATGGACAATCTATCATGTACAACAAATTTTTGAGTTTTACAACACCCCACCCCTGAACCACCCCTATTCCACCCCCATCCAAAAAAATCTTGTAAATAATCAGGAACCCCTAAAACGTCTAAAAATGAAGTTTGAAGTGTTTTCATATTTTTAGTTTTTTATTATTGCTGCGCCGGCGCCGTCAGTGAAACAATTTCTAAAAACCATACGCGTTTTCCATCCTCGTCACGGTAACAAATCTGTGTTAAAATGTCATTAAGGTCAATTCAAAAAGTGTCCACCTTACACAATACAAAACGATCTAAAGTAATACTCGTATATATTTTATATACATCAGAAAATCCCTTGGTTTCTGTAATCGACAAGGTAATGTTTGGATAGACCTAAAAAAGTGTATTATGCCGCCTAAAAACGAATTTTGAGTGCTGAGACAATTTCTAAAAATCATACGCGTTTTCCATCCAAAGAAGTAATACTGTGCCAAAATTTCATTAACATCAACTCAGTAGTTTTCACATTATAAAATACAGAACGATCTAAAGCAATACTCATTACATCGGAAAATTCTCTAACAGTGGTTTGCACCAGTCATAGTTAAACCTTATGAGGAAGTTTCCATTTTTTCCAATTTTAGTTAATCAGATAGTCCTAAAGAGTTAGAGAACAACGGTAAAAAAAATTTGTAATTATCTCCATTCATAGAAAAGTTATAGTCCTTCAAAGTTTGAATTGCCATATCCTCCGCGCGAAGCCGCTGTGACGTTACATGACACAACGCACGCCTGTGTGTGCCCTGTCGAGAATGCTGCTCCCGCAAGCCACCGCGCCGCCGCGTCGCCGGCCTCCTCGTTCATGTTGTTATTCCTTGTTTTCAGTAGGGTAGTAGGCGACGCCGACGGTGACCAAAACGATACACTGCAGTTTATTGGTACTCGTATTATTAGAATATGTCTAGAAGACCGAGAAGCTATAAATATTGCATTGTACTCAGGTGTACTAACACCACCACAAAAACACCAAACAAATATTTCAATGGATAGCCTATTATGAATACAAAAAATTGAGTTTTATGACCTCCACCCCCCAACTACATCAATTTCACCCCCACCCAAAAAAGTAGAAAATGATCACGAAACACCTAAAACGCCTAGAAACGAAGTTTGAGCTGTTTCTGTATTTTTAGTTTTTTTATTATTGCTGCGCCGCCGCTGACACGATTTTTAAAAATCATAAAGATTTTCCATCCTCGCAGCGATATTAATACTGCGTGAATGATCAGAAGCAATACTCTCGCATGTATACATCAGAAAATTCTAAGTCCCTTGTTTCCGTAATAGCCAAGGTGATGTTCGGATGCACCTAAAAAAGTGTATTATGACGCCTAGGCCTTTCTTTCACAGGTTAGTGGACGGCATGTTATGAATACAATAATTTTTCAGTTTTACAACCCCCCACCCCCCAACCACCCCAATATCACCCCCACCCAAAAATGTAGAAAATGATCAGGAAGCGCTAAAACGCCTAAAAACAAAGTTTGAGGAATATTTAAAATTTTTTGTTTTTTGCTAATTACTCCACCGCCCATGCACCGATTTTCAAACTTATAGGAACATTACCTACTACTACCCCCACAGCATATCGCTGCCCAAATTTCATAACAATCCATGCAGCGGTTACTGAGATTACGTGGCTAGAAAAACGGGTACAGACAGACCAACAGACGGACAGACCGACGGAAATGAGTTGTGTGGATTTTCGTTATGTAGACATCATAAAACACCCAAAAAGCGTATTATCTCAAAATCAAAAATATTCACGATAACATCACCTATCGGTGTGGGAAGTAAAAGTCCATAATCATGTCGAGATCCACTTTAGGAAGATTACTAGAATCACCACGAATGTACCTTCCTCCATACTTCAAAAATATTCTGCCGTCTGCCCGTTACAACAAACGCTCCGCCGTTCCACTAAAGTCTAAATGTCGCACACTGTACAGCGCAGCGTATACATAGCGGAGTCCCGGCTCCCGACTGCGACTGTGGTTGACGCGAACGATTCAAGACATGTGACGTCATACGGCAATTGACCGCCGCGGTCGCTTTACGCAAATATAAAATTGAATAACTCTGCCGGTTTTTGGAATATTCAGATGATTTTTTCAAGTGAAGAAATAGACTATCAGATAATAATGAATTTTTCAAATTTTATTTTTTAGGAAACTTCTCCATTAAAGCTTAACTTTAATTAAGGCTTAAAGTTGCATGTCTTTGCACAGGTGAGGTTTAACTTTAATTATGAATTAACTTTTTTCCACGACGTTGGTGACAATGAATACTGAAAAATTTAACGAATTTCAGATTTAGGTTGGCGATCATGTCGTATTTTTAGCTGTTCTCTGGTGGAAATCAGGAAATGTCATTTCACTGTTGTTGATGGCTGTCAAGAACGTCTTTGTTTTGATTAGAAATTTCTAAAGGTTTTTAGCGTTTTTAGTTTTATTTTCATTAACTGATAGCCTATTATTATCATACCAATTCCAACTCACGGAACGTAACAACAGTGCTAAAACTTGCTCCTTGAAGTTGCACTTATTTAGGTAAGATTTTGTTTGTTTGGTCTTGTACAGGAGTGGTTACAGAAGACACCAGAGTTACAACATTTATCTAGGGGTCAACATTTATGTTGAATTTGTTTGTGGTAGGTAACAATATATAGAAATGTCCAAAGTGCTGAGGTGAACTAAAGACATCTTGTGTTAAACTAGCAAAACGTCCATTTTCTTTTTATCTGTATACATAAGAGGTTTCAAGGAATGAATCAATTAAAACAGTAATTTTTTGACATAACCTTAAGATGGGTTTCCGGAACAAGTGGATATATGCAACAAAACAGTATACATAATATTATGACTATTAACTATTTGTGGTATATGCACTACTATAAAATGCTTGCTTTTTGTCATTGCAGGTGTGGAGAAATAATTATTCAGCTTGCCAAGTATTTGAGACAGAAGAGACAGACCGATACCAGGAGGCGAAGAGCACAGAATTTTATGCATTCAGAGCTTCATTGTGATACGTGGCTGAAGTTAGCTTCAGATTCAGATTCGAAAATCGCGAGATTACAGTCGACCAGTTCAATAGCAAAAGCAAATGAAAAATACCTCTAAATTCCAAATGATCGTAACTAAACTTGTTTGATGTTGATTTACGTATCGTAAATGGATAATAATTAATTGGCCGAAAATATGCATAATAGATTACAGTACAAACTTACTTATACAAGGTGATTCCGGCCCCATGGAATAGGTTGATAATAGGAAAATTCCTATAAAGTAAATCAAAATTTGTACCACCAACAAACTTTTACAATTTATATGCACTTCGGAGAACTACATAGCTGTGACTGCAATTTGCAAAAATTCAGAGGCCTACAGGGTGATTCTGGCCGCCCAGGAGATAGGCACCTAAAACTAAAATAAGTCGTACAAGCCAAACGGAAATTTGTACCACCAACAAACTTTTACAGATTATAGGCACTTAGGAGAGTTAGATAGCTGTGACATAGGTTTGCAAAAATTCAGAGGCCTACAGGGTGATTCTGGCCGCCCAAGAGGAAGGCACCTGAAACTAAAATAAGTCGTACAAGCCAAACGGAAATTTGTACCACCATTAAACTTCTACAGTTTATAGACACTTAGGAGGGTTACATATCTGTGATATAGATTTGCAAAAATTCAGAGGCCTACAGGGTGATTCTGGCCGCCCAAGAGATAGGCACCTGAAACTAAGATAAATCGTACAAACCAAACGGAAATCTGTACCACCAACAAACTTTCACAGTTTATGCGCACATAGAAGTGTTATATAGCTGTGATATAGATTTGCAAAAATTCAGAGGCCTACAGGGTGATTCTGGCCGCCCAAGAGAAAGGCATCTGAAACTAAAATAAGTCGTACAAGCCAAACGGAAATTTGTACCACCAATAAACTTCTACAGTTTATAGACACTTAGGAGGGTTACATATCTGTGATATAGATTTGCAAAAATTCAGAGGCCTACAGGGTGATTCTGGCCGCCCAAGAGATAGGCACCTGAAACTAAGATAAATCGTACAAACCAAACGGAAATCTGTACCACCAACAAACTTTCACAGTTTATGCGCACATAGGAGTGTTATATAGCTGTGATATAGATTTGCAAAAATTCAGAGGCCTACAGGGTGATTCTGGCCGCCCAAGAGGAAGGCACCTGAAACTAAAATAAGTCGTACAAGCCAAACGGAAATTTGTACCACCAATAAACTTCTACAGTTTATAGACACTTAGGAGGGTTACATATCTGTTATATAGATTTGCAAACATTCAGAGGCCTACAGGGTGATTCTGGCGGCCCAAGAGAAATGCACCTGAAACTAAGATAAGTCGTACAAACCAAACGGAAATTTGTACCACCAACAAACTTCTACAGTTTATAGACACTTAGGAGGGTTACATATCTGTGATACAGATTTCCAAAAATTCAGCGGCCTACAGGGTGATTCTGGCCGCCCAAGAGATAGGCATCCGAAACTAAGATAAGTCGTAGAAACCAAACCGAAATTTGTACCACCAACAAACTTCCACAGTTTATAGGCACTTAGGAGAGTTAGATAGCTGTGACATAGATTTGTAAAAATTCAGAGGCCTACAGGGTGATTCTGGCCGCTCAAGAGAAAGGCACCTGAAACTAAGATAAGTCGTACAAACCAAACGGAAATTTGTACCACCAACAAACTTCTACAGTTTATAGGCACTTAGGAGAGCTAGATAGCTGTGACATAGATTTGCAAAAATTCAGAAACCTACAGGGTGATTCTGGCCGCCCAAGAGGAAGGCACCTGAAACTAAAATAAGTCGTACAAGCCAAACGGAAATTTGTACCACCAACAAACTTTCACAGTTTATGCGCACATAGAAGTGTTATATAGCTGTGATATAGATTTGCAAAAATTCAGAGGCCTACAGGGTGATTCTGGCCGCCCAAGAGGAAGGCACCTGAAACTAAAATAAGTCGTACAAGCCAAACGGAAATTTGTACCACCAACAAACTTTCACAGTTTATGCGCACATAGAAGTGTTATATAGCTGTGATATAGATTTGCAAAAATTCAGAGGCCTACAGGGTGATTCTGGCCGCCCAAGAGAAAGGCATCTGAAACTAAAATAAGTCGTACAAGCCAAACGGAAATTTGTACCACCACCAAACTTCTACAGTTTATAGACACTTAGTAGGGTTACATATCTGTGATACAGATTTGCAAAAATTCAGCGGCCTACAGGGTGATTCTGGCCGCCCAAGAGATAGGCACCCGAAATTAAGATAAGTCGTAGAAACCAAACCGAAATTTGTACCACCAACAAACTTCTACAGTTTATAGGCACTTAGGAGAGTTAGATAGCTGTGACATAGATTTGTAAAAATTCAGAGGCCTACAGGGTGATTCTGGCCGCTCAAGAGAAAGGCACCAGAAACTAAGATAAGTCGTACAAACCAAACATCAATTTGTACCACCAACAAACTTCTACAGTTTATAGGCACTTAGGAGAGTTAGACAGCTGTGAGATAGATTTGCAAAAATTCAGAAACCTACAGGGTGATTCTGGCCGCCCAAGAGGAAGGCACCTGAAACTAAAATAAGTCGTACAAGCCAAACGGAAATTTGTACCACCAACAAACTTTCACAGTTTATGCGCACATAGGAGTGTTATATAGCTGTGATATAGATTTGCAAAAATTCAGAGGCCTACAGGGTGATTCTGGCGGCCCAAGAGAAAGGCACCTGAAACTAAGATAAGTCGTACAAACCAAACGGAAATTTGTACCACCAACAAACTTCTACAGTTTATAGACACTTAGGAGGGTTACATATCTGTGATACAGATTTGCAAAAGTTCAGCGGCCTACAGGGTGATTCTGGCTGCCCAAGAGATAGGCACCCGAAACTAAGATAAGTCGTAGAAACCAAACCGAAATTTGTACCACCAACAAACTTCTACAGTTTATAGGCACTTAGGAGAGTTAGATAGCTGTGACATAGATTTGTAAAAATTCAGAGGCCTACAGGGTGATTCTGGCCGCTCAAGAGGAAGGCACCTGAAACTAAAATAAGTCGTACAAGCCAAACGGAAATTTGTACCACCAACAAACTTTCACAGTTTATGCGCACATAGGAGTGTTATATAGCTGTGATATAGATTTGCAAAAATTCAGAGGCCTACAGGGTGATTCTGGCCGCCCAAGAGGAAGGCACCTGAAACTAAAATAAGTCGTACAAGCCAAACGGAGATTTGTACCACCAATAAACTTCTACAGTTTATAGACACTTAGGAGGGTTACATATCTGTTATATAGATTTGCAAACATTCAGAGGCCTACAGGGTGATTCTGGCGGCCCAAGAGAAAGGCACCTGAAACTAAAATAAGTCGTACAAGCCAAACGGAAATTTGTACCACCAACAAACTTCCACAGTTTATAGACACTTAGGAGGGTTACATAGCTGTGATATAGATTTGCAAAAATTCAGAGGCCTACAGGGTGATTCTGGCCGCCCAAGAGATAAGCACCTAAAACTAAAATAAGTCGTACAAACGAAACGAAAATTTGTACCACCAAAGAACTTCTACAATTTATAGGCACTTAGTAGAGTTATATAGCCGTGATATAGATTTTCAAAAATTCAGAGGCCTACAGGGTGATTCTGTTCAACACTTTTTTATTTTGTAGTAAGGCTAGTTGCAGACGCGCCGATTGTGGACCGCCGGTAATATGTCGAATCTACACTCTACAGTGATAAATGTCCAACTACTACTCATTCGCTGATCACCTTGCGAAAGTACGCATAGACAAGAAAGGACAAGAAAAAACGATAAAAGCCAAAAGAAATATGAAAACTGAAAGAGCTAAAATAATATCTAAAAAGCTTCAATGCCTTAATTCACAATAGCGAAACGCCACAAGCAACAGCCGCAGCCGTAACCAACTCACGTCGCCGTCGATGCAAACTCGATAGGTTCGGTAAGCAGTAGATACACCGCCGCTCCCACATGTATTTGGTATATGGAATTATAGTGAGCAAAACTGTATCATATTGAGTATTTCGTTAAGTGTGCATTTTAGGATATATGTCTATATGAAGTTTTTGATTTATTTTCATCAACTTAGTCAGTTGATGTCGAAACCTTTTATATATGCGACACTATTCCTAGGTTGTCAGAATCACCCTGTAGGCCTCTGAATTTTTGCAAATCTATATCACGGCAATGTAACTCTCCTAAGTGCCTATAAACCGTAGAAGTTTGTTGGTGGTACAGATTTCCGTTTCGCTTGTACGACTTATTTTAGTTTCAGGTGTCTATCACTTGGGCGGCCAGAATCACCCTGTAGGCCTCTGCTTTTTGCAAATCTATATCACGGCTATGTAACTCTCCTAATTGCCTCTAAACTGTAGAAGTTTGTTGGTGGTACAAATTTCCGTTTGGTTTGTACGATTTATCTTAGTTTCAGGTGCCTATCTCTTGGGCGGCCAGAATCATCCTGTAGTCCTCTGATTTTTTGCAAATCTATATCACGGCAATGTAGCTCTCCCAATTGCCTCTAAACTGTAGAAGTTTGTTGGTGGTACAAATTTCCGTTTGGTTTGTACGATTTATCTTAGTTTCAGGTGTCTATCTCTTGGGCGGCCAGAGTCACCCTGTAGGCCTCTGAATTTTTGCAAATCTATATCACAGCCGTATAACCCTCCTAGATGCGCATAAATTGTAAAAGTTTGTTGGTGGTACAAATTTCCGTTTGGCGTGTACGACTTATTCTAGTTTCAGGTGCCTTTCGCTTGAGCGGCCAGAATCACCCTGTAGGCCTCTGAATTTTTGCAAATCTACCTCAGAGCTATATAACTTTTCTAAGTGCCTATAAACTGTAGAAGATAGTTGGTGGTACAAATTTCCGTTTGGCTTGTACGACTTATCTTAGTTTCAGGTGCCTATCTCTTGGGCGGCCAGAATCACCCTGTAGTCCTCTGAATTTTTGTAAATCTATACGATAGCTGTGTAGCTCTCCTAGATGCCCATAAATAGTAGAAGTTTGTTGGTGGTACAAATTTCCGTTTGGCTTGTACGACTTATCTTAGTTTCAGGTACCTATTTCTTGGGCGGCCAGAATCACCCTGTAGTCCTCTGAATTTTTGCAAATCTATATCACAGCTATGTAGCTCTCCTAAGTGCCTATAGACTCTAGAAGTTTGTTGGTGGTGCAAATTTCATTTTGGCTTGTACGACTTATTTTAGTTTCAGAATCACCCTGTAGGCCTCTGAATTTTTGCAAATCTATCTCAGAGCTATATAACTTTTCTAAGTTCCTATAAACTGTAGAAGATAGTTGGTGGTACAAATTTCCGTTTGGCTTGTACGACTTATCTTAGTTTCAGGTGCCTATCTCTTGGGCGGCCAGAATCACCCTGTAGTCCTCTGAATTTTTGCAAATCTATATCACGGCTATGTAACCCTCCTAACTGCCTCTAAACTGTAGAAGTTTGTTAGTGGTACAAGTTTCCGTTTGGTTTGTACGATTTATCTTAGTTTCAGGTGCCTATCTCTTGGGCGGCCAGAATCACCCTGTAGGCCTCTGAATTTTTGCAAATCTAGATCACGGATATGTAGCCCTCCTAATTGCCTCTAAACTGTAGAAGTTTGTTAGTGGTACAAATTTCCGTTTGGTTTGTACGATTTATCTTAGTTTCAGGTGTCTATCTCTTGGGCGGCCAGAATCACCCTGTAGTCCTCTGAATTTTTGCAAATCTATATCACAGCTGTGTAACTCTCCTAAGTGCCTATAGACTGTAGAAGTTTGTTGGTGGTACAAATTTGCGTTTGGCGTGTACGACTTATTTTAGTTTCAGGTGCCTTTCTCTTGGGCGGCCAGAATCACCCTGCAGTCCTCTGAATTTTTGCAAATCTTTATCACGGATATGTAGCCCTCCTAATTGCCTCTAAACTGTAGAAGTTTGTTAGTGGTACAAATTTCCGTTTGGTTTGTACGATTTATCTTAGTTTCAGGTGTCTATCTCTTGGGCGGCCAGAATCACCCTGTAGTCCTCTGAATTTTTGCAAATCTATATCACAGCTGTGTAACTCTCCTAAGTGCCTATAGACTGTAGAAGTTTGTTGGTGGTACAAATTTGCTTTTGGCGTGTACGACTTATTTTAGTTTCAGGTGCCTTTCTCTTGGGCGGCCAGAATCACCCTGTAGTCCTCCGAATTTTAGCAAATCTATATCACGGCTATGTAACTCTAATTGCCTCTAAACTGTAGAAGTTTGTTGGTGGTACAAATTTCCGTTTGGTTTGTACGATTTATCTTAGTTTCAGGTGCCTATCTCTTGGGCGGCCAGAATCACCCTGTAGTCCTCTGAGTTTTTGCAAGTCTTTATTACGGCTATGTAGCCCTCCTAATTGCCTCTAAACTGTAGAAGTTTGTTGGTGGTACAAATTTCCGTTTGGTTTGTACGATTTATCTTAGTTTCAGGTGCCTATCTCTTGGGCGGCCAGAATCACCCTGTAGTCCTCTGAATTTTTGAAAATCTTTATCACGGCTATGTAGCCCTCCTAATTGCTTCTAAACTGTAGAAGTTTGTTAGTGGTACAAATTTCCGTTTGGTTTGTACGATTTATCTTAGTTTCAGGTGCCTATCTCTTGGGCGGCCAGAATCACCCTGTAGGCCTCTGAATTTTTGGCAAATCTATATCACGGATATGTAGCCCTCCTAATTGCCTCTAAACTGTAGAAGTTTGTTAGTGGTACAAATTTCCGTTTGGTTTGTACGATTTATCTTAGTTTCAGGTGTCTATCTCTTGGGCGGCCAGAATCACCCTGTAGTCCTCTGAATTTTTGCAAATCTATATCACAGCTATGTAACTCTCCTAAGTGCCTATTAGACTGTAGAAGTTTGTTGGTGGTACAGATTTGCGTTTGGCGTGTACGACTTATTTTAGTTTCAGGTGCCTTTCTCTTGGGCGGCCCGAATCACCCTGTAGTCCTCTGAATTTTTGCAAATCTATATCACGGCTATATAACTCTCCTAATTGCCTCTAAACTGTAGAAGTTTGTTAGTGGTACAAATTTCCGTTTGGTTTGTACGAGTTATCTTAGTTTCAGGTGCCTATCTCTTGGGCGGCCAGAATCACCCTGTAGTCCTCTGAAGTTTTGCAAATCTATACGATAGCTGTGTACCTCTCCTAGGTGCCCATAAATAGTAGAAGTTTGTTGGTGGTACAGATTTCCGTTTGGTTTGTACGATTTATCTTAGTTTCAGGTGCCTATCTCTTGGGCGGCCAGAATCACCCTGTAGGCCTCTGAATTTTTGCAAATCTATATCACAGCTATGTAGCTCTCCTAAGTGCCTATAGACTCTAGAAGTTTGTTGGTGGTGCAAATTTCATTTTGGCTTGTACGACTTATTTTAGTTTCAGAATCACCCTGTAGGCCTCTGAATTTTTGCAAATCTATCTCAGAGCTATATAACTTTTCTAAGTTCCTATAAACTGTAGAAGATAGTTGGTGGTACAAATTTCCGTTTGGCTTGTACGACTTATCTTAGTTTCAGGTGCCTATCTCTTGGGCGGCCAGAATCACCCTGTAGTCCTCTGAATTTTTGCAAATCTATATCACGGCTATGTAACCCTCCTAACTGCCTCTAAACTGTAGAAGTTTGTTAGTGGTACAAGTTTCCGTTTGGTTTGTACGATTTATCTTAGTTTCAGGTGCCTATCTCTTGGGCGGCCAGAATCACCCTGTAGGCCTCTGAATTTTTGCAAATCTAGATCACGGATATGTAGCCCTCCTAATTGCCTCTAAACTGTAGAAGTTTGTTAGTGGTACAAATTTCCGTTTGGTTTGTACGATTTATCTTAGTTTCAGGTGTCTATCTCTTGGGCGGCCAGAATCACCCTGTAGTCCTCTGAATTTTTGCAAATCTATATCACAGCTGTGTAACTCTCCTAAGTGCCTATAGACTGTAGAAGTTTGTTGGTGGTACAAATTTGCGTTTGGCGTGTACGACTTATTTTAGTTTCAGGTGCCTTTCTCTTGGGCGGCCAGAATCACCCTGCAGTCCTCTGAATTTTTGCAAATCTTTATCACGGATATGTAGCCCTCCTAATTGCCTCTAAACTGTAGAAGTTTGTTAGTGGTACAAATTTCCGTTTGGTTTGTACGATTTATCTTAGTTTCAGGTGTCTATCTCTTGGGCGGCCAGAATCACCCTGTAGTCCTCTGAATTTTTGCAAATCTATATCACAGCTGTGTAACTCTCCTAAGTGCCTATAGACTGTAGAAGTTTGTTGGTGGTACAAATTTGCTTTTGGCGTGTACGACTTATTTTAGTTTCAGGTGCCTTTCTCTTGGGCGGCCAGAATCACCCTGTAGTCCTCCGAATTTTAGCAAATCTATATCACGGCTATGTAACTCTAATTGCCTCTAAACTGTAGAAGTTTGTTGGTGGTACAAATTTCCGTTTGGTTTGTACGATTTATCTTAGTTTCAGGTGCCTATCTCTTGGGCGGCCAGAATCACCCTGTAGTCCTCTGAGTTTTTGCAAGTCTTTATTACGGCTATGTAGCCCTCCTAATTGCCTCTAAACTGTAGAAGTTTGTTGGTGGTACAAATTTCCGTTTGGTTTGTACGATTTATCTTAGTTTCAGGTGCCTATCTCTTGGGCGGCCAGAATCACCCTGTAGTCCTCTGAATTTTTGAAAATCTTTATCACGGCTATGTAGCCCTCCTAATTGCTTCTAAACTGTAGAAGTTTGTTAGTGGTACAAATTTCCGTTTGGTTTGTACGATTTATCTTAGTTTCAGGTGCCTATCTCTTGGGCGGCCAGAATCACCCTGTAGGCCTCTGAATTTTTGGCAAATCTATATCACGGATATGTAGCCCTCCTAATTGCCTCTAAACTGTAGAAGTTTGTTAGTGGTACAAATTTCCGTTTGGTTTGTACGATTTATCTTAGTTTCAGGTGTCTATCTCTTGGGCGGCCAGAATCACCCTGTAGTCCTCTGAATTTTTGCAAATCTATATCACAGCTATGTAACTCTCCTAAGTGCCTATTAGACTGTAGAAGTTTGTTGGTGGTACAGATTTGCGTTTGGCGTGTACGACTTATTTTAGTTTCAGGTGCCTTTCTCTTGGGCGGCCCGAATCACCCTGTAGTCCTCTGAATTTTTGCAAATCTATATCACGGCTATATAACTCTCCTAATTGCCTCTAAACTGTAGAAGTTTGTTAGTGGTACAAATTTCCGTTTGGTTTGTACGAGTTATCTTAGTTTCAGGTGCCTATCTCTTGGGCGGCCAGAATCACCCTGTAGTCCTCTGAAGTTTTGCAAATCTATACGATAGCTGTGTACCTCTCCTAGGTGCCCATAAATAGTAGAAGTTTGTTGGTGGTACAGATTTCCGTTTGGTTTGTACGATTTATCTTAGTTTCAGGTGCCTATCTCTTGGGCGGCCAGAATCACCCTGTAGGCCTCTGAAGTTTTGCAAATCTATATCACGGCTATGTAGCCCTCCTAATTGCCTCTAAACTTTAGAAGTTTGTTAGTGGTACAAATTTCCGTTTGGTTTGTACGATTTATCTTAGTTTCAGGTGTCTATCTCTTGGGCGGCCAGAATCACCCTGTAGGCCTCTGAATTTTTGCAAATCTATATCACGGCTATGTAACTCTCCTAATTGCCTCTAAACTGTAGAAGCTTGTTGGTGGTACAAATTTCCGTTTGGTTTGTACGATTTATCTTAGTTTCAGGTGCCTATCTTTTGGGCGGCCAGAATCACCCTGTAGTCCTCTGAATTTTTGCAAATCTATACCACAGCTATGTAACTCTCCTAAGTGCCTATAGACTGTAGAAGTTTGTTGGTGGTACAGATTTGCGTTTGGCGTGTACGACTTATTTTAGTTTCAGGTGCCTTTCTCTTGGGCGGCCAGAATCACCCTGTAGTCCTCCGAATTTTAGCAAATCTATATCACGGCTATGTAACTCTAATTGCCTCTAAACTGTAGAAGTTTGTTGGTGGTACAAATTTCCGTTTGGTTTGTACGATTTATCTTAGTTTCAGGTGCCTATCTCTTGGGCGGCCAGAATCACCCTGTAGTCCTCTGAGTTTTTGCAAGTCTTTATTACGGCTATGTAGCCCTCCTAATTGCCTCTAAACTGTAGAAGTTTGTTGGTGGTACAAATTTCCGTTTGGTTTGTACGATTTATCTTAGTTTCAGGTGCCTATCTCTTGGGCGGCCAGAATCACCCTGTAGTCCTCTGAATTTTTGCAAATCTTTATCACGGCTATGTAGCCCTCCTAATTGCTTCTAAACTGTAGAAGTTTGTTAGTGGTACAAATTTCCGTTTGGTTTGTACGATTTATCTTAGTTTCAGGTGCCTATCTCTTGGGCGGCCAGAATCACCCTGTAGGCCTCTGAATTTTTGGCAAATCTATATCACGGATATGTAGCCCTCCTAATTGCCTCTAAACTGTAGAAGTTTGTTAGTGGTACAAATTTCCGTTTGGTTTGTACGATTTATCTTAGTTTCAGGTGTCTATCTCTTGGGCGGCCAGAATCACCCTGTAGTCCTCTGAATTTTTGCAAATCTATATCACAGCTATGTAACTCTCCTAAGTGCCTACTAGACTGTAGAAGTTTGTTGGTGGTACAGATTTGCGTTTGGCGTGTACGACTTATTTTAGTTTCAGGTGCCTTTCTCTTGGGCGGCCCGAATCACCCTGTAGTCCTCTGAATTTTTGCAAATCTATATCACGGCTATATAACTCTCCTAATTGCCTGTAAACTGTAGAAGTTTGTTAGTGGTACAAATTTCCGTTTGGTTTGTACGAGTTATCTTAGTTTCAGGTGCCTATCTCTTGGGCGGCCAGAATCACCCTGTAGTCCTCTGAAGTTTTGCAAATCTATACGATAGCTGTGTACCTCTCCTAGGTGCCCATAAATAGTAGAAGTTTGTTGGTGGTACAGATTTCCGTTTGGTTTGTACGATTTATCTTAGTTTCAGGTGCCTATCTCTTGGGCGGCCAGAATCACCCTGTAGGCCTCTGAAGTTTTGCAAATCTATATCACGGCTATGTAGCCCTCCTAATTGCCTCTAAACTTTAGAAGTTTGTTAGTGGTACAAATTTCCGTTTGGTTTGTACGATTTATCTTAGTTTCAGGTGTCTATCTCTTGGGCGGCCAGAATCACCCTGTAGGCCTCTGAATTTTTGCAAATCTATATCACGGCTATGTAACTCTCCTAATTGCCTCTAAACTGTAGAAGCTTGTTGGTGGTACAAATTTCCGTTTGGTTTGTACGATTTATCTTAGTTTCAGGTGCCTATCTCTTGGGCGGCCAGAATCACCCTGTAGTCCTCTGAATTTTTGCAAATCTATACCACAGCTATGTAACTCTCCTAAGTGCCTATAGACTGTAGAAGTTTGTTGGTGGTACAGATTTGCGTTTGGCGTGTACGACTTATTTTAGTTTCAGGTGCCTTTCTCTTGGGCGGCCAGAATCACCCTGTAGTCCTCTGAATTTTTGCAAATCTATATCACAGCTATGTAACTCTCCTAAGTGCCTATAGACTGTAGAAGTTTGTTGGTGGTACAAATTTCCGTTTGGCGTGTACGACTTATTTTAGTTTCAGGTGCCTTTCGGTTGGGCGGCCAGAGAATCACCCTGTAGGCCTCTGAATTTTTGCAAATCTATCTCAGAGCTATGTAACTTTTCTAAGTGCCAATGTTAAATTAGGTAAATTAAGTTATCGTTTAAATATTGAATTGTGATCTTACCTAATTTATTTTGTTTATTGATTGAATTACTGTCTTATTAAATGTTTTTAAGACACGCCCAGAATGATCATTTAATCATTAATTCGTTTTTTATCTCCTACATTATTTATGACAGTACTACCTTGAGTTGGTGTCCTATTCATAATTGATCTTTGTCTTTGATCTTTACTGCTACATGACTGTTGGTTCCAGAACTATTTTCTACATTTTCGTCAGACAAGTTCGTATTACGTTTTTTAGTGTTTTTGGCAGCATATTATAAGCACTTGACGACTGAGCTATGAAGTTATTCAGACATATGTTAGTGTTGACATTGAATTGATGTATATCATTCTGTATCCTAGTATTGTACTCATGTATTCAGTGAGGGGTTTCTATATTTTTGAAATGGAGGCACACAAAATTAAAAATAAAAAATACACGAAAATCCCACCAGATTGTTGAGGCTGCAGCTGCACCATGCACATTATAGAGACTTTTCAGTTTCCACAGTTATTTTTTAAAAGTTTTTTCTAGCTAGTATCATTAAAAGCCACTTCTTAAGAGTGTTTTACTCATCACTCAACTCAAAATGTCACTTCGTGGGAGTTTTTTACTTATTACCCTGCCTAATTAAGAAAAAAAATGAATTGAACTCCCATTCCCTGTATTTAAACAACTCAGCACAACCTACTGAATCAAGCAGTAGTCTGTTACATTTTATCAAAACATTTTACATTATTGGTACCTACTTATATTCATCTTTGTACTGTTATTTTCCTTAATTTTTATTTTTATATCAAAAGCAAAACATTTACCCGATTATCCATTTCAAATAATGGGTTAGTAGGTTAGAATCAACAATGTAAACAACCCGTAGTGACTCAAACAAGAGAAGGGCATCAGCAGAAGTGGCTTCTATTCATATATCAGCTGTAACCCTTCTGTTTTAATTGGTCATTTTCAAAGCCATTTGATGTGTGATTGACAAATAGGAGCACTCAATACCATGCAATTGATTCGAAGGCTATTGGTCCACTACCTGTTACTTGGCCTTCAGTCAATCATGTGACATGACACTGGCTATAGTCTGTGGTCAGTGTGCTGCAAGTGTCAATTTATATAGTCTGGTCACTGTGTGCCACCTACACATTGGGCAACCAGTTAAACCAGAGTTTATTGAGTTTATTGACAGCAAAAGACACATGTAAACAAGTAGTTCTTACAGGTGATTTTAATGTTCATTTCAACACGACAGATCCACATTGTGTGAGATTATGTGACTTCCTTAGTAGCTTTGATCTTTGGCAGACAGTTCATGAACAAACAAGGGGTACATACTGCCTGGACAATATATTTGTTAATTCTGAACTAGAGGTAAGTCATGTACAGGTTGTTGATGTAGGAGTGTCAGATCATAAGGGACAAATGCTCCAATTTATTGTTGATACAAATGCAGGATTCACAGAGAATACTAAGATCTTTAGACCAATTACACAAAGGGGGTTGCACACATTTTATAATCTATTGGAGGAGGTGTCTTGGGATTTTATTAATTTAAAGGCTCTGAGTATAGATCAAAAGTTTGAACAATTCATAAAAATCCTTGAGAACAACTACCTGGATTGCTTTCAAAAGAAAAAATATATAGTTAGATCTGACCAGGGTAATAATATTACATGGTTTAACCAGGAACTAAGGGAAATGAGGGATCACTTAACTTTTTTAGGAGATATGAAAGATAAGGGCTACATAAGTGCTCAAGAGTACAGAAATTATAGAGCCTCCTACAGAAACAAAATAAAGCAAGCAAAAATATGTGCAAACGATAAATTGATACTCTGCTCCAATAACTCTGTAAAAACAATGTGGCACATAATAAATACTCAAACAGGTAAAGCAAAAAATAGCTCAGTTGAAAGCAATTTATCTCCACATGACTTCAATAATTTTTTTCCAGTATTGCTGAAAATATAACGAAAAAGATACCACACTTAAGTACAGGCCATAAAAACTATTTATCATTAGTCAATCCACCTTCTAAGGCATTTTGTTTTTCTGAAATGACATTTAATGAGGTACGTGCAGTCATAGATAGTTTAAAAAATAAAAAAAGTTGTGACTTGTTTGGTTTTACTACAAAATTAATAAAGACAGTTAAAAACATTATTCTTATACCCTCAACAAAACTTATAAACAATTGTTTCAGAGAAAAGAAATTTCCAAAGATTTTAAAAAAGGCAATTATAACTCCTGTATTTAAGAATGGTGACCCTAATTTGCCTGGAAACTGCAGGCCGATATCATTGCTTCCGATTCTTTCAAAGATCTTCGAAAAGTGTATAGCACTGCAGCTGGTGGCATTCTTTGAACATAATGAACTTTTTTCCTCTAGTCAGTTTGGTTTCCGGCAGGGTAAAAGTACAACTATGGCTATTCTGGACTTAACCTCAAAGATTATAGAAGCATTCCACAATAAGCAATATATATTGGTAAACTTTTGTGACCTAAGTAAAGCATTCGATTGCGTGGACCACAATATTTTATTAGAAAAACTTAAATTTTATAACTTCGATGAAAGTAGTATTGAACTGATAGCTTCCTATCTTAGAGACAGGTGCCAGAGTGTGAGGTATAACGGTGTGACGTCGGCAGAAAGAGTGGTTAATATAGGCGTTCCGCAAGGTTCAGTCCTTGGACCAGTCTTGTTTCTGATCTACATCAATGACCTACCAGCAACTGTCAGTACTGCAGGATACACTCTTTTTGCAGACGACACAACTCTCTCTTACGTTGGCAGCACTTTGGAAGATTCTTTTATAGGATCCAGAGAATCACTGGAGCTGACAATTAAGTGGTTCCAGTCTAATAGGCTCTTCTTCCTTAACCAGGATAAAACGAAACACATGGTATTCACTATGAGAGACTTGGGTGACGATCTCAGTGGTTATGATGCTGAGGCAAGATTTTTAGGATTTACTCTTGATACAAGACTGCAGTGGGGTAGACACATCAACTTGATAGCGAAAAAACTAACAAAAGCTGTCTTCGTAGTAAGAGGCCTCTCGAGCTGTGTTTCACCACCCGTATTAAGAACAGCATATTTTGCGCTATTTCAGCCTCATATATCATATGCTATTTTAGCTTGGGGACACTGCAGAAGTTCATAGGCTGTTTGCCATCCAAAGGAGGGTAGTCAGAATAATAGCAAATCTCGGCTACAGAGAGGATTGTAGGGAGGCATTTGTGGCTCTTGAAATTTTAACGGTGCCTGCTCTCTACATTCTTCAAAATTTACTTTTCATAAAAAGAGCTAATAATTTTCAGTCACATGCTGACGTGCATAACTACAATACGCGTAATAGAAATAATTTGATTCCCTTGTACTGTCGTCTATGAAGGTGTCAGGATGGCCCGAGTTATTGGGCAGTCAAGCTTTTTAATACTCTGCCAGAAAGCATTAGGGCCTTGCCCTATAACCAATTTTATAGTGCAGTAAAGGAGACATTGACCAAATATGCTTTTTATTCACTTACAGAATTGTTATCCTATAAATTTTAATGTGTTATATTTTAGTGTTCCTAACTATTTTAAACTTTATATTAATTTGTCATTTTGACTGTTTTAACTATATTAGATTTAACATGGTTGAGATTTATCTTTTATACCTTTTTTGACGTGTGTACACATTTAATTGTAATGACATGAATAAATGAATTGAATTGAATTGAACCAATTGTAGCTAGAAATAGATACTCGCACTGCAAACAGATCTAAAAATTCATTTATTCTCTTTTGCTGAAAGGGGTGTGTGTCACTGCGCCTTAAGGAACAACCGTCCCTGCATGTATTGTATTGTTAAACTGAATTATTGTTATTACATTTTTGTGATTTACATATTACTTTGCATATGAATCCGAGTATGCAGAAAGGGCACATGTCAATATTTGGATGGCTACGATTTACTTTAGGGTACAGCCGCTAGGTGGCGCCCCTATATGTCAATTGAAAGGGCTCGAGGTGGGGAGCAATAAGTCCATAGGCACAACACCCAGAAACGAAAGATAAAAAAGGTAGGGAGGAAACAATTTCCCATATTAAGTCTATGGGAATTTTTCTTTTTACTCAAGGGTACAGCCGCTAGGTGACGCCCCTATATGTCGATTGAAAGGGCTCGAGGTGGGGAGCAATAATGTCCATGGGCACAAAACCCCGGAACCAAAAGTCAAAAAAGCTATGGAGGAAACTATTTCCCATGTTAAGTCTATGGGAATTTTTCTTTCTCGTTAAAAGTGAATGAAATCTTTCACGTAGGTTAGGTTAGGCTAGTCTAGGCTAAGTTAGGTTAGGTTATGTTAGGTTATATTGCTTTTTTCTTACTTAATAAATAAAATAAAGATGTTCCTTTTGATTCCAATGACTTTTAATGAGAACATTTTTTTTTCGAAAAATTCCATAGACTTAACATGGAAAATTGTTTCCTCCATAACTTTTTTGTCTTTCGTTTCTGGGTGTTGTGCCCATGGACATTATTGCTCCCTACCTCGAGCCCTTTTGATTGACATATAGGGGCTGTACCCTAAAGTACATCGTTACCATTTGGATGAATTGACATTTAACTTAAAACATGTTTTCTAATGGTAGATGCATCGGATTATATTATGCATAAATGGCTCATGTCCACATCCTCTATGTGTTAGAATTATCAGGTATTGCTTCTAAACCTTATGCATGAACGGCACATGTCAGTGACATGTTTTTTTGTGGTTTCTCGAAAACATATTTTTTGACATGTGCCCTTTCTGCATATCCCAATTCGTATATATTTACATTGCTCTAGTTCACAAAGTTTATTTAAATCCAGGATGCCCAATTCCTCATATCTCATATGTTATTATCTTAATTATCCACAATTCCAAATGAAATTGGTTCCTAATATCTGGTTGTGCACTTAATATAGCCATTCAAAATATTTATACTATAAATAATAAGATAAAGTGACTTTGAAAATTGTTGCAGAACATGCAAAAAACACTACTACCATCTAATCCACATTTCTTTTCTTCAAAACATCACTAGCACTGTGCACCCAAGCATCTAAGGCCATTTTTGGACCAATTTAATACACTAAACAAATAAACTTTTTAATAAACGCATTTTTTATTGGACTAGGTAAGATTTTACTCTCCAATATCCTTACTTAATACTTACGTACTTAAACCTAACACTAACACATGGTTTTGGTGTTTTCAGTGTTGGTTCAGGTGGCCTACTTGCCTGGCTTCACCTCCCCATCACTACTACTACTACTACTACTACTACCAATTCTATCACTATATTCTCAGACAGCATCTGTGCTTCATTCAAAAGTGTAGCGAAATGATTGTATAATTTTTTGTCATGCTTTCAGAGTGGGAATGGCCTTAGATTCGCTTAGATACTCTCATTTAGCTTGCCAAATCAAATAGGTGCTTTCATTGTACCACTCCTCATGCAATTCAAAAAAAGATTTTACTTGGAAGCAAACGGCACGTTATGTTCAAGAGAATTTCTGCAAACTAAGCAATATGAATTTAATGTTGCTGAGACTTTATTGCACGATAAAAGTGTTTCCTAGTTCATAGTGAAATTGTACATCTAACCTGATGTAAAAGTCTTCCCGGGAAATCTTCGTCTTCAGGGGAGGAATCTAGCATTTTATGTTTATTCAGCAGACAACGAATCTCATCAAAACTTGCTTTAGTTCTTAGCTAGTCTTTTTGTTTTGTATAACTATTTACCTATATTTTTTATTTTAAATTTACGTCTTTTATTTACTTTCCACCACAAAACATATACACTGACTTTCCACAAAACACAAACCAATCACACACAAACGTCAGAACCTCTGTTTTATGGTCTGTGCGTCAGAATCAGAAACCACAAAATATTAGATTTGTCCCAATCAAGCTGAGTACCGTAATCGGACGGTAACAGAACCGTCTAAGCCCCGCCCACTCCAATGCTAACCATATGGAAATCAGTTCTCAATCGATCCTCAAAGTGTCCCAACCCATCAGTTCTAGAACCGGTTCTAGGATCGTTTTATTACGGCAAATGCGATACTAGCTTGGAAGCGAGAATCAAGTGAGAACTGCGAGGAAAACGAAGGCGGCTGTGCCAAGGACTGGCGAGCAGGAAATCTGGCGGTTGGACGGTTCAAACCTAACCTATTGTGCTAACCTATAAATATTTATGTTTTGTGTTTACCTCGTTTGGCTCGTTTACAAATTTTACAATCCATAGCATAATACTTCGTGATTGCACTTATCTAAACATCCTTTTTTTGGCTAAACTTAAAATCCGTGGTAAAAACGTTAGAATATCCTGGGAAGATTTATCTTTTTTTATATACTAGGAGAAGTTGGAGTTGCTATTTTGCTGGCAGATTTGGATGATTTGAAACTGAAATATGCTTAATTGCTTATGTATCTTCGACACTTTATAACAGGTCAGTATATATACATAGATATATATCGTCCAACTTTATTTTCAAACCGCATAATAAAAGTATTATGTTTAGGTCATATGTTTACTTGTCCACAAAACTATACAGTATTACCATCGGTTATTAAAGAAATTGGAAGGTTAAGCTATTTCAAAAAAAAATTAAAAAAATGGATTCAAGAACTTCCCCGCTTCCAAATACATAAATCTATAGAGATTATATAGTACCAATACTAGTGTACTAGCACTAATATTCTACGATTCATCTGATAAGACCTAAATTACCTGGCTATACAAAACACCCTAATTAGACTCAAAATTACAATTATGATCCTTTACCTTCACCTGGATATTATATTTATTATTACATTTAATATTATATATTCCTTTTGTACACCACGTACAAGTGATGCACTTTTGTGGTAATTCGTTGTTTATGTCCTCGTATTGCTGTTGTTTTATTTGTTTATGTTAATCAAGTATTCTTGTAATGTATAGATATTTTCTTGAGGAATCACTATTATGAATATTATTATTACACATACCCACTAATAAACTGATATTTTAGGCGAATCTGCTATACTTAACAGATCAGTTGAATCCTGACTGAATACCTTCTCTTTTGGGTTTGCAACCAAAAAGCACAAATTTAACAGGTGTGAAGCTGGAATGATATAAACCGAAATGCTACAGAGCACAGGTAAAATAATTTTTAGCTTTATTGATTTCAAAACAATGGGCTTTAAAACTTTTAGCAGTAGAATGAACCCAGTACAAGTCAGAATAGGAAACAACAGCAGTGTAAATGTTGTGGACACTTGTAACCTTTGAGAGGAAAAGAAAACCATTAAAGTTGTGCAAACTGAGATGACCTGCAATAACATCACAAAACTTTATTTGGAGCATATGGGGTACTTCAAACATCAGAGACAATTTGGAAAGACGTGTTCATGCAAACTTCTCAAATATGATCAGATTCACCTAAAATGTTATATGGGGTTTCCAGCAAAAATGTTTAAGAGACTATCATCAGTCTTGTAGAACCCTACATTACTCTAAAGTCAGACTGCTGCCAATAGAGAAGCATATTCAGTTGACTCCTATGAAGTTATGTTTAAATATTGATTTTAAGGATTTGGATTTCTGATTTGGGATAAGTCCAACTACTGTGTCAACTTATTCTTAAAATATAAACATAAAATGTCATGCAGATGAAGAATTTTGTATTTTGGCCATCTAAAGAGCATCTCAAAAAAATAATGCGATCTTGGTTTAAAGAAACTTTCCAGGAAAAAACGACTGTTATTATAGACTGTTTTGAGATAAAAATAAAAAAACCCTTCACTTGTATTGGCAACTGCACAGTCTTACTCACATTATAAACATGGGCAAATAAACAAATATTTAATTTGAATTACACTGATCAATATGTTTTACCATTGATTAAAGTATTTAATACTTTAATCAATGATAGAACTTTAGAAAACACGAGCCCTGGCACACTGCAGATCCATGCAGAACATGTTATTGGAATACTGACAAAAGTATAATATCCTTAATGATGTCTTATCTACAGTTTTGCTTAGTACACGTTGAGGAGACCTTATCCTATCATTGACAAAAATTGTATATTTATGATGGGCTCTTATAAATTTATGCTCAGCAGTTGCACCTCTATAAATACAAGTCATCTGTTTTTTTTATGTGAGTATATGTTATATATTTATAAGAAAGGACTTTATTGTAATAAAGTAAATGAATTCTAGATTAAAGATCCCAAGTAACACAAAATAAAGTTAATACACAATACCCAATAAAGCAACAATAATATATTTATATAAAATACAATACAGTACAATATACAAATACAACAATAATTTTTATATTTTAAAAGCAGGACTTGAGAGGCAGCCAAAATGTTAATAAACAGTTTTCATATCAAAGAATGTAGTTTTATTCACAAGTCATTAAAAAGAGATGGTTTAGCAAAAAATTTAACACCTGCAAAAAATACCTACATGGTTTGTAATAATTTAATTCTTACATATATACAACTAATGACTGAACTGTTAGTATGTGATATGAATTTTGATTCTATTGATACTGATGTGATATTTGATTATCTTAATAAAAAATGTACTGCTGTAATGAATGATTATGGAAATAAACTTTGAGACTGATAATGTTCCTTCCTATGATAGTAAAATTAGGGAATTAGCCTTAAAGCTTGATAGCAGGGCATATAGATATTTAATTAACTATAGTAATGGTAGTAATATATTGATATGGAATAATTATAAAATCAAGCAAAACTTAGTTGTAATTTGTTAATGCAAAATAGAAAGAATAATATGAAAGCATGACTGATAATAATAAATATCACTCTAAAGAAATATGGAAATGTCTGAAAAAAATGTTAAATGACTCTGATGAATCTGGAAATTATACAAAATACAAATTTTAGAACGAACAAGACCAACATTTTTGTAGGGACTGAAAATGAAACCGCATGTATGTTTAATTCATACTTCACAAAAACTAATGAGGATAATAATCTAGTGTTCATTAAAATTGTGATTGGTCTGATAGTGATTTACTTGTACTTTGAGTGCAGAATTGATTAATTTCAGCCCATAATAATAATAATAATAATATATTTCCATGAAAAACATGCAAGACGTAGATAATATGCTAAAAACTCAATTTCTTAAAAGAACTTTTGATACAACAGGATATGCAGCTCTCAATTTTATAAATTCGTTTAAAAGGGGTAGTCTTCTAAATAAATTATAGACTACCATTATTCCTGTTGCAAAAAGTCAAGACAAATAATAATAATATATATAATAAATAATAATTAACACACTGCCTTGTATTGAAAAACTGTTGGAAAAAATAATTTATAAATAAATGAATAGTCTTATATTTGATAAATATGATCTCCTTGAAAACCATTCTGGTTTTCGAAAATGTCACTCCTACGAAACAGCAATTCAACTCACAATCTCAAAATGGAAACAAACGGTAGACAAGAATGAATTTGTAGTTGTAATTTTTTTAGACTTGAGAAAAGCCATTGACATAATAATGTTAAAAAAACTAAAATATGGTTTTGGAACAAAATTAAGTAATAAAAAGGTTTAGGGAATATTTAACCAACAGATTTCAGGATGCCATAGTGGGTGAGAGTAAATCTTTAAACAAAGAAAGCAAATATGGGGCACCACAAGGTAGTATACTTCGAGCATTATTGTTTATAACGTTTATGAATTATATTGAAGGGCTGGAATTTATCAACTTATTTGCAGATGACACATTAATTGCATGCACTGATGTTAATTTTTTGAACTAATAGAGAGGATACAATGGTTGCTTAATAAAAAAGAAGGTATTATAGATACTAACAAATTAAAACAACGGAAACTCACAAATTGAAACTGAGCAACAAAAGCAATGTAGATTTCTACTCTTCAGAAAATAAAGACTATAAGTATTAAAAATTTTAAATTGAACTTGCATAATGAGGATATAGAATGAGTAAGTCAAATAAAATATTTTGGATTAATCATGAATCAAACACTTTCTCTGAAGCTTGATTTTGAATATATTCATAAGAAAATTAGAACATGGCTTTTTATTTATTTAAGCCTTTGTAAGATTATTGTAATACCTCAAATTGATGTTTTTCAGTTAGTAATTGGTTATCATTTGTCTACTCATTAACTATATGATAAGATTATGAATAGTTTTAGGTTAAAATATTGTATTATTCTATTCTATCAGTCTATGTATTATTGTAACTATATTGTAATAGGATTATCTTACATGAATAAACAGTATCTACTCTATCTATCTCTCTACAACCCCTACATGTCCATATTTCATTGGGAACTTCAGACAGTCCAACACATTGTAAATGATACCAAGATATCATGCAAAGTTCTCCGTTACAGCAAATGATTGGTCTACCATCATCAATCAGGACTATTATAAGAGCACCATGTACCATGTAGTAATGGATGGTGTTGACTGTGTGAAAAGTCTACCCAATAGCTCTGGCATGATAACCTTCTGATGAAATAGGAGAGCTTTTTCCCTGTGGTAGAGCCAAAAAGCTTCATTAAAACTGAGTCTCTCAACAAAAGTCCCTTCAGTTGACCATACAATGAAATTGCAGAACTTCATCTCTGTCATGGCCATTTGCTGTTGAACCTGAAGATAATAACGTATATAAAAAATATATGAATAGAACTGCATTTATCTGTAAAAAGTCTCAGGATGCCAGTTTGGTTTCCGTAAAGGCAAGAACTTAGTCATGGGTATTCTTAATCTGAATTCTCAGATAATGGATGTATTTTACAAGAAACAATATTCAGCAGCACTGTGAAAGCTTTCGATTGTGTTAGTCACAAAATTGAGTTATAAAAACTGAAAGCCTATAACTTTTCTGATGAGAGTGTCACATTAATAGAAACATCTATCAAATCGATCACAGATAGTAAGAGTTGGAAGTCTATTGCCTTCAGAAGAACTGTTTAAAACAAGGAGTTCCCCAAGGCCAAGGCTCAATTTTAGGACCCATATTATTTCTACTATATATATATTTACCTGCCACCAACAGAAATGTGCATTATACTTTTTTTGCGGTTGATACAACTATATCTCTTTCTGAAGATAGTCTAAAATTAGCATAATTAAGATCTAAGGCAGCTCTGAAAGAAGTATGGTTTCATACTAATGCTCTACTACTATATAAAAACAAAACACACAATGTGATATTTACATTGTGCTCAACCATTACAAAAATGGGGGATGAAACAGGCTCAATTGCTTGGGGTGACCCTCGACAGTGGACTCCAATGGGGGTCACATACAGCAAAAGTAGGAAAGACGATGCCAGTGGTATATATGCTATCAGGGGTCTTTCATCACATATTTCAGTATATGTTTTAAAAACTGCTTATTTTGCACTCATACACACTCACATTTCATATACAATTTTGGCCGGGGGTTATTTCTTAGGGGCTCATAGGTTGTTTGCATTACAGAGGAAGGCTGTAAGAATACTGGCTAGACTAGGATATACTGAGGATTGCAAAGATGCCTTCAAGGAATACTACATTTTAACTATACCCTCTTCCCTCTTGATAATTGAAAATTTATTATATATAAAAAAAAAGTAATGGTCATATAACTCGGATATACATGATCATGGCACCAGAAAAAAAAAGTTGGAGCTTGGCAAAGTGTCAAGATGGTCCTGGCTACCGGACAATCAGGCTATATAATAAATTTCCAAATTATATTAAGGGGCTACCTTTAAAACAATTTATAATAAAGGTAAAATGTTAATAAAAAATTAAATTTTAATAGAAAACTGTTTTTTTATTTTTTGGAGGAATTTAGTGTATAATTTTAGTGTTGTATTCCACAAAGTTTTAGATGTTTTTATTTTATAATGCACTATGACCTATGTAAACAAACCAAGTTTGTATTAACATCAACAAAGGACTGATGATGATGATGTGAGTAGGCCAGTGTAAGAAAAAACCCATTAGGTATCAAATTTTTATATATATGATTTCAATACCATGCACGCCTAAATGATGAACTTTAGAAAATGTAAACTATCTTATGGGGTTTAGGTTTACAGTCAATGTTTATTTTATAAACAAAAAAGAAAATATGAAAAAGTTAGCCACTAGTTTTATTAAACTACCTAGGAAATAGTAAATTCTTGAGACCATCACTGAACCAATGATGAATAAAAATCTGTTGAGTTTTATGATTTGAAGGTGAGAATTTGTTTGATAACCCTGATATGGTTTTAAGTGATATTGCTTATGTTTGTGTTATATTAATTAATAATCCGGACATACATACATTGACCAGTGATGCTGCCTACAACACATGGTGTTACCAAATACTGAGAGAAGACAAATAACATTGCTTGCCTACCTGGAAATAATACTATGAGTTTTAGTTTTATCCAAACATATCTCATTGTTTATCAATACTGAACAAGTAATCTGCCTCTCAGCAAATTGTTTGAGTATAGATACTTCATTTCTAGACAGCCACTTCCACAGCACGTACATGGCACAAGAGCATCAGGTCATCAGGTGATGCTTTTAGCTAGGCCCATTTTGGTTGAATAACAAGGCCTACCCATTTCATTACCAGATCCTAGTGGTAATGTCTTAACCCTCATGCTGCATCTTTTGTTTGGAAAAAGAATTCCAGTGGATAACATCTACATTTTACTAATCACAATGGTTTTTCTACAGATATTTAACAAACTTGCTTCAATTTAGATGCTATTATCATATCATCAATTATCATTATCAATCACTACCAATTTGGACATATTGTTCTGCAATAGCTGTTGCAAATGAAATGTTTCATATTTCTCATTGTGCAAATTTTGGTAAGGGTTTAATGTTTCAACATTTGGCACTTCAAATTCACTTGAAGATGGCTCCACTAGATGCATCAATACTGATGACGTGTTTGCTTTTTTGAGGCTTTGTAGTAGGTTGACCTAGTCTTCATGAGATGCTGCTGGTACATCTAGATCATGATGATGCAGTCACAGTTGTACCAAAATCCATTTTCTTTAATGGCTCACAGCATACCTACAACCAATAAGAAGATATTGATATTTTTATCCACATATACATAGGTGGAACATGTCAAACATAAGTATATTATGTCCCGTAACTTAAACCTTTGTTGGCTATTAAATCTAAATGTGTACATTTATAAAATGTATCGCAAAAGCTTACAATACATTTTAAAGTACCTGAGACATCCTTGGTACATTCCACAATGAACGAACACCTGCACATGATGAGGTGTTCCAGCTGGTCATCATTCTGCAGCATACAAGAATGCACCAACATGACTATAATACGTCTTCTACTTCTTCTGTACCAGCCATGCAAGTGCAATGAGCACACACAATGCTTCCATCCTAATTTGCAGTAACCCATGTGTGTAATGGTAGCACAGTCATGTGTTGTGAATGTTTGACCTTAAATTCCACACATTATGCAGACAAAATAAATAAAGTAAATGATGATCTTACCATTGGTAATAAAACGTGGTACCTAGTTCTTAATTTCAATCCCTCCACGCTACTAAAACAACAGCTTCAAATAACTTTTAGCCATTCCAACTTTTGTATGCCTTCATTTGAGCATTTGTAGGTATAAAAACTGGTAGTCAATAAAAAGATATTTCAGTAAACCCTTATTTGTAACTGGTGGGAAATCGCTCCTGTCATAGCTAATGGTGCCACGATTCAAAGAAAATTTATCCAAACCCAAAATGCTATCCTTTTTAAGGTAACTTTCAGCTATATCAATATATTCCGCAATTAATTGTTCAAAATATGCACTGTTGGCTATCGTCTCCATCATTTTGTCGGACTACAAATCTCACCACAAATCTGTATATACTTTGATCTTTATAAAAAGGTGGAATTTCAAATATAGGTCATTAGGTCGCTACTCCCAACCTATAAAACCCTGTTTTTCATGCTGACGCCATATTGGTATATTTCAGTCATTTCCACCGCTCCACGGGTCATTTCACTTCATTTCAGTATTTTTGAGGTTAGGTAATGGAGGGGGCTTATACCGATTCCATCCAATCAGATGGTGTTATTCAAGGACGTTAAAACAATAGGGGGACGCAGCTATTTACTTTTCGCGTTGAAGCCGCATAGTCACATTCTAAGCGCATTGCAAAGTTGCCAAACTAGGCATTTTTCTAAGTAAAACTAAGAAAACAAGTAAGCTTATGAACAAAAAACATCAGCGAAACAAGCAAGCTTATGAACACAAAATATCATATTTAATATAATAATATAATATATTCATGAACAGTGAATTGATGTAATGATTTTTATATATGCAAAACGTTAGGATCAGAGTCTAATTTCGCTCTTTTGCAATATTTGATAGTATGAAGAAATTTTCATATGTCAACCCGGCAACGCCGCTTGGCTCTCATTGCTAGTTGTCATGGGATTTCTACGGTTGCCAAACTGGGCAAATTTCTAAGGAGATTTACGGTCAAATTCGCCCCAAACATCGCGTCATTAAACGAAGAGGTTATGTTGATCCACCCACTCGACAAAGGTGCGAGAAATTCTCGCTATTCCACCGGCAACCCTGTACTGCGCATTAGCGGCTGAGCGGCGCAGGAGGGAACGTCAACGGGTGTGAATTTCAATTATATTTGAAATTCCTGAGAACCGTTAAACCTTATTCGAATCTATTTTGTGTTCGAGTGTAAATTGTTCTGTTGTGAATTCCAACATTTCAAATTCTAGATAATCGTAACACAGACCGTACATTCGTAGGTATCTGTTTTGTGTTCGAGTAGTGTTGAGTGTGTTTCAGTGCTTAACTACCTGATAGGCCCCAAAAACAGGCTGACGATCCGAAAATAGTCATGGGTAGACGCTGCTACATATGCAAAAAATGGGATTATCGGCACCCTAACTTGACCTTTTACAGGTAAGTGTATTCGTGCATTCCTCTGCAGTAAAATTGATGGTATTGTAAAACCTCTAATTTCATTCCTATGTGCTACCTGCTGGGGTACATTTGAAAATAACAGTATACAGTATATATGGGATCTTTCAAATAAGGTGTCTATAAACAGTAAAGTTGGGCTTCATATTTTTAGAAATTATTTTAAACACCTCATCCAGTTTGCTCCTATTGTCATGTAGGAATACCTTAAGGTATCTTTACATTTATTGGGCTGGTACTGCATTATATAATTATAATGTCATATTATTTTACCTAGATAATTTGAAAGTGATATCGATATCACATATTATACACAACTGTACCTACATATAAACACACCTAGCCTGATGAGTGTTACTTTCATATTCTTAAACACCTCATCCAGTTTGCTACCGTTGTCATAGGTATAGAATCCAGTTTGCTACCGTTGTCATAGGTATAGAATGTTTTTAATCTATGCATGTTTAAATTTATTGGACTGGTACTGCTTTATATATATTTATGTCATATTATTTTACCTACACAGCTGTATATATACTTACATATAAACAAACCTAGCTTGAGTGTTACTTTCATATTTAACAAAATAAAATAAATTAAAGTATCATTTTTTTGAGCTTTTCTATAATTAATCATATTTTTCAGTATTACCAAAGATATTGTTCTGAGGAGGAAGTCGTTTGATGTAATGGGAGTGACTGAAACAGACCTACCACAGTTAAAAGAAGTCTGCTCAGAACATTTTACTAACGATGACTTGGAAACCACACTATCCGGAAAGAAGCGTTTGAAAAAGAATGTGCTGCCTACTTTGTATACCAAGGAAGAAGATAGAAAACAGCTTAAAGTGTAAGTAGCTATATATAAACAATTAGACTTTAACATTAGGTAGGATTTAGAATATGATATAGTAACAAAAAATATAATTTAATCAACTTAGTTACATTCTAAGAAGCATGTTTTTCTTACATCTTTGTTATGTTGGAAATAATCCAAGAAAATCCATTATATCTGTGAGCACAGACTTTAGTCTGATTATTCTAAATAATGGTGTCAAAGTGGATAGGCTGCTGAACTGTAGACTTTATGGTTCTAATGCAGGAAAATTAATTGGAGTTATGAAATGCTACAATATGCCATCTAGGTGCATGTGAAACTTTTTTTAGTGTCAAGGGTATACTTTTGCTGAGACAAGTTGTAAAACTTGTAATGTAATTTTTCTTTGAGGTTTGAAGGAATAGTGAGTAAAAAATCTAGTTGGTGAATTGAATAATGAGGCGTAATTATTTTAGAGCAAAAGATAAAATAGGTACAAGTGTTTAGTAAAAAGTAATCGTAACCCTAAATTGATAAACTGTTGAAAGACCTTAACTGTTACTCTTACTAGTTATTTTAAGGTGATCTTTAGTTTTTAGCATCATATACTAAGTATAAATTATAGGCTGTTTTATTTTCAAGGGAAATATATATGCAGTATATTTTGTGTTACATATAAATACTTCAATGTTCTCAATCCTCAACAGTTTTTGCTCAGGAAACAGCTTTCAGATAATTTTTTTCAGAGCATAAAGTGAGCAATTTATTTTTTGAATATAATAAAATAAATAAATAAAAAAATGTACAAAAATAATTACATACAATTAATAATTTTTTACTGTTTAACAGTAATATCACTTATTTTGTTCTAAATTTTCATCACAAAATTATTTTAGTGTGTATAGTTTTTTAATCATTTCCCAGAACAGTATTTTGTGTTTCATCACTTGTACCTATCTCAATTTTTTGAAACTTTGTTGCTCGTAAATTATGCTGTCCACTGTCTAAATGGGCAATATCACAAACAGACCGTTTTATCTATTGTTTTATAATGTTATAATTATATAGTCATAATGATAATCATAATTCCAATTCTTATATAGAGACCATCCTTTGAAGGTAGCGCACAAATGTAATACTGGTGCTTCTCAAGAAGGTAGTGGTAATGAACCAGCTGCAAAGAGGTACCTTTTTTATTTAGTAAAAATATATGAAATATACTGCTTTTTCAAGGATTCTTTGCTGTGTGCCTGTATTTGCTCTGATTTTCAACTTTAGGATATATATATTTAATATACATACATTTTTTATTAGAGATATATATACTTTCATGTCATTCATAGATTTGCTCAGTAAAGAGCTGGCAGAGATACATTTTTTCGGAGCATAAAGTATGCAATTATATTTTGAAAACAATGTACAAAGGCAGTTACATACAATTAATAGCGCCTTACACTGTTTATTTATGATAATGTTCTAATTTTTATCACTAAATTACTTTACTGTGTAGTATTTTTTGAACATATTGTTTTGTTGTTCATCACTGGTATCTTTATTTTTGGAAATATTTTTACTTTCAAATTCTTCTGTCTCCATGGTCAAATGGATACTATCACAAATAGAATATTTTATCTATAATTGTTTTTTGAACATATTGCTAAACAGTATTTTGTTGTTCACCACTGGTATCTTTATTTTTGGAAATATTTTTACTTTTAAATTCTTCTGTCTCGTCTCCATGGTCAAAATGGTTACTATCACAAATAGAATGTTTTATCTATAATTGTTTTGTCAAGATATAATTATGTAGTTAATATTATAATTTTATTATGATTTAATTAAATTTTTAGGTGCCACTACCCCTTGAAGGAAGCTTTCTTATCTGCTACTGGTGCTTCTCAAGAAGCGATCTGTGGTGAACCAGCTCCTAAGAGGTATTTTTTTTTAATTATAGTTGTATTAAACATATAAGTTGTCAGCACAATATGGCTTTTTGAGGGTTTTTTGGTGTTACATTGTATACAACAGGAAAGTCCATTTTCCATTACTTTGTCTTTTTGTGTGCTCTTAATCATTCTGATTTTTGGCTTAATAATGTGATAAAAAAATAACGAGGTTCATTATCCCTGAAGTCCATGATTATTATAATATGATAATAAATACTACTAGGCATAAAGAGTCTTTCAGAACATGTAATATTGGGCTGGGGCATTTTTTTGTAAAAACATAAGATCATACAAAAAAATTAATGTTGAAAGACTTTCACAACTGAAGGCATCCATGCTGAACTTGAAATTTTTCAAAAATCCTTACAGAGATGCTCAATATAATAGTCATATACAGATGCAATTTGACTTTACAACCACTTATTTGCTATATATTCATTGAGTTAGATAAGTTAGATAAGAAATATAAAAGTTCTACATCCACTGAGTCAGTTTTCTGCCGTGCTGTGGCAGCTGTCAAAAAACTTCTTTAACAAATATAAAGTTTACGAAATTATACGTTCATTCATTATGGGATAAATCCCAGAATATATCAAATTCTTGTTTTTTAAAAATATTAATAATCTAAAATTTTATTTCAAATTCTGATGACCTATACCTGTATTATTACTATAGTGTGCCATTATTTATGTTTAATTGATGTTTAATTTTTTGCTGTGCTTCTAGGAATCCAAGGGGTTGAGTGTAAAAGCTATGTGAACTAAGTAGTACCAGTACTACCAGTAGAAGCAGTTTTATTTAGTAAATCATCATATCCGGCACATTTGCAATTTTTCGCCGTTCAACACCACTTAATAGATTCGATGATTTATACTGATATTTCTAATTATTCCCATAATACTGTACCCTTGTTTATAATAATCGTTGATAATGTTGGTATACTGCAAAAAGGTGACCAAGTCAGAAAACTAGTTCCTCGTAAATGGCTGTTGAAAGTAATCATAATTTAAGTAACAAATCACTCAACGTGTCTTTTAGAAAACATAGAACTCATAAAAATGTTCACTGCGAGTTATAAAGAGAGCTTGAAGAAATTAGACTATATTTCTGACTTGGTCACACTTGATGTTGGAAAATATATTAATACTGACTTGGTCAAAATAAACTTCAATTTTCTTGAAATAAGAAACATAAACATAATCAATCACATTTAAATCTAGAATACTGAATCAGATCTAGTTTGGTTCCAGGTTATTGCTTTTCTTGTTCTTATCTACAGGGAGGGATTTATTGCAGCTGTGGTAGTCAAGATGGTCACTTTTACGTGATATGTCTCACAATGTAGTGAAGTTGAACATTTTACCTGCTACTTTATTGGACATATTAGACTTAGTCAAAACGAGCTGTTGATCAAACTGGCAAAAAATTCGAGTATTGACTTGGACAAAATCATTTATCGTCGTTTAGTACCAAAAACGCCAAATCGTCGATTTTTGACTCATCACTTTTTCCAGTACATCGACGTATGATGTATTTGATGTTGAATTTTTATATTTCTTTTTTGTTTTGTTTTTAGTGATCCAAGCAGTCGAGTGTAAGAGCTATGTAAGCTATACGCTTCCCAACATAAATCCTACTGTGACTGTGATTACTAGAAGAATATATGCTTTGTTGAATAAATAATGGTAGGATGACAAAGAATGGGGCACAAGCTAATTATGTAATTTAAATTAATATACATACGTTATATGTTGCGAAAATTAAAATGAAATTTAAAATATACATGTACATTAAAAATACTTAAATATTTGTTTTTAAATAAGAGAAACATTTTTTATTACTATTGGTTACATGACATGTGTGTAAACGAATATTAATTTGTGTACAAATATGAATAAAATAATTGTTGCCACAGTTACCATTTTTTTATGTGAAGGCTGTCGATATATCGATAATTGGGAAGTCTGATTTTAATGAAAATTTTAAAGTTTATGGGAAAAACACGTAAATTGTTCACTGCCTGTCTGCTACTTTAAAAATGTATACACTTAATTTGACGTGATTTAATAAGGTAGTAACTTCCAATTTACCTACTGATTTTCGAGCCACTAATATTTTTCTTTGAAATAAGTTGTAATCTTTTTTTTGCCAAAAATAATGGTTAAACCACTGCAAACGGAGCACATGCAATGCTTAGGTACTTATGTATTTCTATCAATACAGTTTGTTACAATAAAAATTACTTCATGATAGTCTTTACTTTTGAGCATGACAGAGTATGGCTTTATAAAACGTTGATCTGTAAACGTGATTTAGTACTATATATTTTTTTATTATTTTAAATGGAAGTACGACTCAAGTGTACCTAGCTAACATATTTCGGATGCTACTATAATGGTTGTATGACTTATTAAATTATTCTTTTTCGAATTACAATGATAAATTTGATTTCTGATGTCTTTATAACCTCAAAAAATACCAAAACAGTATACTCCTGATGTCATAAGTAAATATTCGAAGGTATAAGTACAAAACTGTACTGAGTGGTACTTTTGAAGGTACTATAGGGTCTATCATACCTTGCATTCAAAACATTTTTGTTGTACATCAACCCTTAAACTCACCCCCAAATTTTTTTTTCAAATAGCACCCCATAGGTTTTCCTACATAAATGATATCCCCATTTTATTTAAAATATTGTGTTACCTTTAATTTTATATGCAAACTTATTTTTTCCGTAAAATCATAAGTATAAGACAAACGAAATGATGATTTGTTTGACGCCTGATATTTTTGTAACAAAAACGGATAAAAAAGAAAAGTAAGTGGGTGCTTCAAGGGTAGTGAATGACCTATCATTCCTTGCTTATGAACCATTTTTTTCTTACTTAAACCTCTGGAATCCACCCCTAGCTTGTTTTTTCAAATTTCAATCCACAATTTAGCCTGGAAAAATAAATTCTTTACTTGAATTTAATTATCGTAGTGCCTTACTTTTTATGCCCCTACTGCAATTTATCGTTAATTTTGGCGCCCGTGTGCGGGCCACACCCTGCACACGGGGTTGGCGCGGCCCGATGTAGCCATAAAACTTTTCCACGTTTTTGCACTTAGTTTTGTTGTCACATTTTTTTTATTAGTTGATTCATGAAAATAAAAACAATATTTTCCACACATGTGTTTTAATTAATTTATGTTTACGATTTCATGGATTAAGCGAAAATATCACGTGTCAAGGAAATTCTGCGACACCCGGTATACAGATACAATTCCACTTATGGTGATTTATTATTTTTTGTTGTGATACCCCAGAAAAATGCACTGCACTGCATTTTGACAACTTCAACAATTTCACAGAAAACAAAAGAAAGCGCAGACGTAAATATTTTGGCTTCACCATTAATACAGGATAGACTGTGACATGCTGCGTCCCCCTATTGTTTTAACGTCCTTGGTGTTATTTCATGACGATTCTGTTACGGTGATCAAAAGGCTGATTGGGACAAAGCTATTAATAAGTATGCTGCCCACCACAAAATAGGTAGGACAACGACTGCTTTTAAGAGCACCTGTTCTGTTCCTACGCAAAACACCAAAATCACAGGGGAGTGAAAGGGGAGATTCAATGAAACGGAACCTGTGGTTGTGGCAGACTGGTATACCAATTTATCAGGCGCGGACTCTACAGAAATATAATGAATTAAGATTTGTTTCGAGTCCGAAGTCAGAGCAGATATTTTTATATTTTAAATTTATCCTTTACTGGGTCCAGACTGTCCACACACCACAAACCACGAAAATCCCAACACACGTAATAAGACTAATAAGGTCACCTTAAAAAAACAACAGTAAATTATTTTTCAATCAAACTCACCATTTTGGAATATGGAATATGGAAAGGTGTCGTGTTACCAGGTTACGTTCTGTAGAGACATTGTTTGGAAAATAATAGTAATAAGGGAGGGACATCTACGAACAGCCAAAACCTCTCTCTGGCGCAGTTCGAGTCCGTTTGTAGGAGGACTTAAATGTACTGCGTCATCTGATAAGCAAGGAAGAAGCTCTTGGCGCCTTACGAGGCGCAAAGAACTTCGCAGCTCCTGGCCCGGATGGCATAAACACCTACTGGTGTGAAAAATTTCCCAGTTGCCACCGTCATTTAGCTAGAGTTTTTAACTCGTGGCTAAATCAGGAGCAGCCAATTCCGGCTTGGTTTGTCGAGGGTCGAACCATGCTTCTCCCGAAGACCGGAGATTTGTCTGATCCCAAAAGCTACAGGCCAATAACATGTCTGAACGTATGTTACAAGCTCTTCACCAGAATCTTGTACATGCGTATCCTTCAAACTGTGAATCCTGTATTTCTCGACGTGTATGAACAGAGAGGGTCAAAGAAAGGAGAAGCTGGCTGCAGGGAGAACCTGTTGATTGACCGATGTGTCACGCAGGACTCCGTGCAGTGCAAGCGAAACCTTTCTATGGGCTGGATTGACTATCGCAAGGCATTCGACACCACGTCTTATTGTGCGGCTGTTGGAATGTCTTTCGGTAGATAATCACATAGTGGGATATATCAAACAACTGACACCACTCTGGAAGACCTGGTTCACTATAAAATCAGGTGAAACTCGGGTTCAGAGAGAGTTGGTGTCATTCAAAAGAGGTGTCTTCCAAGGAGTCTCCTTGAGTTCCTTGCTCTTTTGATATTACTTTTGCCTCTGTCCATAGCGCTGAGAAATACTAAAGGATACAGCTGTGGCACTCCCAATAACCGGAGGCACAACGTCACCCATCTGTTTTAAACTTATTGGTGCAGGATTGCAGTCATGCTATCGGAATGGAGTTCGGAACAGACAAATCTGCATTGGTTCATCTCAAGGGAGGACGAAGCGGAGATAGTGGAGATGAGGAAAAGCTTGTTGAAGGGAGCATCTTCCAAGAACCGCATGTTGGAGATATCTATACCTACCTAATATAAATTATAATGTCTTGGCTCAGCTTGATACTTACAACTTACAACTCACGTCACGATATTATCTTTTGTGGAAGAACGAAGGAATAGGTATTTTGCCAAAATTAGCTCGTCATGTATTCTACTTTCCAATTTTACAATTATGTCGACAATAACCGTTATTCATTGCATTTTTTGAAATCTCGCTCTTTCAACTGCAATCTCCCTCTTTTCGAATGCTTTTTCTCAAAAAAAGTCGGCTGTGGCAACACTGTTTGCCGACGCGCCACATAGCTGGTTAGGAGGAGGCTATGCTTTTTCCCTGACGAGTTCTATCCTTAGGTTCTATCTCTTTCACTAACCTCTATCTTATGCCCATTTTCCCTGTCGAGCTCTATCTCTCTCAACGACCTCTCTTTCTTATGTCGTCCGCCATGGCCGACTCTACACTAGGCCGTAGCCTTAGATGTGGCAACGTGGCTTAGCTGTCAAATAGTGGGCCTATAGTTTCAAAATAATTATTACCTTTTATATGTATTAGAGTTCATCTCCGTTAATAAATTAAGAAAAATACTTTTTAGAACCACTACTACTAATACCACTTACTTCTGATGTCTGGTTCATCGTAGTCAAACACCCATGGCCGACTTTACTCACTAGGCCGGAGCCTTCGATGTGGCAACGTCGCTTAGCTGTCAAATAGTGGGCCGGCTACCATGGGCTGAACGGCGGGCATTCCGCGAAAAATTTAAATTGTTTCATAGTTTCAGAATAATTATTACATTTTATTTATGTATTATGTGTGCATCTCGGTTGATAAATTAAGAAAAATACTTTTTGAAAAAATAAGAATGGTGAAAAAGGCCAGTGGTATCAGTACAAAAAGGTAACATGTATTGGGACTAGGAGCTTAATTTAGAGATTTTCCTTGCTGTTGGACATTTCCCATTTTCCTTAGACTTGCTCTTTTTATTTTTGTCAGTCTGTATTTTATCTTGAACTGTTTTTGTGTAATTATTAATAAAAATATTTGCTAAAACAGGCAACATTAATTCAAGCAGCATTTCAGTTTGGGGTTGATTACATGGAGCTACTTTAACCAACAAATTCGCTTCAAGTTTATAGAAGTTTCTGATATCTACAAAATTTGCTTTCCTTATCAGCTTGTTGTTATCAAAATCAGGAAATATGAAGGTTTTCGTAATATTTTTCAAATTTAGCCAATTATTTCGAATATTCTACAGAAGATGAACTGTATCAAACATTACAAACGTTGGATAGTCTGGACTTAAATGAAAGTAATGTTTATCAGCTGAACCCTCTGTAAGTTTCATTAACATATTTTGATTCACTCTAACATTATCGGTAACTACAGCAACTACAATAAAACCATAGCCAAGCAAAACTTTCAAAATAGATAAAACCATTTCATGTAACTGATCCCCACTAATATTTCTTACAGGTTGAAGTGAAACAACTTTCTTCATACTACCAAATACAGAGGATATCAAAAATGCTTGTACCGTTTTAGCTTGGGATAATATATCATTTTCAGCAAAACCAACTAAATTACCATTCTTGTAGTCCAACGTTTCTTTAATGTATATTTCATCAATTTGCAAAACAATGTATTTCTCCAAGTCTGATAAACCCTCTGAAATAGTTTTAATGTTAATGCTTGTTTTCTGATGTACTGTCAGGTGCAATTTTTAGAGAACCGCAAAGTTTTGTTAAATATTTGGGATGTGGCAAAGTTAGCAATTTATTCTCCCCCACAATACTGTAAACTTTTTTTGAGTGAACATATAAAAGAAAAGACTTTCAATATTAAATCGGCAGAAAACCTATTATGATTTGAAAATAGTATACTGAATTGTTCTGCCAAGAAGTCAATCTGTTCTACTTTTTCATTCTCATCATTCTGCATAAGCTTATTTTTTAGTATTTGTACAATAGAATTAAAATTGTTTAGTGTTGCAATCAAACTAAGACTTTCACTCTGATGCTCTGAGTAGCGTGCCAAAATATTTTCTATTTGTGACCAACGGGATATTTGTAATGACAGTGGTAAAATCCAACTCAAATCATCTTTCACCAACAAATTATGATTAATGCGAACGTCTACCTTCATCGATTCTAATATTTTGATACTACACCTGATATCTGGTTCATCATGATCAAACACTACCAAATAAAAATAAATACAACCTGTTTCCTGCTGCCACTTCCACTTCTTTAAATGCATACTCAGTTTACTCTGGAAATTTTCACATGATCTTGAAAAATTTAGTATTAGGTCACTCTCAAGCCATTCTTCTTGTTGATCTTCCTGCCTTTTCACTATGAAATCTTTTCGTATGTCCGGATTTCTTCTAACTGATTTTTTTTGCGACGAAAGATATTTTGGAAGTCCAGGAAATATTGTAGGTACGACATTGTCCTTTAAAATGGGTCTTATCCTTGGAACTGTTTTTAAATTATTGTCTTTATCCGTATACACATCACTGAAAGATATATCACCGTCATGTAAATGTTTAATACACGCTACTGAATTTTGAGATGGTAACCAGTCTTTACGCGGAATACTTTTCACCCACTTCTGGTCGTCTCGCGGAAACTTGAACACCATAATATATCCTTCTTTACTAGAAGCATAATTGCTAGTGCAACCTAGTACTACGCACTTTGGAGGCATCTTTTCACAATTTCGTTTATGTAGGAGTGCAGGTAATAGGTAAGTGATCTATTAATAAACTATATAATGTCGGCCATGCTATACTAAAACACGGCCCGATCTCCAATGTTGCCATATTTCAATTCTCTGGCCTAGTGAGTAGAGTCGGCCATGCAAACACCACAAAATAAAAATAAACGCAACCTATTTCCGGCTGCCACTTCCACTTAAATGAACACTCAATTTACTTTGTAAATTGTCACTTGAGCTAGAAAAATGCACTATTAGGTCACTGTGAAGCCATTCTTGCTGGTCTTGATTCTCTTTCACTATCAAATCTTTTCGTAGGTATGCCCAGATGCATCCCCAGATGAGTTCTATTAACTGTATTTTGCTGTGATACTTGGGAGGTCCAGAAAACATTGTAGTTACCACATTGTGCTTTAAAATAGGTCTTATCCTTTGAAATGTTTGTAAAGTATTGTCTTTATTCTTGTAAATATAACCAGCCCATACGAGGAATACCGTTCACCCACTTCTGTTTATGTCCCTTATTGGAAGCACAATTACTAATGAACACTCAATTTACTTTGTAAATTGTCACTTGAGCTAGAAAAATTCACTATTAGGTCACTGTGAAGCCATTCTTGCTGGTCTTGATTCCCTTTCAATATCAACTCTTTTCGTAGGTATGCCCAGATGCATGCCCAGATGAGTTCTATTAACTGCCTTTTTCTGTGATATTTGGGAGGTCCAGAAAACATTGTAGGTACCACATTGTGGTTTAAAATAGGTCTTATCCTTTAAAATGTTTGTAATTATTGTCTTTATTCTTATAAATATAACCAGCCCTTATGAGGAATACCTTTCACCCACTTCTGTTTATGTCCTTCATTGGAAGCACTAATTGCTAGTGCAACCTGGTACTACACACTTTGCAGGCATCTTTTTATCTTTATAGTTTCGTTTGTGCAGGTAAATAATTAGAAACACATTAATAATCACCTTCCAACCATATTTTCTGCTCTGGAAGAATACACATGACATAACCACAAATAAGAACTCGGCCCGCTGATTCAGTGTTGCCATATTTCATGCTCCGGCCTAGTGAGTAAAGTCGGCCATGCTTGAACTGTTCCAGTGTAATTATTAATAAAAATATTTGCTACATTAATAACATTAATTCAAGCAGAATTTCATCAGTTTGGGGTCGATTATATGAACAAATGTGTCTAAAACAAACTCATCTATATGTATATTGATGTATTCTTTTGCAATTTTCATTAAAACTGCTTTGTGCAATTGACCAAAAACTTACTTTTATACCAACTATAAGCTGTATGTATTTAATACACCTATCAAATAATTTTGTCCTTCATGTTCTACCTAAAAATTTTGTAATGACAAGAACATTATACAGGCTGATGATATTTCATCAATTTGTAAAACAATGTACTTCTCCAAGAATAATAAACCCTCTGCAAGAGTTTTAATGTAAGGCATATTTTCTGTCAAGTGCAACTTTTAGAGAACTGCAAAATTTTGAGGAATATTTAGAATGGTGGTAAAATTGGCAACTCGTTCTCTCTCACAAAATTGTAAACTTTCTTTGGCTGGACATAGAAAAGGTTTTAATATTAAATCAACAGAAAACCTATTTGAAAATAGTGTGCCAAAATATTTTCTATTTCAGACCAACAGGATATTCTTAATGACAGTGATAAAATCTAACTCAAATCACCAACAAATTATGATTTATTGATTTAAAGGGCTGTCTATATTCATTGATACTAATACCACCTACATCCTACATCTGATGTCTGGTTCATCGTAGTCAAACACTACAAAATAAAAATAAACGCAACCTGTTTCCTGCTGCCACTTCCACTTCCACTTAAATGAACACTCAATTTACTTTGTAAATTTTCACTTAAGCTAGAAAAATTCACTATTAGGTCACTTTGAAGCCATTCTTGCTGGTCTTGAATCCCCTTCACTATCAAATCTTTTCGTAGGTGTCCCCAGATGTGTTCTATTAGAACTGTATTTTTCTGTGATATTTCGGAGGTCCCGAAAACATTGTAGGTTCCACATTGTGCTTTAAAATAGGTCTTATCCTTGGAAATGTTTGTAAATTATTGTCTTTATTCTTATAAATATAACCAGCCCTTACGTGGAATACCTTTCACCCACTTCCGTTTGAAATGCTCGTCTTGAGGAAAATTGAACACCCTAATATGACCTTTGCACACTTTGCAGGCATCTTTTTATCTTTATAGTTTCGTTTGTACAGGTAAATAATTAGAAACACATTAAAAATCACCTTCCAATCTTCTTTTTTACTCTAGAAGATTACACTAATGACTTAAAAACAAATAAAAGCCCGGACCAGCTCGGCCCGCTATTCAGTATTGTCATATTTCAATGCTCCCGCCTAGTGAGTAGAGTCGGCCATGGAAGGGGCCATTCCGGCCATTCCATGTGTGTTGACGTCGGTGGTGTTGACATTTCATTGGTTGTCGCATGGCCCACTTTACTCACTAGGCCGGAGCATTTATTTATTTATTTATTTATTTATTTAGCGTATGGCTTACATGGTACAAACATAAAATACAGACATAACAAACAAACAGACTAAATTTTAAAATGAAGGCCATCGATCCATTCCAGCACAGGTGCAGTAGCCTCGTAGAAGTCGCTCAAGTCTCCTCTGTATGATGTGAGAGGGCATTCGGTCACTATGTGGTGGACAGTCTGGCGGGGCTCTCCGCAGGCGCAAGTTGGTGTCTCGGCCAAACCCCACTTATGGAATGAATCACGACAGATGCCGTGAGACGTTCTGATCCTGTTCAGGGTCTTCCACTGGTGGCGGGGCAGCTCCATTCCTGGCAGGGGCACTGTGGGGTCAGCTATATATGCTGCTTGGCCGGGTTTCGATGTTTCCCAGCGTTTCCTCCATTCATCGTTCAGGTCATAGTTCTCACCCACGAGTTTTTCTACTAGTAGTGTTGGGGGAGATCTAGATTTCAGTCTCTGCAAGCCGGCGTCGGTCAGGTCGCCGTGTATTGGTAGGAGCCGATTTAACAATATTTTGTTATGTTCCCTTACAAGGCTCTCCTGTCTGCGGATTGTGGGAGGCGCAATATGGCTCAGAACGGGTAGCCAAGGTAACGGTGTGCTTTTTAAACAGCCGCTAGTGGATATATTGTCAGTGCAGCCGCTGATCAATCTCATTGTCTCATTGAGTTTAGTGTCAATGATCCTTACGTGACAGCTGTTCAGCCAGACGGGGGCGCAATATTCCGCCACCGAGTAGACAAGACTGAGAGCAGAAGTTCTGAGAGTCGACGCGCTAGCTCCCCAGGTGGTTCCGCACAGTTTGTGAATTATATTGTTTCTAGCATTTACTTTAGCTGCGATATTCTCCAGATGTTTCTTGAATGAGAGTGTACGGTCCATTGTAACCCCTAGGTATTTCGGGTAAGGGTTGTATCGAAGTAGTTTATTGTTAAAGTACACTTGGGGCTGTAGCTGTGCTTGTTTGTTATTTAGGTGGAAGCACATCACTTCAGTTTTGCTCATATTTGGGATTAGTCTCCATTCAGTAAAATATCTACTCAGTAGCGCTAGGTCTCCTGATAGCACATTAGCAGTTTCCTCTATATTTTTACTCTAAGTTGCGAGGGCCAAGTCGTCAGCATACCCGAACTTTCTCGACACAGTGTTTGGAATGTCAGAAATATACAGATTAAATAGGAGAGGCGCAAGAACCGAGCCCTGGGGCAATCCATTGTTAAGATGTCTCATTTTGCTTCTGTTCTCTCCTGTTATTATTTGGAAGGGTCTGTCGCAGAGCATATTGTTTAATAAGGATGCTGTTCGACTGCACGGTATCACGTTGATGAATTTATAGAGGAGTCCTTCTCGCCAGACCGTGTCATAAGCTGCAGTCAAGTCAACATAAACAACAGTTGTTTTTAGCTGTCTTTGGAACCCCGCCTCGATATACGTCGTCAGGCCGAGCACTTGGTCTGCACAGCTACGATGAGGTCTAAAGCCCGCCTGTTCAACAGGGATATGCTCCATTATCAGTGGGCCCAGCCGGTTCAACAACATTCTTTCAAGAAGCTTGTAGCATGAGCTTAACAAGGCTATCGGGCGAAAGCTTTCAGGCATATTCTTTGGCTTGTTTGGTTTCAGAACTGCAATTATTTTGGACTTTTTGAGCTCCATTGGAATTCGACCCGTCAGCAAGATGTCGGAGTAGAATTTACTCAGCCACACTCTAGTGTGTTTTCCGGAATTTTTAAGGAATTCTGGGTGAATTCCGTCGAAACCGGGTGCTTTACCAGACTTGGTGTCTTTCAATGCCTTATATATTTCTTCAGTGGTGAAGGGTCTGGAGTACTCGGGGTGGGCTGGTGTTGTGAGGCGGCGGAGTGTCAGTTGTTTCTTGATGTATGTGTTTTGCTGTTTTATACTTGGAGCTTTGGAGAGCTTTGTGATTCTTGCAGCAATCTGGTCTGCGGATACATCCGGTGGTTCGCGATGGGGCGGGTTAGAGCTACCCAGTTTCTTCAGAAGGCTCCAGGCCTTTCGACTAGATCTCTTGAAGTCCATGCTACCCGTTGTTTCTTCCCATTTTTTGAGTCGTTCAATATCCAGGCGGTTGAGGAGCTCATCGGCTATCTCAGGCTCTCCGCTGTTCTGGAATTCCTCGTACAGTTGCTCCGTCTTAGCATTCCATCCCGGTACGTACTCCCTGCGGAAGCCTCTAGGTATGTGTTTTTTCGCTGTTGTAATCACGGCTTTGACAAATCTAGGGTAGATGCTGTACACCGGGGGGATCCACCTAACGACTTCGTCCAGCTGAGCAGCGAAGTTATCCCACTGAGCCTTCCTGAAGTTCCACCTTGGCCTTGGTGTGGAGCGGATTATCGGGATTTTAATTCCGATTTCGAGGATTATAGGGCGGTGTTGGCTATGTGGAAAGTCGTCTAGGACTTTCCTAGAGACAGGTATGGGTCGCTTTAGGGCGCTTTCCGAGGCGAAGCAGATGTCTGGGTTGGTTTCAGTATTCCACGCAGCTGATCTGAAGGTGTTTCGTTCCTTAGCATCAAAAATCAAGTGAACGTCGTGTGTGTCTGCCCAGTGCATAAGACGCTCTCCGTTCTTGTCAGTGGAGCGGTATTTCCAGTCGCTGTGGTGACTGTTAAAGTCGCCTGCGTATATTGTAGGGTGGGAGAAAGTGTCCAGCACATTATCTGGCCAAGACTCCTGTGGTGGCTTGTAGATGTTGACTACCGTAATATCAGCTATTTTTGCTACCACTTGGTGAATGTTTGAGTCTGCACTAGAGTTTATCAGTGCAGCTTTCTCAATGTCTTTTCGGATGTAGGTCGCATTTCCATAGAAGCGATGGTAGGTGGCTCCAAGCAGGTCAAATCCCTGGATTTTGCCTCTGTAGCGTTGCTGGTTTTCATTCTCTATGTGTGTTTCCTAGATAATGGCCATGTCAATATTTTGGTCTAGCAAGAGCTTCGAGATATATTCACTTTTGGCTCTGCTAAGTCCTTCGGCGTTTATTTGGCAAATTCGAATTATTTCACCGAGTTTTTTTGTCGTTTGGTCCTGAAAAGGTCCATGTTTTGGGGTTTCCAAATCTTGTGAATCCATGTATAATAGCCAGGATATCCGAAGATATTATCTGGCTGCCGAAGATCGCTCTAGCTCATTTAGCGTTACCCAGGGTGCACGTGAGACTTTCTGTCTCGGACGCGAGCTAGTTTGCACCCCGGCCGGAGCATTGAAATATGGCAACACTGAATCGGGGGCCGAGCTTTTATTTGTTGTTAAGTCATTAGTGTAACCTTCCAGAGTGAAATATAAGATTGGAGGGTGATTTTTAATGTGTTTCTAATTATTTACCTGCACAAACGAAACTATAAAGATAACAAGATGCCTGCAAAGTATGTAGTACCAGGTTGCACTGCAATTGTGCTTCGACCGAACATAACCTTCCAGAGTAAACAAGAAGAATGGAAGGTGATTTTTAATGTGTTTCTAATTATTTACCTGCACAAACGAAACTATAAAGATAACAAGATGCCTGCAAAGTGTGTAGTACCAGGTTGCACTAGCAATTGTGCTTCCATGCTTCCAATAAAGGGACATAAACAGAAGTGGGTGAAAGGTATTCCTCGGAAGGGCTGGTTATATTTATAAGAATAAAGACAATAATTTACAAACATTTCAAAGGATAAGACCTATTTTAAAGCACAATGTGGTACCTACAATGTTTTCTGGACCTCCCAAATATCACAGAAAAATACAGTTAATAGAACTCATCTGGGCATGCATCTGGGCATACCTACGAAAAGATTTGATAGTGAAAGGGAATCGAGTCCAGCAAGAATGGTTTCACAGTGACCTAATAGTGAATTTTTCTAGCTCAAGTGACAATTTACAAATTAAATTTAGTGTTCACTAGCAATTGTGCTTCCAATAAAGGACATAAACAGAAGTGGGTGAACGGTGTTCCTCGTATGGGCTGGTTATATTTATAAGAATAAAGACAATACTTTACAAACATTTCAAAGAATATGACCTATTTTAAAGCACAATGTGGTACCTACAATGTTTTCTGGACCTCCCAAATATCACAGAAAAATACAGTTAATAGAACTCATCTGGGCATACCTACGAAAAGATTTTATAGTGAAAGGGAATCAAGACCAGCAAGAATGGCTTCACAGTGACCTAATAGTGAATTTTTATAGCTCAAGTGACAATCTACAAAGTAAATTGAGTGTTCATTTAAGTGGAAGTGGCAGCAGAAAACAGGTTGCGTTTATTGTTATTTTGTAGTGTTTGACTACGATGAACCAGACATCAGATGTAAGTGGTATTAGTAGTAGTAGTTCTAAAAAGTATTTTTCTTAATTTATTAACCGAGATGAACTCTAATACATATAAAATGTAATAGTTATTCTGAAACTATAGGCTCACTATTTGACAGCTAAGCCACGTTGCCACATCTAAGGCTCCGGCCTTAGACAAGGAAAGAGAGAGGACGGAACCCGCGACTGACATTTCTGATACCAAATGGCACCAAAGCGCTATTCCCAGTGGCGTAACTAATGGGATTAACGTTCTGGTTGAGCTATTTGTAGAAATAATCCTTTTCAAATAAAATTTAATGAAATATTGTTATTCAGGGTTTCTATATGGCCAATTTCGCCATCCACAATTAAAACTTAAGTGACTAACATTACCGTAACCGTGATTTTCATTCGACTGCTGTTTTGTGGCCAATAATATATAAAAATTGATAATGTATATATTTTATTCAGTCATGAACATGTTATGTTCATTTGCAGTATATGACTGATGGAAGACACGATTATACTTCTACCCAGAAAGAAAAAAACTGCTTGTAGTTTGTAGTAAATCAATTTTTTATTATTAAAGAACACATAATACCTATAGTATATTTATATTTATTGACATTATGTTTATATATAAAATACTGTCTATTACATACTGTAAACAGAAGCAGCAATAAAACATTTTTGTTATTATAGATTAGCTTACGAGATTGAGGAATTTGATGCCTTCAATCTCGGAGTCCCCATATGCAGTAAAAAAATCTACTTGCTGTTACGCTGTTACTTGCTGTTTGTAGTGTGTAATGAAGAGCAGTATTTTTAATTACTCCAACGAGGCTTTTTTATACATAACTTCTTTTTGCGACGGTGGCAATAATTAATGAAAAAGCTGGGGGGTTAAACATAAAAATTATCTCAGACATGAAATAAAGTAAGTTTTGGGCTAGAAATACAAAGGTCCTTTAATCTTATCCAAAATCAAAACATTTACAAAATTAGAAAATGACTCCTAGATTAGCTAGTAGTAAATAAAAACGAACAATTCATTCAATATAGGTGAGGTCCTATAACTTACATAGAAATTACAACTCTATTTTATCACTTAACCCCTTGCTTCCAGTAAGTTCTAATTTATTGCAGTTATGTATTTACTTATGGGGAAGTTTGGGTGAAACTCAGTATTGTGTGCTTCAACAAAAATAATTTTTTTGTAGGAACGTGGCATTTCGCTTGCTCCTACAATTGATGGCAGTCAATATTACAGTCACGAAGGTCAAAAACTACCAATATTTTACTGCCCTTTAAACAGAATCATTTTTGTTAATTGGCTCCGAACTGGATTGTCCTGTTGTGATCGAGATTTTACAATAAAATGGATTCTGATATTTAAGTATTTTGTGCATACAGCTTTTATTAAAAAATATATATGATTTACATCATTTTCTAATACGTGACGTTCTAAGCAGCTGAAAATAGGGGTGCCTAGAAAACTTGATATTATTTTGCTTATCAGCAAAGGTACAAAATGTTTGGTGTGAATACAATTTTCATTAACTCTCAGAAAATGTTCCGATTTCAAACATATCTTGATAACATCATTTGATGGGTAAGTCAGACCGCCGTGGCTTTTAAATTCAATTAGGGAATTGAGAAACCGATCTCTAGTACCAATCAATGCTGTGACACATGTTTCACATTTTATTGTTTTTTGTAATTGGTGCGAAACATAACCAGCAATATATTGCACAATTTGGGATGAACATTCACTTATCACAGGTGCATTCATGATGTAGTCATGATCCTTCCAAATAGTTTCTAGATCATCAGAAGGCTCATTTATGTCTATTAAACTATGGTTCGATAAACTACTATTAATTACATCTTCAGACCTTACATTTTTTGTAGAACTACTTAGAATAGGGATTTGATCTAATGGAATACAGTTACCCATACCGCCCTCTCTAATTTCTGCTCGAACCAGAAGCCTTTTGTAAGCAGCTAGAAACTGTCGAGCGGTTGGGTTATTATTCCAGCCACCTCTTGATCTAATTGACGAAAAGAATAATTCTAAATGATCTTGACTAATCTTATACAACGGAAGGTACAGTAATGTTTTTCTCTCAGAAATAAGTTCTTTGTACAATCCTAAAGAACTTGATAATGAAATTATTAATCCAATAAACCCAGTTTTTCTGTTAGACATGATTACTTGCTCATTATTAGATAATTTCAACTTTGAAAGATAAAAAATTGCACTATTGATAAATTCCGCAGATCGATCTATATTTTTTTGACATAATGCTTTTTTATAACCTGGTGCTACTAGGTTTCTGCTGTTTAAAATATCGAAAATGCTATTTACAATTCTAATAAATTTAACTGTTGCCTGACTACCTTTAAAATCCTCAAGATTCAGCTTTTTTTCGCAATACTCAATAGCATCGGCTACTGATGCACTAAGTAACTGAACTGCAAGCCGAACCTTCATTTTTTGTTTGACAAAAATAATATGAGCGCGACGTAACTTATTCCCTAAATGTAAGCCCTCGCTAGTTTGCAGCTTCTCTAGAAGCGCTATGTATTTCCATTGAATAAAATTGTTATCACAATCAATTAGGATTTTCTTTTCACCAAATGCATTGCGAACAAGTTTTATCATATGACATGGATCATAAAAATATATACATTGTGATCTGTAACTCTGAAACTTGTCTGTATATTTGAAATGTTAAATAGGAATCCAAAGTTATGACACATAGCGGTATTAGATGGAGCACCATCGAATGTGATTGACATAACTTTGGCTCCCGTATCTTCAATCAGATGGATGCATTGAGATACAATTGAATGTTTTTGACTGCCATTCAAAGAATCTGTAAGAAAGTAACCGACAGGTAATTTCCAAGTTCCATTGATGCAAACCAACATTATAACAAAAGCTTCGTTGGCTAAAGCATTAGAGTCATCGTTTAAATTTGTACCATAGTTCACATAACCATGGAATTTTTTTCCATCCCATTCTAAATGTTTCCGTATGGCTATTTCATCGATAATTAATGAACAAATTATTGGTCTGTCAGATGATTGAACCTTATTTATTAAGGTATTTATTGATTCCTTGGTAAAACCAGGCTCAGCATCCACATTCTGAAACCATTTAGCAATAGTTTTGCTATGCGGGAGACAAGTGTCAAAAACATCTCTCACATAGTTGTATGCCTTTGGTGAAAAAAAATTTAATGTCAGGGCAAATTTCCTAAGTTCAGGTGAATATTGAACATTTCTCCCCATTTTTCTGTTCAATATTTCTATATTAACCTTGCTCATATTTTGAACTAAAACTAAATTTTCTTGAGATAGTAAATTTTGTCGCTCTAATTCCTCAGCAATTATTTTTAAAGAGGCTACTTTTTTGTGTGCTCTTTTCAGTGACTGACCAAGGGCACGGATTTTTTTCGTTTTTTCCTTATTCTTATCTTTTTGCAGCAGCAGTTCTCTTCTAAGTTTCTTTTTCCGGGGAGAGTCGTCCTGTGCAGCCAGAGCTGAGGTTGATGGCGATGGTTCTGGATGAACATCACGTTCACGGGGTCTTTTTCTTTCTTTTGCCTAAAATAACAGAGCTGTATATTAGACAATGTTTGAAACATTATTTCCGAAAGAAAGACAGAACAAATTAATTTATGATTTAAGTAGATGTGAATGAGTGACTGAATCTTATAGGAAAAGTGACAGTAACATTTTGTTTTGATTTCGTATCGAGTAAACACACCTAAATATAGTTGTTTAATAATGTAACTGTAACACAAGAAATTATTACATCTTTGAGGTTAGCTGCCTTTTGATTTTCATAGCTATCAATTTTTAAATGGTTATTCAGCCATTCGTAATCGTATTTCTCCTTACTTTATTGCACTGTTTATTTTGGAAACGTCATCACTAATACTCAAATATAAAACGAAATTTGAGACCATAAATATAGAATATAGGCATAAGGCATAAGAATGATTTTAAATTAATATCACACCCAAATCATAACTCATTAATGATCCAATTATATACAATGGACTGAAGATTTATAACAAACTTCCTCCTCACAGGTTTTAGTGAATATCCCAAAAGTTTTGTTTGTTATTATATAGCTTTGTCAATAAGAATCTTGTAAATTCTTAGACTATAAAGTATATCTATCTATCTATCTATCCATCTATCCAACTATCCATCTATCCATCTATCCATCTATCCATCTATCCATCTATCCATCTATCCATCTATCCATCTATCCATCTATCCATCTATCCATCTATCCATCTATCCATCTATCCATCTATCCATCTATCCATCTATCCATCTATCCATCTATCCATCTATCCATCTATCCATCTATCCATCTATCCATCTATCCATCTATCCATCTGTCATAGTCCTAGGATGTTTATTATTTTAATATTGATTAAGCGTAGACAATGTAAACTAGGAATTATAACTTACAATTTTTGGACGTAAGTATTCCGGAAGCTCGTCAAATATGGTGGGGACTGCTCCTTTCAGAAGATATACTTTTTGATTTGTTTGATGAAGGAAATTCTGTTTAAAATGCTTAGAACAAAGCCTATCGTTGCTTGTAGGCTTCCAACCTTCGATCCTCATATTTTTGATCCATAAGTCATGTCTAGGAAGATCTTTAGGAAACCTGTCGAGGAAGAAAGAAAATTAATTTTATTATTCATACAACTACAAATAAAGGCCACCCTTGAAATGCACACCTTGTATAAGGGTATTGGTATATTATATATTACAATGCAAAGTCATAATATTTCTATTCAAAATGTAAGCTATAATAGATACGCCACTGGAAAACTGATTGTATTTGAACCAAAAAATCCCTTAAAAACATAATTTTTAGACTTTACGTGCTCAAAAACATTATGATTCGCATGTTAGTGGTACATTCCAAATTATATTTCGGATACACATATATCTTTGAACTAGATATCGAGATATTTGCATGAATTTCGGATACACCAAAAAAATAAGATCATAAATTTACCTGTGAAAAGTAATTCCTGGCTCCTTCCTGCTGCTGTGGCTTTTACAACGGTAAGCTGCACACCCCACCATTACGCTCACCACAATATTTCACAATTATTGGTCTTAAAAACGTTAAATATCGCAAAAAACACCACCTTGACACTACCGTCAGTTTTCCACCAGCATTTTGACAGCTATTCATTTTCGGTATCAGCTAATCCATATATAACATCAAATGGGCGTGCGGTATCCCCTCTCTTTCCTTATCTAAGGCTCCGGCCTAGTGTAGAGTCGGCCATGGTTGTCGCGTTATCGGTGACAACTGACAATTGACACAATTCGGTCTCGGTCCTCGGTGACAAAAGTTTGTTTGTGATTGTGTATGGTAGTGGTCAGGGGGGTGAAAGTCAAATTACATGGCTGAGCATACGTAACTGCAGCGCCATCCCTCAAAAAGGCACAGAACTATACCTCACTGATAGAATATCAATCAAGTGGTCATAAGATGCCTTCCTTACCGACATTAATTTTGGTTAGTTGTTTTTGCGCCTGTAAGGTAGATGTCGCTTTGCATTCTGACAATCTTTCCAAAAAGCTGTCAAGCTGTCCGCATGCGCAAAGTTTGAATTTCAATTGTCAATTCAAAATTTGAGTTTGAATCTGATTTGCATTGTTATAATTTGAGCGTTTAGTGGATAGATTTCTCAGTTTAGTAGTATTTAGTATTAGTATTAGTATTTAGTACGTATATTGGATAATATTAAGAAATGGCTTCTAGACTTAGGCCGTGTTGTGTTAAAAGTTGTGAAAACAGAACATCTCCACGGTAAGTGAAGATAACTTTCCATATCAATATTAGTTCTATTCAGCTGTATTATGCAGAATATTAGAAGTAAGTATTCAGTACTTGTATTATACAGAATGGTTCAATTTTTTGTAGTAAGACTCAATAGAAAAAGGTATGATAAAAGTTTAATATATGAATTATTTGGTACCTATACTGGGTACAACAGCTTCAATTTTAAGTACAGGGTATTAGAGACGAGCCAGGTATTGAACATCGTAGATATCTTATTGAACATATTTCCGGTAGATATTCATTGAAAATTGGAGTCACTGGGGTTATTATTATTATATGCTCATATAGTTCCATATTTTCTTAGTACACATTTTTTTCAGGCATCGTATACCAAAACACGAACGAGTTCAGTCTGTTTGGCTTCATAGGATTGGGAATGAGAAGCTATTTGAAGCTGAGACTAGACTTCTTAGCAATTACGCTATATGCGAAGACCACTTCCATCCAATTTGCCTTTCAGAGACAAATAGATTACGACAGAATTCTTTACCAACAAGAAATTTACCAGGTACGTTTTGCTGCTTTCTTTTCTCTTCTTTATATGAATCTGCCCCTTTCTTAAAAATGAATTTTCACCTAAAAAATGCATTTATAGTCTGAATTGGATTTTCTTCAACACATGGTTGCAATATATTTGCAAAAACAAATTACTGACTAAGGGCGGATCTTTTGCATCTAAAAGTTGCATTGAACATCTGAACTATATTTTTTGATAGGTGGCTGCCATATATTTGCATAAATGTAATTTTATTAATCAAGGGCAGATATAGAATTTTGAAAAGACTTGATCAACAAAATGTCGTGTGACCTTTTACCGAATGATAATTCATTAAAAAATTGCACTGAAAATCTGAAGCTATCTCTAACGTTGAAGTGGCAGTATTATGAAAATTTCAGAATGAATACTTCCTAAAATGAAATTGTTTATAGTTCCTTGCACTTCGAATTTCGTAAAAAAAGTCGTTTAGGATTCTAACATGCTTTAATTAGGATGTGGAACAGCTGTTTTCTTAATTAGTTATTAATCTACTCTTATGATCGAAACTTTCGCACTCTCTCCACATCCCAGTGAATTTGTCACTAATGCATTTTGAAATATTTTCATTACAATTCAAATTCCATTGAATACTCCAGATATCTTATTATTCATTTGTGTTGTATATTCAGGTAAAACTATCATTTACAGGTGTATATGATGAGCCAAATGAATGTTTCATGCAGTTACCAGTCACACCTCCAATAGCTGCTGCTCCATATATTTTACCAGGTAACGTTAAACATTATATTAGACACATTTATCAGTTCACACACTATTGGGCGAGCAAAGTATGCGATCCGGGGGGATTTCGAGTTTTTTTTTGGACTTTTCATGGTATCTACGATATATCACGAAAAACCATGTCACTTTCTCTTTGTCGTTCTGTCTGTCTGCTCTGATTCCTTAGCGTTTCTTTAAGTTGAGGAGTACTTATTTGATCATGGTCAAATTTTCACAATAGGTTATCACTGTGCCAAGGACGAAAAATCTTCTTCCTATGAAAACGGTGCCAGAAAGGCAGAAAATACCTATGCCTTGTTTTCAAGCACTTTAGAGGTCTCTGATTTTTCAAAAACTATAGGTTCCAGAAAGGCAGTACTTAAAAAATACCTATGCATTGTTTTCAAGCATTTTAGAGGTCTCTGATTTCTCAAAAACTATAGGTTACAATTGAGGTGAAAGTGAAATGAGATTAGAGACAAGAGCTCAAAAATTCATTGTATTCATTATATAGCCTTCTCTTTGACTTGATATTATTGATATTGTGGGGGGAGGGGCTGGGGCCCCCCGAACCTGTATAGAGTATCGAGGAATTGAGATCTAGGCCCCTTCCTCTAGACCTCAGCGGAAGGAGTAATGGTCAAAATACATAGATCGCAATCAAAATAGGAGTCAAATAAGAAGCAATGTCAATAATTGAAAAACTGTTTGAGGATCTATGGGTATTTGAACACACTCACATCAGTAAAAAATGGATTTTCCTAAGGGAGCCTTCGAACATTTTTCCACGCCTCAACCCCCCAAAATTTATCCGTATGCATATCAGGGTCAGGTGAAGTTCAGAGATTAGCGGAAGTTTCAGTTAATATTATCCATATGAAGTACCGAATCAATCTACTTGACTTCATGTTTCACTGCGGAGGCTGCTAATTAATTATTTTTGTTTCATAGGTGTAACGAAACACTCTAAAATCGCCAAGGCTTCACAGTCTTCTGATGGTGAAGAGGGAGAGAGTCCACCATGGAAAATGAAACCCCATAGGACTTACGAAAGAGTATCAGGCGGTCATAGTGCATTTCTGGAGGAGATACAAGAACCGTCGACTTCAGCACCTGTAATACCACAAACTAGGCCATCAAAAGGTGAGAATAATCATTTCACCTTAGTGATTGCAACTGTATTTAGGATTTTCTTGATACTGAATATTAACATAAGCATTTCTACCCCCCCCCCCCACCTCCCCAATTTCACCCCCTTCTCCAAAAAAATTAATAATGATCTGAGACCCTTAAAATATTCAAAAATTAGATTTGAGACTGTTTAAAAAAATTTTGGTTTTTGGTTACCTCCCAACGTATTGATCTTCCAAATTCTACACCTTTTCAATGGAATTGAGAATATCTCACTTTATTTTGCGAATTTATCAAATGTAATTGGGAATCTATATATATATATATATATATGTATATCCTCGGAGCTCCTCGGACAACTTCGCAGACTCTGGTCGGACTACACTGTGAGTCTGCCAGTAATGGTCATTGGATCCCTAGGTGGTATGAGGGATACGCTGCTCTCTGCACTGCGCAAAATGCCGGTGTGCCGTGCGGCGGCGCACATCTTAGCCGCCAGAATGCAGAAGGCAGTCATCCATGGGTCCCTTCGTCTGCTTAGGACGCACGATTCGCGGACTCAGTGATTGCTCACCTCACGGTGTGAGGAGTAGTCGCTGGGAAATGGAACAGCAGCCCGGTGTGTCGGAGCCCGGGTTGCACCTTTTTTGTTTTTGTTTGGTCTGTATATCTGATAACAATATAAATCAAATACATTTCTTATATTCGCAAATTCAACTGACTGCTCTCAAGTGTCAAGTACGTTTGATAAATTGGCAATATAAAGTGAAATATTCGAAATTAAACACGGTAATGGTGGTATCACTAGAGTGCGTTATGACATGGGATAGTGCTACTATCGCCATATCATAACGCATTATTATCACCATCATCATCATATATCAAAATGTGATAATGATTAATGTTATATTATGCAACTGGATAAAACACTAGCAGGCAGATACATTGACAGAAATAAGTGAGTGTGAATTTTTCGTGATATAGAAAATTTAAAAAACCATAAAAAACATCGAAACACTTTGAGATCACAGTACTATCACACACCTATCGGCGTAAGAAGTAAACATATATAAATGATGCTGTTATAACATTTTCATATATTTTTTAATATTTTTAGAGTCCAAAAGTGTGCTACGCAAATTAGGGGTTAAAAGAAGGAAGAAGCTTAGCCCTGATGCAGACATTCTGTATGAACAGCTGAAGTTCATCAAAAGGTCCGAACGTCAGGTGAAAAAAAGAAACATGACATTGCGACAAAAATTGCAGATGTTGGAAAAGAGACCACCCTTATGGAATTCCTTGAATCAGTCGACATTGAATTTCATTGAATGCCAGCGACGCAACCAGAAGCTGAAACCGAAAGGTAGACGGTTCACTGTTCAGGATAAGATACTAGCACTATCAATTTTCAAGCAAAGCGGTAGGTGTTACAGGTACTTGTCTAAAATATTTAGTTTGCCTTCCAAGAGGACATTAGTAGCTTTACTAGGTAAAATACCTTTCAAAGCAGGAACTAATAGGCATGTATTTGACCAACTACAAAAAACTGTAACTCGTATGAGACCTCGAGATAAATACTGTACACTGATGTTTGATGAAATAAGTTTAGATCCTGGTCTACAGTATAATCCGAAAGATGATTGCATAGATGGGATTGTAGATTTTGGTGGAAATGAAAGGACTGCCACATTTGCTGATCATGCTTTAGTGTTCATGCTAAAAGGTGTTAATAAAAAATGGAAGCAACCTATCTGTTTTACTTTTTGTGAAAATGCGACACCCACGACTCACCTGGTTCGATTGATCAAAAATGTTGTTCGCTGTGTTCGACAGGTTGGCCTCCATATCGTAGCAACGATAAGTGATCAAGGCACAACTAATGTAGCAGCTATAAACAATTTGATCAATGACACCAGAGCATACTGCCTTAGGAACGGAATTGATAATCGATACCAGGGTTACCTTATAGATGGCCAAGAGATCATCCACTTGTATGATCCGCCACATCTTCTCAAAGGTGTGCGAAACGGTTTGTTGACAAAAGACCTACATTTTACACAGGAAGGAAAACAGAAGGTTGCTTCTTGGTCCCATGTGATTGATATTTATCGGATCGATAGACAGATGGGCAAGTTCAGTCAATTTACCAAGTTAACTGACGAACATGTACTTCCAGAGAGAATAAGAAAAATGAAAGTGAGAAATTGCTCCCAAGTATTTAGTAGCACAGTTGCTACTGCAATGAAGGTGCGAGCTATGGTGAGCAATGAATTAACTCCTTCATCACAATTTTACGTGAATCCTAAAGCATCTGATACTGCAGATTTGCTGTTATTTTTTGATATTTTATTCGACAGCGTAAATGGCAGTCTTTCAAATCCACCACCAGGAAAAAATCTTCGTGGGCCATTAACACGTAAATCCAAACATTTGTGTACTTGGCAAAATGCTTTGAATATTTTACCCACTATGTATTTCAAATCGCCCAGTGATACGAAAACGTTGATCTCACCATCTATAAAAAACTGGACTTTCACTATTAAAGGGCTTATATGCATCTGGGAGAAATTGAATAAGGCAGGATTTACTAGCCTTTCCACCAGGGCTTTCAACCAAGATCCACTGGAAAATTTTTTTTCTTGTATAAGAAGTCAGGGAGGTCAAAATTCAAATCCAACCTGCTCTCTTTTCATTTCGTACTTTAAATCTTTAATAGTCAATAATTTGGTTTCACCCCATTCTATTGGAAGTAACTGTGAGGAAGATCAGTCAGTGGGCGTGCTGGATCCTCTCAGGTCATTTATCACTGATGATCTTCCAAGTGATGGCACTGAAGAGGTCCAGAACGTTCCACTCCCTGTTTTTCCTCAAGATCCTGTTTCACCTACCAGCTGTGATACCGACACTGATGACCTTGCAACTCCATACGTAGCTGGCTTCATTTTACACAAAATATTTCTGAAACTAGAATGCAGTGCATGTAGAAATTTGATGATGACGGAGGATGATCTCTTCAGGAATAAACTGATAAAATTACGTCAATTTAGCAACTGTCGCTTGAAACATCCTTCAACGCAATTTTCCAAAGCCCTAGAGCGTATAACAAATTTAGTATTCAAGGTATTGCCACTATATATAAGTAGTTTCAATTTGAAACAGAAAATTTTTGACTATATTTCTGGAGTAGACCTCACACATATATTTTGCACAGAACATAGGGATACGTTGAAGAAAACTTTCTTAGATATCTGTATAAATGTGTTAATATATCATTATGTGAGGCGCATTAATAGAATATTGAACGGGAAAGATTTGCGTCATAAAGATATTGATATCTTAACACAAAAGGCGTTCCAGAAGTACAGTCGGAAACTCCATAAACGTAAATAATAAGGTACATATTATATATAGTATAGTTAAGCCGGCAGACGTCCTGTCTAAATCTCACAAAGAACTAAGCCACCGTATTTTCTATTTGATATAGAGATAAAAATGGCAGAACCAGCCTTTTTACGAGCTGCAACCTATCAAGCAGCCCTTTAACGAGCTGCAACGTATCAACCAGCCCTTTTGCGAGCTGTAACGTATCAACCAGCCCTTTTATGAGCTGCAACGTATCAGCCTGCCCTTTTATGAGCTGCAACGTATCAACCAGCCCTTTTGCGAGCTGCAACGTATCAACCAGCCCTTTTACGAGCTGTGTCATAGCAACCAGCTCTTTCACGAGCTGCAAATTTCCAGCTCTTGCATGAGCTGTCATATTTCAGAAAAATTACCATATAATAACTAATAGGAGTTGAAATAATGCTACAATTAGTTAGCCGTTTCCTGTTTTTAATTCTTTTCCTAGGTATAATATCATATACATAGGTTAGGTTAGGTTAGGTAACTAGATCTATGGAAAAATATTGTATTCTTTAATAATTACCTTAGTTTTCTCGGACAACGTACAAGAGTTTTTATTTTTTTACTCAATAACGCCGCATGGGAGGAAATTAACTCAAGAGAGCTGTTATTTTCCGAATTAAATGGGAAATTCGAAGATAATTTTTATTTCGGAAAAAACCATTGGCGTATCATTTTTTTCCTCAAAAATATCAAAGTTGTTGCCTGTACGCACGCCACTACTGAAACTGAAAATTATTTATGTACTGGAAAATGTGCACTTCTGTTTACTATTACTATGTACCAAATATCATTAAAATATGTTCAGCGGTTTTAAAAATATTAATCAATTTCCATTTTTTCCTTAAACTTTAACACCCTGTATTTTCGTAACGATACATTTTTGGACCATACTTTATAAAGCAAACTATCATTAATTTTTCATGTAGATTTACTCCCTTGAATATTCGCATATCATTAAGGAAAACCCTGTATAGCGAGCACTTATTTCATAATGTTTGAACTTTTCAGAATAATTGAATGCATAAATGATGGCGTTTCAGTACAAAATCACTTATTTATTAAATTTCTTAGGAACTCCTCTTTTGAACCCAAATGTGTGATAACATTTGGCACTGTCTCCACTTTTGGGTAACTGTGTCGCCTTCTTCGTACTACGAGCATATAGAGAATGATTGATAAATGATTTTTCAATAAATTAATTAATATACCTATTAAGATTTTCAAATGAATCACACACAAGGGGCACGAGGCAAATTTTAAAAAATATTTTGTTATTGAAATCCGTTACATTTTTGCTAAACAATTTGACTCAAAGAGACAGATTCAATATGCATCCAACCCTTGAGTAGGGAAATTGAACTATATAACTATGAGCACTGATTATTTTCACCCTTTTTGTCTTATAATTGCAGGGTTACAAAGCCGTTTTTTTTAAGTTTTCTGATAATAAAGATTTTAAATAAAAAACTTATTTTTAAAAACTTCAAGTGGATGTTAACAGCAAAGTGGCATTGGATGTTGTGTGCAGGACCTGTCGTGAATTTTACTAGATAATGACTATTCTATAGTATATTTTGCGTCAATTAAAAAAAACTATAAATGAAATGTCACGCTGCTGTACTGTTTGATTCTTAAGATGGAATCATAGCCGGCAAAAAATCAAAGGAAATTTGCGATTTTGAACAAAAAATGGAATTAAAATTTAACGTTCTTAGCGCTTATTTTCTTAATATTTGATAACAAAATTTTGGAGATTATGTGACGATTTCTGTGCACATGCGCAGCCTTTTTTTGATAATCGAATCAGAACTGTATTGAAAAGACTGAGTCAAATTTGGCGGTATTCATGTGATAATTTTGGACAGTTTCTATTCAAAAGTTGCAAAAAGGGCTGCGTACGTGCATAAAACTGGTATTTCTCTATCACTTGCAAAAAAAACATTCCAATGTCCTTATACAGATGCGCCCTGGGAACAGTACATTCGAAACCATTTTTTTGGTATGTTTCAATATGTGCATCGTCTAGCCTTAACCGATTTTATAAACTTGCTTGGTATAATTTAAGTACATTCCATGATTCAATGGGTGGAACATTAACAAATTAAGGAATATGAAACCAAGATTATGTCCTGTATTCTGTCTTATCTATTTTGAAACTTCATAGAGCTGAAGTTTGTGAATTTTCAATTAAAAATTTATTACCATATTTACATAGCAGCATACCCACAATACCCACAAAAATGACATTTAGTCTAATAAAAACAAAATATATGCCTCAAATAGACACCCGCATATACACTCAATAACTCAAAATTAGAATTGCTTAATTATTAATGTCACTTCCAACTTGTATTATAGAAAAAAATATTAAGAAAAATATATAATCATGTTAACTCATAAGAAGTAATATTCTTTAGAACCTGTTCCATTTTCATTAGTCATAAGACGTCGTCATGCAATAAAAGCCTAAGCTGAGATATCTCAATTATAAAAAACTCTAACTCTAACTCTGAAGACACATATCCTCCAATTTATTTATCATTGCCCTCAAATCAAAAACTTATGAAGTAATATACTAGCACGAAGGGGGAGAGATTGACCTTATATGGAGAATAATTTATATTATAAGAAGGACTTGTTATCCAGATATGAAAAGGCTACTCACGAGCATAAAGAATCAACCTTTCAAAAGAAAAAAATTAAATATCTTGAAAACAGGCCCCGAAGATGAAGTTTCAACCTCACTTTTGCTGCTAATATGCAAATTTTGTTGAGCCTTTGGCGGCTTTTGGCTAGGTACCTATTATATCTCCTTAAGTCCTCAATCCTTGCTGTATATTGTATATAATAATTGTACTTATGTCCGCTGTAGAAATAAAAAATTGTATTCCAAAATAAAGCATGTTTTCTAAACACTTGTTTCATTCATTATTCGTTAATAAAATTAGAAATTCACAGCTTTGAATGCGATATATTATTTCATTATTTGTATGCTTATATATATGTTATGTATTTTTCGCCAATAAAGATCCATGAATGCATACAAGCAGTGAAATGAGAAAAATAATGAAATAATAAATAATTCAGATTGAGAAGTTATAGAAAAGTTAGTGTCCAGTTAGTGTGTAATTCTTCGATATCTCGCGAGGTAAATCTGAAAGAAGAAAATGTCAAATATAAAAGTTATTTGGTTACTTAAGGCGCATATTCTAAAAATATTTTGAAATATACAGGGTGTTGCGGAAAAGTAGGATTAGTGATCAACTTAATTTGTTTATATGGAACTATACCTTTTTTAAACTCTTCTAGTTTCTATCATTGATCTCTACTTAACCCTAAAATATTTTTGGGATCAGCTGCGACGTTGCCAAGTTATAATTTATTTTCTATTAATTTCCGGATTTGCAAGGTCGCAAGTAATACATCCAAATTGATACATTCCTTCAACTTTTCTCAATAATATTATACAGCGAGTTACTTGGATATTAAGTGGATATTATTTTGGATGTTTCCAGCTATTTGTATCTACAGGGTGTTTTTGGCAGAATTTCAAATTACGGCAACTTAGTCATTTTACTTTGTTTTTTAAATGTAACACCCTGCATTTTTTATTTCAAATCGAAATATCTACTAATACCCTATCTCGTCTTGTAATATATTTTTTCGCGTTTGCGGCGTTGCCAAGTTATAAATTATTTCGCAAAATGTTTAAACAAATATCTCCGATATTAATTTATTTCAAATAGAATCCCCTACTTATTTTTATTGCAATGAATTGCGCATGTCGAATTTAGTAAGATCTCACAATTTCAAAATTTTGTTTCTATACAGATCAATTTGGACGTATTACTTGCGACCTTGTAAGTCCGGAAATTAATAGAAAATAAATTATAACTTGGCAACGTCGCAATCGATCCCAAAAATATTTTGGGGTTGAATAGAGATTAATGATGGAAACTAGAAGAATTCAAGAAAAACTTATAGTTCCATATAAAAAACTCAAGTTGATCACTATCCTACTTTCCCGCAACACCCTGTATATTTCAAAATACTTTTGCAATATGGGTCTTAGGTAACCAAATAATTTTTTTATTAGACATTTTCTTCTATCAGGTATACCTTGCGAGATATCGAAGAATTACGCACTAACTAAACACCCTGTATACGTCTAAATCTAGTTACCGATAACCTGACATCTATTAGCAGAGTGCTAATCTATTGATTTTTATCTAATTGAAGTGTGAAGAAATCTGTGACAGTTCCGATAGCTTCAACGCTTCTAAGAAACTGTCAGATTAGTACTGTGCCGTTTGCCCAGATGGCCAAGGGGATTTAGGGTTTATGTTTTTTATTAAGAGTCCGTTGTCTCTAAGAGGGGGTAGTCTCTGGTAGTGGTGTATGGTTTGGTTTGTGTTAAAACGTAAAACCAGTGGGATTTATCATTTATCTTATTTATTTTTAACAAATACTAGTATTAAAAAGAACTGGGATCCTGATTCGTGAGATTAATTTGAGAAGAAATGGACGAAACTGGAAGCCTTCCACACAGTCCTGCTGTAAATATGCTCCCGCCAACTCCCGCAGGCTTAGAAAGTTTATATTCTTTGTGCCGAAAAATTTATCCAGACCAACCCAACCCGTTGCAAGTTACAGCACTGCTCAAATACTGGTGAGTTTTTACAATGCTTACTTTCTACTAATATTATAAACTGATGGAAGTACGACTTTCTATTTATTTTCCAGGAGGCAACAATCGATATTTTCACATTTAGGTATAACTCATATTTCCCTCAAAACTTAAGTATATACATTATACATACCCTTCAACCCTGTCAAACCCTTTTCTTAACTTGTTAAGAGAAATCATTCATGGTTCAATACAATAGGTCAATTTTACCAGTATAACACTGGGAATGGAACACTTTCATCTATAGACAATCACCGCTTTAAACAGTCGTCTAACTATTACTGCACAGTTATTTACAACAAACAACCTACAAAACTTTTTCATTTTTCTCTACGAAGGCATCCTTGAAAAACTTCTATTGAGTAAATTCAAGGTGTTATTAATTTTAAAGCAGTGCTGTCTATTTGTTTTTTTGTCAATAGCTAATGTGCCATATATGCAAACATTCAGGGCCGTATATAAGGGGGGGGGGTTGGGGGTTCAAACCCCCCCCCCCCCCCATGAGTATTCCCATGAATGAAATAACTACTAAAATAATACAAAATAACAATAATTAAGGATGCTTTCTCCAAGTTTAGTGATTTATTCTACTACTAACCAATCCCTCGGCACTCATAACACATTAGCAGCGATACAATCTATACAGATTTTAAGCACATTAAGACATTACATATTCTTTTATATACATGAACCCCCCCTAAAATCACCATGAACCCCCTCCATGGTCATCGCCTAGCTACGGCCCTGCAAACATTGTATCAATTTGACAAATATACTACTACTAATAAATATACCAACCTTATATTATTGTGGGCTAGATTACGAAAATTCGCATTGACATAAAGTTTACATCATGTTAATCCCATAGAGATTGGAAAAATGAGCATGATGCATTTAAAACTGTATTAAGATGTAAAATATGGACCTTGTTTGAGTGTCAGTACAAGTAGGATTTGAAGATTGTTGTACATTTTTGCTGGTATGAAATAGGTATTGAATATTGTGTTTAAAAAAGAGGTGGATGATTTTACCTGGGTGATTTTAATAGCAAATGACCACCCAATCTTGTTATCTATTGTATCACATAGCTATGAGGGTATAGTGAATATAAAAAATACAGTACTTGCAAACATGAGATATTCTAATTATTATCTACAAATTAAAAAATCTTGCACAGAATAGAAACAGTTTTCAATCTAATATTTTTTGGTTTGAGATTTGAGTACCTAATTCTTATGAATCTAATGGCAAGTAATCGCAGATAATTTTGGGTCATTTTTTGTTGTGGAAATTTTATGTATAGGTACTTCTGGCTGTAAATGATTCCTTGTGCTATGGGTTTTATTTCTACTGAATAAGTTAAATTCATCAACACTAGACTAGACAGAATAGAAACAGTTCTCAATCAAATATTTTTTGGTTCAAGATTTGAATAATACGTTTATGAATCTAAGTAAGGCAAGTAAGTGTTGGGCCATACTGTTGAACTGGAGCATATGGGGTCCCCTACTACTCTCATGAGTGGCAAATGTCTAGATAGATAGATAGATAGATAGATTCCTTTATTAGTTCTGTTTGCCCTTTTGGGATAGAACTTGTTAATAAGTACATATAATACTTAACACAAATATACACAAACTTTTATAAAAACACATGACACATGAACAAGGAACTAACAATTTTGGTATAACAATATAACACTAAAATAATAGAATGTACATTATCATTGTATATCACACTCTAAAAAAATTACATATAGTATATTACATATAATACATAATACAAATATACACAAACTTTTGCAAATACATATCCACAAGAAACTAACAATTTTGTATACGAATATAAATAAAATATTAAATTGTACATTTTTTTATTGCTATGTAAATTGTGTTATATCACAGTCAAAAAATTCCTGAAGAGTGTAGAAGGTGTTGCAAGTAAGAAATGACTTCAACTTCTTTCTCAGTAGATGACTATCGAGGTCTGTATAGTATGTGGGGATCTTGTCCCAGATCTTGGTCAATGAGTAAACAACATTTTTTTGGAGATAGCTGTATCTCATGTTATAGGGCATCAGTCTATTGGTACCTCTTGTTCCATAGTGATGTTTTGCAGTAAAGTCCCTAAACAGTTCCATATTATTTTTTACAAACATTACTGCTTCCAAAACATAGATACCAACAACTGATAAGATACTATTCTGCCTAAATACTTCCCTACAGCTGTCCCTTGGTCTCAAACCAAAGATGCTCCTGATACACTTTTTTTGCAGGATCATTATTCTGTCAGTATGACATGATGCTCCCCAGAACATAACACCATATGATAAGGCTGATTGTATATATCCATGATAAGCAACTAATGCTGCCTTTTGTCCTATATCTCTCCTTATTACTCTGAGGGCATAGTTATATTTTGCTATCTGTTTTGCCAGCTTATCTGTTTGTATACTCCAGTCGAGCCTGCTGTCAAGGGTTATTCCTAAGAATAAAAGTTCGGGCTGCTCATTAATGTTTTCGTTGTTCAAGGAAATATTGATTTCATCGGTTGTTCTCGCGAATTGGATAATTTGGCTTTTTGAAACATTTAGTTGCAAGTTATTCAACAAAAACCATTCTTGTAGAATCTTTAGTGCATCTACAACATGTTCCTTACACTCTGCTGAAGAGTCTGCTGTAAATATTATAGAAGTGTCATCTGCGTACATTATTAAGGTTTCTTTGATAATCTTTGGTAATTCATTTACATATAATATATACAAAAGTGGCCCAAGGACTGATCCTTGTGGCACCCCTCTTTGGACAGTTAACTCATCTGATGTTATTAAGATTCCATTCTTATCATACTCTACTGTTCTTTGCTTTCTGTTGTTAATGTATGATTCAATTAACTGTAGATACACTCCTCTAATACCATAGCACTCCAGCTTTTTTAGCAAAATTACATGATCCATGGAATCAAATGCTTTGAATAGATCTAGACAAAGAGATGTTGCTATTTTTCCTTTGCTTAATTTGCTGATTATTTTTGATAATGCCTGATATATTGCCCGTTTTGTGCCTCTGTTTATTCTAAAGCCATTTTGCGATTCTGTGATCACAGAATTTTTGTCCAGAAAATTTATGATCCTATTGTGGATGATTTTTTCAAACACTTTGTTTATGTTTGATAGAAGTGAGATAGGGCGGTAGTTTTTAATCTCATCCTTTTTTCCTTTTTTTTGTATATTGCTCTTACATAAGCAACCTTCAATCGGTCAGGATACAGACCCGTACAAATAATTACATTCATAATGTGTGCTAATGGTGAGGCTACATGCCTAGCAGCTTGTTTCAGGACATTAACAGGAATTTCATCTTCCCCTACAGACTTCTTGTTTTTTAATTCGTTTATAATCTTGATGACTTCATTTTCATTTGTTAGTTCAAATCTGCATGACTCTTGTGTATAAGTTAGTGCTGTAAGATCTATGGCCTTTGTCCCCTCATTTATCTTTCCACACGCATTAATATTGGTTTGCCATATTTAGTACTTCTTGCTGGGTACATCCATTATCGGGTTTCATATAATCCACTATGGATGTTTTATTGCATGTTTACTGTTATTAGTAATGTTTTGTTATTAGATGCCATATACATTTTGACTTATTTTCTGAGTTTTGTATCAATTTTGTATTTTGCATTTTTTTAGCTGCATTTACTACCTTTTTTAGCATATTTGAGTATGCTCTATAGTGTTCAGCAGTTGTTCGCCCAGCAATCATACAGCAATCGTTTTTTCTTGGAAGATATTTTTATGCCATTTGTTATCCATGCATGTTGAACCCTTTCATGTTTATACTTCTTCTTCTTCGGACATGCTGTTTCCACATATCTCATTAATTTTTGTATGAACCTATTGTATGCTACATTTACATCAACCTCTTCCATGACATCATTCCATTCCTCTTCTTCAAGTACCTTGATTAGATCATTTACTCTCATTTTTGAGTAACATCTTTTAAAACAATACTCCTCACAATCACCATGTTGAGGTGTTGTTGAATCTTTCACATCTAGGTATTGACCAAAATGATCTGATAGTCCCAAATTTATAACTTCCCCACTTTCACTTCTATGAAAATTTGTAAAGATACATCTATTAGTGTGCCACTATGTTGCATTGCTCTTGTTGGATTTTTTATAGCATGTTCTAGGTTCTATGCATTGAAGGTATCAAGCAGCATCGATGTTTTAGGAGATCTCTTTAGCAAATCTACATTGAAATCTCCACATACAATACACCTTGCTTTTGGAAAGTTGGTGACAATGTAATTTAGTACTTCATCCAATTTTTGTAAAAATGAGATGAAATCACCCAAACATCTACGATATATACATAAAATAACATATTTGTCCTTACCTCTACTCATTTTAATGCCTGCACATTCAATCTCACCTTCTATACTTTTATTCTCTAACTCTAATAATCTAACTACCTCTAAGTATTCTGACACATAAATACAAGCACCTCCATGTACAGATTTTTCCCTACTGTAAAACGACACCAATTTATAACCTGCCAGTTTCACAAACTCTTCTTCCCCTGGATGGAGCCAATGTTCTGTGAAGCATACCACTTCAGGTTGATTTTCCATTTCGCCGAGGGCTACGTCAATCTCATTTGTCTTATTTCTTATACACTGGATGTTTTGGTGCATTATTCGCCAACTTTTTATATCATCTGTCTCCTGTTTTTTTTCTCCCTTGGGTTTCCCTTGATGATGGACGTCTATGATGGTGTTATTTAGTTTTTTGAACTGTGGATCTTGATTATTTTGGGCACATTGTTAAAGTACTTAATTCGCAAACTCTCTTCTCCTTCTTGTAATCTTTTCAATAATACTGATTTCAGAGATTTGTACTCTTCAATTTGTTGTTTTGTTTTATCAAACGCTAGTGCCAGATTTTTATAGTGTGGATTTTTCACTAGTTCCTTGGCCTTGAAGAACACATTTTTTACATTTTCTTCATTGTCCATAGACACTCGTAGAGGTCTGCGTCTTTCTGAGTTGGCCCTCCCTAATCTTGTGACCTTTATGATGTTAGCACTTGTTATTTCTGGTCTTACTGCTTTAATGATGTTTAGGGCTAATTCTGCATCTCCTATTTCTTCCTCCTCTTTACAGCCAAATATCATAAGGTTATTTTTTCTGTTTTCTCTGTCATTAATTTCATTTATTGTTTCCAGAGTCTCATGCCTTGTGTTTCCGCTACATTGTTCTTCCAGTTTGGATGACAAAACACTCACTTGATGTTCCAGCTGTGCTACCCTATCTTGTACTGTTGATAACTTTTTTAATTCATTTTCTAGTTGTAGGCACTTCTGTTGATATACGCTGAGCATCCTTTCATTTTCTTCCCTTATTTTGCTTAGTTGAGATTCAAAGCGTTCATTCATATATTGTTTTATTTGTTCGAGCAGGTTGTCTTCTGACGCGTCAGTTATTTTGCTCCTTCTTTTATGCAGACTTCCATCAAATCTTGGACGACCTGGTACACATACATTGCAGGAGAACCTCTTCCCATTTTCTACTTCCAGCTCCTTTTCATAGTAAGTTAGTTCCTCAATTGTCAGATTAGCACAATCCCGATGTATCCATTGCAAACATTTATTGCATATGCATTTTTGACTACCTTAGAACATTTGATGCAGGTCGCTGATGGTGCCATTTGTAATGTCTTGCTGGTGCCCCTTTATTCGGTTGTTTGATGTATTTGTTTTTCTTAGTTTGCAGAGTTTTAGCTTCAATATGGATGCTTGGAAACCTTGCTGTCTCCTAGCCTTTTCAGTTTGACAGAAGCAGGAATTAATTCTACTCTCCACAGCTGCCTTCACAATCACGTGTTCTAAAACCACTTAAATACACACTCACTATGAATTCCAGATTTTATTTTAAGTTTAAACTAAGAAATTTTTGTCTTTTTCTCGATGGCTTGTAAACACAATGTGTGCCTTGTTGTCAGATTGTCATTGTTTTTCCACCATGACCAGTGAGAATCCCCACCAGAAAGTTGAGCAACTCTCTGCCTTTATCCAGAAGCCATAGTGTTTGGCCCTTATCAGGGCCTGCTATGAACCTTTTGGCTTGCCTGTAGTCATCTCTCTCTCTAACCAGGCTGTTTCCAGTTCTAGACCCAGTTGTCCAGGCAACAATGACCTAGCACCTCCTAATCCCTAGTATGGGATGGGTTTTGGGCTGATTTAGGAGCTGCTGGCCTGTATCCGAGATAAGCATTCTAATCTCTCATTATCTGGTATATCAATGTGTCATCTCTCTCTAACCTTTGTCGACCCAGTTGTCCAGGGCAACATTGACCTGGCGGCTGCTAATTCCAAGCATGGGTTCAGGGCCAATGCAAGGGCTGCCAGCTTTTATAATAGAGAATTAATCTGCTCCCTCATTAACCAGTGTATTGATGTATCTGGGGGCCCAAAGCAGGGTCACTTTCTTATGGCTTGCTAATTTCTGAAGGGCAACAGAGCATTCTTGAACTAGAACTGATTTGGCCCTCAGAGCTACTACCGCTTTTAGGGCTGCTTGGCTGTCAGAGCATATTTATAATAAGGTCTGTTCAGAACACTATTTGACTTCTGTCGAGTATGCCAAAATCAATATGGCACATACCTCCGCCTGGAAGACAGTTGTGCATGCTTGTTCTATTATGATACTTTTCATGTTACAGCTATAATAATTTCTTATAAAGATGAAATCTTTCAAGTTTCTCTTTACATATGATTTTACACATTTAGGATACAAATACAGGGCTGTACGGATGCTACTATTGATAAATGCAAATTTGCATGATTCGTTCTGGTCAAGATTGAAGATTAATCTTACAATTAATTTCTTTTGTGCAATACATTTTTTTTAATTTTGAGGAACCGACCGATAATAGACTCAAGTCAATTAATTTTTTTTTATCCATTTGATCTCATATTGCAATATATAGGATATGTCAACTGGAAATTACATAGTTATGTAAAAAAACAAACAAACAATAATAACAAATTATACACAGTTCTTCTGTATGTGTTCCGATATTCCACCGACAACGCTTGACAGGTGATAGACCTCACATTTTTATGAATATTTAGATAAGCCTTAAAATGCTTAACTTTCAATATACAGGCTGTCAAATGTTTTACTTTAATTCTCGTTTTTTGTCGATTATTTCTCAATAAAAAGGCACAACGATACGTAGCGGGGGGTTTTTTGAGGCGAGAAATCCAAATTCAATCACAGTTTTGATATCATGAGTAGAGGGCGCCACCTACGGTATATCGAACTCATTTAAGTTACCAAACTTTTTTCCAGTTAAGTGTACTCGTATCAATGTGGGTTTAAAAAAAATCGATTCCTCGACACATTTTACGTAAAAACGGTATAATTTGTCCAAGTAACCGTTTTCGAGATAACCTTCATTGAAGTTTCCAATGCAACCAATTAATTTGTAAAATGACAAATAAGGTCCGGATCAACTTCGTTGGTCCGGATATTCGACAGACAACCACGCTTGACAGGTGTTAGACCACACAATTCTATGTAAATTGAGTTAGGGACATTCACCCTTAAAGTGCTTAATTTACAAGGTACAGGGTGGCATAAAAATCTCAAATATGTTCCATAAAATTTTAGATTGAAAAGGGAGTTATTGAAATAGTGCCATCCACTAATAGTGCCGTCCTTACACTACTAGTGACAGGCACTGCCTGACCTTAAAATTGTCTCTGAAACAGAGTTATTGATGCGTTCTGTGTTCTGTCGAGCGCGGATTTAATTTCAACCTGAAAAGAGACGGGGCGATTATATTTTTTGTGCTGTGTTTTGTACACTGAAGTCCATGATTTTGACCTGCGCTTCAATCACACAGCAACAATAAAGACTTTTAAAAACTATTATTGACCTAATTTCACCTTTTACATGGTATATTTTTAATCCTATCATCATCATTAATCATCAGTATACTTATTTGTCAAGTTTATAAATAAATATTAGTCCTAGTTCTCAAAAAGCTTATCCAATATGATTATGTCCATGAGTCACATCTATAAAATATGGAATACCGCATCTCAAAACAATGAATAGTCGTATGTCAAAATAGTGCCTTGGCAGTGCCGCAACACAAGGCATCCATAAATAAATAGTGGCAGGCACTAACTTTATTAATGCCAGGCAGTATTTTTGTCTTAGTGCGCATGGTTAGATGCCAAATACGGCCAGAAATTTTTAGTGCATTGTTGCATTGCGTCTTCAATAACTGCCTAATAAGACAATCATGTTTTCAACTCAGCTTGACCTTGATTGTAATCCATAACAAAATTTTCTGCTCTATGCGCAACACTAAATCAGCTCTTTGCGCGGTCGCTACGCGATGTTAAATGACACACAAAACTAGCATAAAATATCATTCAGTTATCAAAAGTTGGAACGATTTTCCATTGGAGGAATTTATTGTTGATTTTTCGGAACTTATAGAGTATTTTTGGTTTTTCGGATTCGAAAAATTTTTTATGCACGAATTTGGTTTATTTTGGTATATTTTGTTTTTTCGGATTCGAAAAATTTTATAATCGCAATTCGTGCCATGATTCGGTAGTCAGAGGTAGAATGAAATTTGTGGATGGATGATTTGAATTTTTTTCCTATACAACAATTATTATTTCTACAATGATGAGTTCACGTTCACGCAATCCATTCGGTTTCTATTTTTGTCAAATCGCAAAATCCTATGTCAAACAAAATGTTCAATGCGCGGCAACATCTCAAAAATTGTGGCGGCCGCAGAGCCGGCCCTACTTACTAGCAGGCGATCAGGCCGGCCGATTGCTGAAGCGGTGATATTTGCGCGCTCTCTCTAACATGTACGTTCGTCACTATCTTGTTGTCTCTCTTACTCATGGATCTCGCACACGTGGGGAGTCGATTTATACCAGACCTGTATATTTCAGCCTGTATATAACTTTATTCTTGGGGGGGGGGTGCAGTTGATGTTAGGTATATGTATAATATAATATAACCTTTCATTAAAAAATAGTGGATTACCCGATACATAGTTTCGACACATCATAGTAAACAACCAGCAGAATATCTCTGAGGATTTCCTATATAAAAATGGTTCCCACAGAATTTGGCCTTCGGATGTTTCTACGGGTGTGAAATCTGGGTAGAGATGCGAAAATAAAAATATCGATACCGGTACCAATTCGATATTTTTCAGCCAAGTATATTTCACACGTACACGCCAATGGAGGCGCGTTTGGTTCGTAATTATTTTCGATACTGATACCGCTACCAAAGTAGCGATACCAGCTTGGGATCGCTCAAGAAGTATCTAAGACAAAGAAACTCGATATTAGTGCAGAAGTATTGATACATTTCAAGTATCGAAGTATCGTTAGCATCCCTATAAATCATCATCCAAACGAGGGGATGCGTGTGTGATTGCCGCCAACCTGAGACATTGTGCTGATTGTTTACTATGCTGTGGTCTCGACACGAATACAAGACAGTCTGGGCAAAACCGAAAAGAAGAATAGACAAGCAGTAATCAGTGGCGAAAAAAGATAGTAACAGAATTTTTCAAAAAGTCGCTACAGATCGGTTTATTTTGTTAAATCGCCGCTACGTTTCAACGTAATCAAAATGTCGCTATTTTCACGACAAGTTGCTATGAATGGCAACACTGTCTGCAGGCAGTACAGGTAGAAACTTGGAAAATGCCGACGGTGCCTCGGCATCGGCAATCGCCGATCAGCATCGCACATACGTCGGTATCGGCACGCATCGGCCGGCTTTATTTCTATACTAAAGTTCCACATTCGAAGATACCTGCGTCACGCGTGGTCACGCTGGGTAGCAGTGGCGCGCTCGATTTCTTTGAAGGTCTAGATAGGGATTCAGAGCCAATATACAATTTAAAGCTATCATAAAATTCTATACGTTCTGTATTCATTTTTTACAAATAGGTGTGCCAGATTTTATTTTGAAATGTAAAGATATATTTTAATGATAAAATATTACTTATCTGAATCATAAGCTAGATATATGCTACTAGATATTGGAAGTTATAACTAGTTGAGTAGTTGCTAATGTTTCGTCTACATAAATGTGCAGTCTTTCTCAAAAATGCAAGTATGGTATTGTCAAATAGCTATGGGCTGAATTATTAGCCATCAGTACAGCGGCTTGGAAGGGGCAGGCAACCACAGGTAAAGTTTCAATGGAAATATTATATTACGTTAGACTTCAGCCAGAGAAAGTTGATTTAAAATAGTAAAGTTCTCACATTCGGTTCTACTGGAAGTGGAATTGAAATAATCTACAACAGTAATGCAGCTCTCAGCTAGTCTTTACGCGGACTACCCAGAACTCACCACGAGGAGGTGGCTGCATATCGAGTCCTACTCCTCCTCCCACCCTTCTTTTATGTTTAACAAAATTAATAGGAAACTGAAAAGGTGCATGAATACGAAAATGGAACAATAAATAAGCTCCCTGAACCTCGAAGGAGAACTTAGAATCCAACAAATTAAATTCAGAGTAAATTTTTAAATTTACAATAAACAAAAATATATTCTGCTTAAGAAACCGGAGCAACAGCAACAAAAATGATTGAGTAAATTGTCTATGGACGTCTTAAAGATAAACAACAAATAAAAAAGTAAACATATAAATTAAAAAAATAAACAACAAATAAAACAACAAAAACAAATAAATATACATGTTCTGAATCTCAGTCAGTTGCGGACATATAAGCGATGGAAATTCGTCATCACTAGCAGCACTAGAGTCAATGGAGTCGTCATTGTCACTAGTTGTATCACTGCCAAGGTTAACTATATGACTGGCTCTATTACGGAATCTATATGGGGACCTAATTTCCAAAACTTTTCTTCCTCTGCTTTCACATGTGATACGCATTTCTGCCAGTTATCTGCTGTTACCGCACCGATTGCTTCTTCTAAAAGGATACGTATATCGGCCTACTTAAAAGTTGTATTCTTACGCGCTACTTCATTTTTCACTTGTGCCCATACTAACTCGATTGGGTTTAACTCGCAGTGATACGGATACATTATTCACTATATTGAGTTCACCGGTTGATAAAACGTCGTTTGGATGCTGTATTGCTAACCAATGTGCCTTGCTGCATTGTTATTAATTGTATCGTCTATTCTCCCGCGCAGCTTCTATAACGTTACGCCCTTGGCCGACAGTGGAGCGTCAATTTTTAACGCGGAGCGGCGAACCCAATGCTCGGCCCAACGCTATCTTGCTATCTGCGGCGTTGTCAAACCGTGCGTAACTGCTGCGAAACTGCTGTTATTTCATGGCCCCTCTCGCAATGCGTCACATCGCGCAAAATACATAAGTGACATGGCGTGAGCCTAAAACTCGGTTTTTTGATGAACATCAAAGAGACATACGTGTGCGTTGGTGCTCTAATTGACGGTTTTTTGCTCCCCAGAATTTTTTGTCACGATACCGAATGGATCAAGCGACTTGAGTTCGCAAAGATATGCGACAGTACAAGTCTGCGATGAACGTTCTGAGTGCGAATATATCGAGTACACTCGCACATGTATAGCTTCCCACAGTATGCTTGTGCATGCCTGTACTGATCTTTAGGCTATGACTAAAGGACCTGCACAAAGGGGCAACGCCGAGAGCTCGCATGCCGGTCTTTCAAGCTCTGGTGCCAAGCGTACGTATGTTTCAGCAGTTGTGCTACCGTCGGCATACCAACCGATCATAATTGGACATGGATTAGGCATATTAGAAATTAAGGATTGCAATTAATGTTTGACTCCACATGGAAAATTGAGAAACATTGTTGAATATTTGCTCACAGATTATGCATACAATAATACCTATTCGTTATCTGAACATCTAAGGGATTTTACGATTTTGCTATATAAGCGCGTGACAACATTGTTTGCGCTGATTTACCGCTAGCGGAGGTATCATCCAATGTGAAATTTAACTTTAGTTGCTATATTTTCGCCGGATTTTAAAAATTCGATGCCTACCGTCCCGACGTATGTGCAATGGTCCATTAAATTTAATACTTTATCCGTACCGTCCGTCCGATGCCGATTTATAGGCGCGTACCATTTGAATTCATAATGTACGTTTCCACGCTTGCCAAGGCTTGACAAGCATCCACAAGCCCCAAGTGTTCACAAATGTCGCTTGGCATTTGGAAGTCGTTTCCACGCTTGCGAATGCGTCACTGTGCTACGGATATCCAAGCATGGCAGACACTGGCTCCAAGCATCTGCAACTTTCTTTTTATCTTTATGATTAACGTCTTTGGGATTCCAGATACACGTTTCGCTCTGGTAAGATTCCAGGAACATTATAACTCTCTTCGTTCGACCAGCCACTCATTTTGAATAGAAAACTATACGCCCGCTCATCACGCAACCACAGCAGCTACTAAACGCGCACCAGCGTGTACATGCGTCGCAAGCGCTTGCCGCAACCACCCTTTGATCTGTGTCAAAAAACCGACACCAGTCCCGATCGGATACAAGCGTCCGTAAGTTCACGCAAGCCAAGCCAAATGGCCTCTTTACACGCTTGTTCTTTTGAATGATTGTCGACGCTTGGCAAGCGTGGAAATGCGGCAATGGGCTTTTTCACAAAATTTTTAAAATCAATTTTGACCTGCCTAAAATAAAGCTTAAATAGAAAAAACATGATTCTGAAAATTTCATACTTGTAGGATGCTCCGTTCGCCTAATATAATCATTTGAATTCGCGAAATCCAAGCGCGCGAACACCTAACTGTGACGTAAGCAGATATGTTCACATGTGATTTCAGATCATCACTCAGTATATATGTTTTGTGATCATAACGACTCGTCGCGTAGTTACGTTCGATGTATGTATTTGTGTTATTGTGACATCTTTTGTCAGTGATTGTGACTGGTGGTGGACTGGTGGTAGTTTTTGTGTTCTAAAATGTGCGCAGAGCCGCGGTCAACGTATCTGATGACGTCACGACAGCGTATCGAAAATGCGCCCGACATTCATGTTTATAATTTTTTTTGAGCGACTTAGAAACTTCACAGAGGTCTAATTTTTGGCAGGCTGACTAAAAAATATGTATTCTTTCAGATGCACAAATAAAAAAAGGAAGGTGAACGAGCCCATTGACCTTACGTTCAATATTATACAACGATTAAGGCGGGTTCTCACGATTCAGTTTCGCTGAATCAGTTTGACTGATTCAGTGATACTGAAAGCGATGTTTGTTCTCACTGTTCAGTTTTAATGAATAATTTTAACCTATTTAGCATTAATAAAAGTAACGTTTGTATTCATTTTTCAATACTGATTCAGTCAAAATGAATGAAAAGGTGTTCTCACGTTCATTATCTGTTCAGTATCACTGAATCAGTCAAACTGATTCAGCAAAAGTGAATCGTTAGCACCCGCCTTTAACGGCATAGATATGCGTCACGTCAGTGTAACGTTGTCACTTGTTCTAGGCGTTTTGGATTCTACGTTCGACAACACGTTCAGATATTGTCAAATTTTGTCATAAAATATATATTAATAAGGCAAAATATATTTAATTTGATTTTGAAATATTATGAGGCTTAGACATATTCCACCGCTATAAAATTAAGTATAATTATTATAATTATTACTATGTAAAAAGCTTGCTCAATGTAGTCGAGGATGCCCGGATATCAGAGAAAGACAAATTTACGTGTTCAAGTGTTTTTCTCAATACGCCCTCATTTATTCGTTATCGAATCTATTCCATTTAGCCATTCCATACTGTATGTATAGCTGGCATCAGCTCATATCTAATTTTTTGATTCAAAGATAAATTGTAATGAGAATTCAGCTTATGCAAAAATTGTCGAAAACCTTTATCGTTCACAATATTGAACGGTTGGAAATCTGTGCCTATCAAGTTTAATATTTTTTTCCCGTTATTGTATGGAGTTTTTGGTGCTTGTAGACTTATTATTGATGTAAGAGTTTTTTACCTTTCGTGACTACATATATCGCGAAATGTTCTGAAATATTAATATCACTGGTCCCGACCAAATATGTAAAATTAAACGTAGATAAGTTGATACTTTTCTTAGACAGTGTTTATAGAAGTCGTTAAAATAAACATCTTTTTGAAATAACTTTTTTCCGAAAATTGAAACATAAAGGCGGCATTACACGGCGTGTGGAGTGACGTGCGACGAGCAGTTTTGGCGATCGCGATTAACGACCTGGAGAGTGACAAGTTTCTCGCGGCGCAAGCGGCGTGTAGCGAACCTTGCGCTTTCATTCCAACATGTCCGGCACACACCACGCGCCGTCTGACTGTATACGCAGGCCAGTCCACTCCACCCCTGGCGCGTTTGCTTTGGCCTGTGCAGAATTTACCGACACTCGACGGGATCCGGCGCGTCGCCTGAAAATCGTCGCGCCAACCCAATCAGATGGCGTGTGACGTGGCAGTTCACACTCCAGGCGTGACACTCCACACGCCGTGTAATGCCGCCTTAAGCGAGATGAATCATAAAAAGTAAATTTGGGCTTGTGTATCAAGACGTACCCAGTCTGTTTATGTTTAGTTTTTCGCTCCGATGTTTATCTTATCGATCAGGTATTGTACAGGGTGGGGCACATAAGATAATCCACTACCTTATCTCAGAAACTATATGAGATAGAACAAAAAGTGAAATAAAAAAGTGGTTTGATACGAGCTGGACTTTAATTTTATTATAATTTTGTGTATACAGGATGGCCCTTTGTGCCTGAATCAATGTCAACTTTTACTTCCCACACCGATAGGTGAGGGGAGTATTGTGATCGCGAAAATTTTCGATTTTGAGATAATACGCGTGTTGAGCGTTTTATGATGTCTACATAACGAAAATCCACGTCACTCATTTCCGTCGGTCTGTCTGTCTGTCGCTTTTTTTTAGCCTCGTAATCTCAGCAACCCCTGCATGGATGGTGATGAAATTTGGGCAGCGATATGCTGTGGGGTCGTAGTAGGTAATGTTCCTATAATTTTGAAAATCGGTGCATGGGCGGCGGAGTAATTAGCAAAAAACAAAAAAAATTAAATATTGCTCAAACTTCGTTTTTAGGCGTTTTAGGGGTTCTGGATCATTTTCTACTTTTTTTTGGTTGGGGGTGAAATTGGGGTGGTTTAGGGGTGGGGGGTTGTAAAATTGAAATCTCATAATAGGCTGTCCACTGACCTATGAAGGAAGGCCTAGCGACATAAATAACTTTTTTAGGTCCATCCGAACATTGCCTTGCCTATTACAGAAACCAAAGGACTTAGAATTTTTCTGGTGTAAACATAAGAGAGTATTGCTTTAGATCGTTCTATATTGTGTAACGAGGAAACTGTTGAATTGATTTTAATGAAATTTTGACACAGTATTACTATCGTAGCGGGGATGGTAAACACGTATGGTTTTTATAAATCGTGCGCAGAAATAATAAAAAAAGCTAAAAATATAAAAACAGCTCAAACTTCGTTTTTAAGCGTTTTAGAGGTTCCTGATCATTTTCTGCGTTTTTTTTTGGGTGGGGGTGAAATGGGGGTGGGGGGTTGAAAAACTGAAAAATTTTTTGTAATCATGATAGGCTGTCCACTAACCTGTGAAGGAAGACCTAGCGACGTAAATCACCTTTTTAGGTCCTAGCCTATTACGGAAACTAAGGGACTTAGAATTTTCTGTATACATACGAGTATTTGTTGCTTTAGATCGTTTTGTATTTTGTAACGTGGACACTATTAAATTGATTCTAATGAAATTTTGACACAGTATTATTACCATCGTGAGGATGGAAAACGCGTACGTTTGTTAAAAATCGTGTCAGTGGCAGCGTAGCAATAATCAAATAACTAAAAGTATGAAAACAACTCAAACTTCGTTTTTAGATGTTTCAGGGGTTCCTGATCATTTCCTACCTTTTCTTGATGGGGTTGAAATTGGGGTGGTGGGGGTTGTAAAACTGAAAAGTTTGTAGTATTGATAATAGGCTGTCCATTGACCTGTGAAGGAAAGACCTAGCGACATAAGACAATTTTAGGGGGGGGACTGGCGATGATTTGGTTGCAAGGGATCTCAGACGAAAGCTTCATGCTATGGAAAATAATAAACTGTGTGTGTGTATGTGTCATGTGTGGGAAGTACTGAGTCAATCAACTTGACTTCATTTTTTTATTTCAAATGGAACACCCTATATATTTTTCGATTTTCAGATTACGCCCTTAAACCCAAATATTTGTGCTGTTAGATTTTTCAAATTCTGTCTAGTTTTTGTGTAAATCGAAATTACACTTTTTTCCGAAAAATCAATGTTTCTATAAATCATGTTTTAGGCCGTGTGTCAGACGCATGTCACTACTACTATGTTCTAACAATTCTACTAGAAAATCGAATTTAACGATTTCTGTATATTTATTGAAAAATAATGTACAGGATGTTTGCTACAGTCATTGGAAAAAGCAATGTTTCAGACACTGATATCTTAACTATTTCAAATGGAACCCCCCTGTATATTTTGGTTTGGCCGAATTCGCTGCTTAATTCTCTCTGTTTTCATAGAAGTATGTCCTATACCTAAAGTTGACAAATTCCAAATAATTTGAAAATTTTTAATTCAACGCCAATTAAATTCGAAATACTGTAGATGGAACGGACCCCCTGTATATTTTAGTATTGTTTAAATTTTGAAGCAATATCGCGCATGAAGACCTTCATCAAAGCGCGAGTTGTCATTGTATGTGGATGAATGGTTAAGAGTTTACGAATGCTACATCAGAAATAATCGAAATTTACTGGTTGCGTTACGGGAATATCGATCATTATATCTCAATAATAGAGTGCCGACTAAATAAAATATTTCGAAGGATTTTGCGGTATCTCGCAAACGGACGACTCGACTGGTTAATAAAGGTAAAAACCTTCCGAAAAATGTCCTGAAAAACTGAAGAAACACTGTATCTCATATATATATACCCACTACTTTATCTCAGAAACTATTCATGAGATAGGTCAAAAAGTATAAATATAAAAGTTGTTTGATGTAAGTTATATTTTAGTGTTATTATAATTTTGTATATACCAGGTTACATACAGGGTGGTCCGTTGTGTCTGCATCAGTGTCAACTTTTTTATTTCAAATAGAACACCCTCTATATTTTGCGACTTTCAGATGACGCTCATAATTCCAAATATTTCTGCAGTAAAGGTTTTCCAAATTCTGTCTGGTTTTTGTGCAAATCAAAATTACACTTTTTTTTTTTTCGAAAAACCAGTACCTAAAAATTACATTTTAACCGCTCTGTAACACATATCACTACTACTATGATCTAAAAGATTTACTAGGAAATGGGTGGGTGGGTCCGTTCCATCTACAGTGTTTTGAATTTAATTAAGAAAAACGTGGAGTCGAATTAAAATATTAAAAAACATCAAGTTATTTGGAATCTGTCAGCATTAGGTATAGGACAAACTTATATGAAAACATAGAGATTTAAGCAGCGAATTCGGCCAAACCAAAATATACAGGGGATTCCATTTGGAATAGTTCAGATATCGGTGTTTGAAAAATTGCTTCTACCATTGTCTGTAGCAAACATTATTTCTCAATGAATATACAATGAATATACAAAATCTGTTAAATTGCATCTCCCGGTAGATTTTTTACATCATAGTTGTAGTGACATGTGTCTTACAGAGAGGCTAAAATGTTTTTTTTTTGTTAAACTAAACTATATAAACTATAAAAAATGGAGTCAAGTTGATTGACTCAGTATTTCCCACACATTACGGTGATACCAGTTTTTTGTTTTCCCATAGCATGAAGCTATAGTCTGAGATTCCCTTGCAACAAGCATCTCCCACATTTCCGCAAAGAACATCCAACATAAAAACTCTCGTAAATAGTTTCTTACACCTCTCTCCATAGGAAGTAAGACGACACAGTTTTTATTCTGCAAGCTTCAACTGGAAGAGTCGAAGTGATCAGGAACTTTCAAATCGTCTAAATACGAAGTTTGAGCTGTTTTTACATTTTCAGTTCTTTGATTATTGCTGCGCTGCCAGGACCCAATTTCTGAAAACCCTTCAGTTTTCCATCCTTGCCACGGTAATAGTATTGTGTCAAAATTTGATTAAAACCAATCCCAGGTTACGCAATACAGGACGATCAAAAGATCAACAGCAATACTCATCATAAGTCCCTTGGTTTCTGTAATAGGCAAAGCAATGCTCGGATGGACCTAAACAAGTAAATTATGTCCCTAGGCCTTTATTTCACAGGTGAATGGACAGCCTATCATGAGTAGAATTTTTTTTCAGTTTTACAACCCCCCCCACCAACTACCCTAAATTCACCCCCACCCAAAAAAAAGTAGTAAACGATCAGGACCACCTAAAACGCATAAAAACTGAGTTTGAGCTATGTTTATATTTTAAGTATTTTTATTAATGCTGCGCAGCCACTGACACGATTTCTAAAAACCATACGCATTTTCCACTCTCGCTACGGGAATAATACTGTGTCCAAATTTCATTAAAGTCAATTTTAGGTTATACAATACAGAACCGTCTAAAGCAATACACGTTTGGTTATAAAACGCAAGGCAATGTTCTGATGGACCTAAAAAAGGGTATTATGCCGCTAGATCTTTCTTTCACATTTTATGAATACAGCAAATTTTTTAGTTTTACAACCCTCCACCCCCCTACCACCCCAATTTCACTCCCACTCAAAAAAGTAGAAAATGATCAGGAACCCCTAAAACACCTAAAAACGAAGTATGAGACATATTTTATATTTTTTGTTTTTTGCTAATTAATTCGCCGCCCATGCACCGACTTTTAAAGTTATAGTAGCATTACCTACTACGACCCTCTAGCGTACCAATACCCAAATTTCATCACAATCCATGCAGCGGTTACTGAGATTACAAGGCTAGGAAAACGCGAACAGATAAACAGACCGACAGATTGACCGACGGAAATGAGTGACGTGGATTTTTGTTATGTAGACTTCGTAAAACGCCCAAATCGTCTAAAACGCTTAAAAACGGTGTTTGAGCTGTTTTTATATTTTTAGTTTTTTTCATTATTTCTGTGCCGCCACTGGCACCATTCATAAAAACCATTCCGCGTTCCGTTGCACTCATAGCCGCGGAAAGCCGCGCCAAGTGCGGATAGACGTAGTGTCATTGTTGACAACGTGTCATATTTGTATCGTTTTCACCTTTAAGTGAGTTTTTGAAAGCAAGGTAAGTCTATTTTGTTGTATTTTGGTCTCTGTATTCCTCAGGTATTCGTATTTACACAACCAAGCCGTACACATTTGCGTGTCAGGTTCACACAACTTGTGTACCGGGTGTTTCCTTATAATTCGCCACCCCTCTTATCTTTTTTATTTGAAGAGATAGAAAAAAGTTCTTATATGAAGGTTGTCAAAAATATAGTGTTCGATCACCTTATTTTGAAAGGTTCTGAAAATATTTAGCTTCAAAGTTTCGAAAATGTGGGAGTTAACCTCTATCCACGATAGCCATGGTGGCTGAAAAACAATTGAATACGGTAATGTTTTGTGTCATTCTTACATTTTGCTAAGAAAAGGCTATAAAACCTTCATATAAGCACTTTTTTCCATCTCTGCAAATAAAAAGATAAGAGGGGTGGCGAATTATAAGGAAACACCCGGTATACAAGTTGCATGAACCTCACACGCACATGTGTACGGCTTGGTTGTAAAAATATGACTACTTGAGGAATACAGAGACCAAGAAACAGCAAAATAGGCTTACCTTGCTTTCAAAAACTCACTTAAAGGTGAAAACGATACAAATATGACACGTTGTCAACAATGAGACAGACGTCTATCCGCACTCTGCGAGGGTTTCTGCGGCTATTAGGTCAACGGAAAGTGCACGAAAGTAGCGAATGCACTTGGCGGTAGTCCGCCCGGGCACTCACTCCCGGGCAGTAGGTGACTTTCCGTGTCGATCCGCGCGGAACGAGAGATAGCAAATAGGCTTCCAGGAGTGACGTCACTTTCCGGACGGGCTACCGCGGAGTGCATTCGCTACTTTCGTGCACTTTCCGTTGCCCTCATAGCCGCGGAAACCCGCGCCGAGTGCGGATAGATGTAGTGTCATTTATTTATTTATTTATTTATTGGTGTTAAAATACACTTACGTGTTTACACAAGTCACAGAGTTCAAGATTATTCACAAGTCGTCACTTTTATAATAAAGTTATTTAAAATGCACAGATAATTCTAAATAAAAAGAACAGACAGACGCACATTGTGAAGATACATTCTGTAAATAAAAGAACACTACACTATACACTATTATTAATAAAATTTTATGAAAAACCGATATAAACCTATAAAAAAAACAAACAGACACACATTGACAGAAACAGTGTGTAAATTAAAACAAAATATACAGAACCACTACTTAGATTCGCTGAAATTATGGCTCAGAAATTCTTCGTAGGTATAAAACGCTTTGTTTAATAGGTATGACTTAAGCTTTTTCTTAAACAACTCATGACTCAGATTTTTGAAAGATTCTGGTAAAATATTATAGAATTTGATGCAATAGTAATTGGAGCCATTTCTAGATGTTTGAAGTCGTTGTTTTGGTATATTTAGTTTATGCATATTCCGTGTAGGATAGCTATGAATGTCACTATGGGTTTTGTATAGATGCAAGTTGATATGTATATGGCATAAACAAACAAATATATAGAGAGAGGGTAGTGTTAATATTTTTAGTGTAATGAAGGCATCTCTACAGGGTTGCGTATATTTCAGTCCTGAAATGTATCGGACGCAGCGTCTTTGGAGAGCAAAAACTTTGGGCATATGAACCGAATGACCCCAGTTCAGTACTGCATATGACATTTTTGACTGGAAGTATCCATGGTATGTGGTTAAAAGAACGTCATGAGAAACACAGTTTTTTAGATTTCTGATTATAAAAATGCATTTCGCTAGCTCAGAGAGAGTATTGTTAACATGGGCCTCCCAGGTCATATGTGTATCTACCCACACCCCTAAAAATTTTACTGACTCTAAGGAATCAATGTTATGTTTACGCAGACTGATTATCATCGATTGTGTTTTGGAATCATTTAATGTCAGCTTATTTGCCAAGAACCATTTTTCTAAACTTTCTCGAAACATGGCATTTTCACTGCATAGTGCTTCTAGAGATTTTCCGCTATGTAACATTGTCGTGTCATCGGCAAACAGTATTAGTTTCATTGCAGTATTGCAGTTGGGAAGGTCATTAATATAAATTAAAAATAAGAGTGGCCCAAGGACCGAGCCCTGTGGAACGCCAGTAGTAACTACTTTTTTCGCAGAAGTGGTGTTGTCGAAATTGACGTACTGCTTCCTGTTATGTAAATAAGATAATAGCAGTTTGATACTTTTTTCGTGAAAGTTATAGTATGATAGTTTTTTCGATAGGATATCATGTTGAACACAATCAAAAGCTTTTGAAAGATCAAAAAAATTTGCCAGACAGTAGGAATTATTTTCAAAAGCCACGTTTATAATCTCTATAAAACTATCTATTGCCAGTGAAGTAGATTTGCCTGATCTAAAACCGAATTGGCAGTCATTGAACAAATTATTTACTTCAAAGTATTCATTGATCTGATCTTTTAAGATAATTTCAAATATTTTAGCTAAAACAGGTACAAGCGAGATTGGTCTATAATTTGACAAATCGTTAGCATCACCCTTTTTGAAAATAGGAACAACTCGTGATAGTTTGAGCGAATCAGGAAAAATACTTGCTGATAAACACATGTTGAACAATTTAGTCAGTGGGAACAAAATTAGATTCTGAATTGTTTTGATAATTCTAACAGTCAATCCGTAAGCATCAGCGCTTTTTGAATTTTTTAGTTTAGTGATTGCCGTCCTAACTTGGTTATACGAGACTTCTTTGAAATTAAATACTTCAGTATGAGTTACCGCGTTTAAATAATCTAGAGGTGATGTCGCAGAAAATGTAAGTTGATCGCTTAAGTCTTTTGCTATGTTTACAAAATACTCGTTGAAATCATTTGCGGTTAGTACATTAGTTGACAATTTAGCTTTTTTAGGCAAATTACTCTTAACAATGTTCCATACAGCTAGATTTTTGTTTTTTGCATTGTTAATATAGCGGTCATTAGCTTGCTTCTTAGCATTTTTTATTTCACGTCTATATTCATACTTGTAAGTGTTAAGGTCAAGCTTGGTAACAATTTGAGGAAAAGCTTTGTGTGTTTCAGATAAGAAGTGGTAGTGTTCTCTCATGTCACGGAGGTGTTCGTTAAACCAGTTGAATGTGAGGTTATTATTGACATCGTGTCATATTTGTATGGTTTTCACCTTTAAGTGAGTTTTTGAAAGGAAGGTAAGTCTATTTTGCTGTATTTTGGTCTCTGTATTCCTCAAGTATTCGTATTTTTACAACCAAGCCGTACACATTTGCGTGTGAGGTTTACACAACTTGTGTACCGGGTGTTTCCTTATAATTCGCCACCCCTCTTACCGTTTTCATTTGAAGAGATAGACAAAAAGTTCTGATATGAAGGTTTTATAGCTTTTTCTTAGCAAAACGTAAGAATGACACAAAACATTACCGTATTTAATTGTTTTTCAGCCACCATGGCTATAGTGGATTGAGGTTAACTCCCACATTTTAGAAACTTTGAAGCTAAACATTTTCAGAACCTTTCAAAATAATGTGATCGAACACTATATTTTTGACAGCAAGAGAAACATATATTTCTTTCCGTCCCATAAAAATATAGCTTTATACGAAAAACAGGATTTTCTGTTATTTTTTCTTTTTGTTCGTATCTAATTCGAAATGACAAGAGAAAACTATAAAACTTTCATATAAAAACTTTTTTCTATCTACAAATAAAAAAGATAAGAGAGGTGGCGCATTATGAGGAAACACCCGGCACATGTGCGCCGTGTTTGGATAAATTATTGTTTGAATGGCAATGGAAGAAAAATTCGTATTGTGTTGTATTTTAACATGTGCTTCTTGTTTTAGATGGAATTTGTACTTGCGGATGCTGAAGCCTTGGAGCTGATGGAGGAGGAGGAGGAGGAAGAATTTGAGCATCACAGGGCAAATCGCATAAGATTGAGGATCCAAATAGTGTGTACAAAGCTAAATTACTGCAAAATAAAAATAATAAATAATGGATGAATTTACATTAACTAGAGTGAAAAGAGTGAATTCGTCAAACTTATCAAAATAATCCACCCTATCAAACACTTGCCTAGGTTCACCAAACAACATTAAATTTAATTTGTCCACTTCATCATCATCATCATCATCATCGTTAAGCATGTTATTTTTAATTATATAGTCCATTTTACTAGCGTTTATCGAGATATTTTCGCACCTAACTTAAATACTTGTTATGATTGACATCAAACTACAGAACTAAATGACATGAAAGTAAAAAAAGTGAGACTAGTGTACCTTAAGCCTGAAAAATGTAAAGCTCAACTTGTGCTTAAATGCGCCATAGACAGCAGTGCTGCCATCTAAGGTCCACCTAAGTCACAAGTTGAATTTAAGTATTACCAGTGCAAATAACTGTAAATGATGTAGCCCTACACTTAACCAATACTAAGTCCTTATCAATTCTTTTTAAATACATCGTTTGAATCCATCTTCTCAGGTCACAGGTTGACCTTAAGTATTACCAGTGCAAATAGCTGTAAATAATATAGCCCAACAGATAGCCTAACCAATACAAAGTCCTTATCCATTCTTTTTAAATACATAGCTCGTTTGAATCCATCCTCTTACAAATAAAATGTGCAATCACAATAAATTCACAACGTAACAATTTCACTTCCCGCCTTCACTTCTTCCGAACGCTACAAGCATACTCACTACAAGGTAACCGACTATTGTAGTAGTGACCACGGAAACGGGAACGGAAACGGAAAGCCTTCCGAGACGCTTAGCGAATGCACTCAGCCCAGTCGATCCGTGCGGATCGGCGGCGGGTGGCGGAACGGGAGCGGGAGAAGCAAGATCGACAGAGTTACCGAATAGGGTTCCAGGTCAGGTCTGCATGTTCATCAATGGTGTACAGTTGTTTTTATAAATATTAACGTTATTTTGATACTTATATATTGTTTTTTATGTGTTTTAGATATACAGGGTGAGTCAAGCTCAACGCCTCGGACTCTTGTGACCAAACGATACCACTTTTCGAAAAATCGACTTTGCAAATATATGTAGGTCGAGTTGGGCTATATTTTAAAAATAATGACTTCTATACAGGGTGTCTAATAAAAGCGTGACATCAAAGTTATGTTTTTTTTAATGGAACACCCTGTATATTATTGCATATTTAGATTTCTGGGTGCATTTTAGGTGCAAATCACAATTTTGGGTATAGGTAGATGTCAGAAAAAAATTGAATATCGCAGCTATTATAAACCTTAGAGGGCTATGACTTCGCCGTGTTACTAAGCATGAAATGTGCCAGCTTACGTTAGACGGTCGAGTTCGAATTACATTTGTACTTGGAGAAATCCGTAGATCAATTAAGGAAATTTCAATCAAAGGTAACTTGATTTTTTCAAATGGGAATGCATAATTTTTTTTATACGATCTAGTGTGCAATTTGATAGCCTTTCTAATTATATCAGGTTGTGAATATCAATCTATGGTAGTTTTTATTAAATTTCGAGATTTCAATGAAATGAGTGTTTTTCAATTTCCCTACCTATAAACAAACTAGCAGGCCATGAAATATAAACAAAATCGTATTCAGATGGTAGAAAACAACTAACTTAGCAAAAAGATCCAGCAGAACTAGAGTAAAAGAACAAGATTATAAAAATTCCCTACAACAAATCAACTCTTACCAGAAACAACGGCGGGAACACATCTAAGGTTAAAGAGAAGCTGGAGTACGACAGAAATGGATAATTTTTACAGTCTACTAGCGACTGCAATTTACTAGAGATTAAAAATTTCCAAAATCACTAAACACTTTGAAATGAAAACAAAACTTTCAGCGATCGTTGCCGTCAGTCAAATATCTTCAGAACGCAATTTCACATTTAATGGTATAAAACTGTAGTCATTTCCGTCAAAGTCAAAAGTAATGATACCTCTCACTGTTGTCCTTTAAATTTTTCAGTATCTATTAGCAAGATCGCAAAAAAGGAATACTGACAAATCAAGTTTTAATTTTCTGCCAGGTAAATTATGTTTAATAATTTGAGCAGATTTTTAATTTATTCTCCATTTTCGGCGATCTTGCTTATGAGTATTGAAGAATTTGCAGTACTCCAGTGAGAGGTATCGGTTACTATTTTTTTAAATCATGAAATGTAAAATTTTGTTCTGAAGCTATTAAACTGCCAGCAACATTACTTGGTAGATTTCCTTTCATTTCAAAATTCACAATGGTTTTGTGAATCGTCAATCTTTAGAATATTGTAGTGGCCGGTATGCTGTGAAAAATACCCATTTCTGTAGTACTCCAGCTGCTTTTTGACCTTAGCTGTGTTATATCTGCTATTTCTGGTTAGAATTGATTTGTTGTAAGTCATTTTTATAACTTTGTCCCTTTACTCTAGTTCGTCCGTAAGTATATGCTAGGTTAGTTGTTTTGTTCCATCTGAACAGTTTTTTGTTTATAATTCATGGCCTGCTAAGTTGCTTATAGGTAGGAAAATTGAAAAACACCGGTTTTACTGAAAATTTGAAATTAAATCAAAACTACCAGAGATTCATATTTGCAACCCCATATCATTAGAAAGCTTATCAAATTGCACATTTGATCGTATAAAAAAATTATGCATTCCCATTTGAAAAAATCAAGTTACCTTTGATTGAAGTTTCCTTAATTGATCTACCGATTTCTCCAAGTACAAATGTATTTCGAACCCGACCGCCTAACGTAAGCTGACACATTTCATGTTTAGTAACACGGCAAAGTCACAGCCCTCTAAGATTTATAATAGCTGCGATATTCAATATTTTTCTGATATCTACCTATACCCAAAATTGTGATTAGCACTTAAACAGTTTTCTTAAAGTCCCATGTGTGATACATAAAGTCACACTAAAATGTACCCGGGAATCTAAATATGCAATAATATACAGGGTATTCCATTTAAAAAACATAACTTTTATATGTCACGCTTTTATTAGACACCCTGTATAAAAGTCAATATTTTTAAAATGTAGTCCAACTCGACCTACATACACTCGCAAAGTCGATTTTTCGAAAAGTGGTATCGTTTGGTCACACGAGTCCGAGGCGTTGAGCTTGACTCACCCTGTATTGTTTTTGTTGTCTAGTTTATTCCATTTTTTTTAAATAAAGTAGGATAAATTAGGGTGTATATGGTAGTAAAATGAACCGTGTAACTCCCCGCATTCAGCCATTTTTTTGAGAGAGTACACTAGGTACGTAGGCAGCACAGACCGTTTTTTTTAGTGCTGGGCAGTGGCAAAAACCCTAGCAAAGCGTACGATTTTCGACCCGAAATGATATTTTTTTGAGCACTTGTACGATAATTACTGCCGAACGATCTGGCAACCCGTAGTGGTACCATTCTTTAACCTTTTAGTGCCCAGATTTTTTTTTCTAATTTTTTATTGCAAAACCTGTATTGATAGAATGATATGTCATGAAACAACTCAAATATGCTGAAATTTTTGCGTTTGAATTTTTAGATTGCTCAGTATAAGGTGTTACATATATGTAACGCTAGGAGCTATTGGGTGCAAAAAAGGTATTGCAATATGGAATTAAATTCAAGAACCAGCTTGTCTCAACTTTTATTTAACATTTATATCATACACTAATTCTTTTTATGGTAGAAAACGAAGCAATCGATGCACAAGCCCACGTCACATTTTCTGCATTGCGTGCGTGTTGAACTCTTGCACAACCTACCAGCACAACGTCGTCTCTTATCATTTGGTATTTTTTCCACGAGATGATTTATCCTGTCAAATCGCACTTCATTGGCTATTCTTTGTGCATTGGAGGATAATGATGGAGCTCTTCCAATTGCTTTTGGTGCTGGCGAATATCTATTGAGATAAGGTTGAACAATTGCTCTTTTGAAGTCTATTTGGGACATTTGGAAACAGTTTGCTTTTCGATACAAGCACCATGCGTTGTTGATTGAAACATCAAGAAGCCACGTAAACAATGGCCAGTACCATTTTCAATTTCTGATGTTGATCCGATACTGTCCAACATTTTGATCCATCCGGTCAGTTCCCCCCATTTTCTTGTTATATTCGGCAAGTAAGGCAGGTCGACTAACTTGTATGTGTTTTTTTCCTTTTGCGAATATCATTTGTTTACAACCATGTTTGCCGTAATATTTTACCATGCTCTCATCAAAAGCTAGATCTTCCTCAGGAACAGAGTACTTCCTGAACCTGTCTTTGACTTTGTTTATAAATGGTCTTATTTTCCAGAGTTTATCGCCGTTAGCAATATTTTCGTTGGACGCTAAGTGTAAGAATCTCAAAATTGGTTCAAATCTGTTACGTCTCATAGAATTATATACAAGCTCATTTCTGGTGTCAAGACTTTGTTCCCAGTACATACGCTTGCTGGGAAGGTCATTGTAGCCACTCAAAATCAGTATGGCAATGAAACACCTCATTTCCTGGTGACACTCCTGGATCCGGTAGATTTTTGAAGAGGGCATAACTGTTAGTTTCTTGCACTAAGTGTAGTATAACTTCTTCATCTACGAACATCTCAAATAAATCTACAACTGATCTGTCCTTGAATTGTGAATAATCAGGCTTCGGAAAGGACTTTTTATTATAAGTAAAATCACCGGAAATCCAATCTCGAGCGACAGAAACATTAGGATATGAGGTATAAGCAGGGCCTGAATATTTTTTTGATTCAACAGTATCTTTAGGATCCAAATATACTGTGGGGATATCCTCTCCTAATGTCACATTTCCAGCTGCTCTAACTTCTGCATCAGCGAGCAACTGACGTTTGCTCAAATTGTCAAAATTACCGCCCTCGTCCTCATCTTCGGAATCTTCATCCTTTAGAATAGCCGGATCTGGTGGCGCGATTTAGACGGCTTCCACGCGGTTCTGTATAGGTGTATCGTCATTTTCTACAAACGCTAAATCAATTGCTTCTTGAACAGTCAGACCCTTTTCAAGGATCAATGCAAGGCCCCTGAAAAAAAAAATGATCTCTATATGTTTGAAACACATTGTATATCTCACTGTATACGGGGAGCTGATAATTTACTGAAAAATGCTGCAAGCAAGCAAAATTACAATTTTTGCCCACGTTACGTCCTAGCGTCGTTACATATATGTAACAGTGAAGTTTACTAAGGTAGGACTGCTCTATAATGATAAAACATTCTGGTGAGTATCCAGCAAGAGTACCAATACACATGTTATAATATCATTTTTACAGTAATAATAACTTTGTTACATAAAATATAATAGTTATACTTACTCTTTGTCGATAAAGTCCATATTTTCATCAGTTTTTATGTTATACAATGTTTTTCAGAGCACAATTCCAAAATGCCGTATAACTGACCCTGGCAAGTAAACAAACATCAATGCGCGATACTTTCTAACTGGGACTGACTTACTGGCAACCCAAAAATCCAAAGACGTGTGCGACAGGTTGCATATGAATGACACCAGTTTATTGTTACATATACAGGGTGAGTTTTTAGTACCGGCTCGGTCGATAACTCCACTACTGTACAATATAGCGAAAAAAGTTGTATATAGAAGTTGTATATAAAAGTTGTAGCCACGGATATGCTCCTTGCTAAGAAAATATTTCGATTTATACAGGGTGATTCATAACTACATGGTGATGCAAACATGCATTTTTTTAAATGAGACACCCTATATATTATTCCATATTCAAATTCTACCAACGATTTCCGTTCTTCCAATGTAGGGTACTGTTACATTATACAGGGTATTTCAAAAGTTATGACCATTTTTATATCCAAATCGCGGTCAAATGACTGTACTGTATATCAAAAAGTAATGGATCAAACGTTATTTTTTACACGATAAGATTAAAGATATCCTCTAGTTTTAAAATCGGCTATAAAAAAAGCCCGTGACGTATATTAGTATACAGGGTGATGTAGAATGCAAAATCTAGATTTTCTCTCTTTTTTTTAAATGTAACCCCCAATATTTTATTATACCAAAGAATTGCTTTTAATATGCTCTTTCATCTTTCTATAGCACTTGTTAGTTTCTGAGATATTTCGATTTTTCTACAAATTTTAAATATATACCTTCTATTTGTTTACTAAAATTTATGTATTTTGAGAAAATACTACCAAAGTTTATTTTTGCATAACAGACAATTAAAATATAAGGCCATAATAGTACTTGATCAAGTCAAAACACTGAATTAACGAGGTAATATAGGTCAAGTGTGCTGAGGAAACAATTTTATAGACGTCATGCATAATTATCAAGCAGATGTATCAGGTAGGCTATGAAATATTAAACGACACAGTCCAAATAAAATGATTCTTCAATCTTTCAAACGCATTAGTTTTAGAGTGCCTCCGTTTTGGATGTTGCTGTTCATAGTTGATATATTCTAGAGGCAAGTAGAGAATTTCTTAAAGATTCTTCTAAATACCCTCAATGGAAAAATTAATTTTCAAAGCTGGTTTTTCACACAGTACGGAATTATCGAGCAGGTTATGAAAACTGTCAATTTTTCAAAGCCTACCTGATAAATCTGCTTGATAATTATTATGCATCACGCCTACAAAATTGTTTCCTCAGCATACTTGACTTTATTATCTCGATGATTTAGGGTTTTGACTTCATCAAATACTATCATGACCTTATAATTTAGTTGTTCGTTAAATGGAAAACAAATTAGATAGTACTTTCTCCAAATAAATAAATTTCAGTACACAAATAGAAGCTATATTTTAAATTTACTGTTGCGACCCGGGTGACCTTTTTTCGCTTTATAATTGTTTTTGTCAATTTTGAACTATATCGCTTAAACCCCCTTGGCACTAAGAGGTGGTGACGCCTTTGGTTGTCCGAACAGGGACATGCGCTAAGTGGCAGCCTCCAAGAAGAACCACTATCACAAGAACTCTCGCTAGAACCGTGCAAGAACTATCGCAAGATCTATCGACTCGCTACAAGTCGCGCTAACGCAGTTTCTTCCGCCATTATATATCGATATACGTCTTTATATTCGCCGCGCCTCCGCTACCCTTGTGACCATCAGCAGGACCCTGCAGGGTCAGAAGAAGCAGCGCACCCAACCAACGCCACCAGATAGCAAAGGTAACTAACCATTTTTTAGTGCCTCGCGCCATCATCCACTAATTTTCAAAGGCCGCCCCAAAAGGGCTACGCCACCGCCAGGCACATCACGTGTCCGCAACATCTTGGTCCTTCGAGCGCCGGATTTAGCCCTTTTGTACAATTTGTTCCAAATTGTTTTTCCAAATTTTTTTTTGTCCTTGAAAGTTTTGGATCGCTCTATTTTTAATTTTTGTCAATCGCCCGCCAAATATAGTGATTTTTGAGTCAATTTTGATCATTCTACTCATAATCGTACTATAATTTAATTTTGTTTATTTCGCTAATAATTTGTAAATCCAAATCGCCATATTTATTTTTGTCCCGTTTGTGGTTTTCTCACACGGCAAAGCGAGTTCTTGAGCGTGGTGTGCGCGCGCTACAATTTCATTTTTCTTCGCTATTTCCTGGTGCACGTCGTATCCGACGCTGCTAGCGCGTCGACGCCGCAATGGACTAGTATCACGAGGTTCAGAACAATGATTCAATTGTTATAACCGCTTAGTGCATACAAAAATAAACGTACTGCTGTATTTCGTTACTTTCTACATCATTTTGTTTTTTCGTAATTCCATTCTAAAGTTTAAAGAAAGGAATTCAAATTCAGCCAATCAGTGCCAACCGCGCGAATCATCAGCAGTGCATTGTTGCCAAGAACAGCTCAGACTCGCAGACGGGAACAGAAGATAAGATAGATGAGCCAGCCCGCGTACAGCTCCGGCATTTCGCGCGCCATCAGAATGCGGCAACACAGCACACATATCTGTCTTTTGATTGGCTGTTCGCCTTTAGGGCAGTGACGTCACTGCCCTAGGAGAATTCCAATATTTTCCTTATTTTCACGGCTTTGCTATGCCCAAAAAAATCGGAGAAAAAAATGAGATGCTTTTTATGACGTACTCTATCATATGCAACCAAAAAAAAATTCATGATACTAGTCCATTAAGACGCCTGTCGAGTAGCTTCCCTTTATTCCGCGCGCGTCAAATCGCATTTTGTATTTAGTTACTCTATATTCGTATAATCCGCAACGCTTGTACATTAATCCCTGCGCTATGGATAAACTTCGCTTAGCAAGGGCTACGCGAACGCAGTGTGTAAATGACATACGCAGTTTATACACTATCGCACAACGTTGTCTCTCGGACAGCACGCAAAAGTCGCTATTTTCCGCTAGATACTCGCAGATTCGAAACATTTTCGAAGAGTTTAATAAACAGCATTTAATTGTTTTGTCTATTTTGGCAAAAGATGAACAATCTGACTTAGAATCAGAAGACGATATTCGCGATCGTTTTCTCGCCGCTTACTATGACACAAAAGCCTTGCATATTCAAATATTTGACAGTTCCCCATCTAGTGTCGCTCCCACACCAGCTGCAGTTCCCGCAACGCCCAATATCCCGGAATATTCGCACGCTAGGCTCCCGAAAATTGAAATTCCCAAGTTTAAAGGGGATTATAAATTGTTTCAGACATTTTCCGACTTATTTAACTCGCTTGTCCATAACAACCGATCTTTAACAGATATTGAAAAGTATAACTATTTATTGGCTTCGCTGGAAGGCCCACCCTTGAATCTCATTCGCAACTTGCCTATGACAGCTGATAATTATAGTCTTGCGTATGATACATTTATGAAACGTTATTCAAATAAGCGATTAAGGGCAAACGCGCACTGGAACGCAATAGAAACCGCCAGGCCAGCTGATTCCAAAAATTCGCATTCGCTTAGAAATTTAATTGACACGTTTAGCGAAAACGTTGCCGCCTTAAAAACGTTATCTTTTCCTACCGAACATTGGGATTTTATTCTTGTTAATATGATACTAAAGAAACTTGATAATGATTTGGTTACCAAGTTTGAGCTGCAGCACGGCACCATTGAAATCCCTACTTTTGATGAGGTTATCGACTTCTTAAGTAAATGTTGCACCGCATTTGATACATTGGGTGTTTCACACGCACAAAATTTAAGGAGACCGTATAGTCCACGCGCGCAATTCCAACCGAATCGCACCTCATCGTTTTGTGTGAGTAGGTCTAATAACATTTCGAAATGTGTTTTATGTAACGATGCTCATTCGATATATAAATGTCCCGCCTTTTTGGGTAAAACCCCTCACGAACGCTATAATTTCGCTAAATCCAGAAATCTTTGTTTAAATTGCCTAAGTACTATTCATAAATCACAACAGTGCAAATCGTCCAAGAAGTGCTTAACATGCAATCGCTTTCACCATACCTTACTACATCTGGGTAGTACTCCTGGAACCAGTCATAATACTCTCGCTAGCGCCGCGTCAAGTAGCATTACTCAGAATGATGTAACAGCCAATGTTAACTCATCTCCCTCTCAACAAATTTTATCCGCCTCAAGTCTAGTTTCAACGCACGCTACAGTTCTCTTATCAACAGCCATTGTTGACGTGGTAGACAATAAAGGTTGCTACCAGCCGCTTCGATGTCTAGTTGACAGCGGAAGTATGACGTCATTCATTACGCAACGCGCAGTTTCCAAACTGGGTATAAGAAAATACCCCGCCAATATTGAAATTAAGGGACTTGGTTGTACTAACGCTTTGGAAACTACTCAAGGTAGTGTTACTCTTTCATTTTGTCCTACAGGAAAGCAATCACCCCTCTTAACCGTTGACGCGATTATTTTAAATAAAATTTGCGATAATCTCCCGCCAGAACGCATCTCAATAGATATCAATTGTAATAATTTATGTAATTTAAAACTCGCTGACCCAGGTTTTGGGAACCCCAACCAAATTGATATTTTGTTAGGTGCTGATGTTTTTCCCAAAATTCTTTTGCCTGGACACATACCTGGCAATGACAATTTTCCTTCCGCTTTGAATACCATTTTTGGTTTTATTCTCATTGGAAAAATAAATAATCATCGCTCATTCAATGTTCAGTCTTTTTTCTGTCATACTAGTGACTTGGATACAACTATAAAAAAGTTATGGGAGGTCGAAGATGTACCAGAATATGCTTGCTCTTCAGTTGAAGACAAGTTTTGTGAGAATCATTTTTTTGAAACGCACAAACGCACCGATGAAGGAAAATATGTTGTCGCACTGCCATTCCGTGATGGTTTGCCGGTGTTTGACCAAACCATTCGAGACCTTGCAGAAAGCAGATTTTTGTCTCTTGAGCGTCGTTTGTTACGACAGCCCGATATTTATGCTCAATATTCCGATTTTATGCGCGAATACATTGAGTTAGGCCATATGGAACTGATAGAAAATTCTGAATTTCCCCCCAACTGTTATTATATTCCTCATCATCATGTGCTACGCCCAGAAAGTTCAACTACCAAACTTCGCGTTGTTTTTAACGGCAGCGCCGCGGTCCCGAATGGACAGTCTCTTAATGACACGCTAGCTACTGGACCAAAGTTGCAGAAGGACATTGCAACGATATTGCTTCAATTCCGCTTACATAAATATGTCTTATGTGCCGATGTTAAAATGATGTATCGCAATATCTTAGTTGAAAAGTCGCATTGTGATTATCAACGCATAATTTGGAGGTTCGCTCCCGACCAACCTTTGAATCATTATCGCCTTTTAACTGTGGTTTATGGACTGAGACCTTCTCCTTATCTCGCCTTACGCACCTTGAAGCAGCTTGTCAATGATGAAGGTGAACCTTACCCTTTAGCTTCAAACGCAATGCTTCAACATACATATGTTGATGACATTTGTACAGGCACTTCATGCAAAACTACCGCCTTGAAACTCCGCAATGAATTAATTTCGCTTTTTCAAAAAGGGGGATTTTCACTACGGAAATGGTCGAGCAATGACCCTAATCTACTTTCTGATTTTCCCCCAGATATATTAGCCAAGAGTGCACGCACATTTGATGCCGATACTGTAAATTCGAGTTTGAAAGTATTGGGCTTACAATGGAATCAAAGTACTGACGCTTTTAGTTTTTCCGTTTCTTTCCTTGAGAGGCCCTGTACTAAACGCAATATGCTCTCAGAGCTCGCACGCATTTATGACCCTTTAGGTTTTTTATCTCCGCTCACTATTTTCATGAAAATTCTTATACAGAAGTTGTGGATGAGTAGTCTAAATTGGGATGATACTCCGCCTGTCGAAATTACTCGATTGTGGGGACAGTATAAAACGCAACTTTCGTATTTGTCAAAACTAGAAGTGCCTCGCCAGTCTGTGATCGCAAATGAAGGTTATACGCACGAACTACATTTATTTTGTGACGCCTCTGAAAAGGCATACGCCGCTGTTGCCTATATCCGAATTTTGTCAAATGACGTTCATATCGCAACCAAATTCCTCTGCGCCAAAACTAAAGTAGCGCCAATTAAAAAATTGACAATTCCTCGCCTTGAATTATTAGCCGCTGTATTAAGCGCAAAATTAATCGCTTTTATATTACGCACTTATAAAGGTCTGATGAAATTTGAAAATATTTGTTGTTGGTCAGACTCGCAAATTGTTCTAAGTTGGATACATTCCTCGCCTGATCGCTGGAAACCGTTTATTGCAAATCGCGTTTCATACATAGCTGAAAATATATCACCGTCGTGTTGGTATTATATTGAATCGCAAAATAACCCCGCAGATATTGCATCCCGTGGATCTTTACCTATAGATTTTATAAATTACGCAAACTGGTTCCAAGGTCCTGATTTTTTACCCGCCTTCGTTGTTACAAACGCCAAAGATAATATTGAATCGCAAATTCTCCATCCAGACTTGCTGGTAGAAGAGAGAAAGGTCGCATTTTTTACATCCCGCCATGACAACAACTTTTTAGATACGCTCTTGGACAGTAATTCGTCGTTCGAAAACTGCCAAAGAATACTCGCTTATATTTTACGGTTTATTTTCAATACCACTAAACCGTCGCAAAAACGCACTGGATCTTTGACGTTAACTGAATTAAATGATTCGCTCTACGCTTTGGTCAAACGCACTCAAAATTTATACTTTTCTGACGAAATAGCGCATAATAAATTTTCTAAGCCGCTTCGCAAACTGAACGCTTTCGTCGACTCTCATGGAATCTTAAGGGTAGGAGGCCGCTTAAACCATTCATCGTTATCATATGACGCAAAACACCCTATCTTGTTGCCCCAAAAGGCTCGTCTTACCGCGCTTTTGATCGATTTTTATCACAAAAGGTATTTACATGTGGGTTTGCGTAACTTGCATTTTCTAATTACGCAACGTTTCTGGATTTTGTCTGCCCGCCGCGCTATAAATTCTGTCATTAGTAAATGCCTTAATTGTTGGAAAACTAATCCAAAGTCGGAGTCGATTTTGGAGGCCCTTTCACCATTACGCTTGGGCGGCATCGTGGCGCTAAAACGCATAAAGCATATATTTGTTTATTTATTTGTCTAGCGACCAAAGCTGTCCATTTAGAGCTCGCAAGTGATCTTTCGGCTGATATATTTCTATCCGCCTTGCAACGATTTATTGCACGACGTGGTCGTTGCTCCGCTCTCTATAGTGATTGTGGCACCAACTTTGTGGGAGCTAACACAGTTATCCGAGGTTTTGTCAAATCCGCCGCAGAACGTGAAAATATTTCTTGGTTCTTTAATGTGCCCTCATCTCCCCATATGGGAGGTGCCTGGGAGAGAGGCATTCGCTCAGTAAAAACGCATCTAACACGTGTTGTTGGAGATCAAATACTCACATACGAAGAGTTCTACACGCTATTAACCCTAATTGAATCTGTTTTGAACTCACGCCCACTAACGCCAGTATCGTCGGATGTTGATGATATCCACGCGCTTACCCCTGGTCACTTTTTGACTGCGGAACCTTTAACCGCTTTACCTACGCCCGATTTAACTGCAACGCCTCTAAATCGTCTAACGCGCTGGCAGCTGTTGCAGCGACTTCACCAAGATTTTTGGCGTCGCTATACGGTTGAATATTTGCACACGCTACAACAACGCTCAAAATGGCTAGAAAAATCTGACAATCCGCAAATTGGGACTCTTGTACTAATAAAAAATGAAAATTATCCGCCTACAAACTGGCCTCTTGCTAGGATTGTCGCACTAAATCTTGGCCCGGACGGAGTTGCTCGCAGCGCTCAGGTGAAAACCACAAATGGCGTGCTTCATCGTCCACTTGTGAAGCTTTGCCCGCTTCCGCTTAACTGAAGCTTGACAGCTTCCTTTTTTTGTGTTTGTGGCGTTTCACTTTAATTATGTATTAGTACACTTTCATAATTCGCATTATTGTAATTTTTTTTTATTTTCTCTTCACCTCAACTTAGTGCTAAGAAATGCACTCCTTTGTCGTGCATTTGGCTGGCCGGGATGTTGCGACCCGGGTGACCTTTTTTCGCTTTATAATTGTTTTTGTCAATTTTGAACTATATCGCTTAAACCCCCTTGGCACTAAGAGGTGGTGACGCCTTTGGTTGTCCGAACAGGGACATGCGCTAAGTGGCAGCCTCCAAGAAGAACCACTATCACAAGAACTCTCGCTAGAACCGTGCAAGAACTATCGCTAGATCTATCGACTCGCTACAAGTCGCGCTAACGCAGTTTCTTCCGCCATTATATATCGATATACGTCTTTATATTCGCCGCGCCTCCGCTACCCTTGTGACCATCAGCAGGACCCTGCAGGGTCAGAAGAAGCAGCGCACCCAACCAACGCCACCAGATAGCAAAGGTAACTAACCATTTTTTAGTGCCTCGCGCCATCATCCACTAATTTTCAAAGGCCGCCCCAAAAGGGCTACGCCACCGCCAGGCACATCACGTGTCCGCAACATTTACCGAAATATCGAAATATCTCGGAAACTAATGGACGTAGATACAGCAAGTGCTATACAAAGATGAAAGAGCATATTAAAGGCAATTCTTTGGGATAATAAAATATTGGGGGTTACATTTAAAAAAAAAGAGAAAATCTGGATTTTGCATTCTACATCACCCTGTATACAAATATGCGTCACGGGCTTCTTTTATAGCCGATTTTAAAACTAGGGGATATTTCTAATCTTTTCATGTAAAAAAAATAATGTTTGATTCATTACTTTTGATATACGCTCATTTGACCGCGATTTGGATATAAAGATGGTCATAACTTTTGAAATACCCTGTATAATGTAACAATACCATAATTGGAAGAACGGAAATCATTAGTAGAATTTGAATATGGAATAATATATAGGGTGTCTCATTTAAAAAAATGCATTTTTGCATCACCACGCATTTATGTATCACCCTGTATAAATCTAAATATTTTCTGAGCAAGGGGCATATCCGTGGCTACAACTTTTATATACAACTCTTTTCGCTATCTTGTCAGTAGTGGAGTTATCGACCGAGCCGGTACTAAAAACTCACTCGGTATGTAACGCTAGGAGGTAATGGGTTAAGTACATGTAGCTCTTGAATTAATCACTTTGGACCCCAAGTGTGCTAGTTTGTTGGAATTGTTTTAAGGAAGGACACGAAAAGTCACAAATATACAGGGTATCCTATTACAAATTTTGAATCGGACGTCACGTGACCAAAAATAAATCCCTCCTTGGGTGACACAATAATAAGAAAAGATTCTATATTTGCTCTAATTTCCACCCCCAAAATGAATTCGCTACTACTGCCCAGTTCCGATATATTGCTTGTCTTAATCGTCGTGTGACACCCTGTATATAGGGTGTTCCATTTGAAAAGTTGACACTGATTCAGGCACAACGGACCACCCTGTATATACACGGAAAAAAGACTGTTGAAAATTTTTCCACAATTGTAGGCATTTTCACTACAAATTGTGGATGATATAGGGACAATAACAACTTGTGTATATTTGTAACACTAAGTTGTGGAGCTATGGACCCAACAATTGTGTTCCATATTACTACTACCGAGAGAGTTTATTTGCGACCCCTGTGGATTTTTTATACAAATATTGTAACAACAGGATAGCAACAATTTGTAGACTAATAGGCGACTCAGTCAATGTACTAATATTTCACAAAAAGTATAAAATCATTTAACACATTGTTGTAGTAAAATTTTGAACAATATTGTGAAGTCTATTACACTCCAAAATTGGGGTTTAATAATGCATAATAAATGTGATGAGTGAGGTAGTTGTGAAGGCAAAAGTAAAATGAGGCGTGTATAAAATGGTTTATTTTCATACAATGAAGGTGTTCACAAGAAGAATACAAAAAATAATCACACTGGTATATATGTATGACCACAATGATATTCACTTCCTAATAATCATCATCGATTGGATAGTTTGGATGTCCAATGGCACTGAAAAATAAAAATATCATAACGTAGCATAAATAATACAGTATCTCCATATCATTCAAGCCACATAGTTCCAACCCGTATAGTTAATTTCAAATTAGTAAATTCTAAAACAGTCTAACATTTCGCATAAATCAATACTTTCCTATTCTGCTGCTATTTGCTGTATAGGTAAATACTACCTCAGATCCATACAAATGAAAATGCCCCTGTAACCCTGCCTGGACTTGAAAGACGTTATGGCGTTATACAGCGGTGAGCTTTCGCCGCATAGAATAAAGATGCGTAGCTTTTTAGATTTTGAGCCTATTGTGTTTAAATAATTTTATGCGCTATAATAATAATCCTTTATAGAAATGTGAAAAAACATGGTAATTTCACTGAACGAAAACAGCCCTATATCTATTTCTGCCATGTAGGTGCAGCGGCCATATTGGCATTACTTTTAGACAAACGACAGCATTAAAACGTAGCCATTACGTAATCATTTACACTTATTTACGAATAAAATCATAATCTCCGACATATAAAGTTTCGCCCGTGAATTTTTTCTACAACTGTTCAATAGGTACTAGCGGACACAGCTTTGTATTTTAGAATCAAAATGCATTGCGAAAATAATACACGTAAGTCGTGGCTTCCACATTTAATTACAAACTCCTATGACTGCCTGTCTGTATTACAATGACACAAATAAATGAACTAGTACTTACCCAGAAAAATAGGAATGCACTCAAACCCTCTATTTCTTAAAATATATGGTATCTAATATCTTCTATAGGTATAGGTATAAATTATATGCTTCACACGTCGGCGTCGCCGTCGGTTGTTCATACACAGGCACAAACCAAATGGAAACTCAACAAGAAATACACGGACTTGCGCAGACTCGTCCAGACTTCTCCAACAACAGTTTTGTGGATTTTTTAACAATACATTGTAGGAAAATGCTTAACACTATGTGAACTTTTCTATCGTATGATTGCGGAAAGGGAAACTGAATAGTTTGTGTAGAAAAGCTACATACTCAGATTGTGAAAGAGTCCACAGCAAGCCAACGCAATTTGGTGGAATATATTGCTACACCCAATGAAACTTTATTCAACAATCTTTTGGAAATATCTTACAATATGTAGAAAAATTACCAACAATCATACCACACAATATTGTTCAAAAATATTCAAGTCTGCTTTTTTCCGTGTATAAAATTATAATGAGACTAAATTAGTTTAACTCACATCAAACAAGTTTTATATTTAATTTTCTCATATAGTTTGTGAGTTAAGGCAGTGGGACTTGCGTCTAGCCGGACCGTGCAACTTTTTAACCCGCAGTTCCGCATGCGCATTTGTCATGACTACTGAGATGGACAGTGACAGTGACAGTACTGACAGTTCTGTGTGCCGTTTGCAGAATACAAAAATGTGTATTGTTTTGGAAGAATTTCTCTGTTTTCGTGGTATTTTCAGGTCTTAAAGGTCCTTTATCCAACATTTCCTTCTTATTCGCATTACTTGATCAGTATTTTTTTTGTCTTCGGCAGAGGGAAAACGTGATGGTTTGATCTAAAATTGTTCTTGTAGTTCCGGTGCACGCACCGCTCTTTGCGGCCACTGGCGACCTCTGCTTCTCTCATCTGCCTTTGCTCCTTCTACACTGGGGATCATCTGTAGGGATATTCTTCACAGTGCAGATGAGGTAAGTCTTCTTTAGGGCTTCATTTGAATCTGGCTGCCATGTTTAGATTGGGCGTCACTGTCTCCGCTCTTCACTCTCCTTGGCTGAAAGAATTTTTCGCACCATTTCATGTAAACGTCATCGAATCATCTGGTATTTTCTGGACTGACAGATCGGCATTCTCGAATGTCATCTGAGTGTCTCGAATCTTCTAGATGGTTCGAAAGAAGTATATAAGGCGCCACGAGTAGCGCGGCAGTAGTTCAGTTGAGTTCAGTTCTAGTTGAGATAAGGTTAAGAGATATTGTATTGAGTTGTGAAGTAAAACAGTGAAAGTTACGCTCAGTTTGATTCTTTGTTGAAAAAGAGGCCGTCGTGACAATTAGTGTCAGAAGTGGGATTATTCATCGAATCAAGCCAGGAAAAGGAAAGAAGAAGTGAGTACAGTGTCCATTAATGCCAGTAATGCCACTATGGCATCCGAAATGAATGCATTGATGACTATGCTACAAGAAATGGGAAACAAATTAGAACAGAGTGCAGCGGAAACGAGAACCAGCTTAGAACGAAGTGCAGCCGAAACGAGAAATATGCAAGCAACCGCCGTGGACCTTGAAGAAAAGCTAAGGCACCACCAGGACGAGGCAGTTGTGAACCTTGAAGAAAAACTAAAACACCACCAGGATGAGGCAATTGCAGATTTGAAGAGTGGGCAGGAACTGGTGATGACTAGGCTGGAGGACCAGAAGCGCCATCAAGACGAGGCAGTCGCAGACTTGAAGAGTATCGTAAGTCAGGCATTAGAAAATCAAGACCAGCGTATTAGTGCAGTAGAGACTCAGCTAGCGACATCACAAAGGTACGTTGAAGAACAGCTACATCAAGTGGAGGATCGTGTCAAGGAAATCGTCAGAGAAGAGCTGCGAGACCTTAATGCAGGTGAGCGTTGTTTAACAGCTGTACCACCCGCTTTTCCTGATAGACACAGTGGCGTAGTAGCAAAGCCCTATCCGTACAATGGCAAAAGTCCTGGGACATTTATTATATGCAATTTGAAAATATCGCACGTATGAATAACTGGTCAAATGAAGAAAAAGCTTGTGTGCTGACATCCATGCTAAAAGACTCTGCCGCAGCTATTTTGGAAAATCTCTGCTCATCAGACCTACGTGACTATGATAAGATAACATCTGCACTAAAGTTACGCTTTGGAGATGCACACTTAACAGAGCTGTTGCATGGCCAGTTGCATAACCGGACACAACAAGCGAAGGAAGATTTAACCACATTTGCATACGAAGTCCAAAGCTTAGCTAAACGAGCATTCGTCAGCAGTCCCATCGAGACACAGGAATACGTCGCTGCTCGTCAGTTTGTCGAAGGAATTGCAGACCTGGACGCTCAGAGAATCGTAAGACTGTCCAGCCCCAGGACCTTACAAGACGCTTTGATCAAGGCTCTAGAAATTGAAGCTGCCACAAGAGCCACACGAATGACACGGAGGGTGCGCCCTGTAGAACAAGATGATGAAGTAGAAGTCAGGGCCACATCGTTCGTTCCAAGAAGAAGAGGTGGTACCTTCCAAAGAAACCCAGTTCACAGAAATCCCCAAGGAGCTGAGAAGTTTACGTGCTGGAGATGTGGGCAGAAGGGGCACCCTAGAGTAGGCTGCCGGATGCAGGTCGATAAGATGCAGATGAATGTAGAAAAAGCAGCAGATGAATATGCAAGCAAAATGAATTCTATGCAAGGCACGATAAACTTAATGAAGGTGCAGTTTGACAGAGACACGAAGAATTTGCTGAAGAGGAAACTATCGCTAAGCTTCAAGGACAACACAGAGTAGCCATAAGGGAACTTACAGCAGACCGGGATAGGCTAAAGCAGTTGCTTCACTCTCAGAAACGAGAATGTATGGGTATTAAGAGCAAGTTTGAAAGGAACAAAAAGAATCTGTTGAAGAAGAATGACCAACACGAGGCAGCCTTCAGAAAGCTCAACGAAAAACACGACAGAGAAGTTTCTGCTTGAAAAATGAAATCAAGAGATTGAAGGCTTTGGATCAGCTCAAGAAAGCGGAGGATAGATGTGACCAAGTTAAGGACGAGAACGCAATGATGAAACTGAAGATCACCCAGCTGGAGGCTGAGAACGCATCCTTAAAGAAATACCTGGACCACGTGATTGTGCAAGCCAAAAAGACCGGGGTCAAGGAAAACGAGTCAAGGTTGAGTGAAAGGTTGGTGCATCATTAAGCAGAAATTAAGAAAATGAAATCAGATATGTCAGATGCGCTTGATAGTGAGAAAGGTCATGGAAGACTTGTATAGAGCAAGAGACGTTGAAAATAACATGAAAGAGCAACTGGCGAATTGGGAAGATGAGAACGTTCGACATAATGCCTTCCAACGCTGTTTCTTGGCATCGACTATTAGCCGATGGAGTCGCTTTTTGTTAGCCTCATAGAGGCTCTTATTCAGTTTCGGATCCCGTTCCTGCCCGTCTTGCTCGTTGCAAAGCACGCATACTAGAAACACATTCGCTTCGAGTTCTCTCTATGTCAGTAGTCCACCAATACGGAACTTTGGCTATTCTTGTCCTTTTGATGGTGAATTCTTTGACGATGTTCGCCATAATTTCGCTGTATTGGTGAACCGTGAGTTCATCGGCCTCTAGTACTTCGAATTTATCTGCTAGCATGTTTCTCGCTTTCGTCATGTATACGAAAGGCGTTAGATGTTCGTGGGCTGGTCTTCGTGCTTATTTCGAAGTAGATGAACCGATGATCACTCATTGACTCAGTTTCCAGAACTTGCCATTTCTGTATTTGTCTGGAAATACAAAAGTGACGTCTATGAATGAACAGCTGTTATGCCTGCAGAAAGTTGGCTGAAGTCCATCATTTACGACTACCATGTTACTGGCAGCCAACCATTCACACAGGGCCGCCCCCCTTCTGTCCGTAGCTGGAGAGCCCCAATCAACCGCTTTCGCATTCAGATCGCCCAGGAGTATGGCTTCCTTCCCTTGCACCAATGGGTCTTCCCATAGATATTTGGGTCTGCACCCCATTTATAATTACAAAAGGTTTTCAAAATATTGATTGCATTTTCTGCTCTTTCTGATAAGATAATTAATGTGGTCTTTCCAGTTCAGTTTCCTATCTAGATATAATCCTAAATATTTGACTGTATTTTGTTGTTTGAAGTTTTTGCCTGCCAGGTTTATTGTATTTGGTGGATTGAGTCTTGAACGGCTGAACGTACAAACTGTAGATTTCTTATAGGAGATAGAAGATCCGTTTGCTTCAAAGCATGTTATTGCTGTCGTCATGGCAGTATCTTGTGCTTCTGTTGTTAATGCAAATACTCCTTTTTCTGGTGCTGATTGCGAAGTCATCTGCAAATTGGTAAATATGTACCTCCGTCCCATAGAATAGTTGTTCCAAGTCGTGAGAATATATTATGTACAGTAACCGGCTGAGGATACTTCCTTGTGGCAGTCCTTTCGCTGTTATTCGAGGTCCTATCAATGTATCACAGGTTCTTATATATATCTTCCTGTTGCTGTAAAGGGTTACCAGGTGGTAAGTGAGTTGATCAGGAATTTGCAGTCTTTTCATCTTTTCAGCAAGTATGTATAGATCCACATTGTCATAAGCGCCCATGACATCTAGAAATGCTACAGCAGTATGTTCGTTCATTGAAAAGCCTAACTGGATGTCTGTTATTAAGTTGCCCAACAGGTCGTGAGTGGAACGATTTTTTCGAAAGCCAAATTCCGGTAGGAGTAGGTTCTTCTCTAGATAATGCTCCAAGCGATTCTTAATCATTCTTTCGTGTGTCTTCAAGACGCAAGATGCTAGTGCTACGGGGCGGTATGAGTCGTGATGGTCTCTTGATTTACCTGGTTTTAAAATAGGTATAATGATGTAGTTGTGCCAGTCGTCTGGTATATTTGTTTTCTTTTGGAGTACTTCGTTGTATAATCTCAATAAATTCTCTTTGGTTCTCATTGGTAGATTGTACAGCATAGAATAATGTATATTATCTTTTCCAGGTGCAGTATTATTATTTTGTTTGAGCGATTTTTCCTCCCACATGCCAATATTTTTTTTTATGGATGGCCTCCCACAAAGGTTGAAAGCCTATGGCGCTGTAGAAGCGCTGCGAGAGGATAAGTATCGGTTCACGTTATATTTGAAACGCTGCAGGTTGTAGCCGTCGGGAAATAAATTCCCCGGCAGCTGATTCCACAGCGTCGAAGTTCTCCAGCAGAAGGAATGCTGGAGGAGACTGGTTCGGGGAGTAAGGACCTCGACCTGGTAAGGATGAGCTCGCAGAGCTTCTCTAGTGTTCCTGGTTCGGACGGCCTGTGGTTTTATTATCTGAGAGAGCTCACTCGAACATCTTCCGTGATAGAATCTAGAATTAATGGTGACATTAGTTCGTGATCAACAATTATGTTTGTTGTTAGTTCTTGTTTGGGAACTGAGCATGGAGCTAATTTCAAATGGAAATCGTAGATCCAGTTTGCAGAGGCTTCTACATAGTGTTTATTATTTTGCCTTCTATTTTTGTATAAGTTAACTTGTCGCCATACCGTTTTTAGAGGTACATTGCTGCTTAGAGACGAACAATACTCATGCCAACTACTTCGTTTTGCAGATTTTGTTACTTTTTTTGCTATCGCATCAAGGTTCCTAAAATTCATGAGATTTTGTAAATTAGGATTGTTTTTATATACAGGGTGAGTTTTTAGTACCGGCTCGGTCGATAACTCCATTACTGTAGAAGATAGCGAAAAAAGTTGTATATAAAAGTTGTAGCCACGGATATGCTACTTGCTCAGAAAATATTTAGATTTATACAGGGTGATCCATAACTACGTGGTGATGCAAACATGCATTTTTTAAATGAGACACCCTATATATTATTCCAAATTCAAATTCTACTAACAATTTCCGTTATTTCATAATAGCTGACTCGTTTGGATTTAAAATGGAACAAATTGCTTTACCATTTCAAGCAGTTGTGATACACTCCGGTATCTCTAGGTTATCTATTCTTGTGTAAGGAATAATTATATCTCCATTTGAAAAGTTAGCCACGTTTATTTCAATAATTTGTTCAGTTCTCGACTGGACTATGATAAAATTATTATTTCTCTGATTACTACCTGTTTTGTGAAACTGAATTCTCACTGTGCTCTCAGGGAGAACTAATAAACTTCTATTCAGGTATATGTGAGCTTTAAGTAATTTCAAATTGTCTATTCCTAGCAAACAGTCAAAATGGTTATGAAAATCAAACAAGTAAAACTTCAATAAGTCACCATTTTTCACATTAAAAATGCTAGAGCACGGTCTAGTGGTACTATAATGCTCTATAGAATTTCCATGTGCTGTGGAAATTTGGAATGGATCTCGAATAATTGAATTTTGAAAAATGTTCTAGCAATTTCTGGTCTCACAAATGATTTTGCGCTGCCAGTGTCAATAAGTGTTTTTAGATTGGACCCTGGAAAATTTATGAAGGGTAGTTCGCTGGGGATAGGGATGTGTTCATTAATTCGAATTTTGGTAGTATTTTTCCGAGGCTTCTGTCTGAAAAAACTCATCAAAATCGTTGGGTGATTGATTATGAGAAAATTCACGGGACGTGCTTGGTTGATAGTGATCATATTGATCGTCTATGTTGAAAAGCTCTTCTGAAATGAAATTTGGCCTAGATGTGGTCTGGAAGTAATTATTAGGAAGTGAGCTGCGTAGCTGTTGACTCTGTGAAGGTCTGAAAGTGCTTCTTGTTGAAACAGACATTGGTGTGGGTTGAGGAAGCTGTCGTTGCGGATTTGGCCTGAAGACGTTATCTTGCCTTGGTTGAACTGTCCTATTTTGTTGACTGGGCTGAATCTGTCTTGGACTATTGTTAGCCCTATTAAATTGATTAGGAACGTTCATGATGGGCAAATCATTAGATTGCTGGGGGCTCTGAAAATTATGGTTAAAAGATTCACTCCTTCGAAAATTATTGGGTCTATGTTGGGGCCTATTTTGAAATTTGGGTCTCGAATTTTGTATAGACTCAAGTTGAAAGTCATTTGTCAGCATATTGAGTGCAACATTAAGGTCCTCTGGATTTTTAGTTCGCATTAGTGAACCAATGCGTTCTCTTAACCCTCTTAAGAATACTCTTAAGTGGGTGCTAGATTTCTGCAATATTGATTTATGACAATAGCTTCAGCTTCAGCTATATGACTAGTTGTGTATGAAATTTGTAAATTTAGGAGTTGTTGAAGCCTATTATAGAAATCGAACGGGCTCTCACTATTACTTTGTTTGAGCTCGGTCATTTCAATATTAAGTGTGTAAAGATCCCTCTTGTCTGCATAAAGCATTCTTCAAATCTTGCCAGGTTTTAATAATAGACGATGATATACTCAATGCCGCATCACCTTTAATTTTGGCTAAAAGGCTAGACATAAGATATTCGTTTTGGAAATCACTAGTATCGTTGGCATTATAGAATTTTGAAACTAATTTCTCAGAGATTTCAAAAAATCTGGGAAGCAATTCTGCCTCGCCGCTGAAATTGGGTATCATCTGAAGGTATTCTGGCTTCAGCACGGGGACTGCTGAACTTTGTTGTGATTGAGAATTCATTGTAGAATGTGTGGAATTTGAAAAATTTCGCAAGATAATAATAGGTCTGATAGGCTCAAAATTGGAAAAGTTTTGGTCAGTAGGTGAGTCAGAATCCGAATCTGTACATTCACTTGATTTTAGTGTTGAAATTAGGCTACCTCTAAGGGCCGGTTGTACAATGCAAGCTTAAGCTTCGGCTTAAGGTAAGCTGGCGTTAAACCACGTCAGTTGCAAAACGTTCGTTGTACAATGCTGGCTTAGCCCCCCACTCCAAGCTTAACACGAGCTTACGTAAGCCGAAGCTTAACGCGAGCTTAGCTGAGGTTTAAACTTAACCTGATACAAGTGACATGATATGTCATGGATGAACCTTCAAATTGCTTGTCACTTTATTAGGTCATATTTTTTGAAAGATTTGTGTCTAATTTAACAAAGAGAGCAAATGAAAGAACAGAGACAGAAACGGTCGTTGCCGAAATTTGACACAAACTGTCATAAGTGCCTAACCAAAAAAGGTCATTTTTCAGATCATTATGTCAGTACGTATTGCTTCATTGACGCCAACTGTAGTGAATTTCATTATCAACCAGGTTTAACTAAGCCGACGATTGTACAACGGGTGTCGACTTTAAGCCTGAGCCTAGCTGGGCTTAGGCTTAACAAAGCTCGTGTTAAACCCGCATTTGTACAACCGGCCCTAAACGACATATAAAGCACTTACAGCAAGACCACTGCAATGTCCTTACTCCAAGGTCCTCTCGAAGTAGAGCTGTCCGTGTTCAATGTCCTCTTGAACGACGTCCTCTCGCTAGGTCCTTGATTTCTATCCTGGTCCTGGCTGGAACTCTTAGCAGGGTCTACGCGACGATCGAAACTTGAAAATTTTCGTCGCGTTTTTTGTTCGTATACCAGGTAAATCGTGTGCCACGAAACGCGAACTTATCGAACCGCCCTGGTATCCTACTACGGCTGCGCCAATTATGCTTCGAAGTACCGTAAAGTGCTTTTTAAAAAATGATTTATTTTCAAATGTTGTATCTACAAAGGCTGGATTAAGACTGACTGAATATGAACATAATTAAAATGGAAAGAACAACTCTGACGTGCAATCGAATAACCTATTAACTCGAGTTACTAGGTTTTTGCTTTGTTTGCATATATTGAACCACCAGCTCGAGCTCTATCGGTAGCTATTAATAGATTGCAAATCGGACTGCTAGTTTCGAGATATTGACACCTCAGTTTTAGTAAATAGACATACTAAAATATATATATTTTCATATATAGAAATACTTGGATTCATTGGGATACTTGAATAATGAACGGCGTCATATGTGCTATCGTAAAACCTAGTAAGTCGAGTTACTTAAAACCTTTACTTACAAAAGATAGTAAACTGATCTGCTGATTATTCAAATTCTTAGTTACAAACAAAAAACATAGCAACTACTCATTTGTCTAAGGTATAATGCAACATTACTATACCTGCAGGGCATTGGGAGATAACAGGACCATTAGTGAAATGTTTGTTATAAATGAGAAAGTGTTACAAGCCAACGTGAGCCTAAAAACAGCGACTGATGCAATCAAAGTGGGTTCTAAATAGGTAAAAGGAAAAATGAATGAGTTGTCACCCCGTTGTGGAATAAGCTGCAAAAAATTGTCGCGAAAACTCGCTACATAAAGATCGCCAAACAATATACGAGTAGTTTGCTAAATCCCACGAAATTAGTGAACTTCATCTCCATAACACCCATAAAAGCTTTTATGGCACCTTATCATGGGCGCCAGCAGAGGGGGCAAGGGGGGGGCTGGAACAGTGAAGACAAAAAATTTGTATAACCAAAAACTGAATTTGTCTCCCCTCCCCCGATTTGAGCACTCAATTTAAGTAAGTCGCCCCCTGCACAATTTTCTGGCGGCGCCAGTGCACCTTATCAGTTTGCAAAACGGTATTTATTCATATATTTGGTTTCAAAACTGATGGACAGACGAAAAACAATTACTTGCCACGTTTAAGGGAGAATAGAGGAAAAAACATGCCGATGCAAGCAAATATTTTGGACGAGCTGGACACGTTGAGATGAAGTGGAAGATTCAGTTAAAATAGCAGCCACCACTCAACTTAGTTGTTGCTTGCCAAATGAAAAGCAATATTGTTTGCTTTTACTGTTTCCTTTAGGTTGTTACATACTGGTTTTAGGAGTGATTTTACGTTTATACAGTTATATCGAGCTGTTGTTGTTGTTGTTGTTGTTGATTAGCGGTTTTCAAGTGAATCAAGGTGTATGTTTTTACCCTATACTACCCTAGACTATTTTGATGATGTTTTGTTGAGTAAATGATATAAAAATTAAATATATCCTTACGTATGCATGATAAAGTGGTAGAATAAGGTTTTAGTTCAATAAAAATGTAGTTGCAAGGTTTACATTATACACATATTCATGCTAACAAGAAAAAAAATGAGAAAATTATCTAGAACAACTCAACTTAGAACAGTTTTGCCATGCTGATGACAAAAAACTAGACAACTTGATGCACAAAGTATAAATAATATTAATAATATTATACAGGGTTACTAATCTGTCTGATCTTAGGCTTGTTTTCGATGAGGTACACCCAAGCCACTTACTATGTTTTCGTATAGAATATTCAGTAAATATTCATCATAAGTAGACTTACTATGTTTTTGGGTTGTATACCGTCTATGTAATAAACAGTTAGTAATTAAAAACCCTAAAATAACTTTTCTGTCGAAAGCAAATCAAAAAAGTATTTTCAATGGCCCGGAAGAGAAGGAACAAATCTATAACAAGTATACATGCGATTACCAGAAAACTTGTGTACAGAGAAGTTATATGCAAAAAAATGAAATAAAACTTCAAAACGATTTTGCCGGAATTGTCGTTTTTTGAGTTACTAGGTTTTTCGATTGCACGGCAGAACCATGCAAAGAAGGTGTCATATTAATTTGTGAAATATCCTCGAAACTGCTGATCTAGGTGATGACGCTCGGTAGATGTCTGGCTAGAATACAGGGTGGCCGTAGGTAACTTACATACGAGTATTGCTTTCGATCGTTCTGTATTGTGTCACCTGGAATTTATTTTAATCAAATTTCGTCACCGTATTTTTACCGTGCCGAGGATGGAAAAAGCAATGGTTTTTGGAAGGGGTAAGCGGATATCAGACTAGAGCTTCATGCAATGTGAAAATAACAAAATGGTATCACCATTATGTGTGGAAAGTACTAAAACATATTCTAAGATGCCATTCACGCATATCGAAAAATGTGATATGTTACAAACATACGTTTTGTACAGGAAAGAGTGCTACAACAAAAGGAGATACCGCCGAAGAACGAGAACGTTTAAGGAAAAACTGATGAAGAAAAGTGCATTCGTAATAAGCAAAGACGTTGAAATTACCATCTTGGCGTATTTTGAAGAGCACAAACGAAACTGGAAAATGGAGTCAATTTGATTGACTCAGTACTTCCCACACATAATAATGATACCATTTTATTGTCTTCCCATTGCATGAAGCTATAGTCTGAAATCCCCTTGCAACCAAATCATCGCCCACCTGCCCGCAAAAAACATTCAACACAAAAACTCTCGTAAATAGTTTCTTGCGTCTCCCTCCTTAGAAACTAGGACGCCACAGTTTTCATTCTGCATGCTTCAACTGAACGATGCGAAACGATCAGGAGCCTCTAAACCGTCTAAAACCGAAATATGAGCTGTTTTTATATTTTTAGTTTTTTAATTATTGTTGCGCCACCACTGACACGATTTTTCAGACACTGGCGCGTTTTCCACTCTCGCCGCGATAGTCAATTCTGTGTCGAAATTTCGTTAAAATCAATTTAATAATTTTTGCTTTACGCAATATACATAGAACGAAATTAAGCAATACTCGCAATGTATACATCACAAAATTCTAAGTCCTTTGTGTTAGCTTTATTACCGTTTATCCAGGTGTTCGGTCGTTAGTCGTCTGTTCCTGACGTCTAACGTCTTTGGGCTAGCTATTATTTTGTTATTGCTCGCTATCGGGTGGCAGCTGCGCGTTGCGCCGGCAGGGAGATTGTTTTGGATACGTCGTACAGGACGCACCGTTTGAGGAGTGGTTGGATGTTTATGTTTACGCGTGGAGGATGAGGTGTTCTTGCGTGTGCATTTATTGTATACTGTTGGCTGTAGCTCAGAATAGCAGCAAGTACACACTGATTTATTGGTTAGAACCGTATACTGTTGAAATATACACTGTAAAAGTAATGTTGAAGTAAAGGTGTGGTCATTCATTCAGCTTTCTTTTACTTAAAACTCCCTTAACCTGAACTGGTGCTTGCAGTTCAGAAGTGGGATACAAGAGAGTTCTTATAATTTTCTTTTCACGTCCACAAGCTTATCGATAATGCATGTTGATAATTATTTAAAGTAATTAACAAATGACCTCAATTTGTTCTTACGAATGGTATCCATAATTATGCATCATATACGATTTGATTAAAATATAGACGAGTACAGCCTGGCTTTAAGAATATTGTTTTTTTAAAATTTGGTTGCTGTAGAACCCCATGATTCACTTCACTTTTTTTTGAACTACTCTAGTTTTTTTCTCGCTCCTTGCTTTGATCATTGCGGAGGGGAGTTGGAAGTTGGAGTTTTTTTTTCTTTTAGAATCTGTAATTGATGGAGACGGACACAGTCCTAATTGACTACTGCTTTTCGAGGTCTTTGAAATACCTAGGTTTTGCTAACGTGACCGGGATGGCGGTGGAACTTGGGGACGCTCAGCCTATGGTATATGGACCCTACCGTTTGTGTCTCGTTGGGGGAGTCTTGTTGATGAGATGGTTTGAGAGATGATACACAGTTGGATGTTGGGAGAGTCATCTTCGTCTGATAGAAGTCCGATAGTTTTGGCCCAGAAGAGGACGGGGGGAGATGTTCTTTCGTCGATCATCAAGTCCTTATCGCTAAGGAGTCGCAACACGAGGGTGCTTCTGTTGCTTCGAACGGTTGGTTTGAGTACAATGGCATGCCTTTTGATCTAGTCAACGCGCATCCAAGTGAATTGTTCACGGTGCTGAAGTCAGGTACGCAGTTGCATGCACGGACAATATTTTGATCGCTAATAGGGATGCGGACGCTATTAGACCGGGCAGTAGAGGGACGGAGCTGCATCGAATTTTTCGATCCCTAGGAATCAGCATGTACATGGACAGTTTTTATGCTTATCTGGAGTGTTGCGTTATAGGGCCTTCTCCATAAAGGGTTTTATTAAGGAAAGATGCTTCTTGGGCATGGGATGCTGCCAGATGGGAGCAAGCGTTGTTAGGACTATGATAAAAGAACGGACGTTGTTGGCCTTGTATGGCCCTCATACCTCGACTCAGTTGCATGCCGATACTTGTGGGAAGTTGGCTATTTATACTAACTGCAGTGCCCCTGAGGTGTGCTTTGGTGAGACAGGATCTAGACCCGCGGGTGGCACGCTGGTGGGTCCATTTGCAAGAGTTCTGTTCTGCAGAGTTTAGACAGTTGCTTCCTAAAGGGGTACCATGGTAGATACAGAAGGACAACCATGGCTATGTTGAGTATTGCGGGTTTGAGACGTTACAGCAGATCAAACATCGCTATTGGTTCCCTAAAATGCCGTGGTATGTTAAGAAATACGTACGGTCTTGTTTGAAGCGTGCGCATCATAGGGTCCCTGGTGCGAAGCGAGAGGGTGAGTTACGCCCGATGGAAGGGAAGAGCGTGCCTCTTTGAGCAATTGACGCGGACCATTTTGGAGCATTTGTCGAACGTAAGACAGGAGATCAATACCTACTGGTCCCGATTTGTGTTTTTTTTTTTCAGGTACATCAATGTAAAGGTTGTTAAATGGGCGAAGTCGACTACTGCTGTAGGGGTCATCGGGGTTCATCTCAGATGTATTGTAGGTAGTTGATATAGGAACCATCTTTGTGAGTGGGAGTTTTGAGGAACTGATCTCCCTATTCGGTATACGACATATTATCAGCGCCGTCGTTGTGAGCGAACGAGTTAGTGGGCAGGTCGAGCGGTTTAGTGGGATCATTTAGGATGCTCTTTATACATCCACCCACTATACAGGCGTTAAGGCGTGGGATGGCTACATTTATGCTATTCAGATGGGACTTGGTACCACTGTACATGGAGCCACTCGGAAAAGTCCATTGGAATTTTTATTTAGTTTTGATGTCACGAGCAGGTCTGAAGGTATTTTGATCCCAACTATTTCTGACACTGTTGAAGCTGCTAATCCTGAGAATTGGAGGCTGCGAGAGGTGAGGCTTGCCAACATGTAAAGGAGCAGCAGTTAAGGGATATGGCGAGATTTAGTAAGCAGAGTGGATCGGTAGCCAAGCGTGGAGTAGATGATCTTGTCATCTTGTTCACTGTGAGGCGGTCGTGGTAATGGACAAAATACAACCATGAGCGTCGTGTGATGGAGGTTTGGATTTTTCAGAAGAAGTTAGTGCTGAGAGTGGCAATGAAGGTTGACAATTTGGTATGTTAGAACATGGTCTTGGTATGGCGCTGATGTGACGCTTGGAGGTAAAAGATGTCGTCCTGATTGTAATTAGGGTTTGGTTCCACATAGTTGGTTGGAAGACCGTTGGGTGCAGGATATTTATATACGGTTGTTCAGTAGATAATTTTGGATGTGAAGCTGCCTTGTAGTTATGTGGCCAAAATATACCATTGTTCTTTTTGTTGGAGAATGTTGTGGATTTGTTACATATAGGAATAATAGGTGGCTATACCTTGTAAGGTAGTATTATCAGCTGTAATTAGTGTATCGTGGAGCGTGAGGACACGCTATGAGCAGGATGGCCGAGCTGTTAGCTTTATTACCGTTTGTCCAGGTGTTCGGTCATTTAGTCGTCTATTCCTGAGGTCTAACGTCTTTGGGCGAGCTATTATTTTGTTACTGCCCGCTATCGGGTGGCAGTTGCGTGTTGCGCCGGCAGGGAGATTGTTTTGGATACGTCGTACAAGACGCACCGTTTGAGGAGTGGTTGGCTGTTTATGTTTACGCATGGAGGGTGAGGTGTTCTTGCGTGTGCAATTATTGGATACTGTTGGCTGTAACTCAGAATAGCAGTAAGTACACACTGATTTATTGGTTAGAACCGTATACTGTTGAAATATACACTGTAAAAGTAATGTTGAAGTAAAGGTGTGGCCATTCATCCAGCTTTCTTTTATTTAAAACTCCCTTAAACTGAACTGGTTCTTACATTTGGTTTCTAATAGGCAAGGCAGTGCTCACATGGACTTAAAAACAATACGCCGTTAAGTATTTCTTCAATAGGTCAGTGAACAAACTATTTTGAATATATCAAATCTTTCAGTTTTACAACCCCCCACCCTCAACTACCCCAATCTCACACCCACCCAAAAAAACCTAGAAAATGATTAGGAACTTCTAAAACGCCTAAAAATAAGGTTTAAGCTGTTTTTAAATTTTTAGTTTTTTATTATTTCTGCGCCGCCACTGACATGCTCTTTCCAAAACATACGCGTGTTCCATTCTCGCCGCTACTGTGTCAAAATTTGATTAAAATCAATTGAATAATTTTCGCGTTACGCAATATAGAACGATCTAAAACAATACGATACTCTTATGTATACATCACAGATTCTAAGTCCCTTGGTTTCTATAATAAGCTAGGCAATGTTCGAATGGACCTAAAAAAGTGTATTATGCCGCTAGGTTTTTCATTCACATTCATGAATACAACAAATTTTTCAGTTTTTCAACCACCTCAAATTCACCCCTACCCAAAAAAGTATAAAATCATCAGGAACCCCTAAAACAAAGTTTGAGGTGTTTTTATATTTTTTGTTTTTTATTATTGCTGCGCCGCCACTGACACGATTTTTCCAAAATATACGCGTTTTCCATCCTCGCCGCGGTAGTAATACTGTGACAAAGTTTCATTAAAATCTATTCCATAACTTTTACGTTACTCAATACAGAACGATCTAAAGCAATATTCCTATGTATTTATTATCAGAAAATTCTAAAGCCCCCTGGTTTCTGGAATAGGCAAGGCAATGTTCAGATGGACCTAAAAAAGGGTATTATGCAACTAGATCTTTCTTTTATAGGTCAATGGATATCCTATTATGGATACAACACATTTTTGAGATTTACAACCCCCCACCCCCCAACCACCCCAATTTCACCCCCACCCAGAAAAAAGTGGAAAATGATCAGGTACCCCTAAAACACCTAAAAACGAAGTTTGAGGAATATTTATTTTTTTTGTTTTTTGCCAATTAGTCCGCCACCCGTGCACCGATTTTCAAAATTATAAGAACATTATCTACTACGACCCCACAGCATATCGATGCCCAAATTTCATCTCAATCCATGCAGCGGTTTCTGAGATTACGAGGCTGGAAAAACGCGCGCAGACAGACAGACTGACAGACGGACAGACAGACAGACAGACAGACCGACGGAAATGAGTGACATGGATTTTCGTTATGTAGAATAAAACGCCCAAAAAGCGTGTTATCTCAAAATCAAAAATTTTCGCGATTACAATAGTCCCCTCACCTATCGGTATGGGAAGTAAAAAAATGGAGTCAAGTTGATTGACTCAGTACTTCCCACACATAAAAGTTGCAACCAAATCATGGCCCGCCTGTCGTCAAAAAACATCCAACACAAAAACTAGTAAATAGTTTCCTAAATCTCTCCGTAGGAACTAAAACGACGCATTTCAGCTTCAACTGGACGAAACGAAACAATCAAGAACCCCCAAATTGCTTGACGCGGTAGTAATTCTGTCTTTAAATTTCATTAAAATTAATTCCATATTTTCCATGTTACTAAATTCAGAACAATCTAAAGCAATACCTACCCTTACCAATACCAAGTCCCTTGATTTCTGTAATAGCCAAGGCAGTGTTCGGATGGACCTAACAAACGCCTATTATGCCGCTAGGTCTTTCTTTCACAGGTCAATGGACACTATTATGAATGGAATCATTTTTTGAGTTTTACAACCCCCCACCCCCCAAACACCCCTATTTTACCCCCACCCAAAAAAAAAGTAAAAAATGATCAGGAACCCCTAAAACGCCTAAAAATAAAGTTTGAGCTATTTTTACATTTTTAGTTATTATTACTGCGCCGCCACTGACACGATTTTTCCAGAACATACGCGTTTTCCCATCCTCGCCGTGGCAGTAATACTGTGTCAACATTTTATTAAAATCCATTCGATGATTTTCGCGTTATGCAGTAAAGAACGATCTAAAACAACACTCTGATGTATACATCATAAATTTTAAGTTCCTTGGTTTCTATTATAAACAAGGCAATGTTCGGATGGACCTAAAAAATTGTAGTATTATGCCGCTAGGTCTTTCATTCACCGGTCATTAGACAGCCCATTATGAATACAACAAATTTTTCAGTTTTACAACCCCTCACCCTCCAATCACCCCAGATTCACCCCCACTCAAAAAAAGTAGAAAATGATCAGGAACCCCTAAAATGCCTAAAAACGAAGTTTGAGGAATATTTGAAATTTTTCGTTTTTTGCTAATTACTCCACCCCCCGTACAACGATTTCCAAAATTATCGGAACATTGCCTACTACGACACCACATCATATCGCTGCCCAAATTTCATCACAATCCATGCAGCGGTTACTGAGATTACGACGTTAGAAAAACGCCAACAGACAGACAGACCGACGGAAATGAGTGACGTGGATTTTCGTTATGTAGATATCATAAAACGCCCAAAAAGCGTATTATCTCAAAATCGAAAATTTTCGCGATCACAATACTCCCCTCACCTAACGGGAGTGAAATGATCCACAGCCACAAAACTGTGAACGGTGCGGCGCGTCGATAAAGTCGTGCGCGCATATTGGTACAGTCAATTTTCATCAATTAATAACTAGGTAGCTAAAATAAACATTAATAAAGAAATAGGATTACCACGGTAACCAGTAATATCATCATGCTAGCGGAGTTGATTGTTCGCCCGTAGGGGGTGCTGCAGGGGTGCATTTTTAGGTACATATTAGCGAAATAGGATATCGGACTAATTTCAATAATTTTTTTTCATGATTTACTGACGATGTCACAAATTAATTTCCATTGCATACGATTACCACGGCAACCAGTAATATCATCATGCTAGCGGAGTTGATTGTTCGCCCGTAGGGGGTGCTGCAGGGGTGCATTTTTAGGTACATATTAGCGAAATAGTATATCGGACTAATTTCAATAATTTTTTTTTATGATTTACTGACGATGTCACAAATTAATTTCCATTGCATGCGATTACCACGGCAACCAGTAATATCATCATGCTAGCGGAGTTGATTGTTCGCCCGTAGGGGGTGCTGCAGGGGTGCATTTTTAGGTACATATTAGCGAAATAGTATATCGGACTAATTTCAATAATTTTTTTTTCATGATTTACTGACGATGTCACAAATTAATTTCCATTGCATACGATTACCACGGTAACCAGTAATATCATCATGCTAGCGGAGTTGATTGTTCGCCCGTAGGGGGTGCTGCAGGGGTGCATTTTTAGGTACATATTAGAGAAATAGTATATCGGACTAACTTCAATAATTTTTTTTCATGATTTACTGACGGTGTCACAAATTAATTTCCATTGCATACGATTACCACGGCAACCAGTAATATCATCATGCTAGCGGAGTTGATTGTTCGCCCGTAGGGGGTGCTGCAGGGGTGCATTTTTAGGTACATATTAGAGAAATAGTATATCGGACTAACTTCAATAATTTTTTTTCATGATTTACTGACGATGTCACAAATTAATTTCAATTGCATACGATTACCACGGCAACCAGTAATATCATCATGCTAGCGGAGTTGATTGTTCGCCCGTAGGGGGTGCTGCAGGGGTGCATTTTTAGGTACATATTAGCCAAATAGTATATCGGACTAATTTCAATAATTTTTTTTTCATGATTTACTGACGATGTCACAAATGAATTTCCATTGCATACGATTACCACGGCAACCAGTAATATCATCATGCTAGCGGAGTTGATTGTTCGCCCGTAGGGGGTGCTGCAGGGGTGCATTTTTAGGTACATATTAGCGAAATAGTATATCGGACTAACTTCAATAATTTTTTTTCATGATTTACTGACGATGTCACAAATTAATTTCAGTTGCATACGATTACCACGGCAACCAGTAATATCATCATGCTAGCGGAGTTGATTGTTCGCCCGTAGGGGGTGCTGCAGGGGTGCATTTTTAGGTACATATTAGAGAAATAGTATATCGGACTAACTTCAATAATTTTTTTTCATGATTTACTGACGATGTCACAAATTAATTTCAATTCCATACGATTACCACGGCAACCAGTAATATCATCATGCTAGCGGAGTTGATTGTTCGCCCGTAGGGGGTGCTGCAGGGGTGCATTTTTAGGTACATATTAGCGAAATAGTATATCGGATTAACTTCAATAATTTTTTTTCATGATTTACTGACGATGTCACAAATTAATTTCAATTGCATACGATTACCACGGCAACCAGTAATATCATCATGCTAGCGGAGTTGATTGTTCGCCCGTAGGGGGTGCTGCAGGGGTGCATTTTTAGGTACATATTAGCGAAATAGTATATCGGACTAATTCCAATAATTTTTTTTCATGATTTACTAACGATGTCACAAATTAATTTCCATTGCATACGATTACCACGGCAACCAGTAATATCATCATGCTAGCGGAGTTGATTGTTCGCCCGTAGGGGGTGCTGCAGGGGTGCATTTTTAGGTACATATTAGAGAAATAGTATATCGGACTAACTTCAATAATTTTTTTTCATGATTTACTGACGATGTCACAAATTAATTTCAATTGCATACGATTACCACGGCAACCAGTAATATCATCATGCTAGCGGAGTTGATTGTTCGCCCGTAGGGGTGCTGCAGGGGTGCATTTTTAGGTACATATTAGCGAAATAGGATATCGGACTAATTTCAATAATTTTTTTTCATGATTTACTGACGATGTCACAAATTAATTTCCATTGCATACGATTATCACGGCAACCAGTAATATCATCATGCTAGCGGAGTTGATTGTTCGCCCGTAGGGGGTGCTGCAGGGGTGCATTTTTAGGTACATATTAGCGAAATAGTATATCGGACTAATTTCAATAATTTTTTTTTCATGATTTACTGACGATGTCACAAATTAATTTCCATTGCATGCGATTACCACGGCAACCAGTAATATCATCATGCTAGCGGAGTTGATTGTTCGCCCGTAGGGGGTGCTGCAGGGGTGCATTTTTAGGTACATATTAGCGAAATAGTATATCGGACTAATTTCAATAATTTTTTTTTCATGATTTACTGACGATCTCACAAATTAATTTCCATTGCATACGATTACCACGGTAACCAGTAATATCATCATGCTAGCGGAGTTGATTGTTCGCCCGTAGGGGGTGCTGCAGGGGTGCATTTTTAGGTACATATTAGAGAAATAGTATATCGGACTAACTTCAATAATTTTTTTTTCATGATTTACTGACGGTGTCACAAATTAATTTCCATTGCATACGATTACCACGGCAACCAGTAATATCATCATGCTAGCGGAGTTGATTGTTCGTCCGTAGGGGGTGCTGCAGGGGTGCATTTTTAGGTACATATTAGAGAAATAGTATATCGGACTAACTTCAATAATTTTTTTTCACGATTTACTGACGATGTCACAAATTAATTTCAATTGCATACGATTACCACGGCAACCAGTAATATCATCATGCTAGCGGAGTTGATTGTTCGCCCGTAGGGGGTGCTGCAGGGGTGCATTTTTAGGTACATATTAGAGAAATAGTATAACGGACTAACTTCAATATTTTTTTTTCATGATTTACTGACGATGTCACAAATTAATTTCAATTGCATACGATTACCACGGCAACCAGTAATATCATCATGCTAGCGGAGTTGATTGTTCGCCCGTAGGGGGTGCTGCAGGGGTGCATTTTTAGGTACATATTAGCCAAATAGTATATCGGACTAATTTCAATAATTTTTTTTCATGATTTACTGACGATGTCACAAACTATTTCCGATTGCATCGGATTACCACGGCAACCAGTAATATCATCATGCTAGCGGAGTTGATTGTTCGCCCGTAGGGGCTGCTGCAGGGGTGCATTTTTAGGTACATATTAGCGAAATAGTATATCGGACTAACTTCAATAATCCTTTTTCATGATTTACTGACGATGTCACAAATTAATTGCCATTGCGTACGATTACCACTGCAACCAGTAATATCATCATGCTAGCGGAGTTGATTGTTCGCCCGTAGGGGGTGCTGCAGGGGTGCATTTTTAGGTACATATTAGAGAAATAGTATATCGGACTAACTTCAATAATTTTTTTTCATGATTTACTGACGATGTCACAAATTATTTCCGATTGCATCGGATTACCACGGCAACCAGTAATATCATCATGCTAGCGGAGTTGCCGTAGTAATCGTACGCAATTGAAATTAATTTGTGACATCGTCAGTAAATCGTGAAAAAAAATTATTGAAGTTAGTCCGATATACTATTTCTCTAATATGTACCTAAAAATGCACCCCTGCAGCACCCCCTACGGGCGAACAATCAACTCCGCTAGCACGATGATATTACTGGTTGCCGTGGTAATCGTATGCAATGGAAATTAATTTGTGACATCGTCAGTAAATTGTGAAAAAAAAAATATTGAAGTTAGTCCGATATACTATTTCGCTAATATGTACCTAAAAATGCACCCCTGCAGCACCCCCTACGGGCGAACAATCAACTCCGCTAGCATGATGATATTACTGGTTGCCGTGGTAATCGTACGCAATGGAAATTAATTTGTGACATCGTCAGTAAATTGTGAAAAAAAATTATTGAAGTTAGTCCGATATACTATTTCGCTAATATGTACCTAAAAATGCACCCCTGCACCACCCCCTACGGGCGAACAATCAACTCCGCTAGCATGCTGATATTACTGGTTGCCGTGGTAATCGTATGCAATGGAAATTAACTTGTGACATCGTCAGTAAATCATGAAAAAAAAATTATTGAAATTAGTCCGATATACTATTTCGCTAATATGTACCTGAAAATGCACCCCTGCAGCACCCCCTACGGGCGAACAATCAACTCCGCTAGCCTGATGATATTACTGGTTGCCGTAGCAATCGTATGCAATTGAAATTGATTTGTGACATCGTCAGTAAATCGTGAAAAAAAATTATTCAAGTTAGTCCGATATACTATTTCGCTAATATGTACCTAAAAATGCACCCCTGCAGCACCCCCTACGGGCGAACAATCGACTCCGCTAGCATGATGATATTACCGGTTGCCGTGGTAATCGTATGCAATGGAAATTAATTTGTGACATCGTCAGTAAATTGTGAAAAAAAATTATTGAAGTTAGTCCGATATACTATTTCGCGAATATGTACCTAAAAATGCACCCCTGCAGCACCCCCTACGGGCGAACAATCAACTCCGCTAGCATGCTGATATTACTGGTTGCCGTGGTAATCGTATGCAATGGAAATTAATTTGTGACATCGTCAGTAAATTGTGAAAAAAAAATTATTGAAGTTAGTCCGATATACTATTTCGCTAATATGTACCCTAAGATGCACCCCTGCAGCACCCCCTACGAGCGAACAATCAACTCCGCTAGCCTGATGATATTACTGGTTGCCATAGTAATCGTATGCAATTGAAATTAATTTGTGACATCGTCAGTAAATTGTGAAAAAAAATTATTGAAGTTAGTCCGATATACTATTTCGCTAATATGTACCTAAAAATGCACCCCTGCAGCACCCCCTACGGGCGAACAATCAACTCCGCTAGCATGATGATATTACTGGTTACCGTGGTAATCGTAGGCAATGGCAATTAATTTCTGGCATCGTCAGTAAATCATGAAAAAGGATTATTGAAATTAGTCCGATATACTATTTGGCTAATATGTACCTAAAAATGCACCTCTGCAGCACCCCCTACGGGCGAACAATCAACTCCGCTAGCATGATGATATTACTGGTTGCCTTGGTAATCGTATGCAATGGATATTAATTTGTGACATCGACAGTAAATCGTGAAAAAAAATTATTGAAGTCAGTCCGATATACTATTTCGCTAATATGTACCTAAAAATGCACCCCTGCAGCACCCCCTACGGGCGAACAATCAACTCCGCTAGCATGATGATATTACTGGTTACCGTGGTAATCCTATGCAATTGGAAATAATTTGTGACATCGTCAGTAAATCATGAAAAAAAATTATTGAAATTAGTCCGATATACTATTTCGCTAATATGTACCTAAAAATGCACCCCTGCAGCACCCCCTACGGGCGAACAATCAACTCCGCTAGCATGCTGATATTACTGGTTGCCGTGGTAATCGTATGCAATGGAAATTGATTTGTGACATCGTCAGTAAATCATGAAAAAAAATTATTGAAATTAGTCCGATATACTATTTCGCTAATATGTACCTAAAAATGCACCCCTGCAGCACCCCCTACGGGCGAACAATCAACTCCGCTAGCATGATGATATTACTGGTTGCTGTGGTAATCGTATGCAATGGAAATTAATTTGTGACATCGTCAGTAAATCATGAAAAAAAATTATTGAAGTTAGTCCGATATACTATTTCGCTAATATGTACCTAAAAATGCACCCCTGCAGCACCCCCTACGGGCGAATAATCAACTCCGCTAGCATGATGATATTACTGGTTACCTTGGTAATCCTATTTCTTTATTAATGTTTATTTTAGCTACCCAGTTATTAATTGATAAAAATTGACTGTACTAATATGCGCGCACGACTTTATCGACGCGCCGCACCGTTCGTAGTTTTGTGGCTGTGGATCATTTCACTCCCGTCCTTACCTATCGGTGTGGGAAGTAAAAAGCATAAGTTTATTCCATATAAGAATCGATCAAAACGTTGTTGTTGAGATGATAAAATAGACAGACTCACTTTTTGCAATTGGTTGTGTGAAGTATCATAAGTATATGAAGATAATAATATCCTTTTTGAAGTAGTTTATTGGAGGGATTAAGCCACTTTTTCCAATAGCAATATTGGTTACAAGAAAATTTATTCCTCAGTGATCCTAGAAATTTTATTATAAATGTTTGTTGTGGTATGACAGGAAGCCAAGTAATTTGACGTGTACGTTGACCGGATAATTTGTGGAGTGCTAGAAAAATATTTGGACGGCGTCAACTTGAGTACTGAACAACTGCTCTACTTCCAACAAAATGGGGCCCCATCTCATCAATTTGATGTACAAATTTTGCTGCCAAGATTATTTGGAGAAAAGTGGATTGCGACAATTGGTTCAGTTCATTGGCCACCGATATCACCAGACTTAGCGATTTCTATTTTTGAGACTACGTTAAAGATGAAGTTTATAAAAAGAAATATTGAAACTTGGAAGAACTAACAGTTGAAATACGAAGAATAATCGCGTCTACTAATGGTAGGAGTATGTTAAAAGCGGCCCAGCTGTGCTAAAATGTGCGCGAAAATAAATAGAACAAGCTATTGATGTGTTTGCTCATTTACTGTGATTTACTGTGACTGTTAAATCTCCAAGCAATCAAATACTTGTCTTTACATCCTAGTTTGATGTGAACGAAATATCGTTATAACCATGTCTCTCAAAAAACTATTCTAAGGCTTCGTACGTTGATTGGAAACAGATTTCTTTTAAATTATAAATTACGTAAGAAACTTTCCTTGTTTGGTAGCTCACTAAGAAAATTATATAATTTATGTTTTAGTTATTTGATTATTGCTGCGCCGCCACGGACCCAATTCCCAAAAAAAATCATACGCGTATTTCATCCTCGCCTCGTTAATAGCACTGTGTCAAAATGTTATTAAAATTAATTCCAGGTTACATAATACAGAACAAGTAAATTATGCAACTGCGTCTATTATGAGTACAAATTTTTTTTCAGTTTTACAACCCCCCACCCCCCAACCACCCCAAATTCACCCCCACCAAAAAACCATCAAAAAAAGGAGAGAATGATCAAAAACCCATAAAGCGCATAAAAACGAAGTTTGCGCTGTTTTTACATTTTTAGTTTTTTATTATTGCTGCGCCGCCACTGGCACGATTTCTAAAAACCATACCTTGCTAAGGTAATAATACAAAATTTTATTAAAATCAATTCAACGATTTTCCCGTTACACAATACAGAACGAACTAAAGCAATACTCAATAGGCAGCCTATTATGACTACCAACATTTTTTCAGTTTTACAACCCCCCACCCTCCAACCATCCCCAATTTCACATCCACCCAAAAAAGTAGAAAATCATCAGGAACCCCTAGAAGGCATCAAAAGTTTGAGTAATATTTGAAACTTTTCGTTTTTTGCTAATTACTCCGCTGCCCATATACCGATTTTCAAAATTACGACAGCATTACCTGCTACAGTCCCACAACATATAGCTGCTCAAATTTAATCACAACCTATATAGCGGTTACTGATATTACGAGGCTAGAAGAATGCCAACAGACCAACAGACAGACGGACAGACAGGGTTTCCAAAAAAAGGAATACTGTTACACCAAGATATTTCGGAAAACGTTTTATTGTTGCAGATGTACAATAACCTGAGACTGTGTGGTAACCTCAAAGTATGGCGATCGCGCATGCGTCCACGATATAACTTGAAATTCTTGTCAGTGTAAGTGTCAAAATTGTTACTAAAGAATTATTGATATTGTTAAAGTAATAATTAACATAAACGGATTTTTTTCAGGTGACCAACATTTGATGGTACCTGTTAGGTAAGCATAAAACTAGGCTGTTTATTATAATATTCCAATATTAAATTAGATTTTATTGATTTCAAATACAGCGTAGGCTAACGGTGCGTGGACGGAAAATAATAGGATTATTGAAACATATTCAAGAAAATGATCACCTGGTCTTGATAGGAAGCTTTGAAGGCTACAACCTTAAAGTATTTTTACTTAAATTTTGGTGTTTATACAGGGTAATTAATATTAGGGGCGAATTTAGGATTTGGGCGGGGGGTTCAGAAACCGATTCACCTCCGACTTTCGCCTATTTGCCTCTGACTTCGCGTTTGCTTTGTTGCCGAGCGCACTTTAAAATAATACAAATTTTGATGAAACAAAAATTCTAAGCATTATTATTTTGCATTGCTTGAAAGCTTTTAACTTTTGGTATTTATATAAATATAATATGTTTCCGTGTTTCCTTTAGAGGGGCGTACGCCCCCCTCTGAGTCCGCCACTGATTTATATCAGAATGACATTTTTAAAATAACTCCGTGTATATTATTGCATATTTGCATTTCTTGGCCAATTTTCAAATCCATAGCCAAGAGCCAATGGTCGATTAATGTTTGAACAGCCATAGCACTTCGGTCATTGGTCCATTTTTCTTCGACCGTGGCTAACTTTAAATTTGTACATGAACTTAATGGACTTAATCAATTATTTGAACTCCTTGAAGATGTACCGCTCACCAAAAAACAGGGACACGTATTTCCAACGAGATGGAACCCCTTCATACCTTATACTCGTATGCAGAACCACAGTGGTACCCATAAAAAATAAGAACACTTTATTTCACGTTGTAATATAATTGCGTTCATTTAATGATTCTGCTTTATAATCTAAACTGATTTTAGTTCAGTTTCTGCGATCTTGCCAGTAGGTCCTAAAGAGTTTGAAGGGCTCCAGTCAGAGAGGTATTTCTAATCCAAACTGAAACTGGATAAAGACACAAGCGACCGTCACATCAAAGGAAAACTTCCCACTTTATATACACATAAGGTTAAATATATTTTTCTAATGGTTAATTATAATAATCAAGTATTTTTGATAAACGTTTCAAATAAGATTATGCTGGTTCTAAATTTTCTGTATATTGTTCCGTAGACAACTGTCTTCAAAATGCCGAATCAAAAATAAAAGAGGTGCAATCAGAGGTCCGATATACCGGGATGCTGTTCCATTACCCATTGACTGCTCCTTACATTTGAGGTGAGCAATCACTGGGTCACCCACGGATGACAGCATTCTGCATTCTCGCGGCGAAGTGCGCAGTGCGTATCCCTCATAGCACCTAGGAATCCAATGACCATTACTAGCAGACTCATAGTGTAGTCCGACCAGAAACTGCGAAGTTGTCCGAGTAACTCCTGATATTTGGTCTATGGACTATGTCGGTCTTATGCTGATATGAGCTCGAAATGGAGAACGTAGTTCTAGTAAATTCGGTACCTGTCATTCTCTACCAAGGACTAGTTGTCCCCTGGAGCGTATGGCAGCACCGATGGACGTAGGCAGTGCCAGGGTACACATTTACACGCCGACAAGAGGCGTCTGCGCCTGTAACAGCCCGTTCGCACGAAGCGGTCAAACCACAGTTTTGGTAATTTTAACGAATCGGCGCAAACCGAATGATATGTTCACACAGGAAACGGTTGTACGTCAACAGATTTTCAGCCGATCCCGGGTTTTCGGTTCGTTTTACTTCCCACACCGATAGGTGAAAAATTGAAGAATGTGTTGTATTCATAACTAGCTGATCCGACAGACGCTGTCCTGTCTTAGCTATGAATATTGACATTGAACTTAAATCTGCAATAAATAATAAGTACCTATCTGAAGAGTATAGCACTCAACCAAAAAGGTACGTAATTATAATAAAAAAGTTTGTGCTAACAACAAACTTGATTATGAAATTTGCGCCAACCAACGGTTTTATGTATCCAATAAACGAGTATTTATGAATTGTTGAGAGATGTGTCTCAGTAATTGTATTCACAAATAGTAGTTTCTGAGTATTATAAACAACGTTTGTGAATTACACAAAATAAGTTTATTGATATAATGAATATATGTTATGGTTTTAGTGACTATTGTTTACTATGCACACAAACGCATTTATTAAATCAATTACCAATGTTTATGATCGTAGCGTATTCTGCATATTGTATCAATAAGAATAAATATACAGCGTGTCCCAGCTAAAATTTGCCACCCATCTTATCTCTGAAATTATCAAAAAAATTGAAAATCGCCGTGGCACGTCGAGTTGTATTTCAAGGGGGATTTTTTCCCATCGAATACGTAAACACTGTGCTATCAACCCCCTCACACCCAGCAGCCGCTACTTTAAAATCTTAAATGAGACTACCATACTTGCGATATATCAATTTGAATTCCCTTCAAAATTATATATCGTAAGTATCGTGGTCTCATTTAAGATTTTAAAGTAGAGGCTGCTGGAGGTGAGGGCGATGATAGCACAATGATGACGAATTCGGGGAAAAGTTCCCTCTCGAAATACAAAGCGACGTGTCACGGCGATTTTCGGTTTTCCTGATAATTTCAGATAATACGTGGGTGGCAAATTTCAGCTAGGGCAGTCTGTATATTATGGTATTAGTAATCACCTCGGTAGGTGCAAGGGACATGCCAATTTTTTGTTAACTGTACCTAATATAAACAGAATTCAATCGAACTCGTTTTCCTCTTTCTCATTGGAAGGTGGGTCACTGTTCTTGGAAAAAGGAAAATAAAATTTACATTTGTTCAAATAAAAACCATTTATTTTTCAACTTGAAATATGTAACAAACAAAACAAAAATATAAAATAAAAATGCCACCAACATTACTTCTTCTAGAGTGGATTTCATCAACACCTAGTTTATTCTATGTAGATTGGATACTGAAACAAAAAAAAGTGAATTTTCACCCAACATTCGAATCCCGTATAAAAACTATAGTGACCTCCGTACGTGAAAGAAACTTCTAGCGGGTATACCACTCACATCGGTCCCGAACGCCGTGCTGGAGAAAGAGATTGGCGCGTGATGCGAAAAATTCTAGAGGTACATAATGGTCATCAATAATGCTCCTCCGTTCACTGGTTAGGTTCTCATCCTTCTGCCTCAGTTAAGCAAAAGCAAGGTATATGTGTTTGTACAGGTTAAATTGAATTGACGAATCTATGCAGCAACGATTCGTGCCAGTATGGAACAGCAAAACAGTTCGGGATCAATGTTGGGGTACCCGCTAGAAGCTTGTGAGCGTGAAATGTAAACGTTATGTAATGTCGGAGGAAGGAAAAAACTCACTTTTTGGTAGCTTATCCCACCACAGAAACCGCAATAAGCACAGTATTCCTTTATTAAATATTATTCCTAAAGGACGCTAGACTCCGAACAGAACAGCAACACTTTTTTTCACAGTCAACCAGCCATCAATACAAACACAAACTACGTGTAAGCACAGACGCTTCCACTGATTCGGTATGTTTAGCGCCAAGAGGCCCAGTGGCGCTAGTTTCAAAACAGCCTTTCGTTGAGCGGTTTCATGATCTTCACGACAGCGTTTATTGATCTTACAAATGCGTTATACTTACAAGCACTGCCGTTTGTCATTTACACAAAGATAGGTTAATAGTATCAATAAAAACTATTAATGGTGCCCACAATCACGGTTGTTGAAACAACAAATACTTTAATTATTATGATAAACGGATGTTACTGTTATTTCAGGATATTTAATAAAATACAATTTTCAAATTCATAAATACGGTTCTTGTTATCAATAAACGTTGTTAATTGTCAGCATAAATAAATTGTTGTATATATGAATGCTTCGTCATAACATACAACTCATATCGGATTTTATTTCCATAAACGTCGATTTATTGTTTCAACAAATATGAACATGAGCCAATAAAGAGGTTTCGTGTGCACCATAAATTAAATTTTCGATACAATAAAAAAGTATCTAATAAAGAGCGTTTATGAATATTATGAACGGCATTTTTTTGAGTGAGTGACCATTGAAATACTTTTTCATATCCAACATGTTTTGTTTCGTTTTCGAGCGCGTAAATAAATAATGATGATTTTGTCAACACGGAACAGGCTATGACCATGTGGAAAACATGGATGGATTATCAAGATTGATCCCACAAACGTTCAACGACTGTCCTTGCTATTTAGTTATCGCCATGCAAATGCAAGCCGCACTGAAAATTCCAACCGCTTAAAGAATGGCATGTTGTTTAAAATCATAGGGATGCGTGGAACCAAGACGTCTTCGCTTTTGTATTCGCCTGTATTCTTAATCAGTTTTACGTTTTTTCTCTGAACGTATTTCCGACCCAAATTCAAGTAGAAAAGTTCACTTAAACATGTGCCTAAAGTCTGGTCTTCAAGATACATGGTGTCAAAGTTTGGAAAATATAGAATGTATGCCACTGACGTTAAAAAAATGAATATTGTTTGTCAGACGAAACAGATGAAAATCCAACTTTTTTATCTTTTGATGTCTCTTCGTATCCCACTTTGTTTTGGATGGAATCTTGCAAAGGAGGACTGGTGTAACTACTCACGGGAGCTGGACCGGCTGGTACAGTGGATACCGCCAACATCAAACAATTACAAACGTTTCGTTGGAGCAGTGATGAGCGCTGCAAAAAGGACCATTCCCTGGGTGGGATGAGCGGTGCGAACTCCTATACGGCGACTTTCAGGAAACCAACAATCCAGATATTGCCGACGAACTCATCTCTGCCCTGGACAGCTCACGAAGACGTAAGTGGGAGGAGACTACGTCGGAAATGAACTTCCAACACTCAAGTCGAAAGGCCTGGAGCCTTCTTAGAAAACTAGGCTCAAGCACGCCATCCACACGGGCACCGTCGGGAGTAACTCCAGACAAGATTGCTGCGCATATTGTAGAAACGTCAAGAGCACCTTCTGATAGAGAGCATACAAAACGCGTGAAGAAGGGATTGACTTTACTGAGGAGGAACGCTCCTACCCAAACAACGTTTTCCCGACCCTTCTCGATCGAAGACATTAATAATGCCATATCAGATGGAAGGGCTCCTAGTTTCGACGGCGTCCTGCCGGAATTTCTCATTCACGCAGGTCAGCAAACAAGAGTGTGGCTATCTCTCTTCTTCACGAACCTCCTTAATACGGGAAACCTCCCGCGGGAATTCAAAAGAACGAAGGTCATATCAATATTAAAACCTGGTAAACCGAACGATCAACCCGCCAGCTACAGACCTATAGCCTTGCTCAGTTGCTCCTATAAATTACTAGAAAGAGCCGTCTACAACCGATTGAGCGCGACGATCTTAGACCGGGTCCCGATAACCCAGGCTGGTTTCAGACCGGGTCGCAGTTGTTGTGATCAAGTACTGTCCCTCACAACGCATATAGAGGCAGGCTACCAGCAAAACATGAAGACGGGAGTGGCGTTTGTTGACCTCACTGCCGCATACGATACGGTCTGGAGGGAGGGTCTCCTATATAAGTTGCTGCAGGTGATTCCCTGTCAGACCACTACAAGGCTCATAAACAACATGTTATGCGACAGAAATTTTCTGTATAAAATACCACATTAATACATCTATATATGTAATGAAGACTCGTGAACAGCTACAGCAGCTTCGTTTGCAGTCCAGAAAGAAGAAACGGCAGATTGATCTCCAACTGTGAATACGAGCCATGATGGGAGAAACGCCATATAGGTTAGCTAAATTATAATCGGCATATTTATGTACCTATACCTCACACAAGGCTTTGCCTTCGAGGTGGAAAGATTTGTAATTCTTTAATACAAATAAAATGAATAAAAAAATGAGAAAGTTCCAAGTAATCCTAAACGAGAAAGCAAGCAGGCAGCGCAAATTGAACAACGGACTTCCACAAGGCTCAGTACTGGCCCCTTTACTTTTCAATCTATATATATCTGACATGCCAGAAACAGTCAGTTACAAGTTTTGCTATGCGGACGACATAGCCATAGCTTTTTCCGATAAGAGCTTCAAGAACGTTGAGCATACTCTTTCTAACGACTTGTTAGCTCTAAACAACTACTTCAAGAAATGGAGACTAGTACCGAGCCCCAACAAAACCGAAGTTTCGTGCTTCCACCTGAATAACAAACTAGCTAAATATGAACTGCAGGTACTTTTTGCAGGCGAACCCCTGAAGCATAACCATTTCCCAAAATATCTTGGAGTAACGTTAGATCGCACCCTCTGCTATAAGAAACATCTCGCAACACTGCAGGAAAACTCAGAACACGCAACAACATTATCCAAAAGCTGTGTGGAACGACGTGGGGTGCCACTGCTCCAACTCTACGAACCAGTGCACTAGCTCTTGTCTATTCGTGTGCTGAGTACTGTGCGCCTGTCTGGATTAACAGCCACCATACCAGACTAATTGACGTCCAACTAAATCACACTATGAGACTTATTACAGGCACAGTTAAGACAACCCCAACTCAATGGCTGCCTGTACTCTCTGGAATAGCCCCACCGCAGCTTCGAAGGACTGACGCCCTTCTAAGGCAGTATAACAAGATTACGGCCAACAACAAACTGCCCATCCACCGAGCAATACCCCCGTTGCAGATAAATAGACTTAAATCCCGACAACCACCAATAAGGGATGCAGAAGGGCTTAAAACCAATAACTTCGACTCCTTAAACCAATGGCGCTCCCAGTGGGAAGGTTTTGCGGAACACCACTCGCGATGCGCATTTATGGGGGCAGCCTTACTTCCAGGATCAGATCTACCCCGGAAAGAGTGGGTAAAACTTAATAAGAGTCCGAACAGGCCACGGCAGATGTGCCGACTCCCTTTACAAGTGGGGCTATGTGCAATCTCCCTTATGTGACTGTGGCGCGCCCCGCCAAACTATAAACCATATTACGAGCGAATGTGAACTGCGTGCGTGTCAGGGATCGCGAGAAGAGTTCTTCACAGCCACACCGTTGGCGCTGAAGTGGTTGAAAGAACTTGACATCAACCTGTAAATACCTGTAAATACCAAAGACTATGTATCTTAGTTTGTAGCTGTATATATTTTATTTTAGTATAGGTTATAATAGTATTTCTTTTGATCTATATTTACTGTTGTCATGTTTTTGAGCCATACGATAAATAAAAAATAATTGGAGGAAAAAAATAAAAACCACTTCATAGCCCGTCGAAAAGTAGAGGTATGATATGAAGTGGTTTTTATTTATTTGTTCCAAAACAAAGTGAGACACGAAGCGACAATAAGTGGAAAGGAAAGGTATTTTTATCTGTTTAATCTGAAAAACAGCATTCAATTTTTTCAACGCCACTGGAAATGATAATTATCTTCTAGTCAGTGGTGACTTATATTGTTAATGCAGTGAAATAGTGTTCATTAAACATCGATGTGCAATCGATAGTCCGATAGGCCTATCGATATTTTCTGCGGCGTCAAGATTGCACAGAGTTCCCTCGGATTTATGAATGAATCCAGCCGGTACCGTTATTTGTTCACGTTTTACTTCCCACACCGATAGGTGAGGGGAGTATTGTGATCGCGAAAATTTTCGATTTTGAGATAATATACTTTTTGGGCGTTTTATGATGCCTACATAACGAAAATCCACGTCACTCATTTCCGTCGGTCTGTCTGTCGGTCTGTCTGTCGGTCTGTCTGTCGGTCTGTCTGTCGGTCTGTCTGTCGGTCTGTCTGTCGGTCGGTCTGTCTGTCGGTCTGTCTGTCGGTCTGTCTGTCGGTCTGTCTGTCGGTCTGTCTGTCGGTCTGTCTGTCGGTCTGTCTGTCGGTCTGTCTGTCGATCTGTCTGTCGGTCTGTCTGTCGGTCTGTCTGTCGGTCTGTCTGTCGGTCTGTCTGTCGGTCTGTCTGTCTGTCTGTTGGCGTTTTTCTAGCCTCCTAATCTCAGTAACCGTTGCATAGATTTTGATGAAATTTGGGTAGTGATATGGTGTAGGGTCGTAGTAGGTAATGTTGCTACAATTTTGAAAATCGGTGCATGGGCGGCGGAGTAATTAGCAAAAAACGAAAAATTTCAAATGTGCCTCAAACTTTGTTTTTAGGTGTTTTAGGGGTTCCTGATCATTTTCTACTTTTTTTTTGGGTGGGGGTGAAATTGGGGTGGTTGGGGGGGGTGGGGGGTTGTAAATCTGAAAAATTTGTTGTACTCATAATAGGCTGTCTACTGACCTGAGAGAAAAAGACCTAGCGATATAATACACTTTTTTAGGTCCATCCGAACATTGCCTTGTGTATTACAGGAACCAAGGGACTTTCGATGTATGCATACGAGTATTGCTTTAGATCGTTCTGTGTTTTATAATGTTGAAATTACTGAATTGATGTTAATGAAATTTCGGCACAGTATTACTACTTTGGCAAGGATGGAAAACGCGTCTGATTTTTAGAAATCGTCTCAGTGGCGTCGCAGCAATATTAAAAAAACTAAAAATATGAAAACAGCTCAAACTTCGTTTTTAGGCGTTTTAGGGGTTCCTGATCATTTTATACTTTTTTTTGAGGTGGGGGTGAAATTAGGGTGGTTGGGGGGGGGGGGGGGTTGTAAATCTGAAAAATTTGTTGTACTCATAATGGGCTGTCTACTGACCTGAGAGAGAAAGACCTAGCGGCATAATTCACTTTTTTTTTAGGTCCGTCCGAACATTGCCTTGCCGATTACAGAAACCAAGGGACTTGAACTTTCTGATGCATACAAAATACATACGAGTATTGTTTTGGGTAGTTTTGTATTGTGTTACGGGGAAACTTCTGAATTGACTTTAATGACATTTTGACACAGATTTATTACCGCGACGAGTATGGAAAGCGCGTATGGTTTTTAGAAATCATTTCAGAGGCGGCGCAGCAATAATAAAAAAAACTAAAAATATAAAACACCTCAAACTTCGTTTTGCACGTTTTAGGGGTTCCTGATCATTTTAAATTTTTTTTTGGTTGGGGGTGAAATTTGGGTGGTTCGGGGGTGGGGGTTTGTAAAACTCAAAAATTTGTTGTATTCATGATATATTGTCCATTGACCTGTGAAAGAAGCACCTAGTAGAATAAAACACTTTTTTTGCGGTCAGGCGAGCGATGATTTGATTGCAGGGGCATCTCGACTATAGTTTCATGCTGTGGGAAAATAATAAAACTGGTATCATCGGAATGTGTGGGAAGTACTGAGTCAATCAACTTGACTACATTTTTTTCTCTCAAACTGTGTATTTATTGATCGAGAAAATGTGCACAAAAACAACTAAAAGGTAATTTCATTGAACTCATGTGACACTGCGGAAAAAGAAACAGAAAGTGTGTGGACATGTTTTTGTTTTCGCTTGAAAAAAATTAAACAAATATATTTTTGATATTATTCGGCATCGACAAGAAAATGAAAGAAGAGCACCAAATAATAACTCTTATGCAGGTGCCGAGGCTGCAGTGCACCAATATCTATCCGCCGATCTTCTAAGAACATCTACCGATCCGATTAAATGTTGGTCTTCATATCCAAATACACACATTCGAAACATTGCATTCAAATACCTGTCCATTCCTGCAACGACAGTTCCTTCTGAACGCGTGTGGTCCAATGCAGGCGACAGATGGAAGAAACCAACTGAAACCCGAAAATCTGACAATGCAACTTTTCCTTCATAAAAATATGTAAATTGAATGAAAATTTGCGAACAAGATTTCTTTCACATTCCAGTTCAAATGTTAAAATAATGTCTCTATAATTTTTATAATTATTATGTACAACTTCTGTATAAAAACAATTATTTCAATAAATGTATACGTTTTGAATCCAGCGATCCGAGTTGCAGAAAGCAAATGGGAAACTACTGCATTAAACATCTTAAAGATATCCCAAGAGAAACTCGTAAAATGTGTAAATGCATTTTACGAGTTCACAACATTCTGTTAAGACATTTTGACTATGATGATGATGGTATGTTTTGTATGTTACTATAAACTAGTCTTTTATCTCAAACTTTGTCCCAAAATGCATTCATTATAAAGATATACAGGGTTATTCACGTTATTCGACACGGAGCATTATGGCTAAAGTATTCGATAAAAAAGAAAAAAATAATTTCGGATGGATAGAGACCCATAAAGGCTACATTTTAAAAATATTTTCATGTTATACAGGGTGTCCCAAAAACACAAAATGTATCAAAGTTATGTTTTTTTAAATGGAACACCCCGTATATTATTACAGATTCAGATTCCTTGGTGAATACTAGTGTGACTTTATGTATCATATATGGGACCTAAAGCGAACCGTTTAGGTGTAAATCACCATTTTCGGTATAAGCAGATATCAGGAAAAAATTGAATATCTCAGAGATTATAAAATATGGAAGGCTGTCACTTTGTCGTATTACTAAGCATAAAATTCGTCAGCTTTGGTGAGACTGTCAAATTTGAATTAATTACGTTTCTGCTTGGAGAAATCGGTCGATTAATTAAGGAAACTTCAATCAGCGATAACTTGATTTTTTCAAATGGGAATGCCTAATTTTTTTTACACGGTTAAACGTAGAATTTGATAACCTTTGTAATGATGTAAGGTTGTGAATATCAATCTCTGGTTGTTTTCATTTAATTTTAAATTTTCAAACAAATCGGCGATTTTCAATTTCCCTGCCTATAAGCAACGTAGCAGGCCATGAAATATAAACAAAAACCTGTTCAGGTAGAAGAAAACAACTAACTTAGCTGAAAAATACACACTAACTAGACTAGAGAGACAAGATTATAAAAATTCCTTACAACAAATCAACTCTCCCAGAAACAACTGCGACAACATCTCTAAGGTCAAATAGAAGCTGGAGTATGGCAGTAATAGTTATTTTTTACAGTCTACTGGCTACCGCAATTTACTGGAGGTTAAAAATTTCCAAGACAATCAAAAACCCTGATATGAAACAAAAACAACCAGCGACTGCTGCTCCAGCACGCAACTATCAATCATAATTATGTAATGGTGTAAAAAAGTACTAATTTGCATCGAAGTCGATACCTCTGACTGGAGCCCTTCTATTTTTCAATATCTATTAGCAATATTGCAAAAAAGGAATACTGACAAATCAGACTTAAATTTTCTGCCATGTAAATTATGTTTTATAGTTTGAACAAATTTTAATTCATTCCTCATTTTCTGCGATCTTACTGAAGAATTTTCAGAACTCCAGTCAGAGGTACTTTTGACTTGAGTTTTGACAGAATTGCATACTTTTTTATATCCTTAAATGAGAAATTTTATTATGGAAATAATAAACTGCTTATAACATTCTCTAGTAGTTTTTATTTTATTTCAAAATTTTTAATGGTTTTGGAAATTGCCAATCTCTAGCACATTGCAGTAGCTAGTAGGCCATAAAAAAATCCATTTCTGCCGTACTCCAACTTCTCTTTGACCTAAGATATGTTACCGCCGTTGTTTCTGGTTAGATTTTGTTTGTTGTGAGTAATTTTTATAATCTTGTCCCTTTAGTCTAGTTCATGTGTATTTTTCAGCTAAGATAGTTAGTTGTTTTCTTCTATCTGAACAGGTTTTTGTTTATATTTCATGACCTGCTACGTTGCCTATAGGTAGGAAAATTGAAAAACGCCGATTTTTTTGAAAATTAAAATTAAATGAAAACTACCAGAGATTGATACTCACAACCTTATATGATCAGAAAGGTTATCAAATTCTACGTTTAACCGTATAAAAAAAACTAGGCATTCCCATTTGAAAAAATCAAGTTATCGCTGATCGAAGTTTCCTTAATTAATCGACCGATTTCTCCAAGCATAAACTTAATTTAAATTTGACAGTCTCATCAAAGCTGACGAATTTTATGCTTAGTAATACGGCAAAGTCACAGCCTTCCATATTTTATAATCTCTGCGATATTCAATTTTTTCCTGATATCTGCTTATACCGAAAATGGTGATTTACGCCTAAACGGTTCGCTTTAGGTCCTATATATGATACATAAAGTCACACTAGTATTCACCAAGGAATCTGAATCTGTAATAATATATGAGGTGTTCCATTTAAAAAAACATAACTTTGATACATTTCGTGTTTTTGGGACACCCTGTATAACATGAAAATATTTTTAAAATGTAGCCTTTATGAGAAATTATTATTTTCTTCTTTATCTAATACTTTAGCCATAATGCTCCGTGTCGAATAACGTGAATAACCCTGTATAAATATAACTTGCCGAAGCAATTTTATTGCTAAACAAACGAGATGAATGTATAACCGACCAAAACAAACACATCTGTGCAACTGCAACCTATCCGGAAACATCGATGTTTGCACATCGGCCCAGCCGATGCTTTCGGGTACTATCGATAGGCGATAGTCGATGTTTAGTGAACACTACAGTGAAAGACTGCAGATTTAAAAATGGCTCATTAATGTTTAAGTCATTGATTAAAAAAATCAATTTTATGTCCAATCTTTCACACCCTGTATCTTGAAATCCAGAATCTTCAAGATGCATGTCGATCCATTGTTTATTCAATGTGACCTCACATTATTATGGACATTCAGATAGGGACATGAAGCCTGCTTAATTTTTAAGATACAGGGTGTCAAAAGTTTCCTTTTATTTTGGTTTTTTCTCAATTATCCCGCAATAAAATGGCACAACGTATCTAAAATTATGTATCGGGAATTGCACGGTTTTGCTAACATGAAAAGAGGGCGCCACCTACGGCACATCGAACTCTTTTACATTAACAAAACTTTTTTTTCCGTTTTGGAGCATCAACCTGAATTTTAAAAACATCGTTTCCTCAATATGTGTTACGAAAAAAGGTATACTTTGTTTAAGTCCCTAGAGGTAACCGTTTTCGACATAACCTTTATTAAAATATCCAAGGCAGCCCAATTTCTTGTAAAATGTGATCAAAAGAATTATCGGTTTTCTGGCACGAATTAATATTAGGTAGATCAAAAAACATGTTTCAAATATATCTAATTTTTAAAATAGGTGGTGTTGAAATTTGAGAATACTTCGTAAATGGTATTTAAAAGAATGAGCCCAAGCCTAATATTCATTCGTGCGGAAATACCGATAATTCTTTCGATCGCAATCTACAATTCAGTCGCATTGGAAATTTCAAGAATATTGTCTCGAAAACATTTCTCTCTAGAGACTCAAACAAATCATACCCTTTTCATCTAAAACATATGAGGAATTTTTTGATACATTGATGCAGCAAACCGGAAAAAAGTTTTTATAATCTAAATCCGCTCAATGTTCCTTGGGTGGCGCCCTCTATTCATGTTAGCAAAACAATGGTTGAATTTGGATTTTTCGCTTTAAACAAAACCCCCGATACGTGATTTTATCATTGTGCCATTTTATTGCGAAAGAATTGAGAAAAAACGAAAATAAAAGAGAACATTTTGACACCCTGTATCTTGAAAATCAAGCACTGTAAGGCTTCATGTATCATGTTCCTATCTCAACGTTCATAGAAATGTGGGGTCTATCACCTGTCAAGCGTTGTCGGTCGATTATACGGACACCCTGTATGAGCTTTTTTCATTTGAATTTGAGTCATAAATATGCCCTTGAAATTACGGTCTATCAATAATTAACACTCGGTATACGCATTTGTCATTATTTGTACGACGCACACTTGACGGGCGAAATCACATCTAAAGCTAGATTAAGATGCATACGACATCCGACGATACGACGGTACGAAACTGTTCCTATTGGTTGAAATATTCAAAATGATGTCAAATCAAGATATTTTAACCAATAGGAACAGTTTCGTACCGTCGTATCGTCGGATGTCGTATGCATCTGAATTTAGCTTAACACCTAACCGGTATTTTTGACAGCAACGTCATACATGACAACAATAACAAACAATTCACTAACAATACACTCCCTTCGTAGTTGTCAAGGTATTCTCACATTTTTTTTAAATTTACTAATGTATAATTTTCCTTAGATTTCTCCCCGTAAGAAGCTTCTACGAAGTAATAGCAAACTTATAAAAAAAGATGGATGAAATTGGTAGAGCCGTTCTCACGTGATGCCTTGACCAAGGTAAAAAGGGATTCATTTTACTTCCCACACCGATAGGTGAGGGTAGTATTGTGATCGCGAAAATTTTCGATTTTGAGATAATACGCTTTTCGGGCGTTTTATGACGTCTACATAACGAAAATCCACGTCACTCATTTCCGTCGGTCTGTCTGTCTGTCTGTCTGTCTGTCTGTCTGTCTGTCTGTCTGTCTGTCTGACGGTCTGTCTGTCTGTCTGTCTGTCGCTTTTTTTCTAGCCTCGTAATCTCAGCAACCGCTGCATGGATTGTGATGAAATTTGGGCAGCGGTATGCTGTGGGGTCGTAGTAGGTAATGTTCCTATAATTTTGAAAATCGGTGCATAGGCGGCGGAGTGATTAGCAAAAAACAAAAAGAATTAAATATTGCTGAAACTTTGTTTTTAGGCGTTTTAGGGGTCCCTGATCATTTTCTAGTTTTTTTTGGGTGGGGGTGAAATTGGGGTGGTTGGGGGGTGGGGGGTTGTAAAATTGAAAAATTTGTTGCATTCATAATAGACTGTCCACTGACCTGTGAAGGAAGACATGGCGACATAAATAACTTTTTTAGGTCCATCCGAACATTGCCTTCCTATTACAGAAAGCAAAGGACTTAGAATTTTTTCTGATGTAAACATACGAGAGTATTGCTTTAGATCGGTCTATATTGTGTAACGAGGAAACTGTTAAATTGATTTTAATGAAATTTTGACACAGTATTACTACCGCGGCGAACATGGAAAACACGTATGGTTTTTATAAATCGTGCCAGTGGCCGCGCAGAAATAATAAAAAAACTAAAAATATAAAAACAGCTCAAACTTTGTTTTTAAGCGTTTTAGAGGTTCCTGATCATTTTCTGCGTTTTTTTGGGTGGGGGTGAAATTGGGGTGGTTGGGGGATTGGGGGTTGAAAAATTAAAAAATTTCTTGTACTCATAATAGGCTGTCCACTAACTTGTGAAGGAAAATCTAGCGACACAAATCACCTTTTTAGGTCCATCCGAACATTGCCTAGCCTATTACGGAAACTAAGGGAGAATTTATTGCGGTTTAAATCGTTTTGTATTGTGTAACGTGGCCAGTATTAAATTGATTCTAATGAAATTTTGACACAGTATATTGTTACCGTGGTGAGAATGGAAAACGCGTATGTTTGATAAACGTCGTGTCAGTGGCAGCGTAGCAATAATCAAAGAACGAAAAGTATGAAAACAACTCAAAATTTGGTTTTTAGATGTTTTAGGGGTCCTGATCATTTCCTACCAGTTTTTTGGGTGGGGGTGAAAGTGAGGTGGTTGGGGGTGGGGGGTTGTAAAACTGAGAAGCTTGTAGTATCGATAACAGGCTGTCCATTGACCTGTGAAGGAAAGACCTAGCGGCATAAGACAGTTTTAGGGGGGGAGGAGCTGGCGATTATCTAGTTGCAAGGGATCTCAAACTACAGCTTCATGCTATGGGAAAATAATAAACTGGTATCACCGTAATGTGTGGGAAGTACTGAGTCAATCAACTTGACATCATTTTTGTATAATAGAGATAGGCTGTCCACTAACCTGTGAAGGAAGATGCAGCGACATAAATCACCTTTTTAGGTCCATCCGAACATTGCCTAGCCTATTATCGAAAGTATGGGACTTAAGAATTTTCTGTATACATACCAGTACAGATTGCTTTAGATCCTTTTGAGTTTTGTAACGTGGAAACTATTAAATTGATTCTAATGAAATTTTGACAGAGTATTAACTACCGTGGTGAGGATGGAAAACGCGTATGGTTGTTAGAAATCGTGTTAGTGGCAGAGTAGCAATAATCAAAAAACTAAAAATATGAAAACAGCTCAAACTTCGTTTTTAGATGTTTTAGGGGTTCCTGATCATTTTCAACCTTTTTTTTTGGTTGGGATGAAATTGGGGTGGTTGGGGGGTGGGAGGTTGTAAAACTGAAAAGTCTGTAGTATGGATAGTAGGCTGTCCATTGACCTGTGAAGGAAAGACATAAGGCATAAGACAAATTTAGGGGGGGATACATTTAGGGGGGAATGCCGATGATTAAAGTTTCATGCTATGGGAAAATAATAAACTGGTATCACAGTAATGTGCGGGAAGTACTGAGTCAATCAATTTGACTTCATTTTTTTAATAGTTTTCTTGCGAATGGACGTAAATACGTTTTTAATTTTGTATTTGTATCGTCGAAGGGGGCATAGATTACGTAACAGAAAACTTTGGATCCACCCTATTTTAAGTACAAAGGTCTCATTTGGGTGCCTACCACCGATTAGGTTTTATTCCCAAATCAGCTATTCGGTTTTCAGTGACAACAACACGCGACCGAAACGACGAAATTCCCTTAGGCGTTTCGTAGGCTCACCGTATGAAAAATTACCGAAACGCTGATTTGACCGCATTGTGTGAACGGGCTGTAAGCAAGCGCTACAACGGGTATCAAGCACATTCATGTCCATAATCCTGCTGCGGTATACTAAGGTGTTAAAGACGTAGTCTTTGCACGCCATTATAGAGCTCTCAGTTTCAGACTTCAATTCATTAGACCTTAATTAAGAAGGGCAACTGCTAAACCATGCTAGAAGATTCTGTGCATTGGCCTACCTTTGCGAAGTGTTAAAAGAAATTCGACCTCAGCAGCTTCAGTGTGGGTCTTTAATTGTACGGGAGCAAGTTCGTAAGTGCTGACTGCTAACACCTGCACGTGAAGTCGAGCGTGAGGCTGCCCGTGTTGCTGATCTGAAAAGGAAGGCGTCTTTACCCTCATTTTCGTGCTCTCGCTGTCCAGTTTTAATTATTTTATAATGAGCAGTTAGTAGGCTGTCAAAAATAACCATTTCTGTCAACCCGAGCTTCTGTTTGACGTTAAACATATTAGTGGAGTAGGTACCCAGGAAGTTTGACCTCGGACTCCGAAAACTGTCCATGTGTTGATGTAAATCCCGCTTAATTACATTAAATATATAAAATACTAAAATGTTTACCAGTTTTTTGCCGCTTTTGATTATTTATTGTTATTTAACGATTTTAATTAATTTCTAATGTTTTCCCTCGAATGAAAATATAATTTAATATTTCCATAGTATATCATCATATCTTCTACAAATGTTTAACTCCAAATATATGTATATAAGCTGGGGTGAGTCGGACAAAATGGAGGGAAGGGGAACCGCCATATGTTAGACCATTCCATCGGTGATGAGAGTATGAATTGTTACTCTACGCGTCTAAAGAAGGAATAGGGATTTTGAAACAAACTGAGTATCAAACTAGAAAACAACTCATATTATCACATAAAAATAAAGTTAAGTCTTTAGTGATAGAAATGAGATTCAAATAAACTATGACTTTGTTGCAGTTGATATTCTACCGTATTTGTGCTTTGAAAAAGCTGATGAAGAACTGGAAAATTATATGAATTACTAGTTAGCGAGCACACCTACAACTGGGGGGGGGGGTAACAGAGGTAATTACCCCCCCTAAGATTTTATACCAAACATTTATTTCATTGTTTTTCTGAAGTATTGAATGGTTAATACCTAAACTTGAGATACGTAATACACATTGCGTTTCTAATCAAAATCACAGATCAATGCATATACTGCATAATGTACTTCTATTTTCGCACATTTTGTACACTAATTTTCATTTCCCTCATACTTTTGAAAAACCTTGATTTTTCTAAATAAATTATATGAGTGAGATATCAATTGAAAATAAAATTCCGCAAACCTTGCGACAACGTAAAATCCGCTGCAAACTTCTTGTACGATTTCCGAGAACCCATTACGTGACTGGAACGAAAAACATCGATTAAAGTATTAACTCCTTTCACATATACAGGGTGGGCAACTCAAGTGTATGCGGAGGATACCGGCTAAACCGATGAAGTTATTAAAAAAATTATTTTCAAAAAAAGTTCAGAATCATGTGTTGCATTTTTGCTTATACAGGTTGTTTCATTTAGGCTTTGTTATTTTAAATGGGTCACCCAATATATTATTGCATTTTAGAATTCTGCCCTAATTCGCATTAAACCGAGTTGTCTAACACCCTTTTTACCTCGACTGATTTGGTTAGGTTATGTATTGGAATTATCAGATTTCAAAGTGGCCTAGATTTTCACCGGAATATTTCCTCGATTAACACCCATTTTACCCCAACAAATCAACCGGTTTTGTTGCTAGGTGACTAAACTTCAAAATGCCGTATTTTTTCACCGGAGCGTTTCCTTGGTCTGGGAGTGGCGTCTTTCGACTCAAGACCTCAAACCGAGTAGTTTGACATCACTCTCGATCGCCCATTTCGGTTTCCGCTAAAACGAATTCTTCTCAAACGCCGTTTGCTTAAATCAATCAAAAAGCGCTTTTGAAGCTGGAAAAATTTTTTTTGATAATATATCACATCACAGTATTTTCTGTATTAACTCTGTTTTTTTGCATTCCAGCCGTAAATTATTTTCATTTCCCATTCGCCAAGACATACAATTTACGTGAAAGTTACTATTGATGATATAGCAGGTGGCTCAAATTTTTTCAATCAATGTTTCTGATATACGGACTTTGAATTGATGCATTTGTATATGAGACTGTAGGATTGCTTTTTAGCTGTCTCGTCTGTCCGTATACAAAAGACAGCCAAAACTACAGGTGCTAGACAAAAAAACTAAATAGATTCAGAATCAGCATGAAAAAACTAGTTCGGGAAAATCCGGTTTTGTCAATATCGCTTCCGGTTCCCCAGTGAGAGATCCGTTTGAATTAACTCAAGTAAATTCTTTCCTACTTTTTTTGATCGCTGATGATCTGTTGTCCATAGAGACGTTTTTTAGGATGCAGCTACTAGTTGCAGGGACAGTGTGATATTTTTAGTTAAAAGCGGTTCAGCGTTAATTCTTTTGGAGGATTGTTGCTAAGCTGATAGTTTGATTATTTCAGTTGCTTGGTCAGTTTGTTACCCAGAAAGATCAATATGGCGGTTAACTTTGAAATGGAACATAACCATTTATGTAGTATATGAGTATGCATGTAGTATATGTAGTATGCATTATGAGTTGAAAATAATAAATGTCGCTGAAGAGAAATTTATTTTTTAGTTCAAAAATTATCCCGAAATTTTGCTTTGGTCAACAAAATTGACACCAAATTGAGGAGAAAACGGTTCGATATCTCTTTGTCTAAGGCTACGGTTACTATGCATGCGAGTTCTGACGAAAATGTGTTCTGACGAATTCGCTTGAACAATCAAACGCCGGATTTCCAATGAAAGAATGGAAGGGGAAACCTCGTCGGAATACGCACGTCGTCGTAAGTACGCTTGGAACGTTCAAAGACGTTTGAAATTTGTGGGAGAATTCGTCCGAATCTGAAACTATGTTGCTACGTGTTGGGTGGTTTTTTTCACGTGGTTTGGAACTGACGACTGTGGTGGGTTCACCATGGACGTGGATAAACTGATTGCTTGTGTGCAAGAGAACAAGTGTTTATAAGGGATATGATGGACAAAAGCTACCACAACAGAGAAATTGAAGAACTTTTCGATCGTTTCTTTTATTCCCTTCAGTATGCATTCGAATGTCTGAAGTACTCGAAATACTTTACTGGTTGGTCCCATAATTCTTCAAACAACATATATGAAACTCGCTTTTGTCGTCCCTACTACTAAACAACTGGCTCACGTCCTTCGATTTTCCACTATTTAAAGTAATAGCTTTATTATAGGATTTTCAAGAAAATATAGCTCATCAAGTTCGTCCATCTTCCGCTGGGTGACAGAAACGCACTGACAATCAGAATACCCTGGAAACGCGTGCAGTAGAACCACCCTTGTTCTGAGGAGAGGTTGGTACGATTTCGTCAGAACACATTTTCGTCAGAACTCTCATGCATAGTAACCATAGCCTTAGTCCCTTAGTCTGTATGCGATTTTTCATTTTTGGGACGGCCGATATAACACGAATGATGGGTTGCCTACGTGCAAGGCAATCATTTTCGTATTAAAAATATCTGAACGCTAATAGTCCAGGAGATAACGTCAAATTTCAGCGGACCATTATACAGAGGCTGGGTTTTTTAGTTTTTTCGACGTTGATGAGAAACATTTCTATGCTAGCTGGTCCAGATCCGCGACTTAAGATTTTGAGAGTCTACGTGTACGCAAAAAATTTGGGGTATTTTACTAAGTTGAAAATTTGTAGATAGTTGATGAAATTTTCATCACGAAAAAATTAATTTATATGACAATTAATGGTAGGTATGCAAACTATAAAAATAATTGTTAGCTGATACGCGGGTGTGATTAAACCTGTTAGCTGCGCGTTTAAGTGCATCGCATCGTAAAACAGCATTTATGGCAACCAGATGATCACGAAAGGAAGGGAAATATGAATAAAAGGGAGGGCGTGATCATCTTCGGACGAGACGCTTCGTATAATTAACATCACTTACAGGTAAGTTCGTTTGATCACTCAATTATACTGCACGTCTCGTCCTCAATGATCACGTATGTATATGTTTAAAGAGGTTGCGATACTTCCATTCTTGATTCATATAATATACAAATATGATGAAAGTAAGCAATTTATAGTACCAACGTTGAATACTAAACAGCCTGCGCAAGACCGTTCCTATTATATAGAGGCCGACTATAAAGCTTTAAGAAACTGCCAGATTCTTATGACCACCTTGCTGTGGTTCTAACAATGTCTATCGACCCCCCCGCTAGCCGCAAAAGTACTACGGCCGAAAAGGCACTAGTATCAATACCACTATCAGTAAGAGTGGTCTTTATCCACCAGCTTTACTTCCTGGTGAGGTTTTTCGACCGAGATAATAGTTTTGTACAAAAATCTTGCAACTGACGAGATTATTGTTTTCTTTGAATAGATTGCTAATCAGAAACTACACATACTGTCCAGTTTTCTTGAAATCTTGGCAAAATTTAGACTGGTCATTTAACCCTGTTAATAGTTTTAAGTCTGTCCAAGATTAAAATCTCTCCCCTCATCAGCTTCATATACATTACGATTCTAATGGAGCCAAAGTCTGAAGCTCTATGGGCTGAAATCAATACCAACAATGTGACTAACTGGGATAACAAAGGCTGCAAAGAGAGAGTGTCATTTGGCATGAACTGTTCTAGATATCCCAGAACTGGCGCAGGCTTGCCAAATAGTATTATATTTAAGAGTTAGTGGGGGCAACCTTTGTCCCTCTTAAGAAACCTCCTTATTCGAAAGTTATTACCTACCGTAGGAGACAACAGTAGTGACAAGCAAGACAGATCCTACTGAATTGACTGTACCAGAAGATTTCTGAAAGGAACTGTAGTTGATATCCTCACTAATGGGATTCAGCTTGGATGTGCTGCAGAAATGCCACCATAACTAAAACTCTGATTGTGCTGAATGAGTGTAGAGGCAATCAAAATTTAGATGGAGGTTTCAGGTATTCGTGCTCTTAACCTGAATAGTTGCTCCAAACAACTCCGCCCACCAGGCTGAGTTTCTTCTATAGAGAATATAGCTCCCGGTTAAGAGGCAATAAGATGTTTCCCTTAGGGTGCAGAATTAATGGAGTAACCTCAATCAATTCTCCCTTTCCCATGACACGTACCTGTCACATTTGGCATTAATCCGGAATATAAAGAGGTCAATACTGGAATGCCAAAGCTTTAGTAACATGCAGCACTCAACTCATATTCTGTTTCAATCGCTAGTCTGCTCGACTCGGAGTCTGCCTCAACATTTCAAACCCAAAAATGCAGAAATAGGTCAAGCTAATTTATACCGTGAGCTACATCTGTTGATGTTCATAATCCGGATGTCCTCTTGCCCTCCTAAAATATACTCTGACCACGTAAATTATATATAGGCTGGAACAGGCACAACCATATCATAGTTTACAATGAGCTGTAATGTCATGTCTAGGTTACTAAAATCTGTTTATGTACACCCAGCCATAAGCCGGGCAGGCAAAAAATATAGTCCCCACTGCCATAGCAAACTTCTTGTACAGTACAAGCGCGGACTGATGACAGAAAATGATGTTTCTTTATAACTCTTTGTGTCTATCTGATGGTAATTATATGTCTAATTGGAAAACCAATATATACGCAACTTGTTGATAGGATCAGCTTACCCTTTGTATAATTACTAATACATGTTAATAACTTTTCAGTCTCTGAAATGTTTTCCTGACACAATTCTCTAGACTGATCTAGCTGTCATCCAGATGAATGTACAGAGAGGAACGCTTGTGCTCTTGGATGATATATTACTAGCTTCATTACTTTATATACACGTATATGGGCTAGTAGCCAAATCAAAAAAGACATTGTATATAGGTATGTACACCTTCCCTTCCAAACAAAATCTTAGGTACAGCCTAGACTCTGGATGTACCCCCTAATAAGTAAATAAGCGTTCTTAATGGCTATCATTGCCATGAAACATTTGTGTGGTAAAAGCCCACAACGGCACAACCAGTCTACATATCTGCCAACTTGAAATCCATTAACCTTTTTCAAATTAATATTAATCCCTAAAAAACCACTAGATTTAGGCACTGTCATTCAATTGGACACAAACTGGCCCTCACAGGGCTTACAAGGTTCGATAGCACATATTTGAAGTTATCGATTTCTATATCGATATCGATACTTCACTGTGAATTATATTTATCCAACTGTTAATAAAGTTAGAGATTCGAGCCCCATAACCTACCTCATTTATAACCTCTCCCCCCCTCTTTTGAGGGTAACCCTGAAGCGATCACGGTTCTGGGTTTGTTCCAGCTATGGTGAGAGGTCTGGGTTTGTTAGCCTTCAACTCGATCAGATTAGATGCCCAAAAGATTCGCCTTTAAATTCACACTGATTATGTTTTGCCTAAATTCAGATTCCTGATAATGGGCATCTATTAGCATCCATGTAGCAATTGAAGCAGTTCCAGATGTAAACTATCTTCCTCTTCCTATCTTTGATTAGTAAATTTTGGCCTTGCCTATCATTGATATTTACTGTACAGTAAAAGACAAAAACTGCCACCTCGAAGGCTACGCCGATTACAAGGTAGTGGCTAGTGGCAGCGACAATAATTGTGATCACAAAACATTGTGATTCTGAGCAATTATAACACGTCCATAGATAAAAGATTTTTAGGTTGGATCACGGGCAGCTGTCAGAATCGACACGAGTCCAGTGGAATAAAAAAAATGAAGTCAAGTTGATTGACTCAGTACTTCCCACACATTACGCTGATACCAGTTTATTATTTTCCCATAGCATGAAGCTTTAGTCTAAGATCCCTTGCAACCAAATAATCGCCAGAACCCCCTCCCCCTAAAATTGTCTTATGCCGCTAGGTCTTTCCTTGACAGGTCAATGGACAGCCTATTATCGATACTAAAAACTTCTCAGTTTTACAACCCCCCACCCCCCAACCACCTCACTTTCACCCCAACCCAAAAAACTGGTAGGAAATGATCAGGAACCCCTAAAACATCTAAAAACCGACTTTGAGTTGCTTTCATACTTGTCGCGTTCTTTGATTATTGCTACGCTGCCACTGACAAGATTTTTAACAAACATACGCGTTTTCTGTTCTCACCACGGTAACAATATACTGTGTCAAAATTTCATTAGAATCAATTTAATAGTGTCCACGTTACAAAATACAAAACGATTTAAACCAATAAATCCTCGTATAGTATACAGAAAATTCTAAGTCCCTTAGTTTCCGTGATAGGCTAGGCAGTGTTCGGATGGACCTAAAAAGGTGATTTGTGTCGCTAGATCTTCTTAGTGGACAGCCTATTATGCGTACAAGAAATTTTTTAATTTTTCAACCCCCAACCCCCCAACCACCCCAATTTCACCCCCATCCAAAAAATTTCAGAAAATGATCAGGAAACTCTAAAACGCTTAAAAAGGAAGTTTGAGTTGTTTTTATATTTTTAGTTTTTTTATTGTTTCTGCGCCGCCACTGGCACGATTTATAAAAACCATACGCATTTTTCATCCTCGCCACGGTAGTAATACTGTGTCAAAATTCCATTAAAATCAATTGAACAGTTTCGTCGTTACATAATATAGAACGATCTAAAGCAATACTCGTATGTATATACATCGGAAAAAATTCTAAGTCCTTTAGTTTCTGTAATAGGCATAAGGCAATGTTCGGATAGACCTAAAAAAGTTATTTATGTCGCTAGGTCTTCCTTCACAGGTCAGTGGGTAGTCTATTTCGAATACAACAAATTTTTCAATTTTACAACCCCCCACCCCCCAACCACCCCAATTTCACCCCCACCCAAAAAAAAGTAGAAAATGATCAGGGACCCCTAAAACGCCTAAAAACGAAGTTTCAGCAATATTTAAATTTTTTTGTTTTTTGCTAATTACTCCGCCGCCTATGGACCGATTTTCAAAATTATAGGAACATTACCTACTACGACCCCGCAGCATACCGCTGCCCAAATTTCATCACGATCCATGCAGCGGTTGCTGAGATTACGAGGGTAGAAAAACGCGACAGACAGACAGACAGACCGACAGACAGACCGACAGACAGACCGACGGAAATGAGTGACGTGGATTTTCGTTATGTACACATCATAAAACGCCCAAAAAGTGTATTATCTCAAAATCGAAAATTTTCGCGATCACAATACTCCCCTCACCTATCGGTGTGGGAAGTAAAAGAAAAAGTAGGTTGGATCACGTATACTTGTTTTCTGTTCTGCTCTATGCCTTTGTTTTTAATGGTCTGTGGCTCTACGTCATTTGTGAAGTGTGTGACAAGTGACAGGTCACGCCTACTTGTTCCATGCTCTGTCATGTTGATAATGTGAAGTGTGACAATTTACATTCCATGTGACAATTTGTTCTATGCTGTCATCTGTGGAGTGACAATTGACAGTTCTATCTCTCGAAAGAGGAAGAACAACATTCTAACCTCAAATTTCTTCTATTTTTATAGCCCAGAACACTACTCACAGTACTCACGGACCTTATGGTTTCTGCTAACAGCAGCCAATCTTTCATTCCATTTCAAAAACTGAGACTGAGTCATTCACTGCTACCTTGACTTCTTTATTAGTTCAGACTGAATGGTACTTGCTAAGTCTGGATGAATAGCTTCGCCTTGTCATATTGGAGCATCATCTGATCCCCAGATGTTTGGGAATAATGTCCCTTGAAGGTAGAGCTACCTGAAGTGTATCAGTGTGCTCTTAAGCACCAACAGAAGTGTTCTCTAAAAAAAGATGGAAGTTATATTTCGTGCAGAGCACCCAGTCCCCTGAGCCTCCACAGGAGGGATTTTTCTTCTTTTTATTCATTTAGCATATGGTTATATAGGACATATGAAAAAAGGTCATAAAAAAAGTATCTTCTTCTATCGTGTCTTCACAGAAGGGCGTTATTGCCTCCACAGGAGGGCTTTTGTCTTCACAGAAGTGCTTTCTGCCTCCACGGGAGGGCTTTTCCTTCTTCTTCTATCCTGCCTTCACAGAAGGTCGTTTTGCCTCCACAGGAGGACTTTTGCATTCGCAGAAGGACTTCTTGCCTCCATAGGAGGGCTTTGGGAAATCTCTCCATAGGAGAAATTCCGCAGTGATTGGTGGTCCCATCATCTAATGGTATAAAAAAAGGATTGTTCCACAGGAATATCGTCGTCCACTCCTTCGTTGCTAACATAATATCCGTGCTCGTCCATAGGGGTCAATCACTTAAGCGGCCATTTTGCCGCTTGCTTCCACCATTCCTTCTGAAGTTTCTTCACGTTTCAGCGTAAATATCGCGTTTCATCCTCACTTGAACTATTCGTATCTGAGGATCCAGATATTCGTTATCGTTTTTCTATCGTAAATCGATGTCGGCCCAGAAAATAACTTGAAACATAAAATAAAAACATTGGAACGCAAATACGCGTGTGCGTACACAAAGATGAGTAATGACGTTCGTGACGCTGTGGTCATGGAGCATAGGTGCAGAGAGGAGCAGAGAGGCGCTCCAGATTTAGCTTTAAAATTTGTGGCGACATCATGCGGGAAGTTGGGGTACTACATACGTGATCATTGAGGACGAGACGTGCAGTATAATCATCTACTACTAAGTGTAGCGGGAGGCTTTAAAGAAGTTATAAAAAAATGGAGTCAAGTTGATTGACTCAGTACTTCCCACACATTACTGTGATATCAGTTTATTATTTTCCCATAGCATGAAGCTTTAGTCTGAGATCTCCTTGAAACCAAATCATCGGCAGCCTTCCCTCCCCTAAAATTGTCTTATGCCGCTAAGTAGTTCCTTCAGAGGTCAATGGACAGCCTAAAACATCTAAAAACGAAGTTTGAGTTGTTTTCATACTTTTAGTTTTTTGATTATTGCTATATACGCTGCCACTGACACGATATTTAACAAACACACGCGTTTTCCATCCTCACCACGGTAATAATACTGTGTCAAAATTTAATTAGAATCAATGTAATAGTGTCCACGTTACAGAATACAAAAAGATCTAAAGCAATAAATACTCGTATGTATGTATACAGAAAATTCTAAGTCCCTTAGTTTCCGTAATACGCTAGGCAATGTTCGGATGGACCTAAAAAGTTGATTTATGTCGCTAGGTCTTCCTTCACAGCCCCTACCCTACACCCTATTATGAATACAAGAAATTTCTCAGTTTTTCAACCCCCCACCCCCTAACCACCCCAATTTCACCCCACCAAAAAAAAAAACGCAGAAAATGATCAGGAACCTCTAAAACGCTTAAAAACGAAGTTTGAGCTGTTTTTATATTTTTACTTTTTTTTATTATTTCTGCGCCGCCACTGGCACGATTTATAAAAACCATACGCGTTTTCCATCCTCGCCACGGTAGTAATACTGTGTCAAAATTTCATTAACATCAATTCAACAGTTTCCTTGTAACACAATATAGAAGGATCTAAAGCAATACTCTCGTATGTTTACACCAGAAAAAATTCTAAGTCCTTTGGTTTCTGTAATAGGCAAGGCAATGTTCGGATGGACCTAAAAAAGTTATTTATGTTGCTAGGCCTTCCTTCATGGGTCAGTGGGCAGTCTATTATGAAAGCAACAAATTTTTCAATTTTACAACCCCCCACCCCCCAACCACCCCAATTTCACCCCCACCCAAAAAAAAAGTAAAAAATGATCAGGAACCTCTAAAACGCCTAAAAACGAAGTTTGAGGAATATTTAATTTTTTTTGTTTTTTGCTAATTACTCCGCCGCCCCTGCACCGATTTTCAAAATTATAAGAACATTACCTACTACGACCCCCCAGCATATCGCTGCCCAAATTTCATCACAATCCATGCAGCGGTTACTGAGATTACGAGGACACAAAAACGCGTACAGACAGACCGACAGACAGACAGACCGACAGACCGACAGACAGACAGACCGACGGAAATGAGTGACATGGATTTTCGTTATGTAGACATCATAAAACGTCCAAAAAGTGGATTATCTCAAAATCGAAAATTTTCGCGATTACAATACTCCCCTCACCTATCGGTGTGGGAAGTAAAATAAAAAACGGATGCTGTTACATGGCGAAAAAAGATAAAGCATAGATAAAACTCGTAATTGGGCCTTCTGACCTTCTCGACAAATACTGACACTAACATTAAAATGGCTGTGAGATAAATCTTGGGACAAGATAGCAAACATATTCTAGGACGGTAAGAATAATTGTTGTCCAAGAACGCAAGAACGGATATCCAAGATGTTTTCTACTTGATGCAGTATGCATAATTAAGTTTGTTTTTGTACCATTTTTTTTGGTATATTCTCGAAATCCCATATTCAATGAGATTTTATTTCTAATGTTCGAAAAATCAGCTTGTCAACCTTTTCCCTCGAAACAAAACTGTCACAAACTGTAACTTTAAGTTAAGTGTTACTTAAGCCAAAGAAATCTTCGGCTTTAGCTTCAAGCGCGCAGCTAACATGTTAAAGTCACACAAATTTTGCAGCTAACGTATTTTACTTCCCACACCGATAGGTGAGGGGAGTATTGTGATCGCGAAAATTTTCGATTTTGAGATAATACACTTTTTGGGCGTTTCATGATGTCTACATAACGAAAATCCATGTCACTCATTTCCGTCGGTCTGTCTGTCTGTCGGTCTGTCTGTCTGTCGGTCTGTCTGTCTGTCTGTCGGTCTGTCTGTACGCGTTTTTGTGTCCTCGTAATCTCAGTAACCGCTGCATGGATTGTGATGAAATTTGGGCAGCGATATGCTGGGGGGTCGTAGTAGGTAATGTTCTTATAATTTTGAAAATCGGTGCAGGGGCGGCGGAGTAATTAGCAAAAAACAAAAAAAATTAAATATTCCTCAAACTTCGTTTTTAGGCGTTTTAGAAGTTCCTGATCATTTTTTACTTTTTTTTGGGTGGGGGTGAAATTGGGGTGGTTGGGGGGTGGGGGGTTGTAAAATTGAAAAATTTGTTGCTTTCATAATAGACTGCCCACTGACCCATGAAGGAAGACCTAGCAACATAAATAACTTTTTTAGGTCCATCCGAACATTGCCTTGCCTATTACAGAAACCAAAGGACTTAGAATTTTTTCTGGTGTAAACATACGAGAGTATTGCTTTAGATCCTTCTATATTGTGTTACAAGGAAACTGTTGAATTGATGTTAATGAAATTTTGACACACTATTACTACCGTGGCGAGGATGGAAAACGCGTATGGTTTGTATAAATCGTGCCAGTGGCGGCGCAGAAATAATAAAAAAAAGTAAAAATATAAAAACAGCTCAAACTTCGTTTTTAAGCGTTTTAGAGGTTCCTGATCATTTTCTGCGTTTTTTTTGGGTGGGGTGAAATTGGGGTGGTTAGGGGGTGGGGGGTTGAAAAACTGAGAAATTTCTTGTATTCATAATAGGGTGTAGGGTAGGGGCTCTGAAGGAAGACCTAGCGACATAAATCAACTTTTTAGGTCCATCCGAACATTGCCTAGCGTATTACGGAAACTAAGGGACTTAGAATTTTCTGTATACATACATACGAGTATTTATTGCTTTAGATCTTTTTGTATTTTGTAACGTGGACACTATTACATTGATTCTAATTAAATTTTGACACAGTATTATTACCGTGGTGAGCATGGAAAACGCGTGTGTTAAATATCGTGTCAGTGGCAGCGTATATAGCAATAATCAAAAAACTAAAAGTATGAAAACAACTCAAACTTCGTTTTTAGATGTTTTAGGCTGTCCATTGACCTCTGAAGGAAATACTTAGCGGCATAAGACAATTTTAGGGGAGGGAAGGCTGCCGATGATTTGGTTGCAAGGAGATCTCAGACTAAAGCTTCATGCTATGGGAAAATAATAAACTGATATCACAGTAATGTGTGGGAAGTACTGAGTCAATCAACTTGACTCCATTTTTTTCGTAATGAAAATTTCATCAACTATCTGAGAATTTTCAACTCCAGTAATATAGGTACCCTGAGAAAAATGCTGTTCTTAGGTCACGGAGTCGCATCAGCTAACATACGATTTCTTCATTTTAATACGGAAAAATAATCAACAAGAAACTGTAAATTCTCACTATAATCACGCGCGAAAATTTGACGCTATCTCCCCGACTATAAAGACAGCTATAGACAACGCAACGGTCAACGGATACGATACGGCAGGAATTTTCAAGATGGCGAAAATGTAACGGTCGTCCGTCGTCTTCAGCCGCTTCAAAATCTGATTTTAGTGTCGAGTGATTTTATGCGTGTGGGTATGTGGAGCGTCATAACATCTAAGGTAATCTATTATAGGAAATCTAGCACACCTCAAATCAATTAGGTACATATCACCATCTATTCCGACAATTTCTTCAGAAACTAATAAATTATAGGCTTTTTGGTCCGGCACGTGCTCGTGCAGTATGCAAGTTCTTATGCAAGCATTGCAAGCCAGATAAAAGAAATAACCACAGTCTCGTCTCTGTCTGAGCTACATATATTTACAAAAAAAAAAAAATGGAGTCAAGTTGATTGACTCATTACCTCCCAAACATTACAGTGATATCATTTTATTATTTTTCCATTGCATGAAACCATAGTACTCTATCACCTCGCAACCAGGTAATCGCCCGCCCGCAAAAAACATCCAGCACAAAAACTCTGGTGAATAGTCTCTTGGATCTCTCTATACGAACTAGGACCAGACAGTTTTTACTCTACAATCCAACATACAATCTTTAACTGATATCCAAATCACATGGCATCCCAATTTTCCGGTATTTAAAAACAGATTATATTATCAGTATCAATCTTTAAAGGTGTACCGGGATTTTCCAACCACCTTATCCGGGACCCCATTCCCATATACCTGAGGTCGAGGTTCGCTCATATGTTTACCGAATGAAAATTATATTTTATGAATTAAAATGTTTCCAAACTCCCACTCCCACCAACAGGGTTGCCCAAAATAAAATGATCAAGACTATAACTAATTTAAATAATAAAGAAGTATTTTAAAAAAACTCTTTGTACAGGGTTGCCTAAGAAATGCTATATTTAATTTGAACTATAAAACAAATATTATTAAAAAATTCACTGCAAAGGGTTTCAGGTAAAGTCCACCTTCACTGATCTGATCACCGATTGAAAATTATATTTTAGCCGTTAAAAATGTAACTATATTTAATTTAAATTATAAATTGTTTTTTAAACTCACTGATCTTACTTGGGATTCTCTACAATAGATTTTTTTAAATATTTCTTTTATAACTCGAATTAAATATAGCTATGAATATTTTTTCCAAGCCGTTGGTTGGATTTAGAAACATATTTTAAATAATTAAATATACTTTTAATTCAGTAATCAGATTGGTAAAGGTCAATTTTACTTTCGATCTCCTACAGTGAATTTTAGAGAAATATTTTTTTATACTTGAAATTAAATATAACTATGAACTTTTTTTGAATCATCCCTGCTGGCGAGTTTTTGGAAACATATTTTAACTGATAAAATATAATTTTCATTCGGTAATCTGATCAGTAAAGGTCAATTTTACTTGGAAACCTCTACAATGGATTTTTGAAGAATATTTTCTTATATACATAATTTAAAATAAATATAGCTATGAATTTTTTAGGTAAACCTGTAAACCTCACAACCCCCGTCGCGAAACTACCCCAATTTTATCCCCTCTAAAAAAATGTGGAAAAATATCAGAAACCCTTAAAACGCCTAAAAATGAAGTTTGAATGTATACATCAGAAAATCTCTTGATTTCTGTAATAGGCAAGGTAATCTTCGGATGGACCTAAAAAAGTCCTATTATGCCGCTAGGTCTTTCTTTCATAGGTCAATGGACAGTCTATTTTGAATATAACAAAATTTTTCAGTTTTACAACCCATCTCAGTTTCACTCCTATCCAAAAAAGTAGAAAATTATCAAGAACCCCTAAAATGGCTAAAAACAAAGTTTGAGGGATATTTGATATCTTTTGTTTTCTGCTAATTACTTCGCCATCCATGCACTGATTTTCAAAATTATATCAGCATTACCTACTACGACTCTAGAGCATATCGCTCCCGAAATTTTATCACAATCCATGCAGCGGTTATTGAGATTACTCAAATTCGAAAATTTTCGCGATCACAATACTCCTATCGTCGCGGGAAGTAAAACTCAATGAAAGCTGAGACTATACTGGTTTTTTAAATGACTCTTTGTGACGTATCTTGAGGAGAGACGTTTTTTACATCCCACACCGGTAGGTGAGTGAAGTATTGTGATCGCGAAAATTTTCGATTTTAAGATAATACGCTTTTTGGGCGTCTCATGATATTTACGAAAATCCACGTCACTCATTTCCGTCGGTCCGTGTGTCTGTTGGCGATTTTCTAGCCTCGTAATATCAGTATGCTGCTGCATGGATTGTGATGAAATTTGGGTAGCGATCTGTGGGGTCGTAGTAGGCAGTGCTGCTATAATTTTCTAAATCGGTGTATGGGCGCCGGAGTAATTAGCAAATACACAAAATTTCAATTATACCTTAAACTTCTAGTCGTTTTAAGGGTTCCTGATCATTTTCTACCTAGCGGCTCGGGCTTTTATTTACATGTTGCGATCCATAAACGCTTGTTTTACCCCCTTGATACATAACATTTTAAGTCCATCAGAACATTGACTTGCCAATCGGGGTTTTGGATTTAACAGTGTATAGAAGTCCTTAAAATAAACAACTTTTTCAAATAAGTTTTTTCAAAAAACTGAAGAATAAACGAGATACAGAATCAAAAAGGAATATATGGGCGTATCAAGACGTACCTGGTCTGTTTATGTCTGTTTTTTTGCTCGGATTTTTTTCAATTCGATTTGGCATTATACCTGTCAGATAGTGCAGTAGTAGTTTTATTTATCGTTTTTAATTTTGAATTCGTAAATACTAAAAGTGGCACATTATTATAACACAACTTTTAGGATTTACCAATTTAAAATTAACTATGATAAACTGCAAGTGACTAGTGCTATAATTGACAGGTACAATTCCTGATTGATAATACAAAAATCCGAGCAAAAAACTAAATATAAACAGACTAGGTACGTCTTGCTACACAAGCCCAGATATGATTTGTTGATTCTTTATCTCGCTTATTTTTCAGTTTTCAGAAAAAAGTTATTTTTTTTAACGACGAGTTTGAAAAGTTGTTTATTTTAACGACTTCTTACACAGTTTAAAAAAAGTATCAACTTAGGACTCATCCTGCAAAGTTTTATACCCAAACTATTTCTTTTTTCGCAATAATTCAAGGGTTATAGCAAAATAAAAGTGGGAAACCAACCGCGTCCTCTCCGATCCTTATTACCACTATTTTTTCTAGATTCTAAATTTAATTTTCAGGCAAGAATCTTCCATCTTACCGAATGTTTTGTCAAAAACCGTAATCGTAAAAAATATATCTGTACAAAATCCTGGGGATGTATCTGAACGTGCTTCTTGACGGCACAGGTTCGCCAAATAATGGCCGGTATTGTCTTCTTGCTTGTCATATATTATCATTTTTATAATATGAACGTATAATTTCAAGCTTTTGATTTTCGTTATAATAATTTAAAGGCATTTTTTACAATAAAACTGGAAGTTATTGCACTTGTAAACAAAGCGATGCTTTTTACCTCGGCAAAATGTCAGAATGGCACAAAACATTACCGCATTCAATTTATTGTTTTTCTGCCGCCATGGCTTCTGGTTTACTTCCACATTTCAAAAACTTTGAAGCTAAATATTTTAATCTTTCAAAATAAGGTGGACAAACACTATATTTTTGAATACAAGAGAAAAATATATTTCTTTCTGTGATTTAAAAAAATTCAATACACATAACTTTATACGAAATAAAACGATTTTTTATTATTTTGTTTTCGTTTTTTTCCTACCAAATTCTGAATATCAAGAAAAAACTTACTGTCATGTAAAAACTTTTTTCTGTCTCTTCAAATAAAAAATATAGAGGCGTGGCGGAGTATGAGGAAACACCCGGTACACGTAGTATAGGTTTCGGTAATGTTTTGTTTGCAGCCAATAACACTGTAGGTGACGGTAGTATGCAACTTGCTTCTTAGATTTATAGTCTTAGAATTTTTTGCAATTTATAATTTTCCGAGCTACTTTCTCATTGCGAAGGATGATTTTGATCTACAAAATGTCCAAGTTTAGTGGCTTCATTATTTGTCTTTCTCTATCATGGTTTTATCACTTACAATCTGCTTTGTCGCTGACCTTCTTTGATAGAGTGTGTCGATATATTATTTTATTCATCTTCTTGTGCCTTTCTGTTATTATCTGAGAAATTATGGGCCGGCTGTACTAATGAACTCAAGTTTTGTTAAATCTAATCCTCGGCTTAGTTATACCTGGTTGATAATAAAATTCACTAGGGTTGGCACTAATGAAGCAATGTGTACTGTCATAATTATCTAAAAAATAGCCTCTTCTGGTTTGTCAATGTAACGGTTTGTGTCAAAACCGGAAAACGGCCGTTTCTGTCTCTATTTTATTTGGTCTCTTTGTTAAATTAGACACAAATCTTTCCAAAAATATAGTTTAATAAAGTGATAAGCAATTTGAAGGTTCCTCCTTGACACATCATGTCATTTGTATTTAAACCACAGCTAAACTCGGGTTTAGCCTCGGTTTACGTAAGCTCGTGTTAAGCTTGGAATGGGGAGCTAAGCCAGCATTGTGCAACGGACGTTCTGCAACTGACGTGGTTTAACGTCAGCTTACCTTGAACCGAAGCTTGAGCTTGCATTGTACAACCAGCCCTAAATCTTCGTACTCGACTTCTATCTATCGTTGCTGTCATGTTTTTGATGTCTATTTGTACTTTTTGTAGTTGTATAACAAGCGATTTTAAGTTACGCATTTTGAACATTTTCTTTCATATCGTATTTTTAACTTGGTTTTTTCTAATGGTATTGCCGTCAATTAAATGAAACGATTTTCCTTTCCACGACGTTTCGGTTTATTATATCTAAACCATCGTCAGGTGTATTTTGCTTTAGTTTGTTACATATTTTTAAGCGAAACCGTCCCTGAGGATTCAGGAAACATTCTGTTCTCAGGGACGGTTTCGCTTAAAAATATGTAACAAACTAAAGCAAAATACACCTGACGATGGTTTAGATATAATAAACCGAAACGTCGTGGAAAGGAAAATTGTTTCATTTAATTGACCGCAATACCATTAGAAAAAACCAAGTTTGAAATCTACGGTCACGAAAATATAAAATCATTATCGTATTTTTGTTTATCAAGTAATCGATATCCATGGAGCCGTGGCATGACTTTTCTCCATGGAGCTAAGATCACCTTGATGCAGCCTTTTCTTTCTATATGATGATAAACACTGAATGTTTTGTAACCAAACCAGAGGCATCTTTACCGCCACACCTTTCACACAGGAAGCATCTAAAGTATAAATATAGTTTAAAAAATAAAAAAACACGCTTTTAAAAAACATCGGACTAAAAAGTTAAAAATAAGTTTTAAAATAAGCTTAAAACAATAGTGAACGAAAAATACTAGTATCATTGTGCAAAAAGCATGTGGCATATTATTCGTAAATCGAGCTTTTTTCAAAATAATACTTGTATTTTTACTTCATTATTGTTTTAAGCTTATTTTAACAATTATTTTTAACTTTTTAGTCCGATGTTGTTTAAAAGCGTGTTTTATAGTTTTTTAAACTATACTTATTTTTAATTTTAAACTGTATTTGTGTAATGAAAATGAACAATTCTTTTATCAGTATTCATAGCACAAGCATAATCACCATTACTGCATGAACGATAAGTAAAACTATCGACCTTCCTGAATAAATTTCACAAAAATACCAACTCCCAAACAGTTGGGTGTTACGCCTTTTAAGCTTCCGTCGCTACGCCCCTGTGTAATATTAAGAAAAAGGTGTCTGCGCCATCTATTAGTCAGCCGATACGACCGCTGGGCCGACAGATTTGAAGCCGTCAAAATCGTTTTCGCGGCAAAGTTGGAGCGTTCAATGGTCGGTCAGACCTCTTAATCCAAAGGAGAGTTACTCAGAAATGTACAAATGAAGCTAATAAAAGCGTGTTAAAAATGCCGAAGTATCTGCTCCGGATGGCGAGAGTTACGTTGGTGGTGATAGAGCATGAGCGTCCCCTTTCTTTACTTTCCCCCTTATTTAGCGTCGTTCTGCACAGAGCCTCCAAACCATTAAGAGTTTAGGGTGCGTCACTTCAACTCACCCGAACTTTCAAACACAAGCAAGAACTTTTTGAGCTTCAAGCAACCTTAAACCGTACACTGAGCGAATAAACCGAATGAGCACTTCGCGCCGGATGAGCGTTTCTTCGGGCAATTTTTGATTTTCGCCTAATTGTTTTATTGACTACGTAATGCAAAATTTAGGTACAGCTAGTGTCGCGCTTATATGTATGAGTTGCTGATGAAGAAGAGGCGTACTAGATATGGTCGTCACAATTATTTCCTCAAAAAAGTCGAGATTGGTGCCTTAACTGTTCTTTTATTTTGCATGATATCCGCCGTGCCAGCAACGCGAGGCGATTTAAAAACTTTACCAGAATGTCTGAAAGTGATTTCTCATTTCTTACCAAGCATCCTCCTTTTTAATTTTATTGCTCAGCTGTCCACAATATAGGCCTTCTTTCATTTTTTTAAACAATAGCAAACACGTCTCTTGTGAAAAGTCCATTTTGTACAGGGCCTTGCGGTGTTGTGTTTGCGCGTTCCTAAACCCGTCCAGACTGAGCACGAGTTTCCTTTGATGGATCGATAACTTTCGCATCGGCTGGCGCACCGCATGAGCCTGTTCAGCGCGGTGCGTGTATACTCCAAATCTTCCACATCTGAATGCTCGTTTGGTACGAAGTGCTCATTCGGTTCATTTGCTCAGATCTGTACTTGGCTATAACACTTGAATGCTTAACACTGATTTAAACATTTTATGTTTCTCCACAACATTTACTCAAATTGATCTTCCTGATTTACCATCCTGCCTACTTGGAGTATTTGAGAGATTCTACATTGATTTTATTTATAGGCTAGGAGGACCAGACCCTCTGGACTACATATCCATGTATGCAAATCCTGGACAGCCTTTAGAAAACATTCCACCTCACTGGCATTATATCAGGTAAGGAAAATTAATATAAAACATTTTTGCTTTGAAGCAACTGCAACTGAACATTACTGAAAAAGCTTTACATGAATAACCTTACTTGACTCTACATGATTTTTACCGTATTAAATAGCTCAAGTTTTAATTGCTTTCGCAGTCTTATCATCAGTACCAAGTGCACTATATCGATATATAACTTTTTTAAAAAAGTCCATAATCACTTCTGTAACTAAGTGTATTGATAGTCATACGAGAAATTAAATATGGACATTTAAACAACGTTCTCAATGCCGTTTATCGACCTGGCGTTATTTTCTTTGCGGCGACTTTAATATTGACGCCCACACTTCTAACGCCGAAAACGATGAATTCTGTGATTTTTCAAACAAATTTAACTTAGGTCTACAAATATTTTGGCCTGCTAGGATAGGAGCTACATTATTTCAATTATTGACCAAATATTAATAAATCATGTCAGTGATGACTGATGATAGCAGCTAATAGATAATGTTATTTCTGATTATAGAACTATTTTTTCTGAATGATTTCATTTAGGCTATTCATCAGAAAATGAAACAATTTATAGCACTAGAAGGGAATACTTATATTCCAGGGACATTTAAGTATAAAATAGGCATGGTTGGGGGCACTGATTTATCCAGCAATCTGACAAGTTTTTTCGATCCTTATACCTACTGGAACAAAAGCTAACTGTTAGCGTCTTGAGATTTTTGGGAAAATAAAAGTTATAAACAAATAAAGCGTAAAAATTACATATTTTGTCTTAAAGCGGTTACGAGTAAAAAGTGTTAAATTGTAAATATTTTTAAGACAAACTGTCTTGAAGAAGATGCCTTAAGCCATAAAATGGCTGTTTCTAGATTTAAAAATATACAATGTGTTCCACCATTATGTCGACAAACTTTGAGGTATAAAAATACAATTAAAATTATCGAGACAAAATGCGAAAAAAAGGGGTCAACCTTTTAATTAATTTTTTATTACATTTTCAATTTCTGTATCACGACTCCATGGGTTCGCGCAGTTGTAGCGCCATAGCTTGATTATTTATCGACCGATTCACGACATTTTGGACTAATTTTATAGGAGAATGACTGGGCATATCAATTAAAGCAAAAAAAGATAATACCTGATAATTTGTAAGGCTAAAAAAATTCACCAAACTGAAAAAAAAAATTTGTAATGTACTTATTTGGCTTACTTACAAATAATTTGAAAAAAAGCCGTATTAGTGCCTATTTATTAAGAGATTTTAATGTTTAGCAGGATGTTTCCTGTCTAACCACATGCAATTCGTGTATGTAGCACTAAAATTTTCGACAGAATAGGCCATTTTGTATTATGACGTCTTGATCACAGCGCCATGTGTTCACGCAGTTGTAGCGCCATAGCTTGATTATTTATCGACCGATTCACGACTTTTTGGACTCACTTGATAGGGCAATGAATGGGTATATTAACTAGGGCAAAAAAATATAATATCTGACAATTTCTATGGCTAAAAAAATTCACCAAACTGAAAAAAATTTTTTTTTTGTAATGCACTTGTTTCTGTTACTTGCAAATAATTTGAAAAAAGCGTATTAGTGCGTATTTATTGAGGCAGTTTAATGTTTAGCAGGACGTTTCCTGTCTAACCACATGCAATTGGTGTATGTAGCACGAAAATTTTCGACAGAATAGGCCTTTTTGTATTATGACTTCCGTATCACAGCGCCATCTGTTCACGCAGTTGTAACGCCATATCTTGATTATTTATTGAGCAATTCACAAGTTTTTGGACCCATTTTATAGGGGAATGACTGGGCATATGCACTAAGGCAAAAAAATAATATCCGACAATTTCTAAGGCAAAAAAAAAACACCAAACTTAAAAAAAATTGTAATGCACTTGTTTTGGTTACTTGCAAATAATTTGGAAAAAAGCCATATTTGTGCCTGTTTATAAACAATGTTTAATGTTTATCAGGATGTTTCCTGTCTAACGACATGAAATTTGTTTATGTAGCACTAAAATCATCGACGAAATAGACTTTTTTATTACGACCAATTTTGAAGTAAACAAGAATTTGGTATGCACATTGTCTTTATTGGACTTCGGTACAGATTATTACTTAAATGTAATTTAATGTCCGACATTTTTATTTAGGCACGCTTGACTTCTGAAACTAACGCTCTGGGTTACTCGACGCTAAGCTACGCTCCAGTCTGTTTTCTTTGATTTCCAAGTGATTCCAACATATCTCAATTCAATTAGTTGCCTTTCAGTCATTTGGCTGAATACTAAGTAAATAATACTAAAAATAAAAATAATAAAATTTGTTCATGTAAATTGCATTTAAGTAATAATCTGTACCGGAGTCCAATAAAGACAATGTGCAAACCAAATTCTCGTTTATTTCAAAATTAGTCGTAATACAAAAACCTATTTCGTCGATGATTTTAGTGCTACATAACCAAATTGCATGTGGTTAGACAGGAAACATTCTGCTCAACATTAAACTGTCTCAATAAATAGGCACTAATACGGCTTTTTTTCAAATTATTTGCAAGTAACCAAAACAAGTGCATTACAAAAAAAAAATTCTTTTTCAGTCTGGTGAATCTTTTTAGCCTTAGAAATTGTCAGATATTGTATTTTTTGCCTTAGTTGAGATACCCAGTTATTCCCCTATAAAATGAGTCCAAAAAGTCGTGAATCGCTTGATAGATAATCAAGATATGGCGTTACAACTCCGTGAACACATGGCGCTGTGATACAGATGTCATAATACTGAAAGGCCTATTCAAATTTTAGTGCTACATACACGAATTGCTTGTGGTAAGACAGGAAACATCCTGCTAAATATAAAAATGTCTTAATAAATAGGTACTAATACGGCTTTTCAAATTATTTGTAAGTAAGCCAAATAAGTGCATTACAAAAAAATTTTTTTTTCAGTTTGGTGAATTTTTTTAGTCTTAGAAATTATCAGGTATTATCTTTTTTTGCTTTAGTTGATATGTCCAGTCATTCTCCTACAAAATGAGTCCAAAATGTCGTGAATCGGTCGATAAATAATCAAGCTATGGCGCTGCAACTGCGCGAACCCATGGAGTCGTGATACAGAAATTGAAAATGTAATAAAAAATTAATTAAAAGGTTGACCCCTTTTTTTCGCATTTTTTCTCGATAACTTTAATAATATTTTCATACCTCAAAGTTTGTCGACATGATGGTGGAACACATTGTATATTTATTGCTTAGAAAATTGCAAAAACCCATTAAAATGAATAGAGGATTCTAATATTGCACCAAAAGTTAGCCCCCGACTATGAGATCCAAATTTCAGTAGGATTCATCAAACAGTTTGAGTGATATTGAATATGTTTATTCCACATTTTTTTGCTACGCTACAAGACAGAAAACAAGAAAGCATACTGCAATTCATTTTTAATGGCTTTGAGTTCGAGATCATTCAGCTAAACCAAAATAACATTGTTCTAATGTAACCCATAAATGACAATATCACACATAAAATCAGACAGGGACACAAGGTTCACGCCCAGGGGTCTTTCAGTGATCGCACATCCACCTGTCAATCTTGTATAGTGATGCATTGGCTTTATGAACCAGCTCTGCCTGTTCATTTGCCACCATAACTAGTGCCAGATCATCGGCGTATGCTACCGCCTTTACGCCGGTGGGCAGCGGAAGCTTCAGCACCCCATCGTGCAGGATGTTCCAAAGTGACGGCCCTAAAGCAGATCCTTGGGGCCCCCCTGTTGTCATAGAGATTTCGGTTCCGGCAATGCAAATTGATCTGGAGTCTAGGTAGCTGCTTATAAGATTCCTTAGGTATTTTGAAATCTTCAGCTTTCCTAGTTCCTCCATAATCATGCTCCACGAGGCTGTATTAAAAGCATTGCGGACATCCAGCGTCACCAACGCACACCATTTCTTCTTGGTATCTTCCGCAATCCTCGTCACCGTTTCCAGGGTATCGATGGTGGATCTCCCCGAGCGGAAACCGAATTAACATGGCGAGAGTCCTCCTGCCTTTTCGATCTCTTTCTCGAGCCTCTGTCTTATCAGGATTTCGTACAGCTTTCCGATGGTATCTAGCAGGCAAATTGGCCTGTATGAAGAGGAAAGCTCTGGTGGGTTTCCGATCTTGCTAAGAAATACCACGTTTGCCCTTTTCCGCGCCTTTGGTACGGTTTGCGTTCTCAGAAGGTGGTTAAATATACCGGATAGCAGCTGAACGAACGATGAACGAACACGAATCTCTTCTGCAGAAGGTAGGCAGCAAGCCATCATTCAACACTGCCATGTCCATCGCCGCTATCCACTCGCCGCATAGGACTCTCCCCCTTTTATCTTAGCTTAAGTTGGCTCCTGAGAAAACAGAGGCAACTATAATGCGCGACCCAAGGAGCAAGAGAGCTAACGTGGTCTTTCAACTAAAGGGAATGCAGGTCCTACCAAGCAAGTCCATAGTGTACCTCGGAGTCACACTGGATAACGAGAGGTGTTACGGAGAACATCTTAAACGAGTAGTGACAAAGGCTGAGAAGAAGGCGGCGATACTGTCGCGAGTGATGCCAAATGTAGGAGGGCTCAGTAGCAACAGAACGGCACTACTGTGCCAGGTTGTACAGTCGGTCGTCATATACGGAGCTCCTGTGTGGTGTAAAGCCACGAAAAGGAAAAGGTACCAGAAGGTCTTAGACAGCTTGCAGAGAAAGTCTCTGCTAAGAGTGGCCAGTGCTTATCGCACAGTATCTACTAAAGCCTTGCAAGTTATAACGGCGATACCACCATTATACTTGCTGGCCGAAGAGAGGACACTGATCCGCCATGGTCAAGCTGGCAATGCGATAAGCCGAGCTGAGGCTAAAAGGCTGACAGCAAGTAAGTGGCAAAGCATATGGAACGAGACCACTGATGTCGGACAGTGGACGAAACGACTAATACCGTCGATAAAAGAATGGGCGGAATGCAGTCATCGGCAGACGTCCTATTTCCTAACGCAGGCACTGTCTGGGCACAGGCCTTTTCGAGTGTATATGAAACGGATAGGACGGGTGATGGCCGAAAGATGCTTGCACTGCGAGGCGGAAGATTCGGCCGAGCATGCCCTGTTTCCGTGCGACCGATGGGGGGCGTACAGACAGGAGGCAAGTCAAAAACTGGATGGGGAGCTGACCCCAGAGACTATGGTCCCGCTGATGTTGTCCAGCGTAGAAGCATGGACCATCATACATGAGATGGTCAACAAAATACTCTTTGCAAAGGAGAAAGGGGAGCGCCTTCAAGGATAAATGAGGATTGGAAGTTATTCATAAGTGGGTTTTAATCATTACCTCGTCTTTTGCACTGCGAAGAATATCGTTCACGATGATGCCCGGTGCAGATGGAGATATAGCATCAGAGGTAAGGAAGAGGGGTCTTTCAGTGCAACTTTTCTCTGGCAGGTGAACCCAAGGTTCAAATCTAAGCCTATCTATAGTACCTATAATAATTTTACCTAATACTGTTTTTGGCCCCGCTAATAAAGTTCAGAAATTTATGAATCAACTCTAGATCTCTGTTTAACAAAGCAGAAGTAAGTAAGTTTAAGCTTCCAGAAATGCTTTGCTAGTAATTAACCGCCTCGTAGTTTAGACGACAAGTGAAAAGATGTAGTTGCTGATGCCGAATCGATACCTCGGAATGCTGACGTAGTTTCTGCGGGATGTTAGAAGTTTATGAAATATTGGTTGGTGTTTAGGTAGTTCTGGAGTAGCTCAAGTGTAGTGACATTGATTTTATTTGTGACAAACTCTTCATAATATCCTTCTCAGGCGTTTCTCATTTCATAGCTAAGTTGGGGAATGATGTGTTAGGATTGTTTGTTGATAGGGTGTAAAACTAAAATTGTTGCTATTTAGAAACTTTTTTGTCAGAATCACTGTGCTATATAAGATCTACCTCAACTACATGGGTAGTGTGGTAGTGTGAAGCCACCTATATAAACCCTTCAGCAGATCAAGTGCGTGCGAATGGGAAAATAATGCGTAAGTGTTTTCTGAAAATCAATTTATCAAAAGATAAAAGAATTGATATCAGTCTGTCATGTAGGATACAACATAATACCTAAAAATATGGAGTTGAAAATAAATCACAAAAAACTCACAATATGTATGGTGGAATAAGAAGTAGAAAATAACTAAGTATTGGCTTGCAAATTTCCGAATACCCCGGAATCACCTTTAACACAGAGAAAAATTAAGAAATTTGATGTTGTTGGAGCCTGTCCACCTTTGTTATTATTTCCTTGATTATTTATTTAACAATAATGATCTACTTTTATGCTTATAGTAATAGTAATAATAGTAATTTATCCACTCTTGATATACAAAATTAGAAAAACAAAAAAGGGTAACTAAATATAGTAATTTCAATATTTATTTACCCTTTTCTTGTTTTCCTATTTTTGTATCTCAAGACTAAATAAATAAATTACCATTTTTTTTACTGTTACTTTTGTGCTCATAAACAAATAGAATATTTTTTTGCTATTGAGTTTACATAATGACTCCTTGCATATCTGAAAAGTCGGCATCACTAAACTTTTTTTTTGGCACTAGGATGTTTTCCCATCAGCCAGAACCAGATTATTTAGTGAAAGAAATGAAAGTTATAGAAGAGAGGAATAAAAATGTAGAGGGGAAAGTAAAACTATAGGGAAAAAAGAACTCATGTGGAGGTCCTCAAAACTGTAATGTCTTAGCTCTCTGGTATTTACCAGCTATCATGAACGATTGAATCCTGTCCATCTCAAAGCTGTCGCTTACAGACTTTAATGACTGTAGTAAATATATTAAAAAGGAAGATTGATCTATAAGACCAATCAACTATAACCTAATTAACAAAGCTAGAGGCAGGGAAGGGAAAAGGTATTGACTGGGGCACACATTTTTCTCGCCCAGGGGCCCAGCAAGGCATTTTTTCATTTCACACACAACAAATAGGCCTACGGTAAGGAAGGATGGGGGAGGTTATATCCACATACAGAGGTGTACAACAAAGGTCAACCTAAAACGAGAGCTAAATTGTAAGATCAGAGTTTTTTAGAAATTTAATAACACATGAGATGGAATCGGGTCTTTCAAGTGAGAAAATGTGCGAAGTATTTAAAGGGACAGATTAACCACATTTCACTAGGTCCTCATAAAGTGCATCACAACGAGGTAAGGACTTGGAGCAGCCGAAGAAACGGTGGTCCAGATCCCCATAGAATCTGCAAACATCACATAAATTGGATGGGCTCAAATTGAGTCTCGCAAGATGTGATGGGAATATGCCATGTCCAATTTTAGCACGAATGATGCAAGATATGTATTTCCTTGGTATCCTAAAATGATTATGCCAGTTAGATTGTGGGAGCGTAGGATGAATAAGGTTATATCTTGTAGGATATATAACGCTAAACGACGCCGGCCTAAAAACCCAAGAACCACAACTTATTAATAATTTAATATTTTCACGTAAGAGGATCCCTTTTTCTCTTAGCTCCATGATTATCTCATCTGTACCCTTTAGCAACAACAAGTGTTACACCTGTGACATTGGCTAGTCAATGTGACAGCCACAGTGCATCTAACCTTAAAATAACGAACATGGATGTAAACAATTCAAAAACTGATGCCCCAATAACACCTGGTCAAGTAAACACTGCAATACTTCAAGCAACTATGACTACTGCAATGAAGGAAATACAGAAGTTAGGTCAAGACTTGCCAGACAAATCTGATGTTCATATCGAATGGAAACAGGTTAGGCGCAGGAGTAGACGCTTCTTGGTAGGAGGGAATGAGGATTGTAGTCAAATTCAGACGGTTCCAAAGTATGTGGTGTTGCATGTAACGAGGCTTTCTCCTGGAACAAAGCCCGAGCATCTGAAGGCTTTCTTGGAACCCAACTTTCCGGATGTGCAATGTGAGGAGCATCCATCAAAACGTCCTGACTACTACTCATCCATGAAAGTTACCATAAAGCAGGAAGATTTTAGGTGTGCTTAGAAACGTGAAGTGTAGCCTGCTGGTGCGATTGTGTCAACGTTTTTCAACAAAAAGAGGATGCTACCCCAGTAGGTGGATCCTCACGAGCAGGAAATTCAACAGAAAAAGATGTAGGAACCCATAATAATATCTTAAACGTATATTACCAAAATGCTCGTGGCCTTCCTACAAAGACGAACCAGTTTTATGAGACCATATCCTGTGAAAACTATGATGTAGTTGTTATAACAGAAACTTGGCTGACAGGCAGTTTTCTCGATCAAGAGTTGTTTGATTCACGCTACAGCAACACATTGTCTAGAGGGGGAGTTGTACTTGTGGCTGTGAACAAGAAATTTGTAACAGGAAAAGTTGATGTAATTTTAGATTGTGATATTGAGTGCTTACTGATTAAATTAAGGCTAAGGAAAAAACTTCTTTATATATGTGGTGTCTACATTCCTCCAAATAGGAGTATAGACCAATATGAGCGATTTTTAAATGTATTTGATTGTATTTTAAGTGATAACAGTGATATTTTAATTTTAGGAGATTTCAATATTCCCTTCTACCATGGAGAGGAACATAACTGTGAAAAAAAATTTGCTCAATCATTTCCTAGAGTTCCATGATCTTAAACAAAGTAATAATATTTTAAACCATCTGCATAGAAAATTAGACCTAGTATTGTGTAACTGTTTGTTAGAAGTTAAAAAATGTGAATATCCTTTGGTTCAAGAGGATTCCTACCATCCATGACTGAATGTCTTGGTTCCATTAGGTATAACTGATTCCACAGATGCAAAAGGCATTAAACCAACATACGTATATGACTATTCAAAAGGTGATTTTTTACTTTTATACAGACTTTTAAAAAATATGGATTGGTCTTTAGAACAATCTGCAGATGTTAACCATTGCCTACAAACTTTTTATGCTAAAATGTACACTTGCATTGAACAAGCAGTTCCAAAAAAAGTGCAAAGAGATACTGCTAAAAATAAATATATCCTCCATCTTTTAGTCCTAAATTAACTAAGAAAATTAAATATAAGAATAGATTGCACAAAAATATACAACGAAGTAAAGCAAATTCACTAAATATTGCTGAGTATGAAGAGTTAAGAAGTATTATTAAATGTCAAATAAATCATGAATTTAAATTGTATAACACTCAGATAGAAAACAATATTAATACGGATCCCAATTCATTTTGGTATTACATAAACTCTAAGAAAAATTGTAATTGCATTTCTTCTGAAGTAAATTATGAGAGCCAATCATTTACTAATCCTCAGACTATAGCAGATGCCTTTGCACTATACTTTGGGTCGGTATATCAAAATTCAGGTAGGCCAGACCTTAATTTTACTGGTGGACATTTTAGTTTCTCGCTTGTAAATAAAGATAAAATTATAAATAGTATTAAGCAACTTAAACCAAAGAAAGCCACTGGCAGTGATTGTATACCAGCATATATATACAAGGGTTGTGCAGAAATTCTGTCTGTTCCGCTGTTCAATAGGGCTATTGAATGTAATCATTTTCCTGATCAACTAAAGTGTACCATTATCACTCCAATTTATAAAGGTAAGGGGGATAAAAATTCTATAGAAGATTATAGACCGATAAGTGTATTGAATTCTATTGCAAAAATATTTGAAAACATATTGTACAATGATATACTTCAAACATTTAAAAATGACTTTGCTAAGGAGCAACTTGGCTTTCTGCCTGACAGATCAACAGTAACAAACCTCACTATTCTTACGGATACAGCTGCTGAGGCAATTTCAAATAAAAATCAATTGGATGTGATAATGACAGACTGTGCGAAGGCTTTTGATAAGGCGGATCATGGAGTTCTAATCAAAAAATTGAATGCATTTGGTTTCTGTGATGCTGCCTGCAAACTCATGTATTCTTATCTGATATCTAGAAACCAACAGGTTAAAGTTGGTAACAAACTTTCGAGAAGTACCGAGAATATTATAATATAATAATATAAGTACTAGTTCAGGAGCGGCGGGTACATGGGTGCAGGGGTACACTTGCACCCAAAGAAAAATGTTATGGGGTGCGTAACAGCCCATAGCACAGTGATGTGTAACCCTGAAAAGTTGGCTATAACAACGGACGGTGCCAGTGTTATCTTTTAGTCTCGTAAGACACTAGTAATGGAAACTTTGACTTATTGCAATTTTTGAAATCATACTGGCGTACTACACGAATCAGGAAGCACTGATGCGAGTCATCCGGTATTAGGTGATTCGAGACAATAAAGTAATTCGATGATCGAATCAGTTGATTCAAGTAATCGAGTCACTAGGCTACTCTTATTTGTCACAAAAAAGATAATGATCATTCAATTCTTCAATCCTTCTTATAGAGCGACCCGGTGAACCTTTGCTCTTTGGTCAGTCGTGTCGGTCGATTTTTTTGACTACTCAGAGACCAGATAACGTCAAAGTAAATAAGAGAAGAAAAGGAAAAGAAGGAAGAAGAAGATCCTCCTCTTTAGGAGACAGTTCGGCGGTTGGAGGTTATAACTTGACTACTGTTTGCAGATGACTTCAAAATGTTTGAAGTAATTAAGAACGCTGATCACTGCGCAGCCCTACAGGAAAACCTAGATAGGGTTACAGAGTGGTTTAATAAAAACAAGATGCACTTAAATATAAGCAAATGTCATGTGATAACTTTCACGAGGGTGAATCAAATAAACTTTAGGTATACAATAAGTAATTTAAGTCTTGATAGGGAGACTGAGTGCAAGGACCTGGGAGTACATCTGCAATCAACCTTAAGGTTCAATAGTCACTATAAGATCATTGTTGGTAGGGCACTGAGAGTCCTAGGCTTTATCACTAGAAATTCTAGATATCTTGAAATAAAAACTGTGATAAGATTATACAATGCATTAGTTAGACCACATTTAGAGTATGCCTGCATAATTTGGACACCACAGGCAGAAGTTCACTGTAATATGATTGAAAAAGTTCAAAAAAGATTTCTGAGATATCTGTTTGTTAGAATGCATGGTGTGTATCCATATATGATCTCTTACAATGCAATGTTGAGTGAATTTAGCATGAAAAAATTAAGTACAAGACGAAGTATGCAGTGTGTTATATTTGTATATTATGTAGTAAATAGTCTTGGGTATAAACACAGTTATTTAATAAATAGAATTATATTCAATGTTCCTAAAATTGCACTTCGAAATACTGAAGTCAAACTATTTTATGATAATGTATCAAGCAGTTCACCATTAAATAATATGGTTCGTGAATGTAACAGACTGATAAGGGAATCTGGTATTGATCTAATGAATACAAATACAATCTCCATAAGAAATCACCTTTGGGTGTGTGCAGGAGGATAAATAAATAAATAAAATAAAAAAGTATCTAGGTGAGGGATATAGAATGCACACCCTGAACCCAAGGCTGTTTTCGATGCATCTCTATAAATAAAATTGTTGCTTGACATGGATCTCTTGGAGTTTATTCTTAATGAGTTGCGGATGATTGTCGTAGTATGGAAACACAGCATTAATACCTGACAGAAGATCGAAGTAATCAATATCTTTTTGTGAAGGCGAGGCTCTTGGGGTGTCTTGTATGATATTGGTACTACACTGAATGGCACTGCATATCGGAGGACTGTTCTTTTTAATCCAATAGTTGCCTATTAAGTCCAAAGTGTTTAGCCGGTACACTTTGTTTAATAGTTGCGAATTGTGGATTTGAATCTTGAGCAAAAATCTGCTTGCTAACATTTCCCTCCGAAGGTGTAAGGGGGCTTCCTGCGCTTCTGCTCTGCATCACTAAACTTACTAAATATCGTAGGTCAATATGTGCCAAATTTAACGGTTTTTTTAAATTCACAGCTCCTTTTTTATAACAATTAAGGAATATTGATTTTTCATATTAAAAAAATTGCTTATTATTAGTTGGGTCTTAAAACAGCATACTTTTTTAGCATTTGAAAATACCGAGGTCTCTTAGGGATGCGTTTTTTATGAGTTTAAAAAAATTATAGATTGATATCAAATCATCCTGTAATATAATGTCCTATTTCAGTTTTGGTCTATCCGATTTACATGGAGATGGGCGTGTGCACGATACTACTTGTCCCGATGGTGTTTCTGGATTTGGATTTGAGCTAAGTTTTCGCTTAAAGAGAGAACCAGAGGAAACATCACCCCCTACATGGCCCGCCGCACTTATGCAGTCTTTAGCTAAATATGTCTTCCATTCAGGTAAATTTGTGTTACATAAATATATTACTTCCTGAGGAACCAAGAAAGTTGATACATTCAGAGAATTAGACTCAAATGAAAGGATTATTCCGTTTCCCACTTCAAAAAATAAATCTGTTATCTTTTTTCTGTTGAGTGGTAATACATAAATCTTAGGCAAGTACGGAAATTAAGCCTTTTGCATCTAGATTAGAAGCTTCTGTACCAAGCCAACTGGCAGACAATGATTCTTTTCGCATATTTTTTTATTGCGTTATATTTGAAAATTCGAAAAGTAAATAATAATAACCGTCTTAAGTTTCTAATCCATAGTAGGCGAAATTTAGGCACGTGCCCCCTCTTACATTTAACCTATGACAGATTAAATATAATATAAAGTATTATAAATACTGCAGCTAAATAGTCTACATATAGTAAATACATAAAGCTATAATTTATATGATCATAAATGCTTGTCGCGAGATTTGCGTAAGTACCTATAAATATTTAATTAAACTGAAATTTTAAAACAATTAAACTTAGCAGATTAAGTTAATTGATTATAGGTACTAGTTTATTTATAGAAGTAAATCGCGCTACCAGCTTTTATGATCATATAAATTGTGTATAATGAGGCTATAAGTTGGTATGTTAAAATTTTAAAGGAAAATTTGATTTTCTTCCTTTTACAGTATTCAAATAAAAGCTTTTTTTAAGGTTTTTCTTTTAATTTATTTTTTACTTTTTGGTCATTAACCTGCATTTTCATTCTCAGCGAACTCTTTCATTTTATACCCATACTACAGGAAAGCATAAAAACTTCAAAAGTCGGCCATATTGGACTTAGAGTGATGTCAGAATATTTTTCTAATTATTCTTGGCGAGCCCTTTCATTTGATACCCATATTGCAGAAATGCATAAAAAATAATTATTCCGCCGTCTTAGATGGTTCGTAGTATACGATTTAGAATAACGTCACATTTTTTGAATTACCCTCAACAAGCTCTTTGGTATCCATATTGTAGAAGTGTATGAAAAACAACTGTTCAGCTTAGATGTTCCGCTATATTGAACTTAGATAGACGCCACATTATTCTTCGAGTTAACCTTATCAAGCGCTTTCATTTGATACCATGTTGTACAAATGCATAGAAAATAACTTCCGCCATCTTGGATTTCGAAAGACGGCACACAGCTTATTGTGAATTGTCATCCAAACTAAACATGTATACAATATTTCAGCTTTGTCGGTTTAAGATATCTGCCACAAAATTGCGTAGCAAGATTCTATTCAAACAAACATACATATGTAGATACATACTTACATACATTGCAAGTTGAATAAAAGCTTTTAAAAAGGAAGTAGAACGAACACAAACCACTAAAAACTACAGCGCCTAGCAAACCTAAAGGGGTTCATTTAAAAGAAAGGTTTTAAAACTTTCGCGTAGCTGTAATACAGGCATTGTTTTATATAGAACGACTGCGTTATAAGTAAATAATCAACTGAAAAACGTGCTTGAATGCAGAGGTATGATGAGAGTTTGGGGTCTATTCTGTAAATTTCTGGTTATTTTAAACAGGGTCGTTGACAAGTTAATTACAACACCAAGGTTAAAAATTTAACCATCGCTATATTCGGTAGACATAAATATTTAATTGGGTGGTTATACGAGATGCTTTTAACTGATGTGGTTAAAAATTAGTATACAGGCAAACACCTATGCATGCGATATTGTCAAGTCTCGTGCTGGTGTACTCAATATAGGTTAAGTTGAAAAACAGCGACTAGCTGACACTTCCCTATTTACCTACGAGGTAAATAAAATCCATATATTTATTTAATCTTGTGTATGAAATATTTTATATCATATGTCGCGGTGATGTTTTCTAAATGTCTGGCAACATTGGACGTTTTGGCAAGGCAATGAGCATTAATTATTTTAACCATACATTATGTTTAATGCCGTTACAGAATAGGCCCCTTAGACGTCGTGGGAATTACATCTAAATATTAACTTTTCGGCAGAGATACGGTGGACTAGATGTACTTAGTAATTTTCTCAAGAGTATAGCAAGGCGCGCTTAAATATTTTATCTATTTTTAACCAACGTAGCTGCAATATTTGATTAGACACATGGCCGAACTTTCGTAGGTTGAATATGAATGGCAGTAGGAAGTTCGATTTTTTTATATTAATTTCTTGAATCTATATTAAGATAATAAACATTGAAACAGTTATTAGGAACAGAAAGGACCAAAAACAAAAATCTCATAATCAGGGCTGGCATTGTTGTTTATAGAATTCGCAATACCCTTCGTGCGATAGCAAGTATAGCTTACATTCTAGATGTGAAAAACTCGTTCTCGTACGACCATCCATAAAAACTAATTCAGTATACTCATCTGTTCTATAAAAAAACCAAATATCATGCATTCCACAGATACACAACCTGTAATTCCACTTTCAGAATAAATTTCGAAATATCGTAATTGGTATGATATCAGTCGTGTAAAATGCATGTAAACTGTGACACCTTCAAGTTGTCTCGCGCACGGTTTTTACCATACTTTTTTTATTTAATAAAAGTTGCATATAATTATATATTTTTTATTATTTTGGTTTTAGAAGCGATGATATCACTAAAACCCATTATTAACCAATGCATGTTCATTTTTTTTAATCTAAAATGCCTTTTGACAGGTAATATCTTGCGACCTGGTGACCATGTTTCTTGGCACTGTGCTCTGGATAACAGCGAATCTCGTATCCAACACATGCTGATGGCTACGGATACTCAACTAAAAACAACCCAAACTCCATTTGGTGCTGTTGACTTCATACAAATTGTTGGCATTGCTTCTGAGGAACTGAAGGCAGCTCAACAGTGGAACGGTGCGCAAGTATTGGATCTCATCTCTAGGTTACATCAGTACGTATGAAAACTAACAGTTGGTTAATTGGACCACTGAGTTGCAATAACAACAAGTTTCATAAAACCTTTTTCTCTCCACACCTTAGGTGAGGGGACTATTATTGCGATTAATAACACTTCTGTTTTGCGATAATCAGGTCACGGTCTGTCAGTCTGTTCTTTCTGTCTATACCTCTCTTCATAAATCTATGTCCGTCTACCTTTGTCTATCTACCTCTCTATATTTCCATCTGTCTATTTATCTATCCATATCTCTATATCTCTAGCTGTCTTATTTACTTAAAAACTGGGAGTGGATCATTCTTGGCAGTACGCAACTTTTGTTTTGCAGTCAAGTTGATTTAGATGATATAAGATCAGCTTTTACCTCAATTGAAATTGTTGGTTGCAAGATAAAAATAGATGTAACTACTATTGTGCAATACTCGGTTTATGTATCATGTGTAATTCCTCCAACTGAATCAGAATCGTTTCTTGATGCATTTGAATCTCTGAACTACCGAACTATTGGTTAGAGTACTGTACATTGATCATTTGCATCGTTTAATATTAGAGATAAGTATAGATCATTTTGTTCTGTTCTCAACCTTCAAAACTATAATAGAGTTCCAAACCAAATTGGTCGATTTCTTGATTTAATATTGTCTAACATAAATTGCTTTGTTGGTCATGGCATTCAATCGCTCATTAAAGAAGATGCAGAACACTACCCTACATTGTATTACGAGTTTGATCAAAGAAATGTCACCTCAGTTTTCAGTTAGTAATGATAATATCAGGCTCAATTACCGTCAAGTCAATTTCCCAGCAATGTATGGCGAACTTTTAAACCTAGATTGGTCCTCTATAGAAGCTACTGCAAATATGGATGAATCATCTGTTGTTTGAAATTTGTAGACAAGGTAGATGTTTCAAAAGGTCTGTTTCGGACTTCCATTGTCTAGATAATTTTAGATTATAATGTTTCGATTGATATGGTATTGTCCTGTGTGTGATGGTTTTCTGTACACCTTGGTTTCTATTTCGTTGTTTCTTCTCATTACCAAGACATCCAAAAAAGGAAGGCTGTTGTTGTTCTCTTCTTCTTTTGTGAACTTTATCACAAAAGAAAAAAGAAGAAGAGAACAACAACAGTAGTGCAGTGTAGTACAGAAAACCAACACACACAGGACAATACCTGCATTATACCTCGAACCATCCAACATCAACAAAGAAAGGAGTTATTCGAACCTAGGTCGATCGAGCCAAGAATATTTGTAATACACGTCAGGGACTAGAAGAAGAACTGCGCCAAATTAAAGAAGCTCTGTCAAAGAACGCATATCCCAAGAGACTAGTGGAAACAACAATGCAAGAGGATGATACTAGCAGAAATAAAGGTCCTGAAGAGCACAGGCATTCACTCGGTATACCATACGTCAAAGGACTATCAGATACAGTCAGAAGAATAGGACAACACTATAAAATTCAAACACGATTCTCAAGAAGCACCAACGAAGTCTACTAACGAAAACAAAACCCAAGACTGAACATCAAGAAACTAAAAACTGCATCTACGAAGTACCATGTGAATGTGGCAAAGTATACATTGGAGAAACGAAAAGACCTTTGGAAGTGAGAACTAAGCACAGACTCAACACCCAGAGAGCAGAGACAGGAAAGTCCGGAATAGGAGATCACGCTTGGACCGCGCACCATAAAATTATTTGGGAAGATGCTAAGGTTATTGACAAAGAACCTTAATGGTATCGCCGGAAATTCAAGGAAGCAGCTTATATGGCCAGCAACAAAAACGTGTACATCAAGCCCAGTGTGGAAATCAGACCAATATGGCAACCGCTCATAAGACATATAAAAAAAACTAAAATTGGATAGAAAAAACTTGGACACAAACGTGGGACTCAATGACCATCCAACGACCACGTCATCATCAGCAAGAGGCGAGGTCACTGACGCACTTGGTAGAACGGGCACCAGCCAATCAGAACAAGCCACGAAAAAGACACGTCAGCTAGACGAGAATAAATAGCAATGAAAGGAACATGTTCGTCAGTTTATCTGAAGACGATTGAAGATACCATATCAATCGAAACGTTGTAGTCTAAAATAATATAGACAATGGAAGTCCGAAACAGGCCTTTTGGATGAATCAGGTATCAAGCTATTTGATTTAATTAATACGGCTCCAATCATGAGTCGTACATTTCCCCCATCGTTCACTAAATAAATTATTAACAATATTAAAGCTAAAGACAACTGCAAGGTAAAATATGAAAAAATTAAAACATCTACATATCTCGATAAATTTAAGCTATTAAGAGATTGGATTCAACAACAAATTGTGGTTTAATATGCTGCATACGTTCAAAGCACCGAAGATGCTATACGCGAGTTTTGGTCTTCTGTAAACATAAAACGTGGGTGTTTCAGAATCCCTGGTTGCGTGGTTTTTGAGTCAAATACGTTTGATAATTCTCAGTTAATAGTAGATGCTTTTCCTGGTCACTTTTCTAGCGTCTTCTTGCGTTTTGATACTACTCAGAGGATTAAAGTAGTAACAAGCTGCAATGTCCCTCAAATAACAATTCATCATATTTCCGAGTTAGATGTTATAGGAACCTCGAAAAAATAAAAAAATAATATGACTTCTGGCTGCGACAGCATTCCTAGCTTCTTAATATTAGACTGTATTTGTCGCTTATTGAATGCAGAACTATCCTAGTCCCAAAATGCAAATTTTATAGTAGCGCATTTTTTCTTATTTAAGTCCAAACTAAGACCCAATTTGGAATCATAATATATTCATGGATACTCATCCGAACAGAACTCACAAAACACAGAATGTCACATCCCAACGCATGCAAGGAAAGGCTCACCATAGACAGAAAACTAGGGGGCAGAGGAATTATAGATATACAGTCACTTCATACATAACAAATAAAATCACTAAGACATTTTTTTCCACAGTAAACAAACAAACTTGCATAAAGCAATAGTAAAAGCAGTCAAAAACTACACACCACTCGCCCTTTCTTGTCCAGACCACGCAGCAGAGGCACACAACCACATACAAGCACAACAAGAAAAAATAAATACCTGGTCGCAGAAGGCACTCCATGGCAAACATAGATACCGTGTTCCGCAAGGCCACGTTAATGAAAAACAGTCATACACCTGGCTGCAGGATGGCCAGCTCTTTCCGGAAACGGAAGGTTTTATCCTTGCTATCCAGGACCAAGTGATTGCGACACGAAATCACAAGAAGTACATAATAAAAGATCAATCCATCTCTGATGATAATTGCAGAAAATGCTACCAACAAAAGGAAACAATAGAACACATAACTAGTGCATGCAAAACTCTCGCTGGAACTGAGTATACAGCGAGACAACTCTGCAGCCAAAGTCATTCACCAAGCACTAGCCACAACAAACAAGCTAATTGAAAACATAGATCCATATTATAACTACACAGCGACCTCAGTACTCGAGAACAATCAATTCAAACTATACTGGGACATTGAAATACATACAGACAAAACCATCCCAGCAAATAGGCCAGATATAGTTTTCCAGTCAAAGACATACAAAGTGACCTACATAATAGATATTGCGATTCCCAATGATATGAACATCCAAAACACCTACGCTGGGAAGATATCTAAATACACCGATCTCGCCATAGAAATAAAACGACTATGGAAACAAAACAAAGTTGTCATTGTCCCCCTCGTTATGTCGGTCTCAGGCCTTACTCCAAATACATTTACACCACACCTGCAACAATTGGGCCTGGATGAAAAGTTACGGGACGGCTTACGTCCATCGACAAACGCGGCTCTACGAGTGCTCTACTTAAGACACTTATACGGTATCGATGAGACACCGGTGCTGCCATACGCTCCAGGGGATATAGAGTCCGTTGTGGAGAACGAGAGATGCCGGATTTACTGGAACTACTCGTTCCCCACGCTCGAGCTTGTACAAGCAAACAAGCCCGACATAGTCCTTCTCGACCACCAACAGAAGACGATGTTCGTTATTGAGTTTTCGGCGCCTGTCGAGGTGAACATCGTCTCTAAGGAGGAGGAAAAGCGGACCAAATATCAGGAGTTGCTCAGACAACTTCGCAGGCTCTGGCCAGACTACACTGTAAGTCTCCTGGTTATGGTCATTGGATCCCTAGGTGGAATGAGGAATACGCTGCTCTCTGCACTGCGCAAAATACCGGTGTGCCGTGCGGCGGCGCACATCTTAGCCGCCAGAATGCAGAAGGCAGTCATCCTTGGGTCCCTTCGTCTACTTAGGTCGCACGATTCGCGGACCCAGTGATTGCTCACCTCACGGTGTGAGGAGTAGTCATTTGGTAATGGAACAGCAGCTCGGTGTGTCGGAGCCCGGGCTGCACTTTTTTGTTTTTTTTTTTAATAATAATGCCTTTATTCCTGAACATGACAGAACAATAATAAATATGAAACCCAGGATTATCCAAAAGACACGCTGATCGGAAACCTCAAAAGGAAGTTCACCACATTTATCCATGCCCAATAAACTTTGAAAAAATCAATTTCTATCAATAATTATTTATTGACATTCCTGTGACGGCCCATACTCTGATGCAGATAGGAGTCGATCTCTAATGTGATGATTATAATTTGTAACCATTTATAAAGCCTTACCATTTAAATTTCTATCACTTAATAAGAATTTACATTTACATAATTTTCTTCAGAGCTCGAGGTCCTTGGTATGTAACAGATATGAAAAGAAACAGCATTTTTGACGTGGTACCAACAGCATACAAGGAAGTTGAAGATGGGTTTGCAAGAGACGGATCGAACCTGAGCGGTGTTAGCGCTAGATGTTCTTGGACAGAACTAGACCGCGCAAAATTGGACATAGCTCAGCTAAATGACGAGAAGGAAGAACATAATGAAGATCTGCGACTGAAGCCTCCTGGTTTGGAGCAAAGTAGGTATAATCCATTACACGTAAAAAGATAACAGTCACGTCACATAATTGATGAAGTACCAGCGCGAACAAGATGGCGGATCAGATTGCTTACAGTCAAAGGCATAATAATTGTTTTTTCAATTCGAATTTGAATAATACTATAATGCAAAGCATAAGTGCATTTCTTCACCACATGTGTCTTAAGTGACATTGGACTTAGGTAAAGCGTAAAACCACACAAAATCGAAAACAAACTGCACAAGATAACTCGCATACAAACGATTACCAAACGATGTTCCGCAAATCAATCTAACTCAAGCATGTAAACCGACCTCCTGAATATCCGTACACAGCGCACCTATGTAACTATGACAGCACTGTTACCTTATGTGAAATGAACTGGATATGTATGTGTACCGCTGTAAATCAACAGACGTTGAGTGGTAAAAGGAACGAACGGATGGTTAAGTTTGAGGAATGTAGATGCTCTTACTTCATCCAATTCCTCAATTATACCGACTTATTCACGGTATTCGACACGGAGCATTATGGTTAAAATATCTCATGGAAAAGAAAATAATAATTGGAGATGGATAGGGACCCATTAAGACTACATTTTAAAAATATTTTCATGTTATACATGGTGTCCCCAAAACACGAAACGTATCAAAGTTATATTTTTTGAAATATTATATATTATATTTATATTATTGCATATTCAGATTCCATGGTGAATTCTAGTGTGACTTTATGGCACATGGCACTTAAAGCGAACCGTTTAGGTGTAAATCACCATTTTCGGTATACATAAGCTGATATCGAAAAAAAAACTGAATATCGCAGAGATTATAAAATTTAGAAGGCTGTTAACTGTCTGATTACTAAGCATGGAACGCGTCAGCTTAGGTTAGACGGTCAAATTTGAATTATGTTTGTGCTTGGAGAAATCGGTCTATTAATTAATGAAACTTCAATTAGATTCTGCAACTTGATTCTTTCAAATGAAGATGCCTAATTTTTGTATACGATTGAATGTAAAATTTGATAGTCTTTAATGATATAAGGTTGTGAATATCAATTCTGGAAGTTTTCATTTATTTTCAAATTTTCAATCAAATTCGTGTTTTTAGATGTTCCTACCTATAAGCACTCTAGCAGACCATGAAATATAAACAAAGACATGTTCAAATGGGAGAAAACAAGTACCTTAGAAAAAATATACACACGAATTGGTAAAGAGACAAGATTATAAAAATTCCTTATAACAAATCACCTCTAACAGAAACAACGGCGGTAACATATCTAAGGTCAAAGAGAATCTGGAGTATGATATAAATAGATATTTTTCACAGCCTACTGGCTACTGCAATGCACTAGAGGTTAAAAGTTTCCAAAATGATTAAAAACCCTTAAATGAAAGAAAAACTGCTAGCGATTGTTGTAGTAACGATACCTCTGACTGAAGCCCTTCTAATTTTTAAGTATCTATTAGCCAGATCGCAAAAAAGAATACTGACAAATCAGATTTGAATTTTCTGACAGGTAAATTATATTTTAGAATTTGAACAAATTTTAATTCACCCTTATTTTTCTGTGATCGTGCTAATAGGTACTGAAGAATTTCCAGAACTCCAGTCAGAGGAATTGTTACTTTTGACTTGACAGAATTGAATACTGTTTTTTCTATATCATTAAATGTGAAATTGTATTCTGAAGTTAATAAACTGCCTACAACATTCGCTAGTAGTTTTCCTTTCACAACATTTTTAATGGTTTTGGAAATTGGCAATCTACAGTACATTGCAGTAGCTAGTAGGACGTGAAAAATATCCATTTCTGTTGTACTCCAGCTTCTCTTTGACGTTAGATATGTTACCTCCGTTGTTTCTGGTTAGAGTTTATTTGTTGTATTTTTTATAATGTTGTCTCTTTAGTCTAGCTTGTCTGTATTTTTCTGCTATGTTAGGTGTTTTCTTTTATCTGAAAAGGTTTTTGTTCATATTTCAACGTCTGCTAGGTTGCTTATAGGTAGGAATATTGAAAAATATCGGTTTGATTGAAAATCTTAAATGAAATGAAAACTACCAGAGATTGATATTCCCAACCTTATATAATTAGAAACGCTGTCAAATATTACATTCAATCGTATACAACAAATTAAGCATTCCCATTTGAAAAATCAAGTTACCACAGAGTGAAGTTTCCTTATTTAATCGACCGAATTCTCCAAGCACAAACGCAATTCAAATTTGACCGTCTTACCTAAGGTGACACATTTCATGCTTAGTAATACGGTAAAATCACAGTCTTCCAAATTTTGTAATCTCTGCGATATTGAATTTTTTTTTAATATGTACTTATACCAAAAATGGTGATTTACACCTAAACGGTTCGCTTAAAGTCCCATGTGTGATACATAAAGTCACACTAGAATTAACCACGGAATCTGAATATGCAATAGTATATAAGGGTGTTCTATTTAAAAAAATCCAACTTTGATACATTTCCTGTTTTAGGGACACCCTGTATAACATGAAAATATTTTTAAAATGTAGCCTTAATGGGTCCCTATCCATGCGAAAATATTTTTTTCATTTTCATCAAATACGTTGTCCATAATGCTCCTTGTCAAATAACGTGAATAACCGGGTACCTATATATTCAAAGGGGTTATTAATCACAAGTTGCACAAGAAAATTCAGAAAACATGTTCATTTGAAACAAAAAGTGAAATTCTGTATATCATTGCAAAAGTTGAGTTCGTTATCAATTTTTAATCAGTATGGGTAAATTATTGTTGAACCAAATTAATGAAGTCTGCTGAAAACACCTCTCAACATACCAAATCAGTTTTGGTGGTTATATTTTCTCGATTATAGTTTTTTAAGGTGCTGCTATTTTGATGTATACGTACATTTATTGTGTAATTCTTCAATATATTTGATAGAAGAAAATGTAAAGTACAAAAGTTATTTGGTTACCTAAAACGCATATCCTAATAATGTTCTGAGATATACAAGGTATTGCGGCAAATCTTGATTTTTTTTATACTGAACCATTACCTTTCTTTGACCTTGTTTAGTTTACATCATTGATCTCTATCGAACCCTAAGATTTTCGGAGATCGGTTGCGACGTTGCCAAGTTATAATTTATTTTCAATTATTTTCTGGATTTGCAAGGCCGCAAGTAATACGCCCAAATTGACGGGTTACTTTAAATTTTCTCAATATTTTTATACAGATGGTTGCTAGAATGTTAAGCGAATATATTTTGTATGTTACTAACTATGAGCGTCTACAGGGTTTTCGGAAGAAGTTTAAATTATGATTATTTGAAAGTAATTTTACTTTTTCACCCTATATGTTTTATTTAAAATCGAAGTATCTACTAATACCCTATCTCTGACCGTAATATGTTTTTCTAGTTAGCGACGTTGCCAAGTTATGAATTATTTTTCCAAAATATCTAACAAATAGCACTACTTTTTATAATCAGATAGCACTGTATATTTTATTTAACATTCGCTAGTAATGTTTTACGGTGTGAATAAGCTTTAACTAGTTTCCCTAAAATAAAACCGTTTTCCATGCTTTTATGCTATCTATTTCGTTTACAGGGCTAGTAAAAAGTATCGTAACGCTCAATTATCTCCAAAACTTCTAAAGCTGAAAAGATAAAATTCTATACGTGGAGGTTTTTGTACATGCAGAATAAAAAAATGCTAAAACCAATGTTGCGAGATTTACCAATTTTACGTTACACGTCATAATTTTCTTGTTTTGAATAGAATGCCCTATTTATGATGTATAACGTAAAAATCTGACAACACTGCTGTTAGCATTTTTGATTCTGCATGTGTGAAAATCCCGAGGTATCGAATTTTATCTTTCCAGCTTTGGCAGTTTTGGAGATATTTCGGGTGCTTTTCACTAACCCGGTATATGAATATGAAAAACGGTTTTTTTACTTTAGGGAAACTAGTTAAAACTTATTCACGCCGGTAATCATTACTAGCGGGTACTTCCTTGTGAAAAATATACCGTGCGTTCTAATAATAAAAAAATAGGGTTACGTTTGTTTGATATTTTGCAGATATGATGAAGAATATTATTAGTGTGTTTGTACCTAGACAAATGGTAACCATTTCGTTCGATGGAAGTGACTGACCAAACGACGTAGTCATAAATAGTGTTATTTTCAAGGCGTATCCTTTTTTCAAGAGTGATCCAGTATATACAGGGTGAGTTTTTAGTACCGGCTCGGTCGATAACTCCACTACTATAGAAGATAGCGAAAAAAGTTGTATATAAGAGTTGTAGCCACGGATATGCTGCTTGCTCAGAAAATATTTGGATATATACAGGGTGATCCATAACTACGTGGTGATGCAAACATGCATTTTTTCAAATGAGACACCCTATATATTATTCCACATTCAAATTCTACTAATGATTTCCGTTCTTCCAATATAGGGTTTTGTTACATTATACAGGGTATTTCAAAAGTTATGACCATTTTTATATCCAAATCGCGGTCAAATGAACGTACTGTATATCAAAAAGTAATAAATCAAAAATTATTTTTTTTACATGAAAATATTAAAAATATCCTCTAGTTTTAAAATCGGCTATAAAAAGAGCCCGTGACGCATATTCGTATACAGGGTGATGTAAAATGCAAAATCCAAATTTTCTCTTTTTTTTTAAATGTAACCCCCAATATTTTATTATCTCAAAGAATTTATTTTAATATGCTCTTTCATCTTTGTATAGCACTTGTTGTACCTACGTCCATCAATTTCCGAGATATTACGATTTTTCGGTAAATTTAAAATGTAGCTTCTATTTGTGTACTGAAATTTATTTATTTTGAGAAAATACTATCTAATTTGTTTTTTGTTTAACGAACAACTAAATTATAAGGTCAAGAAACTATTTGATGAAGTCAAAACCCTAAATTATCGAAATAATAAAGTCAAGTATGCTGAGGAAACAATTTTGTAGGCGTCATGCATAATTATCAAGCAGATTTATCAGGTGTGCTTTGAAAAACTGACAGTTTTCATAACCTGCTCGATAATTAATACTGTGTGAACAACCAGCTTTAAAAATTAATTTGTCCTTTGAGGGTATTTAGGAGAATCTTTGAGAACTTGTCTACTTGCCTCTAGAATATATCAACTATGAACAGCAATATCCAGAACGGACGCAGTCTAAAACTAATGCGTTCGAAAGATTGAAGAATCGTTTTATTTGGACTGTGTCGTTTGATATTTCATAGCCTCCCTGATACATCTGCTTGATAATTTTGCATGACGTCTATAAAATTGTTTCCTCAGCACACTTGACTTATATTATATCGTTAATTCAGTGTTTTGACTGGATTAAGTATTATTATGGCCTTATATTTTAGTGGTTTGTTAAGCAAAAACCAAATTTGATAGGATTTTCTCAAAATAAATAAATTTTAGTAAACAAATAGAAAGTATAATTAAAATTTGTAGAAAAATCGAAATATCTCAGAAACTGATGAACGCAGCCATAACAAGTGCTATACAAAGATGAAAGAGCATATTAAAAGCGATTCTTTGGTATAATAAAATATTGGGGGTTACATTTAAAAAAAGAGAGAAAATCTAGATTTTGCATTCTACATCACCCTGTATACAAATATGCGTCACGGGTTTCTTTTATAGCAGATTTTAAAACTGGATGATATTTCTAATCTTCTCATGTAAAAAAATAATGTTTGATTCATTACTTTTTGATATACAGTACGTTCAATTGACCGTGATTTGGATATAAAAATGGCCATAACTTTTGAAATACCCTGTATAATGTAAGAATACCCTATATTGAAATAACGGAAATGATTAGTAGAATTTGAATATGCAATAATATATAGGGTATCTCATTTAAAAAAATGCATGTTTGCATCACCACGTAGTTATGGATCACCCTGTATAAATCTAAATATTTTCTGAGCAAGTAGCATATTCGTGGCTACAACTTTTATATACAACTTTTTTCGCTATCTCCTACAGTAGTGGCGTTATTGACCGAGCCGGTCATTATCATTTATGTGTCGAAACACAGCAAATTGTATTAAGCATATTCGATGTGAACCAACATTAGAAGATGGGCTTAATTAAATGAATATGTGAGCTAACAAAACTAAACCGGTCCGCAGTTAGTTGAATAGTTAACAGAGGACACATCCTTTAACGTAAGGTTAGCAAGAATCCATGCAGCTTGCGAAAAAGATCACTCAGCACGAAAAAGGCCATTCATTTTATGACAAAAATTTGATTCCTACCATTGAAGACGTTCGATCAAAAATTGAATAAAGTAAAATTCACTTTCCGTACAAATCCAGAACCACACTATGGAAGCTGTTACTGGAGTTAGCAGACGAAAATATATAATGGAGTCAAAAAAAATTGGGGAAATGTGGCACGCATATTTTAAAAAAATATCAGAATATAGATCCGATAACCGCAATTTAATATGGTTGGTATGATACGCATGATGTAATGAAAAAAGGGTGGACAGATGGGACGCTAAAAGCAGTAGCGAACTTACCCAGCTAGAAAACGAATAATTATTGTACACACTAGTAGTGAAACTGGATATGGCACGGGGTTTTTGAAAACTTCCTCAAAGGACTTGACAAAATCTAGTGCAGATTATCATCAAGATATGGATGCTGAACTATTTGAGAATCGGTTTGAAAACACTTTGCTGCCAAATATTTCCCCGAATAGTATAATCATCCTGCATATCATTCCTGGCAGTCGAAGGAAAAAAATCCCAATTCAGTCTTGGAAAAAAGCTGATATATCTCCTTTGGCAAGTAAGAATAACGTATTCAGTGGCTGAAAGGAAGGCCGAGCTATTGGAGAAAGTAAAGCAACACAAATTCAAAAAACGTTATTATATCGACGAATTGGCTGAGCAGCGTTTACCGCCATACTACTGTGAATTTAATCTGATTGAACAAATATGGAGTCTCATAAAAACGTATGTCCGAAAAAGGTATACAGGGCACACAGTTAAGCCAATAAGTTATAACACACGTTGAAAAGGTTGAAGATAGATACAGACAATCGTGGATAACTTTTGCATCTAATTTAGCTGGTAGGTACTGGTTTTTCCGAGGGGTTGACCCGAAAACCGTACTTGGCGCCAGCTAATCAGTCACCGGTTAAACCGGAAATGAGTTTCCTAGTCAGATATGGCACAAAAGTTGACATATGGAGCCAAAAAGCACATTTCCAAAATTATAAAATTCTATTTTATAAATTGAAGAAGAAGCTGTACACTGGCTGGTCGTGCACGTTTTTTTTTAATCTGTGTAATATGAAGATATGTGATTTTCAAATACGTGTTCAAATTAGATATTACTGTTTCCTATTATATAATATTATATACGGTATAAGACTTCAAATAGCAATAATACCGTTTGAATATTATTCAGCTTGGTTTAGTCATCCGTATATATATATAACCTGAAGTGAAGGTAGTATTTCTTCAACCTCTGTTACCGAACTGTCAACTGAGTGTGCTTCCAAACAGTCAAAAGATGAATATAGTTAATCCTGACAGACCATCCCAATGTCTCGTCCTGCGACCCTTCATCTTAAGCCAAAAAGCAGGTTTGACCTCTGGTATAAAATCCTATATCAAACAATGCGACAAACACTTATAAAACAAAAGTCAATCAGTTACAGTTGAAATAATACACTAAAAGACGAAAACGATCACCACCGATATCAATATTTTCCTAGTTCGAACCTGTGGGTCTCCTGGCACGCTTACACTTGAAGTGGATTGACTTTATAATCTCTAATCCCATCAAAGGGAGAGCCGCTTTGTCTTGGACATACTTGGACATACTTTACATTCGAGAACAGTAAAAGACATATCATACATTTAAAATTTAACATACACAACCATAAAATACACACATATTTATAGCTGAAGCTACATAGAGAATTGCACTCCGATAAGGATATTATATTAGTTGTGCATCTTGAAAGTACTCATTTACAGAATAATAAAATTTCTGTTTTAGTAGGAATTTCAATTTGACTGTAAATATTTCCGAAAATACGATCTTCGAAGTATTGGGCAATTTGTTGAACAATTTGATAGCTATGTGCGCAGGGCTATTTTATGTAGTTGATAACTTGTGTGCAGGTATTTGGAGCACAAGAGAATTTCTGCTGTAATATCCATTATGGTCATTGAGCCTTGCAAATTCATTGAAGTTGGCTTTTGCATATGTTAATAGCTCAAATATATATCTTTCGTATGGTAAATACTCTAGCCGCCTTTGTGGAGCATCTGCAAGTAATTACTCCATACGTTATTGTAGATTGAAAGTAAGCAAAGTAGTATGCTATCAGTAAGGACCTATCAACAACAATCCGCAACTAGCTGATGCAGTATATCAAAGGAACAAATTTCAACCTATTGTTAGTGTTGTTTCTATCTGTTGTATTGAGCTACGTAGTGACATAACTAGCAAGCTATGGCCAAGGTTTTGGTATGTGTATGTGTAATAAACTTTATTTTGCTGGAATTAAGAAGTAGTTCATTATCTATGAACCATTGCTGCGTTTTCTGTAACTCCTCAGTAGCATCTGTTCTAAAGCTGATTGATCTCCAGGCTTTTATCATAAAAGATATATCATCTGCGTACATCACGTAGTTTGTGCTACTGAGGTCATTTACGATAATCCCTGAGGAATACCTACTGAACTAGCATGCTTAGACCCGGTTTCATAATCATTCACTAATGCGTTGATTTGCAAATTTACCTATTAACTTGATCATTCCATTAAAGTGATGCGCGTTTCATAATGCATTTGGAAAGGTCAATTAATTAACTGGCAATAAAATGTCGTTGGTACACCTGAAAGAATGTTTTTTGCTGTTTGAACGACTTTATTGCATTTCGCTTAACCTGCTGCAATATCCATTATGGTCATTGAGCCGTGCAAATTCATTGAAGTTGGCTTTTGCATATATTAATATGTATAAGAGTGAATGATTCAGATTGTGAATAGCATTATTACTATTATTAGAAAGGTACGGAAACGCACAAAAAGCAAAACGCGCGCGTGGTTGTAACTTTACTAAAGAAGGGGAACTGCTACTCCTTCGTACAGTAGCAATATTCAAAAGCATTATAGAATGCAAATTCACAGATAAGTGAACAATCAGGAGAAGGTAGGTACCTAATGAGTGAGGATATAATATGGTCGTCTACAAATACTATACATATTTTATAGAGATGAATAAAGAAAAGATTATACAATTAGAAGATGCTTGCTTTTAAATGTGCTCAAAAGCAGCTATGAATCGATGTAATCTGTGAAATAAATTTCATAAACACTGATAAAAGTGAACATCCACTGTCAACTCAACCTTAACCTAATAAAATTCTCATGTGTGTCAACTCTTCAGGTACGTTTACACGCTTGCCAAGGCTCGACAAGCATCCACAAGCCCCAAGCGTTCACAAATGTCGCTTGGCATTTGTAAGTTGTTTACACGCTTGCGAATGCGTCACTGTGCTACGGACATCCAAGCATGGCAGACACTGAACTTGTATCGACTTTTTCGTTCGGTTTAACTTACTTTCACTTCGAATACAAGAAATCACCCAATGCGTGTTAAGCAAAGTGCCATTTAAAATACGTTTTTTAAATTGCTCTATCTGGACACCATTTCATGTTACCACAGGCGTATACAAGGGGAGAGGGGGTAACAGGGGTAATTACCCCTCCCAGTTTTCGAAAAAAAAACTCGATTCAACTTTGACCTATTTTATTTGACTTATTTATTTAAGCAATTGTCGCACTGAAAAAAATCTTTTTTGCAGTAACTAAATTACAAAAGGGTTTGTTTGCATTATTACAGTGATGCTGATGCATATCTAATATATTCCCATTGTTACATAATCAGTTGAATGTCCTATACAACGTGGTAGCTTGTCACAAAAGTTTACCTAACTCATTAATTACCTGTTTTGAAAATTGCACCGATTAGAAAAGTTAAAACACTAATTAAAACAATGGAGTACGTGTTGTGGCCTACTAGGGTACCTGACTGTTGAGTGTTCGTGATCGTATGTTTTTGTATGTTGTGCCAATAAAATGATAATACGTATTACATATTATTTATTTGTATTCCGTAAAATTAAAATTGATTAATGCATCAATAGATTTTTTATTTCACCTCCCTAAAATACCTGATACTCCACTGTTTCATTTGCTGTTTATATCTTCTTTTTTATTTTAATACTATTAACATTTTCCTTTTCTCTTGCATCAACGTCCTTCACGAAGGTATTAAAAAAATGGTGAAAGCACACACAACTTCATGCCCGCTACCCCCCCCCCCCATGAATGAGATCTGGATACGCCCCTGCATGTTACATATTTGGAAAAAATTCAAATGCGAGTATAAGTTATTGATATTATAAAAATATTTTCAATTCGATTATGTGAGAAGTATATATTCCAAGAACATTAAACTCTCTTCGTTTGCCCAGTAACCCATTTTGAATAGAAAACTATACGTTCGTTCGCCACGTTATCACAGCGGCTACTAAACGCGAACGCAAACCAACGTGTAAATGCGTCGCAAGCGCTTGCCGCAAACGCCCTTTGATCTGTCTTAAAAGACCGACACTAGTCCCGATCGGATACAAGCGTCCGCAAGTTCCCGCAAGCCAAGCCAAACGGCCTCTTCACACGCTTGTGCTTGTGGATGCTTGTCGAGCCTTGACAATCGTGTAAATGCAGCATTAGACGTCGTACAAACGACATGTCGGATTTTAGGTTGATTTTTCAAATTAATTAGCTTTAACTGGCCAAGGGGGAGCCATTAACCTATTGGACAATTATATCATTTTAATCTGTCAGTTAGCGATTATGAAAACCTTGAATTTCCTAATGCTTGGATTAAACATAGTGGGTGAATTAAGTTTTGATTATGAAATCGGCCCTCACTAGACTTATAATTGCTTATCTCGAGTTCTGGTATTCAGATAATTATTGAAACACTTTAGCGGAAGCCGTCTCATTCCATAGCTCTCCAGTTTCAATAGTAATATTTCATGGTTCGCCAGGTCAAAGTCTTTACTCAGGTCGTAAATATTACATTATTGTTTTTGCCCTGATGATCAAGGTTATCATAAATGAGGTTGATTTCATCAGTGGTTGAAAAACCATTACGGAAGCCAAACTGGTTTGCATTAAACACGGTATTTGTGCTAACTTAACTAAGCAATTTGCGACATAGTATTTTTGGAGTACGTTCATAAAAGGACTTAATGGAGATGCTGGTCTGAAGTTTTCGATATAGCTAGACTATCTTTTTTATATACTGGATGATCTTTGCAATCTTCAGTTTATTTGGAGTTTTACCTGCTGCTATTGAGCAGTTGATTATGTATGTTAGTATTCCAACAACATATAGTGAGCATTTTTTCAAAATGTTAGAGATGATGCTATCTTCTCCAAACGATTTAGATGATTTTAAGCCATGTCTTATGCCAAATATATCATTTTCAACCGCTGGGCGGAAAAAGAAACTACCATCTGGTTTACAATGTGTTTTAATATGATATTGCTCAACAAATTTATTGGCGTTATTAGTGAAGTGGTCATCAAATGCATTCGATACACAAAGGGAATCGTTGGTAATTTTGTCCCCTTATTATTCCCTTTTCCAAGAGATTTAGGCTTTGGTAGACTCCACACTGCTTTTGATTTATTGGCAGCTTTCTCTATTGTGCGGCAGTTGTGTGATGAAACACATATTGTATGACGTTAATATCAGATATGGTATGCATTAAAAAACTCAGAACATTGATCTACCTCTAAGCACTAACCATTTTTTCAAAAACAGCTGCAGGCCAAACAAAAAACGATGGCTTTAGGCAATTTGTCTTTCTATGAAGCCATAAATGCAACTGCAAATTCTTACACGTCCATAGTTCCAACCTCAAATGGGTTCCAAGCACTTGAAAATGTCGGTGAAAGTAGTTTTCCTTCCCCTACCCAGTCAATCATTATTTAGTTCTAGATGTCCTTCTACATCTCATTCCTCAAGACACACTGGACTGGGCCTAACAAGAGTAGGGCTCAGTCTCCACCAGCATTCGTGTCAAATAGTATGTTTACGTTTACTACAGAGCCATCCACACCTGTGACATCTAGTGAATCGTATAAATCCAATATTTATAGTAAAGATGACATTATAGACACTGTATACAAATTTTTCATACATCTTATAACTAAAAAAATTAGACGATTTAAAAAATATCGATAAATAAATGTTGAAAGGCTGAGTATCATCTATGTTAGACGAATAACATACAAAATGGGTAATAGTGGAAAAAATAAGCTAATGGTAATAAAGTGGAATGCCCGTTCCGCTGTATATAACATATAACAATAAATGTAGTTTTAAAAAAAGAACTAAAAAGTTAAACATAATTTTTAAAATAAGCTTAAAACAACAATGTATGAAAAGTACTAGTATGATTGTTAAAAAAGCGTGGGTGCTTTGTGCCATGTTAATCGCAAATCGAGCGCTCGATGCTTTTTTCACAAGCCTACTGGTATTTTTCGTTCAACGTTGTTTTAAGCTTAATTAAAAAAAATATTTTTAACTTTTTTGTTGCTCTTTGAAAGCGTGTTTTTTCAGTTTTTTTTAACTATATTATCTTTAATTTTTTAGTAAACTTTGTTATTAGATATTTTTTTAAATTTTTTAAAACTGTATTTATACCTTTAATTTTGGATTATAAGAACCAAACTCGGTCATCCAAACAAGGTCTAACTGCGCCCAACGCTGGCGGTCGTCGAGAAACTGCGTTTTCACCGTGACATGACCGTTACCTAATAAAACAGTTCACTGTGTCCGATATTCAGCCTGTTTTGCATGTCAGTTCGTCGACATTTTGTACCAGGGCGATAATTATTTATGTAATTTTTGTGGCAGGTCGCACAGACGGTGGTTGACCAGCGGGAGGTTCATCTCTAACTGATAAACTGATTCGACCATTTGATACAAGAGCTAACTGTGAACCATAGAGCTGCCAACTTCATTTTAACTATTCTTTGTGTACTTTTAATTGAACTTAAGCTACACCTCTTGCAAAATTGTTCATTTTGGTACTCGTAATTCTATTACCATTGTCCTAGTGTCGAGAACACAGAGCCACGTTGTCATTTACAAGACATTGTGAATGTGAATTGTCAATGCAAATCGCAACTCAGGCGAAAGGTGGCGCCAAAGTTCCGTATCGTCAGTTATAGTTGGCTTTGCGCGAAGCGAGTTCGACACATGACACGTTACAATTTAAGACAACAGATGGCGCAGTGTTGCAGTTACTATCACGCACCCGACACAATTCAGCAACTATCTTTCTAAGAGCATGGGAAAGCATATTTATCTGAGGTAGGCAGCTATGCCAACTTAATGGATTTTTCGTTAGATGTAACTTATTTTTGTGACGGCTCTGCAAACAATCAGCTGTTTTACTCACGGTCGGTTGCTTTGTGATGACGTGTTGCAAATATTTGATGTCAGCGACGCCATTATGGGATTGTTTCATGTTTCATTCGCCTTGACAGGGGCGGAGTAGAAAAAAGTGTACAACAGTGCAGAATCAAGAAATAATACTCAACCCATGCGGTGAATATGAATAAGGAACGTAAACATTAAAGCTAACATAAGTTGTCCTCGATGTTTACCTCCCATAAAGTACTAGATTTGCGCTGTGATCCATATTACGAGGTACGTCCAGAAAGTAAGTTCCGTCTGGCAATAAAAAGAAAAAGAAAACTCTTAAACTACTTTTCCACATAATTGCTGAAATTTTGCAGGCATTTGTCATAGCGCGGCACAATTTTCTGTATACCTTCTTCATAGAAACTTGCCGCCTATGTCTTCAACCAGTTGGGAACAGTTTCTTTCAGCTCGTCGTAATTGTTGAAGTGTTGACCGCCAAGGAAAGACTTGAGATGTAAGAACAGATGGAAGTCGCTAGGAGCGAGGTCAGGGCTGTACGAAGGATGATCAAACACGTCCCAGCCAAATCCCTGTAGGAGGTTTTTCGTCACATTTGCAGTGTGTGGTCGTGCGTTGTCGTGAAGAAAAACAACACCTTTTGACAGCAATCCCCGGCGCTTATTCTGTATTGCGCGGCGCAATTTTCGAAGTGTCTCGCAATAAGCATCTGCTGTGATTGTTTGACCACGCGGTAAGAAATCAATGAGTAAGATGCCTTTCCAGTCCCAGAACATTGTGCACATCTTCTTCAAGGTGTCAAGATTTGCTTCGGCTTAACCTTTGCTGGGGATGAAGTGTGCCTCCTTTCCATTGATTGCCTACTTTCAGGGGTGTCGTAAGAAACCCAAGTTTCATCTTCTGTGACTATCTGTGTCAGAAATTCTTCGCCGTTTTCCGCATAACGGGTCAAAAACTGAAGTGCACTACCCATCCGTTTTGTTTTGTGTTGCTCAGTAAGAATCTTTGGTACCCAACGTGCGCAAAGTTTACGAATCTTCAGTTTTTCGGTAACAATTTCATGCATTAGTGATCGTGAAATTTGGGGAAATTCCATAGCGAGAGCACTAATTGTAAACCTTCTGTTTTCATGGATCTTGTCATCAATCGCGTGAACCAGTTCTTCTGTAACCAAAGATGGACACCCACTTCGTTCTTCATCGTGCTCGTCACTACGTCCGTCATTGAACTGTCGGACCCATCTTCTCACCATCGGATCACTCATCGCATTTGGTCCGTAAACATCACAAATTTGCCAATAAATTTCACTGGGTTTCACTCTGCTCGCATTCAGAAAACGAATCACAGATCTGATTTCACAAGCGGCGGGACTTTCGATCAACACCGACACTGTAAACAAGCACAACAAAGTGTACGTGACTGACAGCAATCTCTAAATGGCGCAGATTTCTTCTCCTTGATACAGAGCGTCTACCGCGCATGTGTCTACCCTGCCGTGCCGCCGCTGTTGAAATCTATCTCTCTTTAACCCAAAATATTGATGCGCAAAGGGATCGGCGCAAAGCATCCCCAGACCTTGAGCAAGACAGCTAACTGTTTGTTGAGCCGAGGCCACATACAGGTGAAGCTTATAAAAACGTGTTAAAAATAGCTTAGCTGATTTTATTCAAAAACATTAATTAGTGAGACTTGGTTTAAACTAAATCAGGTCATCACTTTTGGCAATTATAAGGTGTTGCTATTCTTGTAAAACGCGGGATATATTTCAAGTAAATAAATTTCGATAATAATTTCAATGAAAAAGTTTTTGTTTGTGGTATAGATAGCTGAAATGCCGATACTGAAACATCATTTCTATTTATATATAACCACCAAATATCCAGTGCAGATTGTCTGAATGAGAAACTACATTCACTAAAGCGAACATTTCAACGCCCACTCTCGTACTTTGGGTTCTGCAAAGGAAAATGTCACCGGATATCAATTTTTAGAAATATATGAAGTAGCAAGGTTATTATGAATGATGGGTTTCCTACAATGTTCTCAGACATCAATATACTAGCTTCAGCACCAGATGTGACCATAGTTGCCCCAGATATAGCCCAGAATAGTAACTGGCAGGTTACAAGTGACACCTATGCATCCGATCATTTTCCTATACTCCTAGCAGTTTACATGAGCGTTCAAATTAGTAATAGTATTTATCCTAAATATAAATGGACAGTCAAAAATGCAAATTGGATCCTTTATCATTACCTACTAGACGAGCTTTATAGTACAGCTCCTTCCTTTGATTCTGCTGTCATTTATGTTTAGTTTTTTGCCCGGGTTTTTTCAAATCTATTAGGCATTGTACCTATCAGGTAGTGCAGTAGTCAATTTTTGTTTATTGTTGATTATTTTAAATTGGTATTTCCTAAAAGTGGCACATTATTATGAGACAACTTGATAATTTACCAATTTAAAAATAAATATGATAAACTGAAATTTACTAGGGCACTAATTGAAGGTGTAATACCTGATCGATAAGACAAAAATCCGAGCGAAAACCAAACATAAACAGACATGTTGATACATAAGCCCAGATTTACTTTTTTTGATTCTGTATCTTATTTTTCAGTTTTCAGAAAAACGTTATTTGAAAAAGTTGTTTATTTTAACAACTTCTATACACAGTTTAAAAACAGTATCAACTTAGGACTTACCTTGTATAAACAAAATAAACAGTTCATTAGAGAACTATTTGGAGTGTAAAAAAGTATTTACTAAACAAAAAGACTACTCAAGCAAAAATACAAGCTCAACTGGATATCGTTGGTCTACAATTTATCAAGGATACATCTTCTGAAGAAGTAAGCTATGTGGAGAATTCTAGCTTCCTAGACCAAATTTAGTAATACCGATTGGGTCGAGGAATTCCATATTAAATATTCACCTCCATCTGTATGTCCGGATTTCTAAACATCTCAGTTTAAACAACTTGAATTATTCAGAATGCTATTTATTTTGGCCGACTTTAATATTGTCCGCAAAAAAGGTCTCAATACCTGGGTACGATGAAATTAGGTATCCGATGTTAATTAAGTTGCCAGTCAAAGCTAAGGCGTTTCTTGTAGAGATCTTCAACGACGTATGGTTAAAGGGTGAAACTATCGGCGAATGGAAAATAGTTACTGTTGTTCCAATTTTAAAACCCAGTATCATATCTTGTGTAGAAAACATCGGAAAGGATGATTGAAGATTGACTAGAATTTTGGCTTAAATCACATTATCTTCCTGATAATCAGTACGTAAAAAAAATTAAGAGCTATGCATGCAGTGATGATATTGTTACTGACGTCCAGTGCTGCTTTCCTCGCAATAATACAATTGTTTGGGAGCTATTTTCCTCGACATAACCGGAGCTTAAGGGGCAGGGTATAGCGCGCAAACTTGAGAATCAAAGAAAATACGTATTCTCGTGTTAGCGCTTTCTGAAGTATGTGTGTCTAAAATAAACTGAGGGGAGGTAAGTCCGAAGGTCGCCTTGCCACACTGCTGACGGCCGACCCCCGCGAAGACGATTTCGCATCGAGGAGAGCCAACAGCGACCGACCGGCGGCCTACTGATAGTGTGACGTTACCTTTAAACTTACAGTAATGATTCAAATAGCAAATTGAAGAAGGAAGTTTGGGCTATGTCAACTTGGTGGCCTTATTTTGATATCGTGTTTGGTTCTTAAATATACATTTGAAGAATGTATGATTTTGCATTGTGAGTTGTTTTGCACATTAAAAAACTTTTTTTAAACATTCGCTCTTAGTTGTCTTTCATTAAGGTCTTAACACTCTTAACTATCACTTTCGAAATTTTATGTGTGTAGTTTGAAAAACAAGTGAGTTGTGCGGGAACTTGCGAATCCGTTACATGGTAAATACATATGTATAAATCTGTGTACCCAGGCCCCTTAAGGCTCTATAGATCTTACCTTACTAAGAGATAAATTACATAATTTCGGTAGCCCTCCGCCGATTATTTATGGTGAGTAAACTGGTCCTCGAAATGTCTTCACTGGGCTCCATGGGGGGGGGGGGGGGCTGTATTGAGTCCGATGATTTTCAATATTTTTACTGCAGACTTCAACCACCTTCAGCCTCTAGTACAAACAATTCAATTCACTGATAACATAATGTGTATACTATGAAGGCCGTACGTTCACCAATGTAAACACGCACTTGATTATGCTATGAATCCATGCAATCAGTGGTTTTGAGTTAATGGTTTCTGTATATCAGAAACAAAATCCAAGGTAGTTCATTTTTCTCGTCACAATATTCCCCATCAACCAGTTAGGGTAGTAAGAGGTTATTCTCTCAAGGTCGATAAGGTAATTGCAATCAATTTTATCACAGTTCAATTCAGTTGTGGCATACATGCACCTTTGAACTCGTCACATATCTTCTTTTTGCACAGGACAGATATAGTATTGTAATTCCGTGCCTGATAGTATTTTTGAGAAATACAGGTTTGAGAATATAGTTTTGTCGCTTAGTTTTCCCTTGTATCTATCCTCTGTATATTATATAACCCATCCTTACCGTGGCCTAATTGTTGTTTGTGTCTTAAATAAATGCCTCAATGGGCCCTTAGGCGAGAAGATTATGTGACCCTGTCCAACCTGTCCTTTATCCTTTCCAATATAGGTTTTTCTGTATTATTTATGGGTAGTTTCCTACAGGTTCCTTGTATAGAATATTCAGATTTAGGCTTCTGTCCAGTGAAAGACAGAACCGCCCCACCTTAGCCAGAGGATTTCCTATTAATTACTATATTACATTACTATAATGTGTATGCCTTACTAAGTTATATATCCATGTTACTGGCTAATAGGACAATCTCCTAGTGCCATTAAAAAAACAACTACCAATTCATATACTGCCTTTGACTATTTCGAGAAATGTCTCTGACATTTGAAATAAAAGACTAACCTGTGATTTAACAGAAGTTAGCCATATAAAAAAAGGACTGATCTCTGTGGGCTACTTTCGGCTTTTCGCCTCAAATCCGTATTTTTATTTCCATCAATTCAGAAAAAAATTCTACATCACAATTTCCTGCGAGAAGTAATCATCTGAAGAATAGAAAGGGACATTTAGCAGGAACTTTTTGATCTTGTTTTTGATGATGTTGTCAGGAAGTTCATTATAGATTTTTATCATTGAAGCCTCTGGATGAAGATATTAAATTCCTAAGTATTTTAAAACTATCACCTATAAAATATAAAAGACATCTAAAAATATATATAATGAATACAATGTCATCGTTATGATTTGCGACATCCAGTTCAGCCGACTACTGTTGTATATTTTTGAAATGCCTCACTACAACTTCAGATATCTGGAAACATGATGCGGTGGGAGTTGGATAACACCTCTACATGTTCCACTTGGTTCTAGCTTGAAGCGTACAAATGTATTCCTTCGACTATCTGGCAAAACTGGTGTTGAATTTGCTGAATTCTATGGTACCGACTCAGACGATTTTTTGGGGGAAGGCAGCCAATTCTCGTCAAGAATGCTAGTGAATTATCGCTAATAATGAAGTGTGCAGGTGTGAGGGGGTTATTGTCATCAGTCTTCAGACATGTGATATAGCAGGCGACAGTTCAATTTGTGAGAATATAGTGGCGGCATCAAAAAAGTTTTTCGTATAGTCCCCCTGAGATGTTTCATTGATTCAAATAATTCCTTTCTGGGCTAAATATAGTCGGTACAACTTTGGAGCAACCTCTTCAATTGCTTTTCAGCGCCAACAAAATTGGTGCTTCTGTCTGAGAATATTTTTTGGCATTTTCCGCATCTTGACACAAACCTCCGCAATGCAGCCGAAAAGGTTTTGGTTGAATGGTCGCCAGCAACTTCAATATGAACAGCTTTTGTCGCGAAACAGATAAATATATATATATGGACCAGCATATTCTACTCAGGTAACCAAAAATGGCCTACTAGGAGTAATTCTTTCTTTGGGAAGCTCTCCCATTACGCGCTTAAGCGCATCTGCGGTGAATCTGGCACAGCGTGTGCAATTATGAACTACCCTTTTAACGAAGTAGTTTTAAGTGGAAGTGTTTGACAATGAGGAGGGACAGCCAGTGATTTATAGGTAATATTATAGAATGTTTCTTTTGAAGCGCAAAGTCCGATTTCTTTAGTTTAGGAATCGGCTGAGATTCAAAATTCTGCTATTGTTTGCTACTTGTCGAGAAGTAGAAATACACACCCCCTTCCAAATAATCAGTATGTGTTCCGACGGTTAGCTACTACTGACACTACTATGCAGTTGATTACCGACAAAAGTATTTCTCGCGGTATAATTACCTATCCGCCTTGTTTCTGGACATAACATTAATCTAAATATGCAAAACTTATCACCTTCGGTATTATTCCACATGTGCCGTTCATCTATGTCAGAGGTAACTTGTTAAACAAAATAGGCTCACGTATAGTTTACTCACGGTACCGCAGGGAGCGGTTTTGAGTCCATTCCTCTCCTTAACTTCACTTAGAGTACCAATCAAACTGGTCTAGTTTGCTGACGATATGTGTGTATATACTGAGAACTTAGACATAACCAAATACAGTAATGATTTGAATCTTTCAATGATAAAATTCGATCAATGGTTTATCCATAACGTTCTCACAATCTCGGCAAATAAATTCAACATATGTAACTTCTCCCGACATAACATTCTCCAACAAAATGACATGGCTCTTGGTTAATTTACGTATCAATTATGTCAGAAAGTTACTTATCTGGAAACTGTTCATAGATAAAATCCTTGTCAAATGAAATAGGGGTTATAACTTTCTCAGAGGTATGGTGTGGTGCTGATCAGAAAGTTGCTGTTACTTTTTATAGGTCATATGTTAGATCAATGCTGGATTATGGCTGCATATTTTACGGTTCTGCTTGAAATGTTCTCCCTGTAAGTTGGATTTTCGACAAAATAAATTCCTCAGACTATGTTTAGGAGCCATGTCGTCTTCACCTGTAGAACCATGGAGAGTAGAAGCACTGGATCTCCCTCTCAATCTACGCAGAGAGAGAACTTCTTGCCGGCAAATTCTTGCTGAGAATGCAGCTTAGAAATTCACCTATACTGAAAGAAATCTATCAGCTTAATAGTTTTGATCTAAGTATTGGATTAAGAATTTGTACTGCGATACAACAGTTTACAATATCATAGAAAACCTTATCATCCAGTCTACATTACATAAATGGGGATACCATTAACTTCTTGGATGATATTAAAGTTACCTTTTCATCCTACAGTGACATCCCAGAAGTCAACGATGTCATATTCTCATCGATTTGCTCTAATTTATCGAGTCCAAATTTAGTGTGGATTGTGCATAGAGTGCAAATACCCATGCAACCTTACCCCCGGATAGGTTTATATTCTCGACAGAGGCAACTGCCATCTTGCAGGCATTAGAATACACAGAAGCACAACATATCATTGTGGTCACTATCTTCTCCGACTCTCAGCTTTATCAGCAGTAACAAATTTTAATATTGAAAAAAGACCGAATATGCATATTTTTCGCATCAAACACAAAATCCTTCAATAGGTAAAACACGGCTTCAATGTAAATTTAACTTGAGTTAAATCCCATTCAGGTATTTTTGCCAACGAAAAGGTCAGGCGTTATTAATGGCGCTGAATGGAGAGCGGAACTTAGTATACAAGATCAGTATACAAGATCACTATTGCCTGCTCAAGGCACAGATATGGAAAAAATAGTCTAGTTTGTGGGATGAGCATTGTTTCCCTAATCCGACAAGTTACACGTTAATGCCACTCCTTTATACGTAAATCCTACTGGCAGGATGACTTTAAGATACCCAAAAATACATAACCTGTATCATACGTGCAAATAATAATAATACGTATTTAATTGCAGCAACAATATATAAGAAACAATAAAACAGATCTATAGTATATAAACAACTGCAAAAATGACTGGTAGGCAGTCAGACATTGATCAAGGTACCAGCCCCATGACATAGATTCCCAAATTCACTTAAATCTAAGAAGAAGAAAAAAAACATCCAGGTGACAATTCCTTAATGAAAAACAAAAAATGTAATGTAAATTTCACTTTAAATGTTGAAAGGCAGCATTTGAGGTTGGCATCGGACACGGTATATTCTCGTCCCATCTGACACGACTCAAAATTATTGATTCTAGTTTATGTCAACACTGTGCACTGAAGGTAACTTAGACCACTTATTTTTTGGCTGTCCGTAACACATATGTAGATGATTGCAATACGCTATACTCTTAAGTCGATACAATTAGGATTATCTACCCCTTTCAACACTGCATATACTGTCTTTGAACAGGAATTGATATTTTGGCAGCTCTACATAACTACATTTATTGATTCCTCGTATTAGGATTTAATTCAGGGTACACCCTTTCCTCTGCTTTGACCCTCTGTTGAGATTTCCTTCCTCTTCGTGGTCTAGTTTTTGTATTTGTGTTTATTTAAAAAAAAATCCCCGACGGATCCCTGGACAAGAAGCGTGTGTCCCAGTTTATATCCCTAATAACTACTTCCAATTTACTTTTGAGTTTACACATAGGTCGTTTGTTTTTATTTGGTTCTGGCTGATGGGATAAAATCCTAGTGCCAAAAAAATAAGATGGAAAATGCTCATTTTGAACCATGAAGATAAGTTTATGGAGAGATTTACTCAATTCTACTTGAAGGGTCCAAGGCTTTTGGGCTTGTTTCCAGGGTTGTGTATAAAGCGACCTACGTAAGCAATTTAATCAAACAGGAAAATTTGTCCAATTCCGGAACGTTGAAGAACCTTCGAGACATCACCGTGGATGTAAGAACAACAGTCTTGGTCTTGCTTTTGGTAGATCTTCCTTAGAAAGTATTACACATCTGTAGGATGGCCACTGGGCTTCAGGTTTGGCGAGCCAGTCAGGACCATGCCACCATAGATTGCTCACTAATAGAGACCTAATCGACATGCCTCTGGTTAGAATGTCTGCAGGGTTATCCAAGGGCGTCGATAAGGGAGGGGGTGAGGGTAATTACCCCCCCCTCCCAAGAATAATAAAAATAAATAGTAATCCACAATTTTAGAATACATTTTATATAATTCCGTAAGCCTCTGATTCATAAAAACAAACCCCCCTTCCCCCCGACGAATAATATGTTGTCGCTGATTAAATGTTTGTATATCGAAGAAACCCCAAAAATAAATAAAATTATCCCCATCAAGAAAAAAATTGGACGCCTCTGGGGTTATCGTGCTGACATAACATTTGGATATGAGCTACCCTGTGTGCGACAAATACTTTCCACTGGTGTGGCCATGTATAAATCCAGGGTAATACAATCTGCAAATCTAGAAAATAACAAGGAGTCCCGATCGATAGCGAAAGTGAGATTTTAACCTTAAAAGTACTGCTGCATAGAGCGGGGCTATCGTCAATGTCTTCAACGGCGCAACTGTGCTTTTTGCACATAACAACTGAAACAATTTATATTTCGATCCAATGATCTCAGGTAAATGCATGTCCCATAAGCCCTCTCTGAAGCATCTGCGAATCGATCGATGGAGCCCCCATAGGGGAAGGCTTTGTACATTTTGCGGGGTATTAACATCAAATATTTGTGCTTTGAAACCGAGGATAGTTCTTTTAGTAATTTTCCCCTGTTGACTGTTATTGTGAGTAAATAGGCCAAGCTATCTGAAGGCATTCCTCAAGAGACAAAGAGTTTTAATAACTTCGCCTTGATTCAAAATTGGAAATGTTCAAACTCCACTTCCTAAGTTTAAAACCTTATTGGCAAAGTACCTGTATTTTTTTTCTTTGTTTTATACTGTCCTGTCAAGAGATCATCAACATAGGAATCGTGTTTGATGATTCGCGAGATTTCAAGACATTCAACATGACACATATGTGCTGTTTCGAAAAGTGAGCGAATTGCAAGAAAAGCTGCAGAACCCATACCGTGTTCACCTTAAAAATTTGTAAAGGATCGTATGACTGAAATCTCCATAGAATTATCTGATATGCTCTATCGCTCTTAACAACTAAAACTTCCCCATACATTTCGGCAATGTCTGCACCTAAAGCTAATTCATGCTTTGTGAACGTGACAATGATAGAGAGAATGCCTTTATAGTAGGACCGAGCAAAAGTATATCATTCAACGAATATCCTGACGAAGTCTTTGACGACACGTCGAAATCTCTTAATTTGGTGGTGGTGGTTTGATTCAGAACAGCACGGTATGACAAAAAAAAATCATTTTTTGAGCTATAATTTTAAAAGTCTGAAATATTTGTCATGTGGACAAGTCCAATAAATTCTGACATGAAGTTTGAATACTGAATTCTTAATAAGCTAATTTATGGTCAAGATTATAGAAACGTCATGTAGCAATCTGAACAGAATTGCCCAATAAGCTCTAAGATTAAAGACTAAAGACATGTTGTTTACAAAACGTTGTTCACGTACCTGCTCATCAGTAATTCTATCATGTAGACGCTCTTCAATAGTCCAAACTATTTTAAGCTGAGACTAAGCAACCAAATTGAGTTTTGTTGAGTATTGGTAGCCTCTTACCTAGCTTTATTTGCCCCACCAAAGGACCTCCCAAAATATACTTGCAATTAAGACATTATTAGGCGCACTTTCATTAAATGTGGGATCAGCTAAAATTAATTCAGGTGAAATGTTTATTCACATCAAACGAAAAACAAGGTACGTTTGTGGTGATAGTATTAATAATCAAACAAGAGACTGAATTGCTGAAAGAATTTATTCTTGAATGAATATTGACTTACGTCGTTGTGTTGATATTAGATGATTTCTGGTCTATTCTAACAACTTGAATGTTGGTAGTAATATTATCAAAATTTAATTTATTACAGTGTATGGGTAAAAAAATCGACTGACAGCCAGGATCCAAGATGATACACCACTTATGTTGATTATCTCTGCTATCTATTATGCTCGCCGCTTCAGTCGATAACAACAAGAATTAAGTAACTTAGGTTTTTCAGTTTCAACTATACATTTTTAGATTCTAGGGATATGGGATTGTTATGTACTTTATGATTCTTAGCCCTTTTAAAATGTACTTGCTAGAGTTGCAATCCTTAGTAGAATGGATTCTGCGCAGATAATTCAAGCATAACTTCAATCTATTTGCCTCGTCGTAACGCTTGATTGGATCAGGAGACGTAAATTATAAATGACATTCTTTCCACTACACAAAGGGTTAGTTTGTGTGATCTCTCTGCTGATTTCGGTCAAAGCACTTATCAACTTGTAATAACTCTAATAAACGCCTTTTCTCCTTAAAAAACTGTTCAAAATCCGCATATCATGGCAGATATCCTCTGGTGATTTCTGATTCCCACTTACGTCGTGTAATGGAGTCCAATTTGGTGCTCAAGTTGACCAAACTCCCATGCACCTTGCAATCATTCAGGCCTTCCACGATTAACTCGTGTCTAACCATGGGTTGGATATGTCCAGCGACTTAAATTCCAGGAGCCAGCAAATCACTTTTTAAAAAATATTTATTTGTTAATCGTACAAAGTTGAGCTCTAGACTGACTGAATTATATAAAATACATGATAAGGTAAACTTAGCTGACGCAGCATTTCCTGAGTTCATCTTCCACACGCGCCGTCTGGTCAGCTGGGTCGATGTCCGGCTGGATACATAACTCCTCCCTCCTTAAGATAGAAGTTCGTCCTCGAACTTCTGGTTACTTGCTTGAAGTTCTTGAAGGTCCTTCAAGGGAATTCTGGGCTTGAAGAACAGGGTATGCAGCCTCTTGCGTTTTCTTGCAGTGAAGTATATAATCATTGCAACCAGGATAACGTACAGGGTTGCAATGGTCCATGAAGTAGAAGAGATGAAAATGGGCTTCAAATGCATGGGTTCAGTAACTGATAGGTGGGGTGTTTCTTGAATTTTTTCTATCTGGTCTAGCTGGATCTGGAACTTCGGGTTAATTTTGACTGGGTTGACCTCTGGAACTTGAATACTCTGCTTTGACGTAAAGTACCACTTTTGACCAATTTTTACAGCACATGTTGATTGGACAATAACTGGCTGGCTAATATTTCCAGCTTCTCTGGAACAGTTTTCAAAAATTTGTGCTAACTATTATTAGGTTTTTCTCAGTTCGGTGTATGAAGGGATGTTGGGCCACACTAACAGCTGTAGTACAATTTTCCAAAGTTGGCAGTTGACATCTGGCTGTTGACTCTGATTGGCAAATAATTTTCTTTTCAGTGTGCTTGCAGTCAGAGTACCAATGGTTATTTCCATAATGGGTGGCGGGTGGTATCAAAATGAGTGCGTCTTTGTTATGGATGGGGTAAATATGGTAAAGTGAGAATTCACGTTCATTTAGGATAAGGATCTTTAGGATAATAAGTATCTGGGTATCCATTGTGACAATAGTGCTATGAGAATTTTCAATTAGTTCAAAGGGATGTAAATCATCTGATAAAAGGCAAGTTTTCTTATAGAAACATTTTAGATGGTCTTCAAGTTCACTAATTTCTGAAAGTGTGAAAAGTTCTACATTAGACTGTTGCAGGGCGGCTAGACTAATAGTTCTCAAAATTTTTAAAAGAAACTGATTTAAGCTATTTATGCTTAGAATTTGGCTATGGAGTGAAAAATATTTTCCCAGACTTTCTTCGAGTGAATTAATTTCTTGTGCAACTTTGACAGAATTTTTGTTAAAAGATGTTATAAAATTATTGTACCTTTTTATAGTATCTAAAGCGTAGGTGGTGGAGTTATTGACAACTGAAATTATTTCGGACTGTTTTGACTCAAGTGCTTCAATTTGTTTTTCCAAAAATATGCGATCATCTTCATCGAGATTTCCTGTGATAGATTTTATTACTGAACCTAAAACATTTATTAAGCCACGCTTTCTTCGTGTACGTACTATTTTTTGAAAATTAACTAATGTTTCTTGAGATAAAATGCTATATTCTTTAAGTATATTTTGATAAGTTGAGGTAGGAATTTTGTTAAAGAGTAGAGGATGAATCATTGCTGCCTTGAGAGAGTTATCAATAGAAGTAAGATTTATAGTTACTATATGGCGATGATAGTGGTCAAACATTTGAGCTTGGCCGACTAGTTCCTGATAGTATCCATTATTGGGGATCGGGCGCACTTGAAGGGGCAGGCTGTGGCTCATCATTTGGCCGGTCCTGTAACAAGGTAGCCTTGCGTAAGCGTTTAATATTTCTAGGGTGCGTATTTGTGGGCCTATCTTTTGAGGTTACCGCTCCAATTTGGGTTTCTTTGGCTGAAGTAACTTTTGCTGAGACATAGGGTGCAGTAAGTTTGTTACGAGGGTTTTTCTGAATATACACAGGATCTCCTGGTCTGGGGGCTGGGGCACAATCAGGCAAATTTTCGTTACGTTTTTCTAAAACTGCAGATTCCTTGTCATGAAGTTTTCGATAAAGGGAGTCGATAAAAGGTCGAAGTTCGTCTTTGTGACGTTGGTTATATTTCTCGTATACCGGCATATCATCGTCAAATTGAATTTCTTCGGCATATGGACCATAAAGAACAGAAAATGGGGAATAACAAGTAGCAGAATGGATTGATTGATTATAGATTAGGACACAATGTGTTACTAAATCGTTGAAATATTTTTTGGGACGTTCATCTTGCATAACACGGAGTTTTTCGATGAAAGTTGAATGAAACCTTTCAATGGGGCTATTAGAATTTGGATTATTTACCGTGATATAGTGGAGTTCGATACAATGGTGTTTCATGAATTCCTTGAAAAGATTATTAGAAAATTCAGTACCTGCATCACAAACAATTTTTCTAGGATAGTTGTGATGTGAAAAATAATGTCTCAATTTACTTAAAATTGTAACTGTCGTTTTATCAGAAATTTGGTAAACCTGAGCATACTTAGAAAATGAATCAATAATTGTCAGAAAGTTATCTTTGGAACATGAAAAGGTATCAAAAGGCTTTTGTCCTAGAAGAGGGCCTTTCAAAGGAAGCTTATAAGGGTGTTTTTCATATTTATTTCATAGACAGATATCACACTGATTAATGAAATTTGATATGGTGCAACGCATATTTGGCCAATAATATTGTTTCAACTGATTGAGAGTTTCGACAATGCCGTTGTGATTTTTCTTATGATAATTTTTAACACATTGAATTTGGGATTCGGAATCTTCTATGTCCTGTACACGTTTAGTACAGAAGAAAATCTGAATTGTATCACTGTACGTATTTCGAACATACTCGGAAATATATTTTTGAATATCGGGATTATCAGTGAGAATGTAATGTCGCTGATTGGGGGCTATTATATCGTGAAGCGTTGTCTTGGCATCATTTTTCCAATTTGATTCGACTAAGGTCACAAGATGTTGATGCTTGGTTTTGAACTTGACAGAGTAACGAATTGAATGTTTATCGCCAAATTTTAGAATAATTTGGTCTGCGAAATGATTTATGGGTTCCTCGGAAAATGGAACCGTGGCAACTGGATTCTCGAGAGCGGAATGTTGGGTGGATTGACCGGTTTCCTTTTCGAAAGTTTCATTGACAAAATCATCGACGTCAAAGGGGTCGTCATCAAAAGATTCATCTGAAGACTCTGAAGGGGGATTGGCAATAATGGATTCAGTTTCATGCATATTGATCTCTATGCGGGATAAAGCATCTGCTACGATATTTTCTTTACCTTTCTTATATTTTATGTCGAAATTATACTCCTGAAGTTTGAGTTTCCATCAAACTAAGCGAGAATGGGGTTCACGAATTTTGTGGAGCCAGACAATGGGGTTATGGTCAGTTTCTACAGTGAATTTTACTCCATAAAGGTAGGGACGAAAATGTTTGCAAGAGTCTACCATAGCAAGAAGTTCTCTTTCTATAGTTGAATAATTTCTTTCGGCAGTATTGAGAGTACGGGAGTAGAAAGCGACTGGTTTTCCTTCTCGAGAAAGGACAGAACCAATAGAAATACCTGAAGCATCTGTAGTGAGTGTGAAAGGTTTTGAAAAATCTGGATATTGAAGTATGGGGGAATTACTTAGGGTGGCCTTACATTTTTCGAATGCTTCTATATATTGTGGATCCTTAACGTCAATTTTCTCGCCTTTGCGAATACATTTTGTCATGGGGGCAGTAATTTTAGAGAAATTATGAATGAAACGTCTGTAGTAGCCGACTAGGTCAAGAAAACTTTGAATTTCTTTCCTTGTCTTAGGAATTGGATGATTTTCAATTGCAGGAATTTTCGAGGGATTAGGCTTTATGCCTTCTGGAGTTACTACGTGACCAAGGAATGCCACTTCTTTACAAAGAAATTCTGACTTATCAGGCTGTATTTTCAAATTTACTTCACGAAATTTTTGGAATATTTGTCTTATGTGAATCAGATGATCCTGAAGACTTCTAGAAAAAATTATGACATCATCCATAAATACAAAGCAAGACATAAATATAATCTCTTAGAACTTCATCCATCATTCTTTCGAATGTGGCAGGGGCATTTCGGAGACCCATTGGCATTCCTAAATACTCAAAATGGCCTTGGGGGACACTAAAAGCAGATTTTTCAATGGAATCTGGGTGAACTTGGATTTGATGAAATCCTTGGGCCAGGTCAAGGGTAGTGAAATAAGTACATCTGCCGAGGTTATCTAGAATTTCGTCTATACGGGGTATTGGGTAACGTTCCTCTATAGTGTTTTCATTAAGCTTTCTAAAATCAATAACCATTGCTCTCGGATATCGATAGGTTCGAGAAAAAATGGGTTTGTCATCCTTAGTACGGATAACATGTTTAACAGAGCCTGTGAAAGTCTGTATGAAAAATGTCCTTGTACTGATGACATAATCTAAGTATTTTTTGTTTTTCTTCTGCATTTAAATGCTGAGTTCGAATCATGTTGATATTGAAAGAATTACTAGGTGGGTTATCTGGAAGCTTTTCGTCAAATTCTGAAAGAGGGGTAACAGAGACGGGCTCTGAAAAATGTAAGTCAATATCCTCTCACTTGGGAATTTCAATATATCCATCTTTAGCACAATGTATAGACTCCGGTAAAATAATTTGGCCTTCATGAACGATTTCTGGGACAACTATCTCACCATTATTCGCAGATACTGGAATACTGAGGCGATTAGCCGAACGATAAATAATTTTGAATGGAATTTCAATGTTCAATTTTCTGATAGAAAATATATGAGATTCATAATCAATATTAGCACCTAATTGGTCAAGTTCACTAGTACCAAGAAGAATATCAAAATCATCATGCCAGTCGGCAATTCTGACTGCGAGGGGTTGCTGTATGCCAATTTCATCAAATATGGGATAGTAAAGATTTCGATTGTAAGTTTTTGGAGTTTTCATAGAAATAAGGGTAAAGGGTTCATAGAATTCATATCTAGAATCATAGATTTCACCAGCTTTTGGAGTAATAATGGTATCTGATCCACCAGAATCAGTTAAAACTTTAAGATTTGAATAGGGCAGGTAAAAATAAGGCAACTTTGTGTGCTTTGAAAAGTTATTCAATTGGATGGTTCTGGGTCGGGGTGTTCTAAAACGGCTGGTTCCTGAAAATTTTCAAAAAATTCAAAATTTTCATATCATTGACTTGCTATTTCGTTGGCATGTGTGACAGAATCTGGGCCACACTCTATATTATGGTTGAAAGTACGACTGTTGTGAGAGGAAGTAGACATTGGAGTTGGCTTACGACTAATATTTTGTGAGATTGACATAGGAGTAGGCTTGAACTGATTTTGGTAAGAATTATTTGGTCGAGAAGGAGCACCAAATACTTCCCTGTTTGTGGGAGGATTTTGACGTTGGGGTATGGGTTTATTAATATCACCAAAATTTCTAGTAGGTGTAAAAGGCTGAGAAAATGGATTATTCTGTAGACGAGGCTGATGGAATTGATTTTGTAATAATTTTGATTCATAGATGGCCGAGAAGAAGATGTTGTTGAGGAGGATGCGTGTTGTGTTGGGTGGGACGTGGTGGGTTCTTTTGATATTCATGGGGGTAGGTTGAAGATTTTAAATAAGACATATACTGTTGCTCTTGCTTATGATTATCTAGAGATATACATTTCTGAAGAGCTTCATCTAATGAGGATAAATCGAAATGAGAAAGATGATCACAGTAAGGATTATTCACACCAGTGCAAGAGGTTCTAAGTGATTGATTTTTGAAAAATGAAGCTTTGAAATCTACTGCCTGTGTACCTTCATGTAAAGAACCATGCTGTAAAAGATCATTAAGAGCTAATGTTATGCGGTGATGATAGTCTTGGTATGATTCTGAACGTTTTTGAACAGTAGTAGTCAGCTGGGTTAATAAAATTTCTTCGGTGCGATGATCACCATATTTTTGAAGTAAAAGCGGCTTAATTTCCGCCCAATTAGTTTTATTATGTAGATTTAAAAAATCACGGGCCTCACCCTTAACCTTAGATAATATATTTGCATTAATAATATAGGTTTGGATTGTATCCGCACCTTGCTGAGAGAAAAAGGTGAAATTATCAACGGCATTTACAAAAGTTGACAAATTGTCACCAGCTGAATATTCTGGCAAAGTATTACACAAGTTATTGATATCAGAATTAGATAAAACCATGATTGAATCTTCTGGAATAGAATTAAGAGAAATGTTTGACTGTTCGTGAGAAATATTTTCAAGTGAGGGGGTTGAATAAGGCTTAAAACGAAATTTTTCTTTTGCTAATCTTCGGGTTCTGGAGTCAGTAAGAGCTTCTAACGAATTTTGTGGATACTCAGAACTCATGGAAAAATGGAAAATGGACTTACAAAAGGAGAAGACGAATCACCGTGATTATCATCCCTGTATGGTCCTCCAAATTGTCCTGTTCTGTGGTATTCGGTGGTTAACTGTCAAGTCGTAGAAACGAGCCGATGATCCTTAGGGATGTCGTGCAGTTATCCTGTTCGCAGCGCCACTTAAATTCCAGGAACCAGGAAATCACTTTTTAAAAAATATTTATTTGTTAATCGTACAAAGTTGAGCTCTAGACTGACTGAATTATATAAAATACATGATAAGGTAAACTTAGCTGACGCAGCATTTCCTGAGTTCATCTTCCACACGCGCCGTCTGGTCAGCTGGGTCGATGTCCGGCTGGATGCATAACTAGCGCGATAATGATGGAGTGTCTTTTGTGGGTAGGGACAGGTCGAGTTTCGGCAAGCCAAACCCACTGGTTCTAACGAAAACACCACTAAGGCATCATTATCATCATTTATTATCCGATTGCCATTAAACAAATGTACAGGATTCGTCAAAAGTCAATATATATGTCCATACACACGCACACACACCATCACCCACACCCGCCCACACACACATACATATATATGCTTAACATATACAGGGTGTTTACGATCTTAGTGCATTAATTTGGAGGAACGATAGACCATGATATTTCGAACCTGAAATCCCAGTACCATTTCACTAGTTAACGCATAGTTGAACAGAAAAAAATTAAAAAAGTATGACTGCAAAATCACAATCCGACAACATTGCTCAGTATTCGCCCTAGTTTCTGTCAGGTTTTTTTGGAGATATTCACTATGTAAACAAATTTTGTTATCTCTAGACTTGTTGCCGCATATTCTGTGTTATCAGAAAATGTTGCGATTTTTTTTGAAACTATAAATTTGGGATATTCGTATTATATTTGTGCTACAAGCATTATAAAAATGTGTAATATTCGTACTTTACATAACGGCATTAAGATCGTAAACACCCTGTATATAAGTACACAAAATATATAGATATATTGTATAGAATAAACAAGTGGGAGAGAGAAAAAGAAACAAAACAAATAGCATAAGGTAGAACACTTAAATACAAATATAGTCGTTAATGGAATAAAAATTGTGGTGGATAATACTTCGCAAAAAGGTACGTGAATATCAAGCTTCTGTCTTATACCGAAGTCGTGAATATTTTGATTTAATTCATAATTCTCCTTGATATTAAAGGTATATACAGCCATTTCGTAGACAAACAGAGCCGGTAACGTTAATATATTTAAATTCTTGAATAGTTCTCTGCAGCTACGGGTGCTATCAACACCTACTATACATCGAGTTACTCTTTTTGGCTCAAAAACACTTTTTGAGTATAATGTGTCTGATGCAACATCAATAAATAACTTTCATTAAAAATTGATGTAATGTTTTTGATCATATATTATAGTGAATTTACTTTGGTCTATATACATTATTAATAATAATAATAATATAAATGGTCACACACTGACATAGAAAATATACATATACTCATACGAACAGAACTCACGAAACACAAAATGTCACATCCCAATGCGTGCAAGGAAAGGCTGACCGTAGACAGAAAACAAGGGGGCAGAGGAATTATAGACATACAATCTCTTCACACAAGGCAAATAAAAACACTCAGACATTTCTTCCAAAGCAAACAAACAAACTTACATGGAGCAATAGTAAAAGCAGACAAAAACTATACACCACTTAACCTCTCTTGTCCAGATCACTTAGCTGACACATACAATCACATCCAATCACAACAAGAAAAAATAAACACCTGGTCACAGAAAGCACTCCACGGCAAACATAGATACCGTGTGACACAAGACCACATAAACGAAAAACAGTCATACACCTGGTTACAGGACGGCCAGCTGTTCCCAGAAACGGAGGGTTTCATGCTTGCCATCCAAGACCAAGTGATTGCAACACGAAACTACAAAAAATACGTAATTAAAGATCCATCCATAACAGACGATAATTGCAGAAAATGTCACCAACAAAGAGAAACAATAGATCACATAACAAGCGGGTGCAAAACTCTTGCCGGCACCGTATACACAGCCAGACATAACTCTGCGGCCAAGGTGATACACAAGCACTAGCCACAACAAACAAACTAATAGAAAACACAGATCCATATTACAATTACACTCCGATATCAGTACTCGAGAACGATCGATACAAACTATACTGGGCTATACTTGGCACAGCCCGTCAACACTTGTCGCTACCGCAATTATGCGAGAGGAACTTAGAAAGTCGGATAATAATAATAATAATGTCTTTATTCGTGTTCAAAGTACAAAATTAAAAAGAAGAATAAATAAATGAATAAAGAAAATAAACAAAAATACAAAGAACACAAAAAGGTGTAGTATCACCTTACGGTGCTTTTCAACTTTACCTTTCCTAAATGAAATAATGATTAATTTGCCTGAATAATAATATCTATCAACATACAATACGAACTTATTTAAATTATCAGATCCACTTTATCGTTAAACGTTTGTCTTGACAATACTTATACCAACCAAGAAAAAGAAAGGAAAGAAGCCAGGTTCGTGAACTGTCATTAGCTTTTAAGTAATAAATTCAATTTCTTTGTAAAGTTTAATGTAGTCACAATGTCTTTTAAAGTTGAGGCAACCATCAAGGTGCAGTCCCAAAAACTTGGTCTTCACATTGGTCTGTAAAACCAAGTTATTCAACACTATATCCAACGGCTGCATCGAGTTCTGGACATTGTGAAATTAAACAATTGCAGTTTTTTCACTGTTCAAATGAAGCTGGTTATTTGCGAACCAGGTACTGATGTTATACATAAAGCTATCACAGCTATTTTTGAAAGTCAAATGATCTTTGTTGGATACAACGATTGAGGTACCGTCAGCGTATAATGTAAAATAGGCAGATTTATCCGACTGCTCAAGAGTATTGATGTATGTATAGGGAAAATAAGACCGGACCTAGGGTAGACCCTTGTGGCACACCTACCCCTACATTTATCGTATCAGATGTTACATGTTTTATTTCAGTATCGCTTGTGTAGGTGATTGACAGCGTATTGCGACCTATTCTGTAAATAAGAAAGATCATGACTTACACAATCAAAAGCCTTACTAAGATCACAGAATATACCAACAGGACATTCCCCGTCCCCTATATAATTGACTAGCTTATCAAAAAAGGAGTGTTATGCTGCAGCTGTTGATCGTCCGCTACGGAAACCATGCTGATTTGGTGACAATATATCATTATCATCTAAAACTGCAGGCGCTCCAAGAAACAATATTCAAACATTTTTGCAAAGCAGTACGGCACAATCACTGGTCTATGAATGGCAACCTGAGAAAAATTCCCTTTTTGTGTATAGCAGTGAGCTTACCTATTTTGAGATTATTTGGGAACACTCCATACAAAAATATACGTAAACAACAACATAACATAAACAAATAACATAAACAAACAAATGTAATTTTATTATTAATTTTATCGGAATTGATGCACTGAATGCTGAGTAACAAAAAATTTGGTTGAAAAGCTAAGCTGCCATCCGTGTTTTCTTAGAGACTTCCAAGAAACGGTTAATACAAGTATTTTTCAGCCATATATAAACAGGGCAGATTTAAAATTACTGTGTGATAAGGTTATTTTAAAGATGAATAAATATTGGGAAGTTTAGATTGAATCCTTTCAACAGTAGCTTCTGGAAGCTTTGCCTTTACCATAGATTCAGTATCACTTGATGCCGTAGCTGGATGTATTCTACTGACATGTAGCGCTACACGTTTTTCAACATCTTTCACTAAACAGTCATCGGGCCCGTTTCCAACAAGTAAACTCCGTGGATCGCACATCCACCGCTTGATTAGTATGTGGAGATGTGGTAGTACCAGTTACCCCCACTTTAGCCTGTGTCTGCTCGATTGCAAATGCCACCTGTTGCCTATCTATAGTAATACTAACATTTTCAGGAGTCTTCGATTGATTTACTGTTAGTAGATTTGATGGTTTATCTATCTTGAAGTTACGATCAATACGCTGCTTGAAGATTACTTCTTGTTGGTTATCTCTGCTGATAATTGACTGGTCATCATTCCTAATAGCAGATGCCTTTGGGTGTTTCAAAATTTTTGATAAAATTGATACTTGATCAATTAGACTTTTTACCGCAACCTTGCCGCCTCCGCCTTCCAGAAACCAGCGGGGAAGGAGGATCCTTGCCTCTTTCTTCTTCGTTTTTCGTTCCTTTTTTGGCCTATTTTCACTTTTTTTCTATTTTCCTATTTTCTCTTTATCCTTTTTTGTTTTTTCCATTTTTCATTCCTCCTTTTCTACCTTTGGCTTTTGTTTGCTTTTTTCAGAATCATTTTACATTTGTTGAGACTGTACGGCGGCAACACTGCCTCAAGAACAATACAAAACGAAGAGATCCGGGAGCCCCTCTCATACGTCTTCAACTACAAGACTTGCCCAATCATTCTAAGCTTTCACTGCCCATTCATGCAGCTTTCCATTCTTCCTCAGCTAGAACCTAGTCCCTGAACCTCAATCATCGTTGTCGCGTTCACATTAACCAGCTTCTCATACTCATCTCTTACGTGCTTCGGAGACGCCTTCCCTCTTCCACACTCGCAATTTACATCATCTGTCGCCAAGCCAAATCTGTGTAGGTACCTTGGAAAGTTGCTGTGTCCAGTCACCGGCTGACTACCCTTGAAACTGAGAGGCAGCCGATCCTCTCCAACGTCCCTACACACTTGTTACACCCATCTCCTTTTCTCGCTGTTGTCCCATCTGTTCTTGTAAGTATCCCTTTCAAATCCTCGTTCAGTGTTCCCGTCAATCTCTTCCTTCCTTCTACCATCCTAACCTCTTCTATCTGCCATACGCATCAGGTCTGAATCACCTCCGTGTGCTCTCATCCACGTCACATTCACTCTTTTTCCTTTTACACTTTTACCATCCAAACTTCTCACTGTAACCTGACAGTCAGATAGGATCCTTGCCGAACGTTTTTGATTATCCCAGAGTTATTACAGGCCTCTATATATTCCTGTGTATTGCGCCATAAGTGGTGAGGAAATACTCCCTACCCCTCCCTCCCCACACCGGTGATCCACACATCCATTTCTTGCTCCTCTTCAATCCGAACTATCCATGTTGGGTGAGGCTTATCCCCGCCCATGACCTTACTCTCTTTCATTCGTTCCCCCCATTCATTCCGTATTGTCCACCTCTCGTGGGCCTCAATATCCAAAGGTTTTATCCCTGCCAGCACTTCCAAAGTCTCAGTCGCTACGGTCCGATACGCTCTCACGATCATCAAACGGCACAACCTTTGGTTCGCACTCAGCTGCTTACTCACCCTAGTATCACTCGCTCTTTTACCCCATACCTCACAGCCGCACAAAATTCCTTCCTTTAATACTCTTTTGTAAATCAATTTTGAGACCTCTCTCCTCAACCCTATTTTGCGTTCTACCGCTCCCCTGAGCTTGCCAGTCACCTCCCCAAGCCTCGCCCTGACCGCCTCAACGTGATCGATAAAGTTTCTTTTCCGATCTTTGATTAGACCCAAGTATTGTATCCTTTCCTCCATCCTCAACCTCTCACTTTCATACAGACCACCGGTTCCCTAATCTTTCTTTCACTCTCCACAAACATGCATTCCACCTTTCGCGTATTATACTCAAACTCACATTCATTTTCCCATTCCACGCATTCCTGTTCAATCTCCCCCTATCTAGCCTCAATCTCTTTCACCGACTTCCCCCTGACTGAACACATTCATCCTGCTCATCCTCCCTTTTCCATTTATCCTGCAGCCTATACATCCTTCTCATCCAACCTTCAATCATGGCCAGTCATAACGTCGGTCCGAGGGCTAGACTTTGCGGGCAGCCCCTATTTAACCATCCTCTCCTGACACTCACTCTTAATTTTCCTTCCCTTGAGGAAGCTATCACATAGCTTCCTCATACTTCCATTCACCCCACACTTCGTCAGACCCTGCATGATCGCGCCATGGCTAGCTGTGTTGAACGCATTCGACATGTCCAGCGCCATGACCATGGAGTGCCTTCCAATCTCTCTCGCTTTCTCTATTTATTCTCCTCGTTCGTTCCTGTTGCCCTCAGCCACTCTCTCCTTTTTTTCCTTACTCTCACTCTGATCTCCGTACTCTCATCACACCAGTCCATTCCGTCACTCTGAACTCAACATCCACTTACATGCCTTGGACAGAAACGTCTGAAGCCTCTCCGCTTCCATCTCACGTTGTCCATCCCTTTCTACTAATTGCACTCACTTACTTTCCTCCTAAACATGTCACAATTAGTATTTTCAAAATTAAATACCCACCTTTTTCGTTTCTTTAGCTCACTATCCCATTCATACGTTATGCCGCATAAAGAGTATCAATTTCACACTGCTTTTTTATCTACAGTTCACGTGTGCTTGAACCACGGCACCACATGGAAGAGTGGTGCACGAACCACAACTTCGATGCAAACACTGCTCTCAAATCATCAAGAGCTATACGCGAACTTAGCTTCAATGGATCGGTCTCTACGCATGAATGTCACGTGCACGCTCCCCACTTGAGCGCACTATGGACACAGCTATCTTTAAGCTGTTTATGTAGTCCTAGTGCGCGTTCAGTGGGTTCGTTGCAGCTTCGCCATACGTCGAGGGCCCCGATGATAATGGGCAGGAATTCAAACCTGCGCCCGAGCCATCGAAGACGAGCAGTCTCCACGAACTTGTCGTTGCCAAGGACAAACTTCTTCCGCTGTCATGCCTGTCCGAGCCCTTAGATCACCTCCCAAGACACTTGAATATCTGCGACCACAGTACGCCCCTTGTCCAGATGTACGACGATGTCTGGTTTGTAGAACTGCCGGTACGGGTGACCTGCGTGTGGCTCCTCTTCCACCTGCCATTTCGATTTTGCTTTTCATCAACCTTGTTATACCTACGGATTCTCTCTTCATGTACAAGATCGCACTTTTGCAAGATGTGACAGAGGGTCTCTATCGTCTTGCACCCTGGATTCCTGCAACCACGCAGGTAGGCAGGTTTATATGGCAGGCCATTTCTGGGTAGGTTGTTTGAGCGGAGTTGAACTGTTAGGACAAAATCCCCACCAGACCAACCTGAAGGGCGGGTCTTCAGCCAGGTCTTAGAAGCGGCATCTTCCGAAGCGTATTGCATGCCAGCAGTGGACGGTTGCGAAGCCAAGACCTCCGTCCAGAGCTGCTCAGCCGGGACCTCCCCAGCGAGATTCTGAAGTCGGTTTAATATTGCCAGAGCCCGGTCAGACTGCAGGACACAAAAGGTCACCTCATCCCCAGTTTACAAAAGGAGCTAGTGATCCTGTTAAGGAGGATCTGAGGCACCACTCTCCTAAGCTCCGGGATGCACAAGCCTCCATTCTTGATTTTAGCGTGGAAGCCGCATCGGAGGTGTGAGTTGCCAAGTGAAGGAAACGTTTTACGGCTCCCCTCACGGGGCGATTTGAGCATACCCCCGACAAGCGTGTCGACTGTAACCCGTGTTGTAATTTGCAGATTAAATATTGTCTCAGAAGCGTTAGCTTCTGTTCGAATTTAAGAGAAGAGGTCTCTATGTCTTAGCCAGACCTAAAGATTAGGTACGTTTGCCTTATTGATGCCGGTTGTGCCATAGTATTGTGCAAGGTACTTGAATGTGGAGACCATGCCCATTTGGGGTATCCTCTCACCCTTTATGGTAAGAAAAGATCTCGTCATCGGCAGAGGCCGCTTATCTCCTGAGGTCGTGACGGCGCACAGGGCGACCCACTTCCTCGCATTCAAAGCTAAACCTCCGTTTTCAGCGAACGACTCAATATCTGCTAGCATCAAAGACAAGTCATTCATCCTGTCCGCCATAACAACGATATCATCTGCGAAACCCATAGCAGCTACCCGTTAATCAGAGCTGAGCGGTTCAATCTTTCAAGCAGTTCGTCCATAACTATATTGAAGACCAGGGGGGAAATGAGGTCACCTTGTTTTATTCCACGTTTGATACTAATGCGGCATGTGAAATCAGTCCCAACTTTGTAGTTGTAGAACAGTTATGCATGGTGCTCTCTATGTATTCCACCATTCGAAGACGAAGACGTTATAGTTCTTGCCGGCTTCCTTCCGGGACCCGATGTAATGGTTTAATATCATTATGTTCACTAGTGTGCCATCCATCTTGATCAACCCTCTTTGGTGGTGCCTCTCCAATGCGGCCCTGGACGATGCGATGCATTATCCTTTGTATTGAGAACCCGATGGTGATGGGTTTGTAATGATGGCTTTCTTTTTATCTCCATCCTTGGGTACCAATATTGTTCGGCTTTCTTTCAACGTTGTAGGGTGGATTTTAGACCCAAGGATGATAGTAAAGATAATATCCAGCTTTACTTTATCATAATTATGCTTTGACGTCAGCGATGGTTATTCCGTCTGGGTTGGGTGCAGAGTTCTGCCAGCTAGTTCGAAATCGCTAATAATTTCATCGTCATAGTCAAATAGTGTCTCCACTTCATCTAAGGATCGCTCAGGAGACTCGTACATGCTATGCCCTTTTAGCACGGTGATCTCAGCGACGCTGGACCTATTCTTGGCGTAGAATTCTTGCGCCTTCTTGTACCCCGCTACGCGGGACCATGTCCGCCCGTGGCTAGGTTGTAGTGCCGATCGGGAATCTTTCGTCCTCTCATGATGTTATTATTGCGCCTTTTCTTCTTAAATCTGAGGGCTACCCAGCGGACTAAAGCGTCCGCTAGTTGTTTTGTGGACCCCAGAAGCGCCATATCAATGACGTGGCGTATCTCCACATGCTCAGGGGTGGTGAGCCCACATGGTACCTCCCGCAGGTATTCCACAAAAGCGGGATGACTTAGTGGGACGCGGCAGGACTTAGTGGGATCTGAGGCAGCGCTGCCTATGGAACATGGGGTGCTAAGGTTGTCGAGCGACCTGAAAGGTCGCAAGACCCGATCGTAGTGTCAGGGCTTACGCGCGATAACTGGAGTACTATAGCGGGTACAATCTCTCCGCCAAGGTAATCGCTAGGACTAACGATCATAGGTCCAGGTTCATTCGACTTGTATTGAATTGGCGAGCCTCCGATACTTCTCTTCCTCTTATTCCCTTGGCTTATCTGTGCTCCGTTGGAATCGGTAACACCAACAAGACAAGTCGCCTCCTTCTTGTCTGCGCAACGGCCAAAATATTGGTTTATAGTGGCCAGCTTCGATCTCATCATAGCTGGATTGATATCTCGGGGCGAACAGCTCTCCCTCGTTCGCTTCGCGAAGCAACGGGGATGCACTGCCCTGCGGAACAGGCTTGCAAATGCGGGAACCTGGATGTTCTGACTTCGAGTCGCTACCGGTAGCCACTTGCGCTCAGACACTCGGACAACCATCCCTATTCCCTCCCTTTCATTCTTTACACTCGCATCCACATACACCCGTAATTCATCATTATCTTCATTCTCCTCCTCCATCCGAGCTTTCCACGCTGGGTGAGGCTTATCCCCACCCATCTCTTTCCTTCGTTTCTCGCATTTATCCGTATTTTTCACATCTAGTGGGCCTCAATATCCAAAGGTTTTATCCCTGCCAACACTTTCAAAGTCTCTGTCGCTATGGTCCGATACGCCCTCACGATCATCAAACCGCACAACCTTTGGTTCGCACTCAGCTGCGTTCTCACCCTAGTATCACTCGCTCTTTTACCCCATACCCCACAGCTGTACGAAATATCTTCCTTTAATACTTTTTCGTAAATCAATTTGGAGACCTCTCTCCTCAACACTCTTTTGCGTTCCCCTGAGCTTGCCAGTCACCTCCCCAAGCCTCGCTCTCACCGCCTTCACATGATCGATACTTCTTTTCCGATCTATGATTGCACCCAAGTACCTCTCACTTTTCATACAGACCACCGGTTCACTAATCCTTCTTCCACTCTCCACAAACATGCATTCCACCTTTCGCGTATTATACTCAATCCCACGTTCATTTTCTCATTCCACGCATTCCTGTTCAATCGCCCCCCATCTAGCCCCAATCTCTTTCACCGACTTTTAGAACACATTCGTCCTCCCCATCCTCCCTTTTCCATTTATCCTGCAGCCTATACATCCTTCTCATCCAACCTTCCATCATGACCAGTCATAACGTCGGTCCGAGGGCAGCCCCTATTTATCATGCTCTCCTGACAATCACTCTTAATTTTCCTTTCCTTGAGGAAGCTATCACCGATGGTGTAGCGCACATATGTTGTAAGTTCAAAATATTGATTTTGCTCTAAAATAAGTTTGACTGAAAATTAAAATTGATTACAGACGTCTTGCAAAGGTTATGATCTTAAGACGTAATAATTTGAACACTTTTTTATATGTTTCGTGTAATTCATCTAAGGTAGGACAAAAAAACGTCGATAAAATTGCAAAAATAAGTTTATTTGTTATCACTAAACACATTTGTGCAACACCACATTGTTACTTAGCACAAAAGTATTAACATAAATTACATATAAAATAAATTATACAGTCAACTCTAAACCAGTCTAATACAAATACTTATTACGAAGCATAGTAGACTCACTCATTATGTTCTGATTCGGCATGTACCATTATCATAGAGGTATCAGAGGTTGATGGCAGATTAATAATAAAATCGGTATAATCTGTGGGAATGGTTTCTTTATTAAGAAGGAACAGCAAATCCTTCCTTTTTGTCTGATATGGGAAGACGAGTATTATATTTCTTTTTCAATTCCAAAGCGTCCCAACCTCGCTTACGGCCTGATCTTCGCTTGCAACTTGACACATCTATTTTATGGAAGGAGTCTGCTAATAGGTCGTATTTGTATTGAATTATATTGGGATGGCTCTTTTCAAAGCGCATCCATTTTATTCGCATCCAGGACACTTTCTCTCCATCACAATTCAAAGAAGAATTATGAATAATACTATCTACAAGTTGCTGTAGGTCAAAGAAGTCCTGATATTAAATTGTGAACAAGGTATGGCCGTGGTTTAAGTCTACTAGCTGATACTAATAAACACCACTCCCGTGTATTATAAATTTCTTTGTGCCTTCTTGATCTCTCTATTGTAGCATGCATGGAATCCGCTTCTAAATAAGAGTACCCACACTCCATAAACTTTAGATCTACAGTTTTTTTATTTGCCAGCTTATTAACGGAATATAACATTGCAGCGCGACGTTTGTGATTTTCGTAATCGATTCGTAATGACTCTTTATTTGGCGAAGCCTTAAACACATTGTAAACAGAGCATTGATCCTTTTTGGGCTTATGAAACGAAAGTGGTGTTCGTGAAAAATAGACTGATATATAAATTTGGATGCAGGTCTTGAATTATTTTCTTGGCAAAATTGAACATACAGGCGATACATTATTGTTCAATTCTGCTGAAACATACTCTTTCTATGAGTCTCTCCGACAATAGTGAGACTCTAACCTTGGAAATGCGTCAAAATGGTCCACCACCTATTGCCTAACCACTGCGGATGTTACATTGTGAGGCTTTGAATGAATTCTTCGATCATGGCCTATAAAAACGCCAGTGTCGCTCATTGATTCTACACATCTTTCTATCACTCTGTGTGAAATAGCAAAAGTTGCGCAAAAAAACTTTTGACAGACTCTACGTTTTACACAGTTTGATCTTTTAAGAAATATACCCAAGAAGTCTTTCTATTTTTTGTCGAGGGGTTGCATTTTGTCCGTGAGACTGGAACATTTTCCATTAAGGAACTTATATAAATTTGTTGTTTGCTGTAATCCACTAAATGGTAATATTCGTTACATATAATTCGACGTAAATCCATTGGAAATGAGATGCTACATTCGTATCGACATTTTGAGCAGTCAACTATCTTGGGTCTTTTTTCATGTAAATTATGTTTCGAAGTACCGTAAAGTGCTTTTTAAAAATGATTTATTTTCAAATGTTGTATCTACAAAGACTGGATTAAGACTGACTGGATATGAACATAATTAAAATGGAAATAACAACTGTCTGTAAAGAAGGTATCATATTAATTTGTGGAATATCCTCAAAACTGCTGATCTAGGTGATGACGCTCGGTAGATGTCTGGCTAGAGTACAGGGTGGCCGTAGGTAACTCCTCCGCCCCTAGAAGGTAGCTTCCCCTGGAAGGTTCGGGATTCTTGCTTGAAGTTCAATTCCTTTTTCTTTCGAAGTGGTTCTTCCTATGGTTTGGCTGCTGTCTGTTTCTTTGCTCCTTGCTTGTTTGGTCCTCTTGAATTTTCGGAAAACCAGAAGAAGTACGAGAATAGCTGCTGTGATGTAGAGGAAGACGGTCCATGCACTTGGAGTAATGAAGTTGAAATCTGCTTTTTCTAGCGGCACAAAGGTTTGCATTGGCACATGCTTTAGAGTCAAAGGCTTTAGCTCTATCTTAAATTTGGGGTGATTGCTCGCAACAGGGTTCACAAAAGTTAGTGGTTCCATGGTTAAGGGTTGCCCAAAGTTTTTGCTTAGAAATGTCAGTTGTTCATTACTAAAGAGAATTTTGCAAGTGTTATCTTCTGTTATCAAAAATATCCCTTTCAGAAATTTGGTTTCTGCTTGATTACTGCATTTGATTTCTAATTTTTCTCATTCCGGGAAAACAGCCAAATACATGTTAATTTCTGGTATAATATCCATATGGTTCCCATTGACTTCTAATTTTAGGTAAGGACCGCTGTGTAAGTCTTCATTTTTCAGGATACTGGATTCGCAAGAGACATTTGCGTTGACTTGGAATTGTCTTGGACAGTGGTATATTTTGCTTTTTGTACAAATGCCACTTAGAGGAGTAATCGAATCTTTTGATTTAGATTTCAGGAGATAACTGAAATTTGGAAAAATTGAGACAAATTCTGACCCATCTAAAGTAGGAAGTGAGTGCAAATAATACAAGTCAAAACTGTCTTCAAAATCAATTGGTACTGACAAAAAATATACAATTTGATCGGCTTCGATTTTACAATGAACTTTGATTATGGATTCAAAGTCTAGGATATTTTCGATTTTTGGCTCAAATGGAAGATTGTTTTTATAGTAATTGGAAATTTTTATGAGTTCTGTATAAAGATCTGAAGGTCTAATAATACTTGGATGGATGACACCCAACTTACAAAACGTGACAGAATTTTCTATGTCTTGTGAGGTGTTGAATATGGAACCATATAAAATTAAGAGTTGTTGAAATATGTCTTTTGCAAAAAGAATATCTTGTTCTGTAGCACTTTTTAGAAACTTCATTGAGCTGCAAAATTTTTGATCTAAGTAATGCTTCATTATGCTGTATGGTGTCAAGAGTGATTTTGAAGTTTTGCATCAGTTTATGGTTGACTGAGTATTCCATCTTTAATTGGTTTTCTATATTGTTGTCGTTATTTTGTAAATGATTGAGGATTTTGAAGATCTTATCTCCATCATTGGCATCAAGATTACCAGTGATATACTTAACGATACTTACCTAATCCATTGATTATTCCTCTTCTAGATCTATTATTATAGACACTATGAATGCGGATATTTTCAATCTTATCTAGTATAGTTTTTTGAGTAAACCGTATCATTTTATCATAATTATCTAGATGCTTTACATAAGAAATATTATGATTATAACTTAATCTAAGATGCTTATACTGAGTGTTCAGACTGTTGAATTCAGCATATAAGGCTGACAGTTTATAGTAATGTACAAGGGTATGTTCACTTTTCTCAAGCTTAGCTGGACCTAAGTTTATCGGAAGAATGCCAAGGTTTTTAGTAATGTCTTTTATCGCTGCTTGACCTACTTTCCAGTTGACGAGGAGGGACCTGGAATAGAGTTTTGACTTTTAGATACTTTCCTGGGTCTCTTCAGATTAGCTAAGTGAATTTTTTCTGAAGTGTTACCGTGGGTCGTTTAATTTTGGCTGTCTTTAAATCTGAGTCAACTTTGGTGATTGACTCTGGTTTGTACTTATTGCGAGTTTTACTTTGTTTCTGCTTATTCTTTACATAACCCTTTTCTGGAATGCTAGGAGGTAAGGGTTTTCTAGTTTCATTACGTTTGGCGATAACTGTTTCCTTATTTTCTTGTAGATCCTGATTAAGCTTCTGAGAAAGTAATTTCAATTTTTCCTTATGACTATGAACATAATTATTAGCTAATTGTTTTTCTAAATCTAAGTTAAAAGGAGAAGCTATTCCTAGATGTCCTGTTATGATTCCATATGGTCTCAAATTTGTGGTGGAATGGATTGAATTATTATAAGCTATAACTGCATAATTAACTTTAAACTCAATAGGCTCATTTTTGATATTTTCTTGATTGTTTAATAATCGAATGTGCTCTATCAAGGTGGAATGAAACCTCTCAATTACGCCATTGGATTCAGGGTGTTGTGAGCTAATAAAATGGACATCAATTTTGTGTACATAAATAATTCTTTAACCCTTAATAGCTACCCACCCAAAAGTGAACAATTGCCACTACCCACGGGTCAAACTGACCCTCAATTTTGGGGGTGAACAAAAATACTAAAAGAATTTAAAAAAAGTTTTTAATGATAAATTCTAAGAAAGTAGAGCTTAACAAACTTGCTGATGACAAAATTAATATCTATACACAATCTGGACACACATTTTTAGCACATTGTCGACAAACCGGTTTTTTGCAGTTGTGGCAAGATGTACTTGTTTTGTGATCCTTTTTTGAAGGACAAAAGGCACACCGTTTTCTTTTAGATGCTGTAGTTGGCTGATCAGGTGTTGCTTCAGCATCCAAAGTAACTCCTAAGATATCTGCTGTGAGACTTCGTAGTTTTCGAGGTATTTTTACATTATACATGCGGGACATCATATGCGGGCGACTTAAGCTGTAAGCCAAGTTGTGCAGAAATTCTTTTCTCTCTATTTCCTTTCCGGGGTTAGAAAATTGGTATAAAACTCTACCGTTTATGCCCGCCACATTTAGTATCATATGAAATAATGCCATAGGCCAGCGGCGAGTTTTCCTGGAAGTAGAGTAGTTTGCACATTTTTGGTCAAGGGAATCAACTCCAGCTTTTGTGTCATTGTAGAACAAGATAATCTCTGGTTTTTTTGTTGTACTGTCCACCACTTTCCCAGTATGCATGTTTGATATTGTCACGACGGCCTCTTTTTCTTCACCCAGGGAATCAAACTCGACGTAAATTTCACCGTTTTACTTCAGAACTTAATACAACATCTCTTAACCTTATCTCAACTAGATCTCAACTCAACTGACTTCTGCCACGCTACTCGTGGTGCCTTATATACTTCATCGAACCATCTAGAAGATTCCAGACACCCAGATGACATTCGAGAATGCCGATCTGTCAGTCTAGAAAATTCCAGATGATTCGATGACGTTTACACATCAAAAAAATCTAACCTAATCATTGTGAAAGAAACATTAACGAATCCAAATAAGCAATGTAATATACAGGATGTTACACTCTTCCCCCCTTAGCGTTCGGCGTCCTCGACGAACAGTTCGCTTCGATCCTTGTATGGCCACAGGCGATCGCTATGGACGACCTTCGGTTTTCCACTACCCATACGTATCCTGTAGACTACGTCGTTGAGGCGCTTCATCACCACGTAGGGTCCCTCCCAATGGCGTTGTAGCTTCGGACATCTACCCCTTCTCCGTTGTGGATTGTAGAACCATACCAGATCACCTTCGACGAACTTTGGGCTATTTGCTTTCAGATCGTATCTGGCTTTCATTCTGTCGCTGGCAGACTGGATGTTTCCTCTAGCAGACTCATGGATATCCCAGAGCGTTTCCTGAAGCTCGCTCACCCATTCGCATGGAAGACGGCGTTCCGTCTCTGGGGGTGGACCAAGAGCTAAGTCCAGAGGCAGCCGCAGTTCTCGACCAAAAATTATCTTCGCTGGGCTCAACCGAGTTGACTCGTTCACCGCTGATCTGTAGGCCAACATTCCCAGAGGAATCTTCGTATCCCAATCAGACTGATGTTCGTTAACGAATTTTGATAGGTAATCCAGGATTGTCTTGTTGAAGCGTTCCACCATACCGTCGGACTGCGGATGAAGAGCAGTTGTTCTAGTCTTCCGAATTCCGAGTTTTCTCATCAGCTGTATGAAGACTTCCGATTCAAAGCTTCGTCCCTGGTCTGAATGTAGTTCATTAGGAACTCCGAATCTGGACACCACGTGTTCTAAAAGAGCCTGTGCCACTGTGCCTGCTTCTTGATTGGGCACAGGAATTGCTTCTGGCCATTTAGAGAAATAATCCATTACAACAAGCAGATACTTGTTCCCAAGGCTGGTTTCCGGCAAAGGACCCAAAATGTCTATGGCGATTCTCTCAAACGGCGATCCAACGTTGTACTGCTGCATGCGTGATCGTTGACGAATACTTGGACCTTTTCTTGAGTTGCAGACATCGCACGTGGAACAGTAATTTTCAACATCTTCGCGACAGCCAACCCAGTAAAATCTCTCCTTGATTCTTTCCAGGGTCTTCCTGATGCCAAAGTGACCCCCACTGCTACTATCATGTAGTTGTTCCATAATTGCTTTCCGTAATTTCCTTGGTACTACAAGTTTTTCTTTAGCATGTCTGCCATCAGTATCCTCCCAGATTCGATACAGGAGGTTACCCCTTACCTTTAGTGAGTCCCATTGTGCTAGGTAGGCTTTAGTGATGGGACTCATAGCACTTATTTCCTGTTGATTAGGCTTGTTTCCATTTAATAGCGAATGAATAACTAACCCTAGCTCAGCGTCTTGTGACTGAGCTTGCTTGAAGGTTTCTAGTGAAATCTTGGTTCCTTCCAATTCAAATTCTTCTATTCTTAATGTGTTTATGTCGAATTCTCGTTGTTTCTCTTCTTTCGAACAGTGCTTACAGTCTTCATCACAGGGCCTGCGTGACATAGAATCGGCATTTCCGTGTTGCTTTCCTGGACGATGACGAATTTCAAAGTCATAGCTTTGGAGGTATTCAATCCATCGAGCAAGCTGGCCTTCTGGATTCTTGAACTTCATTAACCACTGCAAAGCTGAATGATCGGTTCTCACGACAAATCTTCTTCCGTACAATAAATGGTGGAAATTTCCGATCCCTTTCACCACACTGTACAACTCTTTTCGTGTCACACACCAGTTTTTCTGCGCTTTATGCAAAGTTTTACTGTAGTATCCAATTACCTTTTCGATGCCATCTTGTTCTTGAGATAAGACAGCTCCAACAGCATAATGGCTAGCATCTGTATCCAAGTAGAAAGTTCCTTCCCTTGTAGGATGAGCTAGTATCGGTGAGGAGGTCAAAGCCGTTTTCAATGCGTCGAAGGCTTCTTGGCAGATGGAGTCCCAATAAAACTTATTACCATTTTCAGTTAAGGCAAATAATGGTTTGGCGATGGTAGAGAAATCTTTCACAAATCTGCGATAATAACTGCACAGTCCCAAAAAGCTTCGTACCTCATGAGTGTTGGACGGTACTTTCCATTCCTTCACAGCCTGCACCTTCTCTGGATCCGTCCGGATTCCGTCTTTGGTTAACAGATGTCCGAGGTATTTTACTTCCCTTTTGAAAAGATGGCATTTCTTAGGGTTTAGCTTCAAGTTCGCTTCCTTAAGCCGCTGGAAAACTTGTCTTAGTCGGAGTAGCTCTTCTTCAAAATCCTTTCCAAACACAATAACGTCATCGAGATATATCAGTGCTGTCTTCCAAGATAAACCTTGTAGTACAACATCCATTAATCTTTCGAAGGTACTGGGTGCATTGCACAGACCGAAAGGCATTACTGTAAACTGCCATAGCCCAGCACACGATGTAAATGCCGTTTTCTCTTTATCTTTTTCATCCATTTCAACCTGCCAGTACCCACTTTGCAGGTCCAAGGTGGAGAACCATGAAGAATTTCCAACTGCATCCAAAGTGTCGTCAATTCTTGGTAAAGGGTATGAATCCTTTTTGGTCAAATCGTTGAGCCGCCTGTAATCCACACAAAACCTCGTTGATCCGTCCTTCTTCCTAACAAGGACTATCGGAGAGGCCCAAGGGCTAGATGATGGCTCGATTACTCCTCGTTTCTGCATATCTTTTACCATATTCTGTACTTCATCAATCCTAGATAATGGAGTTCTTCTTAGGGGCTGCTTGACTGGCTGGGCATCTCCTACATTAATTTTATGACGTACCAGATGGGTTCGCCCTAGGTCATCATTATTTTTAGCGAAAATCGAATGAAATTCTCTTAGTAGCTTCAGGACCTTCCGCTGCTGTTCGGGTCGCAAATGCTCACAGCTTCTATCATACAAATCTTGAAGACTACCTGAGATTTGGGTGAAGTCACTATCATCTTCTTCTTCCGCGCCATCTAGCCTTCGTATCCATGCTACTGGTTCTAGTCTACCCAGTGGCGTACCTTTCTTGATTTGTATTGAATTCCTGGATACATTCACGGCCCTTATTAACATATTTGAAGAATCCGTTATTGTTCTGGCTAATAAAATAGGTTTATTCCAACCTAGCGTAGGATCTGGTTCAAAGACGCATGGGGTAAGGTTATGTTCAAGTGCCTTATGTGCATATATGGGTATAACAATCTCTTTCTGTGGTGGAATTGTGAAATTCCTTGGTGCCATAACGTTCATTTCCTCTAGATGAACAGCTTGGCAGCTAAATGAAATCTCTTCTGAATCCCCAATGCTTAAGGTATTACCAGTGAAGTTTATTACGCAGCCAGAACTCTGCAGAAACTCAGCACCAAGGATGCAATCATTTGTGACTGAAGCTACTAAGATGGGATGCTTCTTACCGAAACTGCCAATGCGAATCTCTAATTCTTCAACACCCAGTACTGGTATACGGTCTCCATTAGCGGTCTTCAGCAACATTCTATCCGTTTGCGTGGTTCTGCTTGGCAACTTCCTTCGAATTTCTTGGTATATGTTAGGGCTTATTATAGTCACATTTGCTCCGGTATCGACTAACATCTTGCATGGTATATTTTCTATGTAACCTTCAACTACTGGACTCTTCTCAATCTTATTAACTTCAATTTCGATGACCATGGGGCTTTCGTCATGATGGCCAGCCAGTTTTTGCCCCCTAAAACTGGCCGGCTCTAGTTTTCCGACTCATTATCAGTATTAGTACTAGCCTCCCTTGACTTCTCTGCCACCTGCATGCGACAGCCTACCCGAAGGTGCCCCTTCTGCCCACATCTCCAGCACGTAAACTTCTCAGGTCCTTCTAGATTGGTGCGAGCTGGGTTTCTTTGAAAGGTACCACCTCTTCTTCTTGGAACAAACGCTGTCGCCCTGACTTCTGCTTCATCATCTTGTTCTACAGAACGCACCCTCCGTGTCATTCGCGTGGCTTTCGTGGCAGCTTCAATTTCAAGAGCCTTGACCAAAGCATCTTGTAAGGTTCTGGGACTGGATAGCCTTACGATTCGCTGAACGTCCAGGTCCGCAATGCCTTCGACAAACTGACGAGCAGCAACGTATTCCTGTGTCTCGATGGGACTGCTGACGAATGCTCGTTTAGCTAAGCTTTGGACTTCGTATGCAAATGTGGTTAAATCTTCCTTGGGTTGTTGTGTCCGGTTATGCAACTGGCCATGCAACAGCTCTGTTAAGTGTGCATCTCCAAAACGTAACTTTAGTGCAGATGTTATCTTATCATAGTCACGTAAATCTGATGAGCAGAGATTTTCCAAAATAGCTGCTGCAGAATCTCTGAGCATTGATGTCAGCACACAAGCCTTTTCCTCATTCGACCAGTTATTCATACGTGCGATGTTTTCAAATTGCATATGATAAATGTCCCATGACGTTTTTCCATTGTATGGATAGGGCTTTGCTACTACGCCACTGTGTCTATCAGTAAAAGCAGGTGCTGAAGCTGTTAAACTACGCTCACCTGCACTAAACTCTCGCAGCTCCTCCCTAACCATTTCTTTCACCTGATCTTTCACTTGCTGAAGCTGTTCCTCAACGTGTTTTTCTGATGCTGCTAGCTGCTCCTCAATTGCACTAATACGGTGGTCTTGATTTTCTAATGCTTGACTTACGGCTTGCTTCTGCTCCTCCAACCGAGTCATCACCAGTTCCTGTCCACCCTTCAAGTCTGCGACTGCCTCGTCTTGATGGCGCTTCAGCTTTTCTTCAAGGTTCACGACTGCCTCGTCTTGATGGCGCTTCAGCTTTTCTTCAAGGTTCACGACTGCCTCGTCCTGGTGGTTCTTTAGCTTTTCTTCAAGGTTCACGACTGCCTCGTCCTGGTGGTTCTTTAGCTTTTCTTCAAGGTCCACGACGGTCGCTTGCATAACAGCTGCTTGGTTATCTTGGCTACTTCGAAGACTGGATGCAGTTTTTTCTAAACTTTGTTCGAAGCTGGCTTTCATTTCTTGTAGCATATTCATCATTGCACTCATTTCGGACGCCATAGCTCTGGTTATTGGCATGGACCAATGCTGTACTCACTTCTTCTTTCCTTTTCCTGGCTTGATTCGCTGGATAATCCCACACTTCCGACACCAATTGTCACGACGGCCTCTTTTTCTTCACCCAGGGAATCAAACTCGACGTAAATTTCACCGTTTTACTTCAGAACTTAATACAACATCTCTTAACCTTATCTCAACTAGATCTCAACTCAACTGACTTCTGCCACGCTACTCGTGGTGCCTTATATACTTCATCGAACCATCTAGAAGATTCCAGACACCCAGATGACATTCGAGAATGCCGATCTGTCAGTCTAGAAAATTCCAGATGATTCGATGACGTTTACACATCAAAAAAATCTAACCTAATCATTGTGAAAGAAACATTAACGAATCCAAATAAGCAATGTAATATACAGGATGTTACACTATCAATATGACTGCCTTATTTGCTTTTGGAACGAATGAAACAAGCGTTTTATCTGACATAAAGCAAAACTCTGATGACAATATTGGTCGAGATCTCGATGGTAACAGTTCACCAGGAATAAATCTTTTATTTTTTTTCAACGTACCTACAAAAGTGAGGCCCAGCTTTTTCAGTTCATCGACAAGCTCCAAAGAAGAATACCAGTTATCGCTGGTGATATTCCTGTTTGTTCCAGCTACTCGAGTAGCTAAACGGAGCACAACCTGTGTTGGATGCGATAATTTAGTTTGAATTTTTTTGGTATCCCTTCCGGTGTAAACTTCTGCATTAACTAAATAATGAGTTTTTGCATCAGCAAGAACTTGTACCTTCAAACCGTATTTTGCAGGCTTGCTGGGGATGTACATTCTAAATCCACAACGTCCTCTAAAAGGAACTAACATTTCATCCACCGTTAGGAACTCTCCTGGAGAAAACATTTCTTGACAATTCTGAATAAATAGGTCAACAACTTCAGAGATCGCTGCTAGCTTATTCTCTTTTATTCTGTCCTTCCTAGACTCCTCGTTGTCAAACCGGAGGCAACATAGTAGGAAAGAAAATCTTGCTAAAGGCATGGTGCACCTAAATATGTCACGCCCAGTTCCATCTGTTGCCCACAGAGATCGCAGATCCTCATGACCAGATTTAAATACTCCCAAAAAATAGAGAAGTCCAAAGAATGCCTGTATTTCAAGTGTGTCGGTTTCGTTCACAAATGAAGTACGAAATTTAGATCTGCTGTCTTTTCTTTTTTTAAATTCGCCATATCGTTGCTGCACAGACCTGATTTTTGCGTTGGTGCAAGCTACAATTTGTCCTATAATATTGTCAGTTACTAGTAACCTCCAGGACTCTAATGCAGACTTAGGCTTGTTTTGCTTAGCAGTTCCTTTTAGACCGGGTAAAATTTTTATGATGTTTTTTGCGGCAATCTTGCCTCTTACTGGTGCATCGGTTGCCCATTTTGTTTTATCTTTGCCATAAAATGCACGTCCATTATTCTGTTTTCCTTCTTTTGGCAGATCTTCATCATTGTCTGATTCACTTTCTTCATCACTATTGGGGGGTTCCCACTCTTGTTCACTGTCTGAATCGTGGTCACTTATTTCTTGCTCATCAACTTCTTCTTGATCACTCTGGTCACCAAAGGTAAAAATACTTTCACAAGCACTACGTTTGTCTTCCTTGTCGATACTTTGCTTATCAGTTGTGTCTTTCACATGGTCAGTCTGTTCTTCTTCCCAAAAATCTTCACTTTCAATGATCTGCTGTAACTCTTTATCGGATAGCGGCCTATTCATTGTTCTGTCTGCAAAAGAAGAACAACATACTTGATTTTTTTGTTTTCAATACGCTAAAAGTTTATATTTACCTTTGCACTCAACCAGGTCTCACAATATGTGCACTCAAACCAGTCGCCTTTAGAGAAAATGCAGACGGTTTTACTACCCACGGGTCAATATGACCCAGAGTTGCCTATTGACGGCGTATGCTATACACTAGCAGAGCAAAACTATGACGAACACCTTCCTCACCACCTGATGTGAGAATACTGAAGACGGCGGCTTACGCGCTTCACTATCTTAGATGCTACGCAAGGTTGCTATATATCATTGGGTCATTTTGACCCGTGGGTAGCTATTAAGGGTTAATCACTGAATTTTTGAATTCGCTTCCAATATCTGAAATAACTTGCTCTGGAATACAGTGATGTGAAAAATACTTTATAAGATTGTTACATACTTCTATAGCTTGAGAAGAGTCTAACTTATATGCTTGTGCATATTTTGAAAATGAGTCTATAATAGTGAGAGGTTTGCAATTTTCTAATGAAATGCTATCAATGTGAATAATTTGGAAAGGACGAGTAGCCATGGGTGTAACATTCATCTCTAATTTCAGGGGATGTCTGTCGTATTTTGTTACAAGACATACTCCACATTAATTGATAAAGTCTCTAACTGTAGTTTGTAAGTTTGGCCAATAATAATTTGCTCTGACGCGTTTCTCTGTTTCGTCTATACCTCGATGGTTAGTTTCTCCTTCATGGTGATTACGAACTATGATGTCTTCTTCTTCTTTGTCTGTGACATCTATCAATTTTTTGGTGCATTTAACCATGTTAATTTCAGATTTTTTGAAATATTTTTGCAACACACTACAAAATTGTTCATAAATTGAGTCTTCGAAATACAAATAGTACTTTTGGAACTACAAATTCTTTAATGAATCTGACAACGTCGTTTTCAAAATTTTGTTTTGATACTTGCAGTAATATTCTTTGCTTATCTTTGAACAATTTGATCACTGAAGGCTCAGCAGGTGAAAAGTTTACTTGAGATATGATAATTTGATTTTTCCCATAATTTACAGGATTTTCTATAATTGGAACACTAATTATTGGATTTTCATGACTAGAATGAACGGTTTGGCCAGTGTCGTCCAAATTTTCAGCATTTTGACGATCACTTGGCTCGACTATAAGTGATTGACTATCTGTGTGATCTACACGTGGATTTCGTGAGGTTGAGGCTAACTGTTCGTTGAATTGGTCCATATAATTAAAAATAGGTGGTTTATCAGATACATTTTCCGTTTCGGTCGTATTTAGCTCTATTCTTGATAGGGCATCTGCATTTTTGTTAAGTTTACCTTTTTTATAGATTATTTCGTAGTCCATTTCCTCTAATTTTAAACGCCATCTGATGATTTTTGAATTTGGATCTTTGTGATTGAACAACCACTGGAGCGGTTTATGGTCACTCAAAATTTTGAACTTACGACCATACAGGTACGGTCTGAAATATTTGACGCCGTAAATGATAGCTAGTACCTCTTTCTCTGTCGTGCTATAGTTAATTTCTGATGAAGTCAATGTTCTACTGGCATACGCTATAGGTAGATCTGAACCGACTTTCCCTTGAGATAGTACAGCTCCGATCGCTAGATCGCTCGCATCTGTTGTTAATATAAAAGGCTCATTACAATTTGGATATTGGAGAATTGTTTCGTTGATAAGTAAATTTTTACACATTTCAAAGCATTTAATATATTGAGGGTCGTTATAATTGACTGTTGCACCCTTTTTCAAACATTGTGTGAGTGGTTTTGTAATTTTTGTCTTTTATAAATTTCCTATAATATCCTAGAAGACCTAAAAATGTTTTTGGAGTTTTTGGCAATGGGAATTTTTGTATGGCATAAATTTTGTCAGGGTTAGGCTTGATTCCTTCTCTAGTTACTAAATGACCTAAATACCAAACTATAAACCATATTACGAGCGAATGTGAACTGCGTGCGTTTCAGGGATCGCGAGAAGAGTTCTTCACAGCCACACCGTTGGCGCTGAAGTGGTTGAAAGAACTTGACATCAACCTGTAAATACTAAAGACTATGTATCTTAGTTTGTAGCTGTATGTATTTTATTTTAGTATAGGTTATAATAGTTTTTCTTTTTATCTATATTTACTTTTGTCATGTTTTTGAGCCATACGATAAATAAAAATAAACCTAAATACGCGACTTCTTTGCGCAGAAACTCAGATTTGTCGAGTTGAATTTTGAAATTGGATTGTCTGAAACGTTCAAATACTTCACGTAATCTTTCTATCATTTCCTGACGCTACAAATAATGACGTCATCTAAATAGACTAAACATTTTTCGTTCTGTATGCCACGAAGAATGTTGTCCATTACTCTCTGTAAACAAGAAGGGGCATGTTTAATACCAAAAGGCATTCGCAAAAATTCATAATGACCGTTCTCTGTGCTGAAGGCTGTTTTTTCTATATCTTCTTCGGCCATTTCGATTTGATGAAATCCAGAAGCAAGATCTAATGTTGTAAAATATTGACATTTTCCAAGTTGTCCAGAAGATCTGTGATATTTGGTAGTGGATATTTGTCTAAATATTGACATTTTCCAAGTTGTCCAGAAGATCTGTGATATTTGGTAGTGGACATTTGTCTCCGATTGTCTTCTGGTTCAACTTACGGTAATCGATAACTATCCGCCATTTTTGTTTCCCGGAGGCGTCTAATTTCTTGGGCACTACCCATAGTGGTGAGTTGTAAGGACTACAGCTAGGGCGTATTATATTCTGTTCAAGCATTTTATCGATTTGACTTTTAACTTCTTTTTTATGAACTTCTGCATATCTATATGTTTTTGCGTAAACTGGTATCTCATCAACAGTACGAATTTTATGCTTAATTTTATGTGTGAATGTTAATTTCCTACCATCTATATGAAAAATGTCAGAGTATTCTTTAAGTAATTTGAAAATGGCTTGTTTTTCCTCTGGGTTCATATGCTCTGAACGAATTTTTGAGAGGTCAAACTTCACATTTTCAGCATCAAAATTATGTAAATTGTTGTCCATTGAACTAGTAGACAAATCGTAATCCGCGAGTTGCTCTACCTGTAATGGCTCTACTTCAGTTATTTTAATAACTGACTCGTTTGGATTTAAAATGGAACAAATTGCTTTACCATTTCTAGCAGTTGTGATATCTAGGTTATCTATTCTTGTGTAAGGAATAATTACATCTCCATTTGAAACGTTAGCCACGTTTATTTCGATAATTTGTTCAGTTGTCGACTGGACTATGATAAAATTATTATTTCTCTGATTACTACCTGTTTTGTGAAACTGAATTCTCACGGTGATTAGATTAGATTAGATAGATTTCTATTCAGGTCTATGTGAGCTTTAAGTAATTTCAAATTGTCTATTCCTAGTAAACAGTCAAAATGGTTAAGAAAATCAAACAAGTAAAACTTCAATAAGTCACCATTTTTCACATTAAAAATGGTAGAGGAGGGTATAGTGGTAATATAATGCTCTATAGAACTTCCATGTGCCGTGGAAATTTGGAATGGATCTCGAATAATTGAATTTTTGAAAAATTTTCTAGCAATTTCTGGTCTCACAAATGATTTTGTGCTGCCAGTGTCAATAAGTATTTTTAGATTGGACCCTGGAAAATTTATGAAGGGTAGTTCGCTAGGGGATAAGGATGTGTTCATTAATTCGAATTTTGGTAATATTTTTCCGAGGCTCATCAGAATCATTGGGTGATTGATTATGAGAAAATTCACGGGACGTGCTTGGTGGTGTGGTGATCCGGAACGCGCTCCTGGCTGTCATACGTTAGAACGCACCTTTAGCTGTCAGGCTGCCAAGGTTTGACATTGACGGCAGTGGCAGATGGTAGAAGGAAAAGATTAAAATTTGTTGTTATAATATAAGTGTATGAGTGTAGTCATTTGATGAAGTTCAGTTAAGTAATTTATTTGATTATCCTATATTGGTCAGATATTTTGTTATTGGTCAATTCAAGAGTGATTTTTCATAGAACAAAAATTCCTTTCATTCTGTGTTAATTGTCAATCCGTGTTCACAGAAAAAGATATTGTTCTGTGATCCTTTTGGTTGTTGTGTTTGGTCACTGGAATAAAGTAGTGGGTTGTGGGATTCGTTGCCATGGTTTTGTTGATAGTTTGTTTAACAATGACGAGAGGGGATGGTTTTTGAAAAACGTAACAAGCTGGAGACCAAAATTTCAACAAAAGGGTTTTTGAGTCTTTTTCACGAATATTTGCAGGTATGTTGTCTTTTGAGTTTGTATTATTAACTAATGTGGTCTGGCTACTATTTTTGGAGTGTTTCACCAGGTATATACTATACATCCTGCTTTTGAGACGATACTATATGGCGTTGGGTCTCTGATTTCCGTCTACTCTAGATATTGCAGGCTAATGGTGAACAGAGATAACTCTTGTCTTATTTATCTGTATCTATTTCAACCTTTACTGATTTCTCTGCCTGGTAACAATCCAGGTCGGATCTATTCCAATTATCTACTTTATTTACTCTTTTATATGGTTGGTTCTACTTATTTATATATGCTGATATTTTAAATTTTTCCACATCCTATCCATATTTCTCTCCCTGACGTTAAACAGAGATCTAGCCCACCATGTATTATTATTGTGTTTTTTCAAGCTTCTCTCGCATGACTGCGGTGACGACAAATGTTGACGGGCTAGGCCAAGTCAACACCTGAACTATTACTGATCTGAATTTAGGAAAGATCGTACTATATTACAGGTCTTAAGGATTACAGACTTTTGGAATATTTTATGTAAACTTTCGTCCAGGCCTAACTGCTGTAGGTGTTGTGTAAATGTGTTCGGTGTGAGGCCTGAGACCGACATAATGAAGGGGACAATAATAACTTTATCTTGTTTCCAAATTCGCTTCACTTCTATGGCAAGGTCAGTGTATTTAGATATTTTCCCAGCGTAGGTGTTTTGAACATTCACATCATTGGGAATAGCAATATCTATTAAGTAGGTAACTTTGTCTGCCTTTATCTGAAATACTATATCTGGTCTGTTTGCATTGATGGTTTTATCTGTGTGTATTTCAACATCCCAGTATAGTTTGTAGTGATCGTTTTCGAGTACTGATGTTGGTGTATACTTGTAATATGGATCGGAGTTTTCGATTAGTTTGTTTTTTGTGGCTAATGCTTGATGTATGATTTTGGCTGCTGAGTTATGTCTAGCCGTGTACTCAGTTCCAGCGAGAGTTTTGCATGCGCTTGTTATGTGGTCTATTGTTTCCTTTTGTTGTTGACATTTTCTGCAGTTATCGTTTGTTGTGGATGGATCTTTAAGTACGTATTTCTTGTAGTTTCTCGTCGCAATAACTTGGTCCTGGATAGCAAGCATAAACCCCTCAGTTTCTGGAAAGAGCTGGCCATCCTGCAGCCAGGTGTATGACTGTTTTTCATTTATGTGGTCTTGCGTAATAATTATTATTATTATTATTATTATTTATCATTTAGACTGTGAATGTTTATAACCATTTCTTTATTATACAATATCAATAACAAGAGCCAGTTTACCACTATTATTAAGACATTTTTGAATGGTATATTTCAACATATCAGTATAAATACTTCACCAGTAAAATATATGAAGTACAAAGCACTCATGATTTGATAAATATAAGAATCAAGTAATAAACCATAACACAGATTATGATTAATGAATACAAAACAAATGTTAAGAAACAATAAAAAAACCATATCATAACAGTTCTGTGTTTGATTTCATTCTCTCTGAGTTGGTACACATGCATGCTAAAAGAATCTGGTTACAATGGGCACACATACAACATTGGGTTCTAAATTCCACCACTAGACATCTTGATCACTTTGGCTATTTCTAAATTGGGTATCGATTTTGACAGTGACCAGTTGCTCACTACAGTGGAGAGTGATCATATTGATCGTCTATGTTAAAAAGCTCTTCTGAAATGAAATTTGGCCTAGATGTGGTCTGGAAGTAATTATTAGGAAGTGAGCTGCGTAGCTGTTGACTCTGTGAAGGTCTGAAAGTGTTTCTTGTTGAAACAGACATTGGTGTGGGTTGAGGAAGCTGTCGCTGCGGATTTGGCCTGAAGGCGTTATCTTGCCTTGGTTGAACTGTCCTATTTTGTTGGCTGGGCTGAACCTGTCTTGGACTATTGTTAGCCCTATTAAATTGATTAGGAACGTTCATGATGGGCAAATGATTAGTTTGCTGGGGCCTCTGAAAATTATGGTTAAAGGATTCACTCCTTCGAAAATAATTGGGTCTATGATGGCGCCTATTTTGAAATTTGGGTCTCGAATTTTGTATAGACTCAAGTTGAATATCATTTGTCAGCATATTGAGTGCAACATTAAGGTCCTCTGGATTTTTAGTTCGCATTAGTGAACCAATGGGTTCCCTTAACCCTCTTAAGAATACTCTATGTGCTAGATTTCTGCAATATTGATTTATAACAATAGCTTCAGCCTCAGCTATATGACTAGTTGTATATGAAATTTGTAAATTTAGGAGTTGTTGAAGTCTATTATAGAAATCGAACGGGCTCTCACTGTTACTTTGTTTGAGCTCGGTCATTTCAATATTAAGTGTGTAAAGATCCCTCCTGTCTCCATAGGCATGTAATAAAGCATTCTTCAAGTCTTGCCAGGTTTTAGTAATAGACGACGCTCCACTTTATTTTTGTATTTTTAATCTGATTGAATTAATATTAATTTAAAAAAATATATATACTCAATGCCGGATCACCTTTAATTTTGGCTAAAAGGCTAGACATAAGATATTCGTTTTGGAAATCACTAGTATCGTTGGCATTATAGAATTTTGAAACTAATTTCTCAGACATTTCTAAAAATCTGGGAAGCAATTCTGCCTCGCCGCTGAAATTGGGTATCATCTGAAGGTATTCTGGCTTCAGCACGGGGACTGCTGAACTTTGTTGTGATTGAGAATTCATTGTAGAATGTGTGGAATTTAAAAAATTTCGCAAGATAATAATAGGTCTGATAGGCTCAAAATTGGAAAAGTTTTGGTCAGTAGGTGAGTCAGAATCCGAATCCGTAGATTCACTTGAGTTTAGTGGTGAAATTTGGCTACCTCTAAACGACATATAAAGCACTTACAGCAAGACCACTGCAATGTCCATACTCCAAGGTCCTCTCGGAGTAGAGCTGTCCGTGTTCAATGTCCTCTTGAACGACGTCATCTCGCTATGTCCTTGATTTCTATCCTGGTCCTGGCTGGAACTCTTGGCAGGGTCTACGCGACGACCGAAACTTGAAAATTTTCGTCGCAGTTTCGTTCGTATACCAGGTAAATCGTGTGCCACGAAGCGCGAACTTATCGAACTGCCCTGGTATCCTACTCCGGCTGCGCCAATTATGTTTCGAAGTACCGTAAAGTGCTTTTTAAAAATGATTTATTTTCAAATGTTGTATCTACAAAGGCTGGATTAAGACTGACTGGATATGAACATAATTAAAATGGAAATAACAACTGTCTGTAAAGAAGGTATCATATTAATTTGTGGAATATCCTCGAAACTGCTGATCTAGGTGATGACGCTCGGTAGATGTCTGGCTAGAGTACAGGGTGGCCGTAGGTAACTTGTATTGTTTTGCCAGACCGGTTGATATACTTTTACCCACTTAATCTCAAACTTTTTACAACAGACCTTTTCCAAAGAGCTCTATTTGCTTTTCTTTTATGTTATATTTTTTTAAGATATCAGGTTGTTTCACCTGCTTCACTGTCAAGATTCACTAGATTGGTTGGAGGGGGCGTAGGAACTGCCTGATGAAGCAAATGGATCTGAATCTAAATCACTGTCATATATATTTGGACTGAAGTTTTCAGTTAGCGCACTACCTAAAACGATACAGATAATTACCAAACATGATCTCAAGCAACTGGAATATTTATTTATACCTATAGTCTCGACTTCAACTGTAAGAATATCCCCCAATACGCTTTCTGTAGCATTTGCTCCACTACAGCAGTCTTGAACGGCATTGAAGTCTGTGGATGGAGGTACTTCACTGATAGCATGTGTTACGTTCACTTCATCTGTAAACATAGTATAGCTATTTATAAATCCTGGATCAGATGTTTCTCTTAATACCTACCCTGTACATCTTTTACTTCGGGAGTGTCTACTTCAGTCACCTCTCTTTCCCAAATACTGTTTGCTGCTGTAGACAGACGTACTTCGACATTGCCGAATTCAACGGTTCCATTTTGTAAAGCCAACTTTAGAATTAACGCAGAGCGCGACATGTAGTCCAGTATCATGGCGTTTGCCAGTGTGCCATCTATCTCAATGAACCCTCGTTAATGGTGATTGAGTTGGACTGCCTATCCAATGCGGCCTTGGACGATGCGATGCATCAGCCGTTGTAGTGAAGACCCGATGGTGATGGGTTTGTAATTAGTGGTTTTTTCCGCCATCCTTGGGCACCAGTATCGTGCGGCTCTCTTTCCACGTTGTAGGGCAAGGCTGGCCAATGGATTTTCCTGGAGGGCAAAATTTGATTGATTGTGGCGGCACCGGGCCAAAAATATTATACACATACAAAAAGTGTAATAAACAAACATCAATATGTTTCAATACACTTTATTTGTGAATCAAGTTGGGTAAAATAGTAACAAAATTAAATTAGTATTTCTAGTTAATGTGAGCTGTGAAGAGGTTTTTCTGAAAGCAGTTTTTCGATATTTGGTTTTAGATCTGATGTTGAAAGTAGAATCAAATCCGCAATGTGTTTAGCAGTGAGAAATGTACGATATTTATTTTTGATGTATGATAGCATAGAAAATGTTTTTTCACAAACATGAGTGGAGCCAAACCTGCTTAAAATTTGCATAGCACTGTCGCGCAATATTGGATAATCTTCCCTGGAAACGTTTTTCCAAAAACTTGCAAAACTTTCTGTAAGCTGCTCCGAAGATACATTTTCATAAAAAATTTGTTTCAGAGCAGTGTGGTTTTGAATATCTGTCACTTCCAATTGGATGTTTGCTGGATATTTAAGAAGATCAGTAGAACTGCTGGCAAATGGATTTATAAACAACTGAATTTGAAGTTTGTCTGATTCAAAATCCTTGAATCTGTTATCAAAAGAGTCTTTCAAACACCTTATTTTTGATATGTACTTTTGGATATCAAGGACAGTGATCTTTAATTCTTCTTTCACACTTGCAAGTGTAGGAAAGTGATCGATTTTATTTTTCGCTAGGTTTGCTGCAAACAAGTCCAACTTCCCTTTGAAGCCATTGATAGAATTAAACATTGTTGGGAGAGAACAATCTTTTCCTTGCAATTTCAGGTTAAGAACATTCAGGTAATGTAATGTATCAATTAAAAATGCAAGATCGCACAGCCATTATGAATTTTTAAGTAGAGCTCTCTCTGTTGGTAACTCTCCTTTTTCCTCCAGAAATTCCAGAACTTGTTGCCTCAAATGATAAAAATGTTTCAACATTTCGCCTTTAGATAACCAGCGAACAGCGCAATAAAGATGCAATTCGCCGTATTCTTTTATTTCTTCTTCAAATAAGCTTCGGAATTGTCGACGGTTAAGAGCTCTGGCACGTATGAAATTGATGCAGCGTACTACTGGGTCAATAACATCCTCGAACGTCATGTCTTTAGCACACAAAGCTTCTTGATGGATAATACAATGATAGGAAAACAATTGTCGACCGACGTGATTTTGCAGCAAAGTCACAACTCCATTAGTTTTCCCAATCATCACAGGCGCTCCATCAGTACAAACCTAATTGCATTTATCCCAGTTTAGCTTCTTACCTTCGACGCAATCTTTGAGTTTCATGAATATATCCTTTCCTGTGGTTGTAGTTTCCAATTGACACAGGTCCAATAAATCTTGAAATATAGTGAAATTGTCATCAATACAGCGTACAAAAATAGCTAATTGCGCCATAACGGTTAAATCGCAAGTTTCGTCCAGTGCTAGTGAAAAATATTTACATTTAGTTACGTACTCGGTAATTTGACTGTTAATGTCTGATGACATATCTTCCACTCGCCTCATTACTGTGTTGCGTGACAGTGAAACACTATCTGCCATGGCTTTGACCTTTTGATCATCGCAGTTCTGCGCAAAAATTAACAAACTCTGTTTGATAATGGCTTTTTCTTTTTAGCCAATAGTAATGATATTTCATACGATGTTTTTACCATGCTTCCGAGATCTTCATGTTGTTTTACAAAAATATTTTGTTGTGAAAATAGTTGTTTCTTCTTTTTGTTTATAAATTCTGTTCTTATAGCTGACCCGATTGGATACTCTTTCTCGAATTTAGAATGGTTTTGCTTAAAATGACGCTCCAAATTATATTTTTTAACAACAGCTACTGTTGCTGAGCAAATGAGACACACAGGTTTGCAGGCTTTGCTTTCAGTAAAAAGGTATTTTGTTTCCCATTCTTCGTGAAACGTCCGAAGACTATCCTTTATTCTTGATGAACTCGTACTAGGTTTGCTGAGGGCCATACTAAAACAATAAAAATGCTTTTAAAACTGTATACTACGATTTCAAGTGAAATGAAATGTAAGTACGTATCTACATAAAATAAAACTGAGATTTCGATTGACGATACTTGAATTCGTATGTACTAAGATTACAAATGTAATGCACAAAACACCAAAAGGCTGGTTGATAAAATAGTTACCAAAATCACCTCACTTACCTATAGAAAAGCTGAAACGTTTTGAAAAGTAGTTTTCTTGTTAACTTTAAAATCGAATTGACACTAAGCAAACTAATGTTAACTCAATACACGTGCGTGCGTTCGCGTGCGGTGGTGGCGAAGTAGCGTGCGACACTAAACAAATGACATGGATCCCCACTCGATGACTCGATTGTGCTTGAACGTCGTCGTACGATGCGCACTCGGGTGTTATCGATTGTTGATCGAAGACGTTCTGGCGGGCAAATTCAAATGTGTTAGCGGGCCACTCCGTGGCCCGCGGGCCTGGGTTTGGCCAGCCTTGTTGTAGGGTGACCCAAGGATGATCGTAAAGATACGGCTCAGCTTTGCGTTGTGATATGCTTTGACGTCAGAGACGGTTATTCCGTCTGGGCCGGGTGCTGGAGTTTTGTCAGTCGGCTCTCCCTGTGCTGACGTTATCAGGCGTGATCGGGCGGAATGCCGAACGTTCAGCTGGTTTGGGATCGCCGACAATTTCGTCGTAATATAATAATTTATTCATGTTAATACACAAATATTGTGTTTACATATGTCAGGTACGGGCTTAGGCAAAATTTACACATATAGGTAGACAATATATACAAATTAAAAATAAATAAAAATACACATACAAAACAGATCAAGAGTTGCACATAATACTTTACATCAAGCTTTAAACAGAAACAGCAGCCATGGAACCATATCATTGAAATCATTACTTAAATATTCCTCTATGCTATGAAAAGCCTTAAGTAGAAGATACATTTTTACAGTTTGTTTAAAAACGTTTGCATCTGGTGTTATGGAGCCTAGTATATTGCGGAATGATGTTCTCAGTGAATCTGGTATTATATTTGTAAATATCTTTCAAAGTTTTGAAGCTACCTTGATTGCTTTTAACATACAATAGACATTCAAATATATATAAACTAGGGTAGTTAAAATTTTCAATTGAATGAATGCTTGTCTGCAACAGTTTCTAAATTTGAAATTTGCTTATACTCTCAAACAACGTCTTTGAACGCTAAACACTTGACGTATGAGAAGAGTGTCCCCAACTTAATATACAATACTGTACATTTAGTTGAAAGCACCCATAGTATGCTGATAATAAAACTCTTTTATATACATAATTATGCAGGTTTCGGAGCAAATACGTGATTCTGGATAGTTTCTTGGTCAATCCATTAATGTGCGGCAACCAAGTCAAATTTGAATCTATAGACATACTAAGAAATTTGACTGGTGCTGTCCATTCACTGTCATGTGGACGGGTCCTAATCACAAGGGACTGAGTTTTATTGTTGTTCATTGAGAGCTTATTAGCTATAAACCAATTTTCCATAATTATAAGGTGTTTCTGAGATTCAGTTATTACTTTTAGAAGGTCATTATTGCTGGGTATAGTTGTCGTATCATCATTCATTCGCTGATGGAATATCCGTGAAGGCCATACGCTCAACCAGTGTAAACATGCACTTGATTCTGCTACGAATACATAAAAGGAGTGGTGTTCAGTTAGAGGCCAATTCACATATACGGTACTGTGCATCGACTGTGTCATGACCGTGCATCGGCTGTGCTGTATTGTCTGTTGTGTAACACAGTCGGAGCACAGTCTGCGCCTAGACCTATATGTCTGAAATAAAAGCAGTAATTCAATACATTCTAATGAAAACTTTAGATGACCGATTCAGTTCAAATCAACACCGTCGGTGCACAGTACCGTATGTGTGGATTGGCTTTCAATGGTTTCTGTATATCAGAAACAAAATCAGTTTATTTTTCCCGTTACAATATTCCCCATCAATCGGTTGCGGTATTAGGAGGTTATTCTTTCAAGGTCGATAACGTGGTTAAGTATCTTGGCATTAAATTAGTTAAAAAGCTCTCATAGAAGTATTTTATCAACGATATTCTGGACTGAGGCAACAAAGGTTTCCATTTTTACAAATGATCTGTAAGGTATGGTTGGTAGCAGATCAGAAGATTTCTTTAGCGTTTTACCGCTCCTACATCAAGCCAATTCGAACATGTTTGGGAGCAATAAAATCTTCCACAACCGAAGCTTTGAGAGCTGAGGGGATTGCACCGCCCCTCCACCCACGCAGAGATATGCTCGCCTCTAGATTTCTCATGAAAATTCATAACTCTGGTATTCTCCTATTACAAATAAGATATATAAGTTAAATGAATATGATTTTACCAACAAATATTGGATGAAAAAGAACTCTCCAACTATATGTTCTGCTATACAAAATATGACCACTACTAATTTTAAGATAACGAATCATCATGAAGATTACCACTTATTTGACTTCCTGTCAAGAACTGAAAATTATAATTCCCTCCTACAGCAAATCAGATAATTATAACAATATCATCTATAATCAAATCTGTGATGATATATTAAGCGATATCTTCATATTTACAGATGGTTCTAAAACTGAAAGAGGTACAGGATACGCCTTCTAAGTGTCATTAAGCGATGTTCATGCTGCCAGAATAAATGTCTATTTTTTCTGCTGCAGCCTGATATTATACAAGCGCTCCAGTATATTTTTTTAATTGTTTTATTGATATAAAGAAACATTATTAGCTAGATACATAAATAATATACAGGTATTGTGTTTACTCCTGGCCAGCCAGATCTCAGGTTCACCGACTGGCCCTGAGTACGACTATCTACATACGATATTGCAATGTGTAGATAAGTTACATGTAAGTTAAAAAAAATACCCTACCAAACAGCAGCTGAAGCTACGCCACGAGGCCTGTCTTGTGAGCCGCAGTTCCAGCAGAGCATTTAGCTGATATAACAAGAACCTATTATTGGTGTAATAAGTAATTCTGGATTATACAAAACGTATTTATTATGTCTGATTTTCAATCGGTTCTGATTGGTTTCAAAGAATATAACTATTCAAGTATCCGCAGTAAACACGTATTTGAAATAAAATACACAACTTCCGCAGACTGGAACAAAGAGGCTACTACATTAAGTTTGTATGGATAGAAGCACACTGCACAATACATAAAAATGCTATAATTTCTGGTGATCCATTTGATGGTCCAATCAGCATACATGACAGTTTCGTAGTACGTTTAGCTATACTGCATGTAATTCCGTCATCACTGTGTGAACACTGCGATGTGGAAGAAGACATTGATCGTATTTTTTAATTTTTGGCTGTTCTCAAACCATTGACCATTGCAGTCCATTTTACCACAGTTCAATCGACTGTGGCATATTTGCTTCTTTGAACTCGTCAGATATCTTCTCTTTGCAGAGGGCAGATATAATTTCGTGTTTGATAGTATTTTTGGGGTTTCTAGGTTTGAGAATATAATTTTGTCGCTTATAGTTTTCCCTTGTATCTATCCTCTGTATATTATATAACCCATCCTTACCGTGGACTAATTGTTGTTTGTGTCTTAAATAAATCCCTCGATTCCAACCTGTCCTTTATCCTTTAAAATATAGATTTGTCTGTGTTATTTATGGGTAGTTTTGTACAGATTTCTTAGATTGTATAGAATATTCTGATTTAGGCTTAGCTTTCTCTATGAATTGCACATATTATATTTCCCATTAATTACTAGGTATATTATATTGCTATATGTGTACGCATTACTAAGTGATATCAATATATCCATGTTACTGGCTAATGAGACAAGCATCTAGTGCCACTAAAAAAACGTGCCTTATGATAAGGAATTGTACTACAACTTACCAAATAACAAAACTGAAAAAATAGTAATATGTCATCACACATCGTTATAGTCCAGGAACTATGTATAATGGAAAGGGATGGCCTTCTTTACCATCCGGGGACTACCATTAACTTAACAGCGGGTCGATGGATGCCGCCTCTGCAGGTCCTTACTGCTCCTGGATGTCTAGTTTCAATGCATCCTAGTAACCACTTCATACTAGGCAGATGGTCTTCCTTCACCAGGACGAGTAATTTCGCTTCCACTTGGTACTAGCTTGAAGCATGCAAATTTATTCCTTCGACCATTTAGCCCAAAACTGATATTGCATTTGCTGAATTCGATAGTACCTACTTTCTGGGGTAGTCAGCCAATTCTGATCAGGAATGCTAGTATATGTGTCGCCAATCATGAAGTCCGCGGATGTGAGGGGGTTACGGTCATTAGGGTCTGCAGACATGAGGTATAGCGGGCGAGAGTTAAAGGTTGATTCAGTTCGTGAGAATATAGTGGCGAATTATTCAAACTTCAAAGGAGTTCGCCTATAGTCCGCCATAACCCCCCAAAATAAGGAGATCTAAGTGATATTAATTACCAAATTATTCCTTCCTGGGCAAACTTGCCCCGAATATAGTCGGAACTACTTTGAGACTACCTATTCAATTGCTTTTCAACGACAAAAAAATTGGCGTCTCGGTTTGAAAATATATTTTGCCACTTTCCTCTTCTTGACACAAACTTGCGCAATGTAGTCAAAAAGCCTTCAGTTGAAAGGTAGCTAAACAACTTCAATATGAACAGCTTTTGTAACAGACGAATATATACGCATATGCGTTTGCTATCTTATACCCTCCAGTTTTTCTGTCTTTCATTGCGAATGGACCAACATAATCTACTCCGGTAACACAGAAAGGCCTAGTAGGGATAATTCTTTCTTTGAGAAGCTCCTCATTACGTGCTTAAGCTCAACTGCGTTGCACAACGTGTGCAATTATGAAGCATTTTTTTTATAACTGAGCAGACCGCGTAGGCAGAGCCTAAATACCATAGTACCGCGGCTGCTGTGGAAGGGTAATGTTAGGGGAAGTTTGTTAACGCGGGATTTGAATGGGCCAATACCCGCAGGCCCAATAAATACATCTCCTGGCGGCCCATTCCAAGCCTTGGATACCCTGGGAATGAATGTGTGGTTGTACCGCTCGGTTCTTGATGTATGAAGAACGATCGCTTTAGGATGAGATGCAGCGGTCGCGCGGGTGCATCTAATAGGAGCGGTGAGCGGCGGAACGATAGAGGATAGCTCAGAGGAGCAGATTCCGTTTGAATATCGGTAGAAGAGCGAGAGGTCACCAAGAGCATGCCGGTGAGAAAGTGGCTGGAGGTGGCGCGTTAAGGCCGGGTCGCCAATTAGTCGAATTGCCCTTCTCCTTGTTAACCAAATTGCGACCACCTAAAGGCCAAAATTCCGCCCTTACGGAAGCGGTAGATGTAGTGAATCAACATGAAGAAGTTTTAAATAGAAGTATTTGATAACGAGTAGGGATAGCCACTGCTTTTTAGGTAATATTATAGTAGCCCATTGAAATGTTACAATTTCAGGACCCTTACCTTGCGTTTGTCAGAGGACGCAATTTTATTGGATACATGTGTGGGTGGGGTCAATGGGAGCTTAACTCCAAGTTTGTGGGGTTGCTACCCTTGTCCCTCGGCCGCCATTTTTAATAAAGGTGTTATTGACGATATCTCGGAAACTATTGACGACACATAAAATTTGTAAGGATATAAATTGGGGCAAATCGCTTTGTTTACAATTCTGTTTATGTAACGTTTTATGATTAATTGTAAATTTTAAAAGTTATGAGCAAAAAAGTGCAAACATTTATTTAAAAATTTTCTTTTTTGCTCTATAACTTTTTATTTTGTCGCTTTACAATAAAAATACCTCAGAGCAATATTTTAGATCGTTCAATGAGGATCAAGTTTATATAAGGTTTTTTCAATTCTGGGGGGTTATACAGCGCTCCAAAAGTGCCGGGGCGCGTCAAAACTCACTATATTGAGTCAAAAGACAAAATATTTTATTTCGTGTAATATTTTTTTCTTTTACAGATTTTTTTACATTTATATATTATTGCTAATTTTCTACTGACTCTTTTCCCCGCCACCTTTGATGTAGAGTTCGTAGGCGCGTTTTTTTTAACGTGGTATCCCCAGTAGGCCTAATCCACAAATAACTTGTAGTCTAGGTTGCTTTAGGTTTTGATTACATTTTCTGCAGTTTTGTACAATTTAATCTAGTTTACTTCTTTAAGTGAAGATTTGGGGAATGACTGGAGTTAAAATTGGCGTTATCGTCGGAAGTTCATCTTCTAATTCATTTTCTTCTATTAACTTGGATATTTCCATGATGTTGCTCCAAGTTTGGCCAGAATAATGAAGACATACTGCAGCGCATTTGAGACCTGCTTTTCTGCAGCCACACATGCTTCCACAAGTGGCTTGACATTTGCAGAAAATTAATTTCATCAGCTCCGGGGGTGCTGGCGACTTCGAAGCATCGGCATCCATATTTTTCTTTCTTTCTTCCAGTCTCAATCTTCAGGGCTTTGATACCTCCCAAGCCAGGACTGGATCTGGTGGTTTTGTTACAGTTTTTGTAAATCGTTTATATCGCAAAGTATCCAGATAATCTTCTTTATTACCACCATATAATGCAATAAAAGAACGTTCACCAACAAGAGCCAGCGAAGCTGGATCAACTTTTTCAGACAAAAAGAGCGCGGCAACACCAGCTAACTCTGTATGCTTTTCCACAATTTTGGTAAATTTAAGCTTTCCCATGTTATACGCTGCTGATGTTGTATCACAACCTGAGAATGCATGGAGAAACAGCAAATTCTGAGCTACCAGATTTCCATACATGAAACTTGAAGGGCTATACAACTGATCTGATGCACGACCTTTAGCAGGTTTTAAAAATAAAATGTTGAGCCGCTCTCTACCTAATGCCGTAAGCAACACAAGAATGTCTATGTCTTCTGCTACAATAATCACAGAATCACAGGATTGAAAAGTAATTAGCGCATAAGACACCATCATTGAATCTGCGTCTGATTCAGCTTGGTCGAAGTATCCATCGTGATGTTACAGAATTCTGTTATCTGCTCGCAAACGTCTTGTAAACGTATCATTCCAAGAGTCCATGATGCCAACGTGGTTTCACTGATACCACGGCCATGCGTTAACCTTCCAGATGATTTAAACATTCTCATGAGAGTTTGTTCAATAGTTTGGTCAGACATGATTCCACTCCAAAATTTGTCTGTTCGTCTAATTGTGAAGCATCCTTTGGTAGTGAACGAGTGATATTCCTCAGGTGACATTTTTTGATCGAGATTCAACATATCTTGCAGGTAAAGTTGACCCGACTTAGCATACAAGAAATGTCCACTAGCATGAAAAATTGGGAGTATTTGTCCGGGTGACGTACTTGTGGTTCCTCTGCCACCTGCCATTTCGATCTTGCGTGGGTGACGATCTTTTTGGCGATTTCATTATGCCTACGAATTCTCTCATGCACAAGATCGCACTTTTGCAAGACGTGACTGAGGGTGTCCACCGTCTTGCACCCTAGATTCCTGCCACTACGCAGGTTGGCAGGTTTATATGGCAGGCCATTTGCGGGCAGGTTATTCGAGCGAAGTTGAACTGCTCGGACAAAATCCCTACCAGACCAGGGTGGGCCTGTAGCCAGCTCCTGGAAGCGGCATCTTTCGAAGCGTACTGCATACCAGCAGTGGACGGTTGCGAGGCCAAGGCCTCCTCCCAGAGCTGCTCTGCCGGGACCTCCCGAGCAAGATTCTGAAGTCGGCGTAATATTGCCAGACCCCGGTCAGACTGAAGAACACACGAGACCACCTCATCCCCAGTCTCCAAGAAGAGCTTAGTGATCCTCTTCAGGAGAATCTGATGCATCACTCTCCTAAGCTCCGGGATGCCCAAGCCTCCATCCTTGATTTTATCTTCTCACCCGTGATGGTAAGAAAAGATCTCATCATCGGCAGAGGCCGCTTATCTCCCGAGGTCGTGACGGCACACAAAGCGACGCACTTCCTCGCATTCAGAGCTAAGCCTCTGTTTTCAGCGAACGACTTGATCTCCTCCAGCATCAAGGGCAAGTCATTCATCCTGTCCGCCATGATAACGATATCGTCCGCGAAACCCATAGCAGCTACCCGTTGATCAGAGCTGAGCGAACCACCGGCCCAGTCCCGGTTCAATCTCTCTAGCAGTTCGTCCATGACTATATTAAAGAGCAGATGGGAAATGGGATCGCCCTGTTTTACACCACGCTTGATGTTAATTCGGCGGGTAAAGTCGGTTCCAACTTTAATAGTTGTGGAACTATTAAGCATGGTGCTCTGTATATATTCAACCATATCCTCCTCCAGTCCGACTCTGTTGAGGGCTCGTAAGATGGACGAATGATGCACACTATCAAATGCTTTCCGGAGATCCACCGACAGGACGATATAATTCTTGCCGGCTTCCTTCCGGGACCCGATGTAGTGGTCTAAAATCATGATGTTTGCTAGTGTTCCGTTCATCTTGATGAACCCTCTCCAATACGGCCCTGAACGATCCGATGCATCAGCCTTTGAAGTGAGGACCCGATGGTAATGGGTCTATAATTGTTGGCTTTCTTTCTGTCACCATCCTTGGGCACCGGTATCGTACGGCTTTCTTTCCACGTTGTAGGATGGACTTTCGACCCAAGGATGATGGTAAAGATGATGCTCAGCTCTGTGTTCTTAAATGCTTTGACGTCAGCAACGGTTATTCCGTCTGGGCCGGGTGCCGAATTCTGCCAGTCGGCTTTCCACGTGCTGACGTCATCAGGCGTTATAGGGCGGAACGTCGAACGTTCAGCTGGTTTGGGATCGCTTATAATTTCGCTATCATAGACGGGCTCGGATTTCCAGATGCCCCCAAATAGTGCCTCCACTTCACCTAAGGAAGGAAGCTCGGGAGACTCATGCATGCTACGTCCTTCTAGCACGGTCTCAGCGAAGCTGGACCTATTCTTGGCGTAGAGGTCTTTCGCCTTCTTGCACTCCGCGGCGCGGGGACCATGTCCGCCCTTGGCTTGATTGTAATGCCGATCGGGGTTCTTGCGTCCTCTCGTGGTGTTATTGCTGCGCCTTTTCTTACTTAATGTGAGGCCCACCCAGCGGTCTAAAGCGTCCGCCAGTTGTTTCGTGAACGCCAGAGGCGGCATGTCAATGACGCGTCGTATCTCCCCATGCTCCGGGGTGGTGAGCCCACATCGTACCTCACGCAGGTATTCCACGAAAGTGGAATTTAATTTTACCTGTGGCGCGGGAGGACTCAGTGGGATCTGAGCATGGGACGCTAAGGCCGTCGAGCGACCTAAGATGATCGCTAGGACTAGCGATCTTAGATCCAGGTCCTTTGGACTTATTTTGAATTGACGAGTCTCCGATACTTCGCTTCCTCTTATTCCCTTGGTTTCCCTGTGCCCCGTTGGAATCGGTGGCACCAATAAGACAAGTTGCCCCCTTGTCTGGGCAATGGCCAAAGAATTGGTTTATAGTTGCCGGCTTCATTGTCCTCTTAGCTGGATTGAGGTCCCGTTGCGAACAGCTCTCCCTCGTCCGCTTCTGGCCCGCGTACGCTTCGTGAAGCAACGAGGATGCACTGGCTTGCGGAACAGCCTTGCAAATGCGTGAGGCTGGTTGTTCTGATATCGAGTCGCTACCCGTAGGCACTTGCGCTCGGACACCCGCGGAGGGATTGGTGCGATTAACTGCTCAAGGCGTTGTTGTGAAAACCCGAATCCTGGACGCGACGAGTTTCCTCTTCGCGATTTCAAGATACCTCAGGTATTTGGATTTATCGCGCTTGTGGCGCACCTGATCGATGGTGAGGCCGGTAGCTTCAGCCATACGGGCTCTAAAGCCCTTGTCCGTTGGATATTGGGCTTCGATCGCAGCCATGATCTGTAAGATCTCGGGTTCTGGCATGCGATCGCGTAGGCTTTCGGCCTCCTTCGCATGTTCCTCCTTCGCATATTCCTCCGCGTGCACTCTGCGCTCGTGCTGCCGAGTCGACTTGTAGCTCCCAAGTCTTAGAGGGCAGTGCTTGCAGCGAAGCCTACCTGCGCACTCTCTAGCCATAATGTGTTTCCATAACTGAGCTGCAGATGTAAAATGTTAATTAGTGTTTGTAGGTTAGGTCTCACCACGTGTACTTAAGAGACTATAAAACTGTACTTTCAGTTGCACCACTAGGTTGCCTTCACTTCTACAACTGCAGGACGCTCTTATATATGTACCCTGCAGTTTCCAGCCTCCACGAACTTGTCGTTGTTGTAGACGAGCTTCTTTCGCTGCCATGCCGTTCCGAGCCCGTCTTTACCTTACCAAGATACTTGAATATCTGTCACCACAGTATGTCCCCCTTTCAAATGTACGACGATGTCAGGTTTGTACAGTTGTTGGTCGGGGTGGCGTACGTGCGGCTCTTCTTCCACCTGCCACTTAGTTCTTGCGTGGGTGGCGATCTTCCTGGCAATCTCATTGTGCATGCCAGAAGTGGATGGTCCTGAGGCTATAGCCTCTCTCCAGACCTGCTCTGCCGGAACATCTCCAGCATGATTCTGAAGGCGACTTAGCATCGCCAAACCCCGGTCTGACTGAAGCACACAAGATACCGCCTCATCCCCAGTCTCCAAAAGGAGCTTAGTGGTCCTTTTAAAAAGGATCTGGGGCACCATTCCTCTAAGCTCCCTAACATCTGGGTTGAGTGAACCACCGGTCCAGTCCCGGTTTAATTTATCCAAAAGTTCGTCCATGACCACATTAAAGAGGAGGGGGGACAGAGGGTCGCCTTGTTTGACACCCCGCTGGATGTTAGTTCGGCGGGTGTTGTCTGCTCCGACCTTGATGACTGTGGAGCAGTGAGTCAGGGTGCTTTTTACATAATCTATAAATTTCCCTCCAGTCCGGCTCCTTCAAGTCCTCTCAGGATGGACGAATGATGGACACTCTCGAACGCCTTGCGGAGGTCGACTGACAGAACGTTGTAGCTCTTGCCAGCGTCCTTCTGTGACCCTATGTAATGGTCGAGAATAAGGCAGTTCGCTAGTGCCCCGTCCATCCTAACAAACGCGTACGGCTTCTCCAATGCGGCCTTGGACGATCCTGTGTAGTACCCTCTGAAGCGCGGACCCGATGGTAATGGGTCTGTAGTTCCCGGCTCTACGTCTATCGCCGTCTTTGGGCACCAGTACTGTTCGACTTTGTTTCCACGATGTAGGGTGGATTTTACTGCCAAAGACGACAGTGAACACTATGCTCAACTCTAGGTTATCGAATTTCTTGACGTCGGTCACAGTAATTCCATCTGGACCGGGTGCTGAAGGCTGCCAGTGTGCCTTCCATGCGCCGACGTCATCAGACGATATAGGATAAAATGTGGCATTTTTCGCTACTTTAGGGTCACTGATAGCATCGTCGTCGTCGTTAGGGACCGCTTCGGACTCCCAGATTCCTCCAAATAGTTCCTCCACCTCTTCGAGTGAAGGAAGCTCGGGCGATTCGTACGTGCTTCGCCCTTCAAGCACGATCTATGCGAGGCCGGACCTATTCTTGGCGTATAGATCCTGCGCCTTCTTGTACTCGGACGCGCGTTTACCGCTGCCGCCCTTGGCCTGATTGTAATGCCGGTTGGCATTCCTTTGACTCCACCCAGTGATCCAGCGCGATCACTAGTTGCTCTGTGGAGCCCAACAAGGCCATATCAATGACCCTCTTTATTTCCCCATGCTCGGGATGGGTGAGCCCGCAGCGAACATTCCGCAGGTACTCCACAAAAGTGGAGGTTAGGTGTACCTGTGGCGCGGGATAACGCTGCGGTATCGGAGGCAGCTCTGCCCTCGGAGCATGGGGCGCCTCGGCCGTAGAACGGCTGGAGGGATCGCAGGTACCAACCATCGTAGGCGCATTATTGCACGGCTTCGAGAGTACTTTAGAAGGCGCAGAATCCTTACCAAGACGATCGTTAGGACACACGATCTTAGATCCGGGTTCTTTGGATTCCAGTTGAATTGTAGGCGAATCTCCGATACTTCGCTTCCTCTTCCGTAGGCTAGATGACTCATCTATGTTTGACTTAGTGGCATTAATAGTGCCAGTTACTCCCTCCTTGCTTGGGCGAACGTCTGTACCAAAACCTGAGGTAGTCGCCTTCGATTTCCTCTTGGCTGGATTGATGTCCCGCGGAGAGCAGCTCTCCCTCATCCGCTTTTGACTCGCTGTCTCCTTCAGAGGCAAAGGTGACGCATTGGCCTGCGAAAGAGGCTCGTTGCAGGAGGCTGTTTGTTCTGACTTCGAGTCCGAATGCCCGACGGACAAGAACTTTCTCAGACACTCCGATGAAACATTGCCGACCAGTTTATTACTTGCTGAAGGCGTTGTTATAGCCAGAGTTCCGGTGGCCTTAAGTTGCCTCTTGGCCAATTCTAGATACTTCTGGAACTCTGGCTTCTTCTTGCGATGTTTTATCTGGTCAATTGTGAGGCCAGTGGCTTCGACCATACGTTTATTCACTCTCCCGGATGGACCACGGGCTTCGATCTCCGCCATGATCTTGAAGATCTCGGTTCTGGCAGGAGGTCGCGTAGGTCCTCGACCTCTTTGGCATACTCCTCGGCGTGTTTCAATCGCTCATGCTGCCGGGTGGACTTATAGCTGCCGAATTTTAAAGGACAGTACTTGCACTTTAGTCTGTCTGAGCAGATTCTCGCCATTGTATGCTTCCTAAGCTGAACTGCCGACGAAAAAGCTTCGTCACACGTCGTGCAGGTGAGTGGGGGGACTAAGGCCCGAGTATTGCAGAACTTCGGGCCGGTGTTAGGCATATCCTTTAGTTTAACACGCCCCCCTTTTCCGTGTCCCCATTTCCGTTGTTCGTGGTTGGGACTCGACCAGTGGTCGGTCCTATAGCGGGCCCACTTGTGATGTTCGTGGGCGAGGCCAGGGGAATATCTGGCCTCTTAGTGTTTCCCGCGCTCGTAGGCGCTTTCGTCCTGGCGCCTTTGTTCTCATGTGGCGCCAAAGGTAGGCCGGCTTGCGCCGCCCTCGTCCCAGGTATTTGCCTGCGCGACATTATAATGTCGCGAGTTGCCCGACTCTCGGTTTGCTCTGCCGGAACCTCCTGGGTTGAGCCACAAGCTCCACAGTTCTAAAAGTCGCTAAGTATTACCCACAGTACTTAAAAGTTCGCGGGGAAGCCAAGAAGCGCAGCTAACACACACACAAATTGACTTAAAATTGCTTCCTCACTTGTGACTCGAGGGTCATAGTTACTCCCGCCGTTTACCTGGTCTATATAGTTTTTCAGTCAAAGGCAGATAAAGTGACCTATTTAAAAGATGTCGCGATTCCCAATGATATGAATACCCAAAACAGCTACGCTGGGAAGATACCTAAATACATAGGTTTTGCCACAGAAATAAAACGGCTCTGGAAACAAAACAAAATATTGTCCCCCTTATTATGTCGGTCTCAGGCGTTACGGCAAATACATTTACACCACACCTGCTACAGTTGCGCCTGGACGAGAAGTTACACAAAACCTTCCAAAAGTGTGTAATTCTCAGGACCTGTAGCATTGTACGGTCCTTCCTGAATTCCGAATAAAAATAGGTCAGGTGTTGACTTGGAACATCCCGTCAATACTTGTTACTACACAACTATGCGGGGAAAAATAGGAAAATATCAAAAACATTGACTAAGACTGAATCTAAAAATTGTAATTGTAAAAAGCGCTTGATTGTAGGATCGCTTTTATGGTTGCTTTGAACTCCTTATCATTGAGGAACTGAATTTTCTTAGGTATAACATTGAAAAACTTCTTACCACGATAGTTTACTCCATTCCTGGTTTTGGCGAGTCTAAGTTTTCTTGGATTGAAATGCCGACTAGCTGGCTGCTCTTCGCGGGGGTGGTTCTCAATTAATCTTCAGACGAAGTCAGTTAATTCTTCGCTTTATTTGATCAAATACAAACTTAATCTCTAAACATCATGACGGTTCCCGATGGGCGCTCCCGTCAGTCTCCATGCCAGTCATATGCCTAGTCACAGCATGTAGCACTGGAAAATGAAATAAATATATGCTAATACATAAAACTATAAAACAAGGGGTGCCAGCGTCGGTACTCTCTAACTTAAGAGATAGAAACATGTTTCTATCACCATGACGATCGGGAAGTTTCGGGTGCCTATTACGTGTCTACTACGTTATCACGGCACGCTGACATATTTACGAGGCCACCCGATCTCATAGTGCATAGAAACACGTTTCTAAGTTACAGAGTACTGGCGCAGTGGTCTCAACAATCATTAACATAAAGTAACACGCCTAGCTTAAAATTTCATTGCGAATGGACCAGCATAATCTACTCCGGTAACACAGAAAGGCCTAGTAGGGATAATTCTTTCTTTGAGAAGCTCCCCATTACGTCCTTAAGCTCAGCTGCGTTGAATCTGCCACAACGTGTGCAATTATGAAGTTTTTTTTTATAACTGAGTAGACGGCGTAGGCAGAGCCTAAATACCAGACTACCGCGGCTGCTGTGGAAGGGTTTTGTTAGGGGAAGTTTGTTAACGCGGGATTTGAATGGGCCAATACCCGCAGGCCCAATAAATACATCTCCTGACAGCCCATTCCAAGCCTTGGATACCCTGGGAATGAATGTGCGGTTGTACCACTCGGTTCTTGATGAGAACGACCACCTTAGGATGAGATGCAGCGGTCGCGCGGGTGCATCTAATAGGAGCGGTGAGCGGCGGAACGATAGAGGATAGCTCAGAGGAGCAGATTCCGTTTGAATATCGGTAGGAGAGCGAGAGGTCACCAAGAGCATGCCGGTGAGAAAGTGGTTGGAGGTGGCGCGTTAAGGCCGGGTCGCCAATTAGTCGAATTGCCCTTCTCCTTGTTAACCAAATTGCGTCCACCTAAAGGCCAAAATTCCGCCCTTACGGAAGCGGTAGATGTAGTGAATCAACATGAAGAAGTTTTAAATAGAAGTATTTGATAACGAGTAGGGATAGCCACTGCTTTTTAGGTAATATTATAGTAGTCCATTGAAATGTTACAATTTCAGGACCCTTACCTTGCGTTTATCAGAGGACGCAATTTTATTGGATACATGTGTGGGTGGGGTCAATGGGAGCTTAACTCCAAGTTTGTGGGACTGCCACCCTGTGCTGACGACACAAAAAATTTGTAAGGATATAAATTGTGGCAAATCGTTTTGCCTACAGTTTTGTTTATGTAACGTTTTATGATTAATTGTAAATAAGAGTTATGAGCAAAAAAGTGCAAAAATTTATTTAAAAATTTTCTTGTTTGCTTTATAACTTTTTATTTTGTCGCTTTACAATAAAAATACCTCAGAGCAATCTTTTAGATCGTTCTCTGAGGATCAAGCTTTTTTTAATTCTGGGGGGTTATACAGCGCTCCAAAAGTGCCGAGGCGCGTCAAAACTCACTATATTGAGTCAAAAGACAAAACATTTTATTTCATGTAATATTTTTTTTCCTTTACAGATTTTTTTTATATTTATATGTTATTGCTTATTTTCTACTGACTCTTTTCCCCGCCACCTTTGATGTAGAGTTCGTAGGCGCGTTTTTTTTAACGTGGTATCCCCAGTAGGCCTAATCCACAGATAACTTGTAGTCTAGGTTGCTTTAGGTTCTGATTACATTTTCTGCAGTTTTGTACAATTTAATCTAGTTCACTTCTTTAAGTGAAGATTTGGGGAATGACTGGAGTTAAAATTGGCGTCATCATTGGAAGTTCATCTTCTAATTCATTTTCTTCTATTAACTTGGATATTTCCATGATGTTGCTGCAAGTTTGGCCAGAATAATGAAGACATACTGCAGAGCATTTGAGACCTGCTTTTCTGCAGCCACACATGCTTCCACAATTGGCTTGACATTTGCAGAAAATTAATTTCAATCTTCAGGGCTTTGATACCTCCCAAGCCAGGACTGGATCTGGTGATTTTGTTACAGTTTTTGTAAATCGTTTATATCGCAAAGTATCCAGATAATCTTCTTTATTACCACCATATAATGCAATAAAAAAACGTTCACCAACAAGAGCCAGCGAAGCTGGATCAAGTTTTTCAGACAAAAAGAGCGCGGCACCACCAGCTAACTCTGTATGCTTTTCCACCATTTTTGATAAATTTAAGCTTTCGCATGTTATAGGCTGCTGATGTTGTATCACAACCTGAGAATGCATGGAGAAACAGCAAATTCTGATCTATCAGATTTCCATACATGAAACTTGAAGGGCTATACAACTGATCTGATGCACGACCTTTAGCAGGTTTTAAAAATAAAATGTTGAGCCGCTCTCTACCTAATGCCGTAAGCAACACAAGAATGTCTGTGTCTTCTGCTACAATAATCACAGAATCACAGGATTGAAAAGTAATTAGCGCATAAGACACGATCATTGAATCTGCATCTGATTCAGCTTAGTCGACATGAAAACCCGCCTCTGAGAAAGCAGTTTTGAGAAGATCTATGAAGTTTGATTTGTTTTTTTCATTTCCGAAAATTTTTCCTTGAGATACTGTTGGTACAGTGGTTTTATCAAACTGAATTTCTGTAGATTGATGTTTTTTGTGCGACGCAAACGTTCCCAAGACTTTGTCCCAGCAATATCAGGGTTTTCGGAGTAACCATCAAATATTATCGTTGCAGATAGTCCATAATGTTGTTGTACATACCGAACATACTTCTCAAGAATATTATTTACTGACGAGTTACGATCCCAAATGACTTTATGTAATAGAGAACCACCATCAATAACAAAATGACTTGTGTTCATGTTTTGAGAGGTTTGGTCTAGCAGTGTAAAAGCAATAAACAAAGACGACTTAGTACATTTCCTCATACCATCTTCAGCGAATAATGGTAATGGAAAAGGTGCTAATTCACATGCCAGAAATTGTTTGATGTCGCCAACTGTTTCTTTCGAAATACACATCCTCTGAAATAAAAGTAAGTGATTAATAACGACAAGAGATTTTTCGACTTCAATAGTGCTTGTCATAGCGCTCAATGGAAGGACCTTTGATTTGCGGTTAAATGATAGTCCTTGAAAATTAGATCCTATGATGTTAGTCATTAATCCTTCACCTATTTCAAAAGCACGATGACAGTTGATGCTTTCTGAAGCAACCATTCGCTACACAAATTAATTCAGGGGATCTAAAGTAAAATCATGAGAAGCGAGCCAATGATCAATTTTTTCAAGGTCTTCATTGTCATGTTGGACACGTGTATCCCTGTAATCCACGTGCTGTTCTGAAGTATCCATCGTGATGTTACAGAATTCTGTTATCTGCTCGCAAACGTCTTGTAAACGTATCATTCTAAGAGTCCATGATGCCAACGTGGTTTCACTGATACCACGGCCATGCCTTAACCTTCCAGATGATTTAAACATTCTCATGAGAGTTTGTTCAATAGTTTGGTCAGACATGATTCCACTCCAAAATTTGTCTGTTCGTCTAATTGTGAAGCATCCTTTGGTAGTGAACGAGTGATATTCCTCAGGTGATATTTTTTGATCGAGATTCAACATATCTTGCAGGTAAAGTTGACCCGACTTAGCATACAAGAAATGTTCACTAGCATGAAAAATTGGGAGTATTTGTCCGGGTGACGTACTTGTGGTTCCTCTGCCACCTGCCATTTCGATCTTGCGTGGGTGGGGATCTTTTTGGCGATTTCATTATGCCTACGAATTCTCTCATGCACAAGATCGCACTTTTGCAAGACGTGACTGAGGGTGCCCACCGTCTTGCACCCTAAATTCCTGCAACCACGCAGGTTGGCAGGTTTATATGGCAGGCCATTTGCGGGCAGGTTATTCGAGCGAAGTTGAACTGCTCGGACAAAATCCCTACCAGACCAGCCTGAAGGGTGGGCCTGAAGCCAGCTCCTGGAAGCGGCATCTTCCGAAGCGTGCTGCATACCAGCAGTGGACGGTTGCGAGGCCAAGGCCTCCTCCCAGAGCTGCTCTGCCGGGACCTCCCGAGCAAGATTCTGAAGTCGGCGTAATATTGCCAGACCCCGGTCAGACTGAAGAACACACGAGACCACCTCATCCCCAGTCTCCAAGAAGAGCTTAGTGATCCTCTTAAGGAGGATCTGAGGCACCACTCTCCTAAGCTCCGGGATGTCCAAGCCTCCATCCTTGATTTTAGCGTGGATGGCCGCATCGGAGGTGTGAGTTGCCAAGTGAAGGAAACGTTTTACGGCTCCCCTCACGAGGCGCTCTACCCCCCCCCCCCCCCGACAAACGTGTAGACTGTAATTTAGGGATTAGATATTGTCTCAGAAGCGTTAGCTTCTGGTCGGATTTAAGAGGAGAGGTCTGTATGTTCCTGAGCCAGACCTGAAGATTAGGAACATTTGCCTTATTCATGCCGGTTGCACCACAGTACAGCCCAAGGTACTTGAATGTGGAGACCATATCCATTTGGGATATCTTCTCACCCTTGATGGTAAGAAAAGATCTCGTCATCGGCAGAGGCCGCTTATCTCCCGAGGTCGTGACGGTACACAAAGCGACGCACTTCCTCGCATTCAGAGCTAAGCCTCTGTTTTCAGTGAACGACTTGATCTCCTCCAGCATCAAGGGCAAGTCATTCATGCTGTCCGCCATAATAACGATATCGTCCGTTGATCAGAGCTGAGCGAACCACCGGCCCAGTCCCGGTTCAATCTCTCTAGCAGTTCGTCCATGACTATATTAAAGAGCAGAGGGGAAATGAGATCGCCCTGTTTTACACCACGCTTGATGTTAATTCGGCGGGTGAAGTCGGTTCCAACTTTAATAGTTGTGGAACTATTAAGCATGGTGCTCTGTATATATTCAACCATATCCTCCTCTAGTCCAACTCTGTTGAGGGCTCGTAAGATGGACGAATGATGCACACTATCAAATGCTTTCCGGAGATCCACCGACAGGACGTTATAATTCTTGCCGGCTTCCTTCCGGGACCCGATGTAGTGGTCTGAAATCATGATGTTTGCTAGTGTTCCGTCCATCTTGATGAACCCCCTCTGGTGGTGGTTGAGTCGGAGTGCCTCTCCAATACGGCCCTGGACGATCCGATGCATCAGCCTTTGAAGTGAGGACCCAGTGGTAATGGGTCTATAATTGTTGGCTTTCTTTCTGTCACCATCCTTGGGCACCGGTATCGTACGGCTTTCTTTCCACGTTGTAGGGTGGACTTTCGACCCAAGGATGATGGTAAAGATGATGCTCAGCTCTGTGTTGTTAAATGCTTTGACGTCAGCAACTGTTATTCCGTCTGGGCCGGGTGCCGAATTCTGCCAGTCGGCTTTCCACGTGCTGACGTCATCAGGCGTTATAGGGCGGAACGTTGAACGTTCAGCTGGTTTGGGATCGCTTATAATTTCGCTATCATAGACGGGCTCGGATTCCCAGATGCCCCCAAATAGTGCCTCCACTTCACCTAAGGAAGGAAGCTCGGGAGACTCATGCATGCTACGTCCTTCTAGCACGGTCTCAGCGAGGCTGGACCTATTCTTCGCGTAGAGGTCTTACGCCTTCTTGTACCCCGCGGCGCGGGGACCATGCCCGCCCTTGGCTTGATTGTAATGCCGATCGGGGTTCTTGCGTCCTCTCGTGGTGTTATTGTTGCGGCTTTTCTTACTAAATGTGAGGCCCACCCAGCGGTCTAAAGCGTCCGCCAGTTGTTTCGTGGACCCCAGAAGCGCCATGTCAATGACGCGTCGTATCTCCCCATGCTCCGGGGTGGTGAGCCCACATCGTACCTCACGCAGGTATTCCACGAAAGTGGAATTTAATTTTACCTGTGGCGCGGGAGGACTCAGTGGGATCTGAGGCAGCACTGCCTCAGGAGCATGGGACGCTAAGGCCGTCGAGCGACCTAAGAGGTCGCAAGCCCCGATCGTGGTGTCAGCGCTTGCGCGCGGTGATTGGGGTACTATAGATGGTACAATCTCTACACCAAGATGATCGCTAGGACTAGCGATCTTAGATCCAGGTTCCTTGGACTTATTTTGAATTGGCGAGTCTCCGATACTTCGCCTCCTCTTATTCCCTTGGTTTCCCTGTGCCCCGTTGGAATCGGTGGCACCAATAAGACAAGTTGCCCCCTTCTTGTCTGGGGAATGGCCAAAGAATTGGTTTATAGTTGTCGGCTTCATTGTCCTCTTAGCTGGATTGAGGTCCCGTGGCAAACAGCTCTCCCTCGTCCGCTTCTGGCCCGCGTTCGCTTCGTGAAGCAACGAGGATGCACTGGCTTGCGGAACAGCCTTGCAAATGCGTGAGGCTGGTTGTTCTGATATCGGGTCGCTACCCGTAGGCACTTGCGCTCGGACATCCGCGGAGGAATTGGTGCGATTAACTGCTGAAGGCGTTGTTGTGAAAACCCGAATCCTGGACGCGACGAGTTTCCTCTTCGCGATTTCAAGATACCTCAGATATTTGGGTTTATCGCGCTTGTGGCGCACCTGGTCGATGGTGAGGCCGGTAGCTTCAGCCATACGGGCTCTAAAGCCCTTGCCTGTTGGATATTGGGCTTCGATCGCAGCCATGATTTGTAAGACTTCGGGTTCTGGCATGCGATCGCGTAGGCTTTCGGCCTCCTTCGCCTATTCCTCCGCGTGCACTCTGCGCTCGTGCTGCCGAGTCGACTTGTAGCTCCCAAATCTTAGAGGACAGTGCTTGCAGCGAAGCCTATCTGCGCACTCTCTAGCTGCAGATGTAAAATGTTAATTAGTGTTGTTTGTAGGTTAGGTCTCACCACGTGCACTTAAGAGACTATAAAACTGTACTTTCAGGTGCACTAGGTTGCCTTCACTTCTGCAACTGCAGGACGCTCTTATATATGTACCCTGCAGTTTCCAGCCTCCACGAACTTGTCGTTGTTGTAGACGAGCTTCTTTCGCTGCCATGCCGTTCCGAGCCCGTCTTTACCTTACCAAGATACTTGAATATCTGTCACCACAGTATGTCCCCCTTCCAAATGTACAACGATGTCAGGTTTGTACAGTTGTTGGTCGGGGTGGCGTACGTGCGGCTCTTCTTCCACCTGCCACTTAGTTCTTGCGTGGGTGGCGATCTTCCTGGCAATCTCATTGTGCCTGCGAATTCTCTCCTCGTGAGCGAGACCGCACTTTTGTAGAACAGGGCTGAGGGTCTCCACGCTCTTACACCCTGGGTTTCTGCGGAACCTTTGTTCTGCAGGCTTATATGGCAGGCCATTTGTGGGATGGTTAGCGGATCTTAATTGGACGGCTCGAACGAAGTCCCTAGCCAGCTCCTAGAAGCGGCGTCCTCCGAGGCATACTGCATGCCAGAAGTGGTTGGTCCTGAGGCTATAGCCTCTCTCCAGACCTGCTCTGCCGGAACATCTCCAGCAAGATTCTGAAGGCGACTTAGCATCGCCAAACCCCGGTCTGACTGAAGCACACAAGATACCGCCTCATCCCCAGTCTCCAAAAGGAGCTTAGTGATACTTTTAAGAAGGATCTGGGGCACCATTCCCCTAAGCTCCGGAATGCCCAATCCTCCATCTGATATCTTAGCGTGGATGGCCGCATCCGAGGTGTGAGTGGTCAAATGAAGGAAGCGTTTCACGGCTGCCCTCACATGGCGATCAACATCCTTGAGGATCCCCCCCGACAAACGTGGAGACTGTAGCCCAGCTTGAAGTTTGGGGATTAGATAGTTTCGCAGAACTAGCTTCTGGTCGGGCTTTAATGGGGCGGTACCTATGTTCCTCAACCAGACCTGAAGGTTAGGAATGTTGGCCTTATTAACGCCGGTTGCGCCATATTCTAGTCCTAGGTACTTAAAAGTGGAGACAATGTCTATTTGCGGAATCTTATCGCCGCCAACACTGAGGAAGGATCGAGATATCGGCAGGGGTCGCTTATCCCCCGAGGTCGTAACGGCACACAAGGCGACGCACTTCCTCGCGTTCAAAGCTAAACCCCTTTGTTGCGCGAATAACTCCGCCAACATCAGTGGCAATTCGAGCATCCTGTCGGCGATCCTAACATCTGGGTTGAGTGAACCACCGGCCCAGTCCCGGTTTAATTTATCAAAAAGTTCGTCCATGACCACATTAAAGAGGAGGGGGGGAAAGAGGGTCGCCTTGTTTGACACCCCGCTGGATGTTAGTTCGGCGGGTGTTGTCTGCTCCGACCTTGATGACTGGAGCAGTCAGTCATCTAGTGCCCCGTCCATCCTAACAAACCCGTACGGCTTCTCCAATGCGGCCTTGGACGACCCTGTGTAGTAGCCTCTGAAGCTCAGACGATATAGGACAAAATGTGGCATTTTTCGCTACTTCAGGGTCACTGATAGCATCGTCGTCGTCGTTAGTGACCGCTTCGGACTCCCAGATTCCTCCAAATAGTTCCTCCACCTCTTCGAGTGAAGGAAGCTCGGGAGATTCGTACGTGCTTCGCCCTTCAAGCACGATCTCTGCAAGGCCGGACCTATTCTTGGCGTATAGATCCTGCGCCTTGTACTCGGACACGCGTTTACCGCTGCCGCCCTTGGCCTGATTGTAATGCCGGTTGGCTCCTTTGACCTCTCTTATTGTTGTAATTTTGGCGTTTTCTTTGAAATTTGGACTCCACCCAGTGATCCAGCGCGATCACTAGTTGCTCTGTGGAGCCCAACAAGGCCATATCAATGACCCTCTTTATTTCCCCATGCTCGGGATGGGTGAGCCCGCATTCCGCAGGTACTCCACAAAAGTGGAGGTTAGGTGTACCTGTGGCGCGGGATGATGCTGCGGTATCGGAGGCAGCTCTGCCCTCGGAGCATGGGGCGCCTCGGCCGTAGAACGGCTGGAGGGATCGCAGGTACCAACCATCGTAGGCGCATTATTGCGCGGCTTCGAGAGTACTCTAGAAGGCGCAGAATCCTTGCCAAGACGATCGTTAGGACACACGATCTTAGATCCGGGTTCTTTGGATTCCAGTTGAATTGTAGGCGAATCTCCGATACTTCGCTTCCTCTTCCCTAGGCTAGATGACGCATCTATGTTTGACTTAGTGGCATTAATAGTGCCAGTTACTCCCTCCTTGCTTGGGCGAACGTCTGTATCAAAACCTGAGGTAGTCGCCTTCGATTTCCTCTTGGCTGGATTGATGTCCCGCGGAGAGCAGCTCTCCCTCATCCGCTTTTGACTCGCTGTCTCCTTCAGAGGCAAAGGTGACGCATTGCCCCTCGAAAGAGGCTCGTTGCAGGAGGCTGTTTGTTCTGACTTCGAGTTCGAATGCCCGACGGACAAGAACTTTCTCAGACACTCCGATGAAACATTGCCGACCAGTTTATTACTTGCTGAAGGCGTTGTTATAGCCAGAGTTCCGGTGGCCTTAAGTTGCCTCTTGGCCAATTCTAGATACTTCTGGAACTCTGGCTTCTTCTTGCGATGTTTTATCTGGTCAGTTGTGAGGCCGGTGACTTCGACCATACGTTTATTCACTTTCCCGGATGGAACACGGGCTTCGATCTCCGCCATGATCTTGAAGATCTCGGTTCTGGCAGGAGGTCGCGTAGGTCCTCGACCTCTTTGGCATACTCCTCGGCGTGCTTCAGTCGCTCATGCTGCCGGGTGGACTTATAGCTGCCGAATTTTACAGGACAGTATTTGCACTTTAGTCTGTCTGAGCAGACTCTCGCCATTGTATGCTTCCTAAGCTGAACTGCCGACGTAAAAGCTTCGTCACACGTCGTGCAGGTGAGTGGGGGGACTAAGGCCCGAGTATTGCAGAACTTCGGGCCGGTGTTAGGCATATCCTTTAGTTTAACACGCCCCCCCTTTTCCATGTCCCCATTTCCGTTGTTCGTGGTTGGGACTCGACCAGTGGTCGGTCCTATAGCGGGCCCACTTGTTATGTTCGTGGGCGAGGCCAGGGGAATATCTGGCCTCTTAGTGTTTCCCGCGCTCGTAGGCGCTTTCGTCCTGGCGCCTTTGTTCTCATGTGGCGCCAAAGGTCGGCCGGCTTGCGCCGCCCTCGTCCCAGGTATTTGCCTGCGCGACATTATAATATCGCGAGATGCCCGACTCTCGGTATGCTCTGCCGGAACCTCCTGGGTTGAGACACAAGCTCCACAGTTTTAAAAGTCGCTGAGTATTACCCACAGTACTTAAAAGTTCGCGGGGAAGCCAAGAAGCGCAGCTAACACACACTCAAATTGACTCTTAAAATTGCTTCCTCACTTGTGACTCGAGAGTCATAGTTACTCCCGCCGTTTACCTGGTCTATATAGTTTTTCAGTCAAAGGCAGATAAAGTGACCTATTTAAAAGATGTCGCGATTCCCACTGATATGAATACACAAAACAGCTACGCTGCGAAGATACCTAAATACATAGGTTTTGCCATAGAAATAAAACGCCTCTGGAAACAAAACAATAGTTTTATTGTCCCCCTTATTATGTCGGTCTCAGGCGTTACGGCAAATACATTTACACCACACCTGCTACAGTTGCGCCTGGACGAGAAGTTACACAAAACCTTCCAAAAGTGTGTAATTCTCAGGACCTGTAGCATTGTACGGTCCTTCCTGAATTCCGAATAAAAATAGGTCAGGTGTTGACTTGGAACATCTCGTCAATACTTGTTACTACACAACTATGCGGGAAAAATAGGAAAATATCAAAAACATTGACTAAGACTGAAATTTCTTACCATGATAGTTTACTCCATTCCTGGTTTTGGCGAGTCTAAGTTTTCTTGGATTGAAATGCCGACTAGCTGGCTGCTCTTCGCGGGGGTGGTTCTCAATTAATCTTCAGACGAAGTCAGTTAATTCTTCGCTTTATTTGATTAAATACAAACTTAATCTCTAAACATCATGACGGTTCCCGACGGGCGCTCCCGTCAGTCTCCATGACAGTCATATGCCTAGTCACAGCATGTAGCACTGGAAAATGAAATAAATATATGCTAATACATAAAACTATAAAACAAGGGGTGCCAGCGTCAGTACTCTCAAACTTAAGAGATAGAAACATGTTTCTATCACCATGACGATCGGGAAGTTTCGGGTGCCTATTACGTGTCTACTACGTTTTCACGGCACGCTGTCATATTTACGAGGCCACCCGATCTCATAGTACATAGAAACACGTTTCTAAGTTACAGGGTACTGGCGCAGTAGTCTCAACAATCATTACAATAAAATAACACGCCTAGCTTAAAATTTCATTGCGAATGGACCAGCATAATCTACTCCGGTAACACAGAAAGGCCTAGTAGGGATAATTCTTTCTTTGAGAAGCTCCCCGTTACGTGCTTAAGCTCAGCTGCGTTGAATCTGCCACAACGTGTGCAATTATGAAGCATTTTCTTTATAACTGAGCAGACCGCGTAGGCAGAGCCTAAATACCAGAGTACCGCGGCTGCTGTGGAAGGGTTATGTTAGGGGAAGTTTGTTAACGCGGGATTTGAATGGGCTAATACCCGCAGGCCCAATAAATACATCTCCTGGCAGCCCATTCCAAGCCTTGGATACCCTGGGAATGAATGTGCGGTTGTACCACTCGGTTCTTGATGTATGAAGAACGACCGCCTTAGGATGCAGCGGTCGCGCGGGTGCATCTAATAGGAGCGGTGAGCGGCGGAACGATAGAGGATAGCTCAGAGGAGCAGATTCCGTTTGAATATCGGTAGAAGAGCGAGAGGTCACCAAGAGCATGCCGGTAAGAAAGTGGCTGGAGGTGGCGCGTTAAGGCCGGGTCACCAATTAGTCGAATTGCCCTTCTCCTTGTTAACCAAATTGCGTCCACCTAAAGGCCAAAATTCCGCCCTTACGGAAGCGGTAGATGTAGTGAATCAACATGAAGAAGTTTTAAATAGAAGTATTTGATAACGAGTAGGGATAGCCACTGCTTTTTAGGTAATATTATAGTAGTCCATTGAAATGTTACAATTTCAGGACCCTTACCTTGCGTTTGTCAGAGGACGCAATTTTATTGGATACATGTGTGGGTGGGGCCAATGGGAGCTTAACTCCAAGTTTGTGGGGTTGCTACCCTTGTCCCTCGGCCGCCATCTTTAATAAAGGGGTGGAAACGTGTTTTTGACGACATCTCTGAAACTATTGACGACACAAAAAATTTGTAAGGATATAAATTGTGGCAAATCGCTTTGCCTACAATTTTGTTTATGTAACGTTTTATGATTAATTGTAAATTTTAAGAGTTATGAGCAAAAAAGTGCAAAAATTTATTTAAAAATTTTCTTTTTTGCTCTGTTACTTTTTATTTTGTCGCTTTACAGTAAAAATACCTCAGAGCAATCTTTTAGATCGTTCTCTGAGGGTCAAGTTTATATAAGGCTTTTTTCAATTCTGGGGGGGTTATACAGCGCTCCAAAAGTGCCGGGGCGCGTCAAAACCCACTATATTGAGTCAAAAGACAAAACATGTTATTTCATGTAATTTTTTTTTCTTTTACAGATTTTTTTTATATTTATATATTATTGCTTATTTTCTACTGACTCTTTTCCCCGCCACCTTTGATGTGTAGAGTTCGTAGGCGCGTTTTTTTTAACGTGGTATCCCCAGTAGGCCTAATCCACAGATAACTTGTAGTCTAGGTTGCTTTAGGTTCTGATTACATTTTATGCAGTTTTGTACAATTTAATCTAGTTTACTTCTTTAAGTGAAGATTTGGGGAATGACTGGATTTGAAATTGGCGTCATCGTCGGAAGTTCATCTTCTAATTCATTTTCTTCTATTAACTTGGATATTTCCATGATGTTGCTGCAAGTTTGGCCAGAATAATGAAGACATACTGCAGAGCATTTGAGACCTGCTTTTCTGCAGCCACACATGCTTCAACAATTGGCTTGACATTTGCAGAAAATTAATTTCATCAGCTCCGGGGGTGCTGGCGGCTTCGAAGCATCGGCATCCATATTTTTCTTTCTTTCTTCCAGCCTCAATCTTCAGGGCTTTGATACCTCCCAAACCAGGACTGGATCTGGTGATTTTGTTACAGTTTTTGTAAATCCTTTATATCGCAAAGTATCCAGATAATCTTCTGTATTACCACCATATAATGCAATAAAAAAACGTTCACCAACAAGAGCCAGCAAAGCTGGATCAACTTTTTCAGACAAAAAGAGCGCGGCACCACCAGCTAACTCTGTATGCTTTTCCATGACCTGAGAATGGATGGAGAAACAGCAAATTCTGAGCTATCAGATTTCCATACATGAAACTTGAAGGGCTATACAACTGATCTGATGCACGACCTTTAGCAGGTTTTAAAAATAAAATGTTGAGCCGCTCTCTACCTAATGCCGTAAGCAACACAAGAATGTCTATGTCTTCTGCTACAATAATCACAGAATCACAGGATTGAAAAGTAATTAGCGCATAAGACGCGATCATTGAATCTGCATCTGATTCAGCTTGGTCGACATGAAAACCCGCCTCTGAGAAAGCAGTTTTGAGAAGATCTATGAAGTTTGATTCGTTTTTTCCGAAAATTTTTCCTTGAGATATTGTTGGTACAGTAGTTTTATCAAACTGAATTTCTGTAGATTGATGTTTTCTTGTGCGACGTAAACGTTCCCAAGACTTTGTCCCAGCAACATCAGGGTTTTCGGAGTAACCATGAATCAAATATTATCGTTGCAGATAGTTCATAATGTTGTTGTACATATCGAACATACTTCTCAAGAATATTATCTACTGACGAGTTACGATCCCAAATGACTTTATGTAATAGAAAACCACCATCAATAACAAAATGCTGCTAATTCACATGCCAGAAATTGTTTGATGTCGCCAACTGTTTCTTTCGAAATACACATCCTCTGAAATAAAAGTAAGGGATTAATAACGACAAGAGATTTTTCGACTTCAATAGTGCTTGTCATAGCGCTCAATGGAAGGACCTTTGATTTGCGGTTAAATGATAGTCCTTGAAAATTAGATCCTATGATGTTAGTCATTAATCCTTCACCTATATATATATATATATATATATATATATATATATATATATATATATATATATATATATATATATATATATATAAACAAAACAAAAACAAAAAAGGTGAAACCCGGGCTCCGACACACCGCGCTGCTGTTCCATTTCCCAGCGACTACTCCTCACACCGTGAGGTGAGCAATCACTTGGTCCGCGAATCGTGCGTCCTAAGCAGACGAAGGGACCCATGGATGACTGCCTTCTGCATTCTGGCGGCTAAGATGTGCGCCGCCGCACGGCACACCGGCATTTTGCGCAGAGCAGAGAGCAGCGTATCCCTCATACCACCTAGGGATCCAATTACCATTACTAGCAGACTCACAGTGTAGTCCGGCCAGAGCCTGCGAAGTTGTCCGAGGAGCTCCTGATACTTGGTCCGCTTTTCCTCCTCCTTAGAGACGATGTTCCCCTCGGCAGGCGCCGAGAACTCGATAACGAACATCGCCTTTTGTTGGTAGTCGAGGAGGACTATGTCGGGCTTATTTGCATGTATAAGCTCGAGCGTGGAGAATGAGTAGTTCCAGTAAATTCGGCACCTCTCGTTCTCCACAACGGACTCAATGTCCCCTGGAGCATACGGCAGCACCGGTGTCTCATCTATACCGTATGAGTGCCTTAAATGGTTGTATAGCACTCGTAGAGCCGCGTTGTGCCGATAGACGTAGGCTGTGCCAGCGTACACCTTACACGCCGACAAGAGGTGCGTAAGGGTCTCTGGCGCCTGCAGGCAGGCTCTACAGCGGATATCGGGCACATCCATACCCATAATCCGGCTACGGTATACTAAGGTGTTGAAGACACCGTCTTGGCAAGCCATTATAGAGCTCTCAGTCTCCGACTTCAACCCATTAGACCTTAGGAAGGAGAAGGTCAACTGCTCAGATAAACCATGCTCTTCTAGTTGTTTGTAGAAGATTCCGTGCATTGGTTTATCTTTGTGAAGTCTTAAAAGCAATTGGACTTCAGCAGTTTTAATCCGGGTTTTTAATTGTGCGGGAGCAAGTTCCGTAACGGACTGCTGACACCTCCGCGTGAAGTCGAGCGTGAGACTAAGTTCTTCGGCTGCCCGTGTTGCTGCTCTAAAAAGGAAGGCTCCTTTACCCGCAATCTCGTGCTCTCGCACAAAGCGGATCAGGGGATCGGTGCTCGTCGTAACATAGCAGGCAGTGGCCAGTACTACTCTGTTGTGCAGACGCTCCAAACTCAATAGTCCACGCCCTCCCAGGTGTCGCGGGAGGTATATTCGCGGGACAGAGGATCTAGGATGTAGACTTCCCTCCATATTCATCCTTTTGCGGGTCTTTATGTCGATTTGTCGCAGCTCTTCCACTTTCCAGTGGATAGCACCAAAGCTGTATAACAACAATGGGACCGCAAGCATGTTTGTGGCAGCGACTTTGTTTTTGCCAGACAGTTCTGACGACCAGATCTGCCGGAGTCGGTGCAAATACTTGCGGCGGAGACACTCTTTGACCAATTCTGCCTCTTGGATGTGACGCTGCGCCACTCCAAGGTAGGTATAAGTATCTCCGGCATGCAGTTGTCGCAAGATGCTCCCATCAACGAGCTGCTCCTCATCTTCACTATCTCCGCAACGTCCTCTTTTGAGATGAACCATGGCACATTTGTCTATCCCGAACTCCATACCAATAGCTTGACTGTAATCCTGCACTACCCTCAGCGACTGCTCTAAATCGCGTTGTCCGGAGGCATAGAGTTTCAGGTCATCCATGTAAAATAAGTGGGTGACCTTGTGCCTCCGGTAATTGGGCTTGCCACAGCCGTATCCCTTAGTATTTTTCAGCGCTATGGACAAAGGCAGTAGCGAGATGCAGAAGAGCAAGGGACTCAAGGAGTCTCCTTGGAAGACCCCTCTTTTAAATGATACCAACTCTGTCCGAACCCTGGTTTCACCCGATGTTATAGTGAACCGAGTCTTCCAGAGCGGCATCAGTTGTTTGATGCATCCCACTATTTGATCATCTACCGAAAGACATTCCAACAGCCGCACAATCAGTTCATGAGACGTAGTGTCGAATGCCTTCCGATAGTCGATCCAGGCCATAGAAAGGTTTCGCAGGTACTGCACGGAGTCCTGTGTGACACAGCGGTCAATCAACAGGTTATCCCTGCAGCCAGCTACTCCTTTCTTAGACCCTCTTTGTTCATATACGCTGAGAAATACGGGATTTACAGCTTGAAGGATACGCATGTACAAGATTCTGGTGAAGAGCTTGTAACATGCGTTCAGACATGTTATTGGCCTGTAGTTTTTAGGATCAGACAAATCTCCGGTCTTCGGGAGAAGCACGGTTCGACCCTCGACAAACCAAGCCGGAATTGGCTGCTCCTGATTTAGCCACGAGTTAAAAACTCTAGCTAAATGCCGGTGGCAACTGGGAAACTTTTTCAACCAGTAGGTGTTTATGCCATCCGGGCCAGGAGCTGCGAAATACTTTGCGCCTCGTAAGGCACCAAGAATTTCTTCCGTGTTTATCGGGTGACGCAGTACATTCAAGTTTGGAGTCCTCCTACAAACGGACTCGAACTGCGCCAAGGCCGGAGTGTCTGCTTGGAGAGGTTTGGGCTGTTCGTAAATGCCCCTCCAGAAAGTCTCCACGCGATCAGCAGTTGGCGGCTGCTCTATAACTGGTGGTCGCTGTTGGAAGAGACGAGCAGGCTTTTCGGAAAATATTCTGTTTTCCTCCAAACCTCTCGCCCGCGTCACCAGTGATCGTTTAGCAGCGATTAGCGTCCGTATCCTGTCAAGACAATGCTGCTTGACAACAACCAGTACCGCTTGACTGAGCGTGTGATGGTCGCGCCTTAGCTCTCGGGCTATCTGGCGCATGCGGCGCGTAAAAGGCCTACCGGCCGCTCTATATTCCATTACACACTGGATACGGGATGCTTCTTGGCGAGCCAACTGGATTTTCGCTTCCATCTGGCGCACCCGCCTCTGTGCTCTGTCGACAGGAGAGTCTCTCACTCTCCCCTGTCCAGCCAGCCTCAGAGCCGCAGCGTAAATTTCGCAATTGATGCTCCAAATGTCAGAGGCCTCCGATAGACGTTCACCCACAACCTCATCATCTCTCTTCAAATCTGCCAGCTTCAAGGACCTTCCGTTGTTATGCAAGGCCCTTCGGTCTCTGAAATCCCCAGGTGAGACGGCTTCGTCGATTTCCCTCTCAGCGGGCCTCATCGGCGACCTTTCAGCCTGGTTAACAGGCCTTTCAGTCGCCGGAGGGGCAGGCTGAGCTGGAGCACGAACGTATCCCTGCCCCCGAAGGTAAAATACCTGGTTCCGCAAGCTCTGGGAGGTAATTGTGCTATGCTCTGGATGCATTTCACACCACCTCCCATGCATGCGGGCCATGTATCCCCTACGGCGCGGGCTACTGCTCTCGTAGCAGCTCAGCAGGTCATCCTTCAGTTCCGTCGTCCACCTAAAACAGTCCATGTCGTTGCGTGTGTCGTCGTCAGGGCGATCCGAGTACGAGATTGCGGGTAAAGGAGCCTTCCTTTTTAGAGCAGCAACACGGGCAGCCGAAGAACTTAGTCTCACGCTCGACTTCACGCGGAGGTGTCAGCAGTCCGTTACGGAACTTGCTCCCGCACAATTAAAAACCCGAATTAAAACTGCTGTCCAATTGCTTTTAAGACTTCACAAAGATAAACCAATGCACGGAATCTTCTACAAACATCTAGAAGAGCATGGTTTATCTGAACAGTTGACCTTCTCCTTCCTAAGGTCTAATGGGTTGAAGTCGGAGACTGAGAGCTCTATAATGGCTTGCCAAGACGGTGTCTTCAACACCTTAGTATACCGTAGCCGGATTATGGGTATGGATGTGCCCGATATCCGCTGTAGAGCCTGCCTGCAGGCGCCAGAGACCCTTACGCACCTCTTGTCGGCGTGTAAGGTGTACGCTGGCACAGCCTACGTCTATCGGCACAACGCGGCTCTACGAGTGCTATACTACCATTTAAGGCACTCATACGGTATAGATGAGACACCGGTGCTGCCGTATGCTCCAGGGGACATTGAGTCCGTTGTGGAGAACGAGAGGTGCCGAATTTACTGGAACTACTCATTCTCCACGCTCGAACTTATACATGCAAATAAGCCCGACATAGTCCTCCTCGACTACCAACAAAAGACGATGTTCGTTATCGAGTTCTCGGCGCCTGCCGAGGGGAACATCGTCTCTAAGGAGGAGGAAAAGCGGACCAAGTATCAGGAGCTCCTCGGACAACTTCGCAGGCTCTGGCCGGACTACACTGTGAGTCTGCTAGTAATGGTCATTGGATCCCTAGGTGGTATGAGGGATACGCTGCTCTCTGCACTGCGCAAAATGCCGGTGTGCCGTGCGGCGGCGCACATCTTAGCCGCCAGAATGCAGAAGGCAGTCATCCATGGGTCCCTTCGTCTGCTTAGGACGCACGATTCGCGGACCCAGTGATTGCTCACCTCACGGTGTGAGGAGTAGTCGCTGGGAAATGGAACAGCAGCCCGGTGTGTCGGAGCCCGGGTTGCACCTTTTTTGTTTTGTTTATATATATATACATATTACAGCACACTGTACACAACACAATATAAAAACCCATTTTAAAGTTTAAAAACTTTTGTACCGAATAACAACTGTTGTTTGAGAGGAACTACTTCAGCATGTGGTTAAAATGTTTACTAATTTTTACACCTCTTAAATGTAAGGGCAAAGAGTTAAAAAGCTTATGGCCCATGTAAAAGGGACTGCTTTCATGAAGAGCGGTCTTATGTATGATTGACCTCAGCGAACTGCTGCACCTAGTGTTGTAGTCATGAACTGATTTGTTTTATTATTCAACTGTTAATACCGGCTTTTGCAAATTTTTTACACTCATAAATATACGAGTATATTGATGTTAATATAAGTAACTTATGTTTTTTAAAATATGCTATTCATGATTGTATCGATTTCAGATTAAGAATAAGATGTACTATTCTTTTTTGTATAATAAAAACTCGCGAGGCTAAAGATGAGATACCCCATAATATCATATGGTATGTGATATGGGAATGGACCCTTGCGAAGTACACATTTAGTAGCTGCGAGGTATCTAGGCAACTTTTCAAATGAAGAATTGCTTAGTAACTGCTATTCAATTTTTTACAGATGCTATCAATATGTTTTGTCCAACTCATGTCGATATAAAGATGCAGTCCAAGGCATACACACAGTCTTGTTGATGTTAGCAATCAAATAATTTATTTTACACCATCTTGTAAATTCTGCAGCTACTGCATCCATCCTACTCTGCTGTTCTTCAGGTGTTTCAGCACTGATTGGCACTGTGGTATCGTCAGCGTAGATAAACATGTTGTTAGCTATTATATTGGATGACAAATCGTTAATAATAAGTACAAACATTAAAGAGCTTAGAATTGACCCTTGAGGTACACAAAGTGAGACGCCGTATTCGCATGTAGCATAGTTATTTAAATGTACTATGAATCTTCGACTAAATAGATAAGATTCCTACCGTGATAATATGTTGTCACGAAATCCAATACTAAACAATTTTTCCGCCATAATGACGGGATTGATTGTGGAATCTTACTCCAGATCTAATCACATATTTTTTAGGTATGAGAGGACCTTACGAATGTGCAGAACTGCTATATGTAAGAAACTTGGAGGGTGTGCATCTCATATTTAACTTGGAGGCAGGAAGTTTGCTGCCGCTTGCAATAAGGTGAGTTGTCATTAAAGATTTTTTAAAGTGATTGATTTTTTTATAGTTGGTTTCGTTGCAAACTATGGTCGAAAAAACTATTAGGTTGTCCACATCCAAATCACGTTTAATAGTCATTTGAATTCACATTTAGATATATGAAAAAAACTACTTCTACACCCAATCAACACCTGAAAATGGCAAAAAAATGTGGACGTTGAACGAGGTAGACCTCGTTGTAGGAAACTCGAGTGGTCCTTGCTTTACCATAACGAAAGAAAATGGGGTTAGCGGAAGAGTATCTCAGGAACTCCAAAAAGCAAGTGGTAGCCGGCAAGAGGCTACTACTCCCAAGGCTGATGCCAGAGAAGGTCGAAAGCAGCCATCAAGCGGCTACCAACAATGTAGAAAACGACAACGGAGAAGAAAAAGAAGTGAATCCTGAAAACAGCATTTCTGCGGCATTTTCTATTCTCTATCAGTTTAAATACAGAAAAATATTGAGCGATGGCTATCTAATGATCTAGATTGGTTAAATATAAGGATTTAATGACTGGATAAGACATATTCTGAATTCAATATTTTTTCGATATATGGAAATCATAAAATATATAAAACGTGTAATTTTTTTATTATAGATTCATAATATTAGCACACATGATTACACATTTTCAACAACAGGTTTTTCCGTTTCTATGCATCTTATATAGGTATATATTTTACAGAGGCAGAGTGAAACATGGACGTCATTTTACCTTCAAATCTGTACTTGGTGATGCCGCTATCACTCTTGTAGCTCACACAGTCACTGGAACACTTGTGGATACAGAGCGTCCATTCGTAGCGCAAGGATCATGGTTACAAGTGAGTTCTACTTTTTAGTGGTAGTTAAATTATTGTTTGTTTCGCGTAATTGCATCCATAAAATTACATTTACACCTAAAATACTATCACTTCTGACAAACTAATTCACTAAGCGCCTCCGCACACGGGTCGATCAGCGACTGGTCGATAAACACATCGAGCGCATCACCGATCGACCCATGTGCGATGTGTGAATGGAAAAACCCATTACCCTAGCAGAACGAGCCTCTCGTCGACCAGATCGACCAGTGTACAGAGGCGCTCACTTGTATTGGATTAGTCTATTCATCACTCAGTTCCTAAATGCAAGGAGGGGGGAATAGACATATTAGAGAAACACAAAAGAAATGTTGATACAGTACAGATGAAAATCATTGCTGTAACCTTCAGCTTTTCACGACTGGAGATTAGGAGATGTATGCGATGTTTAACTTTCACACCGGTGTCGATTTTGATGGTTTTAATGCTGAATATAGTTTAATGATTATCACTGGACAGCATTTCCTTCTTCTAATTCGTTTTATATCCTTTATTTTGCACATAAAAAAAGAGTATTTGCCTGGATCCTTAATGCAGCACCCAGAAAGACGGGACGGATTAACTTTTGGTAACCGACAAAATTGTGTAGTATTCGGTGTTGAGATTGTTTACTTATGGACATAGAATAAACACACTCTAGAATAAAAATTAAGTAGCTTAAACCTAACTTTGTATATTTTTTTTGAAGGTCTTGATACCCGATGATTTAGCTCAAGACATGGCGGTTGCATTCCAAGTATTGGCTACTCCAGAAGCATTGCCTCTGCCTAAAACCTTCTCATGGCCTGAAAGAAGATTATTCGTAACTATCGTTGCTGATAAAGTTTAACAGACTGATATGCCACGGAAAATTAAATAAATTACTCTTTGATGAAAACTACATTCGAGATATTAGCTTCAAATGCCTGACCTGTTTAGATAGACCATTATGAAGTTTTGGTTTTATCAATGTGAAACGGAGTTCTATATCAATACGGCTTGCTGATTTTTTTTGTCTTGCCCTCTATCATTTGGCCAACTGAAGTAGTTTAAAGCGAGTATCATCGTTTCGGTGAATATAATTTAGTTATTGTAATAGGTTTGTCAAATCTCGTAAGCAGTGATTATTATATCCAAAGAGGTCAGTGCAGTTGTGCTTAAAATGTAGGTCAGCTGGATATGCAATAATTCACGAGTAAACGGATGATAATTTAAAGAATAGGTAGATTACAGTTGTTCACATTTTATCGGTTACATATCGTGCATAGTATAGTATAGTGCATAGTAACAACGTTCGAGATATCGAGGTTAGTGGGCATTTTCGTTTTTTCTATGAGTACATTCTTTAATTTTTTTATCATAAATTATATGTATTTTTGTCCATTAATAAATGCATTATTATTATTAGTATATACTCGACAGTAAATTTTATGGCACTACTCTCTCTAAAAGTTGATATCTCAAAACCACAGTTATACGTGATTATACGTTAAACAACCCTTATTGCAAACGACTGTTCTCTGTCCAGGGTAGTACTGAAATAGTTTTTATATTAACAGTAAAACTTATAAGAGACTATCATTTATCGTAGTACGTTGTCGGACTGTACGGCATGTCACTTTCTTAAAACAGTGGATTAGATAAACGACATCAAGCTCAAACTGCACGAGAAAATGTTCTACGCGAATAATCGATTGTTTCAAAAATATATGAGTTGTATGCCAAAAATTGTGTTCATATGGCAACATCTATCTTAGAAGAACCTGCTGAAGATGAAATTACTAATTGTTATGGATAATACTTTGTCACATTCGAGATTATTGGAAAAAATACATAACACTTAGTTTAGAAAAGCTAAAATTTCTTGCAAAACAAAATATTACAATTTTACCAGAAATTAAAACAAAAGGTCAGTTATTCGAATTAGTAAAAAGTTACAACTTTGCTAAAAACTATATCGTTGATGGAATGGCTCGAAATAGTGGATGTGAAGTTTTAATACTTCCACCCTATTTTTTTATTTTCAATCCAATTTCATTAAGATGGACCTGACCGGTTTAAGAGGGAATATCAGAAAGTACAATAATGACATCTAAAACTCATCAGTAGTTATAAATCTTATTAGAGATCAGGTACATTTAATAACTCAGGAAAAATGGCGAAACCGCTTTAAACATGTAATAAAAGTAGAGTCATCATTTTGAAATACATAACCAAATGGAATTATTATCAACCTAACTGATAGCGACTAACCTGAATGATTTTGACAGGTGTTAATTTCATTTCATTTCCTAATTTTTCTTTTATGTTCTTGAATAATATTGTTAGAATGCAAGTTTTAATGGTATTAATTGTATATTTGGACGAACTTTTTGAGGGATTACTGCCATAAAATTGACTGCATGGGTATATCTTGAACGTTTTTACAATAATAGAATCCTCTGAAAAATCAACGACAGCGCGTATTGTAATGAATTGTTGCTCTTGAACTACTACATTTCCCTCTTGCGAAAGTATATTATGTAAATATCACCTTGATTTTACTAAACCTACGTTTATAATCTTATTGTTGTTTAATATTCTGTGGCATTACAATTTTTAATTTATTTATTGTCATATATATATATATTTATAACGGTAAAATTTATGTAAGTGAGCATATTTATTATTCAGGTAAATACGTATATTTATTCATAATGGGTGGACAATATTTCAAGCAGGAACTTGAAGCATTTGAATGAGGTGTTGTTTCGCTAACGCTAGAAGAACTGCAGTGGCCTGTTCTAATAATTTATTCCACTAAATATGTCAGCTTATGCCAACTGCAGGGGCCTGTTCTAATAATTTCTTACACTAAATATATCAACTTGTACCAGTGATTTTCAAAATAAGATTACCAGGTTACTAAAATGAAAACATTTAGAATTTATATTTCATTATTTCAAAGTCAAGCTCTTTTGAGTTTTAAATGCGCCAGAGGATATTTTTTAACGATTTATCGAAGTGTATAAAACGTCTTAATCAGTCTACATAAAACTGTAATGTTGCTGTTGATATGTTTATGATAATTTTCGGATTATAGCCTGTATTATATTCTCTTATATCATGATCATATTTTTGGAATAGTGTTTGATTCTACATTATTTTTTTTACAAATTTTCTAGAAAAGTGTTAGAAAATTTGACCAAAAGTTTGGATAAAATAACAGTGTTACTTATACCTTATTTATACAAAAATGATGCAATAATAAAGTTGAGTAAGTAGTTATTTATATATGAATCCTGGCATTCAAATCAGTAATCAATTAAATGCACTTCCATTAAGAGTCCACGGATCTTTATAGTAAATAATGAATATAAAACACGCATATTCTGACGAAGAGTTTGAAGGAGGTTTTCTATTGGCTAATGCTTGGCGAACGGATTCTATTGGATATTGATGGCTTAGTTAATAATACCATCCAATGGTATTTTATCAATACCGAAAACAGAACATCAAAGCTGAATGACACTCAAAAATATTTTAGAATTCATGTATCATAACGTAGCAGAACATCAACACAAAGTGAAAAAAACTTAAAGTGCAAATAAATGTAAAATTTTTATTTTTATCGTATAATTATTGTAAATCACTAACTGCGATAGTTTGTGACAATCATAACCCACCTCGGTTAGTCAGAAATTGATTATAGATGCATATATACTTTTATAAAAGGGGGGTAGTCATTGCCGAAACAAAAACCAGTTAGGTAATAAACTGTTAATAATTGGGACTGCAATTAAACGCAAAAGTGGACTCTTTTAACTTTATTCCAAGCTTTCGGAAACTTATGATTCCATCTTCAGGGCTACAATAAAATTTTGAGCATGAGTTACAATCTCAAAAAGGGGATGTTAAATACTCACAAAAGTTATTGAGATTGATGCGAAAAGATGTTGGATGGGAGAGTCTTCACAATAATAGCACAATTTGTGTAAAACACAAAATCGTTGTCACAAAACATTGGAAATTAATACAAAGGACTTTAAACATTTAAAACACATTAAAATCAGATATCTGTAGTAAAATCGGTTATTTTATTCTTGACTAAACCACGTGGAAATGTCGTTTTAAAATGAATGACATTCAGAAACAATGACACTTGTCATTTGTCTATCACTCTTGACAGATGACACGGATCGAAATGAAAGACGGAGATATAAAGATACTTGAATCTGTTGGATGTATGTTTGTTATGGAACTTCATATACAAATATTCACAGAGGATGTAAAGGTACAGCTATGCACTTCATCGTATATATTTCCACTTTATATCATATTAATCTTTCCTGCATCTAAGGTCCAATTAATAAATAATCCAATCTCCAGAATTTTTCGTAACCATCTGTTCGCATCAAAGCGAGGAACAGGTTTTGGATTTATCCACACTGATTCCAGAAAAAATAATAAAAAATAATAATAAATAACATTAAGAAGTTTGTCCTATATTCACATTGTTATTGTTTCTATCATTTTTCATTGTTGGCTCAATAATGTTCCAGTGGACTGTAAAAACTGGGGTTACCTATCACTTGATGGTAGGGCTCCCCACGGCGCGAGCTCTGATATTGATAATGACTTTGGTCACTGCGTATCGACCCCATCACGACTGCGTTATCACTTATCGACGCACACTGGGAGATTTCATCAATTTACGGGAACTAAATTCAATTTTCGAAATTTGCCGGAAGTCAATGGAAACACCTACTTCTGATCGTCAAATACCTAATTTGTCAGAAATTGCGACACTTTTCTTGTTGAGCTCACGCAACTTCAGTCAGTCCGGTCCTGAATGTATGCTAAGCGCTGGGACCGTGACAGACAGTGTTGTTCCACTTTGGAGCATCAAACAGTTCGCATCTCAAATTTTTCAAGCAGAGGTACAGCATTGACCTGCGGATTTTGTTTTTGATGTCTCCAAGGCTTGTTCAAGATAATGTGCATGAACACTTATTATTTTGTTTGCGTTTAGTAGAATTCTTTGATTTTGAAGCAAACCATGTTAGTTTCGTATTGAAAACGTTTTGTTGTGCAACTTTATAAAAGCTTTCAACTAGTTATTCAGCCGTAGTCAGCGTTATATGTTGTTTGATTACAAAGCCTAGGGATCACCTTTGTGGGAACCTCATAGAAATCTTGCCCCTTTTTGCCCCTTTTGACATTAGAGTCTTTGGTTGAAGAGTGGCACCCGTGTACTCACGGCACTCCATATTTGACGTTCGGATACAATATCCACCAACTGAACGATTAGATGCTATAACACCACTTGTAATGCAAGGAATTGATGACAAAGAGTTATCTGAAGACGTAGTATTGAGGTTGCAGGCAGAAGTTAGTCAAATAACATTCGAACTCCAACAAAAATGGAAGAAAGCAAGGAGATATCGACCTCAGGTTTTAGAGAGCTGTGCTTCCTGGTTGAATCGCGAAATTGATTTTTCAACTGTGTTAAGTGTGCCCGGTTCTTCAAGCAGGGAAAATAATGTCACACCCGGTAGACCTAAGAAAGTTTTTGAAGACTGTAATCCGAAAGTTCAAACCCGCAAACTAAAATCTCTTATTGAGTCGTCCAGTCCCCTAGAACTGTCCAACGCTACGGAGGTTGTTCTTCGCAAGGCCGGAAAGCGCGACTCAGCATCTATTGTAAAGGAATTATGTTCTGCTTCTCCAACTTGGGGTACTAATGTAAAAAAGGCTCGAGGGGCTTCGTTGGGACAACCAGGTTAAGTTAACTGCTAATCAGGCCTTAGCTTTACTAGTAGATGCAACTGTCAAAGAATCAATACAACATCATACGTAGTCAGGCACAAGGAGTAAATTGTAAAATATATCTATCGTATTATGGCTAAAGAACTGTGTTATCCTGACTATATAACTGTTACGGAGGTATATGTTGAAATACCATTCCAAAGTTACACTAAAATTTACCAAGGAATCTGAATATGCAATAATATATAGGGTGTTCTATTTAAAAAAATATAACTTTGATATGTTTCGTCTTTTGGGGACGCACTGTATAACATGAAAATGTTTTTAAAATGTAGCCTTAATGGGTCCCTATTCACTTGAAATTGTTATTTTCTTTTTGATCAATTACTTTAGCCTCAATGCTCCGTGTCGAATAACGTGAATAACCCGGTATATGTACATTACAAAAGGTATTGTCTTGTAAATAAGGTGAATAAATCATATTTTCAACATAAAATCGTCTGCTTGAAACATTAAACTGATTTATACCTAAAGAAATATATCATCAAAATGATTAGCAAATTAAGTGCCACCAAATTGATGAAATCTCCCACTGTGCGACGTGACGTGGCAAACTACAGCTCGCGGCTGTACCCGGCTTCCCGTCAGACATACAAAAAATGTCGTCGTTACCACTGTTGGAATGCGCACGATTTGTCAAAACACATTGTTGTCAAACGTCTTAACGTCCCGGCGGCCTTGAAAGTCATAATGAAATTGTATTCCTTAACTCTTCTAATATTGCTAGCGGAAATAATTGGTAATACTGTAGAAAAATCTGCGATAAATACAGAAAATCGTTTTAGAACATGTGACAGGACTGTATTGTATTTTTGTTGGACATACTTATTCGAATATAGGTCGATTGCAATGAAGTTAGGTGAAAAATTAACTTGGTAGCCAGCTATTTGGCGGAAAAACATGGATTAGCATGTGGGGTCACGTATTGTCAAAATGAAAATGGTAAAGACTTCTAAGATCTTTAAGCAAAGATTACTATTTGCTGGAAAGAATGTACCACAATTCATTTTTATCAATAAGGTTCAAGTCGAAGTTAATATTAAAGCCATAATGCACCACAGTGTAACAGCAAAAAAAGTGTAGGAGGTGCGGTACTGAAAATATAGATAGGTGTTCTAATTTCAACACATTTTTTATATTTTGTAAAACAAGTAGCCACGACTCAACGCCAACGGTTAGAAAATGTCCTATTTACAAAATACAACAAAGATTCAAAGAAGCTATGGCTAACAAACTTATTTTTTAGAGAAGCAGAGAAAGTCATTGATAATTCAGCCTACTCAAACTTAGTTAATGAAAATAGGTTTGCTCCCCTCATAAATTCGCATAAAAAATCCCCGTAGTACCAACAAGTCGTTAAACCATATTTAATGAAATTCACACCTCTCTCTTCTCTGCTTCTAGTAATCCTCCTTAAAAAAGAAAGACAGATTTAATCTCTAGCTTTCCCTTTATACTTGGGGGATACTTTTTTGCAGTAGAATATATTCCCATAAGCAAGAATCAGTTTATTTATCAGAGATATGGCAGAGATATGTAAAAAAAGGAAAAAACTCATATGAATCCTTGAGAGTTTTCAAAATTGCAATGTCTGAACTGTCTAACAAATAGCTATCCTAGACTAATAGATCTCACTGACGAAAGGGGAAATATATATTGTATATATCAAAATAAGACTAACCTATAAGACTAGTAACTATCTGAAATTGCGAATCTAAGAGGAGGGAAGGGATAAGGGGTTAACTGGTACGCATGCTCTTCTCGTCTAGGGGCCCAGCTCACAAACAACAAGTAGGCCTGTGGTAAGGAGGAATGCACATACAGGGGTGTACAACAAAGGTTAACCTACGCCAAAACTAAATTGGGATCCCAGCGTTTTCAATAAATTTTATGATACAAGTAATCACGTCGGTTCTGTCGAGTGATAATATTTGCGAAGTATTCAAAGGGGCTGGTGACCATATTTCGCTAGGTCTGCATAAAGTTTGTTCAAAACTCTAAGCGACAGTTGGGCATTTGTTTATCTTTATCGTGCTATTTTAATACCCACTTAACATCTTACTGTTTGGGAAAAACAGATTTAGCGGTCACCGTCCAATAGAAAAAAGGACGAAAATGCCAAGGTGAGTTGACGAGGTCAGGGCCGCAGTGAGCTTTCCATTCATCAGTGTGTATTATTTGTTTTCGTTCGATTATGGCTTTGTGGCATCCATTCGATGTTCTTGTGGATCAAAATGCGATCATATGGAGACCATTTGGTGATATGCTACATAACCAGAGTCGAAGTGATTCTGAATCTCCCAACGTCAGTTGGAGTCCAACTCCAGGCTTTTTGGGGCTACCTATTTGCCTGCATTCTTTGCATTGTTGCGCGTGAGTTAATCTTTTATAAATTAACACTGGCCAGAATGTGTAAAATATGTTGAAAAGGTTGAAGATACATACAGACAATCGTGGATAACTGTCGAACTGATCATCAACATTAACATTGACAGTAATTAGGACAAATTTCATATCGCAGATACAATTTAGCTGGTAGGTACTGGTTTTTCCGAGGGGTTGACCCGAAAACCATACTTGGCGCCAGCTAATTGCCATCTGTTAAACCGGAAGTGAATTTCCTAGTCAGATATGACTCAAAAGCTGACATCTGGAGCCAGAAAGCACATTCCCAAAATTATAAAATGCTATTTTATAAATTGAAGAAGAAGAGGGCGAAGCTGTACACTGGTCGGTGGTACCGGTCTTTTAATATGAGTGATATGATATTATTTTACTATATACCATTGGATACTAATCAGTTGGTTTTATTTGTCCGCACATATGTATTATATAACCAGAAGTTAAGGTAGTATGATTTCTTCAACCCTCGGTTACCGAACGGTCAACTGAGTGTGCTTCCAAACGATTAAAACATGAATATAGTTAATCCCGAGAGATCATCTAAATGTGTCGTCCGGTGACCCTTCATCTTATGCCAAAAAAGCAAGTTTTACATCCGGCTGGAAGTCTACATCAAACATGTTGACAAACACTCTTAAAAAAATAAAAGTCAGTCGATCAGTTACGGCTGAAATGTATCATACTAACTCACACAATGAAATAATGCTCCAAAAAAAAAAAACGAAAACGATCACCACCGATATCAAATTTTACAGTCCGAAATTGTGGGTCTCCTGGCACACTTACACGTGAAGTGGATTGACTCTAATCTCTAATCCCATCAAAGGGCGAGCCGCTGAGTCTTAAAATTTTGGGTAATGTTTACATTACACCGAGCTAGGAATTTGGAGCATCCGAAGAAGAGGTGGTCCAAATCCTGGCAGACTGCAAATGATGTCCAATTTTTGCACGAATGATGCAAGAAATGTATTTCCTTGGAATCTTGAAGTGATTATGCCAGCTTATCAGAGTAAGCGTTGGATGGTTGTTGTAGGTTTTGTAAAGCAGTATTCTCTCCATTCAGCTTGCCATCCTGTAGTTATTTTACGTTTCAAGATCGTATGACTGTCATGAATACTCAGAGAAGTGCATTCTGGAGCCGATTTGAGTGCTTTTCTTTGCTAATTCGCCGACTTTTTCATTGGACTATACCACAGTGCCCTTTCACCCATACTAATGTGACGTTGCATCCCTTATTACTCAGCTGATATATACCGAGGACGAATCCCCGAAAAAATAAATCGCACCCAGGTTTCGGAATGTAACGCCGATATCAAAAGAACTTATTCTGAAATTCGCATTTGTTACGTTCGAAGTTTGGTTGTGAAGGTAACTAAAACGTGTGTTTGGTCCCCTTTCACTTTCGCGAATTGCTTGAAAAAACGGATAAGGTCGGGTTACGTTACAGGTATTTTGAACGTTTTTGTAGATTGTTTACATCAAATATCATATGATGTATTGCTTGTACGGTGCGAAGACGATAAAGGTTCCCACACATTAACCATTTCGTGATCTAATTAAGGGAATTTCTACTTTTTTGCTATTAAGAATAAACATATATTTTAATCATATTATATCATAAGACGGTGCAAGAAATCATCTCAAAGCTTTCGGGATTCGTCCTGGGACACGGTGTAATTTGTTTCTTAAATTTGATGTACCTATGTACATTGTGTGTGTCAGTGGGGCAATAGTTGCTTAATCGGTGAAGTTGGCCGATACTTGATGGAGATCCATACTAATACACAAACTATTTCTGATGAATAGTCACCACTTTTATTTCAAACTTGTGACGATCGTTTTGACATACAGTGTCTTTATCAAACAATGATAAATATATATACTTTGTGGAATAGTTTTTTAAGCAATTTAGGACAGCAAAAAGGAGTCTGAGAGTATAGCTGCATCTCCAACGTTGTTCTCGTCAACATAGATAAGAGCTTGTTTTGTTGCAACCGGCTCAGCTGAGAATATCGTAATTCCTGGTGGCAATCTGATCATATATGAGACATCTAGGTGAGGGATGTAGAATGCAAACTCTGATCCTGTTGCTTCGATGCGCCTGTATAGATAAAATTATTTCCTGACAAACTGCCATATATCTACGAATTTGTTCTGGATGAGTTGTGGTTGACTGCCACATTGTGAAAGTAAAATATTTTTATCGGACATCAGGTTAAAAATCCAAATCCTGAGGAGGCGGTGCTCTTAGAATACCTTGTATGACATCGTTACTACATTGAATCGTACTGCATATATGTAGGAGGAGAACTCTTTTTGGTCCAATAAGAGCATATTAAATCCAGAGTGTTTAGCTGGTAATCTTTTTTAATTAAATGCGTATTATTGTTGTGTTGAAGCTTGAGCAAAAAAGCAAATATCGACTTGCTAACATTTCCCTTCGAAAGAGTAGGCGGATTTCCTGGGCTTCTGCTCGTAAAGTTCCAGTTAGGGAAGATCTCATTGCACCAAGCCATTTTCTAAGAAATTTATTTTGAGTAATATCCAGTTTCTGGAGAAGATTTCTGCTTGCTGACCCTTAAAAAATGCTTCCACAGTAGAATTGCGATTTTTTTTATCAGCGCCCTATCAAACCTTACGAATCATTTGAAAGACAATGGATGCCTGCTCATACTTACAGACAATCTGTTCTATAAACGGTTTCCACTAGTAATGTAACATTCCGGATTAAAATATCCGCTGAATCATGGCCGACTCTACACTAGGCCGGAGCCTTAGATGTGGCAACGTGGCTTAGCTGTCAAGTAGTGGTCCGGTTACCGTAAATTGTTTTATAGTTTCAGAATAATAATTATTACATTTTATATGTATTAAGAGTTCATCTCGGTTGATAAATTAAGACAAATACTTTTTAGAACTACTACTGCTAATACCACTTACATCTGATGTCTGGTTCATCGTAGTCAAACACTACAAAATAAAAATAAACGCATCCTGTTTCCTGCTGCCACTTCCACTTAAATGAACACTCAATTTACTTTGTAAATTTTCACTTGAGCTAGAAAAATTCATTATTAGGTCACTTTGAAGCCATTCTTGCTGGTCTTGATTCCCTTTCACTATCAAATCTTTTCGTAGGTATGCCCAGATGAGTTCTATTAACTGTATTTTTCTGTGATATTTGGGAGGTCCAGAAGACATTGTAGGTACCACATTGTGCTTTAAAATAGGTCTTATCCTTTGAAATGTTTGTAAATTATTATTGTCTTTGTTCTTATAAATATAACCAGCCCTTACGAGGAATACCTTTCACCCACTTCTGTTTGAAATGCTCGTCTTGAGGAAAATTGAACACCCGAATATGTCCTTTATTGGAAGCACAATTGCTAGTGCAACCTGGTCCTACACACTTTGCAGGCATCTTTTTATTTGTATAGTTCCGTTTGTGCAGGTAAATAAGTAGAAACACATTAAAAATCACCTTCCACTCTTCGTTTTTACTCTGGAAGGTTATGTTTGGTATGTCCTTTATTGGAAGCACAATTGCTAGTGCAACTTGGTACTACACACTTTGCAGGCATCTTGTTATCTTTATAGTTTCGTTTGTGCAGGTAAATAATTAGAAACACACTAAATCACCTTCCAATCTTATTTTTTACTCTGGAAGAATTGCACTAATGACAAAAGCTCGGCCGACTATTCAGTGTTGCCATATTTCAATGCTCCGGCCTAGTGAGTAGAGTCGGCCATGGCTGAATCCGAATATCGAAATATCCGGATGCATCCGGATATTTGAAATGAATCCGGAATCGGATAATGACTGTTCGGAATAGGCGTTCGGTTCGGAAGATGATCGTCGACTATGGAAGCGAATTGAATATCCGAAACGGAGCGGAGAGCAGATCAGCAGAGTGCCAGAAGTATGAATGTTTCGGATTCATTTGAAATGGTTGAATTGCCTGACTGACTAAAACATATTTAACTTCTTGTAACATAGTCTTCAACTTGTGTGTATAATTCAGGCAAAAGTCTATTTGACAGAATGTGTCTGCTGGGAATCGTATAAAGAGGATTTAGACTTCTAGAATATTCTATAAATCCGAGGTTTTCTACTATCGACTGAGGTTGAAAGTCTTTCACAACTAATTTTAGTAAACTGAAATCACACTGCTTTTGTTGGGTATCCGTAAGCTCACTACTATTTCTGCTACCATATAATTTTAGTTGACGTCCTCATTTCAACTGAGTTTAGGACGGTGCACGAATTCCAGCTACAGTTACTTTGCTTGGCCCAGGAAGATAGTAAATCTCGATGTTTCTGCTTGGACCAGGGAGGGCGGATACCTCGGTGTTTCTGCTTGGACCAGGGAGGGCAGAAATCTCTGGTTTTTCTTCTGTCTGAGGACTATCTGATGTTCCCAATTTTTAGGCCTTATTTGCGTCAACTATTCCATGCGGCTGTTCTTTGTTTTTTAAGTGTTCATTCAACTGAACTGGATGTTTCCTAGCAAAATAATGTTTTAAATTGCCAGTGGTACCAAAATAATTTTGTCGTTGCTTACATAAGCTACATATCGCAAATTTTTAATGGGAGGATTTTAAAAAAAATGACCATTCAATGGAGACTTGACCAGGAGCCACAGCGAAATGTGTTTTTCCAATTTCTGCGTTTTTACTAACGACTTTCATTACATGCGGGACATACGCTGTGAAAAGTCACAGTTGAATCAAACAAACCAGCACGGAGGTCTAAATCAACTAATGCTAAAGTTTCCCTTAAAGAGTGAGCAAGAGCAACGACCCGACGACCAATGGTGACGACGTGACGAGTCGACGTCCCTAATAGCATTTGTTTCTTTTCGGATATATTCTGTCGGTTCGATGAGGTATCGAGCGCTTTTACTCCGTAATAATGCCGCAATCGGCGATTAATCCTAAACCGGAATGAATTTGTGGTTCTTGGGTTTTTAGGCCGGCGTCGTTTAGCGTTAAAGCTTGACGTTTCGCCACCACGAGTGGATGGCATCTTCAGAAGCTATTTCACTTCGGCGACTTCCAAAGTACTGACGGCTGGTGGATCTGCACCTATATTTATACCTGCTAATGGTGACGTGGCCCAACCAGGTAGCGTTGGTAGCCCCGCCCCTTCGCGATATGGTAGTGTCTTCAGGTCCTTTAGGATGGGTATCCATGTCCGGTTGACTTTCTGTGTTTCTTCTTTCCTATTGAAATTATTATGATGTTTCTGTATTTCGATGGCTTCTCTTTGAAGTCTGGCATGGTATGAAGACGTCGCGGCCAGAACCTGTGTTTCTTCGAACTTGATCCTGTGACTTCCCTCCTTAATCGCATGTTCGGCTACCGCTGATTTGTCTGTATGGCCTAGTCGACAGCTAGCCTTATGTTCTGCAATTCTTGTGTTTATAGATCGCTTCGTTGTTCCTATGTATACACTCCCACAGGTGCATGGTATGCGATATACCCCCGGTGTTGTGAGTGGGTCTCTTTTATCTTTCACCGTTCTCAAATATTCCTGTATCTTTCTTGTGGGCTTGTAGATGGTCTTGACGTTTTCCTTTCGTAACATTTTTCCTATTCTGTCTGTTATTCCAGGCACATAGGGTAGAAAAGCTTCTGCTATCGGTTTAGGTTCTGGTTTTGCCCTATTTCTTCTCATTGTCCTTGTTATTTCCTTTTCTGTGTAACCATTTGCCTTAAAAGCATTCTTTAGATGTTCCAGTTCGGTGTCGAGTTCTTCTGGTTCGCACACTTTTCTAGCCCGTTCTGTCAGAGTTCTAATAATTCCGTACTTCTGAGATGGGTGGTGGTTTGATTCTTTATGCAAGTACCGGTCAGTATGAGTTGGCTTTCTATATACCTTGTGCCCTAATCTAGTTCCTTTTCGTGTTAGAAGAACATCAAGAAAGGCGAGATTTTTGTTTACTTCTACCTCCATGGTGAACTTGATGTTTTCATGCACGCTGTTCAGGTGTTCTAGAAATTCTTCGAGCTTTTCTCTTCCGTGATTCCAAATGACAAACGTATCGTCCACGTATCTGAGCCATAATTTGGGCTTATATTGAGCGCTCTTCAAGGCTGCCTGTTCGACCTTCTCCATTACAAAGTTCGCTACCACCGGGCTTAGAGGGCTTCCCATGGCTACACCTTCAATTTGTTCGTACATGTTGGCGTCCCAGACGAAGTAGGTTGTCGTTAGCACGTGCTTGAAAAGGTTTGTAATGTCTTCCGGAAATATGTTCTTGATGTGTTCTATTGCATCGTTTAATGGCACCTTTGTGAATAATGACACCACGTCGAAGCTGACCAGCATGTCGGATTCTTCCAGCTGTACGTCTTTGATTTTCGTAATGAAATGGGCTGAGTCCTTGATGTACGAGTCGGTTTTTCCCACGTATGGCTGCAATAATGTAGTTAAGTGTTTTGCTAATTCGTAAGTAGGCGAACCTATTGCGCTTACTATCGGGCGAAGTGGAACGTTGGGCTTGTGTATTTTTGGTAACCCATAAAGCCTAGGAGTCAGTGCTTCACTTTTGCAAACCTTCTTTTTGGTTTCTTAGTCAAGGCTTGAATTCTTCACCATGGTTTTAGTTTTTCTCAATATGGTCTTGGTCGGGTCTTTTGCTAGAGTGCGGTAGGTGCCTGGATCTAACAATGCTTTTATTTTATTTTTGTAGTCTTCGGTGTCCATCACCACTGTGGCGTTGCCTTTATCTGCAGGCAGAACAGTGACATTTGTGTCCCTATTGATGTCCCTTAATGCTTTTAACTCCTTCGCTTTCAGATTTCTTTTTGGCGGTTTTGCTTTTTTAATAATTCTTGCTGATTCTGTCCGGATTTCCTGTGCTTTTTCCTCAGGTAATGATCGTATAGCCGATTCCAGATTAGCAATAATCTCTTCAGTTGGTATTTCTTTTGGTGTAATTGCAAAGTTGCCTCCTTTCGCCAAAACAGAAATTTCATCTTCAGACAGGTTACGTTTGCTTATGTTGACCACTGTTCTTTTGGTGTCCAGTCCGGGTGTAGATTTCTTGTTACTTGCCAGTCTCTCGAACTTTTCCTTCTGGATGTTTGTGTATTTCTCTCGTTCTTTTTCCATGGTTCTAAATGTTATTGAGTCGATCTTATCCCAGTCAGTTCTGTGAAGTTCTGTGCTTAACCGGTAGTGGATGTTCAACAGTTTCTTCCCAATTCTGTCTAGAATAGATCTGGTATTATGAATTCGTTCTCTTAGCAGTGCTCGTTCAGTACGTTCGAATATTCTCCTGGCTTGTTCAGATTTTATTACTGGTCTTATGTGTACAGCTTTGGGTATCACTCCTTCATCCCTGCACCGTGACAAGAATGCCAAAGAGGCTAGGAAATGTGCCTTCTTCTTCCGTAGATGTTCCAGTTGACGGTATAATGTCGTAACTTCCTCCCCATAGAGGCGGCAAATATACTGTGTAAGGCTTTCGCGGCCATCGTCCAATGAATTTGTGGTTCTTGGGTTTTTAGGCCGGCGTCGTTTAGCGTTAAAGCTTGACGTTTCGCCACCACGAGTGGATGGCATCTTCAGAAGCTATTTCACTTCGGCGACTTCCAAAGTACTGACGGCTGGTGGATCTGCACCTATATTTATACCTGCTAATGGTGACGTGGCCCAACCAGGTAGCGTTGGTAGCCCCGCCCCTTCGCGATATGGTAGTGTCTTCAGGTCCTTTAGGATGGGTATCCATATACCATATCGCGAAGGGGCGGGGCTACCAACGCTACCTGGTTGGGCCACGTCACCATTAGCAGGTATAAATATAGGTGCAGATCCACCAGCCGTCAGTACTTTGGAAGTCGCCGAAGTGAAATAGCTTCTGAAGATGCCATCCACTCGTGGTGGCGAAACGTCAAGCTTTAACGTTAAACGACGCCGGCCTAAAAACCCAAGAACCACAAATTCATTGGACGATGGCCGCGAAAGCCTTACACAGTATATTTGCCGCCTCTATGGGGAGGAAGTTACGACATTATACCGTCAACTGGAACATCTACGGAAGAAGAAGGCACATTTCCTAGCCTCTTTGGCATTCTTGTCACGGTGCAGGGATGAAGGAGTGATACCCAAAGCTGTACACATAAGACCAGTAATAAAATCTGAACAAGCCAGGAGAATATTCGAACGTACTGAACGAGCACTGCTAAGAGAACGAATTCATAATACCAGATCTATTCTAGACAGAATTGGGAAGAAACTGTTGAACATCCACTACCGGTTAAGCACAGAACTTCACAGAACCGACTGGGATAAGATCGACTCAATAACATTTAGAACCATGGAAAAAGAACGAGAGAAATACACAAACATCCAGAAGGAAAAGTTCGAGAGACTGGCAAGTAACAAGAAATCTACACCCGGACTGGACACCAAAAGAACAGTGGTCAACATAAGCAAACGTAACCTGTCTGAAGATGAAATTTCTGTTTTGGCGAAAGGAGGCAACTTTGCAATTACACCAAAAGAAATACCAACTGAAGAGATTATTGCTAATCTGGAATCGGCTATACGATCATTACCTGAGGAAAAAGCACAGGAAATCCGGACAGAATCAGCAAGAATTATTAAAAAAGCAAAACCGCCAAAAAGAAATCTGAAAGCGAAGGAGTTAAAAGCATTAAGGGACATCAATAGGGACACAAATGTCACTGTTCTGCCTGCAGATAAAGGCAACGCCACAGTGGTGATGGACACCGAAGACTACAAAAATAAAATAAAAGCATTGTTAGATCCAGGCACCTACCGCACTCTAGCAAAAGACCCGACCAAGACCATATTGAGAAAAACTAAAACCATGGTGAAGAATTCAAGCCTTGACGAAGAAACCAAAAAGAAGGTTTGCAAAAGTGAAGCACTGACTCCTAGGCTTTATGGGTTACCAAAAATACACAAGCCCAACGTTCCACTTCGCCCGATAGTAAGCGCAATAGGTTCGCCTACTTACGAATTAGCAAAACACTTAACTACATTATTGCAGCCATACGTGGGAAAAACCGACTCGTACATCAAGGACTCAGCCCATTTCATTACGAAAATCAAAGACGTACAGCTGGAAGAATCCGACATGCTGGTCAGCTTCGACGTGGTGTCATTATTCACAAAGGTGCCATTAAACGATGCAATAGAACACATCAAGAACATATTTCCGGAAGACATTAAAAACCTTTTCAAGCACGTGCTAACGACAACCTACTTCGTCTGGGACGCCAACATGTACGAACAAATTGAAGGTGTAGCCATGGGAAGCCCTCTAAGCCCGGTGGTAGCGAACTTTGTAATGGAGAAGGTCGAACAGGCAGCCTTGAAGAGCGCTCAATATAAGCCCAAATTATGGCTCAGATACGTGGACGATACGTTTGTCATTTGGAATCACGGAAGAGAAAAGCTCGAAGAATTTCTAGAACACCTGAACAGCGTGCATGAAAACATCAAGTTCACCATGGAGGTAGAAGTAAACAAAAATCTCGCCTTTCTTGATGTTCTTCTAACAAGAAAAGGAACTAGATTAGGGCACAAGGTATATAGAAAGCCAACTCATACTGACCGGTACTTGCATAAAGAATCAAACCACCACCCATCTCAGAAGTACGGAATTATTAGAACTCTGACAGAACGGGCTAGAAAAGTGTGCGAACCAGAAGAACTCGACACCGAACTGGAACATCTAAAGAATGCTTTTAAGGCAAATGGTTACACAGAAAAGGAAATAACAAGGACAATGAGAAGAAATAGGGCAAAACCAGAACCTAAACCGATAGCAAAAGCTTTTCTACCCTATGTGCCTGGAATAACAGACAGAATAGGAAAAATGTTACGAAAGGAAAACGTCAAGACCATCTACAAGCCCACAAGAAAGATACAGGAATATTTGAGAACGGTGAAAGATAAAAGAGACCCACCCACAACACCGGGGGTATATCGCATACCATGCACCTGTGGGAGTGTATACATAGGAACAACGAAGCGATCTATAAACACAAGAATTGCAGAACATAAGGCTAGCTGTCGACTAGGCCATACAGACAAATCAGCGGTAGCCGAACATGCGATTAAGGAGGGAAGTCACAGGATCAAGTTCGAAGAAACACAGGTTCTGGCCGCGACGTCTTCATACCATGCCAGACTTCAAAGAGAAGCCATCGAAATACAGAAACATCATAATAATTTCAATAGGAAAGAAGAAACACAGAAAGTCAACCGGACATGGATACCCATCCTAAAGGACCTGAAGACACTACCATATCGCGAAGGGGCGGGGCTACCAACGCTACCTGGTTGGGCCACGTCACCATTAGCAGGTATAAATATAGGTGCAGATCCACCAGCCGTCAGTACTTTGGAAGTCGCCGAAGTGAAATAGCTTCTGAAGATGCCATCCACTCGTGGTGGCGAAACGTCAAGCTTTAACGCTAAACGACGCCGGCCTAAAAACCCAAGAACCACAAATTCATTGGACGATGGCCGCGAAAGCCTTACACACTAAACCGGAATATTAATCCGGATACTAATTTAACCCGATTCTGTATCATCCTGATACCAAAATCATCCGAATATTTTAGTTTCCACGAAAGTTTTTTATCAAAAATTAATGCCAAGATATTTCACAAGTATGAATATTGAATGAAAGTTCACCAAATGGAAAACTGGATTGGGGAGGGGGGAGGGGTGTGGCAAATTGTAACGTGATAAAAAGCAAACTGAGAACTTAACTGGAGATATGGTAAAACTATTCTCTATAAACGACTCTTTATAAAGCGCCATTGGCGAGTCTGGCGACGAAATGCAATAGTCAATATAACGGTTTTCTGAATAAACGCAAAAATCGTCAGCATACTGAATCCGATGACTTGAAGTTTGGAGTTCATGTTGTAATGTTCTCGAATTGAGGATGGGCTTTGGTACTTTGGTTCGAACCAAACTAGTATTCTCGGATTCCAGATTTTCAGCGCTTTCAGTAGCATACACGAGGCCGTTGTTATTTCTCCTGCTAAAATTGCCGCCTCGCTGCCTGCGAAAAATCGTTACTCCTCTCAAATTCGAGGATAAATTTCTGTGGTCCGTTTGCTCATTGTTATTGTGATAAGTACTATCTATATAGCTACTACTATTAATTATTACGTCCTCTGCCATTGTATCTTGAATTGGCTCTAAATCATCTATAAGAGCTACCTCTACTAGTGTTATTGCCACGAAAATGTCGGTTATGATTCTGCATATCCGAATGTGCATTCGAAATATTTGCTACCTTTTCATCTTATTTAGCTCCAGATATGGCATCTTTTAGGTTGGCATAGTTCCTAGCTTTTATTATTGTTTTCAAATGACTATCTCGCAAACCATTCGTAAACAAATTTATAGCAGTTTTTTCTTTCACCGACCTAAGAATTGGTAGGGACCAATCACTCGTATTTTCAGCTTGCGACAATGTTAAATCAATCATTAGCTCTTCAATATGTTTTACATAATCATCTTAAAAAATTGGGTTGCCAGAGCAGCCGATGATATATGTTATTTTTGTGAGTAGGTGCTTTTTCATATCGGCAACTAATGCCTCTGTAGTTATAACACTATCCAAACATTCTTTAGCACCTTGCGTTAACTTGACGTTAAGAATATACTTACTAAGCATTCTTTTGTCATCACTGTCTAACATACTGCTATAGATATCGATTCCGTCTATTAATTGTTTGGTGACATCTTCGATCTCGTCCATGTTTGGAATGCTACTTATAACACAACCCATTTGCGATTGTTCTGTTTGCACTACATCAGAATTTCCTAACCTATTCGCTGTAATATATTCTACTCTCCTTAACAAAAGTTCCCTACATGAAATTAAAATCAAAGTTATCTCCCTAACTAAACCTCTGACTAAACATAAAACATCATCATGATGCTCGGTCCCATTAAATCTAATCTTAAGCTGACTAATTGATTATCAATTATTTCTCGTTCAAATGCTTATCGACTTGCTCAGATTCTCCCTACGCTCTTGAGGTTCTTTTTTGATTTTAACTTTAAATTTTACAAGGTTTTCTAATATGTCTAAATTTCGCACCCATGGAAGAAAAATAATTTATAAAATGATTTTATCTTACATTTTGATGAGTCCTTAGTCCACTTTATCGATGGTAAAATCCATGACTAGATTCTTCTCACTTCATCACCACACATCACTACATGAGGTCTTTGACGATTTTTCTTTCTTATTTTGACTTTCAAAGCTTTCTTTGACCGGTGAAAGCAATACCATATCAAGCCCATAATTAGAACAGCACCGCCTGCTAATTTGAGTATATCCACATTTCCAGTTAAGCTGTTGTGCCCATCAGCTGTAACACCTCCACTGTTTCCACTTTGCGCTATTATAACTTCTTCCTTGGAATGTTTTACCCATATTTTTCAAATTTTCTTTTCTACTAAGTTTTGCACAAGGGAGAAAAAAATGGACTGACGAACTACCAAGGCTGATTGTAATTAGCCTTTAAGCATGTAACTGGCAAAGTCGCCATGTAATATAATCGAACTGAGATTGGGTTTTGGTATTTTGGTTCAATCTCTTAACGCGCTCAGAATAAAACTCCTGGTTCCAATTTTAAACCAATACTATGTTTATTGATTAACAAAGAATTACATATATCGTCCACTGACATGGTAACTGCTTACATTGCAATAACCTACATCGTTTTCCTATTAATAATTATTAATTATCGCATAGCAACAAGAATGCGATGGCAGCATTTTCACTGAAATTAAAAGTCCATTTACGTGTATTGCATACTATCACAAAGTAGATCTGCGGAGAAGATATTGAATAAAATTGAACTTAGGACTGATTCTGGGGAAATACCTTCATTCACTTGGCGATGCCATGCTCTTCTACTACAACTCTTTTTTAGAGACATCCTTCTGGTATGGAATAGGTCGGTCATTACGAAGTTAAAATGTGGAGGGATACAAAATTTTTCCAGTTTAGAGCGGAATATGTTTAGACTGATATTATCGTAGGCTCCTGTGATATCCAGGGACACCCCACCTAAATAGTAGTTGGAAGAGAAGCATCTTTGGATATCAGTTATGGTATTCGTTAATGCACCCGTAGTACCAACGCTCTTTTTGAATGCATATTTGTTTTCGGGAGGAGCGTGAGATTTGGGCCAACATTCCAAACGATTTTTTACCATTCCTTCAAAAGTTCTCATGACACAAGATTTCAAGTGACATTGGCCTATACGAGTCTTTATGGTTGGGGTCACTGTTGAGTTTTAAGATTGGTACTATAATGATATGTTTCCACTGATTTATGGTATCTCCTTTCAGCCACATAATGTTTTAAATAAATGTCCAAGAGGGATTGTTTGGCGTTAATCGGGAGATTAGTTAACATCGGATACTGATATGTTCAGAGCCAGAAGTGGGGTTTTTAATTTTTTAAGAGCTCAATTGAGTTCCATTGAGTTGAAGGATCTACTGAAGAAGTTGTCCTGTATTAAAGGTGGAGCAGGTTTGAATTATTGGGCGACAGAGGCTGGTGCACATTTTTGCTATGAAATTCATCTAACCATTCAAGACTAGTTGTTGTGCACTGGAAGCTAGGGATCCTTCTAGCGACTTTAGCTTGCTTCCATAGCTCTGTAGAGGGTGTGTTTTTATTTAGGTTTTGAAACCCACAATTTCCAGGTGGTTTTTGACTTTTTTTAATAATTTCTTTGTTTTAGCAAATATTTTGGATTTGGATAAGTGGACAGAGAGCTATCCTGTTTAAATACTCTTGGTGCATTAGTCCTTTTCTCAGCAGCTACTGCGCACTCCTCGTTCAACCAGAGTGATGGCGGACGATTTTCAACTTTAAATGGTTTGAGCGTCTTATAGTGATTTCGCTGACTTCATATACCTTTTTTATGAAGTAGTCATATTTGCTGTCAGTAGTACTAATAACAGGATTTGAGTTAAATGTGTCGTGCGGTACGTCGTGATACATTGGCCAGTTGGTTTTTTGATGTTCCATTTTGTAGTTGAGGTAGATCATGTCATTGTTTGGAATAGATAAATTTATGAAAATAAGAATTGTTGACCGCCAATGACATAATTTGGCTATATCGAGGGAACATAAAGTTACATCTGGCGCGGATTGATGTAAATCTTGAGTCACAAGGCGCGTTGTAGATCCATCGTTCATGTCAACCAAGTTTGTTGGCTCATACATTTATCAGTTGATTGCCCACTGAATTGTTATTTGAGGACCCAGAGTTGAGAGTGCACACTGACATCACCTGCGTTGAGACATGATGTGGGACTATTAGCGAGATTAGCCTCCCAGTCACCAACAGTGGTATGGATGAATGGAATGGAATATTCCGTAGGACATTCCGTCGCCGCAAACCCCTCCTTTCCCTTCCCAATTTTGCCCAAAATTTGTACTGCAGCTTTTCCCCGGCCTACCCTTAAATTTTGCCCATTTCCAAAGGTGACATTACTCGCGGCGCGGAAGCACGACGGATCTAGTGTTGGATCGATTTTGTTTCGCTACCAACGGTATGGCTTCGCGATAGGTCTTCTACGTAGGGCTTCGTCTGTGGGACTTTAACCGGAAGTCCACCGTAAGGCTTGACCACTGATGTGCTGTGGAGCTTGGTGTTCTGAAACAGAAGAATGATCGATCTGTTATGATATGGTCTTAGAGGTCATAGATGTTTGGCTGTAATGTAATGGTGGTTATTTGTCTAAAGTATTAGAAAAGAATACTTGTCGTCAGTTTTAGCGACTGTGGATCCAGTCTAAGTCTTCTAACAGCCGGGTCTTTGGCCCTTTGTGCCTTTCGATGGTCCTCGGGTCGTAGTCGATTGCCTCTCTAATCAGTCTCTTTTCATGCCGTTCATTCTTTGTGAAGAATTTTTCAGCTTTGGTCTTCACTTTGACTATAACAGGTCGCTTCTCTCAGTGCCATGTTGTGCTGCACTTCAAGCTTTTTCTTCCACGTTTTCGCCACGTATCCCCACGCCACGGAGGGATACGTGATGATTGGTAGTATCACCATTTCTATGATCAGCAGCTTGTTCTTCAGTGACAGCTTGCTGTGTCTTCCTATTAGCGGTTTTAACTTGGCTCTTGCTGTTCTGGCCTTGTTCACCTGGTTTTCTACGTGGTCACTCCACGTGAGTTTTCTGTCCACCTTGACTCCCAGGTAGGTGGTTGTATCCTTCCATGGTACTTCTTTGCTTTCCCTTATTGTCCTCCCCGCTTCGGTTCGTGGAACCTCCCATTTTGATGTTTCCTTATGGTTCAGCTCTTGTTCTTCTTAAGAGTACTGCGTCTGTCTTCTCCGGATTTAGCTGGATCTTCCATTTACAGCACCATCTCTGTAGCTTTGTCGTTGCTATCTGGAGGAAGTTCGTAATATGTCCTGGATGTTTGGTCTTTGCTATGTAGGCTGTATCGTCCGCAAACATTAACAGCTCTGTGTTTCTGCACCTCGGTATGTCCGAGCTGTATATTGCAAATAGCAATGGCGACAGGACTGCTCCTTGCTGTACGCCTGCCTCTACAGCTCTTGGTCGTGACTTTACGTCATTTATCCTTCCTCGGAGTCTGAGGTGCTGTAGGTAGGATTTTATCAGTTTGATAGTATCAGCTGAGTATCCTAGATCTTGCATTTTGTAGATCAGTCCGTCGTGCCAGACCGTGTCGATTGCCTTGGCGACATCCATGAAACCTTTAGTTCCAAACTCAACCAGTCTGACTAACTGGTGTTCAGCGGAGTGTCCTCGTCGGAATCCGAACTGCTCGTCTGGTAGTACCTGGAGCTCATCCGTTTTTTCCCGAAGTCTTCTCTCAACCAATCTCTCCGCTACCTTGCTCAGCGAGGACAGTAGGCTGATTGGCCGGTAGTTTTGGGGAAATTTAGGATCTTTTCCTGGCTTCGGTATTAAAATCACTTTCGCCGTTTTCCACCTTTCGGGGTAGTAATGCAGTCTTAGTATTGCATTCACTATCGCCGTGAGTACTGCAATCGCCTTGTTTGGTAGTGTTTTCAGTACCCTGTTGCCTATCCCGTCTTGTCCGGGTGCCTTTTTTGTCTTCAATGACATTATGGTGTCCCTTATTTCTCCTGGGGAGGCAGGGGTCATGTTTACACCATCAATGGCTCTGGCGGCCCTTCTGGCTCTTCTTTCCACCTCTTCGACACAGTCATCATCTTCGTCGGGATGGCTGTACAGTCTACATTGCCTTTCCAGGCAGTCAGCGAAGGCTTCCGCCTTGTCCTGCGTAGTGTACACTATTCCATTTTCACCGTGCAAGGCCGGGAGAGGTTTGGCTTTCTTCCTGAGGATTTTTTGGAGGTTCCACATTCCTGGGTCGAATGGGGATAGCTCTTCCATCTTCCTGTTCCAGTGGCGCTGATGTTGTTGTCTGAGCGCTCTTTTTACTTCTTCAGTCTTTGTCTTTAGCTCCCTTTTGTGTTCAGGGGCTCTAGTCTGTTGGGTTATTCTTCATGCTATATATCTTTCGGAGATCTTTTGGTTGATATCTTCGGGCAAGTCTCTAAATCTGTTTGGCTGGGAGATATCTACTTCTGTTGTTGCTGTTTGTATTGCTTCTTTGATTTTCCCCTCCAAGGCCTCTACTTCCTGCTCAATGGCTTCGGTCGACGTTGTGAATGATACAGGACACAGAGTGTGGTCCAGACTCCGTGCAAATGTCTGCCAGTCCACCCTTCTTTGTATCCTGTGCTCTGTTTCGTTTACCCCTTCCTCTATTTCTAGGACTATGTGGTTGTGGTCTGAGCTTCCCTCTTGAGTGACGCCAATAGTGCAGGACATCTCCAGCTTTTTCAAGATGGCTATGTCTATGACGTCAGCTCTGGCACCATTTCCCGGGTAAATGGTTGATTCTTCAGGACCTAGGATGACAAAGTCAGGGTCATCTAGAAGTATCTCTAGCACTCTTCCGTGCGTGTTTGCCATGTTTGATAGAGGTGGCGGCCTTCTCTCCTTCCTGGCTTCTGAAGCAGATGTTCCTTGGTCCACCTCCTCTGCCTGCGTCCTTTCTTCAGTTTCACTAGCCTCTTCTAGTTCTTCGGCTCTTTCACACCTAGCCTCCTTGACAGGGGTGTTGTTTGGCTTGGTGGTCGCTGCCACTCTGGCGGTCTTCCTGCCTCCAAATGCTGCCTTTTGCTAGGCTTGTTCGCTTCTTCTTTTCCCTTATCTTCGCCCTCGGACGAGGTCGTTGAGGATTTCCTTCTCTTAGATGACCCCCTTTCGACCTCCATGGTGTCTTCTTGAGCTTTGCTCGTTATTTCTCTCAAGGAATCCAGCATCTCTTTGATATTCATGTCCGCTATAGCTCTTTCCTAAGGGTTGCTTCTTCTGATCTTTAAGCCGTTCTATTTCTAAGGCCTTCGACCCTGCTGTCTCCTCCTGGAGCTCATTTAGGAGCTGGGAAGTCTGTCTTCTCAGCTGAATGAGCTCAGCCTTCATCTCGCGATTCTCTATCAGAATCTGGCTTGCCATCTTGGCGTTTTCGTTTGCCACCTCGTCCTCAGATTGGCTTTCGTCTTCCATTACTAAGAGCTCTTCGCCCAGGTCCCCGTAAAGTGTTTTCACTTCTTGCGAATCTTGCTTTTCTCTAGGCACTAGCACCATACTACCTACCTTCCACACCCACTCTCGTTACACGAAGAGTGCATGGAGAAGCGCGAAAAACCCTCGTTTTCACTTACCATGCACTAATAATTATATAAAACTCAAATATAAAACAAGATCAACACGTTATACACCGCACAATTGCGCTCAGTGTCCCATCACTTACCGCTTATTAGGGATTTCATAAGTAAAATCTCTAAAAAAAATCTTACCGGCCCTGATTGTTGGTAATCAGGGCCTATCCTTCCTATCCTCGCTGAAGATGCTTCTCTAGGTCACACCCGAGAGTCGTATTTTGCATCGTCGCGTTTTTTGATCGATATCCGCAATTTATCGGTAAGCCATACGTCGCGTGTCGCCTTATATCGCGCGGGTTCGTCGCTGTCGCGGTCTCGCGGTCGTTCACTTGCACTGGTGCGGGCGTATCTCGGAGAGTGATGAGACTGATCAGACTGGTGCGCTCGAATAACGCCAGACTGATAGAGTGGTGTTGATGTTAGGATGCTTATATATTGAAGTAATAGACAAATCAAATTTACAGTTTCTTGTCATCACACCACATATTAGGATGCCTTCATCAAAATTAGCCTGAAATGTTAATTCCCTGAATTTAATACCTTTTTTTACAAAAATAGCTACACCTGCTTTTCCATCGACTCTGACTTTTCCAACGATGTTGTAGCATCCATATTTAATTATGTGATTAGCTTTAAATAAAGTTTTGCTAATTAGCGCCACGTCTACACCGTTCTTAAAAAAAAATCAATCAATCTAGTTTTGTTAGAAACAGCGGAACGAGCATTCGACAGCATCACTTTTAACAAGTTGTTTTGATTTGCGAAGATTGCTATGTTAGGTTATGGAGATTGTCTATAAAAGATAATACTTCGGACCTTGTAGTTTTTTGAGATCATCAAAACTTATTGAAGTACTAGCTGACCCGACAGACGCTGTCCTGTCTTAACTATGGATATTGAAATTGAACTTGTGTCTGGAATAAATGATAAAGAAGTAATAATTACTTCAAAATCGTAGTGTTTATTGAAATGTTATTTGATATACAAGATTTTTTGTTGCATGCCATGGTCTCATGGAAAACAGATTGATCCCACCACAACTTCACTTGCGATAGTTATATTTACTGCAAATGGAAACTGCACCGAAAATTGCAGCTATTTAAAGTCGAGTGGCATGTTGCTCGGAATCATATGGATGCGAGGATGAAGACGTCTTCGCTGTAATATAGGAGTTACTTCAGGCAGGTACTTAAAGTTCAACTTCAGAACGTGATCAAAAAAAAACTCTCTCGTCCGATGCCAACAACATATCCGTTTATTTCTTTTGTTATAATAATATTCAATTCACAGTGCAACAACACGGCTGCACTGCTTACGTTGCAATAATATAAAGGACAGCAAATACATATTCTTACCTAACAACAAGTATCACCTAGCAACAGGAAATGCCATGATAGCATGAATCTAGCTTTAGATCTATTGAACTGTATACCATCACACTTTCCCCGTAAAAAAAAAAGAAAAAACATGGGCTGACATCGTTTTTTCTTTATAATCCCAATACCAAACTTAAGGTTTACACTTAATCTCTATACCGTTTAACTCTATTTTTATGTACTTCTACAGATTTACCTTCAATATTTAAAATTACATTAACATCTTTGTCCTTCACAATTGTATAAGGTTCTTTAAACAATATATCCAACTTGTTCACTTTATTGTCATTTTGTAATAGCACTTTATCACCTGGTTGGTAATTTATGTCTTTACACTTGTTGTCAAAATATTCTTTTCTTTTACATTTTGTGTAATATATTGAGCACGCCCCTGTCTCCCGAAGAGTGCGCATGACCCCTGTGGGTACCTTTGGTATGCCAGTGGATCAACCGGGGAGTTCTGCTATGTCCGGTTCCGCGTGCGCTCTATGTTAGGTACCGCACCTTATCTAAATAAACCATTGAGCATTGAACCGCGTATTATTTACTGTCCAACGTCAGGACATTACATGGCGACGAGGACTTAAAAGAACCCGCCTAGTGTGCAAAGTGTTATGGTGTGCTGGCGAGTTTTGAGTAACGTGAGTGAAAACATCAAGAAACATGGCAGCTGCGGCAGCGGGACCCATACTGACCTTCAACCCAAACGAGAACGAATGGGCAGTATTCATAAAGAGGCTAGAGCAATACTTCATCGTACATGGAGTGGTAGAGGGTGCAAATAAACGGGCCCATCTACTATACAGCTTGTCGGAGGAGGCTTACTTGCTTTTATCCAATTTATGTATGCCCAATAAGCCCGATCAAACGCCCTATGAAAACATAATACTTTTACTAACAAACTATTATGGTAAAACTGCAGTCACATGGGTTGAAAGACAAAAATTCTATAGTTCTGCAAAACTGGAGACTGAGAGTGCACTAGAATGGAGTGTGCGGCTAAAAGGCTTAGCACGTTATTGCAATTTTGGCGAACAACTCGAAACCAAGTTAACAGACATCTTCATCACGAATTATAACCCAGGGAAAGTGAGAACAGAAGTATTTGGTTTAAGTGATAGTACAACGCTATCGAAAAAGCTAAGATAATAGAAGCGACGCTTGCAATTAGAGAACAAGTGACTGAAATTAAAAGTGAGCCGGTGGAATCCGACGTTTTCCGACTATCACGGAAAAATATGAACGCTGGAAACACTGCTGGCCAAGGACGCGATCCTCAACGGTACCATGGAGGAGCAGTAGCAGTAGGAGCAGGGCGCCGTAGTCAAGGACGTATGCGCAGGAGTGGGGACAGTAACTTCAATATGGCGCCACAGCCGCTGCCGTCTACTTCAGCTGGCTGTTTTCGATGCGGCAGGAATCACAGCGCTAATATATGCCCCTATAAGGACTACATTTGTAACGCATGTCATGGTAGAGGACACCTTAGCGTGGCATGTAAAAAACCAAAACAGTCATTCAATAAGCATGTGAATTACGTTGAGCAAAACGATGAATTTTATGATGACACAAGCGATTTTTCATCTCCTGTTCTTTGTATTGCAACTGTAGGAAGTAACAGTGATAAGCCGTTGTATATTGAGATATTGGTAGAAAATATTATGTTAAAATTTGAGCTCGACAGTTGATCGGCGGTTAGTGTTCTACCATTCCATATGTATAAAACATACTTTGCTGAGTCATCCATAGAAAACACTGAAGTTTCTTTGGTTAATTTTTCGGGTCATAGAATTTCACCAATAGGTACAGTGATTTCGAATGTTAGATTTAATAACAAGGCTTGTGCGTTACGCTTTTTTATAGTTGATGGTGATAGCCCACTGTTGTTAGGTCGAAATTTCATTAGGAATTATTATTACTTCCTGATCTATTTTCGAATAAATTAGGAAGGTTTAACAAATGTAAGATCTCTATTAACATTCAGCCAAACGCAATTCCGGTATTTCACAAACCAAGGCCTTTACCCTTTGCAATAAAAGGCAAGGTTGAGGATGAATTAGATAAATTACTTGCTAGTGGCATAATATCTTCAGTTGAATTTTCGGATTGGGTCACGCCTATCGTCCCAATTTTAAAAACAGATGGAGGGATACGTATTTGTTGCGATTATAAAATCACAATCAACTCACATATTATTGTAGACAAATTCCCATTGCCAAGGATAGATGACCTATTCGCTAAATTAAAAAATGGCAAGCAATTTTCTAAGATTGATCTTTCAGCAGCTTATAATCAGATTGAGCTTGAAGAGTCTTCAAAAAAATATACTACGGTTTCAACCCACAAAGATCTATTTGTTTTTAATAGGCTGCCTTTTGGAATAAATTGTGCTCCAGCACAATTCCAGAGAATTATGGAGCAGCTATTTAATAATATGCCTAATGTCTGTGTTTTCCTAGACGATATTTTGATTACTGGCTTAAATAAGGAAGACCACGTAAAAAAATTTGAAAATGGTCTTACACCGTCTGTCTGGATGTGGTTTTACTGTAAAAAAGGATAAATGTGCGTTTTTTGCTGATTCTATTTCTTACCTAGGTTTTGTGATTGACGAGTCGGGTTTACATAAAAGTCCAGAAAGAGTTAAGGCGATACGTGACATTCCTGTACCGAAAAATGTCACTCAGCTAAAATCGTTTTTAGGGAGTATCACCTATTACAATAGGTTTAGAAATTTGCCTGATATACTTCATCCACTATATCAATTATTAAAAAAAGATGTGGGCTGGCTGTGGGACAAAAAGGTGCCAGGATTCGTTTGAGTATATTAAGAATGCGTTATGTTCATATGATATCCTGGTGCATTATAATCCTGATTTACCCGTTACACTCACAATTGATAGGATCGGATTATGGCATAGGGGCGATTTTGTCTCACGTTTTCGACAATGGCGTGGAGCGGCCTATTTGTTATGCTTCAAGAACTCTTTCGAAGAATGAGTTGGCATATTCTACCTTAGACAAAGAAGCTACAGCGATTGGTTGGAGCATTAAACGCTTTTATCAATATTTATGGGGGAGGAAATTCACCTTAGTCGCAGATAATAAGGCACTTATTACCATCTTTGGACCTAAATCTGGCGTACCCATCATGGCAGCAAATAGGCTGCTCATTTTTTAAGCGGCTTCAGTTTTGATATAAAGCATGTACCGTCTATTCAAAACGTGGCTGATTTTTTGAGTAGAATGCCAATTGAAGATGACTTGTCAGTGCAATTGAATGATTTTCCTATTCATTTAAATTATCTGACTAATTCCGATTCTAGCCTACCAATCGAGGTAGATAAAGTTAGACAGCTCACAGCGTCAGACCCAGTTTTGTCTAAAATTCTTAAGTTCGTAAAAAGTGGATGGCCTATGAATTTGGTAGATAGTTATTTAAAGCCTTATTTTAGTAGAAAAAACGAAATAAATGTAGAAGACAATGTTCTGATTTGAGGACACAGGGTGATAATACCCTTGGAATTGCGTGACAGCTTACTTAAGGAATTGCATTCCACTCATTTAGGAATTGTAAAAATGAAGTATCTTGCGAGATCTTACTTTTGGTGGTCATCATTAAATAATGATATCGAAAATGTTAGTAGAAATTGTGATCAGTGCCAACGCGTACAACATTCCCCGCCCAAGGCACCATTACAGTGTTGGCCTATACCGGATGGCATTTGGTCGTGCATTCACGTTGATTTTTTTGAGCCATCTAAAAACAATTTTTTTTGATTGTCGTAGATGCATTTTCGAAATGGTTGGAGGTTTTTCCGATGTCGTCTATAACCACCAACATGGCTATCCCCAAGCTGCAGGAATTATTTTCTAGATTTGGTTTGCCAAAAACTATTGCAAGTGATAATGGGCCGCAGCTAGTTTCAGAAGGATTTAAACAGTTTGCAAAATCAAATGGTATTAAATTAATAACCATTCCACCGTACGAACCTCACTGTAATGGTGCAGCTGAGAATAGCGTTAGAACTGTTAAAAACTTTTTGAAAAAGGAGTATGATAAAAAAAATATTAATGTCTCTTTAGCTCAGTTTATATATACATACAGAAGGAAGGGTAGTCTTGATAAACTAGATAAAAAACAGTTTTGCAATTTTTTTATGAATAACGACCAGTTTAGTATATTGGATATGTTTGTCACGTTTTCGTACCTTAACGTTTTTCTATGATGATTGATGAAAATAAATTTAAAGTTTGTGGGATAACTAGACATAAATGTAATTTTGGACGCTACGTCGTTAGATATACCCATAATTGAATCATATAAGCTATTATAAAGTTTTTGTATTTATTTAAATGTTTAAGGTTAAGTATAAGATAAGATAAAATAAAGTTGAATAAATCTCGCATTTTTGTAATTTACTCACTAACAATAAATCCACCTATTTTCTAGGAGCTAACAATTTTCTTTCATACATCGACTATTTCTTGTTTTGCTTCTAAAAAAAATGTTACACCTCAATTATATGCAAAGAATCTAAGATGAATTAGAAGAATCAGCACGAAACATTTTCACGTACAATAAATGCGAATCCATGGATATAACTTACAAATTGTAATTCAGAATTCCAAAGACAACTGCCTAACCTCGATGAAGAATATGATATTACCACACTGCTCTCAAAATTACTCTCTTTACGAGATATACAGGGTGGGCCAATAGTGCGTGGACGGAGGATGGTGGGCTTACTAAAAGATATTTAAAAAATCTGTCACGTGATCATGGTAGGGACCCTTAAGGGCTATAATGTAAAAATATTTTCACTCAAATTTTGACGTTTATACAGGATGATTCATATAGAACTTACATTTTTTTTAATGGAACCCCCTATATATTATTGCATATTTGGATACCTTGGTTAATTCTAGTGTGACATTATGTATCACACATGGAACTTTAGACGAATCGTTTAGGCGCAAATCACCATTTTTGGTTTAAGTAGGTATCAGAAAAAAATTGAGTATCGCAGCGATTATAAAACTTAGAAGGCCGTGACTTTGCGGTACGACTAAGCATGAAATGCGTCACCTTAGGTCAGAGGGCTAAATTTCAATTCTTTTTGCACTTGGAGAAATCAGTAGATTAATTAAGGAAACTTCAATCACAGATAACTTGATTCTTTCAAATGGGAATGTCTATTTTGGTTTAAAGAATCAAATGTAAAATGTCATTACCTTTATAACGATATAGCATTCTCGATATCAATCTTTTTTGGTTTTCATTTTATTTCAAATTTTCTGTCAAATCGGCGTTTTTCAATTTTCCCGCGTGCAAGCAACCTAGCAGGCCATGAAAATAAACAAAAGCTCGTTAATATGGAAGAAACCAACTAACTTAGTAGAAAAATGCAAACTAACTAGGGCAACGAGGCAAGATTATGCAAATTCCTTACAACTCTCTACCCGCTCTAACCGGATACAAGAGCCGCAAGATGTCTAATGCCAATGAGTAGCCGGGGTATGGCAGAAGTGTTTGTTTTTCACAGTATACTAGCTATTGATGTCTACTACAGCTTGACAATCTTCCAAAATGATTAAAAATTTTGAAACAAAAGGAAAACTACCAGCGATTTTTGCTTATAGTCTAACATCTTTAGAATGAAATTTCACATTTAATGGGATAAAAAAATAGTCATTTCCGTTTAGTTAAGTCAAACGTGAAGATATCTCCAACTGGAGCATTCTGAACATCTATTGAAATAATGCTAGAATTTTTTAGTTACGCTATGTTGGAATTGTGTTTATTTCAAGTAGTTTTCTGCAAACTAAATTATCTTTTACAATTCAAACAGACTGCAAATCAAGTTTCACTTTCCGCAATTTTGCTAATAAGTAGAAGTACCTACTGAAGAATTTAAAGGGTTCCAGTCAGAAGTATCATTACTTTTGACTTACGGAAATGGCTTCTTTTTTATAGCATTAAATATGAAAATTTATTCAGAAGACATAGATATTCTACTGCCAGCAACAATCAGTAGTAGTTTTCCTTTGATTAAATATTTTTTTACAGACTTTGGAAATTGGCTAATACCTAGTAGGCTGTGAAAAATGAGCGTTCTTGTTACCGCTACTGTTTCTGGTTAGAGCTAATATGTTGTAAGGAATTTTCATAACCTTGTCTCGCTGCTCCAGTTAGTTTGCATCTTTCTACTAAGTTAGTTGGTTTCTTCCATGTTAACGAGCTTTTGTTTATTTTTCATGGCCTGCTAGGTTGCTTGCATGCAGCAAAATTGAAAAACACCGATTTGACTGAAAATTTGAAATAAAATGAAAACTAAAAAAGATTGATATCAAGAATGCGATATCATTAGAAAGGCAATCAAATTTTCCATTTGATTCTTTAAACCAAAATAGGCATTCCCATTTGAAAAAATCAAGTTATCTGTGATTGAAGTTTTCTTAATTAATCTACTGATTTCTCCAAGTACAAAAAGAATTCAATTTTCGTCGTCTGACCTAAGGTGACGCATTGCATGCTTACTCGTACCGCACAGTCACGGCCTTCTAAGTTTTATAATCGCTTCGATATTCAACTTTTATCTGATACCTACGTATACCAAAAATGGTGATTTGCGTTTAAACGGTTCATTTAAAGTTCCATGTGAGATACATAAAGTCACACTAGAATTGACCAAGGAATCCAAATATGCAATAATATATAGGGGGTTCCATTCAAAAAAATGTAACTTTGATATGAATCACCCTGTATAGACGTCAAAATTTAAGTGAAAATATTTTTACGTTATAGCCCTCAAGGGTCACTACCACGATCAAGTGACAGATTTTTGAAATATTTTTCAGTAAGCCCACAGTCCTCCATCCACGCACTATTGGCCCACCCTGTATAGCGTCCATTAAACTTATTGCAACACAATAATTACGCTTCTTCACTCGATTACTGCTAAGCCGACCCTGTGCTCAAAACCTAAACGGTAATACTGTAGTGGATGGTAAGAAAGTCAACAGGATGTTATTAGATTGACATGCGTTTACTGAATGAATATACAATACGCTTAGCTAGCATAGGAAACATCGGTAGCTTTAGGTTCGCTGAACCAGCTAACACGTGAATGAAACGCAATGGATATACTAAACTATAACAGGAAATGCGGACACACTTACGATAGTCTGAAGGATATACTAAACTATAACAGGAAATGCGGACACACTTACGATAGTCTGAAGGAGCAATGAACTAACCCTTACATCTCCCCCTTTCGAAGAATGGCTTTTGCTATGGCCACTTGCGAAAGTCATTCTTAGAATGTGGTATCATACGCAGTGTATCAGCAAACCTGTAATCTAAATGTAGGTCATAATAATACAAGTAATACGAACCAAAGATGTATCATTAAACACATCGTAGACCTTAGTCTTAATTAACTAGATATCCAAATGTTTACTCATTATATTTCCTAATTAGAAAATCTGCAGACAGCAATTTATGAAATTAAGTATTACTACAAATTTTGCGACAGGCCTGTCTAGTACTATAATATGTTAAATGAGATATTTTCTAACCCTATCTTTATGTACGGATATTGCCTGCCCCTATTGTCTTTTATAACACAGTTTGGTCCTTGTAAGGATATGACAGGAAAAGGACCGTCAAACCATGAATCAAGCTTATGTCTGTCTTCATTTGATACTAAGACCAAATCGCCAGGAAAAATGCTGAGGCCTTTAGATTTTACGTCATGCTTAGCTTTTCTGTCACCCTTAGCTTTTTCAAGGAATTCCCTAGCTTTTTTATGAGATAGTTGCAACCTATGCCGAACTTCTTGCTCGTAAGCGTCGATATTGTAGATTGGGTCTATTTGAGCCCCTTTTAGCATGTCTGGCAAACAAGCTTTTTTCGCAAAAATTAGCTCAAAGGGGGTATACCCGTGAGTTGTATTTGGCGTTGTGTTGTAACAAAACGCAAAATACCTCGCCCACGTACACCAATCTGACCGTGTCTCATTAATATACATTCTTAAAAATTCATTAAGCACTCGATGGTTTCTCTCACAGCCACCTATAGTTTGACTGTGATATGCCGTGGACATTTTATGCTCGGTTTTCAGTAATTTGGCTAGGTTGGCAAATAACTCGTTTTTATATTCAGTGCCTAGATCAGTTCTGATTTCTCTCACAGGCCCGTATATAAGAATGAAATCCTCGAAAATGGCTCTGGCAACTGAGGCGGCTTCTTTGTTAGGGATGGGTAAAATGACTATGTATTTGGTTAGCTCACACTGTATAGTGACTGCATAGACGTTACCTCGATCTGATCTCTGGAATGGTCCTATAGTATCAACGCAAACAATATCGAAAGCCTTCTGTGGAATAGGAGTTAAAGTGAAAGGCTCATTATGTTTATTTTGAGGTTTATTCACTTGACACTTATGACAATTTTTGACATATCTTGCGACGTCACGTGACATATGTTTCCACCTAAAAGAAGATTTCAGTTTTTTCAACAGACGTTTTTGACCGCAATGACCTCCCCATAACGGATCATCATGATATTTTTCTATCAATCCTAACTGTTCCCCTTTATCAGTAATAAGTTTTTGTGGCGAACAAAGAGTAATTGATAGTTTCTGGAGAGAATTTTGCCCTAACTCTTTAAATTCATTTATTGTGCACATTTTAAATAACTCGTCATCTATATATAATCTTAAATTTGGAATAGAGCAATCACCAGCCATTTTATCAAGCTTAGATAACAATTGCGCTAGAGCAAAATTACCGTTAGTGAGTTGCAATCTATCCCGCGCGCGTAACTTTCTTTTAACAATTATATAAATATCGATATAGCTAGGCCTAGTCTTAAATTTCAGCAAGGGCAATGTCAATGATTCGAAATTATTAAGTGTCTCGTATATCTTAGGGAGGGAATTTGGTTCTATTTTAGTATCAATAGCCTTGGGATCAACTGATTGATTAGCTTTCGTTTTTGTCATAGACCTTGTAATAGCAAAAATGTCTGAATACTCTTGCTGCTCTTGATGCATTTGTTTAAGAGTTTCAATGCTTATTCTTGACAAAGCATCTGCGGCTACGTTACTGTTTCCTTTAATGTACTGAATCTCAAAATTGAACTCTTCTAAATCAAGACGCATCCGGGTGAGTTTGGAAGTGGGGTCTTTCATAGAAAATAAATAAACAAGTGGCCTATGATCACTTCTCACGATGAACCTCTGATTGAACAAATAGCATCTAAAATGTTTTATGGCCCAATGTATGGCTGTAAGTTCTTTTAAAATGATTGGTTTATGTACTTCACTCTTTGAAAACGCCCTCGACGCATATGCAATTGGCATCTCCTCTTCATCAAAGTTTTGAGAGAGAACTGCACCGCACGCCAGATTTGAAGCATCTGTCGTTAAAATAAAGGTCTTAGTGAAATCAGGATATTGCAAAATTTTTGGACCTAACAATGCATTTCTTAAATACTCAAACGAATGTTGGCACTCCTCCGTCCAAACGAACTCGACGTTTTTCCTAAGCAGTTTATTCAACGGATGGGCAATACCCGCAAAGTTAGGAATGTGCCGACGCCAGAAGTTGCAAAACGACACGAAGCGTTTGACCTCGACAGCTGTTGATGGTACGGGATATTTTTGTATGATTTCAATTTTAGAATTATCTGGTAAAATACCTCGGTCTGTGATCCTATGGCCGAGAAAAGTAACTTCTTTTCTGAAAAAATTGCATTTTTCGGGGTTGAGCTTTAAATTATATTTTCTGCACGTTTCAAACACCTTTTTAAGGTTGAAAAGATGATGTTTTTCGCTGATTCCTATGACTATCAGATCATCCATATACAGAAAGGCTCTTTCTGGTGTTATACCAGCGAAGGCTAGTGACATCATTCTCATGAAACTATTAGGGCTGACGGACAACCCAAAGGGGAGGCGAGTAAATCTATAGGTACCCGAGTCAACAGTGAAAGAAGTATAGTCACGGGAGTCTTCATCTAAGGGAACTTGATGGAAACCAGATATTAGGTCTATTACGGAAAACCACTTAGCTCTTCCGAGCTCATCCAGGATTTCATCTATTCTGGGTAAAGGGTATTTGTCTGCTATTAATTTTCGGTTTAAGGCCCTAAAATCTACTACTAGCCGCCATTGCTTCTGTCCGTTTAGCGGTTTTTTGGGTATCAAAAGTACTGGACTATTGAATTCAGAGCTCAGTGAGGGTTCAATGATGTTATTGTATAACATTTTTGTAACTTGATTATTTATTTCCTCCTTTTGCAATTTGGGAATCCTATAGTTCTTTATATAAACTGGTACGTTATCCTTTAATTTCAATTTTTGTGTGTAAAAATTATTGGTACCCAAGATATCAGTCTTCAAAGCAAAAACATCAGAAAATTCCATACAAAGTTTAGTTACATCATGTTTAACAAATTCTGGAACTCCGCTTAAATTTAGTTGACTCATTAGTTGATTAGGTCGATCCTGGTGCTCAAGTTCTATTTTGTGTATGTTAAATTGATCGAGGCTGACAGTTGCAAGATGAGGAATCTTCAAATATACACTTTCAAATGTTGTATTAATTATCTTGACTAACGGATTTTTCTTAGATACTATGGTCCGCGCTACAAAAACCCCAGGTAGTAATTCTTTATTTATGACGAGGGAGTCCTGATCAATATATTTTAAACTATTTATTTCTCTAACAACTTCGCATCTTGGTGGTACGTAAACAGAATTTTCTTCAAGGCTGCTAAACATAGGAATAGTAACATTTCGCTCCAATCTGAATGTTATAGTCCAGTTCTCGAAGTTAATATTTGTTTTATATTTTACCAGAAAGTCTCTGCCGATAATGCCGTCTCCCGGGATGGGGAAACTGTCATCAACAATATGAAAATTATGGCGAACTTGAAATTCATCAATTATAATTGAAGATTCTAAAGTACCTAGAGAGTTGCAGAGTCCCTCCGTCACACCCTTAATTTTGCTAGCGTTCAACGAATTTATTTTTTGGTACGATAAAACTTTACCTTGCTTTAAAATTGAAATATCACTCCCAGTATCGACCAGAAATGTACATTTATGACTACCTATAGCATATGTTTTAAGCGTGACAAAATTTGAAAGTGCCAAATTTATGGAATATATTTTTAATTGTTGTCCCCCAATCGAGTTTGGGGGGTCGATCCGTTTCCCGAGCCCGCATCAGTTTCACAAAAACGGACTGATCTATAATAATTATTGTTTTGTACACCCGTATAATTATTTCTGCTTCGGTGACCACGCCCCCGATTGTAACCTCTGTGTGGGCGACCACGTGCGTTATCGTTGGTTTGATAGGAATTTCGAAAATTTTGATTTTGTCTGCCCTGATAGCCTAAACCCCGACGGCCTCTATTGAAGTTTCGATTCCGAAGAAACATTACATTTGAAGTTTGAGGTTGACCGCTCGTATTCACGAATTTCGTTATCACCTCTTGTATGGATGAAAAAGAACCGGCTTCTAGAATAATGCGTGATTTTTCGGCATTTACATTCTGAACGAGCGATCGGACAGTGGTTTCTACTGAATACTTTTCAGCAACTTCTGTTGGCACACCTTCCGAGATGAATGCGCTTCTGAGCTTTTCTGCTAAGCTCTCCATCTCAGCCGAGCTGTCACATTTTATATTATTTTTCAACTTTTCACTTATTTTCCTGACGGTGTCCTCATTTGTGGTAATGAGGCTCCGTGCTCTACCTGTTAATCTTGTTTTGATAAAAGCTACGGCATTGCTGGTATGATTAGTGCAATTTCCCTCTAATACTTCTAATGCATCCAAAAATGATTGTAAATTATCCGGAGATCCGTCAAACTGGGTGGGAAGTATTTTACTAGCCAAATTAAAAAAATCCTTTACATCCATCTCTGAAGCTATGTGCGCTTGCTCGATATTGCTTTCTTCGTCTGACTCGGATTCGACCGAAACTATTTCCTCTTCCGACACATTTGGGTCAATTTTTTCCAAGCAAGAAATTGGAACCTTATATTTTACGTCAAGTGTCTGAAAACATCTAACGACCTTGTCTCTAACTGATAGAAATTGCTGATTGCATAGTCTTTTTTCTAGAGAATCTAAGGAATCCCACGATCGAGCTAAGGTTTCTGTGAAATCATTATAAAGTCTTAGTAAATTTTGCCTTACTTCCTCCCGAATGGATTCTGACTTAGGAGGATGTTTCTTCAGTATTCTTTTACTCTGGCTAATTAAGTTATCTTTGAGGGCATTCAATTTGGCGCTTAACTCATCATGGTTTGCCAGCGTTACTATACTAAACCTTCTTACTAACAAAAATAAAATACTGCCGCATCATACAAAACAAATAGGCTAATAGTACTTACAATTGTCCTCATATAACTACACTTCCGCAACTTACACACATTTTTCCGCGCACTCATCACTGCACCAATAGTTCAGCAGCCGCTAATCCAGTTCCAGGAGTGGCCGATGTATGAGATACATACTCACGCAAACGATGTACGTAGTAGGCACCACTGATATTGTCTCCTTTACGCGTTGTTAACTGATGCCATTGAGATAGCTAGATCTTTGCGGACTTGCCTTTTGACGTGCTTTCTGTAGGATTTGAGCACCTTCGAAACAATCATGAGGCCCAGCAAAACCAATATGAGGTACAAAGTTATTTTTACGTCCTTGGTGATATTGTACTCGGATTCTTGAACTATAAAATTAGAGTTCACCACACCATTCTCCTGCAGTCTCTGCTCTGGGCCCTTAGCGTTACACATTTTATCAGCAAAGCTCACTTGTATATATCCAATCCAATGGTCCAAAATCTTGCCCAAATTTGTTTGGCAGGATCGCCATGTAGTGGATGGTAAGAAAGTCAACAGGATGTTATTAGATTGACATGCGTTTATTGAATGAATATACAATACGCTTAGCTAGCATAGGAAACATCGGTAGCTTTAGGTTCGCTGAACCAGCTAACACGTGAATGAAACGCAATGGATATACTAAACTATAACAGGAAATGCGGACACACTTACGATAGTCTGAAGGAGCAATGAACTAACCCTTACAATACTCTCGTGCTGAGAAGCCGACGTGGGGTTATGAGAGGCCAGTTTTTCGGAGACAAATTGTCTGCATGATTTCTAGGGAGTTGCGCTACTGCATAATTGGATACACTGTGATATAGGTCGTAATTCTATCGCATCAGGTGGACACTTGAGTAACTCCACAATAACTCTACCGGGTGATCACACCTGTCATCTGTAGGAGTATTTCTCACATCTAAACTGTTACACATTTACTCTCACATTCATTTCTTTCAACCCATCAGAATCTATGCACACACGAGATAAGGCATCTGAAGTTACATTTTCAGAACCGGTCACGTAATGAACGGAAAACTGATATTCTTCTAGTATAAGTCTAAATTTGGTTAAGCGACTTGATGGATTGTCCATATTGAATAAATAAATCAGATTTTTATGGTCCGTTAATATTTTGAATTTCCTACCTAGTAGATAATTGCGGAAATGATTAACGCTCCAAACGATAGCCAAAAGTTCTTTTTCAGTTTTACAATAAATTCTTTCAGCTTTGTTCAAGGATTTTGAAGCAAATGCTACAGGTTTGTCATTTGAGTTTAACAATATAGATCTGACCGCAAATCCGCTAGCATCGGTCCGTAAGATAAATTCGTGATTTTCAGAAAAATCTGGGTATTGCAAAATTGGTGGATTTGTAAGAGCATTTTTCAGAATTTCAAAAGAATTTTGACATTCTTTTGACCACTGAAACACTACTCCTTTCCTAGTTAATGGGACAGAGAAAAAGTAAAATTTTCATAGTTAATTGTACAATGATAATTCGCAAAAAAAATCCGATCCTAACACACCCTGTATATTGCTATCAAAACTTTCGATGACACTAAATTCGTGTTTAATATTAACAGTATCTAAAGTAATTAAAATATCTGCTGAGCCGATGGAAAATGTAGATCCTGAGAATCCTATTATTTTGATCCTTTTTGTTTTATCAACGTTGCTGTAATTTGTCAAAGCATTTGAAAAAATATACAACTCATACTTGCCCCACTATCACATAAAAATTGTTCAGTTGGGTCCGATGTCAAGAGAAACACGATTGACTGGTTTAACTTTATATTGAGACCTAAGCTCCAGCGTCTTGCATCTTGCACGTGTCTAACCTAAGTTCAAGCACAAAGTGAAAGAGGTTATATATTCCTCCTTTTGGGTGGGACCTTCCGTCAGCCCAATGACATTTGACAGACCGCACATGGCCACAGAACCACAGAATGGCAGCAGTTCATAGCTCTGACAGAACATCCCCCTCTTTCAGTATTTTTTTTATATACATACATATAATTTTTCATACATAATCATTCAAATACAGCGGTTTTTTAACGACCCTTTTAGGTCTTTGTGAAATGAGCGCGCCGGAATCTTCGAACCTATCGCGCGGGGATAACATCCCCTGTTCTCGAGTAGCTAATTGGTTAGGCACTGATTCAGTTATTCCGGAACACTCACTTTCAGGATCACTAACACTATTTGGTTGTTCACTAAAGTTTTCACCTGAGTTTGTTGGCATATCCCCTTCCTCCCTCACATTTGCATTCTTAAAGCTACTATAATCTGAAGGGTCTGATAGTTCTGAAGAGACTAAAGCCTGAGTGAACTTGCAAGGTTTTACATAATATGGTGCTGGTATCAAGTGCCACCTGTTACGACGATATGTGCCACCTGAATTTGACTCTATTAAAAATAAACGTGGTTCATCTAAGATCTCAATTATTTTTGCATATACTTTGAGATCAGTCACCCAGACATAGTCTCCTACATTCAGATCTGACAGCTGTCTAGTCCGGTGTCTGTGGTTAAATTGTTTAGCACTTTTGCCTTTTGATCTGTTCTCCCTTTCTTTTAAGGAGCTCAAATCTACATGTGCATTTAATTGGCTGGGCAACATCGGAAGGAACGATCTAATTTTTCTACCATATAACAATTCAGCTGGTGAAAAGCCACATTCTAATGGGGTAGTTCGATAAGACAACAAAGCTTTATGGATATTTTCGTTCTTTTTTATCAACGCCTTAGCAGTTTTAACTTTAACTGCTGCTTCTACACAGCCATTAGACTGTGGGAAAAAGGGACTGCCTATAAGTTTGTAGTCATATTCTTTGAAAAATTTAAGAAATTCATTTTGGAACTGTGGTCCATTGTCAGATCGCATTATCTCGCAAATACCATATCGAGAAAAAATGTCTTTCACCTTTTCTATAATTACTGACTCTGTCATTTTACCAAGTTTAAATATTTCAAAGAATCTAGAATAGTAATCAGTAACTATTAAATACCACCATTCATTGCATTTATAGAGATCTAGTGCTGCTTTTTGCCAAGGCCTCTCTGGAAAGTCATCTATTACCATAGGTTCTTTGGGATTTGTTCTATGTTCCACACATTGTGGGCAATTTCTCACTAAATTTTCGACTTGCGTTGACAGACCAATCCACCATACCGAAGACTTAGCGCGATTCCTACATTTGACTATACCAAAGTGACCCTCATGTATAAATTTTAAAACCTGCAGCTGCAAAGGTTTGGGAATGACAATACGCGAATTTCTAAGTAATATACCAACAGAAAAAGAAAAATCAAAACGGTACTGATAATATGGAACAATTTCTTGATCTAATCTGTTTTTGTCTGGCCATCCCTCATTGGTAAAATTTTTTATTTTCTGTAAGACAGGGTCTTGATTTTGTTCAAATTTGATTTTTTCAAGAAAATCTGTTTTTACCTGAATTGACTGCACTATAAGGTGTACATGAGCTTCTGTCTCATTAGTCAACTCTTCATGTTCTGGTTGCAAGGCATTTTCAGCAAAATTACGGGATAAAGCATCCGCAACTACTACTTCTTTCCCAGGTACATAGTGTATTTTGTAGTTGTAGCGCATTAAGCGTATTCTAAAGCGTTGTAATCGGGCTGTTAGCTCATCTATAGGTTTGGTCTGTAGGACTTGTACTAAGGGGCGATGGTCTGTTTCCAACAAGAGTGATGGCAAACCTGTAACATATTCTGCAAATTTGTCAGCGGCCCAAGTCAAAGCTAGGGCTTCTCGTTCTATCTGTGCATAGTTTTTCTCAGTGTTTGACAAAAGTTGTGAAGCATAGGAAACAATTTCTGTTTTCCCATTGGAGCTTTGCATTAAGCAAGCACCCATTCCGTAACAAGAAGAATCAGCTTGAATAGAAATATCTTTACTAGGATCGAAATAGGCTAAAGATGGACCTTCCGATAGTATTTTTTTCGATTTTTCAAAGGCTTCTTTTTGAGAGATTCCCCATGTAAAATTAACATTTTTCTTGAGCAAGGAAGTTAGTGGCTCCAAAAGTTGTGAACGATTTGGGATAAAGCGACTAGAGAAATTTAGCATCCCTAAATATTGCAGTATTTCTTTTTTGTTTGTTGGTTCTGGAAACTCACCAATAGCTCTAATTCTTTCAGGATCTACTGAGACCCCCATATTGGATATTTTATGCCCTAGAAAGGTCAAAGTCTGAACAGCAAAAACACATTTATCCTTATTGAGGGTTATGCCCTCTTGATGTATTCTTTTCAGGACTACTCTCAATATTTTATTATGCTCCTCCAGATTTGGTGCATGGATTAAAATATCATCCATGTGGCTTACTACCCCATCTATACCAGATAAAATTTTACTAAGGAGACATGAAAAATATTCTGGAGCACAATTTATCCCAAATGGGAGACGTTTGAAGAAATACCTTCCATATGGAGTAATAAAAGTAGTCAAGAGCTGTGAATCTGGTGAAAGCTTAATTTGGTGAAATCCAGAATTGGTATCTAACTTAGTAAAGTATTTTGACCCAGACAGTTTAGCTAAAATCATTTCTACTTTACCAATTGGGTAATGAGCTCTCAAAACAGCTTTATTTAACTTTGTGTTGTCGACACAAAGTCTAATGTTATCATGTTTTTGCACTACTACGATGGGGCTGACCCACTCCGTTGGATAGTCTACAGCCTCTATAATGTCTAATTTTTGCAACCTATCTAATTCTTTTTTTAAAGGTTTTAAAAGGGGTATGGGAACTATTCTTGGGACTGATTGTACATATGGTTGTACTCCCTCAACAAGTTTAATTTTCAATTCAGTCTTAAAGTTTCCTATGTCAGTAAAGATTTTTGGAAACTCGGTGATGATTTGTTTTTTAACGGATATAGTTGGTTTAGCATGAACAATTTGATGCAGTAGAGAATCAAGAACATTTAGTTCAAGTATGGATGTTCTTCCTAAGATAGGTTTAGTTAGATTATCAATGACATAGATTTCTGTATTAAATGTTTGGTTTTTATATCTCAGGTCTACATTAAGTGTGCCAAGAAGAGACAATTTAACCCCAGACGGACCAGTTACTATACTCTTAGATGGCCTAATTTCTCTCTTCAACTTAGAGCTAATAAGATGTTTAGGAACACAACTTATGTCTGCTCCGCTATCTACAAGAAAATCTAAACTTTTTTCTAATTTAGGCACAAAAACAGGGACAACCCACTCTTTGGAATTTATATGGTTAACCTCATACATGACAGAGATGGGCCCCAAGAACTTATCTGAAACTTCTTCACTTTCAGTATCAGAACACTCATAATCACTAGTGTTGTATTTACTTTCTAGCTCAACAATGGTATCTACATAAATAGGATCTACACTAATTTTTTTACATACCGAGGCCCAGTTTCCTTTTTTCTGGCATTTCCTACAGGTTGACTTACGTGCTGGGCATTGTTCCCTCTTGTGTGGTTGGAGGCCACAAAAAGAGCATCTTGAAGGCACTCTCCCTCTTGTAGGCCCAGGATTCCTATTGCCCTTGGTGTCTGCTGTGGATGAAGCTGGATTACGCCTATGTTCTTGCACTCTGCTGATTTGTTGGTGGCTGTTATGGAGTTCTTTGCTGTAGGAAGCTTGCAGTTATGCTTGCTTTGCTTCTAGAACACTCTGTTGTAGAGTAAGTGTTTCTTTCAATTGTAGTCTCTCTGACGTCCTAGTGTCTGACATCCCTACAACTATACGGTCTCTAATCAATTCTTCTTTCAACGATCCATAATTGCAATGTTCAGCTAAGCTGTGGAGACTGGTAATGAAGGCATCCACACTTTCGCCTGGTGTTTGTACCCTCAAGTTGAATTTATATCGTTCGTAGATAATATTTCGCCTGGGGATGAAAAATTTATCAAGACTTGTTAAGGCTTCTTGAAAGGTAACTGGCTCCTTCTCAAGCTGAAGTATTATCTCTTCAGCTTCTTCTCCCATAATGTACATCAGGATATCGATTTTCTCTTTTTCTGGCTTTTGAAGCTGTCCAGAAACTGACATGTACCTCTCCAATCTTTTTCGCCAAGCCGGCCATGCTGCTGGGGTTGAGAAATTAAACCTTTCTGGTGCGCTAACATTTATGGGAGCTATTACCATTGGACCTGCGGCCGACGTACTTGTAGACGGTGGAACGCCTTGGAAAGTATCTTCATTTGTAGCCATTTTGCAGAATGTAGAGCGAACAGCGAATGTATGATTTCAAGGATTCGCTTTTTCTTCGCGTCTGACGGCGTGTATGATTTCAACACGGCTTTTTCTACACTTCTGACATCATGTTCAGTTGGGTCCGATGTCAAGAGAAACACGATTGACTGGTTTAACTTTATATTGAGACCTAAGCTCCAGCGTTTTGCATCTTGCACGTGTCTAACCTAAGTTCAAGCACAAAGTGAAAGAGGTTATATATTCCTCCTTTTGGGTGGGACCTTCCGTCAGCCCAATGACATTTGACAGACCGCACATGGCCACAGAACTACAGAATGGCAGCAGTTCATAGCTCTGACAGAACAAAAATAACATTGGTTTTGAACCGTATTTCACTCGAATATAATTTAATCCATTTATATTATTCAAAAATCCAACATTCGCATTCAAATTAAACTCGAAAAAACAAACTATCATTCTCATGCTCTGCACTTTCAGCACTTTCGGCGACATACATGCGACCGTTGCTATTTCTCCTGTTGTTGAAATTTCCGCCTCGCTGCCTGCGAGAAAAATAGTTACTACCTCTCAAGTACGAGGATAGGTGTCTGTTTTCCGTTCGCAGTAGATTATTATTCAGATAGGTACTGCTGAAATGCCTACTATTATTACTACTACTTTGTATCTTGAATTACTCCTAACAGAGCCATGAAACCTACCCCTATGGATATTATTATTATTGCCACGAAAATTATGGTGGCGACTGCGCATATAAAGAAGATTTGCTGAAGAAGCATTTGAAAGATTTGCTACCTCTTCATCTTTTGCACCAGATATAGCATCTTTTAGGTTGTCATAATTCCTCGCCTTAATTTTTGTTTTTAAATTATTATCTCGCAAGCATTTATAGCGTGTTTTTCATTCACCGACCTGAGAATTGGTCATCATCATAGTCACAATGTCTTAACAGACATGTTCTGAACTCGTAAAATGCATTAGTCGGAGCTAGAGTATTGCCGACACGAATATTATCAATAGTTTTGAGCACTGTAGCTCGCCATCGTTCGCGATTTGTTGTCAGTTTAGTGGCGCTCTTGACACTCATATTCAGCAACTGTTTCGTCGTATCCACCCAGCGTGTAGGGGGACAGCCACGGCGCCGCCCACTCGGGGCATGACCCTGAACTACAAGCTTCTCCATATTATCGCTTCTGTGTATATGTCCGAAGAATGTAAGCATTCTCGTCGACACAATGGAGGATAGTCTCTTTGGATTACCGACCTCATCCAGTATGGAGATGTTAGTTCGATGGGCCGTATAAGAAACTCTTAGCATTCTCCTCCATGTCCACATTTCAAAAGCGTCTATACGAGCTCGATCTGCCTTTTTAACAGTCCAAGTTTCGGAGGCATACAAAAATATGGAGAACACAAGAGACTGGACCAGCGACATTTTTGTAGCTTTAGTGATGTTATGGTCACGCCATATTTTAGTAAGCTTTGTCATGGCCACACGTGCCTGTTGAGTGCGCCGTCGAATATCATTTTCACAGCTACCCGACTTATCGATCAAAGGACCGAGGTATATAAAACTTTGAACTACTTCACAACGGCCTATTGACTTTATTTCTCGATAATTATCATGCTCTCCATCTACGATCATAACCTTGGTCTTATTGTAGTTAATACCAAGCCCATACTCTGCACTACGTTGTTCTAAGATGTTTAATAGAGCTACTAGTTCTTCCTGAGAAGCTGCAATCAGGGTTGTATAGTCAGCAAATCTTAAGTTGGATATTTTGCTTCCGCCAATAGTTACACCGCCATTCCAGTTGTCTAATACCTGTCTCATCACAAATTCGGAGTAAATGTTAAACAACATCGGAGATAATACACATCCCTGACGAACTCCTTTTCTGGTTGCAGTTTGACTAGACAGGTTACCATCAATTCTTACACGAGCCGAATTAGACTCGTAGAGTTGCTGTATGAGAAACACTAGGTGATAAGGAACTCCCATAGAGATGAGGATTTCCCACAGTTTAGGCCACTCTACGTTATCAAACGCCTTAGAATAGTCCACAAAGCAGATAAAAACCGGAAAATAATGCTCTCTGGCTTTTTCAATAATTTGTCTTAAGTTTAAGATCTGTTCACGCGTACCGCGTCCTTTCACGAAACCTGCCTGCGCCTGAGAAATTTGCCAGCCAATAAAACCCTCCAAACGAGATTGTAAAATATACAGTAGAACCTTACTTGCATGAGAGATTAACGAAAGTAGGCGATAATTGTCTGGATTTGTTGGAGATCCCTTTTTATGAAGTGGAACAAAAATTGATGTGCACCATTCATCTGGCCAAACACCGGAGGACCAGACACTCTTACAAATATTATGTAAAACAGAGATGCCGTCGTCACCCAAGCATTTCAACGTTTCAGCAGAAATAACATCAATGCCTGTAGCTTTGTTAGTTTTTAGCTTGTTGAGGGCATGTTCCACTTCAGACAAAAGAATATCCGGTTCGTGTTCAAAATCCAATGAGAGGGCGTGAAGGCCATCCTCATGGTACAGATTTTCGCAATAATTTCGCCATACCTCAATAACCTCATGCAAGTTGGTAATTAGCTCTCCCTCAGGATTTTTAACAGCCCAAGATTTGGGTTCAAAATCCCGACTGAGGCATTTGACCTTAAAAAAACATCTCTTTCGGATGGTTAGTATTGGCATGCATCTCTGTTTCCCTGCACAATTGCTGTAGATAAGAGTTCTTTTCTTTCCGGCATAATCTTTGAATCTCGCGTGAGAGCTGTCTATATGTGTTTTGCTCTGTATCTGAATCCAGACCTGAAATCTTAAGGCTTCTACGTGCCTCAATAACGGACAGTGTGTGGCTACTAATCCATTGTTGTCTTGGTTGAGTGCTACCCTTTGGTTGGCTTATCTGGGCAGCATGTAAAAGCACATTTTTTAATGATAGCCACATATCATTTGAACTTGACATATCTGTTATAGAGGCATCCCGAAAAAGCTCCGAACATTTTGACCGAAAAGAAGAAGGGTCAGCGATCTCCATCCGTACTATCCGCTTAGAACGTGGACATACCTTCAGTTTCAACTGAAGTTCGCACAGAAGTAGTTGATGGTCTGAGCCGCAGTCTGAGCCTGGTAGAGTCTTACAAAGGCTAATGGATGACTTCCACCGTGTACGAACTAAAATGTAATCAATTTGATTACGAAATCGTCCGTCGGGAGAGGTCCAAGTATACAGGCGCCGTGGTTGTTGTGGCAATTGAGAAATTATGGTCAATACAGAATTGAAGCAGACGTTGACCCCTTTCATTTCTGACACCAAGACCGAATTTACCAATATGTGCCCTAAGATGTTCAGCATCAATGGTTTGACCAACCTTTGAGTTAAAATCGCCTAAAATGAGGACCATTTCCCGATTCGAAAGAGATTCAAGTGCTGACTCAAGATCGTTGTAAAAGGATTCGATCGTTTCCTCCATCCGAATTTGACGTAGGCGAACAGATTTGCACAATGTTGATCGGTGTAGGGTTCGCATTGATACGTATTGTTATAATTTTGCCACTAATACACTTGTAACCAAAAATGGTCCTTGCGTGCGCTTTCGCCACCCAAAAGCCAACACCGTTAACACTTTCATCAGATTTACCTGAAAAGCAAATAAAATTCCCCTTTAGAAGTAAAATGACCTGTGTCTCTATAATGAGTCTCAGATAATCCAGCAATGGCTATTTTATTTGCTGTAAGCTCTTGTTCGACGATGCCGAGCTTTCCTATAGCCTGAAGACCTCTAACGTTCCAAGTTGCCAGGCGATGTTTTCGGCGCGTTTTAAAAATGTCATCAGTAGTTAATTTCGCACAAGAAGCCTGATGGTCGCACTCCTTATGCCAGGTCACCAATTTCACACTGACCTCCCCGGACGAGGAACAGCGCCGATTGCCAGTCGGACCGCGAGGCATGACATCCGAGGCCTCGCTGATTCTCACGTTACTCATTTTACGAATTTATCTCGGGATATCTTAGAGATCTTTAATGCAGTAGTTTTCCATTTGCTTTCTACATCCTCATGCCGTTGACCAGATGTATCTACTGGTTCATCCGCCTTTAGGGAAAATTTCTCACCCCAAGGACAAGAAGGTGTCCTGACTCTTCTCAACTCGTCCACCCAAAGCTGTTGGTTGAGAAGAGGTTACTGCTTATATCGACAGTAGTTCGGTTCCTTTTAGTCACCTTTTACGACTCGCAGTCGGGAAACCGTCCTTGACATAGGTTCAGCCGTTTCCTCACTATGTAGGTTCATACGCTGCTTTCACACCCGGTGACCACCATAGGCCCTTTTAAGGCAAGGACTACCAATCTTTTAGTCGCCTCTTACGACAGGCAGATTAAACCCTGGGACCATTCTAATCCGAGACCCAGACGGCAGTGGGAATTGGTAAATCACTACTATTTCCGAATTGAGATATGGTTAAATTAATTATAAGCATTTCAATATTTTCGGCATAATCATCAATGCTTTTATTACCCTGTTTCGAATTAAATAATTAAGTTTCCAGAGCAGCGCACGACTTTTTTGTGAGGAGATGCTTTTTCATGTCGACAACTAATGCCTCTGTAAGCTGACTCCAAACGTACCTTGGCATTTTGCGTTCATTTAACCTTAAGAATATACTTGATAAGCATCGCCTTACCATTATTGTCTAACATTTCGCTATAAGCTCAATCCCGTCAATCAGTTGCTTGGTGGCATCTTCGCCTCCGTCCATGTTAGGCAAAATGGAGGATGCAGTTTTTATGTCAAACCTTTCTGACGTGGTTGTTTCTGGAGTGCTACCTATAACACTATCAACATCAACAGGTTGCGTTTGCTCTAATTCTACTATATCGACATTTCCTGAACTGCTTCGTGTAATATTTTCTATCCTTCCTAACAAAGTTTCCTTACATGAATTTAAATTTAATGTTATTTCTCTAACTAAACTACTTACAACCCCTAAAACATCCGCATGGTGCTCGGACTCATTAAATTTAAGTTTTAGTCGACTAAATTGGATATTTATTATTTCCAAATTCAGTTCAGAAGCTTGTTATCACGCTCAAGATTTTCTCTACGCTCTTGAGGTTCTTTCTTTATAATAGCTTTCAATTTAACAAGATGTTCTAATAATTCTTTAAACTCCGCACTCATGAATGATAATAATATAAGTAATTATCTTATCTTACTTGTGGTTAATCCACGGCGAATATGTGGTTTCGTCTGCACGTGATGAACACCATACTGATTGTCTATTCACCACGCACTAACACAAAACACTAGGCGAGTTCTTGACTTCGTCGAATCTCTTGTCTAATTTTGAGCTCCAAGGATTTCTTCGCTCGACGGCAGCAACACCAGACCAGCCCGACAATTAGCACAGCAGCGTCCACTAATTTGAGCAGATCCACTGCAGCTAAGCCATTTTGACCACCAGCTGTAACACCTCTAGTGTTTCCACTTTGTGCTATTATGACTTCTTCCTTGGACTGCGTTTTTCCCATTTTCCTTCCAGCTCAATATATCGAGGAAAATGAACCAACTAAGAAATGTGAACCAACTGAGAAACAGCTACTCTAGAATTCATTAAGTACACATCCCTGGATTCTTCTGATATACTGCTATCTTATGCTATTCTGGAATCTTCTACTATCCTGGAATCTTCTACTATCCTGGCATCTTCTGATCCGCAGTCAGTCAGTCATCCTGGCAGGGCTTCCATGTAATATAGGTGTTACTCCAGGCAGGTACTTAAAGTTCAGCTACAGACCGTGATAAAAAAACTCTCTCGTCCGATGCCAACAACATAATCCGTTTATTTAATGAGTTATAATAATATTCAATTCACAGTGCATACATATTCTTACCTAACAACAAGTATCACTTAGCAACAGGAAATGCCATGACAGCATGTATCTAGTTTTAGATCTATTGAACTGTATACCATCACATCGGGTTTATACGTCCCTCAAAATTATGGCTTCGATGACGTTGTTCATTAATTTTTTCACCGCAAACCGCGTGCCATTACAAAGAGGTTTATGTTTCACAACATTAGGATTGCCAATCCAATTTTTAATTGTAGCTTAGGAGGTGGTATTCGCGATAATGAAGGGTTTGGTGCAACAACCAGGTAGCCCCACATTTTTTACCAATCCCGGATTTTTACATAATTGAAAGTGTTAAAAATGTTACAAATTGGGAGATGGTTGCATGCAAGAATCAGACATCTTCAGACAACAGCGAGTGTGTGGTAGCAGTATTTAAAGCTGAACAAATTTAAAATTTTGTAAATGTTTCGAGTTTTATCGACTTTGCACTAATCTACCATTACCGTAATGCGATTCACACAGGCGCGACTTATTGTTATTATTTTACTGCAAGTCAAATAGCGTTTTCGATTTACTGCTCTCAGGGCGAGCATAGATCATCCGCAATCAAACTAAAGATCTGTCAAGAGCATGTCAAGAGTTGATAGGAGCGCTTCACAAATCGAACATGATCGAACACAAAAATGACTTCTTGTTTTATGCAAGTGACGGTTGCTAAGGCGGCAACTTAAAATTTAAGTTACGCACTACGCACCGACTATAAAAATTATAAAATAGTCAGTGCCTACCTTCGAATATTAAAGGTATTAGTAATATAATAACATTCGAAGCTGCCTCTGCCTACACTCTACTATCTACTACTTGCAGTACTTGCACTAGTCGAAGTTGGGAGGTTAATATGTCTGATTTTGGAAAACAGCGTGTGGCAATACTAGAATTACTTGATAGTTCTAGTAGTGACGATGAATTTATGGATTTAGTATTGAGTGCAAGTGAAAAAAAAAATCAATTCCGAAAATTAAAAATTTCATAATTGATGTTCTGAATAAGTATGATGATGATGATGAGGTAAATCTGTACTTTTAGCAAATGTACTCGTAATGATATGATTTAATTTTTTAGTTCAGAAAACACTTCAAGGTTAGCAAGAATACTTTCCATATTTTAGTAGAAATGTTTGAGGGTTCTGAATATTTTCCAAAAAACACATTTGGAAAATGTACAAAAACTGCCGAGACACACATAGCTGCTTTTTTGAGGTAAGGCTACACCGTAAGGCTAGGTCGTCTATCACTAGAGGTTCTCCATTGATTCATGATAACCTTTAAATATAGGTATAATAGTATTTGGCTCTTTCAGGTTTGCAGGTAACAAATGCGTGTTAAGAACAGTGGCACAAATATTTAACACAAGCATTTCAACGATGTTTGTAATTATAGAACGAGTGATGTCCTTTTTGATGTCTATTAATCCGAAAATTATAAAATTTCCTGATACCACTGATAAAAAGGAATCGGTCGCTGCCAAGTTCAGAAAGGTAGCAGGATTTTCAGGAGTGTTAGGGTGTATTGATGGACCATACATTCCAATAAGGACCCCAGCTAGAAAGCTTAAATCCACATATATTAACAGACATGACCAAACATTAATAACTCTTCAAGGAATCTGTGATCATAAAAAATGATTTCTTGATGCCTTTACTGGCACATCAAGCAAAATGCATGATGCAACAGTATTCCACAAGTCTTTCATAAAAGATAAGATCATGAACTTAGGTAACAGGTACCATATAATAGGAGATGCTGCATACCCCATTTCTGAAAATTTATTAACACCATATCGAGACTATGGCAATTTGACACTGATGCAGGAACATTATAATTACAGATTTACAAAAACTAGAATTCTAGTTGAGAATACCTTTGGACTTTTAAAAGGGCGATTTCGGCAACTGATGAAAACTGAATTCTGGAGAGTTGAAAAAACCTCTAAATTTGTGCTGTGCTGTTGTGTTGTGCACAATTTGTGTGTTGATAATGGTGATTTAGTTGAAGAAATTGTAGACAGTCAGACTCTCCCTGAGGAACCACTTTATAATCAACAACTTGACATACTGAGGAAGCAGCTGGGAGAGATTAAAAGGAATAACCTTGCCAGAGAAATTATAGAATAGGAGTATGAATGAAGTTTTATTGTGATATAATATGTGTTCATTAATTTAAATGCAACTGGAAAAAACTTATAAAAAAACAAAATCAAAATACAACCAAAAATAAACCTATAAAAAAACAAAATGACTATCATTTAAATACAACTGAAAATAAACTCAAAAAAACAAAAACAAAACGTCTAGTCTCTATTGACAACAAATTTTTTTTGTATTCTGTCCTTTGCTCTCATATTGTTCCCTTTTTTCCTTTTCCACATAATTTTTCTATTAAAGCCATTTTTTCTTTATGTCTTCGTTGTTTGTTTTCTTCTTTTTCTTTATGAATAGACAACATTACATCAATCATCGTTTTTTTTCTTTTTCTTCATTCCTGGTTCATCCTTCGATGTAGAAGGCTGACATGGTTCATTTGATTTCTCTTTCTGATTTGATTTTACAGTCTTTTGTATATGTGTTACATCTATTAACACTTCAGGTTCAATGCTGTCATTAATTCCTTTAATTTTTGCAATTTCGGCTTCATACGGAAGTGATATTCTAGAAACTCCAGATGTCTGATTGTGTGATGTAACTAGTGATTTTCTTTTCATTCTTGTTTTGAATCGAGATTCACATTGAACTGGTGTTCTCAGTATGCCCATGTTTTTCTCGATATCTAGTTATATCCTTTCCCACACCTTTTTTTTTCTTTTGAATTTTTTCATGGGTCCTGTTTGGGGGAGGTAATTATGATACAAATCAAGCAACATTCTTGTTTCCTCTCCCCATTCAATCCTACTATTCGCAGTATTTTCATCTGGTGCTTCATTGCTATATGAACTGCTGGTGAGGGGCAGGATATTAAACGCATTATAATTTTCCGTCGTTGCCGGCACGTGGCCAATGTCTTCAGCTGAAAAGAGAATACAAACTGAAATTTTTTAATGACTTTACACAAACATCAACTTACTAATTGTATTCTGAACCACAATATTGCCGTCCTCCAACATACAATGCCCTCTTTGGTCGGTCACAGATACCCAGTTTTCCATATTATGTGCTTTAACTTTTCCTGTAATCAGTAATCACCACAAATGGGGGCTATTTTCTCAGAATGTTTTTCAGATTTTTCACCTTTTTCTAACAACCACAAAATACTTATCCTCACAGAACACCAAGCCTTCAATACTTCTTTGACATACAAGACGTCGCCCTTAAATGCTCTGACCTGGCTTCTCGGAGCAATTAAGTTCAATCTGAGAGCGTTCCGCGAACGAACAGCAGGTAAATCGAATTTGCAAATGTGGAGGAGGGCCGTCAAACCGAACACACAATTTACATCAAATGCGCTCTGAGAGCGTCCGAGACCAGTAAATCGAAAACCCTATAAGGTTCTTATGCAATATGTGCCCAACATAAGCTGCGTACACATCTGAGCGCACATTGTTTGAGTACACACGAATATGCAAAGGTAGACGCCCTATTCGTCGTGTCTCAGGGCATGCGGGCAGACTCGCGCGCGACTTTGAGCGCGCATGGTTCGAGCCAAATCTTGTGGAGCGAGTTGAGAACACGCATGTGACGTAAAAACTAAAATTACTAAAACCAACACTTGATTTGAGAACACTCTTTATTTCATTCTTCAGGGTTCGTGAGTTGGCGGTTGATGAAGCAAACACGGCAGACTCGGAGTGAACATCTATTTATTTCATACAAAAATCATAATATTAATATCAAATGCGACAATGCGAGAAGTTGGCGAGAAATCGCCAGTGCGTCCATACGCGAGGGTGGTGATCCGCTCACACCACATGCGTACTCGGCAACGGCTGTTCCCAGATCCCCGACTGCTCTTCCAACCTTTCTTCCACCGCACAGCCTGAGATGGTCGCGCGGTATAAATTGTTCAAATTGTTGCCAGATCGCACCACTCAATCACAGTCATAACACTTGGGCACACCACACCTTATCCTTTTTCAACAGACAAGGTTGTTTGTATACATCTGCGGCGCCGGAATTTGTGTTTTTCGGGTCCAGATGCTATCTTTTCATTCGCACTGGGAACGCTACTGCACTGAAACGTGTCTGTGTCGTCACTATGCGTCACTGCGATATTTAAACTGTTGTCGTCCTTATCTATTTAATTGGGGCCTCCCACCCCTGTTGGAGGTAGAGTCATTTTCTCGCGATTAACCCGTATACGAATGTTTATACAAAATAAGGATCGACACAGGCGAATCGAGTAATTAAGAAACGTTCATTCAGCAAGACGATTACAGAAGTAATACTCACCTCACACATGCTGCCCTCATATGCTAAACCCCCGTATTTGAAAATTATTAAAAATGGCGTAATGCTCATTTGAAATTTCTTTTTATCTGTAGCCTCAACGGATATTCGAGTTACCAATTAGAGCTGACCATAGTGAGTAGCGAGGACATCAAAAGCTCGATATATACCTAAAATGTTCTTATTTTATTATTTTGTTGCTATAAAATCCCATACGAGTAAATTGTTTACTTTTATTTGGTTAATTTCTCACGCAAAAACCCCATATTCAGCAAATACGGGCATTTGCCTTAGTTGATTCTGAAATTTTCTAAGGCTAGTCATCGTATTTAGCAGATACCTGTATTTACGTAGGAAATCCAGCTATGTATTGAATAAAAATAATAGAACAAACAGTATAATTTCAAACTTTTTTATTTCAAACAAACGAGAACAGAATATTAAATTATCCAATATTTGAAAAAAGGTAACTGGTTCACATTAATACAGTACTTAACTTAGAAAAATGAACATTTATAATACAACTTTTTCTAGAAGGTCTTTCCAGAATTTTTTTCTATTTTCTGGCATGATGGAACCTACCGCTTTTAACAAATTATCGACTTTTTCTCGTTCAAACCCATTTGGTGTCGTTTTTGTGGCAGGTATTGGCATTTCACCAATATGTTTTTTTCTCGGGGGGCAAAGGAAAAGTGTGATGAGGGATATTTTCCTCTTTAAAAAGACGGATTATCTTCCGATAGTCATCCTCGCTTTTACAATGCGTATCCCAGCATCGACAGCCATGCCAAGGCTAATGAAAGAATAGTTTATAGTGCGCCATTTCGTCGCATCCCTCAATACAACAGGAGTCACTCGGTCTTGACGAGTTTGTTGAGCCTGTGTATCAACGGTAGCTTGAGATGGTGAAGCAGCGATGTTGCTGCCAGCCGATGGAGCCGCTGGTGATGGCGATATAGGCGTTTCAGCCTGTTTTGAGGTTGGGCTGTGCACGTCCATTGGCTGGCTGGCAGAAGTAGGGAAAACTGACGCAGGCGGTATTTGGTTTACTGACCTTGCGCTTATTGGGGATCTGTGTGTCGGTAAAGGCGAAAATTCGTCTACTTTACTAACTATTCGCTTTTTGCGACGTCGTCGGGCAGTAGTGAAATCACTACCCTGTATATCATCGCCAGTCTCAGTATCTAAATCGCTAGTGGAGCTGCAATGTCTGCGCTTTGACAGTTTGGAAGAACTATCATTATTAGGCATGAATTTGAGTAGAGGGAGAATGTATGTTCTGGGGGGGTCAATGACCGAGCAACCTTGACCTGCATGACCAACCTTGACCTTTGACCTCTGAACTTTGGCCTTTGACCTCTGAAATTTGATCTTTTGGCCTCTGGCATTTGACCTCTGACCTCTGACCTCTGAACTTTGACCTCGTGACCTCTCGACAAAGAAAAAAATTCTCAACTGAGAATCGAACATGAGACCTTCTGTTTCACTAACACGTTCGCTATACAGGTGGCTACAACGCCATGTATATAGAATTTACTATAAATGAAATAAGCGAGAGAGATGTGGAAATATTTTCATTTCAAATGAATGCTTAAGAGTTCGTCATATAACAAAGGTCGTCCAGACGCCTTTTCGCAGTAGGCGATCATCCAACTGGTTTTGGCGCGGTCAGCTTGAAGAACGAAGACTAATTAAACTGAAAGACTCTCCGAAGTATCAATCGTTTATTATCGCCAAAATACACTTAAACTCTATTCCAGCGTAAAATATGCACCTCCACCAAAGTCTGTCACAACATCTCCCTACAACACGGTGAATCAGACTGCCGCGCATCAAATACGTGCGGTAGGTAGGTACTGCCAACGTAAATCGCCTCGTCTATCCGGCAATCCCGGCAACCCGTTCTACACCACTTGTGTCTTTTTTTAAATCTTTTACAATCGCTTACAATTTAACTGCTCTCGAATTCGCATAGTGATTATGTGGTGTTTACTATAAGTTTATTTTGGCAGTCTTTCGGGCTGGTGCTGTAGGCAAATAGGATGAGTCATGTCAAGGCGTCTTTTTTATATTTAGCGTTGGGTAGCTATCTGGAATAAGCAGTGCATCGAGCGATAATTTACTCATATGTACGCCACGGTTATATCGACGACGATGTTGTCTGGATTGTTAATTAGTGGTTATTGTCCGGAACTTGTTGGCTACCTGCCTCGATGCCAGCCTTTCAGATGCCGTGTTAATGCATGTGAATAATGCTATAGTACTGTAAAGTGGGAAAATATTACACGATGACCTGGGTCATACAAAACAAGAGAGTGTTAACACGAAATTGAATGAGACATCAGTAGCATACGGTCAGTAACTAAATTGTGATTCTATACGGAGTTATAGTATAGTCGTAGAAGGTCGCACTTTGCATATCCCGCGTAAATGTGTGTGAATAAAGTAGAAGTGGGGAAATATCACAGGGTGGCCTGAAATGACTTCTACCCTTGAACCGTGTTTTCTAAACTTTAGTCTATTAACCTTTGACCCTTTGACTAAGAGACTCAATTGCTCCTTGAAGTAAGTATGCTGGTGACAATGAGGGGTGGGGAAACAAGAAAAACCAGTTTGTAGTGTAATGGTGGGGAAGTCGGAAAACAGGTTTTGTAATAGATAGAGCCATATAAAGTGAGGTCCAACACAATGTGTTCTCATCAGTTCACAGTTATCTACAGTGAATCGAAAACAAAAAATAAACGAAACATGGGGCTGACCAACTTGGAAAGAAGAGTCGGTGAAACAACAAATCGAAACGGAGTTTGCTGAGTGGCAGCTAAAAATCGATATACCGGAAAGATATACGATAGCGGAAAAACTCCGACGGTTGCACAGATCTATAGGTGAATATGAAGATGGAAAGTTGTGTGTGAAAGGATTATTGAACAACATCGGGTATACCAAACGGTATGACTTATTTTATCCAATAATGAACCAGTTGCCACCAGTGCTGAGGAGTGCGTTAATGGAGCAGAAAGCGAAGGCAGTCCAGCAAAGGCGATCAACGGAAGAGGGTGCGAAAACCATAAGAGTAGTTAGAACGGATGGGAAACGACTAGTGTTCTTCTGCGAGTTATAAACGTCAATGCAAGTACAAAGGTTGGTAGCAGTTCTCACTTATTAACAGCGAATCAAAAGTAGATTAATCAAGTTAGAGAGAAGGACGTTGGAGCGTGTGAAACAATAAAACGTAATGAATGGGAAGCGGGTTCACTTTAATTCAAGTATAAGTAAACAACAGCTAGTGGTGTGGCAGTATGCAGCAAAAGCATCTCGTCGGGGTGATTGGCAGAAGGAGAGTGCAGACAGATGCAGATTTCAAAGGCGAATACAAAAGTGTGCAGAAGTGTTGGAAAGAGTTTTAAGTGAGCAACATAGAGAAAAGATGTGGAGCGAGCGATTTGACAAAACATGAATCAAATGGAAACTATGTAGAAAATAATAGAAATTGTAGACAAGTGTATCACACATTGTAAGTCTAAACGTTTTTGTTGTAAGTTATCGATTCGTTGTAAATAAATGTTAACTGATCACTAAATAAAATATATACCAAAAATACATAGTTCTGATTCGAGTAAAACAAAACAACAAAGTAAATGTAATGGTTATGTTTATTAACACAAAAATATTAAAAACAAAATAACTATGACATGACAAATGTCATACAAGAAAATGAACATTCGAAAGAGCGCATATGCAGATATCCTTAGTGTGAGCAAAACAGCGAGCAGGGTGTGCCATTAAACGCGGCTGCTCATCCAATTCAATGATAGGCGATAAGGAATATTGTCGTAAGTAGTTCGCCTTTTCTCTCCCTTTTACAAAAATTCTATCCGCCTGTGATGTTAGTTCTTGGATGATCCGGGAGGCATGATGTAGTGGTGTGAATCCAGAAGGCCATGGAATACAGTGGTGGTATTCTGTTAACCAAGAAGCTTGCTTTTGTAGCTCTGGGGGGAGCAGGTCCCAGGAAAAAGGTGGTTTAAAAACGTAATGGAATATCCGCGAGCCATCAAAAGCTGCAAGCTCTTTCACAATAAACTTATTGTTTTCAAGTGTGAATCCTTGTACGTCCAGCACAAGACTCATACTCGCAGACGGCTAAAGCGTCTAAAAACAGAAATCTTATTGCAGTAGCTGTCAAGGGCTTGGCGCAAGGCTTTGAGTTTTTCACGATACTCCAAGAAAGCTCGTTTGTAGGCGGCAGGCATGGTGAAAATGATGGTGCATGAGTGGCGATTGAGCTTATATTGCCATACCAGCTAAAGCTGTTTAACAATTTTAGTCAGAGGATTGTAAGAGAATACGCGATCGTGAAGAATTAAGCAGTATGCGGTGGTTTGCGGGGAAACATTTTGACTAGTTTCGAACTCTACACGCATGACGACTGAGGCAGACTGAATACTTTCCTTTTGCTTAGATCAATCAATATGGGTTATGGGTGCGATCGACTTGAAGGTCTTGGGGCTGAACAGCGGCTCATTTTCCGTATTGTAGTAGGTAGCGCGGAATTTGGAAAACATGTCATAGAGCGATAAACGATCAGAATTAAGAAAGACGCGAATGTTAGTTAAGTGACACTAATCAAAGGTGGATATATTGGAAGTTACTTTATTTTTCTTTTCGGTTTGGAAGACGATTAGAACATGTCGAGGCGTTTCAAGTTTTGTAGTCGTTTTTACAGGCCACGTATGACGGTTAGTTTCTGAAAGAGTGGGGTATTTAATTAATTCCCAGCTGCGAAAGTAGATGGGGATATCAACATTTTTATTAAGCAGTTTTGTTAATGCTAACTGTTGTGGTATGTCAACCGAAACGTGAGGCACTCGCCATTGAATTTAATCAATAGTAATTTTAGGTTTTTCGTCAGTAGTGCTGACCACTGCATCAAGATCTGAGTTGCTACGTATTAGAACCAGTTCTTGTTTCATATTCAGTATAATTTTGTTGTAATCTTCAAAAAATCCCATCCACATGCTTAGTGGTATACAAACGTTTAACTTTCCACTATCAGAAATTGTGGAATCCTTGGGAAACCAACCAGCATTTTGCAGACGCAGGCTTTCATTTTCATTGTAGGACATATATCCTTTCAACGTGGATGTAAGGCCAACATTGCGAACAGAGTCGATAACAACTCCGTTTAACTCGTATCGAATTTCGCGAAATAAAAAGGCGAAAGCATTGTTAATTAGTTTCAAGGACTCAGCCTTTGAACCATCACTTTTTGTCAAAGTTCCCTCAAGATATAACATGCTTTGAGATGGTAAAGTGTACGCATCTAATTCTTGGATCGCTATACGAATTTCATCGTTATAATCAAATTTGGCATTTATGAACGGCTGGTAGGTATGAATCTCCATTTCAGTAATTGAGTTGTCAACCAGGGGTGGCTGGGTGATATTCAGAATACTCATGATTAATACACTTGGAATCCTAGTGACCACAAAAACGGTTTATTCTCACTTGTGAGCGCGGGAGGTCGAAGAGATGTGAAACCTTTGCCAACAATGGGGTTTAATGCACTGACAGAGCCACGCTTTCGTTGCGACTTTTTATACAAATGAGTGGAGTGATGCCCATTGTTAGCAACGCGTAAATGTAGTCTAATTGTGATAGTTTCGTTACGAAAATTGACAAGGACTCTGTTTTGATCAAGCACACGAACGGTAAGCGTTGTGATTGTTTTCACACTAACAGGGAAATACAAAATGTTTTGAGGGGATTCCACGATTTTATACCCTGCTGGAACAGGAAAAAACTGATGAATAATATGACAAGGCTTTCCATTGTTATAAGAACCTGTTGCGATGCTACAATCGATGCTACAATCGATGCACACAGCATTCACTTTGAGAATTCCAACAGGAAAATCAGAGTCGTGAATTTTGCCAGCTTGTAAAACACGTGGTTTGAATCCTAAAAGTCGTCCAAAAGTTCGCTGTTGAGCAAAAGTTTGCCTGGAGAGAAACAGTCGAGGTACTCGGATTAGGCGTAATCGAAACAGTGTAATCATGTGGAAGATGGGTTTGGAGATATTTGTGTAAATCCCATATTTCATAGGCACCAGTTGGGATGGTGAGACCGCCGTTACCATATGGAAAGTAATTATTACTTTCATCAATATTAGGAATCATATTGAAACTCTCAAAATTGCATAATCCGTCTAGACCATCAAGGAGGTACAGAGGGGGGTTAAAATCAGCGGTAAGGATGGAAGAATTGCCCGACAAGGTAAATGTGAACGACATGGTGCTGCAACAACGTGTAGTATCAATCTAGTTATACAAAAAAGGATGAGAACTTAAATAGAAATTTCAGACACAATTGACCACAATTATGAGCGTTGAATTTTTGTACGGTGTCATAGTTGTAGACGATGTTATCGACATCCTTGTTGCTCAAAAAGTAATGAACTGCTTCAGATGGTGGCCTCAAGTTACCGTATGAATCGAAATAAATGACATCATTGCGATTTTTGATGTAGGCCGCCCAGACCAGAGGAGTGACCCAAAATAATGATATCACACTCATTTTTGTGAGTACGGCTCGGTAGCTGATTACGCATAAATACACCGCGAAATAAGGAATCTTTAAAGATAAAGCAAACGTTTCTAGTTCTATGTTAGTCATTGCATGACGGGGCAGCCTTATTGGAAGTTTTTTTCAAATGGCGCTAAGTAAAATCCTTTGCCATTGACTGCTTTCCGCATTGACTCTAAAGCTATATTATGACGTTTCTGTTCGGCCAGCTGAGCCTGCGACGGTTTCGCATCTTTGACAGCTTTCGCAATAGATGCGGCACCACCACCAAGAGCTCCAATAGCGCCAAGTAGAGGGAGAATCAGGGGAAGGAATCCTCCTTTCTTCGGCACGGGCAAAAGTCGCTTCGCGCGTTGACGATGCAACTTCTTTGTCAAACCTTTTCCATGCTTCCGTTTACCTTGCTTTCGCGGTTTTCGCAAACCAAAACCTAATTTTTTCTTAGCTTTCATCGCACCGACAACTGCAAGTGCAGCAGCACGTTCTCCCAAAGATGCGTTAGAATCAACTACACGACTCCAAGCTTGTTGTCGTAATACACCGTCTGCGGCTAGAGACGGTTAAACAGTCTCTCCATAGCACAAATATATAAAGAGACTCGTTCATCAGAACCTTGAGTTCTATTATTGATCTCCTGCATCAGGTCCTCCTGATACTGATAAGGCAAGAAATCTTCCTTCAACTTAGCAACCAAACTGTCCCAGTCTGAAAACCTAGATCTGTTAACATTAAACCAAATCCAAGCTTTATCCTTGAATAGATCGCCAGCTGAAAGAAATAGCTCATTTTTCTGTACACAGCGGGAAAGTCTCATGGACTCAACTTTTTCTAAAAAGGAGACAACGGACTCATTTGAAGTCCCTTTAAAACACAAATTCCACTTATATGGTAAGACAGGTTTGGGGTTTGAGAAAAATGGAGCTGGAGGCATTCTCTCCACTGGAGTGCTAGTTGCAGGTGCAACCTTTTCATCTAGCTCAGCCTCCAATTTTAAAAGAAGCAGAAGCAAACGTTGCTTCATGGCTTCCTGACTTTTATCATCGGTTCTTAAGCAATTGATCCTACCAGAAACATGGGTCAAACGAGATACAAGCCTCTTGTGTTCAGAACTACCAGTAGAACTGATAAAGGCTGCTATCTTTCGCTCTAAATCGGTCAATGATGTTTTGATTGCATCAACATCGTCATCATGAGGCTGAACTATAAATGACTCAATGAAAGATCTGTGAGCTCGTTCTTGACTGAACAACCCTCTCAGTATCTTTCGTTTGTCATCCATACTACCAGATGGTTGGATACCTCTCACACGAAGTTCATAGTCTAGTTCTGCACTCAATAAATGACCTGCATCCATTTTGGGAATCAAAATCTAAATCAATCAATAATTAAGAATCGACAAAAGATATACTGCTTACAGCAGTCAATAAGATAAATGGTCAATAATCAAAGATATTCAATAACTCAGAAATACTCAAAATCAGCAAGATAAATGGGTAATAATCAGAAAATATTCACTAAGTCAAAAATATTCAAAATGTAGGCAATCAATAAAAATCAATAATCAGTAGCTATATACTCAAAGATGTAGGCAATCAATAAGAATCAGTAATCAATATATACTCAAAAATGTAGGCAAGATAAAATCTTAAACGCAATAAATAGTTCTCAAAGGTGATACTATCAGGAGAAAATCTAAATGTTAACCAAAATATCAAAATGAATTCAAAAGATTAATAGTTATTTGAAATATTGGCAAAATAACTGCAGCAAAATTCAATAAAATTTAGAATAAAGGCAAACTATAAAAACTGACTCTAGTCAACTCACTTCAAAAGTTTACTCTACACCTCTCTTCAGGCTTCGAAGAAAGAAAAGAACAAGTCGCCAAATCGTGCCCTCACAGCGGGCGCCAAATTGTGTAAAGCTAGATTGAAAGTCCCAACTAAGTTGAGACCTTCAAGCTGGCAGAACTGGGGTGCCTTTGGGCTGCTCAGTTTACTTACGGTGGGTCGTGAATCCTTGGCAACTTATTCTTTTCCTCTTATAAGAGATGTCAGGCAAAATCACTAACTTTTAACTCGAGATTACTCTAAGGTTCAAAAAACTTCAAGAAAAAGGGCGCCAGGAGTTTTCACCTCCAAACTCCAAGGAAGTTAGTGAAGTTACCTAACCTCTCCAGAAACACTGAAGGGATAGGTGCAGAAAATTTAAAAAGAAATTAACAGTAACAAGGTATATTGATTCTAATAAAAAGTATAAATAAATAGTGAGTTGTATGATATGACTATAATGGGATGACTGCTGGCCAGGAGAGTGGAATGATACAACCTGGCTTGTTTCGGCTAAGACTGATGGTGCTGGGTCAGTATGTGTGCTCGTCCAACGGCTCCTTCAGAGGGTCCCCTTTTGCAGACTGGCAGCCTCTTGAGGTTCCTTAGGCCAGACCACTCCTGCTTGACTTCTCCCTTTTCAGGCTGAAGGGTATCTGGGTCTGGCTCGGCTACCACTTCCAGCCGCCGTCATGCAAAGTACCAAAAAAGAAGATTAGTGTGTGGACCCTCTATAGAAAAACCCCAGGATCAAAATCGTTAAGCAAGCTCAGGTGTACTACTTGGCCTCTGAATTGTACAGTCAAAAACCCCAATAGCTCAATTAAGTACAATATCTATTTAAATTTAACAAAGATCCCTTACAAAATGCTTAAATTCTATACTAAAATTTTCTTAAAAGTTAGACACAAAAGCTAGAGCAGATATCTCCCCACAACGGTTCACAATTGAATCTGCATATTTAAAAAGGTATATAATTTTAAAATAAAGTATCAATATCGTATCAACAAAGTATCACCTAACCTAGATACTTGATAGGCCTTTCAAGTCTAATACTTAAAATAAAACTTTAAAAATATGAGTCTTGAAGTGAGCAAGGCTATAGTTCACTTAAGTTCAAAGCAGTTTAATTGATTTAAGAAGAAATCAAGGCTATGATTCTATTAAGTTGCTGCTGGCTCTAGTGCCCCAGAAAATTTAGAATCTTGAAAGGTAATGCAACCACAAAAAAAATTATCAAGCGCACAAATATTTACTAAAATAACTCAAAATCAAATAATCCAGAAAATTGAAACTATATGGACAGTAGTTGCAGGGTACGAGCAACTATACTTCAATAAATACTCTCAATGTTAAAACTATAGCTCCAAAAGAAACAAAATCTATGAGTACGTTCAGTCTCACATAGATGTACTTCGGTAGGCTGTATCGGTTGTAAAGATGGAAAATTTGTCAAATTCGTACAGCAAAATTACAGCTCAAAATTTGCAAAATGTGTGTGAGCACACTCAAAAACTATCAAGACTATACCAAAATAAAGAAAGGTGCTTCTCTCTCTCTCTAAAATTGTACAAGGTACAAAGGAAACTGAAGAAGGTTAGACACCTATGCAAAAATGCTCATTAGCTGCCCAAAATGGCGGAAACAATAAACTAAGCAATTTTTACACAGAACTCTACCAAATAAAAAAGGTGTGCTCCTCTCTCTCTCTCAAGATGTACAGAAGAACACAAAAAAAACTGAATGAAGGAGGTGACCACAAACTCTAGATACGAAAGTACGTAAAATAGCTCGATAGCTGCCAAAATGGCGATCAAATTTGAAATAAGCAAATTTTACGTACCTTCTATATCCAAAGTAGCAGGAACAGCTTGTAGTCACACTCCTGTGAATCCTTCCAGGGTCTAGATGTAGGTGGAAAAGGGCGTGTATTCCCTTAGATTGACATCAGCACCAGGTCAGTTCCTTCGGGAAGCAGATGCACACACAATTGGGCTGAAAACACATATAAAACAGTATGGCATTCACCACCTAACTAGAAAATGAAACAAAAAAGAAAATCAATGATATCGATTTTAGATACTAAAGGTTCGATATCAACGGTAAAATGCTAGCAAAATCCAAAAGAGTCGCTGGTTGTAACAACGCAGCAACTATACTAAACAGAATCCCAAAAATGGCGGAGTATTCACAAATAATTGCCCGTGTTATTGGGTTGGGTACTTCAAATAGAAATCTCGCGAAAGGAGAGTGAATAACTTCAAAGTCAACCCCACGGCAAAGAAATAGTAACTATTTCATGAAAATACGAAGATTAAAGATGGCTGAATGCCAAGACGACACACAAACCTGACCTGTTGCAGCGACAGATAGACCAGCCAGGAAGATAGGGAGGGTCGAGCCTATTTATAATTTTCCGTCGGAAATCACAAAAAGTTGGAACCTTCTAGATGTTGTAGCTGTCACATCACCAGTGACTTTTTACTACCAACCCAGGTTCTCAAAGTAACTAAAGTCTTAATTTCAAATCAGGACAGAATTACTATTATTAATGAAATAAACTCATAATAGGGAACGAGAAATGCACTAAAAGAATGAAACTTATAACTTTGCAAATCTAAATCATATAAACAACAAGATAGTACCTTATTCCAACCTGCCCGCAGGTAGGCAACCCACATTGCGCACACATGCGAGTCTTATTGCATATACGACATACGTATGTCTGAGAACCAGTATAATCCAGTTAGGCTACAGAACAAATACCACAGGTATCAGGCGCGGAAAAGTGGTTCTTTTAATAGCGTAACGGCAAAGCATAAAAGAGGAACATATATTTACCTGTCAATAGGAGATCATTCTGTAAGAATTGATCTATAAAAGGAGTCACAGACGACGTGTAACGAAATTAACAAAAATTTCTTTACAAATTTAAGACCCAACTGACAATCTGGACAGTAAAATTTCAGCAATCTTCTACTTCCCAGGGCCATAACCTTTATCTCCGCAGTACTTAGTTCAGAATATTTTTGATGAATTAAACATTCACAGTTAAAGGCAGGTTCATTGTCCTGCTTTTTACATTTGACACACTACATGTTTACGTCAGCATATAATTAAGTACGGACCTGTACCACTTTCACAAATATCCAATATACAGATCCTCTGCCGGTTTTTACAAGATTATTTGTCACTCCTGGGAAAAAACGTAGGTACCTAAATTGTGTGATATAGTGGAATTCGACTAGCTTACTGCATCCAACTGGGTATGTTAATCGCCAAACTGCTTTCACTATCACAAACCTTGCACTCTTATAGACACTGATATAAAATTCTGGCAATAACTCCGTGAGAAAACTGATAAAAACCGATCCGAAAGGAGCAGCTAAGAAACGCGTGTATATTGTCTGAAACGGTAAACAATTAGCCCTGGTGTAGATAGTAGAATATACATTAAACAGGCAATGCATGTTATAAAGGATTACAATTACAGATACCGATTAAACATAATGGTGTCAAGTACTAAAAAGAACAAATGTACAATAAAATAGTCACAGTATGTGGTTGTTAATTAATGTGGCTATATACAATACAGATACAGAATAAACATAAAGGTGTCAAGTAATAAAAAGAACAGATGTACGATAAAATAGTCACAGCACGTGGTTGTAAATTAATCTGGCTATATACACGTACAAACAAACAGAACAACATAGATATATAAAATAGTATTATACACAGACCTAATAATAATCCGACAAACAAAGGCGACCATAAATTACATTAATATATGCATTGAGCAAAGAGACCACACCAGACGAGCGGATACTGATTCATCGTGATAACGTGTTAGTCTAGTTGCGCGTCCTACACATGCGCCTTCCAAACGCTGCGTGTATAAAGGACCCCCACTTGAGGACACTACAGACACAAGATGTCTTAAGCTGGGGGGTAATTCGCAGAATGTCCTCTACCTCTCGGTTGGCTCTGGGCCATATTCCCCGAGCCCCCAGAATGACCGGAAGGACTACTATCTGTTTCTGGCCCCATAGTTGACGAGTTGCTTCTTTAAACCTATCGTTGTCATAGACCGCCTTCTTATTGCTGTAGGTTTGGGCCAGAGGTATGTCCCCTTCCCAGTTAATCCCCACGTCGCACACTACCACGGTATCCCCCTTCATCACGGCTAGATCAGGTTTGAATAGGATACCGTCGCGGTGTCTGACGTATGGTTCTTCTATAGTGGTCCAGCCCTTTGAGCGACAATGTCTCCCTATCTTTTTCGCCACCTCATTATGGCGCTTAATGCTCTCCCAGTGGGTGGCGGGGCATTGCTGGAGTACGTGGCATAGCGACTCGACACAAGCACAGCCTGCTCGGCATCTACGTTGCTGTTGTTCGACGTATATCATGCCTGCGGTAGTTAGATGGTTGCTCCGTAGTTGCACTGCTCGAACAAAGTCCCGGCCACTCCAACCTGTGAGCCTCCTCTGTATCCAGGATCTGCTGGAAGTGTCGCCCGCTACATTTTCCATACCGGCAAGCAGTGGGGACTCTCTCAGCCTATCCCTCCACAGATGGACGGCCGGGACGTTGCCAGATAAGTGTTCTAGTCGAATTAGTTGTGTGGTCACAGTTCATTGTGGCATGCAGTACTGTGTCGTTGCTAGTGTTAGTTTTTAATTTAATCAGGCGGTTTAGGAAAATTTGCGGAATTGTTAGGCGGAGCTGCTGTATGCCCAACCCTCCATCCCTAATCGCAGCGTGAAGTGCCACATCAGGGGTATACACCGAAAGATGTAGCACCCCCTTGACGAAGTCCTTTACCAGACGATCGGCAGATCGGAGGATTGCCGCCGTTTGTCGAGATGTCTGCAGGCCGAAGAATAGCTTTGATATCATATACGTCTTTACCATGACCAGCTTTTGGTCTGGCTTAAGTGGCACCCGCCTTAAGTTGTTCAGTCATGTCGGGAGGTTGGCCAGACACGGTTTGAGGGTACCTATGGTACTAAACGAGTGCCCCAGGTATCGGAAGGTGTTAATTTCCGACACCACCGGTACTCGCCGACCCTCTATTTGTAACGGGAATTATTTGCGTGGCGCCAGGGTTCCACGCACCAACCCCATTACCATGATTGAACATTTGGCTGGGTTTAAGGCCATTCCTTTGGCCTTCGCAAAGTCCACAATCCTGCCGAGGGACAATGGAAGGTTTTCTTCTCTGTCCTCCAACAGCACTATGTCATCTGCGAACGCCATTGCAGACACCTTAGCTCCGCCTGGCAAAGTTCCACCACGTACCCCGTCGTTCATGGTCTCCATCAGCTCGTCGATCACCATATTAAATAGTATAGGGCTCATTGGGTCCCCTGGCTTGACACCACACGTCAGATGGAGGTCCCGTGTACTACTATTGGAGAGAGAGGTGAGAATATAGGTATAGTTCAACTCCCTTCCTCCTCAGTCCACCAACAATACTCCCACGGCCAACCGTGTCGAATGCCTTGCGGAGGTTAAGGGAGACGACGCAGTATTTCCTGCCACTGTCGCTACGACTCTTAATATACGTGTGAAGTAGCAGGGAATTGGCGAGCGTTCCATCGATTGCGGTGAAGCCTCGTTGGTTGCTTTAAGTGAGGCTACATCTCGCAATCGCGCTGCTAGCACTCTATGCATCAGTCTCTGGGGTGCACTGCCGATTGTTAACGGTCGCCAGTTTGCTGGGTTGTCTCTCCGTCCCTCTTTATAAATTAGGACGGTTCGTTGTCTGGTGTAACACGTCGGGTGGATGTTCCTTCTCAATATGATCGAGAATAGCAGTGCGAGCCCACGATCACTGTACTGTTTGACAGCTCGCACTGTTATTCCATCGCTACCCGGGGCTGCGTTGGACCAATGCAACTTCGCGTCCGCAATTTCTTGTGGTTATATTAGTTTGAAGGTGGTCTGATCAGTTGCGGGGGGTTGTGGCTGAACCGCAATGGATACGGTTGTGGGGGTCTCCAAAATGAGGCTGTAGTATTGTTCTACAGCGTGCAGTTGTGGAAACTGTTCGGTTGCGTCTAGCGGAGTTCCGGACATTATTTTGTCCGCAAGACACACTTTCTTGAAGTATGCCGCCCGCTGTCCATGTCCACCGTTAGTCTGGTCATAGTGGCGAATCTGACCCGCGCCGTGTGTTCTGTTGGTATTCCTCGAACGACGGGAGGAAGAAGGAAATTGGTTCTCTATCCACGCGTCGAGGAATTTGCATAGCACGTCGCCACTTAGACCGATGCCTGCGGTGGCCAGATCTGCCATGGGAGCATTTGAAGCGCTCTTTGCTTCCTCTAATTCGTTCCGCAAGAATGCTTCTTGCTCTATATCCGAATCCCGGTTTCTGTTAATGGAAGGAAGTCGCATTGGTGCCATATGCATTATGACCATCGTAGTTCATCGACTGCGAATCGTCATCAGCTGGCGTGTGGTGTGTAGGGTTTGTAGTCATAGGAGGATTTTCACCCGTTGAGAGGACATTTCTGTTCGGGGAGGAACCTATAGCTTGCCCGCTCACGGTGGTAGCTGTCGGTTCAATGTGAGCCTCCTCTCGAACTGCCATATCCGCGGTATTATCATGTGTCTTGTTTTGTTCCTCGTTGGTCGCCTCTTCGCCAACTCCAGTGGGTGAGGGAGGATCGGGTGTACTACATTCTGGAGCAGTCGGTGTTTGCAGTTCGTCAATTGCTCGCCGCAGGTACTCCTTATAGATGGGTTTGCACCTGCGGTGGCGAATTTGATCTCTTGTCAGTCCCGTCGCCTCCTCCATTTGTTTGGTAAAGGGTTTGCCCTTTTCGATTCTCGCCTCAATGGTGGCGAGAATCGATAGGAGCTCGGCTTCGGGACGCTTCTGACTGCTCCTGAGTTCGTCATTGTATATTTTGGGGTGTGCACGCATTTCATGACTTCTCACCCCAGTGATGGTGGTGAAAACTTTGTCACAGTGAGCGCATCTGGTGCGGTCTCTTATTCCACATGACTTCATATGTTTCGTGAGTCCGGATTTTGTAGCATACTGTCTGTTACAGTTTTGGCACTGATGTGCTGCAGGGGGTGGCTGGGGGTTAACCGTATTACTGGTGTCCCTTCTTTCTTCGTGTCTCCATAGCTTCTCACTTACGGGTGGTGGGGAGGGGTGGTGGCGTTAGAACAGGGATAGACGGGCTGCAGTGGGGAAGTCACGGTAGGCTGTGACTGCAGCCCGGGAGTTGCGAAATCGTACAAAGGGTTACGGCCCTGGCCTCGGGAGTTGAGGTGTGAAACTGTACCTCTGCCAGGGCTAAGGGAGGCGCGGGGAGATCAATCCCCGGTCGGAAGTTGCCAGATCGGCCCAAGATAGAGGGGGGGTTGCCTACCAGGGCGTAGGGAGTTGCAGGATCTGGCACATCTTTTTGAATAAGGTAGGGGGTGTCGCCAAATGTGGTAGCGCTGGAAGTTCAGCTCAAGGCTAACCCCGTGAGTTGGGGGGGAGTTCCGGCGACTTTGAGTTAGCCGCTGGGGGGGGATTTCCTGGGTCCCACTGGACCCGAAATAGTGGGTTAAATCAATATCCAGGCCTTAAAACCTCGGGAGTTGTGCTATAGAGATTCTGGCTATCAGCCGATGTTCGGTGGGGTTTATAGGCCTGGAAAAACCCAGGAGTTACTGAATCTAACGATCTTGGGGGAGGGATTTGCCGAGGGAGTTTGAGACTGGTATATATAGTTCCGGCAACTCCTCTTGACACAAGGGACTGGTCACTAATTTGGTCTCGCAGTGTATATTCGTTTTCCGGACCGTTAATGGTGCACCAGCTATATCGGGTGCTTGTTATTATCGAATCTTTATTCCACAAGCACTATAAGTGTTTGCGGAAGTGCTTGGTCTAATAACAAGCACCCAACATATTTCACTTATCCGTTGGCAGGCTTCTCTCTTGGTAGTGATGGGCGATGCTAGGGATGGTAGAATGGATTCTTTTGCCTTATTTATTGGTGTTATATCGCCTAGCATGCCTAAGTACAGTTGTTGTAAAGTTAATTAGTGTTTGTAGGTTAGGTCTCACCACGTGCACTTAAGACACTATAAAACTGTACTTTAAGGTGCACCACTAGGTTGCCTTCACTTCTACAACTGCAGGACACTCTTATGTATTATGTATCCTGCAGTTTCCAGCGGGGTCCGCGGCGCGAAAGTGATGAAATCGGGTCAAATTCGCGGAGCGACGCACACACGTGCTTCTCCCTCATTGACGGCGTAAGAGAGTCCTAACCTAATGTTGGTAATGCGGTGATATACCAGTTTATTATTTTCACATAGCATGAAGTCTGAGACCCCTTGCAACCAAATCATTGCCAGCCCCACCCCCCTCCACACCTATATACATATATATTGTCAATACAACAATTCTTTCACTTTTGAAACTCACCACCCCCCAATTTCATCCTTACCCAAAAAAATGAAGTCAAGTTGATTGACTCAGTACTTCCCACACATTACGCTGATACCAGTTTATTATTTTCCCATAGCATGAAGCTTTAGTCTAAGATCCCTTGCAACCAAATAATCGCCAGAACCCCCTCCCCCTAAAATTGTCTTATGCCGCTAGGTCTTTCCCTGACAGGTCAATGGACAGCCTATTATCGATACTAAAAACTTCTCAGTTTTACAACCCCCCACCCCCCAACCACCTCACTTTCACCCCAACCCAAAAAACTGGTAGGAAATGATCAGGAACCCCTAAAACATCTAAAAACCGACTTTGAGTTGCTTTCATACTTGTCGCGTTCTTTGATTATTGCTACGCTGCCACTGACAGGATTTTTAACAAACATACGCGTTTTCTATTCTCACCACGGTAACAATATACTGTGTCAAAATTTCATTAGAATCAATTTAATAGTGTCCACGTTACAAAATACAAAACGATTTAAACCAATAAATTCTCGTATAGTATACAGAAAATTCTAAGTCCCTTAGTTTGCGTGATAGGCTAGGCAATGTTCGGATGGACCTAAAAAGGTGATTTGTGTCGCTAGATCTTCTTAGTGGACAGCCTATTATGCGTACAAGACATTTTTTTAACTTTTCAACCCCCAACCCCCCAACCACCCCAATTTCACCCCCATCCAAAAAATTGCAGAAAATGATCAGGAACCTCTAAAACGCTTAAAAACGAAGTTTGAGTTGTTTTTATATTTTTAGTTTTTTTATTGTTTCTGCGCCGCCACTGGCACGATTTATAAAAACCATACGCATTTTTCATCCTCGCCACGGTAGTAATACTGTGTCAAAATTCCATTAAAATCAATTGAACAGTTTCGTCGTTACATAATATAGAACGATCTAAAGCAATACTCGTATGTATATACATCGGAAAAAATTCTAAGTCCTTTAGTTTCTGTAATAGGCATAAGGCAATGTTCGGATAGACCTAAAAAAGTTATTTATGTCGCTAGGTCTTCCTTCACAGGTCAGTGGGTAGTCTATTTCGAATACAACAAATTTTTCAATTTTACAACCCCCCACCCCCCAACCACCCCAATTTCACCCCCACCCAAAAAAAAGTAGAAAATGATCAGGGACCCCTAAAACGCCTAAAAACGAAGTTTCAGCAATATTTAAATTTTTTTGTTTTTTGCTAATTACTCCGCCGCCTATGGACCGATTTTCAAAATTATAGGAACATTACCTACTACGACCCCGCAGCATACCGCTGCCCAAATTTCATCTCGATCCATGCAGCGGTTGCTGAGATTACGAGGGTAGAAAAACGCGACAGACAGACAGACAGACCGACAGACAGACCGACAGACAGACCGACGGAAATGAGTGACGTGGATTTTCGTTATGTACACATCATAAAACGCCCAAAAAGTGTATTATCTCAAAATCGAAAATTTTCGCGATCACAATACTCCCCTCACCTATCGGTGTGGGAAGTAAAATGTAAAAAATGATCAGGAACGCCTAAAATATCTAAAAACGAAGTTTGAGCTGTTTTCATATTTTTAGTTTTTTGATTATTGCTACGCTGCCACTGACATGATTTCTAACAGCCATACGCGTTTTATCTTCACCACGGTAATAATGTATTGTGGCAAAATTTAATTAAAATCAATTTAATAGTTTCCACGTTATAAAATACAAACCGATCTAAAGCAATAAATACTCGTATATACAGGATGACCTAATAAGAATGGACGCCGACAATATATCGGTAACCGTTAATCGTAGAACTTCGAGCAAAAAATATTATTAGGTAAATCGGCTAGGAGAAATCGCTGGAAATTATTTTCTAGTTCCGCAATTAGCCGCTATGTTGACATCATGGGCACGCATATTTTTTCATTATTTAACCAGAAAAAAAAAGTAAATTCGAATTTTTGTTGAATAGTGTATAAAGAAATCGGATCCCAGCACTCCGTCAAAGTCACTATCGAAAGGCTCTATCAGCAAAAACCCGTGTCATACTTCTATACCATTATTATTTACTTGCAACTTAATACTCACGCAACCTTGCGAAACTGTTGACCCTAAAATTCCGTGTATTCTAACGTGAGTGGAGTAACCCAAATTTTCAAGTTCATTAACACATATAAAAAAATACCTATGTCTAATGTACTCCGATTTAAACCTAAGATTCTCTCTATTTTCATAGTCTCTAAAAAAATAATAATTTGTGATCATGTCGACCTCAATATAAAAGTTCTCCATATATACTTCTTATCTAATCTAATTACCTTACTATTAACACTTCTGTCACTGTTACTTCCTCACTATACTGTCTTTCTCCAAAAGTCTGTAAAACTTTCGAGCTTCCTCCAATAGGTGTAAGAAGTTGTCTGATTCTGACAACCCTCTATCATCGCCTCCATTTTCGGTATTCTCCTTCGGTAGCAGGAGCCAAATCCAGCAGTGGCTAACATGTTCAGGACTAAAGCTCCTCTCGCTAGCCAGTTGGATGGACACTGCATCATTTGACCATTATTTACGGCTTCGGACTACACTAACCTCGTGCTTGATTGAATAGCTTTTTTCTTCTTCTCTTTTTCCTCATTTTGGCTCTTGATTTTACTCCTGTATTTGGCTTGGACTTAGTTCTTCGACAGATTGAATGGACATATCAGGACTTAAAAAATTCACTACTTCATGTCCCTTATTAATATTTCTTGAGCTTACCATGTTTTTCGGCAGGGTCGCCTTGTAGTATATCAATACCAATTGATGTACTATATCTTCCCCTAGTACACACTGCTCCAACTGAGGGCTTACGGGAGCCCTGAGTAAAACCACTTCATACTCGTAACGTGATGTATATTGATCTTACTTGTTACAAACTACAGATGTCTCTTATATCTAACCCACATCCTATTGACCTCACTCTGTTTATAAACAATCTTATCTAAACATATAGTCGAGCGATTTCGAGGCTCTATCGTGCCGTTTATTTTTTTTGGCGTATAACAGACATAGTATGTTTTGTTTATTATATTTTTAGGCATATAAAATCGCATTTTACGACATTTTTTTGTGGTCTGGAACAATTTGAATGGCAAATAACTGTAAATAATTGCGCTCTAAAAGAAGTGTACTTTGTTTTGTTCCCACGCCCATATCTTCAAAAGTAATAAAGCTACTGAAATCATTTTTTTTGTATCTTCAAGGTGATATCAGAGCGCTTCAAACATTGGTTAATGTGATCACAAAATCGTCATTTTTTTAGCGTAAAAAATCACGAAAGTTAAAAAATGTAGATTTATGCATCAAAATTTTCACCAAGCGAGAAACTTTTTTATTTCTGAAAATTTTGATATACATACAGCGAAGCAAATTAAGCTTACATTCCAGAGGAGTTTTTAAAACAATACGTTCAGCAGCAAAGTATACCGTTTGGCGACAGGGATTTTTTAATCGGCGCGCTAACCTAGATTTTGGCAGCCGAGATAGGACCTGACACCGGCGCAGGCGGGGCGGGGCGTATCAGTATCGCCTGTTGGCCTGTTACGAAAGTTTAGATTCAAATAAACCATCAGCTTGTGTTTTCTATAGATTTGGCCAAAGCCTTTGACACGGTCGATCATACGGAAGTATTAGTAACTTTACAAAATTTGGGTTTTCGAGGATGAACTATAAAGAGTTATTTGAGTGGAAGGCGACAATGTGTAAACATAAATAATAGCCGAAGCGAATATAAAGACGTAAAATATGGTATACCGCAGGGGATAGTCTTAGGGCCCATGCTGTTTAATTTGTATATTAACGACCTGTTTACACTGAATAGAACTGGAAAAATAATTGGTTTTGCGGACGACACGGCTGTTTTTTATAGTGCAAATACCTGGGGGATTTTAAAAATATAGTGGAAAAGGACTTCAAGACTATATTAAATTTTTTCTCTCTAACAAAATTTTAACTGTCAATTATCAGAAAACAAACGCTATGACGTACTCCTGTGATAAAAGATGCTCCCCTAGCTTTAATCAGATAGAAATTCAAAGGCCAACAGAAAAAATAGGAATTAAATCAGTTGAAAAAGCTAAATATCTAGGCATCATTATTGACAGGCACATGAAGTGGAATTATCACGTGGAGGATTTAGTGAAGAGATTGAGAAGTTTGATCAGAAAGTTGAAATTTTGTAAGGACATTTTGGATAAAAAACAATTAATAATAATGTATTTTGCACTAGTTCAGTCCATACTCAGCTATGGAATTCTGGCATGGGGAGCAGTGTTGAACTGCTATTATAAAAAAATAGAAATTGCCCAAAAGTGGATATTGAAGTTAATTCTAAATAAACATATGTCATATTCAACCGAAAACTTATACAAAGAGTCAAAGCTACTTGACTGTAGGCAGTTATATTTCAGCAGTGTTGTTGTTTGTAGTCAAGTCTGTGGTCTAGTGGTAACAGTGGTGTGATTGACTATCGGAGCAAGTATTTACGCGTTTTCATTGTGCAGTATTTATAGGCTCGTAATAGGACAATGCAGTATATAATTTGCAAAAAAAGTGTGCAGGAGGCTGATAAATCTGTAGTACATAAACCTAGGATACAGGGTTTCCTGTCGTTACTGAACAGTGCAGAACAGAGACAGGATGATATCTCAAAAAAATTATGTCTAGGAAAAAATCCATTTTGAGTGGCGAATACAAAGTAAAATATCATATAGACTGCCAAAAATCATATACAAGTTCTGTGAATGTTCAGAATCTTCAACAGTCAGCTAACGCAGCCGGTCCCTCAAATTACGCCAAAACTAGGATTAGGTCATGCGGTTTTGATGTTAGAACAATGTGCCTTATTTATAACACTAGAGGGACAAAGAAAAAGAAAAGTTTGGTGTCCGTTCAAACAGGTAATACAAAATAATACTTTTTATTCATTTCTGGTAGGCACGAAAATGTATTTAAAAAATTCTGACATCATATTTTATATTACTTTTTCCGTACTTTTCAGGCAGCGGAAAAGCTACTTATAATAAAATTATAAATGCTGCGACAGAAAGGCACGATATAGATATGATATCTAAGCTGAGTGGCTATGAAGATGTATTTGGTTTTGATGTGAAGTACCACAAATCATGTTATAGTCAATACATATCGAAAAGAAACATAAACTCCCAGAAGAAGACCCAGAACTCGAACATTAATTTACCTAGGTACAGATAATTCGATTGAAAGTGACTTCTCAGTTAGTACAGACAGTGATATTGAGGACAATATTTTATTTCCTAGAGAAATATCGGAAATGCAAATCTTATTAAAAGCTGCTGCCATAATACGTAGTGCGATGACTTCATTCGAACCAAAAGATGGATTTCCATCACCAGACGGTATTAATACAAGGGAATTCCAAAGTGAGGTTCCATATATTTTACTGGTATTTGTGTCATGGCTTATAGATGCAAAACTGTTTGCAAAGGTAAGGGCTAGTAAAATATTCGATTGCTTATTCTAAATTCTTTATATTATATTCTTCCAGGCACAAAATGAACAGACTAATGAGTTGGCGACAATTCCAAGCAATATTATTTTGGGCCAACAAATCCCATAGAAAGAATTCTTTTCACGTCGACTTGGGGTTACATTTCTTACATTCCTAGCAAACATATTCTAGATGCACTGTCTAAACTTGGATTAACTTGTTCTTATAACGATGTCCGACAAATAGCTACATCATTAGCAAAACAAGAAATCGATGACAATGAAGAATTATACGTACCTAAATGTTTGGAGCAGGTAACAGCTGAAAAACAAAATTTTATTCGAGCTAATATTGACAATTTCGATATGAATGAAGAAACTCTTGATGGAAAAAATACAACGCATGTTATGGCTATGGTTGTATTTCAAGAAAAACAGTCAGTACAGTCAACTAGAGAAAGGCTCAAAGGTTCGCTAGCTTTAAGCGAGGAAGAAACTGGTATAAGTTTGTAGCGAATTAAAAGATATAATAAGACGGCAACCCGACCTACACCACTTCAACTAGCGCTACCAACAATAAAACACGAAAAATCAGATTTCTACAAAAACATGAATTTTTCTTGGCGATTGCTAAAGTTCTTCCAAAGAGAGTATTCTTTTCTGGGGTGGAGTGATTTTCAAAACATTTTCTCAACAAACAATATTCTAATTTCAACAATCGCATATCTTCCATTTTTAAATGCCCCCCCCCCATCCCCCCTATGGATTATGATACAATATTTACAGTAATGGTAAGGCTGGTGCAGCTAGCTGCAAAACTAAATCAAACTACTGATTTGGCGATTTACTCCAAGGCACGCGAAATACTATGGAACAATCCTCCAGAATTATCTGGCAAAGTAATACACAGTATACATTTGCCTACCTCTTAGAATTTCGTAAAGGACCTTTATGCTGAAACTACAGTAATTTTGAAACGCGCACACGTCAATGCTCGACGCGTTTGAATGATTGTGATTGTCAGCAGTTGTAGGCGACGCGACGGCGGGTGTTAATGTTCTCACTTTAAAAATTCACATAGCATATACCGTATCTCCTACGTGAAAAACTGTAAACATAAAAACTTTCTATATATATTAGCTTCACTTTGTTCGCTGCATGTATATGGAAATTTTCATGAATAAAAATTTTTCTCGATTGCTTAAAAATACTTTACCAAAAATGACATGGTTATTGTTTTTATGTTTGCAAAATTTTTTGGACATAATTTTCGTTTTCGGATATGATAAGCTTCGAGGTGCTATTTCATCTGGTTGAATTATGAAAAAAATCATCTTGATATCTTTCATAGTTATAGCGGTGGAAATGCTTAAAAATATATTTTCAGAAAAATGAGATTTTTTATGTTTTTTTGCTATAGAAAAGCTCCAGACCGCTAAAAAATGTCGTAAATATCGATTTCATATAGACAATTATGTTGCTAAAGTATCGCACATGGTCTGATTTGGTTATACGCCAACTTTTTTTTTCTCGAAAACTAAGTGAGTTAGCTCGCGCAAATCGCTCCACTAATATATGTACATAATTATTTTCCCATGTCTCACGTACGGACCTAGTAACCTCCTTACAAAGTGGAGCAATGATGAAATAAAAGAAAAACTAATGAGATTAATACAAAATGATAAGCTTATATTGTACCGTTCAGAAAATGGGAACTAAACGAAGTTCCATCGATTACAAAAGATGCGGAACGAATTAGAGGAAGCAAAGAGCGCTTCAAATGCTCCCATGGCAGATCTGGCCACCGCAGGCATCGGTCTAAGTGGCGACGTGCTATGCAAATTCCTCGACGCGTGGATAGAGAACCAATTTCCTTCTTCCTCCCGTCGTTCGAGGAATACCAACAGATAAGACAAGTACGGCAGTTGAAAGGCCATGATATGTGATTGTATTTCTTCAAACAGATAAACAAGATAACCTAAGTGCTGACCCGACGCTATTTTATCATGTTAATATCCATAACATTAGATTATCACTAAACGGTGAATACTGGCCAAATGAACGTGCACAACTAGATTTTTCAGGAAATCATTTTGCCGAAGCTAGCATACTGGCTATATCGAATACCACGATATGAGCGATATCCTGAAGATGTACCTGTTAAATATTGTCGATCTTGTTTATGTAAGTGGTAGCCAAGAAGGCAAAGTTTTTAGAACAAAAGTATGAATCAGCCACAACAACACGATGCTCGAACCACGATTTTGTGTAATACGCATGTGCGCAGAGAAATGTCAACATTTTGCATGATTGGTTGTACAATACAATATTACCTAGGGTAAACTACCCATTTGTTGGCACTTTAAGAACACTTTTTTATTCAAAGGAAGATTAAGAAGCTTAACATGCCTAACATTTATGTATATCAGTGGATGGCCCAAAGACTGAAGTTTGCAGGCAAGAACATTTTTTTCAAAATAAGTCGCTTAATATTTAGTTGAAAATAAAAAATGTTAGATATTACTACATTCTAATTGTTGGCATGCCTTATTTCCAAATGTTGGCACCCCTTTGAAGTTAACAAGATATGTTTATATAATACGATTTATTGTGATTTTGTGGAGAAATACAAATATATTCGAATATACTATTTTTTTTATTTTGGCGGCATCAACATCTAAGGTTACTAGCCGCATACAATTTCACACCACAGGGATAGATCTGGGTGTCTTGAAAACGAAAGGGGCTAAAACATAATAAATATTAATAATATATATAAACATACACACATATACAGGGTGTCCATTTAGTGTGTAATTCTTCGATATCCCGCAGGATATACCTGATAGAAGAAAATGTCAAATACAAAAGTTATTTGGTTACTTAAAACGCATATTTTAAAAATATTTTAAAATATACAGGGTGTTGCGGGAGAGTAGGATAGTGATCAACTTGATTTTTTTTATATAGAACTATAACTTTTTTTTAATTTCTTCTAGTTTCCATCATTGATATCTATTTAACTGTAAAATATTTTTGGGATCGGTTGCGACGTTGCCAAGTTATAATTTATTTTCTATTTTTTTTTTGTTTCAGCGGCATTAACTGCTATGGTTATTAGCCGCAGTCGTGGTGTTTATATATTATTGTGGTGACTACTAGTCATTATATTGCGGGCAGTGTATTTATTTGTATCAGAAATATTATGACCTTCTTCCATTCTTCTGTGAGGAGGGTTTTTATATTCCGGGACATGCGTAGTTCGAGACGAGTATCACTATGCAGCTGGCATTCAATCAGGAGGTGTTCTACAGTCAGTCTTACATTACAAACTGCACACCTGGGTCTTAAGTCACCGGATAGTAGATACGAGTGTGTCAGTTTGCAATGACCGATGCGGAGACGGCATAGCACTGACTGTTGTCTACGATTAAGACTCCTAGGGTAGCTCCATTTGTCTACGTTTGGCTGAATAGTCCTTAAGTGCCCATCATCATCATCATCAAAACGTACGCTTATGGTTTCCGAGTTAGAAGTCTTATTTGACCGCTCCTGAATTTTGACTAATATTTCGAGTATCAATGTGAATTAATTTGTGAGTGTGCATTCCATAGTTGGACTAGGCTGTGTACCTATTGGGTAAGAATTTTCCTGCTCATATCTCACACCGTTTACGTGAAATTAGCAGTAATTTGGTACTGCAACCAAAACAAGTAAGAATAAAAACGATAAATTACACATTCTTGAGATCCAGTGGTGTAACGTTCAGCCATGCCACCCAACTTGATTTGCTCTTGTTGCAACAAATCTTATAAATCCAGCCTGATGGTTAAATGCTCCGTGTGTTCGAAAGTATTCAGACATCTTTGTGTCAGTATATCAGCAGACCAGCTTAATCTGTTTATCAATGAGGATAATGGATTTGATTGGTCCTGCATGAACTGTAGGAAGATGGGCCATGAATTGAAGGATCTGAAATCTCTCATACTTAAACTTCAATCGGAAATCCAAGATTTGAAAAGTGAAAGTCTAAATCGGAGTTCTTCTCAAAGTGCGTTTGACTTTGAACAAGTCATCCAGGAGATTAATGAGCGCAACAAGCGCAAAAGGAATCTTATTTTGTATGGTTTGCCGGAGCAAGACCAGCGACTATCGCCAGAGATGCGGGCTGACAAAGATGGGAGTGAGGCTCGGAATATTATTTCTGCTATGGATCAGGCTCTTGTAACTGATACGAGTAATTTCAAGCCAGTTAGACTAGGTCGCTACGAGGATACTAAAGTTCGTCCAGTAAGAATAACCCTTCAGCATGATAACGACGTATTTTTGGCGATGAAAAACGTCAGGGCCCTGAAAAATGGCAAATATAGGAATATTTCTGTGTCTTTCGATCGTACTCTGAGGCAACGGCAGTATTACAAGGAAGTGAAGGCTGAATTGGATTCAAAAAATGCCAGTGGTACTGAGAAGTTTAAAATCAAGCACGTTGATGGAATACCTAAAATTGTACCGGTGATGTTAAACTAACTGCGTCCAACAGCTTTGCTAGTTCAAATTTACCTAGTCTGCAGTGTTATTACCAAAACGTTCGGGGATTAAACAGCAAGGTTGATGTGTTCTCTTCAGGTGTTTGTGATTGCGAGTTTGACTTAGTAGCTTTAACAGAAACATGGTTGAGTGAGAGTGTCTCGAGTTCGGAATTATTCCCTGACTCATATGTTGTTCACAGAAAAGACCGTAAATTTGCAATAGTAGACAAAGAGTGTGGTGGAGGTGTGCTTGTGGCACACAAAGAATGTATCAAGTCTGAAGTTGTAGATGTTTCGGCATTTGATGCGAATTTCCCTCTAATTGATCTCTTAATATTAAGATGTCATGTAGCATATAAGAGCTTTTTTGTAGTGACTGTTTACATACCAGACAAAATTGCTGTTGATGATTTTGAATGTTTTCTCGATGCAATTGAACAACTTGACTACTTACATGATGGCAATCCAATTTTCTTTGGCGATTTCAATATTCCCCAGTTTGTAAATAATAATCTTCTTGACGCTAAAACGCGTAGTCTTGCAAATTTCTTAGACGTCTTCAGTTATAAACAATCGAATGGGATACTTAATCATTTAGGTAGACTATTGGATCTAATAATTTCAAGTTTTTCTTGTGAAGTCACACGTGACCCACATCCACTTGTACCAGAGGACAATCACCACCCAGCCTTATTAGTGTGTTTGAATGAGTTGTTTGTCAAAGAGCCTACATTCCGATTTAGTCAAAATAGTAAAACTTACAACTACAGAAAAGCTAATTTCCTCGATTTATATTCAGAGCTACTTGAGTTTGACTGGAACACTTTGTTTATTTCAACTGATGTTAATTATATAGTAGATAATTTTTACAGTAACGTTTTCAATATCTTTGACAAACATATACCTTTGTACAGAAACTATAGACGTAGATATCCTCCTTGGTTCAATGCCCAAATTATTAAGAATATCAAACTAAAAGCCAAATACAGAAGTAAATACAATAGATTTGGTCGTAACTCTGATCTGAGTGAATTTCGTCGTTTACGGAAACTAATAAAATGTCAGATTAAACTAGGTTATGATCAATATATTGAAAATGTTCAGAGTTCATTATCAAGAAATCCTAGAGCTTCTTGGTCATATGTAAACTCTAAGAATAATACCACCAGAATTCCTGGAGCAATGAAATTCCATAATACTACCCTTGATCAACCCCAAGACATAGTGAATGCTTTTGCTGATTTTTTTAGCAGTGTTTACATAATTCCTGGAGAGACTAGTGATGATGGCCATAAACATAGCAATTTAAATGTTCATTTTTCTCCTGTTGAAGAGAGTGAGGTAGCAAGTGCAATTAAAATGCTAAAAGATAAGATGACATCGGGTCCGGATGGTATACCATCTTTTCTAGTGCGTGACTGTGGGGAAGCGTTTGTTGGCGTTCTGACAAAAATTTTCAATCTTTGCATTGTATCGAAAAAGTTCCCAGAGATATGGAAGGTTGCGAAAGTCTGTCCTGTCTTTAAAAATGGAGATAAGATGAACATTGAAAATTACAGGCCAATTTCAATATTATCTATCTTTTCGAAAGTCTTTGAAATTGTCTTATATAATCGGATATATAGCAGTATTAGTGGACAGCTCTCATTATTTCAGCACGGATTTATTGCTAATCGATCAACGGTCACTAATCTGTTTATAATAACACAATATATTTGTGAAGCTATGGATCAAAATCAACAAGTTGATGTGATATACACAGATTTTTCGAAGGCTTTCGATAGGATTGACCATACCATCTTACTTAACAAGCTGAGCTCTATGGGATTCTCTGATGACGCAAAAGAATTACTTCGGTCGTATTTGCATGATCGTAAGCAGTTTGTTACATATAACGGACATCGTTCTGAGACTTATATTGCGCCATCAGGAGTACCCCAGGGATCTAATTTGGGACCATTACTTTTTTTGATATTTATCAATGACCTGTGTAACATGATGGAATGTGAACGCCTTTGCTTTGCAGATGATCTAAAGATATACTCTAGAATTAATAACGTTACTGACTGCATTAATCTGCAAGCTCAGCTGAATGTTATTCAGTCATGGTGTGTTTCAAACAAGCTTCAGCTTAATGTAAATAAATGTAAAGTTGTTAGCTATACAAGGAAGAAGATTTGCTGTGAATACCCGTATTCTGTTGGGGATTTTGTTTTAGAAAGGTGCTCATCTATTAGTGATTTAGGTATTATTTTTGATTGTAAGCTAACTTTTAGCACCCATATTTCTATGAAAGTTTCTGAGGCATTGAAAACCTACGGTTTTATAGTTAGAACTTGTAGAAACTTCCATGATATTAAATCTATGAAAATTTTGTATTTCGCGTATGTTAGATCTAAGCTGGAATATGGTAGTATCATATGGAATCCATTCTATAACTGCTATAATGTCATAATCGAAAGGGTTCAACGCAGATTCCTAAAATTCGTTTGCTTCAAGATTGATGGCACTTATCCGGAGAGAGGTATCAGTAATGAGGAATTATGTGGCCGTTTAGACATCCTAACATTGAGGCAGAGAAGGGCTTGTTCTTCGATGATTTTCGCTTTCAAGCTGATTAATAATTTGATTGACTGTCCTTCTCTCCTGGAACAAATTGAATTTTATGTGCCATCATTCGCATCACGGAACCATATGATTTTTAAGCCGCCTAGAGCCAGAACGAACATCTTGCTCAAATCTCCTTTAGTTGTTATGTATTCACATTGGAATCGAATTGGAAGCTCATGTGATATTTTTTCAACTACAATTAGAAACATCACAACGGTAGCGTCTAATTCTCTTGATTACTGAGGAGTTTGTTGTCAGTAATATTATTATTTTTACGTTTTTGTTATTGTATTTCTTGTTTTGATTTCATTAAAATTGTCCTATAAATGGAAGCCTGTTGGACAATAAAGCTATTATTATTATTGTGTTTTTTCAAGCTTCTCTCGCATGACTGCGGTGACGACAAATGTTGACGGGCTAGGCCAAGTCAACACCTGAACTATTACTGATCTGAATTTAGGAAAGATCGTACTATATTACAGGTCTTAAGGATTACAGACTTTTGGAATATTTTATGTAAACTTTCGTCCAGGCCTAACTGCTGTAGGTGTTGCGTAAATGTGTTCGGTGTGAGGCCTGAGACCGACATAATGAAGGGGACAATAATAACTTTATCTTGTTTCCAAATTCGCTTCACTTCTATGGCAGGGTCAGTGTATTTAGATATTTTCCCAGCGTAGGTGTTTTGAACATTCACATCATTGGGAATAGCAACATCTATTAAGTAGGTAACTTTGTCTGCCTTTATCTGAAATACTATATCTGGTCTGTTTGCATTGACGGTTTTATCTGTGTGTATTTCAACATCCCAGTATAGTTTGTAGTGATCGTTTTCGAGTACTGTATTATTATTATTATTATCCTGATTTTCCAAGTTTCTCTCGCATGACTGCGGTAGCAACAGGTGTTGACGGGCTGTGCCAAGTCAGCACCTGGATGGTGATTCTAATTCGCCAAGCGAGGGTCGCTTGAGGCTACCCTTGACTAAATTAACAATTGCCGTCGGTTCCACCAATGGGAGCTAAGTATTTGCGTGCAACAATTAATGCTTTGGCGAGGGTCGCCTCATTTTTGTCAAGGGTCGACAAGATTCAAGCGACCCTCGCTTGATATGAGACAAGGACGGGAGATATGCCGTCTTTTTATTTTGGCATACGACGAAAACTTCAAATGGCGCGCAAAGTGCAAATGTAAGGTTATGAAATCGGGTTTTGTACCTTAGATCTTTTGATTTGCGTACCTTGCGTACATGATTTCTTGATCTTGTGCATAGATTATACCCATATTGTGTTCATTTTTCATTTGTGAGATACCTATTAGTGGTTTTGCAAGTATGGCATTGCCTTTTATACATTTGCAAATTGTTGATGAGTTGCAAAGGGCGGAAGAACGGGATCGATCTCGATGACTTCGGAGGATGATCAGAGATGCTCAAGATCAACTTTCCATCCCGCATTGAGCATTTAAAGACAATTTTCCCCCAATTTACGCCTATCTAAAGATGCTTGTCGGTATTTGGTGGATACATTCATGAGAAGGAGAACTTATGAAAACCGAATTCCTGTAGCATTCAAGGTAAATGGTAGATTTAACAACCTTGTACAGTTTGCTGATTATAATTTTGTAGGTGCTTGGAGCGTTACATTTTTTTAGTTTTGGTAGCTATCAACGAAGTATAGCTGGTAATAGCGTGTCCTGCATGAGCCAGACAATGAGTAGATCAATAAAGGAGGTCTGTGATACAATACTCAGGCATGTTATGAAAACTTGGGTACCTTATCCTAGGCATGACCAAGAAAAGGAAGCCAATAAGCAACAGTAATACCCACATTGAATAATGTAAAATAAATTATATTACAAAAGGTTAATTTCAGATTTACCAATCGTCATCATCAGATGCCCAAAGTTATAGGAATTGTAAATGGGACACAAGTAGCTATAATGATGACAGAAAAGGTTACCATAGTCTGAATTGCCAAATTGTGAGTCAAAATCATGAATATTTGATAGAATCCACAAATAGAATCATTAAATTTCCTGTTTTCAGATATGTGATGCAAATATGAAAATATTGAATGTTGTTGCTAAATGGCCAGGCAGCAGGTATGATGCATATATATGTGGCACCAAAGCAATATTGGAAGAATAATGGCTACAATGCAGAACAGAATAGTAAGATTATGGGTAAGTGAAATAAACAAAAAAATTATAATTACTATTATTAAAATTGTGATTAGTATTGTTGACAGGCATCTGGATAAAGCCAGACATAGGTAGGCTTTTTTATTGTGTGTTTAACCAAAATAAACAGCGCCTGGCTTTTGTTAGGCTTTTTACATTTCACATTTGATTAATAATAAAATACCTATACCTAAGACTAATATGCCATTCGATTTAATTTATTTTTTCACTAGAATTTAACAAGATTTATGAATAATGAAAAAAGCTAGATTACATTTTTTTGTTGTACCTATTAGTACTGAGACAAAATCTAGAATGTCCAGCTTTTCTAACCAAACTCACTGGTCTGTCTGGCGATTAGGTTTGGTGATCTGACAACCCTAGTGATAAGAGCAGTTGGTGGCTAAAACTGCTCCAGGTTTGTCCTTCTTTTGCATGTTACACACTATTGCTACAGTTAAAATGTCACACTGTTGAAATATACAGTTTGTGCCAGATTATCACAGTGGTGCGATGGATGATGAATGCTAACTTGAAATGGTGGACCATTCTGTTGCTGATAGAAGCCAATTCATTATCAACCTTGTTTTTATTTGTTTATTGAAGGTGTAGTGACTATAACTTTGCAAGCTATTCCATGAATATACAGAGAGTTTGCTTAAAAAGTTTTCCTTGGTAGGGTTAAACTACTTTCTTGGGCAAGTGTTAGAGCCTGACCCCTAAGAGTTGCATTATTACTAATGGGTAATATTTCCAAAGAGTGGAGTAGTGGTGACTCATGTTTTAGTATATAACAATAAGATCCCCTCTTTGTCCTCTCTCCATAAGGGACGTGAGATTGATATGCCTGCAGATTTGGCAAAGACTTGCCAAACAAGAAATTCTGATGGAAACAAGACTGTTTCCATCAGAATTTTTCATAATTCTTTTTTTTTTCTTTAGGTGATTCTGGGTATCCCTGCCTACCTTGGCTGATGACGTCTATCAAAAATCCAGCATTTCATGAGGAGCAGGCTTACAACACAAGATTTGTAAGATGTAGGAGTACAGTAGAGCAATGTATTGGTTTGTTGAAAGGGCGATTCTGGTGCCTCTTGAAGCATAGAACCGTGCATTACATGCCACTAACTGCAGTAAAAATCATAATGGCATGTGCTGTAATACACAACATTGCACTGCAGTATAATGTTGAAAATCCACCAGAGATTCTGGATAATATAGATTTGGAACCAGTGCCACCACCTCTGCTTCCTAATGCTGATATGATGTTGAGGTAGCAAGGACAACAGGCAAAACTCCAGTATGTTCAAAGATACTTTTGAACATATTAAAGATATTGCCAATTATTGTAATTTATTTTGTTGTTGTCTCTTACTAATCAACACCATTGCTCTGGCTAATAAAAAACCACATTCACCGATATTATAAGAAGTAGTTAATGTATTATCATTTGATAGGTATTAATTTTTTAAAGTACCAAGAAAAGCATGTCAGGTAATACATAATTTGGCTAAAGCCAGTTTGAAGAGTTAAAAAAAAATAATTTAGTAACCTTAGCTGAATTTTCAACATCTGGACAGCTTCAAAAATTATACAAAAAATCAAAAATATAACTCTAGAGCTCTACCACGTTAACATATTCATAAATTGTCAGGATTTGATTACTTGAGTACTTATCTGATATCTTTTTTTAGATCAAATTTAATTATTTGTAATGCAGTATAATTTTTCTGTGGCAAAGACTTCCACAAAATAACTAACCTTTTTAATTCCAATGAATGTGGTTTGATTTAATGGTGAGTTACAAATGATATTTCAAAACTATTTATTACATTTCCTACATTATAGCAATAGCCTGTGTAGTTATATACTGATAGAAACACAGTGATGATATATCTAAAAAATTGGTTTAGCAAGATCCTTGGGCATAGTCCTTCAAGGATATTTCTGTGGTTTAAAGAAGGAATTTATTTATTTATTGGTAGATCTTACAAACACAAATTTCACAGTAGTTACAAGTAAGAGTGCTTATCACTATATACATTAAAAACATCTTACTAAACAAAACCATCAAACTAGTTACTAAATCACAGACAAAAACTGACTACCTTTGGAATATCAACTCAAGGTGTGGTTTATCATATAATATTCCTTTGCACTGGAGCTAAAGAAGTCCAAATAACTAAGTTTTAATAATAGTGTTACAGTGAGAGAAAGAACAGCAGGCATGATGCCAGTATGTTCAAAGATACTCTTGATCTATTGAAGATATTGCCGATTAATATAATTTATTTTGTGCTTGTCTCTCACTAATCAACGCAATTGCTTTGGCTAAGAAGAAAAACCACATTCACTGATATTATAAGAATTGTTAAATGTGTGATCAATTGATAGATATTAAAATTTTCAAAGTACAAGGAAAAGCATGTCAGATAATACATACCTTGCTATAGCCAAACTTGGAAAGGAGTTTTTAAAGAAAATTTGCAAACTTTATCTGGATTTTCAACATACAGACAGTTTCAAATATTATACCAAAAATCAGAAATATAACTCTAGAACTCCACTGTGTTATAATTAACCAAATCATAAATTGTCAGGCATTGATTACTCGAGTACTTATGTGATATTTTTTTTAGATCAAATTTAATGATTTGTAATACAGTGTAATTTTTACTGTGGTAAAGACTGCCTCAAAATTACTAACCTTTTTAATTTCAATGAATGTGGTTGGATTTAATGAGTTACGAATGATTGTTGCAGTTCCTACATTATAGTAATAGCATTGATTAACCCTATACAATATGTTAATCAATGGTAATAGTCTGATGTGTATATTATATGCTGATAGAAACACAGTGATGCTACATCGAAAAAATTGGTTTAGCAAGGTCCTTGGACACAGTTCTACATGGATATATCTGTAGGAATTTATTCATTTATTGGTAGATCTTACAGCCACAAATTTCACGGTAGTTACTAGTTGCTTATCACTACATACTACATTAAAAACATCTTAGTCACTAAAACATTAAACTAGTTCTTCAATCACAGACAAAAACTGACTACCTTATGGGATATCATCTCAAGGTGTGGTTGATCATAATATATTCCTTTGCTCTGGAGTTAAAGAAGTCCAGATTACTAATGCTACTATAAAGTCTATAGGAGACATATTAGAAGGCCTAGAAAAATTTGGTCACAGCTGTTCAGTGTACTATAGATAAAATTGCATAGGGACAATATACAAAGGCAATGCATACTTCACCTATGAGATAAGGTCTGCATATTGAAAATATTATTGGTTATTGTTGTTTTAGTAGGCATTGGGTAAGAATATAAAATATTCTTTTAAGATATAATTATGAAACCTTATATTATTATGATTTTCCAAGTTTCTCTCGCATGACTGTGGTAGTAACAAATGTTGACGGGCTGTGTCAAGTCAACACCTGAACTATTACTGATCTGAATATATTATTATTATCATTATTATATTATAAACATTATTATAATAGGTTTTCTTTTTGCTCAACAACTTCTTTAATTTGCGTGAATAATTTATAATGAAATTTCTGACAATGTAAGAACCAAAAGTTCAATATCAAGTTTTAAAAGAGCCTCAAAGTATGAGATCCTGTCGAGTATGTAACTCAGTTTTCACTCGGTTATTCATAGTCAATTTAGGACATTCAACTGATTTGTATTTTGTATTATGTAGAGTATTATTTATGGGCACGAGTAAACTAGTTATAAGGATTTGATCATTTTGTAACTATGAAATTGCAAATATTATGTATGTTAAGTAGAGGAGTGATGAATGGACTTCACCGATGATAACTAAAATAAAGCGGTTTTAGTGTTATTATTAAATGATACATTATTTATACTTTTCTATTATTCATGATCATGGAAATCACTAAGACTGTTTATAATATTGAAAAGTTTTAAGTCATCCGCATTATATTAAACAATGTGAATATACCTAGAATATACCACATACTAATAAATGATTCAGTGTAATACATTTACTTCTAATAGAGGCATTTATATAATAATGATGATGACATTCACCTCAGTGAAGTTAAGATGACATTAAACGGAAATTAATATATATATATATATATACTAAAACATAATATGGTATATTGAGCTAAATTTTAAATTTCACTTTTGAACAAACACAAGAAATATAGTATTGCGTCAAATGCAAACTATGCAACCTATGCCTAAGAAAAAGACAAACATACAACAGTAAACTAAACAGAATTTGTGTATTTTATTAATATGTGCCATATTATGTGACTCATTTGTTCAATATAGACTATATATGTCTCAGGAGATAAAATTATTGAAGTCTATGTATATGACCATAATGCATATTTGAAGATAATGAAAGAAATATAGTTTCAACACTATACCGATTAATAAATCTCAATGATCTTTGAAAAATATTATATACAGTTATGAAACCAAACCATTCTGAGCGAAAGAATAAAAAACTGGTACATACGAAATTCAGTTTGATCTAATGTTACAGTTACATATATCACAGCCATTTTCAATTTATAATATATATATACTAAAACATAATATGGTATATTGAGCTAAATTTTAAATTTCACTTTTGAACAAACACAAGAAATATAGTATTGCGTCAAATGCAAACTATGCAACCTATGCCTAAGAAAAAGACAAACATACAACAGTAAACTAAACAGAATTTGTGTATTTTATTAATATGTGCCATATTATGTGACTCATTTGTTCAGTATAGACTATATATGTCTCAGGAGATAAAATTATTGAAGTCTATGTATATGACCATAATGCATATTTGAAGATAATGAAAGAAATATAGTTTCAACACTATACCGATTAATAAATCTCAATGATCTCTGAAAAATATTATATACAGTTATGAAACCAAACCATTCTGAGCGAAAGAATAAAAAACTGGTACATACAAAATTCAGTTTGATCTAATGTTACAGTTACATATATCACAGCCATTTTCAATTTATCTTAAATATGCTCTGGGTACCTAGATGTTATTGTCCATTTTGTACATTAGATTTTTTATAAGAAGTAATAATCATATTCAGGTGATAATATGGATACAATAACAATGAACACATTTCAGACCCAACTGAGTGAAAGTAGACCACATTTTATCAACAAAAACTGCTTCTTTATTTTTATATTCACATTTTGAGTTTTTCTGGCGACTTTTATTTGAATTATTATAACTAGAAACAGTAGGGATTTATAACCATATGAATTTGTAATAAAGTATTGTATCTACATAGGTAACTGAATACCTATGTGTGTACTGTGTAAAACTAGAATATAAAGGAACTGAGTATTGCAAGTTAAATTCTAAAAGAAGGTGCGACCTAAAGAACGGCCATTAAAAGTAATCAGAAAATTAAATTAAAATTAAATAATTAGGTAACAAATTATATGTTTTGGATGTAAGTAAAAAAACCTAATTTTTTTATGTGTAGGCATTAGGAATTTCTAGAAGTTTTGTTAATATTAATTCAACTTTGCTGTGGATGGCTTATATATAATAATGACATTTGTCTCATCTTACAAAACTATCAAATCAATATAATATGTCTCCAATTTCAAAAATTATACCAATTATCTTGTTCATAAATTGTCTTGTACACTATGCACAGAGAAAGAACCTTTATATTCTAGTATGATGAGATAAATAGATAATTATTTGTTATTGAATCATATGCAGTGTATGACTGTTAAGTTTAGTTACTTCTTCTTCATATCTTCTTCCTTGATTTACTTAAAATTTGTATTTATATTATTATTCTGAAATAAATCGATATTTCTATCCAATGGTCTTGCTGTCTTTACAGTGAAAAAAAAATTAACTGCTAAAAAAGATGAATTTGATATGACAGTAATAGATTGGCATTCTGGAAACTTTCTTGATGATTATAAATTCTGGAATATATACTTGTTGGTAAATGAATCTAATCTACTAATCCAAAATAAGAAGGAGCAATGCATTGGGAAAACATATTTTATTGCTGAGGTACTGATGCGGTTTTCTTACAGATTAATACATTATTTTTACTTTTCAAATCAAATGCAAGAATAACTAACTGCAGGAAGTTTTTATGGTGATACTTGCCCATGTGAAGAGTACATACAAATTAAAAAAAAGATACATCATCTAATACATCAAAAATTTTCAGAGCTGCAATGTACCAATCTCCTGCCACCTACCCTAAGCAATGTCCATTTCAGCTTTACCTTAGAAGCGTTATTATATATGTTACGGTTGAAATGCTTACATGGTTACTTTATAAACTAGCTGGATATTATACAAACTATCCAAATGCCTGGTTATTTTAGTGGAAAGTAATCTTTCAATTAAAATATCAATGAATGTTGGTTAATTTGTATTATATCCAGACAGTTTGTAACCTATAGTTAAGTTCCACATTCGATGATACCTGCGTCACGCCTGGTCACGCCGGGTAGCAGTGGCGCGCTCGATTTCTTTGAAGGTCTAGATAGGGATTCAGAGCCAATATACAATTTAAAGCTATCATAAAATTCTATACGTTCTGTATTCATTTTTTACAAATAGGTGTACCCGATTTTATTTTGAAATGTAAAGATATATTTTAATGATAAAATATTACTTATCCGAATCAAAGCTAGATATATGCTACTAGATATTGGAAGTTATAACTAGTTGAGTAGTTGCTAATGTTTCGTTTACATAAATGTGCAGTCTTTCTCAAAAATGCAAGTATGATATTGTCAAATAGCTATGGGCTTAATTATTGGCCATCAGCACAGCGGCTTGGTAGGGGCAGGCAACCACAGGTACAGTTTCAATGGAAACATTATATTACGTTAGACGTCAGCCAAAGATTTCAAATAGTAAAGTTCTCACATTCGGTCATACTGGAAGTGGAATTGAAATAATCTACAACAGTAATGCAGCTCTCAGCTAGTCTTTATGCGGACTACCCAGGACTCACCACGAGGAGGTGGCTGCATATCGAGTCCCACCACTCCTCCCACCCTTCTTTTATGTTTAACAAAATGAATAGGAAACTGAAAAGGTGCATGAATACGAAAATGAAACAATAAATAAACTCTCTAAACTTCAAAGGAGAACTTAGAATCCAACAAATTAAATTCAGAGTAAGAAGTAAAGTCTTAAAAGTTACAATGAACAAAAAATATATTCTGCTTAAGAAACTGGAGCAACAGCAACAAAAGTGATTGACTAAATTGTCTATGAACGTCTTAAAAATAAACAACGAATAAAAAAGTAAATATATAAATTAAAATAAATTAAAAAAATAAACAACAAAAAAACAACAAAAACAAATAAAAAGTAAATAAATATACTTGTTCTGAATCTCAGTCAGTTGCGGACGTGTGCGGTGGAAATTCGTCATCACTAGCAGAACTACAGTCAAAGGACTCGTCACTGTCACTGGTTGTATCACTGCCAAGGTTAACTATGACTGGCTCTATTACGGAATCTATATGGGGATCTAATTTCCAAAACTTTTCTTCCTCTGCTTTTACGTGTGATACGCATTTCTGCCAGTTATCTGCAGTTACCGCACCGATTGCTTCTTCTAAAAGGATACGTATATCGGCCAACTTAAAAGTTGTATTCCTACGCGCTACTTCATTTTTTACTTGTGCCCATACTAACTCGATTGGGTTTAACTCGCAGTGATACGGAGGCAGTCTTAAAACTGTAAAACCCTTTTCCCTAGCCATTTCGTCTACTGCTAATTTTATATACCTTTCTTTGTGGTGACGCGCGAGTTGTGACAGCTGTGCTTTGAGCATAGTCATATCGCATTCTATATTTTTTGACACGAGCCAGTCATAGATATCCGCTTTTTTCCAATTAGAAGTCGGAAGAGCTTCTAAACGCCGACTATGGTAGGACGCGTTATCTAATACAATAACCGAACCGGGTTCTAATTTTGTCAATATGGATTTAAACCAAGATTCAAAAACTACAGCGTCCATATCCTCATGATAATCACCAGTTTTCCGAGATTCAAAGACGTTCAATCCCCCATCCACAAACCCAGATTCGCTGCCAATATGCGTTATTATTAGCCGACGGCCTTTGCCTGAAGGGCATTTTAATCCCGTACTTAGGCCTTCAAGATGGGCTTGTCTACGACTCGCTATATTCAAATCCTGCCAACACCTAGTAACCGTGTGCCCTTCATTCAACCAAGTTTCGTCCAAGTAATAGATTTTTATTCCCCCGGCGTTACGAATACTACGTATTTTTCTTAAATATTCTCTACGCCATAATACTATATCGTCTCTTTCAATCAATGCGCTGTTCCGCTTTCTTTTCAAATATCTGATATTTATTTCGCGTAATGTTGTCAATAATACCCGACGAGATATCTTTGGCAGACTTTCATCATTTTGTAATTCCTGTTGTAGTTTTTTTATCGTTGGAAGTTCATTACGGAGATAAAATGAATGGACTTTTCGACGAATCGCATTTTTCACGTCACCATCCAAAACAATCTTTTTAACTCCTCTTTTTTGTTTAAGTGATTTTACCACAAATACTACGTCGCGCTTCTTTTCCTTCAAAATTCTGAAAATTGTTGCAACTGAGACCTTAGTCAGATCGCTGCAAAGTTTAACGATTTCCTTCACCGGCCTTTCAGGAAATCGTGTACGTACACCATCGTAAACATTCTTCACTATATTGCGTTCACCGGTTGATAAAACATGTCGTTTGGATGCTGTATTGCTAACCGATGTGCCTTGCTGCATTGTTATTAATTGTATCGTCTAATTTCCCGCGCAAACTTCAAGAATAACTTACCACACCTGCTATATCGCTACGCACCTGACTAAGACTGGCGCGTCAAATCTAAACGGGCGGCCACCGCGAAGCGGCAAGCCGGACCCTCGGCGGATCTTGCGGCATTGTCAAACCGTGCGTAATTGCTGCGAAACTGCTGTGATTTCATGGCCCCTCTCACAATGCGTCACATCGCGCAAAATAGATAAGCGACATGGTGTGAGCCTAAAACTGGTGTCGGTTTTTTGATTAACATGAAAGAAACATACATGTGCGTTGGTGCTCTAATTTACGGTTTTTTTGCTCCTCAGAAATTTTTATCACGATACCGAATGGATCAAGCGACTTGAGTTCGCACAGATATGCGACAGTACAAGTCTGCGATGAACGTTCTGAGTGCGAATATATTGAGTACACTCGCACATCTATAGCTTCCCACAGTATGCGTGTGCATGCCTGTACCGATCTCTAAGCTATGGCTAAAGGACCTGCACAAAGGGGCAACGCCGAGAGCTCGCATGCCGCCATTTCAAGCGCTGTTGCCAAGTGTACGTATGTTTCAGCAGTCGTGCTACCGTTGGTATGATTGGACGTGGATTAGGCATATTAGAAATTAAGGATTGCAATTAATGTTTGACTCCAAATAATAGAAAATTGAGAAACACTGTTGAATATTTGCTCACAGATTATGCATACAATCAAGCATACAGTAATATCTATTCGTTAGCTGAGCATCTAAGGGATCTTACGATTTTGTTATATAAGCGCGTGACAACATTGTTTGCGCCGATTTACCGCTAGCGGAGGTATCATGCAATGTGAAATTTAACTATAGCCACAAATTGTAAAGTACAAACCACAAAAGGATTCCACAAATTAACCAGGGGTTTTGGGTAGTTTACAGACTAACCACAGTATTTTGATAAAGTGTGAACTATATTCCTGGTAATTATGTAATAACTAACTCGTTGGTTACCATGCAAAATAAGCCATTACCTTTGGTTAATTTAAATAATCCCTAGCAAAAAATAGGGTCCCCTAACGAGTTGGTAGTTATACATAACTAGAAATTTCAGTTCACACAATATCCAAATACTATACAGTTTGTAGACTAGCCAAAAACCCCAGCCAATTTGTGGCTTGTACTTTACTGGAATTCTTGGCTAGCTTACAAACTGCTGGATAGTATAGAAACTAACTAAAATTTATTGCTATTTTAATCAAAACGTAACTTCACTAAATTAATCAAGTATTTGGATAATTTAGATGCTATCCAGCTAATTTACAAACTATCCATGTAAGACACTTTAACTGTAACATATATAATTAGGTATGCAGAAATGTTGTGCAAACTCAAAGGCAAAAAAAGTTATTTGATCCATCCATAGGCTAAGGATTAGGGCATTATTGTTAAATCATATTGCACAGATTTATTTCTTGTCTGTAGAATTATTGCATCTTCATTATTTTCTGTGGTATAGCATTGCAATGCCATTTTCATATATGTATGTACAACGAAAAGCTGATAATGGTAAATGTAGATTCATTTTCACTATGAAGTATGTAATCTGTTTAGCTGCATTTATGTAATTAAAACAAAGTTTAATTTATTTAAGATAAAGTTTAAAATTGTACCTATCACAAGTAATATATCCTATTCCATCAACTCGTCTAAACTCATGAGGATTTATTTTGATGGCGAACCTATATAATAATGCACTGATTCTTGCATCACTGATTTATTTATGTTTGAAAGAAAGACGAACACATAATTTGTTTAATTTCTCCTTCATTTCTTCTAGCTCCTTATTCAAAAAAATAATTTTCAGCTTCTGTACTTCCACAGTATTTACAGAAGCTTGTTGATGCTAAGCAAGCCTCATCAATTTGTCTTTCAACTATGACCTATGACTGTTTCATGAAGCTTGTTTCCTGTAAATAATGAGATTTAAAAGAAAACAGTTTATTATTTGCAACCAGTTTACTTTGGTTTCTCCATTTGTAAATTATCATACATAGACCTTAACATACCCAATATTTCCACACTGTCTGCTTAGATGATAAACTTTCTTTCTACCAACTGGCAAATAAAATAATCACTTCAATTTGTTAGGTTTTGTAGAGCCCCTGCTTGAGGCTTGATCATAGTATTATGATTTATTATTTTCAACAATGGTGGTCCATTTTTGTATGCCCATGCTTGAAGTAAAAAGAACACACCAGACCATACAGTGACAGCTCTCTACTTTTTCTTCTGAAAAAAAGATGATTTTGTTATTAAATTGTTAGTATTGTTACATGTCAAATGTAGATTCATGAATCCACACAGACAGATAAGTAAATAACCTATTTTTATCTCTTTCAATTAGAAGTGATGTGAGGGATATACAAGGCAATACAACCAAGTCTCTTTAATATTGGATCACTTACCGCAGTAAACAAAAAATGCATTCTTGTTTTTCGTTGTAATCAACAAATTCGTTGTTTTAATGCTTGCGATCGGGAGCTGGAGCATACATACACTATTGATTCGCTTATTTCCACGTATTTCAACTTTTAAAAGTAGTAGTAAAAGCATAAAAATAAAGTGATCCTTAACCAGTGGCCTGGCCTAGGCCCCAGTCGGGACCATCGAGAGCTACCCTCCATGGTCCCGCCCCAGTGCCCCTCACAAAACATATACACGGGTGCCCCCAAAAAACAGGTGACGGTGACGACTGACGTCTACTCTACTCTATTGTCAAAATCAGTGATTTAGGGTTTTCAGTAACGCCAACCCCGAACGTATATGCTACCAACCTAAGGCTATCAAGGTCCTAAACGTCTCCCAACAATCCCGTGCAACAATCCCAACATCGAAGTAGGCGGCCAAGCGAGGGTCGAGTCACGAAGCGAGGGTCGCTTGAATTAGAATCAGGCCTCTGAACTATTACGGATCGGAATTTAGGAAAGATCGAACTATATTGCAGGTTTTCAGGATTACAGACTTCTGAAATATTTTGTGTAACCTTTCGTCCAGGCCTAACTGTTGTAGGTGTGGTGTAAATGTGTTTGGTGTGAGGCCTGAGACAGACATAATTAGGGGGACAATGGCAACCTTGTTTTGCTTCCAGAGTCGTTTTATTTCTATCGCAAGGTCTGTGTATTTAGATATCTTCCCAGCGTAGGCGTTTTGGATATTCGTATCGTTGGGAATAGCAATATCTATCAAATAGGTAACTTTGTCTGCCTTCGACTGGAAAACTATATCTGGCCGATTTGCCGGGATAGTCTTATCGGTATGTATTTCAACGTCCCAGTACAGTTTATATTCATTGTTTTCGAGTACTGATGTCGGTGTGTAATTGTAATATGGATCTGTGTTTTCTATTAGCTTGTTTGTTGTGGCTAGTGCTTGGTGAATGACTTTGGCTGCAGAGTTATGTCTAGCTGTGTACTCGGTTCCAGCTAGAGTTTTGCATGCGCTTGTTATGTGGTCTATTATTTCTTTTTGTTGGTGGCACTTTCTGCAATTGTCGTCGGTTATGGATGTATCTTTAATTATGTATTTCATGTAGTTCCTTGTCGCAATCACTTGGTCCTGGATAGCAAGCATAAAACCCTCGGTTTCTGGAAACAGTTGGCCATCCTGCAGCCAGGTGTATTATTGTCTTTCATTAATGTGGTCTTGTGTAACGCGGTATCTGTGCTTGCCATGAAGTGCTTTTTGTGACCAGGTGTTTATTTTTTCTTGTTGTAATTCTATGTGATTGTGTGCGTCTGCTGGGTGATCTGGGCGAGATAGGGTGAGTGGAGTATAGTTTTTGTCTGCTTTTACTATTGATCTATGTAAGTTTGTCTCTTTGCTTTGGAAAAAGTCTCTGAGTGTTTTTATTTGTCTTGTGTGGAGTGACTGTATGTCTATAATTCCTCTGCCCCCATGTTTCCTGTCTATCGTAAGCCTTTCCTTGCACGCTTTCGGATGAGACATTCTGTGCTTTGTGAGTTCCGTTCGTATGAGTATGTTGATGTTTTCAATATCACTGTGCGACCACTTGATGATACCAAAGGAGTATGTGAGAACCGGTATCGCAAATGTGTTAATTGCTTTCGTAAGATTTTTGGAGTTCAATTTTGTTTTCAGAAGTGTAATGAGACGGTCTCTAAACTTTTGTGTTAGTTGAGCCTTAACCTCTGAGTGGTCAATCTTAATGTTCTGATTGAAGCCTAGGTACTTGTACGTTTCGTCCTTCTCCATGTTATCCAGAGTCTCGCCAGTTAATATTTCCTGTTCGGAATGGTTCTTCCATTGGCCCTTATGGATGTGGAGCACCTTGCATTTGCTCATTCCGAATTCCATCCGGACGTCTGACGTACAAACTTCTGTTATTTTGAGTAATTCCTTCAGTTGCACTTCAGTGGCTGCGTACAGTTTTATATCATCCATGTAGAGAAGATGACTGATTCTGTGTTGATTAACTTTCTGGTGTCTGATGTTGAAACCATAATTTGTGCTGTTGAGTGCGTTGGAGAGTGGATTTAAACAAAGGCAGAACCACAGTGAACTGAGTGAATCACCCTGGAATATACCGCGTCTTATGTATAGCTCCTCCGTTTGGATATGACCGTCCTGAGTTTTAAGATGTATGTTGGTTCTCCATGTCTCCATGATTCTTGTAAGGAACTGACGAAGGGTTGGATTAATTTTATATATTTGAAGAGTTTTCGTGAGCCAGCTATGGGGTACAGAGTCAAAAGCTTTTTTATAATCGATGAAACAGGTATGGAGGTTCCTGTGTTCTTTTCTAGTTTGCTCCATGATCACACTATCAATTATTAGTTGTTCTTTGCAACCTTGGCTTTGTTTTCTACATCCTTTCTGTTCTTCGGTCAGGATGTTGTTTTGAGTAAGGTGCTGTTCAATCCTCTTGCCTATTGTTGCGGTGATGATCTTGTACAAGGTGGGGAGACAAGTGATCGGACGGTAATTGGCAGGGTTCTTGGTGTCTGCGTTTTTTGGTTTTATATATGTTACTCCTTGTGTGAGGAATTTGGGTAGCCTGTTGGGTTGGAGTATGGCTTTATTGATTTGGTCTGTGAGCATTTCATATGTTGCACTGAATTGTTTGTACCAGAAATTTTGCACGTTGTCTACGCCCGGGCACTTCCAATTGTGGGTGTGTTTTATTGTTTCTTCTATTTCCTGTGGTGTAAGAATTACGTCTCCCTGTTCCGGTATGTGTTGTTGTTTTTCCTCTTCTTGTCTAATCCATGGAGCGTTTTCATTATGGGTTTTGGGCTCTGACCATAAGCTTCCCCAGAAGTCGGTTAGCTCTTTTCTACTTGGAGGTTCTATTGTTGTTATCTGATTATTTGATGTGATCTTTTGGTAGAACTGCCTCTCACTTTTCTGAAAAAGGTTGTTAGTATCCTTTCTGTCGTTGGACTCATTAAATCTGCGGAGTCTAGCTGCGTAGACTGCAAGTTTCTGTTTCAGCGTATCATATATTTCGGATATTGTTTGTTGTGGTGATCTAGATTTGAGTCTACTTATTGTTGTTTGGATGCGTTTCGAGAGGTTGTTCTTGTGGATATATTGAGTGACGTGTGCGAGATCTTTTCTGATTGTGCTAATTTTATTTTCGATTCTAATTTGCCATTTAGGTTTAGATCTTTTGCTTGTGTGGTCTTTCGATCGTTTTGGAAGTTTTTGGCCGTTAACTATGAGGGTGGTTGCTGCAGCAGCATATATAACAGTATGGATATCTTCTAGGTTACTGTCCTTTGTTAAGAATTGTGGTATTATGTTGGAATTTACTGTCTGTAATATTTGTCGAGTGTGGTTTTTAAAAATCAGTCTAGGCAAGGGATCTCGTAGTGTAGGATTTGTGCCACACCATTTGTTATATTGTTATATTGTCATCACTTGTTCTGTAGATTGTGTGATACAAGGTGGTGGCGTAACGTTTTGGCTTTGTGTGGCTGTGGAAGGTAAGTTAATGGATGTTTGGTCTGGTGTATCTGGTATGTGCTCATGTTCTGACTCCACATCTAAGTGTATGCTGGTGTTATTGGTTGTATCTGTGTTTGGAGTCTGGTTACTTCCGGTATGATTATTTTGTCTTTCTGTGATCGATTCATCGGCTAACGAATCATTTGGTGCGACAGTATTTATTTCGTTGGATACAAGGCTCTTTATAGCTTGTAGTTCTTGTGGGGTAAGACGGTTGTTTTTTGTTATGACTCGTTTTTGATCAATAAGTCTTTGTTCGGTTACACGTGTTGAGAGGTGTGGGTATTGTGCTGTAAACAGCCTATACAGCTCATGTCTGTAGCCTGTAGAGATGGTTTCAAGTCTTGTGGCGGTATAGTAACAGCGCATTACAGATTTGTTCATCTCAGTAGTCCACTGTAAGCGCTGTCTTGGTTTACCAGCTTTGGTGGTTGCCGGCTGTACCGGCAAAACATCCGCAGTTGGATTGTGTGCTATTGGTTGTTGTGTTTGGCTTTGGGGTTCAGGTGAGTTTAATCGACGTACCCTAGGCCGTCGTTGGTTGTTTGAAAAACTAACTTTATCCATCGCGTTCCCACGAGTAGGGACGATCTAAATATCGCTCTCCCGGGTGACGCCCATTCCAGGAGAGAGGGGACTTATATTTACTCCGAAGTTGGCCCAAGGTGCTCCGGAGGATTTGCGACTTTACTGTCGGGTTTTGTTGAGGCTTTCTCCTCACGGGCCGGCCGGTTAAGGCAAGCCCCCCGGTTGCGTATCCCTCACAACGTTCCCCAGCCACGCCTTGCGGAGGTCGTTGAAGTGTGGGGCGCAATAACGGTGTGTGACAGAAGGACCGGCGCTCAGCCTTCTGTGGCATTTCTCCCCAGATTCGCCACATCCCTATCTGACCGAGGCCAGGATAGCTTGGGGGAAGCAGCTTTGTGCTTGGTGGGGTATGTAAAACTACCAAGCCCACAGCTTGCTGAGTGTGCTAGCCTTGGTCGAAGTGACTTTTTAATCTCGAGCCCTGCCGGCATGACAACTCCGGGTGGTGTCAAAGCCTCCGATGAACCATCAACCGACATAGCTTGACCATCAAAAGGTCACTTTCTAAGCCCCCAAACGAGCGTCAACGTTCTAGCACCTGATGGGGGTTATTATTATTATTATCTGACTTTCTAAGTTCCTCTCGCATAATTGCGGTAGCAACAAGTGTTGACGGGCTGTGCCAAGTCAACACTCGGACTATTATTGATCGGAATTTAGGAAGGATCGCACAATATTACAGGTCTTCAGGATTACAGACTTTTGGAATACTTTTTGTAACTTTTCGTCCAGGCCCAACTGTTGAAGGTGTTGTGTAAACGTGTTTGGTGTGAGGCCTGAGACAGACATAATGAGGGGGACAATTGTAACTTTGTTTTGTTTCCAAAGTCGTTTTATTTCCATGGCAAGGTCCGTGTATTTAGATATCTTTCTAGCGTAGGTGTTTTGGATATTCACATCATTGGGAATGGCAATATCAATCAAATAGGTAATTTTGTCGGCCTTTGACTGGAAAACTATATCTGGTCTATTGGCTGGGATAGTCTTGTCTGTATGTATTTCAACATCCCAGTATAGTTTGTATTGATCGTTTTCGAGTACTGATGTCGGAGTGTAATTGTAATACGGATCTGAGTTTTCTATTAGTTTGTTTGTTGTGGCTAATGCTTGGTGTATGACCTTGGCCGCAGAGTTATGTCTGGCTGTGTATTCGGTACCGGCAAGAGTTTTGCACCCGCTTGTTATGTGATCTATTGTTTCTTTTTGTTGGTGACATTTTCTGCAGTTATCGTCTGTTATGGATGGATCTTTAATTATGTATTTCTTGTAGTTTCTCGTCGCAATAACTTGGTCCTGGATAGCAAGCATAAATCCCTCAGTTTCTGGAAAGAGCTGGCCATCCTGCAGCCAGGTGTATGATTGTTTTTCATTTATGTGGTCTTGCGTAATACGGTATCTATGTTTGCCATGGAGTGGTTTCTGCAACCAGGCGCTTATTTTTTCTTGTTGTGATTGTGTGGGATTGTGTGTGTCTGCGACATGGTCTGAGCATGATAGGTTGAGTGGTGTATAGTTTTTGTCTGCTTTTACTATTGCTCGATGTAAATTTGTTTGTTTGTTTTGGAAGAAATGTCTGAGTGTCTTTATCTGTCTTGTGCGAAGCGACTGTATATCTGTAATCCCTCTGCCTCCTTGTTTCCTGTCTATGGTGAGCCTTTCTTTGCATGCGTTTGGATGTGACATTCGGTGTTTGGTGAGTTCTGTCCGTATGAGGATGTGGATGTTTTCTATATCAGTGTGTGACCACTTAATGATGCCGAAGGAGTATGTGAGGACTGGTATCGCAAATGTGTTAATGGCTTTTGTAAGGTTTCTGGAATTCAATTTGGTTTTTAGTAGCTTAATAAGGCGGTCTCTGAACTCTTGGGTTAGTTGTGCCTTGACTTGTGTGTGGTCTATTTTAACGTTCTGATTGAAGCCCAGGTACTTGTAAGTTTCGTCCTTGTTCATGTTGTTTAGTGTTTGGGCAGCTACTGTTTCCTGCTGGGGGTGGTCCTTCCATTGGCCTTTGTTAATATGGAGAACCTTGCATTTACTCAGTCCGAATTCCATCCTGACGTCTGACGAGCAAGTTTCTGTTATTCTGATTAACTTTCTCAGTTGTACTTCATTGGCGGCATACAGTTTTATATCATCCATGTAGAGGAGATGATTGATTCTGTGTTGATTTAATTTCTCGTGTCTAATGTTGAAACCGCAGTTTGTGTTGTTAAGTGCGTTGGAGAGCGGATTCAGACAGAGACAGAACCACAGTGAACTGAGAGAGTCACCCTGGAAGATGCCGCGTCTTATGTGTAGCTCATCCGTCTTGATATGGCCGTTCTGGGTTTTGAGATGTATGCTGGTTCGCCATGTCTCCATGGTTCTTGTAAGAAACTCACGTAGGCCCGGGTTGATTTTATATATTTGAAGAGTTTTCGCTAGCCAGCTATGGGGTACAGAGTCGAAAGCTTTTCTATAGTCGATAAAACAGGTATGAAGGTTCCTATGTTCTTTTCTGGTTTGCTCCATGATGACATTATCAATTATAAGTTGTTCCTTGCAACCTTGGCTTTGCTTTCGACATCCTTTCTGTTCTTCAGTGAGGATATTGTTTTGGGTGAGGTGTTGTTCAATTCTTCTGCATATTGTTGCGGTTATGATCTTGTACAAGGTGGGAAGACAAGTGATTGGGCGATAGTTGGCAGGGTTCTTGGTGTCTGCGTTTTTGGGTTTTATATACGTCATTCCTTGCGTGAGGAATTTGGGAAGCCTATTCGGTTGGAGTATGGCTTTATTGATTTGGTCCGTAAGCATTTCGTATGTTGCACTGAATTGCTTGTACCAAAAATTTTGCACATTATCCACGCCTGGGCACTTCCAATTATGGGTATGCTTTATGGTTTCAGCTATTTCCCCTGGTGTAAGGATAACGTCTCCCTGCTCCACTATATGTTGATGCTTTTCCTCTTCTTGTCTGATCCATGGAGCGTTTTCATTATGTGTTTTGGGTTCTGACCATAGGCTTCCCCAAAACTCAGTTAACTCTTGTTTACTAGGAGGTTCTATTGCTGTTATCTGGTTGTCGGCTGTTATTTTTTGGTAAAACTGTTTTTCACTTTTCTGAAAAAGATTGTTAGCATCCTTTCTGGCATTAGACTCGTTGTATCTGCGGAGTCTAGCAGCATAGACTGCGAGCTTCTGTTTAAGGGTATCAGCTATTTCTGGTATTGTCTGTTGTGGTGACTTGGATTTGAGTATATTAATTGTTGTCTGTACGCGCTTTGAGCGGTTGTTATTGTTGGTGTATTGCGCGAGGTGTGCCAGATCCTTTCTGATTGTGCTGATTTTATTTTCAATTCTTACTTGCCATTTAGGTTTAGATCTTTCAGTTGTACGGGCTATAGATCGTTTTGGGAGTTTTTGGCCGTTGAGTGTGAGTGTGGTTGCTGCGGCAGCATATATAACAGTATGGATGTCCTCTAGGTCACTGTCTTTGGTTAAAAATTGTGGTATTATGTTGACATTTATTGTGTGTAATATTTGTAGAGTATTGTTTTTAAAAATTAGTCTGGGCAGGGGATCTCGCAATGTAGGATTGGTGCCACACCATTTGTTGTACTGTGTGTTCATCACTTGTTCGGCAGATTGTGTGATGGCAGGTGGTACAGTGATGTTTTGGCTTTGTGTGGCTGTGGAAGGTAAGTTAGTGCATGTTGTTTCTGGTGTATCTGGTGTATGATCATTTTCTAGATCCAATTCTAAGTGTGTGCTGGTGTTATTGATCGTGCCTGTATTTGGGGGTCGATTATTTCGGGTACGAATGGCATGCCGTTCTGCGATTGATTCAGTAGCTAACGAATCACTAGGTTGGGCAGCGGTATCTGGTATATGTTGTGTGTGCTCATGTTCTGGATTTGTCTCTGAGTGTATGCTACTGTTGTCGATTGTGGTTTTGTTTGAGGTCTGCGGGTGATTCGGATGGGCAGTATTTATTTCATTGGATACAAGAATCTTTATGGCTCGTAGTTCTTCGGGTGTAAGGCGGTTGTTTTTTGTTATGACTCGTTTTTGGTCAATGAGTCGCTGTTCAGTTACACGCTCTGCGAGGTGTGGGTATTGTGCTATAAACAACCTGTGCAGCTCATGTCTGTAGCCTGTAGAGATGGTTTCTAGTTTTGTGGCGGTGTAGTAACAGTGCATTACATGTTTGTTGATTTCAGTTGTCCATTGTAAGCGCTGTCTGGGTTTACCAGCTTTGGTGGTTGCCGGCTGTGCTGGCAAAACGTCCGCAGCTGGGTTGTGATCTTTGGGCTGTTCTGTTTGGGTTTGGGGTTCGGGTGAGTTTAATCGACGTACCCTAGGCCGTCGTTGGTTATTTTTAGAAGTAACTTTATGCATCGTGTTCCCACGAGTAGGGACGATCTAAATGTCGCTCTCCCGGGTGACGCCCATTCCAGGAGAGAAGGGACTTATATTTACTCCGAAGTTGGCCCAAGGTGCTCCGGAGGATTTGCGACTTTACTGTCGGGTTTTGTTGAGGCTTTCTCCTCACAGGCCGGCCGGTTAAGGCAAGCCCCCCGGTTGCTTACCCCTCACGACGTTCCCCAGCCACGCCTTGCTGAAGTCGTTGAAGTGTGGGGCGCAATAACGGCGTGTGACAGAAGGGCTCAGCCCTCTGTGGCATATTTTCCCGGGTTTGCCAAACCCCTATCTGACCGAAGTCAGGATAGCTTGAGGAACGGAGCTTGGTGCTAGGTAGAGTAAGTGAGATCTACCGAGCGCCCAGCTTCCTGGGTGTGCTAGCCTTGGTTGAAGTGACTTTTTGATCACGAACCCTGCTGGTGTCCACCGAAATAGCTCGCCTGTCAAAAAGTCACTTTCTAAGCCCCCAAACGAACGTCAACGTTCTAGCACCCGATGGGGGTTATTATTATTATTATTATCCTGATTTTCCAAGTTTCTCTCGCATGACTGCGGTAGCAACAGGTGTTGACGGGCTGTGCCAAGTCAGCACCTGAACTATTACGGATCGGAATTTAGGAAAGATCGAACTATATTGCAGGTTTTCAGGATTACAGACTTCTGAAATATTTTTTGTAACCTTTCGTCCAGGCCTAACTGTTGTAGGTGTGGTGTAAATGTGTTTGGTGTGAGGCCTGAGACAGACATAATTAGGGGGACAATGGTAACTTTGTTTTGCTTCCAGAGTCGTTTTATTTCTATCGCAAGGTCCGTGTATTTAGATATCTTTCCAGCGTAGGCGTTTTGGATATTCGTATCGTTGGGAATAGCAATATCTATCAAATAGGTAACTTTGTCTGCCTTCGACTGGAAAACTATATCTGGCCGATTTGCCGGGATAGTCTTATCGGTATGTATTTCAACGTCCCAGTACAGAGTTTTGCATGCGCCTGTTATGTGGTCTATTGTTTCTTTTTGTTGGTGGCACTTTCTGCAATTGTCGTCGGTTATGGATGTATCTTTAATTATGTACTTCATGTAGTTCCTTGTCGCAATCACTTGGTCCTGGATAGCAAGCATAAAACCCTCGGTTTCTGGAAACAGTTGGCCATCCTGCAGCCAGGTGTATGATTGTCTTTCATTAATGTGGTCTTGTGTAACGCGGTATCTGTGCTTGCCATGAAGTGCTTTTTGTGACCAGGTGTTTATTTTTTCTTGTTGTAATTCTATGTGATTGTGTGCGTCTGCTGGGTGATCTGGGCGGGATAGGGTGAGTGGAGTATAGTTTTTGTCTGCTTTTACTATTGATCTATGTAAGTTTGTCTCTTTGCTTTGGAAAAAGTCTCTGAGTGTTTTTATTTGTCTTGTGTGAAGTGACTGTATGTCTATAATTCCTCTGCCCCCATGTTTCCTGTCTATCGTAAGCCTTTCCTTGCACGCTTTCGGATGAGACATTCTATGCTTTGTGAGTTCCGTTCGTATGAGTATGTTGATGTTTTCAATATCAGTGTGCGACCACTTGACGATACCAAAGGAGTATGTGAGAACCGGTATCGCAAATGTGTTAATTGCTTTCGTAAGATTTTTGGAGTTCAATTTTGTTTTCAGAAGTGTAATGAGACGGTCTCTAAACTCTTGTGTTAGTTGAGCCTTAACCTCTGAATGGTCAATCTTAATGTTCTGATTGAAGCCTAGGTACTTGTACGTTTCGTCCTTCTCCATGTTATCCAGAGTCTCGCCAGTTAATATTTCCTGTTCGGAATGGTTCTTCCATTGACCCTTATGGATGTGGAGCACTTTGCATTTGCTCATTCCGAATTCCATCCGGACGTCTGACGTACAAACTTCTGTTATTTTGAGTAATTCCTTCAGTTGCACTTCAGTGGCTGCGTACAGTTTTATATCATCCATGTAGAGAAGATGACTGATTCTGTGTTGATTAACTTTCTGGTGTCTGATGTTGAAACCATAATTTGTGTTGTTAAGTGCGTTGGAGAGTGGATTTAAACAAAGGCAGAACCACAGTGAACTGAGTGAATCACCCTGGAAGATACCGCGTCTTATGTATAGCTCCTCCGTTTGGATGTGACCGTCCTGAGTTTTAAGATGTATGTTGGTTCTCCATGTCTCCATGATTCTTGTAAGGAACTGACGAAGGGTTGGATTAATTTTATATATTTGAAGAGTTTTCGTTAGCCAGCTATGGGGTACAGAGTCAAAAGCTTTTTTATAATCGATGAAACAGGTATGGAGGTTCCTGTGTTCTTTTCTAGTTTGCTCCATGATCACACTATCAATTATTAGTTGTTCTTTGCAACCTTGGCTTTGTTTTCTACATCCTTTCTGTTCTTCGGTGAGGATGTTGTTTTGAGTAAGGTGCTGTTCAATCCTTTTGCCTATTGTTGCGGTGATGATCTTGTACAAGGTGGGGAGACAAGTGATCGGCGGTAATTGGCAGGGTTCTTGGTGTCTGCGTTTTTTGGTTTTATATATGTTACTCCTTGTGTGAGGAATTTGGGTAGCCTGTTGGGTTGGAGTATGGCTTTATTGATTTGGTCTGTGAGCATTTCATATGTTGCGCTGAATTGTTTGTACCAGAAATTTTGCACGTTGTCTACGCCCGGACACTTCCAATTGTGGGTGTGTTTTATTGTTTCGGCTATTTCCTGTGGTGTAAGAATTACGTCTCCCTGTTCCGGTATGTGTTGTTGTTTTTCCTCTTCTTGTCTAATCCACGGAGCGTTTTCATTATGGGTTTTGGGCTCTGACCATAAGCTTCCCCAGAAGTCGGTTAGCTCTTTTCTACTTGGAGGTTCTATGGTTGTTATCTGATTATTTGATGTGATCTTTTGGTAGAACTGCCTCTCACTTTTCTGAAAAAGGTTGTTAGTATCCTTTCTGTCGTTGGACTCATTATATCTGCGGAGTCTAGCTGCGTAGACTGCAAGTTTCTGTTTCAGCGTATCGTATATTTCGGATATTGTTTGTTGTGGTGATCTAGATTTGAGTCTACTTATTGTTGTTTGGATGCGTTTGGAACGTCAACGTTCTAGCACCCGATGGGGGTTATTATTATTATTGTGTTTTTTTCAAGCTTCTCTCGCATGACTGCGACTGCATGACTGTTATTATTATTATTATGTTAAAAACAAAAAAGTGCAGCTCGGGCTCCGACACACCGAGCTGCTGTTCCATTACCCAATGACTACTCCTCACACCGTGAGGTGAGCAATCACTGGGTCCGCGAATCGTGCGCCCTAAGTAGACGAAGGGACCCAAGGATGACTGCCTTCTGCATTCTGGCGGCTAAGATGTGCGCCGCCGCACGGCACACCGGTATTTTGCGCAGTGCAGAGAGCAGCGTATTCCTCATTCCACCTAGGGATCCAATGACCATAACCAGCAGACTTACAGTGTAGTCTGGCCAGAGCCTGCGAAGTTGTCCGAGCAACTCCTGATATTTGGTCCGCTTTTCCTCCTCCTTAGAGACGATGTTCACTTCGGCAGGCGCCGAAAACTCAATAACGAACATCGTCTTCTGTTGGTGGTCGAGAAGGACTATGTCGGGCTTGTTTGCCTGTACAAGCTCGAGCGTGGGGAACGAGTAGTTCCAGTAAATCCGGCATCTCTCGTTCTCCACAACGGCCTCTATATCCCCTGGAGCGTATGGCAGCACCGGTGTCTCATCGATACCGTATGAGTGCCTTAAATGATAGTAGAGCACTCGTAGAGCCGCGTTGTGCCGATGGACGTAAGCCGTCCCAGCGTACGTCTTACACGCCGACAAGAGATGCATAAGCGTCTCTGGCGCCTGTCGGCAAGCTCTACAATGGGTGTCGGGTACATCTACACCCATAACCCTTTTACGATATACCAAGGTGTTGAAGACACCGTCTTGGCAAGCCATTATAAAGCCCTCAGTCTCCGACTTCAACCCACTAGACCTTAGGAAAGAGAAGGTCAACTGCTCAGACAAGCCATGCTCTTCTAGATGTTTGTAGAAGATTCCATGCATTGGCTTACCTTTATGAAGTCTTAAGAGGAAGCCGACTTCGGCAGTTTTAATGTGGGCTTTTAATTCTGCGGGAGCAAGTTCCGTAATGGACTGCTGACACCTCCGCTTGAAGTCGAGTGTGAGGCTGAGCTCCTCGGCTGCTCGTTTCGCTGCGCGATTATTATTATTATTATCATATTGGTCCCACTGGATTTGCCACACAGTGTTCTTTATATGGTTTAAGCAGTCCGTTACTGGGGTAGGAATACCCTCATCTGGAGGAGTATGTGATGCTCTTTTAGCAGCTGCATCTGCAAGTTCGTTGCCAGGTATATTAATATGGCTTGGTACCCACATAAAGTGGGCCCTCTTGCCGTTCTTGTCCAGCGATGTATTTAGATCTAGAATCCTTTCTATTCTTTCATCGTTCGTGAAGATGTTTCCCAGAGCTTCCAGTACACTCAAAGAATCTGATATTATTAAGCAGGTGTTATATGGGGAGAGAGCAAAATAGAGCAAGGCTTGCCAGATGGCATAGGCCTCCGCCGTAAATATACTTGTAATGGTGTTCAGCGTCCACGTATAGGAGTTATCACTGACTGTTATTGCAGCTCCTACTCCAGTCGTTGTCTTAGAGCCATCTGTATATATAACAAGGTGATCGTTATATGATGATATATGATGCTGGAATAAGGATTGGAGAATATGATGCGGTGTCTTGCTTTTGGAAAGTACTGAGAGCCTAGTGTTTATAGCGGGTTGTGTCCGTGTCCAAGGTGGAATTTCAGAAGTTACTCTAGGTAGGACTTCACCTGTAATAATATCATTTTCATGTTCGAATTCTAGGCTGCGCGTTCTAGATTTTATTTTCATAATGTAACTAACTGTTTGCATAGTTCCTCTCAGATTTAGAGGCATTACGGCAGCATCGCAGAGTACGGCGCATGAAGGACTTGTTCGGTAAGTTCCTGTGGCAGTCCTTAGGGCTGCTAGTTGTATCCTTTCAAGTTCTTTGATTTTGGTCTTTCTCGCCGAAATGTATACGACTCTTCCGTAGTCTATTCGAGACTCAACAAGGGTATTGTACAATCTGATTAGGACTTCACGGTCTGCACCCCATCTGATACTGCCGATACACTTCATCAGGTTTAAACATTTTCTGCAGCGAGTCACTACATATTGTGCAACGGCAGACTTGTCCCCAAGCCTATAATTTGTCTAGCTGCGGCTGGTTTTTCCCAACGCTGGAAGACCACATCGACTGGTCTATAAATCACTCGTTGGCGAGCGTCGATTGGTCGCTTTGAATCCAACGGTTTTCGATGGAGACACAGAGTCTTCTTTTGTTCACATAACCGGAGCTGGAGTCAGTTTCCGATTGACCAACCGACCATCCACCACCGAGCTGGCTGCCTAGTAGTGACTAGTGACCATCCCTGGGACCTGGCTTAACATATAGCAGTTGCTAAACCTAGGTAACTTTTCCTTTCTTGGGGTAGTCAAACAAAGGGGATGGGGTTTTGCTCTGAATCGGGCGATATTAAATAAGCTATAATGCTTACAGCCTGGTTTCCCGTTTTTGGGGTTTTACCACTCACGACGCCACACAACAGTCGGCCATCTTGACCGCCGAGGTCCACCTTCCCGTTCCAGAGACTAAATAACAATCCTACGGGGGCAGTAGCAAAAGGGGTTACTGCAATAGCCACAGGGGACAGCTGTCGCAGAGCCGCTGTCCAAAATCCTACGGGGGCAGTAACAAGGGGCTGCTGTATTAACTCTCTGCAAGGAGGCAGCTGACGCAGAGGCGCTGCGGTGTTCACAATCCCACGGGGGCGGTAGCCACTGTAGCCAGGGAGGCTGCCGTATTCATCTGTTTTTTCCAAAAGATAAGTTTACTTTATCATTTAACTGCCAGTGGTTTTCTAAATAACCTTTATGTTATTGCTACAGATAGTTTGTGAATTCACTTGGTGTATTATTACTGCCTTTGTACGCTATTTCTATATTCATATATACTTACAATTTACGTAATTTGTTAAAAGGTGAAGGAATATATATATATTTTGTTGATTTTTATACTAGATTTATGTATTCATATTTACAATTTAGAACAATTTATTAAAAGGTGAAACAGTTTTATTCCTCATTTAATCCCTTGGATTCACGGACCCGAGGTGCTCTTCTAGCACAACCTTGGCCCGTCACAATTGTATGTGGTCTGTCCAGTACAATTTGTGGTCGAAGACAATACCTAGAAATTTTACTGAGGTTTTGTTTTCTATTACTTGTCCTTGGAGGTTAAGGGTGACTTGAGAGTGATCTTTGCGGAGCCTACAGAAATGAATGCAAGATGTCTTCGTCGGTGAGAAGGAGAACCCTCTATTTTTGGCTTCCAAGTCCAGTCTATCGATTTCTTCTTGGAGTTGTGTAAAGTTACCGTCTGGGGAGGTACTGGAAAAGATACATAGGTCATCCACGTATAGAATAGACTGCACATTCCTAGGAGTACTTTCCACTACGAAGTTTATGGCCACAATAAATAGTGACACACTCAGGACAGACCCTTGTGGAACACCGTTTTCCAGATTTCTGATTGTTGACCTAGTATCGCCACCCTGTACTTGAAAGAGTCGATCTGACAGAAAGTTTTTTATGAGCTTGGGTAGATTACCACGCAAGCCTCATTCATGGAGTTGCCTGAGGATTCCAAACCGCCACGTCATGTCAAAGGCTTTCCTCAAGTCAAATATTACTGCTGTTAGGTGTTGTCTATCAATAAATGCGTCTTGGATTGCATTCTTAAGATGCACAACCGTTGAGTGGTGCTGCCTGAAACCAACTTGGTGCCTTGAAATTAGCTGGTTATGTTCTAGGTACCAGACGAGACGGTAGCTGATCATCCTTTCAAAGAGCTTGCCCAGACAACAGGTTAGCGATATAGGGCGATAGCTGTCGGGCGAAGTAAGCTCTTTATTTTCTTTTAATATCGGTATCACTATTGCTATTTTCCAAGCATCTGGGTAGATTCCAGCATCCCAAGCTTTGTTAAATGTATGTAATATTTGAGTTTTTGCAGATTTTGGGAGATGTCGGATCATACAATATGGTATGGTGTCCACACCTGGCGCAGAATCGTTGCAGTTTTCCAGCACAGATTTAAATTCTTCGTAGGAGAAAGGGATATTGTACGATAGTGTTACTGGGGAGTGAAAGTCTAAACCCAGTTCTTCGGAGGTTAGCTTCAATCGCATAATTTGCAGTACTACTAGCGTGCCCGAACTGGTCTGCAAGGGCGTTACATTTAACAGGCATATCTTCTATAACCGAGCCAGGCAATTTCAGAGCACTGGGATATCTGAAGTGTTTTCTCCCCGAAATAATGTTAATTTTTTTCCACATTTCTCTTATCGGTGTCTCAGAGGTTACTGAAGAAACATACGACTCGCATCAACTCTTTTGTGCCTCATTAATAAGCCTGCGTGCATTCGCACGAAGCTTTTTGAATTCAATCATGTTGATTGTTGTAGGTCTTCATTTAAATGCATTCAGGGCAGACTTCTTCTTCCTAATTGCGTCCTTGACAGTGTCGTTCCACCACGGGACGGCCTTGTTATAGGTAGTTCCAGAAGTCATAGGGATACTGTCTTTGGCTGCGCCTTTGATAGCTTTAGTAATAAGATCTACCGCCTCATTGACATCTTCTGGTACCGTTAGATTAGACACGCAGGTTGAGAATTTATTCCAGTCTGCTCTTTCAGTTAGCCGTCTTTTATGTGACGGGTGGAAATTTTTGGCGACATCGGTCGTTATGACAATGGGGAAATGGTCACTGAAATTTAAGTCGTCGAGTGTCGTCCAGGTTATTCTGGTTGCGAGCTGCGGGGAGCACATACTGAGATCTATGGCTGAACACCCAGCTGTTCGCATTGCTAAGTGCGCAGGGGAGCCTGTATTCAGCAGAACAAGGTTGGAAGAGTCAATAAATTCTTCTATAGTTCGTCCTCGTATGTCTCTTCGAATTGATCCCCATAGAGGGGAGTGTGCATTGAAATCACCCATTAAAATAATCGGTGATGGAAGTGACGAGATGAGGTTGCGAAGTTGATCAACGTGCCAAGCACCATCGGGTAAGTATATACTACATAACGTAGCTACTATGGGTGACTCGATTCTTACGGCAACAGTAGGTTCACTTCAATGGCTATTACGTTTTGCTTCAGAAGCAATGCCACATCACCTCTAGCTCTGCGATCTGGTACCACGTCCTTTCGGAATGTATTAAATCCTCTCAGCGAAAAATTATAACCTGGTTTAAAGTGAGTTTCTTGTAATGCTACACAAAAGGGGTCGTACTCCCTTAACATGATACGGAGCTCATTTATGTGTGAAGTACATCCATTACAGTTCCACTGAATAATGCTTTGCATTATATGTATAATAAATTATTGCAAGATGGTTACTTGCACTGAAATTAGATATAGATTGATAGGGAGAATTGAGAAAGGACAAATACATACATATGTATAAAATATAAATAACTGAATAAATAAATATGTAAATAAATAGATAAACAAATAAACAAATAAATAAATAAACAAGTAAATAAATAAAGAAGAATAAGACAATAAGATAGACCTGCAATAACAGGTACATATCACAGATAAATATCACAGTAGTTATTAGGTGACTGGTTTATTATCGCTGCTGGTTGACTGACTAGTATTTAGCTCTTGGCTGGCCTGATCAGGCTGCTCTGACTTTCTTTGAGTGCTGGTGTCTCTTGAGCCTCTTGGTTTACCTTTAGGCCAACCTTTTTTTTTGTTTCCTGGGTGAGCGAGTGCCAGTAGGCTGCGGCTGAGAGAAGACGTTACTTCTCTCTAAGTTTAGATCATCACAAGAAGAGTTTTCTGAGGCAGCTTGAGAGTCTCTCTTTCGCTTTTCTTGTGTTGGTGGAGGTACGAACCTCCTCTCATTTGTAACAGATGAAGATATTGATACAGAATGAGGTCTACTAGAAGGAATACTGAAAATCATACTCAAACTTGATTCTAGTGTCGTTCTCACAATTTCAGCAATCTTTGAAGTTCAGCAAGTATGTTCTGAGGGTTATTGATTGGTGTTGCTACGCGCGCTACTTGAGAGTAAGATACTCCAGCTGTAGGTGCCGGGATAGTGACGCGTGCTTTTGCTTCCATGTAGGACAGTCCTTCTGTAACCTTGAGTTTTTGAATGGCGTATTCGGTTTTGTATTTCGGACACGACTTGGCTCTAGCAGAATGTGGGCCATCACAGTTCACGCATGTGATAGGCTGTTGACATGGTGATCCCTCATGGCTTCTGTTACATCTGGTTGCTGTATGTCCGAATAGTTAACATCTGAAGCAACGAAGTGGGGATGGTATGTAAGGTCGAATGAGAAGGCTATAGAACGCTATTTTGACTTTTTCTGGCAGCTTGGGGGTGTTGAAGGTAACGACGTGATTTGGAGTGTCTATAAGTACTCCGTCCTTTTCAGCTTTGATTCGCTGCACATTTATAATGCCTTGGTCTTTGATCCCATCTAGTATTCCTTCTACTGAACAGTTTTTGCAAATCTTTACAGTAAACTATCCCTCTTGATGTGTTTAACGTAGTGTGGGGTATAACATTCATCATCATCATCATCAACATCGAAGTCATTAAAACGGTTAACTCTGAAGAGCCTTTCAGATTGGGCGTTCGATTTGGTTTCAATTAATAAACCTTCTTTAGTTTTAGTAACATTTTTTCTCTCGCCGATAAGGCCGTACAGTGTTTTGGATATTACGAATGGACTAACTCTGGAGAAATCTCCTTCTAATTTCTTAATGAGGATGAACCGAGGGACAGGTCCCGTCGTCTCATTTCTCATACTACTTGAACCAGCTGACATGGCCGGAACTTCCTTGCCAGCGTGGTGACTATTTGATGGGGTTTTAGGTGGGCCATCACCACCTGAGGCTGATCTTATTGTATTCATTCAGATGCCACGAGTACCTGGGAAAGTCTGTCACTTACAGCGGAGCCCAGAATGCCATAAGAAGGCTATCTAAAACTGGAGGACGCCAGGTATCCAGAGTACTCCGTTCGAGACTCACTACCGTAGAGCCATTCACCCCTCGGCATGGATCGTATGACACCTTGGGTTACGGATTTTTAAACAGGTTTACTCCTGGGGTTGGTGTGGGGAAGGATGGGACGTGGTAAGGTTGAGGAGAGACTTAAGCTCAGTGTTACGTAGAATATTAAAAACTGCCAAACCCCGAACTCCCTGCCTGGTGCCGTGGGGGCGACGCTCCCCATGTATGTTCCCTTAAAACCAGAATAAGCTTCTGATTTCAAACGAAAATACCCCCAGCGGGGTATTTTCTATTAATTTCCGGATTTGCAAGGTCGCAAGTAATACGTCCAAATTGATATATTCCTTTAACCTATCTCAATAATATTATACAGCCAGTTACTTGAATACTAAATTGATATTATTTTGGATGTTACCAGCAATTTATATTTACAGGGTGTTTTTGACAGAATTTTAAATTACGGCAATTTGAAGGTCACTTTACTTTGTTTTTTTTTAAATGTAACACCCTGTATGTTTTATTTTAAATCGAAATATCTACTAATACCCTATCGTGCCATGTAATACTTTTCGTTTCGTTTCCGACGTTGCCAAGTTATACATTATTTTTCCAAATTTTTAAAGAAATATCCTCGATTTTAGTTTATTTCAAATAGAATTCTCTACTTATTTTTATTGTAATGAATTGCGCATGTCGGATTTAGTAATATCTCACAATTTCAAAAGTTTGTTTCTATTAATTACTGGGGTACGGCAACACCGCTTTTTCAGTTAACGGTACGGGAACGCTTAAATATTTCCAAAACTGCCACAGCTGGAGAGGTGAAATTCAATACTTTGTTGTTTTCAACATACAGAATTCAAAAATGCTGACATCAGCGTTGTCAGATTTACCAATTTTACCCTATTTATGAAGTCTAACGTAAAAGTGGTAAATCTGACAACAGTGATGTTACCATTTTTGAATTTTGTATGTTCAAAAACCGCCAAGTATTAAACTTCACCGCTCCAGCTGTGGCAGTTTTGGAAATATTTAAGCGTTCCGGTACTGTTTACTGAAAAAGCGGTGTTGCCGTATCTCAGTAATTAACAGAAACAAAATTTTGAAATTGTGAGATCTTACTAAATTTGACATGCGCAATTAATTGCAATAAAAATAAATAGAGGGTTCTATTTAAAATAAATAAAATTCGGGGATATTTGTTTAAAAATTTGGAAAAATAATGTATAACTTGGCAACGTCGCAAACGCGAAAAAAAATATTACAAGATAGGGTATTAGTAAATATTTCGATTTAAAATAAAACATGCAGGGTGTTACATTTAAAAAAACAAAGTAAAATGACCTTCAAGTTGCCGTAATTTAAAATTCTGCCAGAAACACCCTGCAGATGCAAATTGCTGGTAACATCCAAAATAATATCCACTTAATATTCAAGTAACGCGCTGTATAATTGTATAATTTCCCGTGGATGGAAATGCGATTGATTTTGCTATTCGTTTATTTTACATCGGTATCTTGTTCAGGTATATCGTTACAAGTCAAGTGGTTACAAGTTACAATTTTTCAATGCGTGGTAGCGTGGTATATTCTAGAGGTGAGTCGATTCCGAAGGAATCGTTCCATAGGAACGATACCGTAATAGGAATCAAAAGAACCGATTCCGAGGAATCAAAGGAATCGATTCCCCTCGGAATCGATTCCGATGGTTTGGAATTGGAATCGACAAATCCGCGCACGGACTCGGACTCGGACTGTCGATGTTGGTGTCGGTTAGCCAAACTTAACTTGTGAATCGTGTTGTCGATTCCGTCGCGTTGTACCGGAATCATGAACGAGATGAACAAAACAATTCATGGCATTCACGCCTGACGCTGCTGTAGTGTTTGTACAATATGGGTACCAAATTAAAGGGGTTGTTGAGAGTAACTCGAAAAAGAATGTGACTTCATTTTAAATCTAATATGGCCGATCATCCAAGATGGCGGAATAGCTATTTTTTAGGCAATTTTGCAATATCGGTATGAAATGAAGGGCTTGCAGGGAATATAATTAGAAAAATATTCTGAAATCACTCTTAATTCAACATGGCGAACTTTTAAAGTTTTTCTATGCAGTCATATGATATTAGTATTAAGCGAACGGTTCGCTGAGAATAAAATTGCAGATTAATAACTGAAAAGTAAAAAATAAACTAAAATAAAAACTTTTTAAAACAAGCTTTTATTTAAATGTTCTAAAAAGAAGAAAATTAAATTTTCCTTTAAAATTTTAACTACCAACTTATACAGAACGTATATGCTCATAAAAGCTTATCGCAAGGTTTGCGTAAGTACTAAAGCATTTAGTTAAACCGTTAAACTGAAATTTTAAAACAATTAAACTTAGGAGGTGAAGTTACTCAAATAAATAGGTACTAGTTGACTGACACAAGTAAATCGTGCGACAAGCTTTTGTGATCATATAAATTGTGTATAATGAGGCTATAAGTTGATAGTAAAAGTTTTAAAGGAAATTTTTATTTTCTTCTTTTTATAGCATTCAAATAAAAGCTTTTTTTAAAAAAGTTTTTTTTCATTTAATTTATTTAGGTATATTATACGAAGAAGCTTTGTTAGCAATGTAGAATAATATAGACTGAGGGCTTTATAATGGCTTGCCAAGACGGTGTCTTCAACACCTTGGTGTACCGTAAAAGGGTTATGGGTCTAGATGTACCCGACACCCTTTGTAGAGCTTGCCGACAGGCGCCAGAGACGCTTATGCATCTCTTGTCGGCGTGTAGGATATACGCTGGGACGGCTTACGTCCATCGGCACAACGCGGCTCTACGAGTGCTCTATTATCATTTAAGGCACTCATACGGTATCGATGAGACACCGGTGCTGCCATACGCTCCAGGGGATATAGAGTCCGTTGTGGAGAACGAGAGATGCCGGATTTACTGGAACTACTCGTTCCCCACGCTCGAGCTTGTACAGGCAAACAAGCCCGACATAGTCCTTATCGACCACCAACAGAAGACGATGCTCGTTATTGAGTTTTCGGCGCCTGCCGAGGTGAACATGGTCTCTAAGGAGGAGGAAAAGCGGACCAAATATCAGGAGTTGCTCGGTCAACTTCGCAGACTCTGGCCAGACTACACTGTAAGTCTGCTGGTTATGGTCATTGGATCCCTAGGTGGAATGAGGAATACGCTGCTCTCGGCACGGCGCAAAATACCGGTGTGCCGTGCGGCGGCGCACATCTTAGCCGCCAGAATGCAGAAGGCAGTCATCCTTGGGTCCCTTCGTCTACTTAGGGCGCACGATTCGCGGACCCAGTGATGGCTCACCTCACGGTGTGAGGAGTAGTCATTGGGTAATGGAACAGCAGCTCGGTGTGTCGGAGCCCGGGCTGCCTTTTTTGTTTAATATACAATAATAATACTCTTTTATTATAACTCTTGTACAAATAATAGTGAAGAAACAAAATCTTATATATATTTCATAAACATAACGTAAAATAGACAAGTCAGAAAGGTCTGGGAAAGTAAAACAATACCGAGCAGAAGAAGAGGGCGACCGACTACATCATGGAATAAGGCAGTGCAGAGTGTCATTGAGGACAAAGGACTCACGGTGTCAAGTGCTAGAAGAGTGGCCTTGGATAAAAAACAGTGGCGTGAAATAGTTTATTGTGAGAAATAAGTGTATTACTCACCCCTACACCATTTGATGGTAGAAAAGGGGTTTAAGACAATATATATATACATAACGTAAAATAATAGTTTCTGTCGATAAACTAAAACTAGAATTTATTATGGATTGAACAACAATGAAATGCGAGAAATTTAAATCGGAAATTTTTTTTTCCAAGACTAAGAAAAATCGCTACAAATCGGTTTATTTTGTTAAATCGCCGCTACGTCTCAACATAATAGAAAAGTCGCTACGAATGGCAACACTGCTGTAATGATCCAATGAACTAATGTATTGGATGAGTGGTTTTCAAAGCATCATTTGTATCTAAATCCGGACAAAACATCAATACTGAGATTCCACAATGCGCAAAGAAAATTAGCTCCATTGAATTTTAAAGTCAACAATCAAACATTGGTACCGGATGATCACGTAAAATTTTTAGGGATCTATCTCGATGATACAATCAATTTTAAGGCTCATTGTCATGCTGTCATTTCAAAACTGAACTCGCAGTCTTTTGTAATGAGAAACTTGAAGACCGTACTAACCGAGAGCCAGTTAAGATCTATATATTTTGCACAAGTGGAATCCAGGCTGAGATATGGGATATGCTTTTGGGGTTGCTCAACATATGCAAAAAATGTCTTTATAAGCCAGAAAAGAATTTTAAGATGTATGGCAGGTGTAGACAGCAGGCACAGCTGCAAAGATATATTTAAAAAATTTAAAATATTGACACTTCCCTCATTATTTATATTTGAGGTGGCTACTTACACCTTCTCAAATAAAAACAAATTTATGTTAAATAGTCAGATACATACTATTAATACAAGGCAAAGTGATCGCTTGCATGTACCTTATGCTAGATATAGGTTAAGCAGTGTGTCACCAAATGTATTGGGACCCAGGATCTTTAACTTGCTTCCGAATAACATAAAATCTAGTCGAACTGTACACATTTTTAAAAAAAGACTGAAAGATTTTCTTATAGAGAAATGTTATTATTGTGTCAGTGACTATGTTAGTTTGTAAGTATTTATTATGTGACAAGTCCTATACATGTAAGTTCATGTCTTACGGATAATAAATAAATAATAATAATGGAATCGTGAACGTAGTGAACGAATTGGAGTAATCGATTCCGAAAAAGGAATCGATATCATGGACACGGAGTCGATAACAAGGATTCGTAAATCTTCGAGCGAGTCCGCGGAATCGTGAACGAATCGATTCCGGAAAAGGAATCGAAACCGTGGAACCGAATCACCTAAAGGAACGATTGAGCCCCGTTCTAGTATATTCTTCTTCTCGGGTCGGCGGGGTTCGGTCTGGCTCGGAGCGACCAGTCGGGTTGTCACTGTGGCTAGGTACTACTGGCAGAACTGCTAACATTTGGACTGCTCTCATGACATTGCCTCTTGCAGTGAAAATGGTTGCAGTTCGAGCGAGTCCGTCGTCGCCTACATGTAACTGGGTGATGCGCCCTCGTTTCCAGAGTAATGGAGGGGCATCATCTTCAATTAAGAGGACCAGGTCTCCTTCTTTTAGTGTACTTGACCTGGTGGTCCACTTGCTGCGAGTTTGGAGTCGGAAGACCATCTCGCCCAGAACCTTTGCATACTTTGTTGTAGAGCCTCATACTGGGATAGCCGATTTGTTGGAGCTTCCATGAAGTCTGATTGAGGGAAGGTGAACAAGGGTTCTTGAATTAGGAAGTGAGCGGGCGTTAGAGTGGATAATTCCAGAGGGTCTGATGAGAGGGCGATTAGTGGTCTCGAATTCAGGACTGCCTCTACTTGTGTGAATGAAGTTGAAAGTTGACCATATGTTAAGATTTTAGAATTTAAAATTCTGTTCAAATGAAATTTCGCGCGTTTTACGGCGGCTTCCCATAACCCACCGCGATGGGGCGACCGAGGGGGGATAAATCGCCACTCAATGCTATTCGAAAGGAAGAATTTGATGATCGAAGGGTCCCGCACACTCTCAGTGAGTGATTTGTACATTTTGCTTAATTTATTTTTTGTACCCCACGAAATTAGTGCCGTTATCGCAGTACAATAGGTTGGGTAAGCCTCGACGCGACACGAATCTATGTAAACAGTTCAGGAAAGAATCAGTGCTAAGATCGACCACAGCCTCCAGGTGAACCGCTTTAGTCGATAAGCAAACAAAAATGTAAAGGTATGCCTTGATCATTGCTCGGTTTCGTAGTCGTCCATCCTTAATAGAGATTGGTCCAGCGAGATCAACCCCAGAGATACTAAATGGCCGACTTTGTATCACTCGCTCTTTCGGTAAGTTTGCCACCTTCTGTATGACACTTGTTGGATTTACGCGGAAGCACGTTAAGCATCTACGTAAGACGCCCTTGATTGTATTTAGTCCACCCAGTGGCCAAAATTTTTGTCTTAAAGATGCTAGCAGAGTTTGAGGACCGGCATGCAACTGCCGGTGATGCTCTTGTCTGATTACTAGTAAAGTCAAATGACTCTTTGCGCTTAAAATAATTGGATGCTGCGCATCGTAAGGCAGGCTGGAATTCTGTAACCGGCCTCCAACTCGTAAACAGCCATTTGGATCGAGAAAGGGATCAAGTCGTTTTATTGGAAATCTTTTTGAAAGTTCCCTTTTGTGGAGTAAGCATTCCAGTTCAACCGAGAAATCTTGAGCTTGAGAAATTTTAATCAATGCAACTAAAGCTTTATTGAATTCTTGTGATATTATTGGGCCTGTTTGCAAAGTATTTTGGATGAATCGCATACAATATGACACGACCTTCTGTAGTTTGTATAAAGTAGAATATTTTTCGAGTATGGTAGGATCAATGTGTTGACTAACAAGGGAAGTGGAAATTTTGCGTCGGTCTGGGAGTAGTTCTTCTTGAACCGTTGGCCTTGGCCATGATGCCTGATCTTGGATCAGCCAAGGGGGGCCGTACCACCACAATGTGCAGGAATGTGCCTTATTGATATCCATGACTCGAGATACCAGATCTGCTGGGTTGTCTTGTGACAAGACATGCCTCTATTCATTTATGTTTGTCATCCTTTGGATCTCTGCCACCCGGTTTGCTGCGAAGAGCTTCTACGATGTAGAAGGAGCAGCGATCCAAGCCAACACTATGGTGCTGTCTGTCCAGTAACAGATTCTATCAAGTGTCATTTTGAGCGATTTTTGTACTCGATGAACAAGTTGTGCCATTAGTAGCGCTCCACTCAACTCTAGACGCGGTAGCGTTATAGTTTTAAGGGGCGCTACCCGTGATTTCGAGCATAACAGACGAACGGTTATTCCTTGTGGTGATATTGTACGCAAATATATACAAGAGCCATAGGCTCTTTGAGATGCATCGCAAAACGCATGAAGTTCAACTTGACATGCATTTTGAACCGTGACCTGACGTGGTAAGCTAACTGTGTTCAACTGAGCTAGATTTTGTATGAAATCGTTCCACCTTTGCAGGACTGATTGTGGGATAGGAGAGTCCCACCCAAGTTGGGATTTCCAGAGTTCTTGTATTAACAGTTTCGCTTTTATCGTTATTGGCGTAACTGTTCCTAAGGGATCGAATATTAGCAGAGGGAGAATGTATGTTCTGGGGGGTCAATGACCGAGCAACCTTGACCTACATGAGCAACCTTGACCTTTGACCTTAGACCTCTGAACTTTGATCTTTGACCTCTGACCTTTGACCTCTGAACTTTGACATCTGACCTTTGACATCTGAACTTTGACCTCGTGACCTCTCGCCAAAGAAAAAAAAATTCTCAACTGGGAATCGAACCTCAGACCTTCTGTTTCTCTAACACGTTCGCTATACAGGTGGCTACAACGCCATGTACATAGAATTTACTATAAGTGGAATAAGCGAGAGAGATGTGGCAATATGTGCATTTCAAATTAATGCTTAAGAGTTCGGCATATAACAAAGGTCGTCCAGACGCCTTTCCGCAGTAGGCGATCATCCAACTGGTTTTGGCTCGATCGGCTTGAAGAACGAAGACTAATTAAATTTAACTGCTCTCGCATTCGCATAGTGTTTATGTGGTGTCTACTATAAGTTGAATAAGCGAGATAGGTAGACCAAATTAATGCTTACGAGTTCGTGGTATAACAAAGATTGCAATGGCGTAGATAGGGTTTTATTTACATATGGTCTGGAGCGGAAGTCAGTATTAATTTTAGCAGTCTTTCGGGCTGGTGCGGTAGACAAATGGGATGAGTCATGTCAAGGCGTCTTTTTATTTTTAGCGCTGGGTAGCTATCTGGAATAAGCAGTGCATCGAGCGATAATTTACTCATATGTACGTTATATCGACGACGATCTTGTCTGGATTGTTAATTAGTGGTCATCACGATACAATACACTGAAGTGGTCATTGTCCGGAACTTGTTGGCTACCTGCTTCGATGCCAGCTATAGTATCGTTACTGTTAGCCTTTCAGATGGCGTGTTAATGCATGTGAATAATACTATATTACTGTAAAGTGGGAAAATATTACACGATGACCTGGGTCATACAAAACAAGAGAGTGTTAACACGAAATTGAATGAGACATCAGTAGCATACGGTCGGTAACTAAATTGTGATTCTATATGGAGTTATAGTATAGTCGTAGAAGGTCGCACTTTGCATATCCTGCGTAAATATGTGTGAATAAAGTAGAAGTGGGGAAATATCACAGAGTGGCCTGGAATGACTTCTACCCTTGAACCGTGTCTTCTAAACTTTAGTCTATTAACCTTTGACCCATTGACTAAGAGACTCAATTGCTCCTTGAAGCACGTATGCTGGTGACAATGAGGGGTGGGGAAACAAGAAAAACCAGTTTGTAGTGTAATGGTGGGAAAGTCGGAAAACAGGTTTTGTCATAGATAGAGCCATATAAAGTGAGGACCAACACAATGTGTTCTCATCAGTTCGCAGTTATCTACAGTGAAGCGAAGACAAAAAATCAACGAAACATGGAGCTGACCAACTTAGAAAGAAGTACGCTGGAGTCGGTGAAACAACAAATCGAAACGGAGTTTGCTGAGTGGCAGCTGAAAATCGATATACCGGAAAGATAGTAGATATACAAAGCGGTTTCTGGCATCAAAAGCGCGCGAAGTTTGAATCTGTGGCGGTTGAATTTGAATTTGACAGATGACGTGGTCACGTGACAGTTTAGTGTTCTGTGATTGGTTGACAGATTTGACAGATGACGTGGCCACGTGACAGTTTAGTGTTCTGTGATTAGATGAGGTGTTAATTTTGTGTTATGTGATATGGTTGACAGATGACGTGGTCACGTGACGGTTTGACGGATGACGTACGTTACGTGGTGGTTTTTGACGATAACGTAGACGACGTGACATTTCTGACAGATGTCGTGGTCATGTGATAGTTTTGTGTTCTGTGATTTTTTTTGACTCATCACGTGTCACGTAATAGTTCTGTGTTCTGTAATTGCTTCAACGGAACTATAGCGATCTCAAGAAATGTAAGGTTTTAGGGTATGGCTAACAGCCAACAGGTGGCGCGATGAACCCAGGTTTGACAGTATGGCTAACATCCAAAAGGTGGCACCATACACTTTTCACATATGTATGATCTGTCTAACCTAACCTAGCCTAACCTAACTTCAAGAATGCTGGAGCATTGCTTGTCCTAAAGTGTACCTGATATGCTTGATTGAATGAAAGTTCGTATTGGTTTTTAATATTTTTTATTCAGCGTAATACATGGTATTACAAAACAAACATGTAGGTATCATATAACAACCACATACATCACTCCATTCATGGAGATTGTAGTTGCTACGGCATGGTAGATACTGCTTTAGCTCTTCTCGAAGTTCGACAGAAAGTTTACCCCAAATATCGGCAGTCATATCCAGCATTAGAGTGTTTATGATATGTTTCATCTTCTCTTCACTTAACTCCATAACAGAAATTGTAGACAAAGATGGCCGCAGTTAACTTGATTATATGTCTGATATTGGTCGCTATTGTAGAAAATGTTAGCACCTCTTCCCATATAGCGAACTAGTTCTCTTGGTGGCTTCAGATTTCCGAATGAGTCAAAATACTCCACATCACTGTTTATCTTCTTATAAGCTACCCAATGCGTTCCACTGTTCTTTGACACATCTAAATTGATAATAGCACACTCCCGCTGCTTAGGCCCATTTTTAGGTAAGGTATCGCGCATGAAGATTCCTCGGAAGTATGGTATTTCAAGTTTTTTCGCGCAGTGAGCTAAGTCAATGTCAGTTAATGCTCTGTTGGGTAGCTTTATTGGGAGTTTTTTTGTTTTTTCATAAAAAGACCAAATCCTCCTTTAGCATTTTTCTTGAGATAGATACCGTTCCCTATAGATTCCATTGCTTTGTTATGGCGATGGTCTTCTTCAAGCTTTTTTTTTGTGCATCTTTTGCATCTAGAACCGTTTTTGCAATCCCTGCTGAGCCCCCACTTAAAGCTCCAAAGGCACTGAGACCAGCAAATAGTGGTATTAGAGGTAGCATACCTCCTGATTTTGACTGAAACGGTATTACTCTAGGAATTTTCACTTTCTTTTTCCCACCAACCTTTTTTACTTCCATTCTAGCAGCTTTGAGAGCGCTTGAAGCTGCCTGTTTCAGTGATGATGTTGGTTTTAGGTACTTGTTTATCTTTTGTATAATATTTCTTCTGAAAGAATCTGAACGCTTTCGTGTCTTTTGCCTTAACTCGTTCCCAAGCAGTATCTTCAAGTATTTTATCAGCTTTATGCCTTTCTTCAAAAGATCTATGGATAGAATAAGCAATATCGTGTTGTTTACATGCGGCGTCTAACGGATTAATGCCTGGGCCCCCCGTGCGAGCCGCTTTTGTAGTTTCGTTCCCGCTATTAGAATGAAAAATAAATGACAAAAAATTAAATTATTGACTAATGCTTAATATGGAACAATATAAATCTTACGGCCGCAATACTGATATCCTCCTAGTAGATGAGCCTCGAACGGGAGCTTATTTATTATCGAATTTAGAACACCTTTACCTTCGTATACAAACATTTTGACTGATAATATAATTTAAATTCAAATCTATTTATTTATCCTTAAGTTGTATGCTAGCGTCATATCATGGAAGTCATCCAGCAAGAGCAGACGTTACCCATCGAAAACTTAGATTTTGAAATAAAATCTCGGCATAGCAAACATGGCAAACTAATACCAAACTCATTTAGAGCAGTTATATGCGGACCAAGTGGTTGTGGAAAAACGAACGTTATGCTTTCGTTACTTTTCAGCCCCAACGGGTTGAAGTTCAAGAACGTATATGTGTATTCAAAGTCGTTATACCAGCCCAAGTATCAGTTACTAAAAGATGTGTTGGATAATGTTAAAGGCGTTGGATATTTTCCTTTCAAAGATAATGACGAAATCATAAGTCCAAATGAAGCAAAATCTAATTCTGTGATAATATTTGATGACGTTTCGTGTGACGGCCAGCAAAAAATTAGAGAGTACTACTCAATGTGTCGTCATAAAGATATTGATGCTGCTTATCTTTGCCAGACTTATACAAAGGTTCCTAAACAACTGATACGTGATAACTGTAATATGATAGTACTGTTCAAGCAAGATGAAATAAATTTAAAGCATGTATTTGAAGAACATGTTTCACCAGATATGACTTTCGATGATTTTAAGCGAATATGTTCTAACTGCTGGTCGGAAAGCTATGGTACTATTGTGATAATGAAGGACTTTGATATGAGTAACGGACGATATCGGAAAGGATTTGATATGTATATAAAAATATAGTTAGAAAGAATCGTATATCACTTTGTAGCACGATGTCCGACAATCGTGTTGCTGTTGCTACGCGTAAAAGAAAAATTGCTGAACTTGCACGATCCATCCGAAAGAAGTATCTAGCATTAAAACTAGGGAAGGCCGAAAAAGATGAATCCTTAAACAAACTATTTGAGCCGATATCAGCCCCACTTAAAGAAATTATTAAAACAACAAGTCAAACCGTATACCCTCATAAGGGAATTAAAAAGGAAGAAAATGCTATGGTTGGAAGCAAAAGAGGTTTCGCTACTTCAGCTCTTAAGGGAATGAAAAAGGAAGAAAATGCTATGGTTGGAAGCAAAAGAGGTTTCGCTACTTCAGGAGTAAATCAATGATGATGATGATGATGATGATGATGATGATGATGATGGTGATGACTACGATACTGACATGCCGTTCGAAGATTCATCGGATACTCTACATTCGACTGCAGCTTTGGATGTATATCCATCTATAGCTCAACCAGTCGTTCAGGCGTTTTTTAATGGTGACAAAAATATTGATAATGTATATGGACCCATCTATGACGTTACTTCCTCAAAATGGATTCTTGGTCAAAAACCCATAGACTTTGATAAAAGTAGTGGCAATATTGTGTTTGGGGAGGAGGGCAATTATGTTAAAGGAACACCTCGACTGTATGAATTATTGTTTTTTAAAGATCCTAAAAATTATAGTAAAGAAGACTTGAATGCTTATCGGGCTATTTTGAATGTAACAAATATACATAGAGATACATTAGGTCGCTTGAAAGGTAGCACAAGAACAAAGTACTTGAATATAATCAAGCCTCTTGTAACATATGAACCTTACACTAAAGGAAGTGGACTCATGAAACCTTTAGCCAATCGGATGAAATACAACAAAAAACAAATTGAATATACTTATTGGGATGACCCTAACGAGCTCGTTGAACGCCTAAAGCTATTAATTGCTTCACAATCAGCTGGAAACACGTCACATCAGAACGAAATTGTTTCAATTATAAACGAGCTCAAGGAATATAATATAATTCTTTAGAAATACCACATGCCTTCATTTACATTATGAGCGTTGATAAATTCGGTCGGCATGCTGATATGCACAGCAGCCCATATATGCGCCTTCCAAGACCAATGTTTCCACGTACACCTGACGGAAGCTTAGATATTGAATACTCAAAAATATCTAACTTAAAGGAACCAACCAATGATGGAGATGCTACTAACAAGAAATATGTAGACTCACAAATTTCGAGCCTTGGAGTATTACTTGATAATTTTCATGAGGATTCTCTTCTGGTTAATCATAGTATTGAAAGAATTAAAGATATTGTTTATAAAGATCATCCGATTGAAGGCAAAGATTTAGTGACAAAGAAGTATGTTGATTCAGCTATTGCTAGGAATAAGAGAGACATAGATCTTCTGGATGAAAAGTTATCTGAAAAAGCTCATCTTGCAGATTTTATGGATCTAGACGGCCGCCTGAAGTTTGAAGGAAGGCAACTTAGAAAGAAAATAGGACATAAATAGCTTATCTGCATACGTGTTATACTCATTTCTATACATAATGGCGGCATGTAAGAAGCAAACCTTACAGCCAATTAAAATTAAATCTGCAAAACAGCAGAAAAGACTATCAGCGAATAAGTTTATAGTTGTGAATGAGTTGCATAAGCCAGCACGTAGGAATTATGGAAGAAGGCGAACAATCATCAAAGGTCTAGATGACTTGTGGCAGATGGATTTAGCAGAAATGCGTCAGTATGCAAATCAAAACGAAAAGTACAAGCTGATTATGGTGGTTATAGACTGTTTCTCAAAATTCGTATGGACTCGACCACTAAAAACCAAAACTGGTGATGAAATTACCAAAACATTTGCTGATATCTTATCACATACCAACCGCTGTCCAAAAAATTTGCAAACCGATCAGGGGACTGAGTTTTACAATACAAAATTTCAAAACTTAATGAAGAAACACAAAATCAACCACTACAATACGTATACCATCAAGAAAGCTTCCATTGCCGAACGGGTAATACGAACAGTTAAATCTCGGCTTTACAGATATTTTTCCATGAATGGTACATATAGATGGATAGACGTACTACCACAAATCACCAAAGAGTATAATAATACTAAACATAGAACCACTGGATATAAACCATCTGATGTGAATACTTCGACTGAAAAGGATATTTTACAACAAAGATATAGTCATCTTAAAATAGCTGATATAGGCAAGTTTAAAATAAATGACATCGTACGGCTGTCAAAGGCTAAACATTTATTTGAGAAAGGCTATACACCTAATTGGACCACGGAACTATTTAAAATTGTTAAAGTAAATATATCCAATCCTGTTACATAATGCTTGAAGATAAGGATGGTGATCCCATTAAAGGTGCTTTTTACGAGGAAGAATTACAGAAAACGTCCGCCCCTGATATATATCTCGTTGAGAAGGAAAGATGGAAAACTGTACATCAAGTGGCTTGGATTTCCTTCGAGGTCGAATAGCTGGGTTAAAGAATCTGACATTGTCTGAAACTATACAAACACGTTGCAGCACTGTAAAGCATGAAAGCATAAATAGGAGCATATCTCTAGATATAGCGCAGACGTGTCTTAAGTTTTCTCGTTAACGCCAGTTACAATTCGTGTTTAGTAACGTAAAAGCTACCGACTATCAAACATCTATTTTGCAATGATGAATCAAGAGCAGTATAGTTACTACGGGACTGCGGATACAGATACAAGGTCTACAGTGTCCAGTGAGAATTATGACAAGGAGTTGGATAAAGTGCTAGCAAAGTATGAAAATGCTGCAAAGGTAGAGCAATATTATCAATACAAAACGCCATCTTGGGCCATATACGGTTGAATGCGGATTGAGTCCAGCAAGAACATTCTGCCCTACTATAATAATTTCTCAACCGTATCATGCTGCTAAGATTTCTCTTGCTGTTTTTGAATGGGTTTCCTTGATGGATTTGCTGCGTGGAGCAATCAAGAGTTTTTTCAACAAGCCACTCCGTTCACTTCCAGACGAATACAGTTCAGTGACCTCACAATGCGGAGATTTCGTGACAGTTACACAGCTTGTTTACGACGATGTAAAAATGCTATCAGTTAGCAAACATGATGTGGTATTTTATTTTACAGAAGATGATGTGAATCGACTTATTCAGGCTGATTTTAGTATAATTTGTCACAGATATAATCTCTTAGATGAACTGAATTTTTGCGGTTATTACTATAATGTTATAAATTTAGTCAACTCTTGGTATAAGAATAACTATCTTAATTATTTAAGTGCTATAGAAATGTTGTATGGTTTTTGTGACATAAGTGGTGAAACTTTATTGAGTAATGGTCTCAGAGAATATTTGTATTACTATAAGGATGATGTACTATATGATTTGAATAAATAACTTATAAAAGATAGTTGAGTGCTAAATATCCCTCAGTATTCTAGAATACATCAAGAACTGCAGTCATGCTGTGTCTACTGTTGTTGGTTAATGTTGCTTTAACTTGTAGCGAATATAACAATGCATCTGAACTGCTCTACTTCAAAAATGATAGTCAGGCTGATGATTTTTTGTTCAATAACGTAACTGCTGAAAATAATGAAAGCGGAGTATTATTCTTCAATAATCTAACCCAGGAAAGTATCAATAATACTGTTATTCCTGCATACTTAAAACGTTATGGATATATCAATGATAGTTCCGATCTTTCTATTACTGAGTTAGACACCGCACTACAAAGCTTTCAAGAGAAATACAATCTTCCAGTAAGTGGCGAAGCAGACAATGTCACCATACAACTTATGCAACGCCTAAGGTGCACTTTACCCGAAAATTCATATACTATAAAAGGTGGGTGGAATAAAAAACATCTTCGATGCTACTTTCCACAAGCTCATTACCATTCACAGAAGGTATTGGAAACAGCTTTTCGTATGTGGGAAGATGCTTCTGGGTTAACATTCGAAAACATAAAAAAACCCAGTCCACCGCCAGATATCACAATTTCCTTCACCGACAGGAAACATGAATATCGTTATAATTGCCAAGGAGATTATCCATGCCCAGAGCTTTTGATGGACCTGGAGGTGTCCTTGCTCATGCAAATTACCCTACAAGCCGAGACACGAACCTTGGAGTTTTTCACTTAATGGTTCTATACCTGATGGTCAGGTTAGTTTGCTTATGGTAATGGTTCATGAAATTGGTCACGCTCTTGGTCTAGGACACAGTGATGTTAAATCGGCAATTATGTACCCTTGGTACCAAGATAGTATCAGAGGATTAGATGTTGATGATAAAGATGCAATCGTCCAAATATATGGTCATCGTACTATTCTAAACTCTAGTACGCCGTGTAACCCTACCAATCGTACACCGAAAAAACATACTACAACATCAAATTCAAGTCCCAAACACAATACACCATCCAAAAATTTATGTGAAGTAATGTATCCTGATATTATGTTTATTGCCACAGCACCTGAATTTCACAATCACCGGTTGTATATCAGTCATAACTCGTTCTTATGGAAACTTGATTTGAATGATTTGTTAATACCTGAATTACCTGACAAGTTAGTTAATTATATACCATTGGGGATTGTACCTTCGTCTATTTCACACATTTTTGAAAACTCAGCAGGTGATCTAATAGCAATTGATAAGAAAAATCACAAATATTATGTTACATCATTTCCTGGGTTGAATATTAAAACAACTTACGACTTTCCAATATCTGCTGATGCTGAAATTAACGCTGTTTTTCAAACGTATAGTGGATCAACTTTCTTGTTTTTTGATAATGACTCATACATTGAGTTTATCAACAATTAATAGGCAGGGGACGAATCAGTGATGTTTTTCCAGGCATACTAAAAGACATAACCTCAGCATTTCGGTACATAGATGGCCATATTTACTTCTTCTCTCATAGCACATACTATAAGTACAACGAGTTTACTAGAACAATTTCGAAAGCAGGACAATTCATGTGGAACCTTTTTGACATACCATGCCCTAATACAAGCCTCTTGAACCAACTAAAAACATTACTATCAAAAGTTATTTCTGTGTATAAATAATTTGAGTGTTGTTGAACTTCATGCTGAAGATTGAAGAGCTGATTTGAAACAATACGCATAGACGAAGAATCGTAGATGCTGCTTTCCTAAAGTTTATGAATAAGCATGAATTATCCATCATTCTGTTGAAACATACAAATGTAATAAAATGATTAGCACATGGTTGTTATTAATTTAGTATTTTAAGCAAAATCAATAAAGTGTCACCTGCATGAAATAAAAATAACTGATAACGCTGATTGGAATAAGACAATAATTAAATAATTGTACTTTTATTTATTCATCATAAATATTTATATACATAATAATAATCACATCGGGGGGAACGGGAAACAGTATATGTAATTAACTAGCATATATACATACTTTAGAATTATAAATCGCTAAAACGTACCTCTGCATTGAAATTATAATGAACGTCGGTATCACATAATTCTCTATCTTTAAGGACAAACAATGCAGATTCAAAATCATTCTGACACCAATATGATTTAGACTGGTATAAATCATGCAAGTTTTCCGCTCTTACCATAAGATGAAAATGATCATGTATGGCAAACAATGATTTTGTATATGTATCAAAGAAATATTTTATCGCTAAAAAGCATTCTCGACATACCCGTAAGTTTAATATTATAATAGCTGACCCATACACAGTATACATCATGCTCAAAAACTTGGTGCCAGGCACCCATAAATAATACTGTAGACCTTATTGTATAAGGAATAACGGTAAGGAATTCGATTTCCCTTAATTGTTCAATGCCATCATCATCAAATTCAAAATTATCCATCGGTGTTTGTTCTATAAAATAACCCCAACGATATTTGGAGTAGTGTTTCGCTAATTTCATTATTAAAGCCCACGGGAGATCTCTATAATGGTAAACTAATAACCGATTAATAGAGTAAACCTTCCTGCATATGCTCCTAATGCAAAGAAGCTCCAATCGCGGTGCCATCCTAAAAGAAAAACGTACTTCTTAATGTACTTTAATATCTTTCATATCCTCCCCTCCACCTTGCGTTCTGCGCATGTGTATGTGTACAGAAAGGAAACAGTCATTTTTTAACTTTAATTCTGATTTATTGGGGATACACAACGACAACCAGTGTGTACAAAGATCAAGCAGCAATACATAAAACACATCAATTGCGTAAACATATAAATCTGAAATATATCTGAACATACTTGTGAATAACATAATCGAAATATCTGACATGGAGTATACTAAATAGGACAAACCGAATTACATATAGTTACACGCACACATTCACGGCAAATCAGATTTTCCACCCATCCATCTCTGAAGAATCGTTGTTTGTACGAAATTTATGTAAAATTTTGAGTGCATCCAGATAGTCATCCAGGTTAGTTGACGGCCATTTCAAATTACATGGACCACATGTCCACCCTAAAAAGCCCTCGCCTCTGATACCCTTTTCAATATTTTTGCGTAACCATTGGATAAGCGATTTATGTTCCTCTTTCCTTCGTGGATCAAACACGAATGTGATACCCATATGCGTAATCACATCAACAAAACGTTCAAATAGTATCATATCTGCCATATATCCAAGTGTGCACATCGTTGTATCCACGTGTATTAAAGTTGTTCGATAATTGTTTTCAATATTTGCAACAGGAAAAACTTGATTTATATCTTCACTTGCCTTTCCACTTAATAAAGTGAAAATATAATGCTGCTCATATATTGTCGGAGGATTTAACAACTGAGTGAATATCTTACTCAAACCATGCAAACTGATGTTGGTATAGTGTGCACCGTGCAGTGCGGCCATAGTATCGTTTATTACATGATCTAGGTGAAATTTTCGTGCTATAATAGCTTTCATCACCCCAGCATTACTAGCGTCGGATTCCGCGATCCATTGAAAGGCTTCATCGGGCACTACCACTTCATCCAACAGTGATGTGAATAAGTGTATTTCATCATCAGTGGGAACTTTTCGCACAATTGTTCGTATGTACTTATTGATCACCGCAACTTGAGCGCTGCACAACTGCGAAAACAGTGTGAAATACATTTGCGCACCCATGGCTCGAACTATGTTGTACTCAGCCTGACGTAGAGCTTAAATAGCTATAGCCCCTTCCTCTCTAACCACTGAAAATACATGGTGGGGAAGGAGTCACTGCGGTTCATCATTGTCTTGTGCCATCGCTTCATTGAGTAGGTGAAGAAGCAACTCCAAGCGTTCTTCCTGAGGAGTTTCGTGAAAGGCGATATCTTTATGAGCCCAAGCCAATGTACTTGTTGAGTCTGGAATTAAGTAACGTTTATCATCTCGATTTGTTAATGCCACTTTTTTATATAGTTCGTATAGATGGCATGTGATTCAGATTTAAACACATACATCATACAATACACTTGGTTTTTGGAGCCTACCACAATAGTTTTGTAGTGGATTATATCCAACTGATTGTCTACGCTGGCTTTGGTAATTCCTTTAGCCTTTTTGCATGCCTCATCGATAGAGTCAATGCAGTATGGTATGGCCCCTGTTCCATAGAATGCCGCCAGTACTTTGCCTGCATATTGGTCTTTTATTTTTCCTAAGATTGACTGATTTTTTGGTACGTTGTGACAATTTGGAACGGTATAATTCGATGTATCAAAGCGTGATATATTTGCTTTCATATCCGCATAAAAATTCGACGTTTTGACATGAACGATTAAGCTATCAGTGTCCGTATATAAAATTGTACAGTTGTCCCCATATGTTGGTTTTAAAAAATCATATACAAAGTCATAGATCACAATTTTGGCGATATCTAAAATACAAAATCCAACATATGTCGGTCGGCAATCATCAATAAACGTATTTTCCATTTGAATAGCAACTAAGTTTTCACTGAAAATGCGTAACTCTTTGAATGTTGGTTAGCTAATATAATTAGAGGCTCCACGCTTGCGACTGTTACTTTCAAAAGTTGTTGCTAGTTTAATGTCCACTCTTTTTTCCACGTTTTCAATCGTTTTTCCAAAGATACAATTTACCATCGTTTTGTACATCCCGTTTTCAAATTTGTTCTTAGCCTGATTTCTCAGCTGTGCATTTAAAGCAATGCCAGCCATTTAGCTTGTGCAAATTGTACTCCCTTGTGAATTTTTTTCAACACAATTCCAAACTTCAGACACTGCTGCAATGCTCGATAGTGGATTATATATCGTGTTTTCTTATATACATTTGGAATTAATTTTTTACCCTTCCCAACAGGAGATGTAATCATCTCTGGACAAAACGGATATTCATTAAAGAAATCATGCAGCTCGCGTGGCACCTCAAGGTATACTTCTAATACATAACCAACATTTGAGGTGTCACTTACTTCGGGTAGAATTTCGGAAAAGTTTTTAACTTCATCCGAAGTCATCCATTCATACTGCCCCAGCGGTAACTGTTGGGACATACTGTACCCGTACCCGATGTTGGTTTTGTTGGATCAAATGTAAGGAGGTGTGGATTATTAGCTTCCGCTTTCCGTGTAATACACGTACTCACTTCACCCCGTATCCCTTTCTTGGAAAAGTGGATCATTTCAATATCTGAGAGGAGTTGAAGTTCGATTTTTGTATGCCGAAGCCCAGCTCAACCCAGGGGCAGTGAAATAATGGGCGGGGTCCAAGTGGTACGTCTTGAGACACAAATCTCTATAGTTTTCAAAGACGTCTGCCAGTAACAATACATCGGAGGTTAGATACATATCCGAATAGTCGCTCAACGTTTTACAACCCAAAGCTGACCATGCCTTACATGCACGGTTGTAATCTTCTTGCGATATGTGCGCATCGCGCAACTCATCATAAAAACACTCTTTGTCTGGCAAAGATGTTTCACTGAATTTCACCATATCCGTTAGATATGAGTAGGGAAAAACACCCTACTATCGCATATACTCAAATTGTGTATCATCTGGAAAAGCTCTACGTACTTCACGACATTGTGAAGGGTCTAAAAGTGAAGCAAGAGTTTCGAGTTTGGTCGATAGAAACTGGTAGGAATCAATAAAACGCATTTGTAGTAATACCGATTTAGTTGTACCATTTTGCGCTTTATACTGATTACGGGTAGCAACTTGGTAAAAGAAATACATTTTTCAAAAGTTTGTGGCAATACTGTGATGTCTCCCTTATTGGCTCCAAGCTGATTTATGAAAATATGGGCGTCATATTTTCTGAGATTATGAAATACAATAGGGACATAGTTGGGAAGCTTTAAATTCAAGTTACAGATAGAGTGGGCAGCTCCACGATATCGACCGGTGATGTGACAGCGGTCTCTCACCTTTCGATTGAAGGGTTCAAAAGGTTTGTCGTATATATAACATTTTGTTGCAGCATCAAATTGACTCACATCGTGTTGAGTCATATGCATCGGAGCTATATCTTTTAAAAAAGTGTTATATAACTCGTATATATCAGCCTGTAAACATTTGATAAATTCTGCTGCAGCGTTCTCCCCTCGATATATCTGAAGCTTTGATGCAGCCTCATTATGGGTAAATTTGATATAATATGCAAACGAACTGGGGCTGTGTTTATACTTTTTTATGGTATACGACTCACGATTGGATGAAACCGTAGAGTCGGGTGGAATGGGTGAAAGGATGCATTCAAAGTCTGCATACACACAGAATGGCACTTTCATTTGTTTATGATAATTTTCAAATTTCAACACATTATCCGGAACGACATTTTTCCAGTCGATCAACTCTGAGCTCACCTTTTGGTAAATTCACAGCAATGAACTTACAGTTCTGTTGTATATGCCAGTCCCGTAGAGTCTCACATGGAAAATACTGCAAACACCCGTCACAAAACTATTTTACTCTAGTATTGGCACAGATTTGACTCGATAGTAAACGAGAGAAGTTTTTAGTCCAACAGTAGTGTTGCTTCCCATTCGAATCATCGATAAGCAGTAAATTTAAGTGCACTGCTTGCTTTTTAGCGGTGTAGTGCAATGGACCGACCACATGGTATTTCCATTTACCATCAACTAGGAATGGTTCCAAACCATACACGTTCAATGAAATGGTATTCACTTGCTCCCACTGCGGGATAGCTTTTAGTGATACTGGAAAATCTATTGTCGAAAAATTTAAGAATGGTATTGTGGAATAATGTGGATATGATCTGGTATCACTCACCACCCCTTTTGATATATATAAGCCAGCTACAATTGACCAAGCGAAGCGGCATTCATCCTGGTTGTTCATATTCACAACTGCTTTTTTGTTTGCTATTTCTTTTGGAAGCAGAATGTATGAGGATGCTCTCAATGGATTATATTTACTAATGTTAATTTCCAAATACAATTTTTTTTCCAAAACCCACCCACTTTCGCGTTCTGCAAACCCTTTTGACTTATCATTGATTACTGTAACAAATGCATCGTATTCTTTACTGAAATCTGACGCTACTGTGAAAACCTTATTTGCCGTGTTGTGAGACTTTACATCTCTAGTTTCTTTAGTGGGTAAAATATATACATCAAAAACTTCTATATTAGCTTTGACGGCATTATGCTTCATTACTTCTTGTTCTAATAACTCAATACTCTTTGATTTAATTGACTCCAAATAATCCTCAATGTTCAACGTCTGCAGACCTGACACTACTTGGTAGCTTACAATTTTACCGCCAATGCACTTTGACTGACTCTTACCGCTTCATTCAATGGTTTCCATGCGTAAGCTTTATGTTTCAAGCTCCGCAGGTGTGCAAAAAAACGTCTTGGCTGGAATGTACCGCGAACAGCTGTCACAATACTTCGCGCTGGGGTAATCCGTGTTAGGCTGCATACCGCTTGGTCCTGCCTGGTCAGTGGTTGCCATCCCGATCCGACCAGTAGACTGCATACCGCTTGGACCTGGCTGCGCAGGATTTGCTATTGGTGCACCTAGAATATCAGAAAATGCGTCTGTGAATATCAATGATTTTTCAACAGCTCATCGACATGTGTTTCATATTTGAGTGCAAAAGTTGTTTAATTGTATTCACACTTATATATATTACCTTTTGTTGCTGGTTGCTTGACCCGCGCGGTTGTCTTCACACGTGTCCTCTTGGACGGCGGCTCCTCTGATACGTTACAGCTGGTCGCCTGGTGTCGCTTCAGATTCCACTTAGTTGTAAACATGTTGTTGCATCGGTTGCAGATTTATTTCTCCATGTTCCGTCACTCACTGCTGCAACGACTCATAACATTCACCTTATAACTCTGCAAAAGAGAAAACATGTATGTGAGTAGGGGTGGTTGAGGGGGGGGGGGGTATCGAAGATGTTTTTATGTTACCTTATGTATCCCCAACAAATTCGGTTGGACTGCTCTCGGCGTTACCCAGCAAGAACCACGAGGAGGTGGCAGGCCTCTCTTGCCACAATGGGAGGGGGCTCTGTCCTATCTGAAACCAACAAAACACACATGATTTATATATATAGATTTCGTTTTTAACATTTACCTCACGGAGCTCCTCCCAGAACTACGTCTCTTTATAATTTACAAATAGCGCGCTCGCACACCTCTATGGTTTGATGGACCATCCGGACGATCAGGATCATCATCGTCGCTGTTATCTGATGTGCTGTCTATAGTAGACAGCAGGAACCCCAGCGGCTGTGTTGTGGAGTCGCATGGTCCATGGTCCATCGGTGGCCTCGCCACCGCCCAATGTGATTGGTCGGGTGTCTCATCATCCGGTACCGCAGTCTCCACACTCCATATGCTGGAACTATCCTCTTGGTCCTGCATCCATTGACAAGAACTCTGCCTTTTATGTTCTAAGTTCCCCACACTAAAGCCCCCTCCATACCTCCCCACAAGGGGGGGGTGGGGCATAATTATGCTTTGACTGACCTAGAAAGGTTAACAACCTTACCAGTTAAACAACTTGAGGTTGGGGGGAGGGGGTGATGGTGTTGTGGTGACGACGCTTTGCAAATCTTAGTTGTACCTCAAACCATGCTCAAGAGAAGTCGAAGACCAGTGGCTGCGCAATACGTGTGGTAACCAGTTGGGAGAGCTTATGTGTAACAGGTGTCAGCACGGAAACGCTGTTGCTCCAGTGCAACGAGTAGCGACCCCTCAGATGTGACGAAAGTATTGAGAAAAACTACTACAGTATGTTCGAGGAGTACAGCGTGTCAAACAGATTTGAATATGAATGGAAGTCATCTGATAAAATGGGAAGAATTGCAGAATAGCCAGATTGAGCGACATCCATACGGATTGATAGATGTGATGTGTGGTACAGTAAATGGGCATAACGTATATGTGGAAAGCATTGCTATAGTAGAAGCGTATTCCAGAGGCATTGAATGGAATCAAGAAATGTGTCAAGAATATAGCTTTGTTGGAAGCAGAGATAAAGGTTCGATAGTGTGCGAGCAACGTCTACCAGCAGCAAGATATGCCATATTTAGTGTGTGGGATACTGCGTACACCAAGCAGTTCCATGCCCACGATATGCGGTTGGCAAAATGTCTTTATTGTGGAAAACGTGTAAGAGCCAGGTGTGTAAAAGCGTGTCGTAAAACGCCCGAACTAGTGTTTGTGTAAGGGTTGTAAGTTAGAGAAGATATGAGTAAAACCGTATTTGAAATGAAAACAAAATAGTAACGTGATTGTGTTTTATTGATAGCTCGCTGTTGTTTACTTGCATTGAAATATACCCACTTATTATTTCTAATCACAGCAGAACAATAATCTATTCTGAGTACTATTTTTCAGCTGCCCCTTAGCAAACTCACTTATGACTTGTTGTTTCACTGCCACAACTTAATTGATTTTCTTTTATTCTACTATTTGTTTTCAATTCGCTGTTAACCAGGTTGCATTAAAGCATATCAGTAATAAATGACAGACGATCTCTTTACATTGGTTTATTTACATTGGTGTATTTACAATTAATATATTTACAATTATGAAAAACCTTCAACGCTACAATAAGCCGAATCGTTGCTTTCCTCCTGCATGTCTCCGATCTCCTCATCTGTTTCCGCTTCCGCGTCCGTGTCCCCTTCCTGGTCCGTATCAGCTGCCTCTCCCTCACTCTCCTCCAAGTCGGCCATCCCCCACCAAACTCGACTAGGTTGCCCGCTTTGGAGCGTGTTACCCTTTGAAGGCCATCCTGTATCTTTTCCACTTTGCCGAACAATAGCATCTCTTTTATTCACACACATTTACACAGGATGTCAGACCTACATCGACTATACTATAACGTATCGAATACGAGAGCAGTTGAATTTAATTAGTGTTCGTTCTTCAAGCCGACCGCGCCGAAACCAGTTGGATGATCGCCAACTGCGAAAAGGTGTCTGGACGACCTTTGTTATATGACGAACTCTTAAGCATTAATTTGAAATGCAAATATTTCCACATCTCTCTCGCTTATTCCACTTATAGCAAGTTCTATATACATGGCGTTGTAGCCACCTGTATAGCGAACGTGTTAGTGAAACAGAAGGTCTCAGGTTCGATTACCAGTTAAGAATTTTTTTCTTTGTCGAGAGGTAACGAGGTCAAAGTTCAGAGGTCAAAGGTCAGAGGTCAAAGGTCAAAGTTCAGAGGTCAACAGTCAAGGTTGCTCATGTAGGTCAAGGTTGCTCGGTCATTGACCCCCCAGAACATATATTCACCCTCTACTAATTTGTTAAGGAGATTATTGAGATTAAAAACCTGGGTATTTAGTGACTCAACGCAATCCGTCAGTGTCTTGATGTGCTCTGCCTGGTCCTTGATTTGTTGCGCCTGGTCTGCAATGATGCGGTGTAGTTTATCCTGCTGCTCTGCTCCATAGGTGCCGCCGTGTTTCTCCACAGCTGTCACAGTGGAAGCCTCGCTCTGGTGTCGCGTGCTTTCTAATTTCTGATACTGGGTCTGAAGCTGGTCGAAATTCGGGTTGCCCACATTTGTGGCCGTGGAGCGGTCACCCAGTGACCCCCCAAACTCGTCTTCCATATTTATAGCTGCTTTTTACACAAATTATTTAATAAAAATCGCTAGACTCAATTCTAACACTTCGTGTCGGTTGACGTCTTAAGACGTCAGTCTCTCTAGATGGTTCGATGAAGCGTATATAAGGCTCCACGGGTAGCGTGGTAGTTCAGTTGAGTTGAGTTGTAGCTGAGATAAGGTTAAGAGATATTGTATTGAATTGTGAAGTAAAACGTTACGTCCAGTTTGATTCCCTGGGTGAAGAAAAAGAGGCTGTTGACAATTGGTGTCAGAAGTGGGATCATCAATCGAATTAAACCAGGAAAGGGAAACAAGGAGTGAGTACAGCGTCAGTCAATGCTAGTAACCAGAGCTATGGCGTCCGAAATGAGTGCATTGATGAGTATGATACAAGAAATGCGAACCAGTTTAGAACAAACGTCAGCCGAAACGAGAGAAATGAGAACCAGTTTCGAACAAAGTTTAGAAAAAACTGCAGCCAATCTTCAAGACAAACTAAAGCACCACCAGGACGAGGCGGTCGTGAACCTTGAAGAAAAACTAAAGCACCACCAAGAGGACCTTGAGCAAAAGTTGAAGCGACATCAAGACGAGGCAGTCGCAGATTTGAAAAGTGGACAGGAACTTGTGATGACTAGGCTGGAGGAGCAGAAGCAAGTGGTAAGCCAGGCATTAGAAGATTAAGACCAACGTATTAGTGCAATAGAGACGGAGCTGCAGCAAGTGAAAGATCAAGTCAAGGAAATCGGTAGAGACGAAGTGCGAGAATTCAGTGGAGGTGAGCGTGAACAACTACAGCAGGTGAAAGATCAGGTCAAGGAAATGATCAGAGAGGAGCTGCGAGAATTTAGTGCAGGTGAGTGTAGTTTAACAGCGACAGCATCCAATTTACCTGATAAACACAGTGGCGTAATTGCAACGCCATATCCATACAATGCAGTTTGAAAACATCGCACGTATGAATAACTGGTCGAATGAAGAGAAAGCTTGTGTGCTGGCATCAATGCTCAGAGACTCTGCAGGAGCTATTTTGTTAAACCTCTTCTTGTCAGATCTACGTGACTATGGCAAGATAACGTCTGCACTAAAATTACGTTTTGGTGTCGCGCACTTAACAGAGCTGTTACATGGTCAACTGCACAACCGGACACAGCAAGCCAAGGAGGATCTGACCACGTTTGCATATGAAGTCCAAAGCTTAGCTAAACGAGCATTCGTCAACAGCCCCGTCGAGACACAGGAATACATTGCTGCTCGTCAGTTTGTCGAAGACATTGCGGACTTGGACGTTTAGCGAATCGTAAGACTATCCAGTCCCAGAACCTTACAAGGCGCTTTGGTCAAGGCTCTAGAAGCTGCCACAAAAGCCACAAGAATGACACGTAGGGTACGCTCTGAGAACAAGATGATGAAGTAGAAGGTAGGGCCACATCGTTCGTTCCAAGAAGAAGAGGTGGTACCTTCCAAAGAAACTCAGTTCGCAGAAATCTAGAAGGAGCTGAGAGGTAGACTAGGGTAGGCTGCCGCATACAGGTCGATAAGATGCAGGTGGATGTAGAAAAAGCAGATGAATATACAAGCAAAATGAAATCTATGCAAGGCACGATAAACTCAATGAAGAAGCGGTTTGACAGAGACACGAAGAATTTGCTGATGAACAACGAGGAAACTATCGCTAAGCTTCAAGGACAACACAGAGCAGCCATGAGGGAACTTAGAGCAGACCGGGATAGGCTAAAGCAGTTGCTTGACTCTCAGAAACGGGAATGTATGGGGATTAGGAGCAAGTTTGAAAGGGACAAAAAGAATCTGTTGAGTAAGAATGACCAACACGAGGCAGCCTTGAGAAAGCTCAACGAAAAACACCACAGAGAAGTTTCTGCTTTGAAAAATGAAATCAAGAGATTGAAAGCTTTGGATCAGCCGAAGAAAGCGGAGGATATATGTGACCAAGTTAAGGAAAATGCAATGCTCAAACAGAAGATTACCCAGCTTGAGGCTGAGATCGCATCCTTAAAGAAATACCTGGACCACGCGATTGTGCAAGCCAAAAAGACCGCGGTCAAGGAAGTCGAGTCAAGGTTGAGAGAAAGGTTGGTGGATCATGAAGCAAAAATCAAGAAGACGAAATCAGATATGACAGATGCGCTTGATAGTGTGAGAAAGGTCATGGAGGACTTGTATAAAGCAAGAGACGTTGACAATTAAATGAGAGAGCAACTGGCGAATTCGGAAGATGAGAACGTTCGACTGAAGAAGAAGCTGGATGACGCTGCAGCACAGGCTGATAGTTCTGGGATGAAACAATTGAAGTATGAACATAATAAGGTAAAGCAGAAGATTACGCAGGTGGAAAGTGAGGTCGATAGCGTTAGGCTAAAGAAGAATCCGAACAAAGTCATTGAAAATGCAGACAAAGGTGTGTGAAATATCAGCGATGCAAAATGACGATGTAGATTTCAAGCAAATACTGGCGCAGCTGGAGAGAGGAAACGCGAGCTTAACGTTGCGCTCAAGGACGTGTCATGGGGCTTTGATCAAGCCGCGCAACTAAGGAGCGAGAATTACTTTATTCGTATTGGTCTATACAAATAGTGCCACTCTGAAGGCTACGCCTTGTGTAGAGTATTGGCTGAAATTATATACAACTGAAATTTATGTCTCTAACCTACATGCTGCTACTTCGCCTCATTCCATCTGCCACTGGTGTTTGAGTTGCTTCATTTTATATGTCAGGATATCTGCAGGATATACGTAGAACCTCTTAGCATTCCATAATGTCTAATTTCAATTTGTAGCCTTTTTTTCACTGATGATTTTGACCGTAATATTTTGAAGTGACATTATGATATTTCTATACTGACAGAATGGTAAGCAGAAGAACAGGATTACGCAACTGGAAGACAAACTCACTGAGGAACTGGAGAGCAACCTGAGTGACGAAAAGGGAGTGTCGAGAGTGGACAACCGATAAGACGAAAAGGTGCAACTGAAGAGAATGATGACAGAGCTAGGAAAAGGGAATCCTGCTGGATTAATGTCCCGCGGAGAGCAGCTCTCCCTCATCCGCTTCTGACTCGCTGTCTCCTTCAGAGGCAAAGGTGACGCATTGGCCTGCGAAAGAGGCTCGTTTTCGCAGGAGGCTGTTTTTCCTGATTTCGAGTCCGAATACCCGACAGACAAAAACTTTCTTAGACACACCGATGAAGCATTGCCGACCAGATTATTGCTAGCTGAAGGCGTTGTTACAGCCAGAGTTCCAGCGGCCTTGAGTTGCCTCTTAGCCAATTCTAAATACTTCTGGAACTCTGGCTTCTTCTTACGATGTTTGATCTGGTCTATTGTGAGGCCGGTGGCTTCGACCATACGTTTGTTGACTTTCCCGGCTGGACCACTCGCTTCGATCTCCGCCAAGATCTTGAAGATCTCTGGTTCTGGCAGGAGATCGCGTAGGTCCTCGACCTCTTTGGCGTACTCCTCGGCGTGCTTCAATCGCTGATGCTGCCGGGTGGACTTATAGCTGCCGAATTTCAAAGGACAGTATTTGCACTGTAGCCTGTCTGAGCAGACTCTCGCCATCGTATGCTTCCTAAGCTGAACCGCCGACGTAAAAGCTTCGTCACACGTCGTGCAGGTGAGCGGGGGGGCTAAGGCCCGAGTATTGCAGTACTTCGGGCCGGTGTTAGGCATAGCCTTTGGTTTAACACGCCCCCCCTTTTCCATGTCTCCATTCCCGATGTTAATGGGTGGGACTCGACTCGAGGTCGGTCCTGTAGCGGGCCCACTTGCGGTGTTTGTGGGCGAGGCCAGGGGTAGATCTGGCCTTTTAGTGTTACCAGCGCTCGTAGGCGCTTTCGTCCCGGCGCCTTTGCTGTTGTGTGGCGCCAAAAGTAGGCCGGCTTGCGCCGCCTTCGTCCCAGGTATTAGCCTGCGCGACATTACTATGCGCGAGTTGCCCGACTCTCGGTTGGCTCTGCCGGAACCTCCTGGGTTAAAACCACAAGCTCCACAGTTTCAAAAGTCGTAGAGTATTACCCACAGTACTGAGAAGTACGTGGGGAAGCCAAGAAGCGCAGCTTACACACACTCAAAGTGACTCTCAAAATTGCTTCCTCACTTGTGACTTAAGAGAGTCACCGAATCGTCTAGAGTTTTCGGGAATGATGGATGGGCAATCTAGAATGTCATCGAAATCTCTAGATGGTTCGATGAAGTGTATATAAGGCTCCACGGGTAGCGTGGTAAATCAGTTGAGTTGAGTTGTAGCTGAGATGAGGTTAAGAGATATTGTATCGAATGGTGAAGTAAAACGGTGAAAGTTACGTCCAGTTTGATTCCCTGGGTGAAGAAAAAGAGGCAGTCGTGACAATATAATCAAGCGCTTTCTCGCACCATCATCTTGACGTAACGTTTATACCACTTTTAATTCAATGCCAAGCAAACGAATGCTGTAGTGAACTGGTTCCTCTTGCGAAAGTGGCAATGCAAGCCTGCGGTTTACGCGCATAAAATTTATTGATAGTACAGTCAGTATACGTCGTATGTGATGATGTGTGTGAATCTAATGTGCTGCAAAATATGCTAAGGGGGGGGGGGGGTTATTTATGTATAGAACCGTACTTGGCCACCAGCAGTGCCTGTAAAAGAGTAGACGTTTAGCAAACAGTTGGTAGAGCTTACAAGTAAAAACTGTGAGATCGAAAAATTGGCAAGTGCAATGAACAGAGACCACGTGTCATTAGTATCTAGAAAAGGTACTACAGTGTCTCCGGAAAGTAGAGAGTCTGAAACAGACGAGAAGATGGAATTGAGCCATATCATCTAATGGGAAGACCTCAAGAACAGCCAGATGCCGCGACATCGATACGGATTGTTAGATATGAGGTATGGCACAGGTAATGGGAATAACGTATTCGTGGAAAGCATCGCTATAGTAGAAGCGTGTTCAAGAAGCATTGAGTGGCATGAAGAGATGTGCCAACAGTATAATTTTGTGGGGACCAAGGATATAGGGTCTATAGTGTACGAGCAATGCCTGCCTGCAGCAAGGTACATCATATTTAGTGTGTGGAACACTGCGTACACAAAAACAATACATGCGCACGATAAGCGTTTAGCAAAAGCATGTCGTAAAATACCAGAAATGAATGTCTCTATAAGAGTAATAGAGAATATAGATGTAAATAGCATAGAATAGAAATAAATAAAACAAAGGAAAATATGCTAGTGTTTTATTTATAATAATTAAAATAGCTCAAATTAAAAACTAAAAATCAACATAGTCGCTGCTCTAGGCAGAGTCGTTAGACACCGCTTCTTGATCCTCCAGCCAACCATCACCGCCGATGTCATGAGGCTCGTCTTGATCATGGTCAGGGTCATCGTCCTCGTCACCGTCAGATTCTAGATCTGACTCTGTTTCGGACAGATCCTCTATCTCTTCTGGAGCTTCGATGCCCGCAAGATCTTCCAGAAGGTCCCGGAGCAGCGCATTGCCCACTCCTTCAATCGGCCGCTTACCGTCCAATAGCGTGGACGCGGTTGAGTCGAATGAAAGTGGACTTAACCGTCCATCCTCTATGATGACAAAGAGAGTATCCATAGTGACTACAGATCAAGATGCCCGAATGACCTCGCTTACGTTGTGAGTCTACTGAGAGAAAAACTCGCATTTAGTATCTCTACTGTTCAGTAGCGAGGGGGGGGGAGGATTATGTTCTTGGACAATAACCTTGAATTGAATGTGACCTTGACCTTATATGAGACCTTGACATCGAACGTGACCTCGACTATGGCATTGACCTTGAAGGTGATCTTGACACCGACTATGGCTTTGACCTTGAATGCGACCCTGACCTTGAATATGCCCTTGACCATGTCAGTGACATTGACTATGATCTTGGCCTTGAATGTGGCCGTAGCCTTGAGGGTAGCCTTGGCCTTGAATAAGATCTCAGTTGCAACGTCGACCTTGAATGTGACCTTCAGCTTAGCTTTACCTTTAAATGTAGTTTAGCTTGAAAGAGCAATGATCTTGACCTTGAAGTTAGTTTGACCTTCAAAAGTAAATACTGGTTTTATAATATACCGTTATACAAGAAGGTATAAAGTAGCCAGCAGTGTAACAGTCTGTATTAGTTCACAGTTGTGCAACGTAAAGCAGCTTATACAAAATTACAACATGGCACTAACCAATTTAGAGAAAAGTGTATTGGAGCCAGTAAAACAGCAAATAGAGACTCAGCATGTCGACTGGTGCTTGACATACCCAACCGATACACCAAGGCGGAGAGACTCCAACGGCTCTACATAGCTATAACGGACTACGAAGAAGGAAAACTGTGTGCACAAGGATTATTTAACCATATGGACTACACTCTACGATGTGAGCTCTTCTATCGCGTAATGGACAAATTACCAGCAGAGCTAGGAAGACGTCTGAAGGAGCATCACAAGAATGCCGGGCAGCAGTCAACTCAAAATGTACATCGAGTTAAATCCATAAGAATTGTCAAAGCGGACGGAAAACGCCTAGTCTTCTTCTGCGATCTCTAGAGAATAGGTGGAAAGCAGGTACACTTCAACGATACGACAGCGATCATTTATCTTACGGTGTGGCACGAGTAGCACGAATGGGGGTGTGGCAGAAAGAACTTGCTGACCGATGCAGATTTCAAAGGCGAATATTACAATGTGCGCATGTGCTGGACCGAGTATTAAGTGTACAACATAGGACTAAAGAATATATAAGGAACGGTTTTGTGACTAAAATGTGTAGACAACTAAAAATTGGGGTGTAAATAAAATTTATTTACATTTAATGTAACTTGTGCAACAAAGTATATAGACTAGTCAACAATAAACGTATGAAACAAAGGTGCGTAAGCATTTTTTATTTTATGCTTGCACGGTGAACTGAAATTGGGGTGTAGACAAATGTAACTTGTGTAACGAAGTGTATCGACTAGTCAACAATAAATGTATCAAACAAAGCTCTGTAATCATTTCTTTTATGGTTGGTTTTCTACTGGAAGGAATGAAACATCAAATGAAAAGCAATTGTCATGTTTATTGGCACAAACTGTAATAATTATGACATGATAAAGGTATCGTATAAAAAATAAACATTAGAAAGTGCACAAACACAGGTATCCTTAGTGCAAAACAGCTAGCAGGACGTGCGACTAATCGCGGCTGCTCATCCAATTCAATTATAGGCTTGGCCTCAGGTAGTTAACTTTTTCTTTACCCTTTACAAAAATGCGATCCGCTTAGATGTCAGTTCTTGAAGAATCCTTGAGACGAGATGCATTTGTGTATATCCAAAAGTCCATTGAAGACAGTGGTGGTCCTCCGTCAACAAACTAACTTGTTTTTGTAGGTCAGGAGACAGCAGATCCCAGAGAAAAGGTTGTTTAAAACATAATGACATGTCCTAAATCCATCAAAGGCTGCAAGCTCCTTCACAATGAATTTATTTTTCTCTATTTTGAAACCCTGTGTGTCTAAGTCAAGACTCATAATCGCATTCGGCTGAAGCGTTTGAACGCAGAAATTTTGTGACAATACTTGTCAAGCTCGTTCGTATACAACCTTCATGGTCAGAATGCGGGTGCGGAATGAAATGGGGAATATATCGATGTACAATTATTAAACGCTGTTTCACAGCTTTAGTCAACGGATTATAAGAAAACACTCGATCGTGAAGGATCAGACAGTGTGCTGTCGTGTTTTTAGGAACATTTGGACCAGTGTCGAATTCGATTCTCATCACTACGGAAGCTGATTGAATGATTTCTTTTTGCTTAGAGCAATCAATATGTATGATGGGAGCTATCGACTTAAGGTCCTTGGGGGTAAGCAGTGGTTCATTTTCCGTATCATAGTAGGTAGCACGGAATTTGGAAAACATATCATACAGCGGGGCAAATTTGTTATTATCATGTTAGTTAAATGACAGTGATCAAATGTTGACATATTGGAAGCTACTTTATTTTTCTTATCTGTTTGGAAAGCGACCAGAAAATGCCGAGGTGTTTCAAGCTTCGTGGTTGTTTTTACAGGCCACGTATGACGGGTAGTTTCTGAAAGAGTGGGATATTCAATTAACTCTCAGCTACGAAAGTAGATTGGAATATCAACGCTTTTATTAAGAATTTTGGTTAACGCTAACTGCTGCGGTATATCAACCGAAACATGAGGCACGCGCCATTGAATTTTATCAATAGTAATTTTATGTAAATCCTTAGCAGTTCTCGTTACTGCGTCCAGATCGGAAGTGCTTCGTATTAGAACCAGTTTCTGTTTCATATTCAATATAATTTTATTGTAATCTTCGAAAAAACCCATCCACACGCTTAACGGTATACAAACGTTAAACTTTTCATTATCAGAAATCTTTGTTTCTTTGGGAAACCAACCAGCATTTTGTAGGCGCAGGCTTTCATTTTCGTTATAGGAGAGATACCCCTTCAAAGTGGGTGTTAGCCCAACGTTTCGGACTGAATCGATAACGACGCCATTCAACTCGTAACAGATTTCGCGGAATAAAACGACAAATGCGTTGTTAATTAGTGACAAGGTGGCGGCAGCCGCCATCACTTTTTGTCAAACTTCCTTCGAGATATAACATGCCTTGAGATGGTAAAGTGTACTCTAAGATGCCTATACGAATTTCGTCATCGGAATCAAATTTGGCATTTATGAATGGCTGGTAGGTATGAATCTACATTTCAGTAATTGAGTTATCTACAAGAGGGGCTTGAGTCACGTTTATGTCTATCGTCAAGCCAAGGTACTACCTCTCCCATCCCCAATCTCTCTCCTTTCATACGGACCACCGGCTCCCTAATCTTTCTCCCATTCTCTACAAACATACTCTCCATCTTTCTCGCATTGTACTCTAGCCCACACTCATTCTTCCACTCAATACATTCCTGTTCGATCTCCCTCCATTGCCCTCTAACTCTTTCACCGATTTTCCCCTAACAATCACCAACTGATCACCCGCGTATACCGATACAACGCAGTCATCTTGCTCTCCGCCCCAACTCCACTTAGACTTGCAGTGGTCCCTGTTATCGGGATCCAATTAGGTGTGGGTTCGTTGAGGAGATAAACCATGTGGCAGGAACAATACTTTTATTTAAATTTAAACACGACAGAACAAATGGAAAACTTTAAGATAACCCGGTGTCGACCTGTCCGCATCTCACGTCCAGGGCCGACTGACTGACAGTGTCAGTTTGACACTCACAGACTGACCCCTCAGCGCACACTTCTCACCACCTTTTCGCCATAGGCGTGCACTGTAACCATTATTTTTATAGCGAACCACAGCATCACCCCCCTACTTAAACCTAAGGGTCTCAGTAGTATGGATATGCCGGTTCTGATCCTCCCTGAAGGTCATTCAAATGGGGTGGGGATGACCTTGGTTTCCATATTTCATGAGGTGTATTGACGTGGGTTTTTCTTGTAGGTGCCGGTTCTGATCCTCCCTGAAGGTCATTTTGTAACGTTGTCTTTCCAAAAGTGATCGTATCTTAATGGGGCTTTTTAAATGGGGTGTTGGGTAACCTTGAGAGTTCCAGTTCACATTGACTGATTGTGAAATATTTGTTATTAGTGTTTGTATTGGTTGTTTGTATAACCTTGAAATTAGTTGTATGATTTTCCTATGAGGATCGATAGTGATCCTCCCTGAATGTTATTAAAATGGGGTGGGGATAGCCTTGAGCTTGGCCTTTCAAAAGAACGTGTTTTGCTAACGTCGGGCCTTGCATGATAAGCGAATGAGTGGAGGTGGGGGTACGATGCCCTTGAGTATCTAGCTATAAATCGAGGAGGCTCGATCATCGATGCCACAGTTGCTTGACAGACAGTGATCAAGATATAGTCTAATAAGATGCATACATGTAGTGATTGCGGTGATAATTTTACGCGTTCGGACAATTTGCGTCGACATCAGAGAAATGTTTGCAGTGGCAGTTCCACAAGTGGACCACAAGCTAAAAAAATTAAATTGGATAGTACACCTCCGAATATGATATGTCCTTGCTGCAATGTTTCACTTCCGAAAAATCGAATGACTGCCCACGCAAGGACATTACAACATAGAACAAATTCATCGATCCCGATCACTGATGGTGTGAGACTTATAAAAAGTGCATTCAAATGTAGAATTGCCAGCTATAGATTTAGCCCATCAGAATTGTATACCGACTTTAAAGAGTTTTTCGATAACATCAAGCAAAATACTCTAGATGTAATAGAAGAGAAACTTCGAGTGCACAGAGCCCTGAAAGTGAACATGGAAGTATTCGGGAAGTATGTATTACAAACGAGTGATGTGGCAGACGTCAAATCCTTCAATACGGTTAATAAAGTAATAGACGAGAGCACAGACCTATCTGATGTTTATCAACGGTTTGCTGATGAAATTACATCCCAATCATCTGAGTTTGAGGAGAAGGATTCTGGTATGTTAGATATTTAGAGAAGTGCATAAATTGAGATAGTAACCTTTGTTGTTTTATTTTCAGGGTGGGCGATCGAATGTATCCTTTATGCTGAAGTGAACATTAACAAGTTTTCACCATTGGGTGGATCGTCTTATATAAAGTTACCATACTTTATAGAGAAAAAGAAGGCAGTGGTAAATGTGCGAAATCAAGACCAGTGTTGCTTTGCTTGGGCCGTCACATCAGCGCTACTACCAGCAAGCACCCGAGTAGCGGAAGTGTCATCCTACCCGCATTTTTCAACCATATTGAATGTCCACGGTATGAACTTTCCTATTACTTTTAAAGATATCTCATTGTTCGAGAGAAACAATAATATATCTATAAACGTGTACGGAATTGAAAAAATAATCAAAGATGGTAATATCACATACGAAATAGTTGGTCCATTGAGATATGCTCAGAAGAAATTAGCTTTACATGTCAATCTGCTCTATTTAACGGATGATAAGGGGAATGGTCACTATTGTTGGATAAGAGATCTTTCACGGTTAGTTGCACATCAGTTAAGTTCAAACGAGCATAAGCGGTACTTTTGTGACGGTTGTTTGTTATATTTTTCAACTAAGGCGTATCTAGATATTCACCAAAGGAACGATTGCAATCATATATTCACGATAACACCCACAGAAAAATTACGAATTGATAAGTTTGGTAATCAGGTTCCAGAAAACATACTTAAATTCGAGAATTTTGAAAAGCAAATGCCGGTCCCCTTTGTTGTGTATGCGGATTTTGAGTCATTATTAAAACCAATCGATAACTGTGAACCCAACCCAGAATATTCGTATACAAACGAAACCCACACACATGAACCATATTCATTTTCATATTTTATTAAATCTTCATTTGATTCTGACTTATCCAAATTTGTCTTGTATCGAGGTAAAGACGCGGCGAAAGAATTCGTGACAAGGCTAGAAGCTGATCTTAAAGAACTATATTTCAAATATTTGAAAGATGTAACTCCCATGATCCCTTTAACGCCGGAAGAGCAGATTGAATTTGATACTTCAACGAAATGTAACATCTGTGAGAAACCATTTTCAGGATCCGATATTAAAGTTCGCGATCATTGCCACATAACTGGTAAAGTTAGATTCGGGGCTGCACATTCGAAATGTAATTTAAATTTCAAATTACCAAATTTTATACCAATTATAACGCACAATTTAAGTGGGTACGATTGTCACCTATTTATCAAACAACTATCTTCTCATGGAGATAAGATAGACGTGGTAGCCCAGAATAAGGAAAAATACATTTCATTTACAAAAAGTCTGTATATGCATGACTATGTGGACCGAACCGGTAGAATAAGGAGGAAGTTTTTACAAATGAGATTTATCGATAGTTGTCGTTTTCTACCTGGATCTTTACAAGCATTATCAGACAGTTTGACTAGTAGGGATTTTCTGGAGAGTAAAAAGTATTTTTCAGACCCTAGAGTCTTTAATTTAATTAGACAGAAAGGTGTATTTCCTTACAATTATGTGGATGATGTAAAGAAATTGGATCAAGAATATTTACCGTCAAAGGCAGAGTTTTATGATAAGTTGAATGAGAAAGATATATCTGAGGAGGAATATTCGAGGGCAATAACTGTATGGAGAACGTTCAACTGTAGGAATCTAGGTGAATATTCTGATATTTATTTACGGACAGACGTGCTTCTCTTGTGTGATGTCTTTGAAAGGTTTAGGAGAAATAGTATGAATATTTACAAATTGGATCCAGCACACTATTTTACATCTCCTGGATTGTCTTGGGATGCCATGTTAAAGTATACCAAAGTTAATCTCCAGCTCCTTACGGACATAGATATGATTGGGTTCTTTAAGAATGGTATTCGCGGGGGGATAAGTCAATGCAGCGATAGAATGCACGAAGCAAATAATAAATATTTACCAAATTATGATCCATCTAAAGAATCGACATTTATATCATATCTCGATGCCACGAATCTTTACGGGCATGCTATGTCGTCACCTCTTCCTACGGGAGGTTTTGAATGGATGGGGGATTCAGAAATATCTACATTCGATTTAGAAAATGCCAAAATAGACGGTGAGAATGGCTATGTCTTGGAAGTTGATGTGCGATATCCTGAAGGGTTACACGATTCACATAGCGACCTTCCGTTTTTGGTGGAAAGTATGATCCCACCAAATGCCAAGACAAAGATTCCGAAATTAATCCCAAATCTGTACGACAAGAAAAAATATATTGTACATTATCGCGTACTACAACAAGCTGTACGGTATGGTTTGCAAGTAACCAAGGTTCACAGGATCCTTAAGTTCAAACAATCGTTCTGGTTGAAGGAATATATCGATCTCAATACGGCAATGCGTAATAAAGCAAACAATAAATTTAAAAGGGACTTTTATAAGCTTCTAAATAATGCAATTTTTGGAAAAACTATGGAAAATGTAGATAATAGAAGAGATATAAAGTTGGTCACACATTGGGAAAATCTTCGTAATAGCATCGGTGTCGGAGCACTAGTAGCTCGTCCAAATTTCAAGAGTTGTTCCATATTCAACGAAAATCTTGCAGCTATCCATTTAGGAAAAGTTAGAGTACATTATTTTAAGCCAATATACGTGGGATTCTGTATACTGGACATATCTAAAATAGTAATGTATGATTTTTTTATGGGTTTCTTAAAAAGCAGTTCAACGATAAAGTATCTATGCTTTACTGTGATACAGATTCGCAAATTTTGAAAACTCATACAGATGACTTCTATGAATTTATGAGAAATAATATTAGCGAGTTTGATACTTCAAATTATAAACAAAACAATGAGTTCAACATTCCAGTCAATGACTCTATTCTGGGTAAAATGAAAGACGAATTTCCAGAAGATCCTATAATAAGTTTTTACGGAACAGGTGCGAAGGCATACTATATCAAGTCAGTTAAGGGAGAAATGAAAAAAGCAAAGGGTGTTAAAAAAGCAGTAATACAAAATCAGTTATGTGGTAATGATTATAAGCATATACTAGAGAATGGTGGTCTGATTTTAAGAAAAATGAATACATTCAAAAGCAGGTTGCATGATGTATATACAGAAGTCAAAAATAAAGTAGCTTTAGCACACAACGATGATAAAAGGTTTATAATTCCAAATACAACAAAAACTTTACCCTGGGGGCACTCTGACATTCAATTTTACCAAACAGACCCCGCATCGAATGTAAAATATGCTATCGATGCCATTAATCAGATCACCGCGCGAGATGAGGCTCCTGAAGATGGTAATTTAGATCTACTTATACAATTAATGTTAGCCGAAGTTTCTAAATATTAGATTTAAGTTACTGTAAGCTTGTAAAGTGTGATAGTATTAAATATATGTTTGCAGAATAAAGTTGGCACATTTTATTTAACCTAAACTCAGACTACCCACAATCTACATCAGATTCATTGTGAGACTTCAAAAATGACTATAGTTGTTCTAGATATCCAAGGATATAATATCCAGTCTACGTTTGTTCCAAAAGAGATAGGGTTTAAGAAAAGTGGAAGTTTATTTCATTATGTGCTTAAACCCGTCATTAAATTCAATGAACTGAGCGTAAAAGATCAAAGAAGCGTCAAGTTTTTGGAAAAATATAATCATGGCATCAGATACAGTAGTGGAAATACAAATGCGCAACAAATCATGAAAATAATTAAACAACATATCAGGAACAGCGATAAAATCTTTCTTAAGGGCCATCAGAAGTATGAGTATGTAGTGAGAGCTGTAGCTATGTTAAACTTGAAAAACATACAGATAGTGAACATTGAGGCTATAGATCATAGTATCTGTCTTAACGTGGGCATGAGCAGAGCAGAGCAGAGTGTTCATAGCAAAAAGTGTGACTACCATTCCGAAAACACGAATGGGAGATGTGCATTGAGAGTTTGTGAGGCTATTGATTCGTGGATTAGGACACCGCCTCCGTCACATCCGCAACCACATATGAAAGTTCTGAAAGACGAGTCGTTAGCCGAAAGAGCAGATCATAATTTTCATTAATACATAGAGTGCCTTTCTTTTAGATTCATAGTTTTAGATTCAAGTTGTCTGTTCATAATTTTTTGGTTGTTGCAGAATTTAATATCTTAAATAGTTGTTAGTGGAGTCTTGGAATTTTAAGTTGCTTTCAACGTATTATATTTGTAGTTTTAGAATTGATATTTAAATCTTTGTGTATTGCAGTTACTTTTATTTGGTATGTTAATATACACATAAGAAAATTTCAAATTGTATTAATCAATAAATATATCCACAAGAAAGCTTTGAGATATTTATTTAAACGAGTATAATTATAGAAAAGGCGAGCTGTCCCTAGCAGTCGGAGTGTTTCGGGGAATGAGACCCTTTGGGTCTCGTAAACTCATAATACAGTTTATTTCTTTAATCCCTAAGTCCATAACAAACTTTATTACCACCCCATGTTTAAGATTAGGTTATTCCACGAAGAGAGGTAAGCCTCTATATAATCCCTAAGCCATTAACAAAATTTTTTATTGCCACCTCATCTTTAAGATTAGATTATTCCACGAAGAGAGGTAAGCCTCTATATAATCCCTAAGCCATTAACAAAATTTGTTATTGCCACCCCATCTTTAAGATTAGGTTATTCCATGAAGAAAGGTAAGCCTCTATAAATACCCATTTAAAATTTAATGGTGCCCCATGGCTACCCTCTTTAAGGCATACACATCTATTAATACATACTTAAAAAATCATTACCGCTCCAGGTATTCAAACTCATGAAATATTTCATAAGTTCTAAATACACATTGATGTAGAAAGAGACAAAAAAAAACATGGCGACATTGGAGTTGATAGGGTAGGGATGTGGGCTGTCTTTCATCCCCATTGGAGGAGTGGGCGTACACCTCTGCCTCTACCCCTACTCTCGAACTATCTGATTGGTGGATTGAGGTCTTAAAAGTGCAGGCGAGGACAGGTAGAAATCATTCTGTCCAGCTTTTGCCGCCAGAATACATCTCACTACCAGCCACCAACTAACCAGCTACGAACCATGTCTCTGAAGAGAAGTGTAAGTAAAAATAATTTTATCCTAACTTGGGAGACCGCTCTACCAACTACCCTCATGGATATGTTTCTAAATATGGTTTTCTCTTTATTGTTACAGATGCCCATCGAATACGACTCAGAAGATGAGTTTCAAAGCTCACCGAAGCGATCGACGCTGCTATCTCGATCGCCTGTTGCCAAGGCTGGTCCCTCGCAAGTACGCGCAAGTCCTACCACCAGGAAAAGGACGGCGCCTATGAAGATGATGACGGGTACCAAACGCCCCAAGAAGGTAGATGGTGATGAATCGCAAAAAAAAGTGGTTGCGATGCAAAAAGAGCCGCGAAAGAAGGTTGTAAGAGTACCGTCGAGTTCGGCAACGCAGCGGAAGCGAAATGAGGGTGCCAAATTTAAGCTGTGTAAGTCGGCATGCAAGACTTACACAGCTCGATTTCGGCAACCTGTACCCCAGTTTGCCACTTCCGCTGCTGTACCGGAGTCGACGGTAGACTTCTCCGTATTGCACGAGGCTCCGACTGTAACGGAACCACCTTTTTGGCGAGAGTCACCCGTCCGGACTTCGGCGGTTGTTGAGGAAGCTACCCCGACATTGCCGTTGTCGATTACTCCACCGGATCAGAATCAAGCACACAAAATTATAGTGCATCAGAATGTGCTTGTTACTGCTCCAGTGGAGTCATCGACGACGACATCTTCGGAGCTTCATCAGGCAAGTCGAAGCCCGGAACCTCTTGCGGTTAATGATGCCCAGTCATCATTTTCACCGGCACCGGCTGACATCCTGGAGGCCTTGCCGCGTACACCCAGGACACCGCGGATATCAGCGACTCAATCGTCCCTCGAGTCGCTGACATCGCACGAGGCCAGTCAACGTAGCAGCGGTAGCGGAAGCAGTGGCGGAAGCAGTAGCGGAAGCAGTAGCGGCAGCAGCAGCCAGACCAGTAGTGGGAGCAGCCAGACTGTGGAGGAGGATCCTGGCTCGCTGCTTGCCAAGGCGACTGCTAAGATGAGAAAGGAACTGCAGGACGCAAGGGTGAGGGTGCAGGAACTGAAGGAGGACCAGTTCCCGCAGATCTTATCGGCCGCCAGGGAGGAGAAGCGAACCGCCGAAGAGTCGAGCCGGCAACTTTGGGGCGACGTTCTGCTGCAGGAGGTGGAGTTGCAGCAACTTCGGGAGGAAGTACTGTCGAGGGAATCGAAGTTGCAGCAACGTCGGAAAGAAGCTCAGCAGCAGGACGTGAAGTTGCGGCAAGCCGGCGGTAAGCTTGAAGGCCTGGAGGAGAGAGCCTCCAAGATCGAAAATTATGAGGCAAAGATAGCAAAGCTGGAGGGACAGATAGCGACGATCGAATCCGTGGATTACCATCCGATCTGTCTGTCCCAAAACCAGAAGGGTGTGTAGTATATATATATATATAGTATATATATAGATATATACTACACTTTCCCTTATAGTTAGAATTAGGGTTTTATATGTATATATTTAGAGTTAGATATTTGTATAGCATCTTTATTTTATAATTATAGTATTGTATAAATGTATATTTTAACTAATAAATTTTTCATGTATATATAATTGTTATTAAATATATATTTTTTAATTTTAACAAATTTTCATTGAATATATAAAAATCTTATTATATAAATGTATTTTTTAATTTTAATAAAATTTCATGTGTATATAAAAATATTACTGTTTAAATGTATATTTTATTTTTTTATAAATCTTCATGTACAATAATTACAAAAAATGTATTACTCAATTTTAATAAAATTTCATGTATGTATAAAAATATTATTGTTAAAATATATATTTTATAATTAATAACTTTTCATGTATAATAATTACAGAAAATAAATTATACTTGTTCTCAAATTTAGTGTTTCAGTTAATAATATTTTTATAGAATAGTAGCAATGTACAAATGTAATTTTATGTATATCTTATAATTGAAAAAAAATATATAAATATATCGATTATGAGATTATTTAATAAATGAGTAACAAAAAAAATATGTGAACAAAAACTTTTGATTTTGTATTTATTTGTATGCAGGTGTTAGATATTTGTGTAAAATTTTCTAAGATAGTAGTAATGTACAAATGTGTTTTTTTATTACAATATTTTTTATGTATGTCTTATAATTAAAAATAAATAAATTCAAATATATATATATATATATATATATATATATATATATATATATATATATATATATATATATATATATATATATATATATATATATATATATATATATATATATATATATATATATATATATTTACATCCCTAGACCTTTTTGATTCCTTTCACAATCAAACCTTTTTGCATCTCCCGGAAGGAGTGGAGCTACACTGAATTTTAATGCGAATAGTGGTTAGTTGTCGAATTTCAGTTATAGCTATATGTTTTTTGTTACTGTAGCTACTATATTTCTAATATACATCATTTCACTCTCGTCCTGTATTGAATCCGTTCATCTTACCGACTATATTGATTCTGACCGTATAAATCATTGCATAAGTCCTACTATTTTGATTCCAGAAAGCGTATATTTGACCATAAAACAGTTATTTTGATTCCGGCAATGTTGTCAGATTTATTATAAGTAGTATTAGTGAGGACATTGTTAAAGCGTTTTATAGATATAGAACAACCAATCAGAAATGGAGGTATAAGTATAGTTATATTAAATTTAGTCGTTCCAGAGCCGATAAAATATTTAAACTTCGTATATACGAGTAAAATAAGCTTTTTCATACAGAAGCAATGCGAGAGGATACGTATCAAGCCGTTTCAAACCTTCAAAGTAGTCCAGACAACCAGGCAGCCGTTATGCAAGCAATCATCGTGGATCCTGAAGAAAAGATGAAGCACCACCAAGACGATGCAGTCGCAGGCTTGAAGAGTGGGCAAGATCTGGTGATGACTAGACTTCATAGAACAGAGGCAAACTATGAGCCAGGCATTAAAAAAGCAGGACCAGCATATCAGTACAATCGAGACACAAATAGTAACAGTAACGATACTAACGAAGCATGCGACATCACAAAAGCACGTTGAGGAACAGCTACAGCAAGTGGCGGATCGTGTCAAGGAATCGTCAGAGAGGACCTGCAAGAACTTAGTGCAGGTGAGCGTGATTTAATAGCTGTGCGACCAGCTTTTCCTGATAGATACAGGGGCGTAGTAGCAAATTCCTATCCATACAATGACAAAATACCATGGGACATTTATTGCATTGCATATAAATGCAATCTAAAAACATAGCACGTATGAATAACTGGTCAACTCTGGACTCTGCAGCAGCTATTCTAGAAAATCTCTGCTCGTCAGATCTACGTGACTATGATAGGATAATATCTGCACTAAAGTTACTTTTTGGAGACGCGCACCTAACAGAGCTGTCATATGGCCAACGTTTGCATACGAAGTCCAAAGGTTAGCCAAACGAGTACTCGTTAATAGCTCCATCGAGACACAGGACACGTCGCTGTTCGCCAGTTTGTTGAAGGCATTGCGGACCTAAACGTTCAGCGAATGGTGAGACTAGCCAGCCCCAAAACTTTACAATATGGTCAAGGTTCTACAAATTGAAGTTGCCACAAAAGCCAATAGAATGACTAGGAAGGTGGGCTCTGTGGAACAAAAAAATGAATTAGAAGTCAGGGACACATCGTTCATTCGAAGAAGAAAAGGTGGTAGCTTCCAAAGAAGCCCAGTTCGCATAAGTCTGAAAGGAGCTGAGCAGTTTATGTGCTATAGATGTGGGCAGAAAGAGTATCTTGAGGTAGGATGCCGCAGCATACAGCTTGACAACATGATGGCGGATGTAGGAACAGCAGATGAGTATGCAGACAAAATAAAATCGATGCAAGAAAGGATAAACTCAATGAAGGAGCAGTTGATAGGGATAATTATGGGGAATTTGATAAAGAAGAACGAAGGAAGTATTGCCAAGCATCAACAACAACATGAGGTAGCTACGAGGGAACTTACAGCAGGCAGGGATAGGATGAAGCAGTTCCTTGCTCTCAGAAATGGAAAAGTATGAATATTAAGTCTAAGTTTGAAAGGAACAGGAAGAACTGCTGAAGGAAAACGAATAGCACGAGACTGCCTTGAAGAAGCTCGATGAAAAACACGAGAAAGAAATTGCTGTTTTGAATCAGTTAAAGAAAGCGGAAAAGAGATGTGACTAAGTTAAGGACGGACATTCAATGCTGAAACAAATATTACCCAGCTGGAGGCTGAGGATAAATGCTTAAAGAAAAACCTGGACAATACGATTGTGAAAGCCAAACAGAACGGGGTCAAGGAAGACGAGTCAAAGTTGTTAGAAAAGTTGGCGCAGCTTAAAGTAAAAAATCAAGAAGCTGAAATCAGATTTGGGAGACGCGCTCGATGGTGCGAAAAAGACCATGGAATATTTGTATAAAGTAAGAAACGTTGAAAGAGAGATAAAACGGAAGCTGGCGAATTTTAAAGATGAGAACGCTCGACTAGGAAAGGAGGTGGAAGATACATTGGCTGAAGCATACGCTGCTAGCTCAGGGACCAAGCCGTATTGAAGGATCAGAATAATAAGATGAAACAGAAGATTGCACAGATGGAAAGCGATATCGATAGACTGAAGAATGAACTCGATAAGCTCATTGTGGATGCAAATAAAGGGGTGTCCCGAATGTCAGCGATGCAAGACGGCGATGTATAGATAAAGCAGAAATTGGCACATTTGGACAGGAAAAACGCGGAAATTGAAGCAGAGCTTGACGCTGCGCTCAAGGACGTGTCAGGGAGCCTTGATCATACAGCGCAACTTGAGAGCAAGAATGTTAGGCAGACGAACTGGATTGCACTACTGGAAGGTGAACTCAGCGGCTCACGGTGGAACTGGAGAACAACCTGGTGAAGAGAAGAAGGGAGTGTTGGGAGTTGACAGTTTCCAAGAGGAAAAAAACGCAAAATTGGAGAAGACGGTAGCAGAGTCAGGGAAAGACAACGCTGCTGGAGCTGAAGATGAGAATCACAAGTTGAGAAAAGGATATCGAGTCAGAAGGTGATATGATGTGGTCTTACAGCCAAAGATGGAGAGAAGGGTAGATCCCGGAGCTTCAACATCATGTAGAGGGTCATGTACGGGAAATGGAAAACCGAGGTCCATACCGATGTCTGTGGCAATACAAGACTTGAAGTTGTTCATTGAGGATGCCGAACGCTAAATGCTGAATGTAACATACTGTATAATATGGTATTGGTGTAATGTCTGTTAGCTATCATATATGATATAGTCAAAAACGCAGGTTAGATTTTTGATGTGTAAACGTCATCGTATCATCTGGAACTTTCGGGACTGACAGATGGGCGTTCTACACCTTTTCCAGCTGTAGCTTCTAAAGCGTCAAGTGATAATTCAAAACGGTCAAGTTAATTTTCCATCTCGTCAATTGTAAATTCAAACTGACAGGTATGAATTACACCCCTGACAGTTTGAAATTCTAAGTGATGAGTTGGAAAATTAACTTGACCGTTTTGAATTATCTCTTGACGCTTTAGAAACTGCAGCTGGAAAATGTCATCTGAATGTCTCGAATCCTCTAGATGGTTCGATGAAGTATACATATACAGGGCGAGTCAAGCTCAACGCCTCGGGCTCTTGTGATCAAACGATCCCACTTTTCGAAAAATCAACTTTGCGCGTATATGTAGGCCGAGTTGGACTACATTTCAAAAATAATTACCTTTATACATATACCGATTTCTCCAAATACAAATGTAACTCAAACTCTACCGTCTAGCATAAGCTGACGCATTTCATGCGTAGTGACACGGCAAAGACACAGCACTCCCATGTGTGATAAAGTCACAGTCAAATTGATACGGGAATATATGCAATATGTAAGGTGTTCCATTAAAAAAAACAAAACTTTGATATGTCACGCTTCTATTGACACCCTGTATAAAAGTCATTATTTTTAAACTCTAGTCCAACTCGAGCTACAGATACTCGCAAAGTTTTTTGAGTACCTAGTGGTTTGGTTTGGTCACAAAAGTCTGAGGCGTTGAGCTTGACTCACCCTGTATAAGGCGCCACAAGTAGCATGAGAGGATTAGTAGTTGAGACAAGCTAAGTTTAGACAAGGTTAAGCGATTCTGTAATCAATAGTGAAGTAAAAATGTGAAAAGAGGGTGCAGTTTAATTCCTTGGTTTGAAGAAAGAGCAACCGTCACGACAATATTCACGCCGATCCTAAAATACCATGCGGAGCATAGAACAGTAGCTCATACTATAGTATCGAAGTTCTCCACTAGAGTAAATAAGTAGTTAACGACAGTAGCATAAAAAGAATGACACATGTCTCATTTCTTTACTTCAGTTTCATATAGGTGAATGTCGGTTTTAATTGAGCTTTCAAATCCACGTCACTCATTTCCGTCGATCTGTCTGTCTATCCAGGCATTCTTGTAGCTGCATAATCTCAGTAACCGCTATTTCGATTTCGATTAAATGTGGGGAGCGATATGTTCGTGGAGTCGTAGTAGGGAATGCTGCTACATTTGTTTTTAATTTGTGAATAACGAAAAATTATATGAACTCTGTTTTTAAGTTATTTAGATGTTGCTGATCATTTCTCGTTTTTCATTCTATAACCTGTAATTTGGTAGCTACTAAATTGTCCAACAAAATGTTGACACCGTATTGCTATCGTGGTAGAGATGAGTTTTAGAAAATCACAGAAAGCCGGTGGCGGCAAAGTAATCATCAAAAAAACGTAAATTATAAGAACGGCTCAAATATTGTTTCTAAGTCTTTCAAAATAGAGGTACATGATCAGGTTCTACCTCTATTTAAGGGGGATTAATTTGCGGTGGATCGATGAAGGATTGATTTTTTAATTGTTTTTACCCTTGATAATCCTAATTCTGTAACTTGGAATCTTGCAACTTGAAGGTATACTTCCCACACCAATAAGTGAGACTATTATTGTGATTGCGAAAACTTTCAATTTTGAGATAATACGCTTTTTGGGCGTTCCATGTTTTCTACAGAACGAAAATCAACGTTACTCATTTCCGGCAGTCTGTCTGTCTGTTGACGTTTTTCTAGCCTCGTGACCCTTGTACCCGCTGCATGGATTATGATCAAATTTGGGGAGCGATATGCTGTGGGCTCATAGTAGGTAATGATGCTATAATTTTGAAAATCGGTGCATGGGCTTCGGAGAAATTGGTAAAAAACTAAAAATTATCAGAACCCTAAACTCTGTGTTTAAGCATTTTACGAGTTCCTGATCATTTTTCATTTGTTTTTGGCAGAGGGTGAAATCGGTATGAGGGGGGTTTGAAAATCAAAAATCTTTTGTATTCATAAAATACTGCAAAATATTTACTTTGGTGGTACCGTGTGCTTTTTGGATGTATCCGGATGTCGCCATTCAATTTTATATCTGTGAAATAATTATTGGATGCAAACATATTATAATCCTATAACGTGGAACTTAGAAACTCTGGTCTTGATTGTGATGAAAATGTGACACAGTTTTATTACCATAGATGAAACGCTGATAGTACCGTTGTTTGGACTCTTGCCTGTTGCGCAGGAGAAATTAACAAAAAACGAAAAATTTCAATACTCAACCTTCGTCACTAGATGTTTCAAAGATCCGTGATTAATGTCTACTTTTTTGATGAGGACGGTGTAGGGATAGAGATACCCCAATATTTTTGTCAATACCGATAATGTATGGCTAGTATTGAGGACCGACACTTGAAGCCATTTTTTTCGTAGGTACGTAGGTTCTATATATTTTATCGGAATTTGCACCGATGAAGCCTTTTCATTTCATTTATTTGTAAAAGTGTGAATACAAGTATTGCCACCCTCGAGGGTAATGAATAAATAAAAGGTATGAAAATGTTCCCCGGTATCATAATAGGTTTGAGTGACTTAAGGGATATCGGAGTGCCGGATCTAGGCTGAGGGTATGATGACACCGACCTAGAAATTAACGCCGCCGACCCGTTGCACCACGCTGGTGCCGCTATTTACCGGCGTTGGCCCGCCGACAATGCTTACTTTCAGCTCATTGGATGATACAATTACCTGTTTTTACAACGCTCCATCCGCCAAAACCTCACCGCCAAGTCACAGCCCTCTCACAAAATTATTATGTTATCCTACCTCCTCAACCCTATTTTTTAAACGAGCAATGCATTATGGAGTTCATATGAGAATTTTTTCATTCCTAGAATTATTCCCTCAATTTCTGAACGTAACGCCGCCAACAACTCATATTTTATACCGCGCCGCCGCGCCGCCGGTCAACATGCCACAAGCGCTCATATCTGCACCGACCGCGCTTCCAAATTTGCGATAGACAAACGCTTTTGTTGGGGAAGTCGTCATACTGCTGCGTTGCCACTGATATTTGCTTGAGGAATCAAAATAATCGACAATGTGTAACCAGGTATACATTATATATACATTGTCCTCCGCCTAGCGGTCAGTCTTAGAACTTTAATCGTATATCTCGTTACGAATGGGGCACTGAATTGATTCCACCCAACATTCGATTGCTGCCATACCACGCTAGGTAGCATAAAACAAAGTATCAAAACAGATTCTAGGGGACATTTAAGTAGGAACCTGTAACATATGATGCTCTTCAGGCTTTCTGGGGCGCGGCAAATCGAGCTAACTATTTTGACTCCGATATACGGAGTCAAAATAGTCAAGGAATCAAAATGATATGTGCGAGTGGCGTTGATGGAATCAAAATAGTGCTAGGGATATATATATATATATATATATATATATATATATATATATATATATATATATATATATATCGATTTTGAAATCTAGTTCTTTTCTGGTTAATAAAATGAGAAATAAAAAAAATATGAAAAAAAAGTTTAGTCTATAAAAAAATATCTGCGAAAAAATTCATAAGGAAAGTATTCGTCAAAAAATAGGTTAGTTTATCAAAAATATTTGTGAAAAAAAAAACTATAGGTTGGTCTCCAAGACAACAGGATAGTGCATAGTGTCCAACTACACATAGTGCTTACTGGTTCGTGATAAGTATCGGTAAAGGCAGAGACTAGGTCGACGGCTGCGCCGTCGACTACCCGACTGCCCGAAACCCCGGGTGAAAAAAATTATAGGTTGGTTTCTAAGACAACAGGATAGTGCATAGTCTCCAATTACACATAGTGCTTACTGGGTCGTGCTAAGTTTCGGTAAAGGTGGAGGTTAGGTCGACTGCTGCGCCGTCGACTAACATCGACACGGGCGGTGGGTCGACGGCTCCGCCGTCGACCCACCTTATCTCGCCGCGCATACAAAGGCTCGGCGGAGGCCCATTTTGACGCATTTTGAGGGCCAAATGTGATCTTCAACGGTCCTTCAAAACGGTGGTTTTTCAGAAAAAAAGAGTGAAAAAAAAACGTTAGAAGCATGAAAAAATCGAGATAGACAAAATTGGAAGACTGATAAAAAATGAGAAAATAAAGTACACCACTGAATAAAATTTTTAGAAAGATCGTTTGTTGGCAAAGCCGCCCACGCTCGATGAATTTTTTTTCTGTCACGATGGTAAGGTTTTTTGAAAAAAGGTACGATTTAAAAAAACCAGTTTATTGGTTAATACAAAAAAAAATCTCTTTATAATTTAATAATAGCACCTCATGTCTCCTCCTCGCTATCTATGAGAAAAGGCAGTTCTATCCGCGCACCTCTAAGGTTTGATGGACCATCTGGACGATAAGGATCAGCATCATCATCATCATCGCTGTTATCTGATGAGCTGTCTATAGTAGACAACAGGAACCCCAGCGGCTGTACTGTGGAATCGCATGGTCCATGGTCCATCGGTGGTCTCGCCACCGCCCAATGAGATTGGTCGGGTGTCTCATCATCCGGTACCGCAGTCTCCATACTCCATATGCTGGAACTGTCCTCTTGATCCTGCATCCAAGACGTGGAGTCGCAAGGTCCGTTTGACTCTGTATTGAAGTCCATTTCGCTGCTAGTTGTATTACTGTACCAGTTGACTCTGCACTATGTTTTTCATTGACAAGAACTCTGCCTTTTATGTTCTAAGCTCCCCACACTAAAGCCCCCTCCATACCTCCCCACCTCTTCATTTTATTTGTGGAACATCGGTGGCGTTGGGTGGTGGGTACTGTAAAGCCACACCCTAATCCACAAGGTATATTTACCGTTTCTGTTAGCCCACTGGTACTTACACAATATACCATCATCAAATAAAAGATCATACCTTTTTTTTATTTTTATTCAATATTCGTAATATGAGGCAAATCAATACATATAATGTATATAAATATATATAATATTTTGCTGTTTATTTTACAACTCAAAGAAAGATATAATACGTTCCTTCTCTTCAGTCAGCTTGCATCTTTTTTGAGTTGATGTCACTCGTAGGGTGTCGATTCTCTTCTTGCAATCATCCAACTGTCGCTTTCTCCTCGTCTTGGTTTCTTTTACACGCTTCCTTTCATCGTCTAGCTGTTTCAACTTTTGCTCATCGATAACTTGTGCTGCTTGGAGACTATCGTTCAGTGCCAGCTCCTCTACCAGTTGCCGCTCATTATTTGCTATTTCATCCTTGATGCGTTGAACAGTACTCCTCAACGCTTCCGTCTGGTCTTCGATCTCTGTTTTTGGAGGTTTATTTGATTTTTCCAATGTCTGCCGCAATAATGCTCCAAAAGGCTTGGAAGGTGCCTTTTTTATTTTTCTGCTCGTTATCGCAGGCACTGTACTTGTGGATGCTTGCATCGCATCCACGCCAGCTCCTATAGCTACAGGAGTATTCACACTGGTTGCCAGGGCAGGCACTGCACTTGCGGCTGCTTGCGTTGCATCCACGCCAGCTCCTATTGCTGCAGGGGTGTTCACACTGGTGTTGTTTTCAGCTGGTGGGTTCACATGGACGAATTCTTCAAGTTCTTCTTGGACATCTGCAGCCAGCTGCGTAAAAGGCAACCCCTCATTTTCGAACTCCTGCAGAATGGCCTGTAAGTCGTCCCCGACGACTATAATATCTTGATTGTTGGTTGCGGCCATAATGTTGGTGATATAGGTATGATATACAATATTTTTCTGCGGAACGGTACGATTTTCTGAAGAACGTAGAACTGAAAAACCTTACAGAATGAAGCTGTATTTATACCCAAAAATTCACAACATAATTCAGTTGTAAAATCAGAGCGGAGGGGACGAATACTTGGATGGGGAGGATGGGCGAAACAATCACAACCAATAAGCTTTAGATGGGTGGGTTGGGTGAAACTATCGCATCCAATAAGGTTATATTGGTGGGAGCATCCACAATTCTTGTTGGTTTCAGATATCGATATAGTGGTACACAGATCTAAATTAGCATGGTTGGGGTTGGGCGACAAAGTATTTCAGGAGCAGGTGATGACGTGCGAATGTGTTGCCAAAGCATATAACATTTCCACCAATAGGGATTTATGGTCTATACGCCGATTGGCTGGTGGGTTGGTCGTTCTATATTCCCGTTTCAATAGCAGTTGATGACGTACGAATGCGTTGCCAAAGCATATAACATTTCCACCAATAGCGATTTATGGTCTATACGCCGATTGGCTGGTGGGTTGATCTTTCTTATATTCCCGTTTCAATAGCAGTTGATGACGTGTGAATGCGTTGCCAAAGCATATAACGTACTTAATGGTCTATACGCCGATTGGCTGGTGGGTTGGTCTTTCTATATTCCTGAAACGACGTACCCTAAGAGAGGATTGAAGCGGAGAAGGGGAAGCGTTAGTCCCCTAATATCGTATAAATACGGTGGCTGAACGAGAATTATTTAGTGAAGTTCGTGATTCAGTTCTTCAGTTATAGCAAGATTACAACAAGATAATCAAGAGGAAGAACGAGAATGGAAGCCGTAGGATTCAACATCTTGGACTTGGAGCACCTGAGTCAAGGTAAACATTATTCTGCCATTGTATACATTGCGTACAAGTAACAAGTCAAAATACAGCAAGTCTGTTTTCGCTAGTTTCCACTCATATGTATTTCTACAATGTACTCTTCTTTTCTTTTCAGCACCAGAGGTCATTCCGGGTGACAGCCGATACAGCGGCTTCACAGAGGTGGCGAGGCGGCTGCGGGCGACAGCATGTCAGGGTGGTGTGGCAGCATCGACCGCAGATCACCGGACATTTGGTCTGCGGCAATGTCCGCTGATCGCGGACCATCTAGTGAAGCCGTCGTCGATGGCTAATCACCTGGTGCGGTGTCGGCGAAGATTGGCAGAGAGTCATGCACCATCTGAAGGTACCTATGTAGTTTGTTTATGAGTAATTATTTCCGAGTTTATGAAATGCTACCTTTATTGATGACACTAAAAATTTATCAAAAACAGTTTATCTTTCTATGTTTTTACTTTTTTTGTGAAGCAAACGTATTCTATTACAAACTAACCATATACTCATCGATAATTCTTTCTTTTTACAGCTTCTGACAACCGTGGGGTAAAAGGAAGAGAGCAGGGTGATGAAGTCGCCACCACCAATGTAGAGGTGCAGATTGAAGGTATAAAATGTGTTCATTAAATGCGAAAAAATCAAACCACCACCAACTTAGCATCTTTTTTTTTTTGTTTTGTACCAATCCTATGATATTGATACTTTCAACATGCGCCAACATAGCAATTTTTTATTATTTTTTGTTGTGTATTGATAATATGATATTGATGCTTTCAACGTGTGTACCCATCATTCCTGAAAAATCTAAATTTAATGAAACCTCGTAAGATTTAGCAATATATCCTTATATACCTTTCACCTTTTGCATCTTGCAATCTTCGCACGCATTACAAAACAACACTTTTTTTGTTTCAGAAAACTGGGATAGCGATAACTACCAGAGCTATAAACCGAACTTAGAAAACAGGGCGGTCCTGCGGATGCCCCCACCGTTCTTGTCCAAGAAGGAGAGACGCAGGTGGAGAGCGAGCGAGGTCGCCCGATTTAATAATCTAACAAATTAGTCAATGATTATTGTAAATATATATGCAAAAAAATAAAACTACAGTTAGTCCAAACAACTGTTTTATTTATAAACGAATCTAAAAATCATCCAAACAAAAAATAATAAAATAAGTTTACACAGTTATCGAGAAACCATTCAAATATATTATTGAATCATTACAATACATCTTTTACGTCTATCCACGAATTTTTTTCTTTCGGGAAACCTAACCACTTAACGAAGAGCTTGGTTCCTCTTTTCTTCAAGACCCTTTCAATCAGATACTCATCTGGAAACTGCGTCTTTTTTAGCTCAGCTTCGTAGAAACAGCCGCTTATCGGTTGCCCATCCATATCATCTAACATATATGTGACTGGATTTGTAATGTTAACGTTGCGTATTTTAAACAATTCCGTAGAATAGTTGGGGGTGTAACCTTTTTCAAATACACCTTTATATCTGCTTACTCTCACAATGTCCCCAAGTTTAAGCTTACTTCTGCCTGCTACCTTTGGATTGCGATACACATTCAATCGTGTATGAAAATCGACTTCGATGGGGGCCAATCCTGTTGTTCGATGTTTCCTGTTGTTATAGAAGTTAGTGACATTTTGCAGAATTGTAATCCATTTGTAACTACCTCTTGCAGAAAATTCCTTGTACAACAAGTGTTTCAGTGAACGAATAGCTCTTTCGGCAATTGCTGCTTTTTTCGTAGAGAACGTGGAGTAATGGTTAATTCCATACCTTTGCATCAGTTCAAAAAATTTGCGATTGTAAAACTCAGATCCGTTATCTGTTTGCAGATTGGTTGGATGATAGCTAGCGTCCTGCAGGATATCATGCATTGCAGCCGTCACGTTTTGCATATCTTTATTCTTAATTGCTCTACACCATAAGAACTTAGAGTAGCAGTCAATGACTACCAATATGTATCTATAGCCATTATTTTCCTTATGAAAAGGTTGCATTTCCGCTAAATCGGCTTGCCATAAGTCAGCGAAACCTTTTATGATAGTTTTTCGACGGCGAAAGTTCTTCCGAACTGCCTTGTGTAATTCTTCTGCTATGCCACGTTTTGTTGCGCTGTTAACTGACATATCTACATGTAGAGGTCTGACTCAGGTGATTGTAGAAAAGAAACTGATCATTAATCATGAAAAATCAACCGATCTATGGTCTGAGTTGATTTAAAGTGTAGCCTGCAAGCCACGCTGGTAAAACAGGGCCACCTTCAGCATCGAATTCCCTGTTGACTCCACTAGCTAATTTCTGGCAAAAATTATATAGAACCTCTAGTTGCTCTAAAATGGATATCAAATTGGTTGTTAATACATCAATCTTTTTCTCAAGGCCATCACTCAATTCTAGCGTTTTGCTATTCACTATACTTTCAAGCATATCAGCGGTACTTTTTAGTTTTTTTTCAACATACTTTATATGAACAGAGTCATTTTCATCTGTAGGATCACCAACATTCTTTAACTGCTTTCCATTGATATCATAATTTCCAGTTTGTGTAAGTTTAAAACCAATACCTGGAATACCACGTACAGTTGTATGCTTAGAACTGCGACGACCAAACTTATCTATCGTATTGTGCATCGCTACGAAAGCGTTATACTATTAGTGGGATCTTTCAACTCGCAAATATATATACCCCAAATTAGCGTATTACGCCCTCTTCACGCAATTCTTCTATTATAGATAAAATTTCGTTGTCGTGGTTTGTATGACCAGCTGATTTTGAGCTGTATAGCAATTTCAATCGATCAATCAGCTCGTTGATGTCGTTCCAGTACACAAAGTCGCGTTTATTAGTGTTAAATATCTTATACTTAGGTATCTTCATTTGTGTATGTCCCCTACCAACTCTGGCTCTCAAATGCATGGGGGATGATGTAGATAGGATATTAAATAATTTATTGAAATACTCAGATCCGTCGACATTGTATATATTAAGAGGTGTGTAATCTTTGCGAAGTACATTAGTTAGATTCAATATGGACCTGAATGTGTGTAGAGTTTTTGAGTTGGAGTTTCGTGTATCTCCTACAAACATCATATCTAGTAAGTCTGGGGATAGTTTGAATTTAGTAGTCTTATCACCCGACGATAAATAAACCGCCTTATCATCAAATTCCACTTCATGTACACCCATTAACAGCTTCTGTGATTGTGGGTTGATCCTCACATTATAAACACTTCCATAGGCCGGATGTCCTGCTCTCAAATTATCTATATGACTTTTCAGCACCTCAGCAACTGCCTCTCTGTCCACACTTGAATTAGCTGTAGATACATACTGAGTAACTGAATCTCTTTCCCTCTCATTAATTGATGATGGTGTATCAGGTAACTCCTTTATTGGTGTTATACCGGAAAAAGCAGCGGAAGTCAATTCTTCGAATCTCGCCCCTTTTGGTGTACTAGTAGAGGGAAGGGTTTGATTTGGATATGTAGATGGTGGTCTTTTAGGAGTGCTTGTATGACCAACGTTTTGCATTGGTTGTTTCGATTGTGTATGAACTGATGCATTCGCTATTGTCTTCAGCTGTTTCGTAATAGGTTCATATATCCGTTCCAATGCTGTGTTATCGATGTCGCGACCTTTCTTTACAGCATTAAATTTTTTTTGGACAGATTCTGTTGCTTCCACTAATTCTTTTTTGAGAGCAATCTCAATGCTGCTCTGTTGCTGCTTCATACTTGTTATGGTAATGCTACAGCTGCGATGTACATTGATTGCAGTCTCACATTCAATTGATGATATTCCTAGTCTACCAGTGGATTTATGAAACTATCGAATCCTTTCCTGTACCGACCATCTTTTAGTTCTCTATCTTTATCAATTACTAGAAACCCATATTTCTCCCTCCAGCACATTGCACACATATCTTGGAACTGCTTAAAGGTTACGTCGGGTGCCACATGATCTGAAAAAACATGTGAGAGGTTAGTGTTGTCAACTTTGAACAACACAATCAGATTTGCGTTATCTCTAATCACCCTTTTTGGTATCCAACTGTAGCTTTGCACGCAATAAAAGCAATCCACACCTTTGTGTCGACCCATACTGAAGTATTCTCGGATAACATTTTGATTTTCACATATAACGTCATCGAAAATGAAAACTGAATTTGGTTTGGCTTCTGATGGTGGTAGAATATCAGAGTTATTGGTAAATGCATGATATCCCAATCCATCAATCGACTTCATTACTTTTTCTATGAATGTATACTTGGGTTGATTAAGCGATTTTGAAAATATATAGATATTTTCGAAGAAAAGCCCATCAGGATGCAACAACAAAGATATCAGCACATTGGTTTTTCCGCAGTTTGATGGGCCAACAATAATACAACGAATCGTGGATGGTAGTAGTATACCATGTCGATGATGAGAAGTATTATTTTCCAAATCCGTGACCTTTACATCAATTTTGCTAATACTTAATTCCTGATCTTGTTTTGTCACCTTCATCGTGCAACGACTTAACCGTATATAAGCCGCAGTTGTTTATATATGTTTTATTTAAATGCCGATACTTCTTGGGAGAAGGTGTAGCAGCATTTCCAAAACTGGTGGTGGAATTGTTAACAAGTTGATAGATAAGTTGCCATTCGAAGCACATTTACCCTTTTATCAGTTTTGTGGGCCGGGCACGCGCGTGGAGGAAAGGCTAGCTCTTGGCCAAAAAGGAATCAATAAATTAGACGCGGCTTGCTTACAGCACGACCTTGCATACCGCAAATCTGACTTGGCTACAAGACACTCGGCTGACTACCTGCTTCAACAAGAAGCCTGGAAACGAGTCAAATCAGCTGATGCAAACTTCGGAGAAAAAGCAGCTGCCTGGTTAGTTACAAATATTATGAAAGTAAAGCGTCACACTGGAATGGGTCTTGCATCACGACGTGGGCGCAGTAGGAAAAAATGCATGCGTAAAAAATTGTGGAATGCATTACGTGGAAAACATCATGCGGGAATGGGTTATGGATCACGACGTAGAAGGAATAAGAAAAAATGTGTGCGTAGGAAAATGAGGAAGGCTACAAAGAAGGTGCATTTTGGTTCAGGGATACTAAACAGAGTTCGCAAAAATATGAAGAGATTTTCGAACCATAAGCAAGATAATAACGTGCTACGAAAAGCAACTTCTGCAGCATTATTAGCCGCCCGGAAGCATATCAAGTCTCTGGGAGGGAAACGACGTATTCGCCTTCCGCGAGTTATACCTATTCCAAAAGTAGGTGGAATTCTACCCTTGATACCAATTTTTGCAGGTCTCTCAGCATTAGGCAGTCTCGCTGGGGGTATTGCAAATATTGTTAGGACCTCTAAAGCAATAAATTCAGCACGAGAAAAAAATTCTACATCTATCTCCGGTATGAATAAAATTGGCAGTGGTTTATATTTGAAACCATACCGCAAAGGATTGGGTTTGTTTATCAAAGCTCGGACTTCAAAAAACTTTTAAAAACCCTACCCCAACGACCGCTGACAGACAACGACCTTGTTTATTATGCCAAACAGCTAAAAATACCGTATTTCAGAGGAGTTTTTATGCGTGATGATCTACCTAAACAAGGTCCATTCTGGAATGAGTCAGCCATTATCAACTTAGATAGCAAGAGTGGGGGTGGGTCACATTGGGTATCATATATAAAACGGGGAATGGTGGTGTTGTATTATGATAGTTTCGGCAACCTACCACCAACGAACGAGCTAGTGAAGTATTTATTCGATCAATCAAGGAAAATTAAGATCTTGTATAATCTCAGACGACAGCAGAACTTCAATACTTTTTGGTGTGGACATTTGTGTCTACGATTCCTTTCCGAGGAAAAGCAGAAAGCTAATAAAAATGGATCGTGAAACAATTAGAAAAATGAGTTATTCCCTGAAAGCATTCTCAAAGGAAAGAAGTCTGTTGAACATGACAGAAGAGGAACTTGCTCACATACCAAAAGAAGTACTCATAGCATGCGCACCTAATGAAATAGCACATGTATGGTACAAACTACCATTACACTTGAAGGAAGACCCGGACATGCAGCGATTCCAATTCTGCTGGGAGCATTATGATACACATCAGAGTGGCGATCAAGCAGATGGGCCGCCGCCAAGAAAAATATTTTGTTGTTATTGTAATTTACATGATATTACTTTAAAGAATAATAATCAAAAAAACAATTGCTGTTTTCAATAAATGTTGCTGTTTGGATATATAAAGTGTTACCTTTTTTTGCACCCCATCAGTCATGTCTTACACACTTACGTTGACGGGTTATGACAGCGAGTTGTCGGCTAATTTCTATCCACCAATTGAGCTAGATACTAGCGCCCAGTATGGTTTGGGTCTAATAGGTTTTTACTCCTACAACTCAATATTCAACGTACACGAAGAAAATAATCTAATCGCTTTGAGGTATCCAACAGATAACACCAAATTCAAAATTATATATATTCCGCCAGGTACCTACGAAATCGATGAACTAAATAAATATTTACAAAGGACAATAAAGCCCATCAGTATACACCCACCTAAGCCCACAACTGATGAGTTGTTCTCTCTCAAAGCTAACAACAATACATTAAAGTGTGAGCTATACTCAGCGTATGATGTTGACTTATCTTTTCCTAACTCAATCGCATCTTTGATTGGGTTTGAACCGAAGATTTTTGGACATGACGAAATACATGTGTCAACTTTACCGGTTAATATAACTACAGTTAGATTGATAAGAATCGACTGTGGACTGATATCTGGCGCGTACCACAATGGAAATGAAATGCACACTCTTTACGAGTTTGACATAGACGTCGAGCCAGGATTCAAACTAACAAAGGAGCCACAGAATGTAATATATATGAGCGTAAAGCCAAGCGGACGTCAGTTTATCGACAACATCACACTTAAAATTTTGGATGACGATGGGAATCTAATCAACTTCCGTGGTGAAAAAGTAATCGTTAAATTGGAATTGCGACGTTTAACTTAAAACAAGCTTCATAATTCAGCAAGATGGGTTTTTTGTACAACGTAGGTTCATACCAATTGAAAAATGTCAAGAAAGTTCACACAAGTAGACATAAAATACGACGAAATCAGAGAATTGACGTTATTCGTCGTTCGTCTGCCGCCAAGGATACAGCATCGAAAATTTCTCTACTGAATCGTAAGTTCCTCGAATCTATAGGACTGCAACTTACCAAAAAAAATGGTTCTGCACGTATCAAGTGAGACGTTGGATGTTTTTGAGGAACCTATCATGGACCGTTCCTTAGCCAGCCTTCATGAATACACATACAAGCCGTACGGTTCGCCGTATTTCAAGAACTCCGATATTGTTCATATACCGATAAATTTCCAAGATCTCATTTTAAATATTGCTGACAGTTACATTTACATTGAAGGAACGTTTACCCCAGCAGATGCAACGAAGACGTGCTACCTATCTAATAATGCTCTATCCTTTTTATTTGATGAAATTTCTCTGCATATGGGTGGTGAAAAAGTTGTTGTCGTGCGGAATCCTGGAATAACTTCAACAATGAAAACAATGATTTCACATGGTAAAAGTGCAGCCCATACACTTTTATGTACCGGATGGGGCCTGAATGCTGATAATTTAGCGATATGGGATTTAAACAGCAAAGTATTCAGTGGTAGGATACCTCTAAAGCATATAATGGGATTCGCAGAGGACTACAAAAAAGGAATTCTGAATATAAAACAAGAGCTCGTCTTGGTAATTGCAAGATCTTTCAAAAACTGCTTTGTTGGTGAATGTGACGCTCAGTTAACAATATCGAAGATTGAATGGAAGGTTCAACATATTGTTCCTGAAGATCGATACAAGGTAAAACTTCTACAGCGATTGAATAAAAACAGTCTCAATTCAAGGATTAAGGTAGCATTTCGCTCTTGGGATTTGTATGAACTGCCATCACTTCGCTCAACATCATCAGACGTCTGGGCAATTCGAACAACCAACAAACTGGAGAGGCCTTTGTTTGTTATCGTTGGATTTCAAGACTCAAAATTAGCAGAAAATCCTAAAGAGGATATCACTAAGTTCATTCATGCCAACATAAATTCAATTCGATTAAAGTTGAATAATCAGGTATATCCGTATGAACGATGGAACCTAGATTTCAACAGAAAGCTAAATACTGCAGCTTACTATGCATTTGAGAGCTTCCAAAGAACATTTTATAACAAGGACATTCCAGAACCAATTCTTAACATAAAGGAGTTTAGTGACAATCCTCTATTTGTGATTGACTGCAGTCATCAACCTGATAACCTTCAGCTCTCAACTGTGGATATATCATTGGAATTTGAAACCAGATCTTCTTTTCCAGCGAATACGAAGGTGTATGCATTGATAATTCATGATTCGTGCATTAGTTACAACGCCTTTGATGGATCTATTCAAAATGGACTTATTCATTCCTACTAAGTGTCTCTGATTTTTTATTATATCTAACTCGCAGAAATAAAACAGGTTTTTAGTACATTTAGGGCCGATTTTATCAACATGCATATTCTGACGAAGGGTTAGACCAATCAGAGCAGCCCATTCAAAAACATGCATCTGTCAAAGTTCTCTGAAAATTATTGATTTCTCTTGAAATTTACCGCAAAAAGGTGAAAAAAAACGTGCTTTATATGCAATCGACCATTATTAACCATCTAGTATCTTTTCCAGTCTGATTTTCCATCCTAAATGGGTGAAAAATTGCATATTGGTGTTTGACAGTCTCTCTGACGACTCGTTTAGCACAGCGAATCAGAACCCAGGAAACCAGAACTTTTGATCACTGGTTTGATGAACAATTAATAATGAAGAGAAGGCATTCAATTACTGCATTATTTTGAAAAAAAATGTTACTAACTATAGTAATTTATAAATGCTTACAATACACCCTTGTATTATAGTAATAAGGGTTAAAAATAACATTTTGTTGCACTTCACAAAGCTAAACACATGATTTAACTATTTGCCGGCCCAGAAAAGTAGTACAATTTGATATAACTTTCATATGAACAATAATTACTGCACCATCCTGACAAAAACAAGATTGTTACTATCTATAACAATTATAAAAATAATTATAAATACCTGTGATATATAATACCTTTGTATTATAATAAAAAAGGATATATGGAGGTAGTTCACCAATTTCCGTTTTTCGTATTATATCTAACAGCCTACTTTTGTACCATCAATTTGGTTTGGTTTACCCAAAATAATATTTATGTTGAGAGGGTGTTGACATCTCAATAGGTAATCCGTGGATATGCAAAGCACTGCTGAAAACTTATACATATACGAGTAGCTGTAGCTGTTTTTAATTTGAAAAAATAACTACCTAAATAAAAAGAATATAGATTAATGTAAATTGTAAGTGTAAACAAATGAAGATGAAGACCTGAATGCCACCTTGACCTTGCCACCACAAAACACATCTTGAAACCACAAAATAGGTAGGAAGTAGGAAGGTAGGGGTAGGCACTTCTCTCAGATTCGGATCGAACTAGAGATGGGATGTTATCGGCATATACGGTAGAGAATCAGAGCGACAAGAATTGAACTAAATATAATCATGTCGTTAAATCATGACGGTACTATTTGTTATAAACAACAAATACATATATCACAAAGTTGGTAATGAATATTCCAAAGAGAACCAAAGAATATACATACTGGTACTGCCCGTTACTTATTTACAGCTCCCACTTCGATAAAAAAATGTAACTAGTAGTTATGAGTGTATGAACTAATAGCCCGATGTCGATGCTTTACAGATCAATTTTCCCTATCCGTAAAAAATAAGACTTGCTCAAGATACTACAGCTTATAACAAATATGATAGAAACTGGAAAAACAAAATATATGTGGGTCAAATAAAGCGATTTCGTATTTTAATCTTATATAACAATCCATAAAATTCAATTACATGAAAAAGTAGTTACAAAGTAGTATTATAGAGTAGGTGAGTAGGGCATAAATAGCTACTAATAAAAATAATATAATTATTCTGAAGCAAGTAAATAATGAAACCTGAAGAATAGAATTTAGAAAAACATCTCCATAATAATATTACTGACCCATCACTACTGCCACCAGCTGTAGTAAAAGTTTGGCTGTATGGATCATGCGCACAAAAACTTTTACGTCAGGAAGAGGCAACGTTGCCATATTTGGTGCTACGCGTATATGCACAGATAAATACTGATCAACTGATCACAAAATCTCAGAGGATTGCAATGCCTCATTGTGCCGAACATTTCCAGATTTTAACATCGGTAGCTTTTTACTTTGCAAAGTAATATTACTTTATTTATAATATGTATCTCCATTTCCAATAAAGTATTTCTAGTTGTATTTATTGATTCACAATAAGAGTCACAGTCCTAGGTAACATGCGTTGTCTGCAAGTTATTTAGAGGATAGTGGATTATTATACAACTATTACAATTAAACTTCATAAAAAACAAAATGGGTAAAATTGATTGAAATAATTATTCCTCCAGCTCAATTTCAACAGAATGATACTTGAGACGCAAATATAGATTTCTATAATTCGGAACAAATCCAAAGCAGCCATGATAAGAATATGCAGAATAATTATGGAGATCTGAATACGAATTTTGCTCCTCAGGGTGTTCTTTTTCTTCGATTTAATTTTTTTAGCGGTAGCATTTTCGAGAGGCTATCTGTTATGCACTTTGCGAATATGAGCGTACAAATTTTTCCTCTCCTGAAAGAAAGAGCGGCACTCTGTACAACGGATCCGTTCCATGTTTGCTTAAATAGCGTAAATTCAAATGCGATGAAAAATCAAAGCAAAAATCACAACTGATAACTGATCACAACAAAACCAAAAAGGAAAGGCTTGGCTTGGGTTAGTTCACAATGGTGGTGAGATCAACCGTGGCTGACGGTCAACACAGTCCACAGTGTTCACACATATACGAGGTACGGCAACATCGCAATATAAGGAGCAGCTGGGATGACGCGTTCTGCACATGATCCACGCAGCCAAGCTTTTACTGTCGCGAGACACTCGTGTGATCGTGTACCACCACCACCACCACAGAACTACTAACACCGGCTCATAACGTTTTGTGGCGGCTCATAACGTTTTGTGGCGGCTCAGTGCTCGCAGTTGTGGCTCCCGGCGTTGCCTGATGTGCCATTTCAAGGGGTATCTGCTATTTTTAGCACCCAGCTTTTTGCACTGAAATTTTTTGTCGCAACTACCTACCTATTAAATATTGTTTTCACACCTTGCACCTTTTTGAAACCAGCAAGTCTCATATGATCCCAAATTTGCCTGATTTTTTATTACACACTTGCTTCATTCGTTTGCTAACATTGAATATTTTCTCAAATGAAGTTGCTGTAAACGCACCAGCGGTATTGCTTAACACGTTTTGCAGTACTGCACTGTTGCTTTGCTTCATAGTAAGGCTTTTGTTTGCGCCCGAAAGAAAAATTACGTAGGTATGCCATTGTTTCGATTCCACAAAGTTGTTGAAGCTACATAATTCAAAAATGTACTAGAAAAATGCAGACCTAACGGATTCAGAATCGAAATAATTAAGTTCGTATATAGCTTTATTACAACAGTTGATTTGATTTGTATATAGCCGCAAGCGCACTTGTTTTAATGGTAATATTTTATGTGATTATTGTTGTGTTATACATTGTCTGCATCTTGAATAAACACATTCAATAAAAACTGCTGTTGAGATGGTTGAGATCAAAAAATCTCTTGTTTTTATCTGCTCTGCACTGCTGCCGTTTTAGTTCATTTGTACTATTTCCAATTTCTAGTACATATTCGACGTCAAAAGTACAATACATGAAGGCCGAATTCTAGTTCATTTTCTTCATTTCATACGTTGTAGCTTCTCAAATGGATGTATAATGCAAGCACGCAGAGGTTTGAGAGTTTTTTTTTTGTTTTTTGCTCTTCACAAAATGATAGAGCGTACATCATGTGTTGTAATTTGCCAGTTCATAAAGAAATTCACGGGTCACGGGTTTTAGTACAATCTCGTATATTTTATTACTTTCAACCAGTACATTTCAGAATCGCAGCACTGTTGCTCTGTTCTGCGAGGAAGATATTCATCCGGCAACACGGCACCGCCAACTTGACAGTTGGTTTTATTTTATGCAGACAGAAATAGTGATGGGGAAAACCTACCAATTTCTATAATCAAGTGATCACTCGAGTTAAGTTCCAATCAATATGAACAGAAGGAACTTGTCAGTACTCAGTACTAGTAGTGAATATTTATGCGTGCCAAGTACGTAGGTAGCATCGAAAACACTTTTTTCTGGAGCAGCTCAACTCTCTAATTTAAGAAGTAAATAGAGACTATCACCTAAAAATCTGGTAATTATTGTTTTTACAAATTCTTTTCTGCGAGTTTCTATCATTTGATATTTTGGTCAAAGTTACCTAGTATCTAGTATAGAGGTTTAATTTTTGTTAATAATGTATAATTTTTGTAATCCTCTTTCTGTGTATTTTTTATTTTATTCCAAGTTACCTTGTTTGTACAACGAGTTTTAATTTTTATTTATTATAGTATTTTATTTTGTTCAAATAATGCGAAAATATTATATCTCATTAATATGATTTTGAAATGTTCAGTTTGTGGTAAGTTTTCAATTATTATTCTATTTATGTTTACTGTTTTACCCTACCAATTATTTTTAATTTGAAGTTACTTGTTTGTGTGTGCAGTTTGTCGAAGAATTTTTGTTAATTAAAAAATATGGTTACGTTATTTTTTCCTCAACGACTCACAACTAAATTAAAATATAATTACATATATATTTATATTTAATTTGTTTCCTTGTTAATCCATATTTGTTAACTACGATTCTTACATCACTGTCGACTGTCTAGCAGATTCTGTTTCATTCGCTTGTCGCTCGACTCGGCGCGACAGCGACGGAACGATACTTGCCGTTGGTACAGAATTTAGTTCAGAATGAATAAAAATGTTTCAGTTTCACGTTTTGGTTGCTGCTTGCACTCGTAAATCACATCGTTCGCTGATTATCGAGTGACGTCGGTTAATCGGTTATCTCAATAATCGACTACTCCAGTACATTTTCACTCGAGTTATCCCATCACTAGACAGAAACCAAAGGAGAAAAAAGGTGGAAAAAAGAAAACAACTGTTTTGTGTTTGTGCGTTTGTGGTTATGGTAAACAAAACAATATGCAATGTGAATTTACTATAAATAGTGGTATTAATACAAATTTCATTATTAATTTTTCTACGCAACAGTGTGGATAAAGCCGAATACCGTTCCTGGTTTTGATGGGAACAGATGATTACAGAAAATACACAGGAAATTGACTTATTTATGAATAAATCTAGACCTTACATGGAGGAAGGAATAATTTCATATAAACCTGAAATATAGGATGAATGATATCAGCAGCACCCATACCTACTTTGTGAATATTTCTATAAGATGGTCTATAACAAACATATGCATCGTAGTTGGAAGTTTCAAGTATGTATGTGTCTATAATCAATTTCTGACTGACTGAAGTAGTAACTAGTGAGGTGGTATTATTGATTATTAATCAAGGTGGCTGTGATGATACCACTTTTATGATTGTGTTACAAACTAGCGCAGTTCGCAATTAGTAATTATACAATAATTATAAAAGTAAACATGGAAAATCTGGCATTAATTTGCAAATCAATCGCTTTGCTCTGATTTTGTGGTATGATTTTGATACATGAATTCTAAAATATTTTTGACAAAAGTGTCATCCAGCTTTGAGGTTTTGTTTCCAATATTGATAAAATACTATTGGATGATACTTATTAACTATAGACCTCAATGTCCAATAAAAAGTCTTCGTTAAACCTCAACCAATAGAATGCATTCATTAGACTGTTCGTCAGAATATGCATATTGATAAAATCGGGCCTTAGTTTTTTATTTATACATATAAAACGACACACGGTGTATACAGTTATCATTCCTTATCTAGAAGGCGATATTTGATAATAATATCTTGAGGTAAGTATTTAACTATTTCGTACAAAAATGGTTTGAGTTGATTATTAATCATTCCATCACATAGTTGGTCGACGGTACATTCTTCACGTAAATACTGTCTGCATAACTTTTCCCCTGCTTCATATTTCCTTATTAGTATCCTCTTTCGTTCGACCTCTTCATCATCCCAGCAGACACTTAAGTCATACGCTGTGGAATGTTCCTCATCGAAAATCAAATCCACCAACTGGCATGCAATTCTCTGGATGGCACTACGTAGATCTTTTGCTTCAGGCCACCCCATTGCCGAATACTGCATCCACATTATATAATGGGAATGGAGAGTTAGTCTGCTTCTGAAACAAACGGAACGTCTAATATCAGCTACAAACAAATGTTTTTTTTTATCTCGAATTTACCTTCCATATATCGGGGTCCAATACATGGGAGTAACCATATTTTATCATCTCTGCGATATTCAATTATTTCCTGATATCAGCTTATACCGAAAATAGTGGTTTACACTTAAACGGTTCGCTTTAGGTACCATATATGATACATAAAGTCACACTAGAATTCACCGAGGAATCTGAATATGCAATAATATTCCATTTGAAAAAACATAACTTTGATACATTTCGTGTTTTTGGGACACCCTGTATAACATGAAAATATTTTTAAAATGTAGCCTTTATGGTTCTCTATCCATCCGATATTATTATTTTCTTTTTTATCAAATACTTTAGCCATAATGCTCCGTGTCGAATAACGTGAATAACCCTGTATAAGTTTTAAGGCTCCAAATGCTTTTCCCACAACATGTTGAACATGCTGTGAGAATCGCAAGTCTGTGTCGATTATTAGACCTAAATTTCGAGCACAGTCCTTGAACTCAAGACATCTGTTATCGATCTTTACCGTAAGATTGTTCTTTATGATTTCTTTATGTAATCTGTTACCGAAACACAAGACTTGTGATTTATCAGAGTTTAATCTTAAATTATGCTCACTGGACAAAGTTCTAATTTTTTCTAACTCTGTGTTGATTATTCCCTCAGCATCTCTGATATCATTGGCATGAAAATTGAAAAACAGCTAAGTGTCATCCGCATACGCCTGCACCTGATATCCTTTAATGTTTTTTAATGTATCAGCCGTATAAATTATGAAAAGAAGAGGGCCCAGTATAGAGCCCTGAGGCACTCCGGATAAAATATCTAGACTGGAAGAGAGGCGACCGTTGATTGAGATTTGTTGTGAGCGATTTAAGAGATAACTCCAAATAAAACGCACCGATTTATCATCAAAACCGTAAAATTTCAGCTTGGCGCACAATAATTCGTGACTTATTGTGTCAAAGGCTTTAGAAAAGTCCAAAAGTACTAAAATACCTGACAAACCCTTATCACATGATGTTAAAATGTCATTTGTTACACTAGCTAGGGCCTGTTCAGTATTGCGACTTTTTCTAAAACCATATGGACAGTCAGGTAGCATATTGTTAGCATTAAAATAATCGTACATTTGAGCACAAATAAATTTCTCACAAATTTTTGAAATTGCAGGAAGTATACTTACGGTTCTCAAGTCACTTAGTGCAGTAGGATTCTTTTTTTTAGGTATAGGGATTCCAAGAGATTTTTTCCACAGCATCGGGAAGTAGGATTCTTCGATGCAAACATTAATAATGTGAGCAAGGTATCTATCAATAAAAGGGCTACAATATTTTAGCATAACAACAATAATTTTGTCATCTCCGAAAGCCTTTGTTTTGATACTATTAAGAATCCGATTTACCTCATTAGGGGCTATAAGTTTCAAGCTGAAATTTAAATTAACATCATATGAGCGACTGTAGTAAAATTCAATTTTGGTATCACAGTTATTATTTACGTTTTGAAGGAATGGCGCAAGGTGTTCATTAATCGAGTCAGGGTCAGCTAAATTTTCCGGAATAGAAGTATTTCGGCTAGATGTAATACTCAACTCACGCAAACATTTCCAAGTGTATTTAATATTTTTTTGTTTGCAGACATGATTTAAATATGCCGCTTTCTCAGCTCTAGTAACAGTTAACGTATGATTCCGAAGTTCCTTATACCTTTCATAGTCAGCCTGTGACTTTGTACGTTTATACCTCTGTAATGCTTTACTTCTCATTTTTCTCAACATTTCTAAATTTGGCGTTAGCCATGGCGCAGGACGCTTCGTAACCCTCTTCTGAACTAGGGGCGTATGTAAATCAAATAGATTCAAAATAAACGAATTAAACAAATCTATCTTTTTGTCAATGTCATTTTCATATAGTATGTTATCCCACGGCAATTCAGACAGGTGAGTGCGAAACAGTTCAATGTCAAAGTACCGAAAATCTCTGTACGTAGTAACCTTTTCACAGTTTACATTTACTAGAGGGAAACCTATATATGCAAAAACTAAATCATGATCTGATATTCCATTAACATTCAGTGTGCCAGAGGAAGCGACCAAACTTTGGTCAGATACGAAAATCGGGTCTAATAATGTGCTAGATGTTTGAGTAACTCTGGTTGGCTTATTAATTAATTGTGAAAAACCATATGTTCGAAAACATTCCAGTAACGGATTATTCAAATTAAACATATTAACGTTAAAATCGCCAGCAAAAATAACAAAATCAGCAGTGTGAAGCATTAGAGATAATATTTCATCGATAGTATCAACATGATTTTGTAACCTTGAATTTGGAGTACGACAGAATACACCAATAATTGTAGAAACGACGTAGAATGTAGAATGTCAAAATAATAGAATAGAATAATAAAAGGTACAATAAAATTCCAGCGTAGCACCCTGTACCATAAAATTTGTTTTACGAGGGTGATACGAAAAGAACTCTGATACTCTCGAATAGTGAGGAATTGAAAGGGCCACTTACTTGATACAAAGACGACAGGAAAGATCTGCTGGACAAGAGGTGACGGAAACAGTCGGAGACGGGCCTGTATTTTGAAAACGCTCATGAGTAACTTCCACATTCAACCGCTACATTACATGCACTATAATACTGTTATGTTCTGCCGCTGTAATACTGATATTATCTCCCAATCAATGCTGATAGACCCAGGATGCTCTCGAACTACATCAAAGGCTCCGAACATAGTTTGGGGATGATCTCAGTATATTTTGAAAGATATCAGGCGCAATCCCTTAGTACCGCCCGCGTGGTACTCGTCCGTTATCTGTGCACACCAAGGAAGGCGACACCCAAGGTGCCACACGAACGGCAAAAAGCGCTGTCATGGCTTCACAAATGACTAGCACCCGCCAACATCCGCTTTACGGTCCCACCTACGAATGTTGACTCGCAACCCATGGCTATTCGATAGATCTATCTAGGTACGTACCTCAACACCGTGTGAAGACTTTGACGTGGCGACACATGCCTTCAAAACCAGACAGAGGTGGAATGCGTACATTCCACCTCCCATACCGTGGGGAACGGCAGCTTCCTACCGCATGGGAGTCAGCCCATGATATGAATCCAATTGGCTGATGCAGACTAGTACCCACATGCTGTCCACACAGATGATGCAGATTACTAACTACATTCTATCCACATGGGTGATGCAGATTCTTAACTACATTCTGTCCACATGGGTGATGCAGGGTTTCACCTACATGCTGTTCGCATGGGTGATGCAGGTTACCATCCGCATCCTGTCCGCATGGATTGTCCAACAACCAAACTGTGTCCCAGGCCGTGTTTGGACTAGAGGCAATGGTAGTGCTATTACCTCCCAGGATCCCGCTATCCTCCAACGGTGTCCCACCAACACAGAAAGAGGGGCGTTCTCCTGCCTCCAGGGTGCAATAGGTTCGACGGACGACCCACCGTCTCCCCATCGAACCTCCCAGAGTGCCCTGCACTTCGAATCAAGTGCTGTAAAGTGGGCTGGTGTACGGACAGGTACGCCAATGCTTTGATTACTGCGGGACGGTGTACATTATACCTCCACCTCCCCAATAATCGCATGCTCTGTACCATACTGTGTAACACAGTACCCCAGGTCTACTTAGGGGCGTCCCACCTGCAGAGATTATTAGTTGGCTACCCTTTATCTTTATCTGTAAATGACTGTCAGATTCCAAGCTAGTTAATAGCTTTACCAATGCGGCTTATATCAATAATTATTATAATTAGCTTATCAAACTCAATAACACTATGGTAATGGTTAAAAGACATGCATGCAATGACATACGGACAAATGCAGAAATATACTCTGTGAACAACTCACCAAATCGCAACCACAAGCAAAACTCACGGAACCACGCGTCACGAGGATTCGTCGGACACTGTGTTTACTTTCTTTTTTTTTTTCATATTTTTCTCACAGGCAACAGACATAGGGTCTTAAATCAAGACATTCCACAAACTCTCCTATCTTTTATGAGGTGCCGTAAAAATAAACACATGGCCAAACCCTCGTAAACATAGGCGGGTACTTACAGGGTGAGTGTTATGCAGGGAGAGATGGTTAAAATAAAGTATGCTTACATTCGGCCATCCGACATTCACCTCGCCCCGAGGTGGTTAGTCGCTATCCCGCGACTCCGGAAGAGGAACTCCGTCGTCACCACTCTCACTGCCTGTATCGTCAGAAATACCTCCTGGTGAGCACCAAGGTTTCATCCGGTCTACCGCTACAGTCCTTTCATAATTCGTCCTCTTTTCGGCTCGGTACGATCCCGTCATATCCGTAACCACATACCGATCATTTGGTAAAGCCACCTTTACCACCAGCGGACCACTATAAGGGTTTTGTAACTTTCGACTCGCCCCCGTAGCTGGATGTTGTTTTTCAACAAGGACTAAATCGCCTGGTCTATATTTTCGCGGGGCCTTTCGCTTCTTGTCGAAACCGCGTTTCTGATTTTGTTGCGCTGCCTCTATTTTCCTAGCTGCTTGCTCTCTTGCAGTAACTAGGTTTTCGAGGAGCGTGGGAATTTGTCCAACCTCGTCCTTAAGGACCATGTCAATTCCTCTTCGAGGGCCATACCCAAAGAGTAGCTGACTGGGAGTTTTCCCTGTGGACCTGTTCGGAACGTTGTTTATAGCGAAATGGACATTTGGAAGTTCTCTGTCCCACAGATCTTCTTCCAGTGTCGTGGTAAGTAGGGCGTTCAGCAGTGTGCGATTTAAACGCTCTACTTGACCATTCGCTCGGGGAGTTGCTACAGCATTCAGAACATGCTTGATGTTGTTCTGGTGACAGAAATCCCTGAATTTCTTAGCTGTGAACGAACTCCCTTGGTCACTGACAAGTACTCTAGGTACTCCATACGTTGCTGACAATGATTTTAAATGATCTATCACGAACCTAGTTTTTGTTGATTTTACAGCCTTTAATGCAACAAATTTCGTGAATCCATCAATCAATGCCAACACATATACATTTCCCTTCTTGCTTTTTGGAAATGGTCCTAGATGATCAACATGTACCGTGAAAAATGGGGTTGGAGTTTTGGGGATTGGATGCAAGTACCCCTCTTTCCTTCCGGCTGGTTTCTTGTTGTACAAGCATGGAATGCAACAAGAGATATAGCTCTCGACATACTTTCTCATCCTAGGAAACCAGTAATGCTCGGTCAGTCGGTACAATGTTTTATCCACAGCGAAGTGACCAAAGTCATCATGTGCGGCTTTCACAACTTGATGACGCATCCCGCGTGGGACCACCCACTGTATTCCCCGAACCGTGATTCGATAGACTCTACCATCCCTCAAAGCATAGTTTTTATAAACTTGCTTTTCCTCGTCTGTCGATGGTGTTCTGGATAAGATCTCATGAATTCTCTTGATCTTCTCATCCGTAAGTTGGCCAGATAACACCCAATCGGCTTGCTCGATCCGAAACACAGTCTCTGGTTCTACAGATTCATCAGTACCATCGACTGGATTCCTGCTCAGGCAATCCACATGTGCCATTCGAGCTCCAGGTCTGTACCTTACTTCAAAAGTAAACTCTTGAAGCTGTAGCCACCACCTGGCAATTCTAGGTATTATCTGCTTCTTTACACTGGTAGCCTGCAAGGCATTACAATCCGTCACCACGGTAAAGTTAATACCTAGCAAATACACCCGGAACTTTTTCAAACTCTCCACCTCTCTGCCAGGGTTTCTAACTCATAGGAATGATATTTTTGCTCACCTTCAGTGGTCTGTCTGCTAAAGTACGCCACTGGATGTAACCGTTCATCGGGTTGAACTTGTAACAGTATGCCACCTAATCCTAGCATACTTGCATCAGTGTGTACTTCAGTCACTGCAGTCGGGCTGTACAACGCCAAAACCGGTCGATTGACTAAGTTGTCCTGCAACTTCTTGAACGACTCTTCCTCTTTCTCTGTCCATCTCCAAGACACACTCTTTTTGAGAAGATTCGTGAGAGGTTTAGCAATTAACGCATAATCTTTCACAAAGTGCCGAAAATAACCAGTCAAACCCAAGAATTGTCGAACCTGGTGAACTGTCCTTGGTGGCCGAAAGTCAGCCACCGCTTTTGTCTTCTCCTCACCAGGTTTTACCTTCCCTTGTTCTATCTGAAACCCAAGAAAAGTGACTGATTTCATCAGAAAAGCACATTTCTTCAGGTTCAAGGTGAGACCTTCCTCCCTAAGTATCTCCAAGAGTCTCTGAATACCTTCCAATGCCTCCTCCACTGTCTTGGCGTGCAACAGTACATCATCAAGATATACTGCAGCAATATCTTGGGCCGGTCTAAGCAACTGATTCATGAGCCTCTGGAAAACTCTCGGGGCATTGGAAAGACCAAAGGGCATCCTGTTAAACTCATAAAGACCTCCTGGAGTGACAAACGCTGTATAGCGCCTGGATTCCTCCTCCATCGGTATCTGATAGTAACCTGACCTAAGGTCCAGACTTGTGAAATATACCCCATCACGCAACCGGTCGATTTGATCATCGATTCTTGGCAAGGGGTGATTATCCTTGACCGTCAATGTATTTAAATGACGATAGTCAATGCATAATCTTTGTTCGCCGTTTTTCTTCTTAACTAGAAGAACAGGAGACGCATAGTTCGAATCTGAGGCTCGCACAATTTTGTTGTCGAGCAACTCTTCGACTATTTCCTTCACCGCTTCTTGCTCGGAGCGTGCCATTCTGTATGGCCTATACGTGAATGGCCTATCTTCATTCAACTGAATCCTCATTTCAGCAGACTTAGCTTCGCCAAGTTCTGCCATTGACTGGGCAAAACAGTCACGGTACTGATTCAACAGGCTAATAAGTTTTGCTCGCTGAATATCCGTGATAGGTCCAGTCATGATGTCCTCATCTTTGAGGTTCTCAAGCGCCATCACGTCCAGTCTGGCCACCCTCTCCGTTGGCTGCTGTTCCTCAGAACAAGGCCAGCCACGAGCCAACACGCGACCAACTTTCAGAGTTATGTCGTTGTCAGACAAGTTGACAAACGGCAGTAGCGCGTAAGTTCCTTGTTCTAAGCGTATTATAGACCTAGGGATGCAAGACTCACGACCCTCTTCAGTTCGGAGACTGGCATCCACATACAGGTCGCCTACATACCCAGACCCAATCACTCTGATGTTCGCAAAATGACGAGCGGGCACAACCGTAACTTGTGCCACACGAAGGACTTGCTTTTCTGGCTCGATTGGATCAATTCCACTCAGGGCAGTAAAGCACAAGTTGTTTGTGTCTTTGACAGCCAATATATGAGGCTGTTCAGTGAAAGATTGTCCAACAAGTAATGGTGTGTTTTGAACGCAGTCCGGCACCACAAGGGCCTTTACTTTCGCTCTCACGCCATCAACCTCAATATCTAATTGACAGCTCCCCAACGACTGAGTTAAGGCATTGCCGTACCCTTTAAGAACAGCCGCCTCTGATGGGTCATAGACAATGCCCAATCTGTTCACCTCATTTAGGGTGATAGCCGTACAGGTGCTGCCGAAATCTACATAACCTTTTGTTGGGCAACCATTCACAAAGATAGACTTATAAAATTTGCTATTAGCAGAACTACCGTCTTCGCCTAGTCACGCCACACGTTGAGTTTTATTTTTAGACGGACAATCCACTCGTGTGTGCCCTGGGCGTTGACAGTTATAACACCGAAGCTCTGCCCGAAGCCCGACCTTTTTGCAATCCCGTGACAAGTGGTCCCCGTCGCCACATTGAAAACAGCGTAGTGGCTTACGAACATCTGTTTCTACCCTGCGTCGTTTGTTCACAGGTCTACCTGAACCCTTGGTCACATCACGCAACTTGCTTTGTTGTCTATTTGGCCAGTGGCGTTCTGCACCCGAGGTCTCAGGCATCGTGGACAGATAACGGTACAACGCCTCAGGTGTATCGTAATCACCTGCCTTGGCTCCCGTTTTCACCACAATATCGCTGATTCCGCCGATAATGCATGACACGGCGTGTTCACCACCAATATTGCACGCGTTGAGCAGTGCCATCTTTTCGTAAAAGTACCGAGAATAACTTTCATCGGTACGTTTCTTTCGTTGCATCATTTCCGACAGGATTTCAAAATAATCCTTCCTGGTCGGAAAAGCTAGTTGGATCTTAGCTTTCCACTCTTCCCACGTAAATTTAATCGTTGGCAGCCCCTTGTACCAAATGGCTGCCAGCCCTTCTAATTTAGAAAGGGCGAAGTGTATTGTAGCATCCTCAGACCAACCGAAGATGTCACGTAATTCGTCTATTTTATGACACCACTTGGCAGACGATTGCCCTCGGTCGTCTGGGTTAAAACCAGGGACGGCGTCACCCTTTGGTGCTATGGATGGCTTTGACGCGACCTTTACCAAATTTTCCATGACTGAAGCTAGCCTGTTAAATGCTCCAGCCTCATTGTGAGAGGTCGTAAAAGATAGGATCGCACCTTCGTCTGAGGAGTCCGAAGAATCAGGGACCTTTAGAACATAACGTCCAGGTTGGTGAGACATTTTCGATGAAATCGCGTTCTATCACGGCTGTAAGAGAAAATGACAATGATTCTCGGAATATTCAACAAGACACAAATGTGCTGGATCTCAAAATATGTGGCAGGACACACAGGTGTCAGATCCCACTTCTGATATGTAGAAACGACGTAGAATGTAGAATGTCAAAATAATAGAATAGAATAATAAAAGGTACAATAAAATTCCAGCGTAGCACCCTGTACCATAAAATTTGTTTTACGAGGGTGATACGAAAAGAACTCTGATACTCTCGAATAGTGAGGAATTGAAAGGGCCACTTACTTGATACAAAGACGACAGGAAAGATCTGCTGGACAAGAGGTGACGGAAACAGTCGGAGACGGGCCTGTATTTTGAAAACGCTCATGAGTAACTTCCACATTCAACCGCTACATTACATGCACTATAATACTGTTATGTTCTGCCGCTGTAATACTGATATTATCTCCCAATCAATGCTGATAGACCCAGGATGCTCTCGAACTACATCAAAGGCTCCGAACATAGTTTGGGGATGATCTCAGTATATTTTGAAAGATATCCGGCGCAATCCCTTAGTACCGCCCGCGTGGTACTCGTCCGTTATCTGTGCACACCAAGGAAGGCGACACCCAAGGTGCCACACGAACGGCAAAAAGCGCTGTCATGGCTTCACAAATGACTAGCACCCGCCAACATCCGCTTTACGGTCCCACCTACGAATGTTGACTCGCAACCCATGGCTATTCGATAGATCTATCTAGGTACGTACCTCAACACCGTGTGAAGACTTTGACGTGGCGACACATGCCTTCAAAACCAGACAGAGGTGGAATGCGTACATTCCACCTCCCATACCGTGGGGAACGGCAGCTTCCTACCGCATGGGAGTCAGCCCATGATATGAATCCAATTGGCTGATGCAGACTAGTACCCACATGCTGTCCACACAGATGATGCAGATTACTAACTACATTCTATCCACATGGGTGATGCAGATTCTTAACTACATTCTGTCCACATGGGTGATGCAGGGTTTCACCTACATGCTGTTCGCATGGGTGATGCAGGTTACCATCCGCATCCTGTCCGCATGGATTGTCCAACAACCAAACTGTGTCCCAGGCCGTGTTTGGACTAGAGGCAATGGTAGTGCTATTACCTCCCAGGATCCCGCTATCCTCCAACGGTGTCCCACCAACACAGAAAGAGGGGCGTTCTCCTGCCTCCAGGGTGCAATAGGTTCGACGGACGACCCACCGTCTCCCCATCGAACCTCCCAGAGTGCCCTGCACTTCGAATCAAGTGCTGTAAAGTGGGCTGGTGTACGGACAGGTACGCCAATGCTTTGATTACTGTGGGACGGTGTACATTATACCTCCACCTCCCCAATAATCGCATGCTCTGTACCATACTGTGTAACACAGTACCCCAGGTCTACTTAGGGGCGTCCCACCTGCAGAGATTATTAGTTGGCTACCCTTTATCTTTATCTGTAAATGACTGTCAGATTCCAAGCTAGTTAATAGCTTTACCAATGCGGCTTATATCAATAATTATTATAATTAGCTTATCAAACTCAATAACACTATGGTAATGGTTAAAAGACATGCATGCAATGACATACGGACAAATGCAGAAATATACTCTGTGAACAACTCACCAAATCGCAACCACAAGCAAAACTCACGGAACCACGCGTCACGAGGATTCGTCGGACACTGTGTTTACTTTCTTTTTTTTTTCATATTTTTCTCACAGGCAACAGACATAGGGTCTTAAATCAAGACATTCCACAAACTCTCCTATCTTTTATGAGGTGCCGTAAAAATAAACACATGGCCAAACCCTCGTAAACATAGGCGGGTACTTACAGGGTGAGTGTTATGCAGGGAGAGATGGTTAAAATAAAGTATGCTTACATAATGCAGGAGCAGGTCTGATATTTCACCCTTAAAAGCAAAAATTCTAAATCACCTGTTACGCTTGTGCAATTTATATCTATAACATTACAATGTAAATGTACCTTTGCGAACGCTGCAACTCCACCTCCTCTCCCAACCCTGTCCTTGCGGAATAAAGAATAACCGGGAATCGTAATTAAATCAGAGTCAATATGTTGATCCAACCATGTCTCAGAAAGCAGCGTTACGTCGAATTCATTAGCAAACAGTATTTCCTTAAAATCATCATTACCTGTAAAAATTGACCTGATATTAAGGTGAGCAATTTTCATAATAGTCCAGTAATACAAGGTCCAAAGCGCTGAGGAAGAAAGTATTAAAAAAACTGAAAGGTTATAAAGTAACGAATAAAATTTAACGTAATTGTTTTAAATAATGCTAGTGTAATACGTCTATGTTCTTACAGAAAAAAAAATTAAATGTGTTATATAACTACAACTAAGAGAAAAAAAATGCAATGCAATGATAGTTGCATCGCGGCTCCAAGGCTCACAGAGAAAAAAATCTATATCTGCACGAAGGGTAGAATATATGGGAAAAAATACATTTGCGGCTTCGGCTAGACACACCCTCTACTTTGGAGAGCCAGAGTACCAGCGTCGCCGCGGAGATCACTATAATCCACCTGTACGGCGGATCCTAAAGCCAGAACGAACTACAAAAAGAAACATTTAGTGCGTAATAAGGGTTATCAAACCAAGAAAGAAATTTTAACATAGCTGGCTAAGCACGCAAAGGGAAACAACGATAGCTGCCGACACGTGTTTCGGACTTATTGGACCTCTTCAGGGCAGCGTAATCTAAGTCAAGGATGGTAGGACTCAGAGATGAAAAGTACCAGGATGTCGTAACAGGGGACCAATGACACATTTGCGGCTTCGGCTAGACACACCCCCTACTTTGGAGAGCAAGAGTACCAGCGTCGCCGCGGAGATCACTATAATCCACCTGTATGGCGGATCCTAAAGCCAGAACGAACTACATCCTGGTACTTTTCATCTCTGTGACACGTGTGCTTGACCGTTTCGAGACGTAATTGCCGTGCACGCAAAATATTCATCGAACGGCCATTTTACGATTTTATTAAGATTTTAACTTTTAACAGTAAATTGTGTAATATTTTTCGTAAATTTCTGTGTCTGTATAACGTGCTTCATGCAAGATATGTGTTGTTACTTGCTCATTTGGCTTGTTTTATAACATCTTCCAGCAACATCCTCACAAACCTTTCCCTGAAGAAAGGATCAAATGATCCCGAAAGCTTGGAAATAGAGTTTTAAGAGTACACTTCGCTGTTTATTTGCCGCTACCCAGCCATCTAGCTTGAGTTTTGTTTCCTAACAAATCGGCAACGATTACCCGCATCCTCAAACATCTCTGAGTCCTACCATCCTTGACTTAGATTACGCTGCCCTGAAGAGGTCCAATAAGTCCGAAACACGTGTCGGCAGCTATCGTTGTTTCCCTTTGCGTGCTTAGCCAGCTATGTTAAAATTTCGTTCTTGGTTTGATAACCCTTATCACGCACTAAATGTTTCTTTTGTAGTTCGTTCTGGCTTTAGGATCCGCCGTACAGGTGGATTATAGTGATCTCCGCGGCGACGCTGGTACTCTGGCTCTCCAAAGTAGAGGGTGTGTCTAGCCGAAGCCGCAAATGTGTCATTGGTCCCCTGTTACGACATCCTGGTACTTTTCATCTCTGAGTCCTACCATCCTTGACTTAGATTACGCTGCCCTGAAGAGGTCCAATAAGTCCGAAACACGTGTCGGCAGCTATCGTTGTTTCCCTTTGCGTGCTTAGCCAGCTATGTTAAAATTTCTTTCTTGGTATGATAACCCTTATCACGCACTAAATGTTTCTTTTTCTTTTTGGGAAAAAATATATATGCACAAGGTTATAAAGTAACGAATAAAATTTAACGTAATTGTATTAAATAATGCTAGGGGTCCGACTCTGACCGTTTATCCATAAGCAGACAGTGTATCGAGCTCTAGTGATTTTTCCAAAATTAATAGTGAACTACAAAACGTTTTTCAACCATCGCAAGACATACCATCCATACAAACTACTGCAAGCAGCTACCGTGAGTACAACACTAGCTGTACAGCATAGCGTATAATATTTACGAAAATCCCACTGATTGAGTTTCATCTCGACGTGTTAGCAGTCAATAGGCAACATATAAATAGAACAGGACCGTATTGAGGAATGTTAGGAAGACCGTCGCGTGGACATACCTAACATTTTAATGTCCTTCACCAGTCAAACGACTATGTCTCAAAACACTGTCCCAGTACAATCCTACTCCAATGCGGTATCTCAGAACTCCTCAAAACATCCTATTAAAGAGCAGGCAATCATTTTCAACACTACAGATGGCTTGAAATTGCAGGATTACCTACTAAAATTAGGCCCCATTGTGGATCCAAAAAACATTTTATTCTGTTCCAGAATCTCAAACAACAGACTTTGCATATACCTATCAAGTAAGCAAGTTGTCGATAAATTTCTTGAAAATCCAGGAGAGATTACTATAAATGGAAAAACACTAAAGGCCCGCCGACTAATAACGCCATCAGATAGATTGGTTATGTCAAACGTCTGTCCAACCATTCCACATTCAACCCTTAAGGAGAGTCTACAACAACTGGGTCTCAAACTAATATCACCAATCTCATTTTTAAGAATAGGAGCAACTTTACCAGAGTATAGCCATATTATGAGTTTTAGACGTCAAGTATATATTACATCCGAACAATCCAATAATGTACCCGAATCGATGGAAGTAACACACGAAAATTTAACGTACCGCATCTTTCTGTCACTAGACAGTCAAAAATGCTTTAAATGCAAGCTTCCAGGGCACCTTGCATCACAGTGCCCAAACACACACGCCGAAACAACACCTACAGTAATACTAGAAAAAGAAAACGTCACCCAACAGACAGCCCAACCAATACAAAACTTAGACAATTCAAATTCAACTGCCCCCCAGTCAGTTACTCAGCCTCAAGTTTCAGCACCGACAACAACAGATGCTCCGATCTCTACCCAACACACAACCAAAGAACCCACCCTAACAAAAACAAACAACGAGGACATAGATACCAGTACACAGGCAAACAGCAAACGCCCATTCTCAGAGATATCGTCACCAACAGCCGAAACTGAACCTACAGCCAGCAACAAGGAAGGCCCGCTTTTCGTTACACCATCGATCAAAGCTACAAAAAAACAAAAATCAGACATACAACCTGCAAATATTTCACTTACAGCGTTAGCACCGATTGAGGCATTTATAACTGATCACACACCTCCTCTTATACTAAATTGTGATCAACTGAGAAGTCTTTTAGAAAACGTACACGGAGCACGAGACGTAATAAGCGTAGTAAACGAATACACAACGGACATAAAAAGCCTAATCGAAATGCTACTCCTTATATACCCTCATGTAACAGATAGAGCATTGAAAAACCGATGTACTAGATTGAGGAAAAAATTAGAGAGACATCACGAAAATAATACCAATGATGCCCTTAGCGACACCTCATCAGCAGACTCCTCCTTTTATTAATAGTCATCATGTTTAAATCAATATTACAATGGAATTTGAACGGATACTATGTCCGTTTGAATATGCTCCGGAAATTAATTTCAGATCAATCACCTGATATTATCTGCCTACAAGAAACACACTTCAGTGAATCTAGATCACATACTCTCAAGCAATACACAGGATTTTTTAAAAATCGAAATCGTGATACTGCTAGCGGAGGTGTTGCTACATATATAAAGTCCGACATTATAACAAAGCCCATACATCTCAATACCAATTTGGAGGCAGTAGCAATTACCTTGGAAATTCCTGAGAAAATCAATATTTGTAATTTATATATACCTCCCAACTATCACCTAGAAGAAAAAGAGCTCGAAGATCTGTTTCAGCAAATTCCGTCTCCAAGAATAGTGCTTGGAGATCTAAATGCACATAATTATTCGTGTGGATCATATAAGAACGATACTAGAGGAAACATGGTTCAAAAAACAATAAATCTGTCAAACCTGATTATATTAAATGACGGAAGTGATACTAGATTTGACGCCGCATCAGGAAGGTTTTCCGCAATCGACTTAAGCTTATGTTCACCTAATCTTATGACTCAGTTGCAATGGAACACAGCGGATAATCTCTATGGCAGTGACCACTTCCCAATAATAATCACAAATACAAAACATGAAAAAACCGACTCACCACCCATACAAAAATGGAACCTAAAAAAAGCGGATTGGGAGGGTTTTAACAACTATATTGAACATAACCTTCATAAAACTCAAATCGAAGGCGACATCAATGAAACTATAGCATCGTTCAACGACCTAATTAAGGAAGCAGCTCACCATACCATAGGAAAAACAAAACATATAAAAAACAAGAAACCAGTTCCCTGGTGGAATGACGAATGTGATACGGCCGTTAAAGAAACCAAACAGGCGCTCAATAAGTTCAAAAGACATAGAACAACCGAAAACCTAATAGAACTGAGACGCAAGCAAGCTAAAGCAAGGTTAGTCACCCAGAAAAGACAAAAAGAATCATGGGGAAATTTTGTGTCAAGTATCAACAGTTCTACAACCACATCTAAAGTATGGAAGAAAATAAAAAGTATGTCTGGAGCCAACACATTCAATACAATTAAATCTATACAAGAGGGTACCACAATACACACACGTAATGAAGAAATTGTGGACATTCTGTCAACCACTTACGAAAAGAACTCTAGCAATGAAAACTACCCCCCCAAATTTCTTGATTACAAGTCTAACAAAGAAACAGAACCAATAACGATAATCAATAACTCTGACCCAATCAATGAAGTGATTAGCGAAACAGAATTAGATGAAATGTTACACGATCTAAAAGATACATCACCAGGTCCCGACGACATACCTCCTATATTTTTAAAGCATCTTCCTTCAGCTGCCAAAAAACACCTTCTAAACATATATAACATAGTCTGGAGTAAACATGTCTTTCCCGACATCTGGAGACAGGCTGTTACGATACCAATTGTAAAGCCAAATAAATCACCTCTGATACCTGAATCTTACAGACCAGTTTCCCTGACATGCACTATGTGCAAACTACTTGAAAAAATCATTAACCGGAGGTTACTCTGGACTCTAGAAACCGACAGAAGATTAGCGTGCGAACAAGCGGGTTTCAGGCCAGACAGATCAGCAATAGATAACATAGTCGATCTAGAAACATACATTCAAGAGGCATTTGAGAGTCGCCACCATTGTCTCGCAATATACTTTGACATAAACAAACCTTTCGACACAGCTTGGAGGTACAATATAATATCCAAATTGCATGCATGGGGATACAATGGCAACCTGCTAGCATTTATTGCCAATTTTCTGAAAGACAGAAGTTTTCAAGTCCGTGCTAATGGTATACTATCAGAAAGCAGATTACAATCCAACGGAATACCTCAAGGGTCCATAATCAGTCCCACCTTGTTCCTTATTGCAATAAATGACGTGTTACAAAATAGCGAAGCCCCAGTCAAAACAAGATTGTATGCCGATGACATGATAGTATATGTACGAGGTAAAAACCCAGAAACAAGTGCAGCACTATTGCAGTCATACGTAAATAAGCTAGAGCACTGGTCCAACATATCAGGTTTTACCTTCTCACCAAATAAAACTAACTGCATCATATTTTCAAGAAAACCAGTACGAAACAAGCCGTCTATGAAACTCAACAGCACTGTCCTTAACTATGTTGACAAAATAAAATTTCTAGGCCTCATATTTGATGAACGTCTGACATGGAAGAGCCATATATCGTACCTAATGAAATCTTGCCAAAAAGGAATGAACGTACTGAGGTATCTATCAAATAAACACTGGGGAGCTGAGGGCAAAGTGTTACTTAATATGTATCGCACACTGATTAGGTCAAAAATGGATTATGGGTGCATTGCATATACTACAGCTAAATCTTCCGTCCTAAAGCCACTAGATGTTCTGCATAACAGCGCACTACGTCTCATATTAGGAGCATTTAGAACCACTCCAGTCGACAGCCTCTACTGTGAAGCCGGAGAAGCTCCTTTGATGTTACGAAGACAGATATTAAGTCTAAAATATGCTGTGAAAGTAGCTTCAAGTCCCAATAATCCTAGCCACAAACATATGAACATCAACAGTAGAGTAAACTACAGGAGACCCTCACAATCAGCATCATTTAGTCAACGGGTACAGTTCTATTTACAAAGCATAGGCATCCCCTCTCTCCCCTCAACATTCACTAATATCTCTCCATCTGTTAGTCCTCCCTGGACTATGCAAGTACCGGTCATTAATGCTAAGCCTACAAAAACCAATAAAAACGACACACCAGCCGAAATATTAAAACAACAGTTTATGGAAACCCTAAGCCAATACCACTGTTACCGCAAAATATATACTGATGCATCAAAAACAAATCAAAAGGTTGGTGCAGCCATAGTAACACCTACAAACAATAACAGAATAGCACTACCAGAAGAAACAACGATATTAACAGGAGAGCTCTATGCAATACTGGAAGCAGTCAGATATATTAGAAACACCAATAATAGAGACTGGATAATTATAACAGACTCACTGAACTCTCTCGCATTGATCAAGAAAATATACACCAAGAATCCCCTGGTAGACGTAATAAAGCAAAAACTAAGTGACCAGATTGCAAATCAAAAGAATATTGTTCTCCTATGGGCCCCTTCACATGTAGGTATTCCTGGCAATGAACTAGCTGACCATCATGCCAAAGCCGCAGCAAATGAAAATATTCAGCAACACTTGAAGTTACCTGTCACAGATGTCACGGCATATATTCAGCACAAAGCTTTAAACAATTTCAACATCAGGTGGAGAAACAAGCCATCAAAACTTCTGGAACTGAAGCCCTATTTTGGACCATGGACCACCGTTAGCAGCAATAGAAGAGTACAAACAATGGTAACCCGTCTTCGCTTAGGACATACTAGGGCAACCCATGGATACCTAATTGCTCAAGAACCAGAACCCGTTTGTGAGATTTGTGAAGTGACACTTACAGTGAAACATATTCTAGTGGAGTGCCCTCTGCTGGAAGTTCATAGACTCGCATGTAACATAAGTAATTCCCTAGTCAATCTGTTAGGACATACATGTAATACTTTTAACCTTCTAAGATACCTTAAGTTATGTAATTCCTTGTACAAAATGTAGGCAATCACATCCACCGCTAATGGCCAGGAGGTCGATGCGGTTCTTAAATAAAAAAAAAAAATAATGCTAGTGTAATACGTCTATGTTCTTACAGAAAAAAAAATTTAAATGTGTTATATAACTACAACTAAGAGAAGAAAAAAATACAATCCAATGATAGTTGCATCAAGGCTCCAAGGCTCACAAAGAAAAAAATCTATATCTGCACGAAGGGTAGAATATATGGGAAAAAAGAATATATATACACATATACATATTACACATGTATGTGTATATATATTCATCATGCATATATAAAAACACAGACATCCATGCAGTAATGAACTTCAAATTCATAAATTCTCAACATCACATTTGTTTTTAATAACATGTCTTTTACCCCTGTGTAAAACATATATACTTCCATTAAATGACCATACTTGTCTCAATGAGGTCTTCTCTATGGCGACCTCCATCAATTTGAGCCTCTTCTCTGACAAATCTTCTTTGATTACAATGCCGCTCCCTTTCAGTCTGCTCTTATTTTTGTAGATATGTTGTTCTGAGTTCAGGTGTGCCAATTTTAGTAGAACGCTTCTGGGACGATTGGTTAACTTTTTGCCGATCCTACTGCAAGCGACTATGTCTTCTTTTTGTATGGCTACATCAAGCTTGGAATGACAAACCGCGATTACCTCCTGCAGCAGATCTTCTCCATTCTTCTCAGATAAATTGAAAATTCTCAGATTGTTACTTCTGGCTTGTTGATCCATATCATCGAATACTTTTAGTAGATATTCATTTTCTGATTTTAGTATAGCTGCTTCTTCTTTAATATCTCTGATGACTGTGCTATTTTCCATCACTATCGCTTCGATTTTTTGTTCCAGTCTACCGATTCTTTCTTCGATAGTTTTTGTTACTCCGTCCACCACTTTTTCTATTATACGTTTCACCCGTTCGTCGTTTAAAATAGAATTGATGGATTGACTCACGACATTTTTGATTTCATCTCTTATCTCTCGCGTGAGCACCTTTTTGCAAATTTTATTTCACGGACTGCAAGACAATAGCACAGTACACCACATATGAAAAAACCAGCACGGTCACTTTAGTATTACCACTTCTTTTTTTACGAGAAGTAGGAGCTCGAAATAACACGTCTACTCGGTACCAGAGCACATGCTAAACATCCAATGGCACCAACTCTGTCTGAACCCGAGTTTCACCTGATGTTATAGTGAACCGGGTCTTCCAGAGTGGCATCAGTTGTTTGATGCATCCCACTATCTGATTATCCACCGAAAGACATTCCAACAGCCGCACAATGAGCTCATGAGACGTGCTGTCGAATGCCTTGCGATAGTCAATCCAGGCCATAGAAAGGTTTCGCTTGTACTGCACGGAGTCCTGCGTGACACATCGGTCAATCAACAAGTTCTCCTTGCAGTAGTTTTTGGGGTCAGATCCCCCCCCCCAATCTCCGGTCTTCGGGAGAAGCACGGTTCGACCCTCGACAAACCAAGCCGGAATTGGCTGCTCCTGATTTAGCCACGAGTTAAAAACTCTAGCTAAATGCCGGTGGCCACTGGGGAATTTTTTCCACCAGTAGGTGTTTATGCCATCCAGGCCAGGAGCTGCGAAGTTCTTTGCGCCTCGTAAGGCGTCAACAATTTCTTCCGTGTTTATCGGATGACGCAGTACATTCAAGTTAGGAGTCCTTCTACAAACGGACTCCAACTGCGCCAAGGCCGGAGTGTCTGCTGAGAGAGGTTTGGGTTGTTCGTAAATGTCCCTCTAAAAGGCCTCCACGCGATCAGCAGTTGGCGGCTGCTCTATGGCTGGAGGCGGCTGTTGGAAAAGGCGAGAAGGTCTTTCGTAGAACATTCTGTTCTGCTCCAGACCTCTCGCCCGCGCCACCAACGATCGCTTAGCAGCGATTAGCATCCGTATCCTGTCAAGACAGTGTTGCTTGACAACAACCAGTACCGCTTGACTGAGTGTATGATGGTCGCGCCTCAACCCGTAGGCTATCTGGCGCACTCGGCGCGTAAAAGGCTTCCCAACCGCTCTATATTCCATCACACACTGGATACGGGATGCTTCCTGGCGAGCCAACTGGATTTTCGCTTCCATTTGGCGCACCCGTCTCTGTGCTCTCTCAACAGGAGAGTCTCTCACTCTCCCCTGTCTAGCTAGCCTCAGAGTCGCAGCGTAAATTTCGCAATTGATGCTCCAAATGTCAGAGGCCTCCGATAGACGTTCACCCACAACCTCATCCTCTCTCTTCAAATCTGCCAGCTTCAAGGACCTTCCGTTGTTATGCAAGGCCCTTCGGTCTCTGAAATCCCCAGGTGAGACGACTTGGTCGATTTCCCTCTCAGCGGGCTTTACCGGCGAACTTTCAGCCTGGTTAACAGGCCTTCCGTCCGCCGAAGGGGCAGGCTGAGCTGGAGCACGAACATATCCCTGCCTCCGAAGGTACGATACATAATCTCGCAAATTCTGAGAGGTAAGCGTACTATGCTCTGGGTGCATTTCACACCACCTCTCATACATGCGGGACATGTATCCCCTACGGCGCGGGCTACTGCTCTCTTAGCAGCTCAGCAGGTCATCCCTGAGCTCCGTCGTCCACCTAAAATGGTCCATGTCATTGCGGGGGTCGTAATCAGGGCAATTCGAAGCACCGCCACCTTGCCCAACGCCGGCTTCCGAAACCGGCTCGGTGTGGGTGCTTTTCCTTCGAGGTGGTCGAACCCGAAGATAGGGCCCGTCAGGCGGTTAGCCTTAGGGCCCGCAGCCGACATTTCCGGAGGCAGCCGTCCAAATTGCTTCCAGAGGATGGACCTGTCAAGGTTGCCGACCGACTTTGGCTTCGGTATACCCTACGGTGTCGCCACGCACCGGATAGCCTACTGATGTTGGGTGGCTTCCTGCGGGTGTCTGGTATCAGCCGCCCCTAACGTGGAGTCAGACGCTGTCGGAGTACCGCCCCTGACATGGAGATCCGTCGTGTCCTATTTATTGTGGAATAGCCGATCCTCTGGATGCAGACGCTATTCCACCGTGCTAGTTTTGGTCCGCCCCGGGTAAATATGTAGCTTGTTGCATAGTGAAGTATTTTGACAAAAATAACCTATTTAATTCTTCTGGAGAAACTACAGAGCTATGGGATAAGAGGGCTTCCACTACAGTGGATTCGTAATTACCTGACTAACAGATCACATTACGTTGAGATACGTAATTGTAGATCAAATAAGCGTTTAAGTGAGGTGGGAGTTCCTCAGGGTTCTGTATTAGAACCACTGCTCTATATCATTTTCAGGAATGATTTTAGTAGCGCTAATTATGTAATGTACGCCGATGATACGTCTCTGATAGTGAATGCCAACAATCTTACATCCCTCTGGCATAGCGCTACTACAGAACTACGACGTACACAGCAGTGGTTCTCGGACAATGGTCTCGCATTAAATGCTAAGAAAACCCAACTGATAAAATTCGTATATGGGCAGTCCAACAAAGATCATAGCTTGCTAGTGAGATCCCTAGATAGCTCGATTCAACAAGTTGAATCTGTCAAATTTTTGGGTGTCTATATTAGTACTTGCCTTAAATGGACTACACATATTGACTATCTCTGTAAAAAAATAGCTCCGTATATATACTGCATGAGTCAATTGCGCTACCTGGTTGACCGATCTCTACTAATGACCTACTATTATGCCTACATACAATCTACCATATCGTATGGGATAATAGCCTGGGGAAGTTGCACTGAAATAATTCGAATTTTCACCTTACAAAAAAGAGTTGTACGTTTAATCTTAGGGCTCAAGAGAAGAACTAGCTGGAAGGATGGATTCAAAGAATTGGGCATAATGATACTACCATCTATCTTTATCTTTGAAATTCTATGTTATGCAAGGGCCAACTTACACAACTTCGTAAAGCTCAATGATCACTGCAGTTATTCTACACGCAACTCATTGGTCCTGCAGATTCCTACTCACAGGCTCTCATCAACAAAAAACAGCCCACATTTGACTGCTATTAGATGCTATAATAAATTGCCGGTCACTCTCAAGACCCTACCAATGAATCAATTTAAATATAAGCTAAAAAGACTACTTATACAGAAAACATACTATTCTTTGAATGAATATCTTTCTGACAGCCAACTAAACTAAGTGTTTCTACAATAACACCTTTTATAAAGAAAGTTCAATTCTGTATATTTCTTGAAAGCATATCATGTGTCCTTCGACATTTTTTTTTCCTGTGTTTTTTTTATGTAATAACTAGTTATATTATTATTTTATGTGTCTTTCACCATGTATTTTGTCTTTTTTTATGTTTTATTTATGTAACATTAATGAAATGTGCTTTCTGTGTAATTGTTCGTAATCATTAATACGTATTGTCCATTTAGATTTACATGTACTAATTATTTCTTATATTTATATATTAATACTGACTTGTTCTATGTCATCAAATGATGATCAAAAGAATCAATAAAATTACTCTATTCCATTCTATTCTATTTCATTTCCCCGGTACCACCCATATCTGGGAGGCATTCCCCTATCCGCCACCTTGGGGAGGCGCCACTGAGAGGATCTAGCAACCCCTCGCGGTAATAACAACCCGCACTAAGGGGATCTAGCAAACCCTTGCGGGATGCTAGATCCCATTAGTGGCGCCTCCCCAAAGTGGCGGATAGGGGAACGCCTCCCAGATATGGGTGGTACCGGGGAAATCAAATACCCGGGGTGGACCAAAACTAGCACGGAGGAATAGCGTCTGCATCCAGAGGATCGGCTATTCCTCAATAGCTAGGACACGACGGATCTCCATGTGAGGAGCGGTACTCCGACAGCATCTGACTCCATGTTAGGGGCGGCTGATAACACACCCGCAGGAAGCCACCCAACATCAGTAGGCTATCCGGTGCGTGGCGACACCGCAGGGTATACCGAAGCCCAAGGATGTAATCCATTCGGCAACCTTCACAGGTGCATCCTCAGGAGGCAATTTGGACGGCTGCCTCCGGAAATGTCGTCTGGGGGCCCTAAGGCCAACCACCTGACGGGCCCTATCTTCGGGTTCGACCATCCCGCAAGAAAAGCACCCACACCGAGCCGGTTTCGGAAGCCGGCGTTGGGCAAGGTGGCGGTGCTTCGAATTGCCCTGATGACGACCCCCGCAATGACATGGACCGTTTTAGGTGGACGACGGAGCTCAGGGATGACCTGCTGAGCTGCTACGAGAGCAGTAGCCCGCGCCGTAGGGGATACATGCCCCGCATGTATGAGAGGTGGTGTGAAATGCACCCAGAGCATAGCACGCTTACCTCTCAGAATTTGCGAGATTATGTATCGTACCTCCGGAGGCAGGGATATGTTCGTGCTCCAGCTCAGCCTGCCCCTTCGGCGGACGGAAGGCCTGTTAACCAGGCTGAAAGTTCGCCGGTAAGGCCCGCTAAGAGGGAAATCGACCAAGTCGTCTCACCTGGGGATTTCAGAGACCGAAGGGCCTTGCATAATAACGGAAGGTCCTTGAAGCTGGCAGATTTAAAGAGAGAGGATGAGGTTGTTGGTGAACGTCTATCGGAGGCCTCTGACATTTGGAGCATCAATTGCGAAATTTACGCTGCGGCTCTGAGGCTAGCTAGACAGGGGAGAGTGAGAGACTCTCCTGTTGAGAGAGCACAGAGACGGGTGCGCCAAATGGAAGCGAAAATCCAGTTGGCTCGCCAGGAAGCATCCCGTATCCAGTGTGTGATGGAATATAGAGCGGCTGGGAAGCCTTTTACGCGCCGAGTGCGCCAGATAGCCTACGGGTTGAGGCGCGACCATCATACACTCAGTCAAGCGGTACTGGTTGTTGTCAAGCAACAATGTCTTGACAGGATACGGATGCTAATCGCTGCTAAGCGATCGTTGGTGGCGCGGGCGAGAGGTCTGGAGCAGAACAGAATGTTCTACGAAAGACCTTCTCGCCTTTTCCAACAGCCGCCTCCAGCCATAGAGCAGCCGCCAACTGCTGATCGCGTGGAGGCCTTTTGGAGGGACATTTACGAACAACCCAAACCTCTCTCAGCAGACACTCCGGCCTTGGCGCAGTTCGAGTCCGTTTGTAGGAGGACTCCTAACTTGAATGTACTGCGTCACCCGATAAACACGGAAGAAATTCTTGCCGCCTTACGAGGCGCAAAGAATTTCGCAGCTCCTGGCCCGGATGGCATAAACACCTACTGGTGGAAAAATTCCCCAGTTGCCACCGGCATTTAGCTAGAGTTTTTAACTCGTGGCTAAATCAGGAGCAGCCAATTCCGGCTTGGTTTGTCGAGGGTCGAACCGTGCTTCTCCCGAAGACCAAAGATTTGTCTGATCCCAAAAACTACAGGCCAATAACATGTCTGAACGCGTGTTACAAGCTCTTCACCAGAATCTTGTACATGCGTATCCTTCAAGCTGTGAATCCTGTATTTCTCGACGTATATGAACAGACAGGGTCAAAGAAAGGAGTAGCTGGCTGCAAGGAGAACCTGTTGATTGACCGATGTGTCACGCAGGACTCTGTGCAGTACAAGCGGAACCTTTCTATGGCCTGGATTGACTATCGCAAGGCATTCGACAGCACGTCTCATGAGCTCATTTTGCGGCTGTTGGAATGTCTTTCGGTGGATAATCAAATAGTGGGGTGCATCAAACAACTGATGCCACTCTGGAAGACCCGGTTCACCATAACATCAGGTGAAACTCGGGTTCAGACAGAGTTGGTGTCATTGAAAAGAGGTGTCTTCCAAGGAGACTCCTTGAGTCCCTTGCTCTTTTGCATCTCACTTTTGCCTCTGTCCATAGCGCTGAGAAATACTAAAGGATACAGCTGTGGCACGCCCAATAACCGGAGGCACAAGGTCACCCATCTGTTTTATATGGATGACCTAAAACTTTATGCCTCCGGCCAACGCGAACTACAGCAATCGCTGAGGGTGGTGCAGGAGTACAGTCATGCTATCGGAATGGAGTTCGGGACAGACAAATGTGCATTGGTTCATCTCAAGAAAGGACGAAGCGGAGATAGTGGAGATGAGGAACAGCTCGTTGATGGGAGCATCTTGCGAGAACTGCATGCCGGAGACACTTATACCTACCTTGGAGTGGCGCAGCGTCATGTCCAAGAGGCAACATTGGTTAAAGAGTGTCTCCGCCGCAAGTATTTGCACCGACTCCGGCAGATCTGGTCGTCAGAACTGTCCGGCAAGAACAAAGTCGCTGCCACAAATATGCTGGCGGTCCCATTGTTATTATACACCTTTGGTGCTATACACTGGAAAGTGAACGAGCTGAAGGAAATCGACACGAAGACCCGCAAAAGGATGAATATGGAGAGAAGCCTGCATCCTAAGTCCTCTGTCCCGCGAATATACCTCCCGCGACACCTGGGAGGGCGTGGACTATTGAGTTTGGAGCGTCTCCACAACAGAGTAGTACTGGCCACTGCCTGCTATGTAACGAACAGCACCGATCCCCTGATCCGCTTCGTGCGAGAGCACGAGAATGCGGGAAAAGGAGCCTTTCTTTTTAGCGCAGCGAAACGAGCAGCCGAGGAGCTCAGCCTCACACTCGACTTCAAGGGGAGGTGTCAGCAGTCCATTACGGAACTTGCTCCCGCAGAATTAAAAGCCCACATTAAAACTGCCGAAGTCGACTTCCTCTTAAGACTTCATAAAGATAAGCCAATGCATGGAATCTTCTACAAACATCTAGAAGAGCATGGCTTGTCTGAGCAGTTGACCTTCTCTTTCCTAAGGTCTAGTGGGTTGAAGTCGGAGACTGAGGGCTTTATAATGGCTTGCCAAGACGGTGTCTTCAACACCTTGGTATACAGTAGAAGGGTTATGGGTGTAGATGTACCCGACACCCATTGTAGAGCTTGCCGACAGGTGCCAGAGACGCTTATGCATCTCTTGTCAGCGTGTAAGACGTACGCTGGGACGGCTTACGTCCATCGGCACAGCGCGGCTCTACAAGTGCTCTACTATCATTTAAGGCACTCATACGGTATCGATGAGACACCGGTGCTGCCATACGCTCCAGGGGATATAGAGTCCGTTGTGGAGAACGAGAGATGCCGGATTTACTGGAACTACTCGTTCCCCACGCTCGAGCTTGTACAGGCAAACAAGCCCGACATAGTCCTTCTCGACCACCAACAGAAGACGGTGTTCGTTATTGAGTTTTCGGCGCCTGCCGAAGTGAACATCGTCTCTAAGGAGGAGGAAAAGCGGACCAAATATCAGGAGTTGCTCGGACAACTTCGCAGGCTCTGGCCAGACTACACTGTAAGTCTGCTGGTTATGGTCATTGGATCCCTAGGTGGAATGAGGAATACGCTGCTCTCTGCACTGCGCAAAATACCGGTGTGCCGTGCGGCGGCGCACATCTTAGCCCCCAGAATGCAGAAGGCAGTCATCCTTGGGTGCCTTCGTCTACTTAGGGCGCACGATTCGCGGACCCAGTGATTGCTCACCTCACGGTGTGAGGAGTAGTCATTGGGTAATGGAACAGCAGCTCGGTGTGTCGGAGCCCGAGCTGCACTTTTTTGTTTTTAAGGGGATTTCAGAGACCGAAGGGCCTTGCATAACAACGGAAGGTCCTTGAAGCTGGCAGATTTGAAGAGAGAGGATGAGGTTGTGGGTGAACGTCTATCGGAGGCCTCTGACATTTGGAGCATCAATTGCGAAATTTACGCTGCGGCTCTGAGGCTAGCTAGACAGGGGAGAGTGAGAGACTCTCCTGTTGAGAGAGCACAGAGACGGGTGCGCCAAATGGAAGCGAAAATCCAGTTGGCTCGCCAGGAAGCATCCCGTATCCAGTGTGTGATGGAATATAGAGCGGCTGGGAGGCCTTTTACGCGCCGAGTGCGCCAGATAGCCTACGGGTTGAGGCGCGACCATCATACACTCAGTCAAGCGGTACTGGTTGTTGTCAAGCAACACTGTCTTGACAGGATACGGATGCTTATCGCTGCTAAGCGATGGTTGGTGGTGCGGGCGAGAGGTCTGGAGCAGAACAGAATGTTCTACGAAAGACCTTCTCGCCTTTTCCAACAGCCGCCTCCACCCATAGAGCAGCCGCCAACTGCTGATCGCGTGGAGGCCTTTTGGAGGGACATTTACGAACAACCCAAACCTCTCTCAGCAGACACTCCGGCCTTGGCGCAGTTTGAGTCCGTTTGTAGGAGGACTCCTAACTTGAATGTACTGCGTCACCCGATAAACACGGAAGAAATTCTTGCCGCCTTACGAGGCGCAAAGAATTTCGCAGCTCCTGGCCCGGATGGCATAAACACCTACTGGTGGAAAAATTCCCCAGTTGCCACCGGCATTTAGCTAGAGTTTTTAACTCGTGGCTAAATCAGGAGCAGCCAATTCCGGCTTGGTTTGTCGAGGGTCGAACCGTGCTTCTCCCGAAGACCGGAGATTTGTCTGATCCCAAAAACTACAGGCCAATTACATGTCTGAACGCGTGTTACAAGCTCTTCACCAGAATCTTGTACATGCGTATCCTTCAAGCTGAGCAGTTGACCTTCTCTTTCCTAAGGTCTAGTGGGTTGAAGTCGGAGACTGAGGGCTTTATAATGGCTTGCCAAGACGGTGTCTTCAACGCCTTGGTGTACCGTAAAAAGGGTTATGGGTGTAGATGTACCCGACACCCTTTGTAGAGCTTGCCGACAGGCGCCAGAGACGCTTATGCATCTCTTGTCGGCGTGTACGACGTACGCTGGGACGGCTTACGTCCATCGGCACAACGCGGCTCTACGAGTGCCCTATTATCATTTAAGGCACTCATACGGTATCGATGAGACACTGGTGCTGCCATACGCTCCAGGGGATATAGAGTCCGTTGTGGAGAACGAGAGATGCCGGATTTACTTGAACTACTCGTTCCCCACGCTCGAGCTTGTACAGGCAAACAAGCCCGACATAGTCCTTCTCGACCACCAACAGAAGATGACGTTCGTTATTGAGTTTTCGGCGCCTGCCGAGGTGAACATCGTCTCTAAGGAGGAGGAAAAGCGGACCAAATATCAGGAGTTGCTCGGTCAACTTCGCAGGCTCTGGCCAGAATACACTGTAAGTCTGCTGGTTATGGTCATTGGATCCCTAGGTGGAATGAGGAATACGCTGCTCTCTGCACTGCACAAAATACCGGTGTGCCGTGCGGCGGCGCACATCTTAGCCGCCAGAATGCAGAAGGCAGTCATCCTTGGGTCCCTTCGTCTACTTAGGGCGCACGATTCGCGGACCCAGTGATTGCTCACCTCACGGTGTGAGGAGTAGTCATTGGGTAATGAAGCAGCAGCTCGGTGTGTCGGAGCCCGGGCTGCACTTTTTTGTTTAAAACATAATATATAATACTCCAGGGGATATAGAGTCCGTTGTGGAGAACGAGAGATGCCGGATTTACTGGAGCTACTCGTTCCCCACGCTCGAGCTTGTACAGGCAAACAAGCCCAACATAGTCCTTCTCGACCACCAACAGAAGACGATTTTCGTTATTGAGTTTTCGGCGCCTGCCGAGGTGAACATCGTCTCTAAGGAGGAGGAAAAGCGGACCAAATATCAGGAGTTGCTCGGTCAACTTCGCAGGCTCTGGCCAGAATACACTGTAAGTCTGCTGGTTATGGTCATTGGATCCCTAGGTGGAATGAGGAATACGCTGCTCTCTGCACTGCGCAAAATACCGGTGTGCCGTGCGGCGGCGCACATCTTAGCCGCCAGAATGCAGAAGGCAGTCATCCTTGGGTCCCTTCGTCTACTTAGGGCGCACGATTCGCGGACCCAGTGATTGCTCACCTCACGGCGTGAGGAGTAGTCATTGGGTAATGGAACAGCAGCTCGGTGTGTCGGAGCCCGGGCTGCACTTTTTTGTTTAAAAAAAATACGTAATACAAGAGAAACTAAAAAAATCAGGATAATAATAATACGTAACTATATTACGAAAGCACCAACGATGTGTACTTACAACGTTGTAGTTTTTTAGTTACCAACTCATATTGCTAGTGCATGGCTGGCCTAAGAGAGTAAATATAGATTGTTTGATTACCTGTAATTGGATTTATCATCTTCATTGAAAAATGATACCCATCTTCCCCTTGCCAAAATAAAATAGGATATTGCAGCGCATCATATGATCGATGTGTTTCAGATACACGCTGCAGTTGATCATTCCGCCGATGTAAAACAATGGGTGTATTCAGCAGACTCAATAGTTGCGGAGCAGGTCGAGTGTCGGCGAGCCGATCAAAGCCTCCCACCCAAAAGGGTTTTGGCTGCGGCGCGATGCGCCCTCCCCACTGGTTCCAGCGAAAACGCTACCAAGGCAACCCTTCCGCCTCCGCCTTCCAAAAACTAGCGGGGAAGGAAAAGACCTTCCTTCTTTTCTCTTTTCCTCTTGTTCTTTTTTGTTATCTCATGGTTTTTTTTATCTTACTTTTCTTTTCTCTTTTTTTTTTGTCTTGGGCCAGTTGCTTTTATGTACGTTTTTTTGTTTATTTCTCTTTTAAGCTTATATTCTTTTTTCCCTTTCTGTTTCCTCTTTTGTCTTTTTTGTATGCCTCTTTTGTTTTGTTTTTTCAGATTCACATATTGCATCATCTGTTTTGCCTACACGGCTGGCAGTAATGCCTAACAATGTCTCCTTAACCTAATCTTAACCTAATACAACTCAAAAAGACGATCCTGGAGCACCAGTCACGCATCCTCAATCACAATATTTCCCCATTCATTCCATGCTTTCACTGCCCGTTCATTCATCTTCCCATCCGTCTTTAGCTGGGGTCTATTCCCCAGTCCCAGTCCCTCTATCATCCTTCTCGCATTTACCCTATCCTGTCTCTCACACTCATCTCGTACATGTTTTGCGGTCTCCTCTCCTCTTCCACATTCACAGTTCGCTCCCTCTGTCATCAATCCAAATCTGCGTAGGTACCCTGGGAAATTCCCGTGCCCTGTTAGTAGCTGACTCGCCTTAAAGGTGAGAGGCAGTCGGTCCTCTCCCACGAACCTACACACCTCATAAACCCACCTACCTTTCTCACTACTCTCCCATCTAAGCTGCCATTCGCTCATGGTTCTCTCCCTTATCGTCCTATTATGCACCGCCCTTTCATACCCCCATTCCGTATTCCATTCAATCTCTTCATGCTTTCTACCTTCTTTCGCCCTTCTGTCCGCCATCCGCAGCAGGTCCGATCCACCCCCATGTCCCTTCATCCAAATCACGTTCACTTTCTGGCCACTCGCCCTCATCCTGCCCAGCATTTCTTTAACTTTCATCCTCATCTTTCCTTTCGTGCTCTTCCCATCCAAACACTTCACTGCAACCTGGCAGTCAGTCACTATCGTGGCCGGTAGCCTCATATGGGCGAGCTGTAGCCCTCTGTAGATGGCCGCGTACTCTGCTATCAGCGAGGAGGAGATACCCCCCAGCCTTTCACCCCGTTGGTGTACCACATATCCTTTCCTAGCTATAACTATTCCTGCTCCAACCCTTCCATCCTTCACGCTAGCATCTACGTATACTTGAAATTCATCCTCACTATTTTTCTGCTCCTCCATCCGCACCTTCCACGCAGGGTGTGGTTTGTCGCCTCCCGTTATCTTGCTCGCTTTTATACTTTCTTTGCATTCATCTCTCACTCTCCATCTCTCGTAGGCCACAATATCCAAAGGTTTGATCCCAGCCAATACTTCCAGGGTCTCAGTCGCCACGGTCCGATACACCCTCACAATCATCAAATCGCACAACCTTTGGATTGCATTCAGCTGCTTCCTTACCCTCGTATCCCTCGCTCTCTTGCCCCACACCTCACATGCATACAAAATGCCCTCCCTGAGTACTCTCTCATAGATTAATTTAGAGACCTCTCTCTTCAAGCCCAGCTTCCGGTCGATCACTCCCCTTATTTTCCCAATGATTTCACCCAATTTTGCCCTTATCTTTTTAACATGTGGGATAAAGTTGGGCTTTTTATCGATTAGCAACGCCAAGTAGCTATAATCTCTTCTGTCATCCTCAATTTCACTCCTTTCATATAAACCACCGGTTCCCTTATCTTTTTTCCACTCTCCACAAACATACATTCCATCTTCCTCGCATTATATTGTAATCCACATTCGTTCTCCCACTCAACACATTCACGCTCAATCTCCTTCCATCTACTCTCTATTTCTCTCACAGACTTCCCCCTCACGATCACCAACTGATCATCCGCATACGCTTTTGTTACGCATTCATCCACTCCTTCCTCTTTCCTCCACTTATCCCGTAACCTGTTCATCCGATCCATCCATCCTTCCACCATCGCCAGCCATACTGTTGGTCCTAGGGCTGATTCCTGCGGACAGCCCCTGTCCACCATCCTCTCCTGACATGCACTCTTAACCTTTCTATCCCTGAGGAAGCTGTCACAAAGCCTCCTCATGCTCACATTCACTCCACATTCAGATAGACCCCTCATGATCGCTTTACGCGTGGCCATGTTGAACGCGTTCCACATGTCCAACGCCACGACCATGCAGTGCCTTCCAATCGCTCTCCCATTCTCGATCTCTTCTATCACACTCTCAATCGCATCTATAGTTCCTCTGCCACTCCGAAAACCATACTGACCCTCGCTTATCCGTCCCTTGCTTTCCATCTCGTACTGAACCCTAGCGTTCACCATTCTATCCAATATTCTACCCAAGGTAGGCAGTAGGCAGATGGGACGTGCCCCTCCATCCCCCTTGGGTATCCATATAACTCTTGCGGTCTTCCATGCACGCGGAAACACACCTTCTTTCTTGCATTTATTGAGCAGATTTAGCAGGCACTTCCCTCCGGCGTCGAGGATGCTAGGCAAGGTCTCATGGGGGATCTGGTCCTCTCCCAAGGCCTTGCCTCGATCCATACCCCCCACGGTCGCTTCCAGTTCTTCCTTTGTAAAAGGAGGATCTTCAGCTTCCGCGGGTACTGGTGGGTCCTGCGGCTCCTCTTCCTCCGTCCCGGGAAGTACCTGTCCATCAGCCAATTATCTGTCTCGTTCGTGTCCCTGGTCCATATCCCATCCGCTCTCTTGACTGTTGTCAAGCCTCTTTCACCCTTCCCTCTCAGCATTTTCCACACCGGTTCCCACGCATTCCCTTCTTGCATCTTATCTATCTCCCCTTTCATCCACTCTATTTTCCGTTCCTTTACTTTCTGCTTATACAGTTTTCTTTCCTCCATAAACTCCATCCTTCTTGTCACTTCCTCATTCGTTCCTCTCTTCCTCTGCCGCTCCTTCCTTTTTTTCCTTACTCTCACTCTTATTTCTTCCATACTCTCATTCCACCAGTCCATTTTTTCATCTTCCACTTCCCTTCTGTGCAATACTCTCCTACATACCTCAGTCAGAAATGTCTGAAGCCTTTCTGCTTCCACCTCTACGTTGTCTGACACTTCCCACTGATTACATTCACTCACTCCCTTCCTAAACCGATCCCAGTCAGTCTTTTTAAAGTCATACACCCATTTCTTACGTACTTTCCCATCACTGCGCCATTCATACGAGATATACCGGTGGTCACTCAATGACTCTTCTTCCTCATGCACCCTCCATCCTTTTATCCTTATCCCTTTACTCACTGTCACATCTACCCAGCTTTCTCCCCTGCTGCTACTAAATGTAGCAGCCGACTTTCTTTAATTCCACACATCCATGCCTTCATTCACACACCATTCTAGCAATTTCTCCCCTCTTTCATCAACTGATTCACCTCCCCAAGCCGTGTTTTTGGCGTTTAAGTCACCCGCAATCACAACTGCACCCCCAGCCTCTCTTATACTTGGGGTTGCCTCATCGACTCTTTTGTTCTCTCTGCCCCCAGGTTCGTCGTAGATGTTAAAAATGGTGACTCCTCCTATCCTCACAGCCACAGTATTTTTTGTTGTGTATTGCCGTAGATCGATGACGCTGCTCTTGACGCATGTTCTGGCTTTGACCTGAGGGTCTCCAAACCTCGTCCATCCATCCCAGTCATCCTCTCTTGCATACGGTTCTTGTAGCAGAACCACATCTGCGCCCCACTCATACGCTCTCACTCTCACCAATTCACTCGCCTCCCTTCCTCTCCCAACATTCACCTGTATCACTCTTACTTTAGCCTCTATACTCCCGACGGCTCCTCTCTTGCTCAACTTTTCTCCTCCACACGGGGCAGCCCATATCCCTGGCAGAGTGCCGTCGCAGATTCTCATCCACACCCATTCTTGTGCAATTCACACAATTCCACACTTTGGAGCAGGATCCTCCCATGTGCCCCTCTTCCCCACAGACGTGGCATACCTCCTGTGGCTCCTTGCAGTGTTTGGCCAGATGGCCAAATCTGTAGCACTTATAGCACATCAGGATATCCACGTGCTCTTCAACGTACACCGTCTCCAAGTCAAAAAAGATGGTCTCTCGCCTCACCAGCTTTTTGAAGGCTGAGGGGTCAGCCTCCAGGAACCATGTTTCCCTCCTTACGTTTCTGCAAGGCCGTTTGCCCACTATCTTCAGGCTGTTTATCTCCTCCTCGGATAGCTCTGTCCTCAGGGCCGGGTTCTGGTTCAGCAGCTCCTCCACGAACTCCTCACTGCTATACCCTCTATTTACGCCAGTCACCCTTAACTGGGGTTTTGGCGCCGATATGGCCCTAACCTGCAATGCCTCGTCCTTTTTCACCTCTGCCACTATGATCTTCTGTTGATCCTTGTCCTTGCCCTCTATTACCACCGTACCCTTTCCCCTTGTAAACACCCCTTTTGCCGCCTCCACCTTTCCCGCCAGGTTGCCTCTTATCCGCCTCACTCTCCATTCTTACCACAGTCTCAAATTTCTCCATTCGTTCTGGCGTAACCCACCCGGGCCTCTCACCTGCCTTTTCTTCTTTCCTCTTTCTTGGGGGTAGTTCTCCGAATGTCTTAGCCCCAGTACTAGGCTGAGCCTGCAAAGGAGCGGCGGCAGCTACCGCCGCATAGTTTGCAGGCGCTGGCTTCGGAGAGGCCACTGGCGTTTCTTGGAGGTTATCCACCACCAACCTTTCTTTGCCCTTTCCCATCACTACCTTATTCAGCTCTGTCACCCCTCCTATTAACCAGTCAATCTTCTTTTCCATGCGTCCCATATTCTCGTTCATTTTTGTTTCGTTTTCTTCACTCAACCTCCATACATCCATGTAACCCTTCATAAACCTTCCACATTCCCTCGCGATCTCTCCCACGCACCCAGCTACAATCATTTTCTCGTCTGTATTGAACGAGATTTTAGACCCACTCATCCTCCCTGTCGCTTCCGTAACACTGTCGCACAGCTCCAGGATCCGGTTAACCCCCTTTTGGACTTCAGCCAATCCCTCCTCCTTATCTACCTTTTCTTGTCCGTTCCCTTCTTGTTCTTCGAGTTCTTCGCTTTCATTCCGCCTCTTCTTTGTCGTCTCCGCCCCTGCACCCTTCTCCTGCGCTGTTGTTTCCGTCTTCTTCTTTTTAGTGACGTGATGGATTTTTTCGTAAAGCCTTTTTTCGGAGGCCTCTCTGCTCTCAATCTCCCACCTAGACTTGTTCAGGTCCTCCGCACTGTCAAGGGCTATATCAGAGCGGCGCAGGAATTTGCCCTGCTCCTACCCGCCGTCTCACCCCCTGGTGGGGTCCTTGCTAGGGACTGTCGGCGTGGGATGCTCCCCATCTCTTTTGCCTCCCTTTCTAGCCTTTCTAGGTCAGTCTCCATCCTCGTAGATATTTTAACACAGTTTCGGAGGAACCGAAACTGTGTCGAAGAGCCCAAGTCCTATCTATGGCACTTTTCGCAAAGTCGCAAGACACCTCTATCGCCTCGTCCACCTCCTTTCACCTTCCTTCAGGCGTCAAAGTCCAGGTTTTGCGCAACTTCGGTTGATCCGAAATTGTGTGCAATTGCACAAAGGGCCTTAGCTCACTTTGGGGGCGGTTCTGATATACCCCCAAGGCACCTCTACCGCTTGCGCCCCTTTTCACCCCCGCGACGCCTCCAAAAACGACGCTTTCGTCGCGACGCTCCCGCCGCGATGCCACACGCGCACGCGCACGCCACCTAATTATCTTCGCGGAGCCCTAGCGCTCTGCCCCCAAGAACACACCCTAACCACACTACTCGTCGCTCAGTCGCTTTTTAATCGCTCGTAAATCGCTAACGTATACACCGTTCGCTGGTCTACGCCGAAGTCGGCGGAGCAGGTCGATCGGTTTTCACGAAGTGCCTCCCACCATCTCTGGTATAAGCACGCGGCGCGGTGCGCCCTCCCCACTGGTTCTAGCGAAACCCCTACCAAGAAAACCCTACCGCCTCCGCCGTCCAAAAATTAGCGGGGAAGGAAAGATCGTTCCCTCCTCTGGGCCTCTTTTTTCTCTTTTTTCTTTTTTCTTTTTTTTTTCTCTCTTTTTTTTTGTCCATTTTTTTTTGATTTCCTCCTTTTTTTTTCTTTCTTTTTTTTGTCTTTTTTCCTTTTTTTTCCATTTTTCTCTCTTTTTTTTTGATCTTTCCTCTTTTTTTTCATCTTTTCAAAAATGTTTGTTTACAGCTATTTTGATTTGGCTAATTGCCTTACATAATTTCTTACATGCTACTATTTACAGTTTTCCTTAACCTATGATCCTGGAGCCCCTTTCATACATCTGGCACCACTAGCTTTCCCCACTCATTCCAGGCTTTTGCTGCTCTTGCATCCATCTTACCATTCACCCTCAGTTGGGGTCTACGCCCCATCCCCAAGCTCTCTATCGCTCTTCTCGCATCCACCCTAGCCTGTTTTTCACACTCCTCTCGCACATGTTTCGCGCTTTCATCCCCCCTTCCGCACTCACAACTCACATCTTCGGACGTCAAACCAAATCTACGTAGGTACGCCGGGAAGTTACCGTGTCCAGTAATCAACTGACCCGCCTTAAAGGTGAGGGCCAGCCGATCCTCCCCGACGTCCCCACATACCTCATGCACCCATCTCCCTTTCTCACTATTATCCCATCTATTCTGCCATTCTCTCATCACTCTTTCGTTTATCATCTTCCAATGGCTCTCCTTTTCAAAACCCCATTCAGTGTGCCAGTCTACTTCCTCCTTCCTCCTTCCATCCTTAGCTCTTCTATCAGCCATGCGCATCAAGTCTGATCCACCCCTGTGTCCACTCATCCAGATCACATTCACTCTGTGTCCATCCGCCCTCATTTTTCCAAGCATCTCCTTTATCTTCATCCTCATTTTTCCTTTCATACTTTTCCCATCCAAGCTTTTGACGGCGACCTGACAGTCGGAGACAATGGTCACTGGCAATCTTCTGCTACTACGAGCATACAGCAGCCCCTTGTATATCGCGGCGTATTCTGCGATCAGTGGGGAGGAAACACCCCCCAACCTTTCCGCCCATTGATCTATCACCCTTTCGTTCCAGGTGATGACCATCCCTATTCCTGTCCTTTCCTCCTTCACGCTAGCATCCACATATACCCGATATTCATTCATCTCTTCCCTTCGCTCCTCCATCCTCACATTCCATGCAGGATGTGGCTTGTCTCCTCCCATCACCTTACTTGCTTTGACATTCTCCCTACTTTCGTCCCTAGCTCTCCACCTTTCGTAAGCCACAATGTCCAAAGGTTTTATTCCACCCAATACTTCCAGAGTCTCAGTCGCTACTGTCCTGTACGTTCTCACAATCATCAATCCACACAACCTTTGGATCGCATTCAACTGCTTTCTTACCCTTGTGTCCCTTGCTCTCTTTCCCCATATTTCACAACCATACAAGATCCCATTCTTCAACACCCTTTCATAAATCAGCTTGGAGACCTCTCTCTTCAAGCCAAGCTTCCTTTCTATGACTCCCCTTAGTTTACCTATTGCCTCGCCTAGTTTGGCTCTTATTTTTTTAACGTGGTCTATAAAGCTCCTCTTCCTGTCGATATGCAACCCCAGATACTTTATTCCTTCTGCCATCCTCAGTCTCTCTCCTTTCATAAATACCACCGGTTCCCTAATCTTTTTTCCATTCTCAACAAACATGCACTCCATCTTTCTTGCATTATATAGTAGTCCGCATTCTTTCTCCCATTCAACACATTCATTCTCTATCTCCTTCCATCTACCCTCTATCGCCCTCACAGACTTACCCCTAACTATCACCAGCTGGTCATCCGCATACGTTTTTATCACACATTCCTCCTGACCTTCTTCACCTCTCCATTTATCCCTTAACCTATACATCCTCTTCATCCATCCTTCCATCATTGCCAGCCATACCGTTGGACCCAGGGCTGATCCTTGCGGGCAGCCCCTGTCCACCACTCTCTCCTGACATTCACTCTTAACTTTTCTTTCTCGTAGGAAGCTATCGCATAGCTTCCACATACTCGCATTCACTCCGCATTCACTCAGACCCTCCATGATCGCTTTGCGTCTGGCCATGTTGAACGCATTCGACATGTCCAGCGCCACAACCATGGAGTGCCTCCCTATCTCTCTCCCTTTCTCTATTTCTTCTATCACGCTTTCAATCGCCTCAATCGTTCCTCGACCGCTCCTAAATCCATACTGATCCTCACTTATGCGTCCCGTGCTCTCCATTTCATACTGTACCCTCGCATTTATCATTCTGTCGAGTATTCTACCCAAGGTCGGGATTAAACAAATCGGACGCGCTTGTCCATCCGCCTTGGGTATCCATACCACCCTTGCAGCCTTCCAAGCACTCGGAAACACACCCTCATCCTTGCACCTGTTTAACAGTCGCAGCAGATACTCTCCCCCGGCCTCGAGGACGCTCGGCAAGGCCTCGTAAGGTATATTATCCTCACCCAAAGCCTTGCCTGGGTCCATCCTCCCCACGGTCGCCTCTAATTCCTCCCTCGTAAAAGGAGGATCATCGGCTTCCGCAGGCGAGGAGGGACCCTGCGGATCCTCTTCCTCCGAAGGAAAGTACCTGTCCAACAGCCAAGCATCCGTTTCCTCCCTATCACGCGTCCAAGTCCCATCCGTTCTCCTAACTGTTGTTAGTCCCCTTTCACCTTTACTCCTTAACATCTTCCATACCGGTTCCCATGCATTCCCTTCATGCATCTTATCTATTTCAGTCTTCATCCACTCCACCTTGCGTTCTTTCACTCTTTTCTTATACCTATGCCTTTCTTCCATGAACTCTCTCCTTTTTTCCCCCTCGTCACTCATTCCTTTTGCCCTCTGCCACTCTCTCCTTTTTTTCCTTACTCTCACTCTTATCTCCTCCATACTCTCATCCCACCAGTCCATACCATCACCCTGAACTTCCCTTTTGCTCAGCATACGCTTACACACCTTAGATAGAAACGTCTGAAGCCTCTCCGCTTCCCTCTCCACGTTGTCCATCCCTTCCCACTCATTACATTCACTCACTTTATTCCTAAACATGCACCAATTTGTATTTTTAAAGTCAAACACCCACTTTCTCCGTTTCTTTAGCTCACTATCCCATTCATACGATATGTACCGGTGGTCGCTCAGTGATTCCTCATCCTCATGCACCCTCCATCCTCTTATTCTTATACCTTTGCTCAGCGTCACATCCACCCAACTTTCTCCCCTGCTGCTGCTAAACGTCGCGGCAGACCTCCTCTCATTCCATACATCCATCCCTTCATTCACACACCATTCCAATAATTTCTCACCCCTCTCGTCCAAATTTTCTCCCCCCCATGCTGTATTCTTTGCATTCATATCACCCGCTACAATCACCCGGTTACCTGCTGCCCTAATATTTAGGGTTGCCTCGACAAGCCTCCTATTCTCTCTTCCACCTGGTTCGTCATAAATGTTGAACAATATCACGTCCCCTATTTTTAGCGCCACTGTGTTCTTGGTACTATATTGTTCAAGGGAAATCACATTAGTCATGGTTTTTTTCACCCAGACCCTAGCTTTCCCTTGAGGGTCTCCAAACCTTGCCCAACCATCCCAGTCATCCTCTCTTACATAAGGCTCCTGTAGTAGAACCACATCCACACCCCACTCATGCACTCTCGTTCTTACCAATTCACTCGCTTCTCTTCCACGCCCAACATTCACCTGTATCGCCTTTAGTTTACTGTCCATAGTCCCGCCGGCTCCTCTCTTGTTCTACCTTCCGCTTCCATATGGGACATCCCATGTCCCTCGCCGAGTGCCGCCTCATGCTTGCATCCACACCCATTCTCTCACAGTTCACGCAATTCCATTCATGCGAACAAGTCGCCCCGAGATGGCCCTCACCTCCACATGCGTAGCATGTGTCCTTAGTCTCTTTGCAGTATTTGGCCACGTGGCCAAACCTGCAGCACCGGAAGCACATCAGCACTTCCACGTGTTCCTCTACATAAACCGTTTCCAGGTCAAAGTACACTGTCCCACGTTTTACCAGTTTTCTAAATGTCGCCGGCTCTGCCTCCAGGAACCACGTTTCCCTTCGAGCGTTCCGGCATGGCTTCCTCCCCACCACCTTAAGGCTGGCTATCCCCCCTTCCGTTAGCTCATCCTTCAGAGAGGAATTCTGATCTACTAACTCCTTGATGAACTCATCCTCCCTATATCCCTTATTTACCCCTGTTATTTTTAAGCGAGGGTTAAGGGCCGACACCTCCTTCACCTTAAGGGCGTCATCCTTTTTGAGCTCGCTCGCGATCAATCGTTGTTGCTCCCTGTCTCTGCCTTCTATCACTACCGTCCCATTGCCTCTAGTGAAGACACCTTTCGCCGCCTCCACTTTACCTGTCAGGATGCCCCTTATCCTACGCACCACCTTCCACGCCTCAGATTCATTCTCCATTTGTACCACCGTATCAAACCTTTCCACTTTCTCAGGGGTGACCCACCCCGGTCTCGCATTTGCTCCCTCTCCCTTTTTTTCTCTCCTAGGCAATTCCGCGTAAGTTTTCTTTGACTGCTCCGTTGTAGCGGGGGCAGCCGCCACTGTCGCATAGTTTGCCGGCGGTGCCTGCCTAACCGCACCCTCAACATTCACGCTATCTTTCTTCTGCATTGCCTTATTTATCTCATTCATGCTCCCAATCAACCAGTCTTCCTTACTTTCCATCCTCGCCATATTTTCGCACATCTTTTTCTCCCTCTCTTCATTCCTTTTCCATATATCCAAATAGTCTTCCATGAATTTCCCACATTCCCTCGCTATCTCCCCGATGCTCCCCGCCACGATCATCTTCTCTGCCATGTTGAACGAGATTTTGCTACCACTCATTCGCCCTGTCGCATCCGTTACACTGTCACACAGCTCCAGGATCTTATTGATCCGCCTTTGCACCCCCACTACGCTTTCTTCTTTCCCTCGCTCCATTGTTCCTCCCTCGTCCCCCTGGTCACCGCTTTCGTTCCTCCTCTTCTTACCTCCTGCGTCATTACCAATATTAGTGACCGTTCCCTCGTCTGCCACTCCTGCTTCCGTACGTTTTTTCTTAGCTACGTGTAGCGTCTTCTCCTTAATCCGTAGCTCCACCGCCTGACGCCTGTCCATCTCCCATTTGTTCTTATCCACGTCCTCTGGGCTGTTAATTGCCAACATAGAAGCGCAGGAGTTCGATCTATTCCTACCCTCCGGCGGTGACCTAGCTAACGACTGCCGCCGGGGTATGCCACCAAGCTGTCGTGCCTCCCTTTCCCATTTCTCTGTGTCCTCTACTGCGTCCTTTGTTGGCTCCATTTCCCACACAACTCCCGACGATCAGAAGTTGTGTAAAAAAAAACCGATATTCCTGGTTTTTGTCTTCTTTGTCTCAGCCGGTGAAAGGGCAATTCGGCTCTCGTCCTGTGATCCCTCGACACAAGTCCAAATTTTACACAATTTGTGTCGATCCCAAATTGTGTAAAAATGTCAAAAGGGCCTTAGCGAACCACGGGGTACGTTTTGAAGCGCCCCCGTATCTCCCCAGCCGTTTTTGGTCCTTTTTTCGCAAAACGACGCCAGGCGTCGCGACGCCTCCAAAACGACGCTCGCGTCGCGACGCTCCCGCCGCGATGATAACCCGCGCACGCGCGCGCCACTTAATTCTCGTAGCGGAGCCCTGGCGCTCTGCCCCCGAGAACCACTCTACACTGCACTACTACTTCAAAAATCGCCAAATCGCTTCCTAGTGGCGCGCACGTCTGTGTCAACGAACGTCCAACGACCAAGTCGGCGGAGCAGCTACCAAATTTTCTGCTGAACACCTGCGCTACCTAGCAGCTACCGCTCCAGCGGTCGCCATTTTTTGTAGCGATAGAAAAGTACACTCACTCGGAGCGGAGCGGAATAAGCTACTTTTGACCTTGTGACTGTCACATATTATGACACTTGTGTTATAGCTTATGCTGTCATATTCAAAAGAAAAAGTCCACACTACTTTACACAGTCTAAAATCGGTGGTCCAAAACCTTGATATCTTTTTATTTTTATTTTTTATAACCTCAAATGTGACCACTCATTTGAAATTTTATTGACAACTGACATTCGACACAAACTATTTATCGTGATATCTCAGAGCGCACAAATAATGCTTTTCAGCAGAACGCCAACTGTTGAGATGTAGCGGCTACAAAATTAGCGGCTCCCGATCTTTCTGCTGAATGCAACCAATATCTCGGTTTTCTGAACTGCCACCCACGACGACAACAGCGACTTCATCAATTGTTGGCGCATTAAAACGTCTTATCAGCTCTGATGACAATTTTATGATTATCAGATGGCATGCGGTCCAATGCGGTCGTGAATAATGCAACCAAAGCGTTATGTTGATGAAAAAATATTTGGAGTTGTTCTACAATTGGCCTTTTTACCGTATTGTTATGCGCACAACGCTGGTCGACTTGTCTTGATGAATCGCCCATAAAATAAATTTGCGGAAATTTATATTCACTATCTGGCATTGGCAATAAGGAACCTGTTCGATGATATATTTGGCCCTGAATCTGCAAGGGTAAATAGATGCAATACAGGCATTTGTATAGAGAAGTGTTTGTACTACCATATGACTCGCAAAATACGATATCATCACTGCCCATTAACTTCTATAAACACTTCTAGCTGCTTTCGATAACTCAGTGCTATCAATGTACTTTACACTATTTCAATTATTGAAAGCTGCTAACGCATTTTGCTCCAGTCGTATGGTGGTAAAAGTTTATAATTTCCCATTATAGTTACCTTGAAAGTAGGCATAAAATTATCTCGAACAACTTTTGTTACGCCAAATGACGTCATTTGAAGGCAGTTATTGTACTGCTGGATGGTATTCAGGAGTCTCGCCCATTTCCAGAAACCAATGAATGTAGGGGCTCTGGAGGCGGTATCAATGGAGTTAATTTGATTTGGCCGCTTGCGCAACATATCCCAGGAGCTTCATTTTTAAACTTAAATGCCTGCAGTGTGGACACACACATTGCTTCCTCCGCGATATAATTTTCAGTCAGATAGTCTGCATACCTAACAACTCTTTCATCGTTTGGCATAATATCGAATAAATCCAAAGCAAAACAGTCCCCCACATCACCTGCTTCTAAATATGTTAACGGAAAAGTTAATCGAACCCATTTACTAATTATACTAGACTCATTTTTGTAATCGTTAGCTAATCCTAATTGCTGAATTTTCCGATACCAGGCTTTTGGTAGATGAAATCTGCACCCAATTACAATAATATTAGGCCAAACGGTTACAGCAGCTTTATGGATAGCTTGTTCAAAGTCTATAACAACTTCTTTCAAGCATAGTGGCAGACCAATTTTTTGACAATGTTCCTGAATAAGTACAAATAAATTAACATATGTTTATGTTTTTTTGTCAGGCAATAGACAGAAAAAAAGAGGAACCCTTTTGTAAAACCATGAATGGTAAAAAACTGAAAAAATATTGTGCACAATAATTAAATGTTCCATCAAGGTATATGCGAACTGAACGAGACAGTACTTGGGCATTCGTTGTACACGAAAAAACTATAATATTATGGTCACCACTGTTGATAAACACGAATGTTTCGTCCTTACTTGTTCTTACGCTGAGATTGGCGACGGCGCAGTGAAGTTCATTACGATTCTTAAGCAATGCGGGAATAAACTTACGCCGTGCGTTGTATATATTTTTTCTTATATTTCCAAGATCTTTTGTAGTCACAGTAGATGGCAAACCATTGGCTAAGGCTTTTCTAATTATTTTTGACGGTTTTTCAGCTAAGTTCTCAACAGCTTTCCTTTTACATGTTGTGCTAGCTACTTAGCGATTAAGATCAGCTAGTGAGGCCTCGTGGGAATGTTCTCCGTTGCACTTTGTTATTACTAGGTTGTTACTATCGACACAACCAAGGGTATAAGCCGACGCGTTGCACTTACGAATTGCACATTTCCACAATTTGTCTCCAGACTTTTTTATTTCCCTCTGAAAATTATACTTATAATTATTTACGACTATAAGAGGTTTTCCGCGTATACTTTTAATCACTTTGAAAGACTCCATGGCAAAAATAATTACGACGATGTGCACAGTACAATACTTTTATGAATAATGTGTGCCATGAATCCGTGTTAATGACAAATAAATGCCCCAAACAAAAGGGTAGAGCAATTACTAAGAAGTTAGGTAGGTACCTACTCATTTCATTATCAAAATCGCTTAAATATCTACCTGATAATCTTTGGTGACCAAATTTACTATTTCTCCGATTTGCAAAATTTAAATATTCGCATTAATTAACTGCCGGTGACCAAATTACCTATGCCCTCGGTTAGGTACTTTGTCACTGGAATTGTGATCTAATTTCAACCATCCAAAAATATATTCATTTCGATCGTATACTTCGTCTTATGCTGCAAACTTCATTCATCGCCCATGTTGCAACAAAAAATATACAGTTGTTACAACAACAGTTTGTTATAAAACATATACCTACCTATATGATAATGATGCAAATTTAAAAGTGTCATCTAGCTTTGACGTTTTGTTTCCAGTATTGAGAAAATACTATTGGATGATTCTTATTAATATAGCCCGCAATGCCCAATAGAAAACTTTTGCTAAATAACATGACAACAATAACAAACAAATCACTAACACTACACACCCTTCGTAGTTGTCAAGTTTTCTCGCATTTTTTCAAATTTTCTAATGTTCTGTATAATTCTCCTCAGATTTCTTCCCGTAAGAACCTTTTACGAAGTAATAGCAAACTTATAAAGAAAAGATGGATCGAATTGGTAAAGCCGTTCTCACGTGATGCCGTGACCAAGGGAAAAACGGATTTATTTTTATATATAGAGATCTAACTAATAAATTTTATTCATTTATTTTTATATATAGAGATTATTACGAAAATTTTAAGTGGTATGCTATATATCTTTTAAATAGGTATATGTATAGAGGACAAAATTCCTAAAAAGTCCGCGAAAGATTCAATGTCCTAGCTATTTTCAAACCAGAGATATCAGTAAAACAAGTATTCTGACAAGTGAGCTGTGAGTTTCAGAAACAATTGCCGCCCTATAGGGATATAGCCTCAGTATAATCGTTTTAGTGATCATTTTATAGATAATACTTAAGTAAAAACACTACAAATCGTATTTTGACTTTCTGAAACAACCACCAGGTGGCGTAGTAGACGCCAATAGCTGCTGTATTCAATTTTCATAATAATGGAACTTTTTAAAGTAGCAATCAAAAACAAATTACAGTATAAAATTGATCATTATTTTTATCATTATTAAACGTCAATTTGAGCTGATCACAAGGTATTATATGAATTCGGTAGCAAAGATAGTAAGAAAAAATCAGTGTGAATAGATCTTAAAAATTAAGGCCAATTAACGGCAAAATAAAGCAAAATAACGCGGTACAACTACAATATTAATTGATAAAATACATACACCTAAATCACATGCGTATACCATACCCATTTTCAGTGTTGCTCTAGATGCCTAAACTGGCAATTTTATCTACGCTAGAATGGATGCATAAGTGCATCTAACACGATAGACGCCATCGAATACTGGCAACACTGACAATAGGTATGGTATGCGCATGTGAATTACGTTTGTGTATCATTTTTGTTTGTTATCCTTGTTATTATGCCACCTTATTTTGCTTTATTTTGCTGTTAATTGGCCTTCATTTTTTGATCTGTTCACATTGATTTTTTCTTAGTATCCTTGCTTGTTGAGTTCATATAACACTTTGTGATCAGCTCAAATTGACTTTTAATAATGATTAAACTAATAATCAATTTTATACTGTATTTTTGTTTTTTCCTTTTAGAAGTTCAATTGTCATGAAAATTGTATACCACACCTATTAGCGCCTACTACGCCACCTGGTGGTTGTTTCAGAAAGTCAAAATATGATTTTTAGTGTTTTTACTTGAGCATTATCTATAAAATGATTACTAAAATGTTTAGACGGAGGCCATATCCCTATAGGGCGGCAATTGTTGACAATTGTTGACTTTTTAGGAATTTTGTCCTCTATATACCTATGTTAAAAGATATATAGCACATCATCCAAAATTTTCGTAATAATGCGTAATAATTGTTATTATGTCAAATATCGCCCTGTAGCTACTATGTCAAGACAAACTTGGACAATTTTTATACAGCAGATTACTAGGTAAGAACAGCTCTTTCAAACGAGACCTAGCTTGTTTAATTCCATTATCTTATACCAAAGTTACGGCTATTTAAATAAAAAGCTAGACCCCCACCACTACATCTTACAAGATAGAGCAAAACACGATTAACAAAAAAAATCGAGAATTGTTCACTCTACATAAAGGTAGAATTTATAACATACCTTTATTTGCATATTTTTGAGAAAAAGCCGTTTTTCTGATTGACCATATCAGTTACGCACCCTAGCGGATGCTTGCGGAACTTGAAACTAATTTCCAGCCATTTCTCTTTACCTAATAATATTTTTTGCTCGAAGTTATACGATTAACGGTTACCGAGATATTGCCGGAGTCCATTCTTATTAGGTCACCCTGTACAACTTTAGCCTGAACGAAATCCAGACTGAGTAGAATGTAAAAGATTATTGTTATTAAAGTAATCTGTTAGTTGTCTAGCAAGGAGCTTTTCAGTTAAATTTGATAGAGCACAGATAATACTTATAGGCCTCAGATTGGCCAAATCTCTAGGATTAGTTTTCCTTGGAATAGGTGTGATCCGCACATTTTTCCATACACAAGGATACTGCGATGCGACAATTACACTGTTTGTAATATTTACAAGGAAAGGTAAAATGTAAGGGCAACACAACTTGATTAAGGAAATGCTGATACCATCAGTGTCAGCCGATGTATTTTTTAAGGTCTGCAAGACATCCAGAACCGTATCCTCGGACTCCAAACTGAAACGAAATTGACTATCGCAGATTTTATTTTTTCATAATAATCAGTTAAGGAACTATTTCCGTTGCTTTTGGGGATACTGTCAAGAAAATAATTATTGATAATACTGGGGTCTGTAAAAAGAGATTCTACGGTGTTTTGTTTTTTGTTTATATTGGTAAGCAATTTCAGCTCCTTCCATAAATCTTTGCTATTTTTGCTATAAACCAGATGACCAAAATAACGCTTTTTTTCTTGAGAGATCTTATGATTGACAAAATTTTTCAACCGCTTGTACTCAGCAAAATTAGCTTCAGAATGGTGCCTATTAAGTATCGCCTTAGCTTTATCTCTATCATTCAGAACCTTTTTTATTTCATGATTAACCCAATGAGTCTCCTTTTTAGTGATTTTTATGGTTTTAAGAGGTATGTGTTTATCAAAAACTTGTATGAGAATGTTATTAAATAATTCTACTTTCTTATCCACATCATGTATGTATAAAATTCTTTCAAGATTTGAACTTACTAAATCATTTTGAAAAGCATCAGAGCTAAATTTTTTAAAATCTCTGTAAGTATAAAATTTGGGTTCGGTTTTCGGTTTATTACATTTAATAGTACAACGAATATAATCATGCAATGAAAAGTCGGAGGTAGGTGTGCCAGCAGAAGTTATGATATCAACATTATTACATATCACTACATCAATTAACGAACAAGACTGCGGGGTAATGTGAGTAGGCTTTGTAATTAACTGGGTCAATCCCAATGAACTCATCATTGATTGAAAATATTTCGTAGAAACACTGTTTTGATCTAAGAAATTAACATTTACATCACCCATACAAACGATGTTAGTAGAATGGACAATAGCAGTCGTGAAAGACACCTCTAAAGCATTAATGAAGTGTTTATAGTTAATATTGGGTGGCTTATAGACTACTTTAACTACAAACATCAGCTCACCACAAATAATTTTAACAAATAATTGTTCCATGTCAGAAGATACTTCAAGAACCTCTACCTTGAATTTCTCTTTAATGTAAAAAATGGAGTCAAGTTGGTTGACGCAGTACTTCCCACACATAACGCTGATACCGTTTCATTATTTCCGATTGCACGAAGCTATAGTCTGAAATCCCCTTGCAACTAAATCAGCGCCCACCCGCCTGCAAAAAAAACATCCAACACAACAACCCTCGTAAACAGTTTCTTCCGTCTCCCTCTTCAGGAGATATGTATTAAAAATCAATTGACCAATTTTCGCGTTACGCAATCTAGAACGATCTAAAACAATACTCATAGTATACATCACAAATTCTAAGTCCCGTGGATTCTATAAGCATGCAACGTTCGGATGGACCTAAAAAGTGTATCATGCAGCTAGGTTTTTCATTCGCATATCAATGGACAGCCCATTACGAATACAACAAATTTTCCAGTTTTACAACCCCCCACCCCAACCACCCTAAATTCACCCCCACCCAAAAAAAGTATAAAATGATCAGGAACCCCTAAAATGTCTAAAAACGAAGTTTGAGGTGTTTTCATATTTTTAGTTTTTTTAATATTGCTGCGCCGCCACTGAGACGATTTCTAAAAATGACGCGTTTTCCATCCTTGCCAAAGTAGTAATACTGTGCCGAAATTTCATTAACATCAATTCAGTAGTTTCCACATTATAAAATACAGAACGATCTAAAGCAATACTCGTATGTATGCATCGGAAAAGTCCTTTGTTTTCTGTCATAGGCATAAGGCAATGTTCAGAGAGACCTAAAAATGTTATTTATGTCGCTAGGTCTTCCTTCACAGGTCAGTGGGCAGTCTATTGTGAATACAACAAATTTTTCAATTTTACAACCCCCCAACCCCCAGCCATCCCAATTTTCACCCCCACACAAAAAAGCAGAAAATGATCAAGAACACCTAAAACGCATAAAAACGAAGTTTGGGGAATATTTGGAATTTTTCGTTTTTTGCTAATTGCTCCGCCGCGAATGCACCGATTTTCAAAATTGTAGCAGCATTAACTACTACGACCTCACAGCATATTGCTGCCCAAATTTCATCAAAATCCATGTAGCGGTTACTGAGATTACGAGGCTAGAAAAACGCGCACAGACAAACCGACAGACCGACAGACAGACAGACAGACCGACGGAAATGAGTGACGTGGATTTTCGTTATGTAGACATCTCAAAACGCCCAAAAAGCATCTTACCTCAAAATCTAAAATTTTCGCGATTACAATTCTCCCCTCACCCATCGGTGTGGGAAGTAAAAAGGACACCACCACCTCTACCAACGGCTCGATCCCTTCTTAAGGGTTTATATCCAGCTATTGTTAAAATATCAGAATGAGTATAGTCATTTAACCAAGTCTCCGATAGAGCTAATACATCATTATCATTCTTCTCCAAGTAGTATTTCAATCAATGAAACTTTGGCAGTAGTGACTGAATATTTAGGTGACCCAGCAAACAATCCTTATTCATAACTTAACTAAAATTACATAAAAAACAACAACGACAATTAAAGTAATACTTCGCAATCCAGCTAATGAACAGAATATTTATTATTATATATTTTTTCCACACCCTTATCAGTTTTCGCAAATATATTGCCATTGAACTTCCACACATTTTTAAAACCATGCTTTTCTGATGCTTCCTTGACAATCTTCAAACGCTGGGTAGTAAGGTCCTCCTTCATAACAATCCCCGACCCCTTCAGCATCCTCTTCTTACCATATGCAGCACACTTAGACTGATTATCTTTAAATGTCGCTATTATGTGCCTCGGTCGTCCTACAGATTTTTGCCCAACCCTATATGCAGCAATAATCTCGGTTTCCTCTATATTTATGTTTAATTTATTCAGAAACATTTCCTTGACAATGGTCGAGGTGTTTTCGTTTGCTTTTTCTTTCACTCTTATCAGGCGAATACTATTGTTTTTGGCCTGCTGCTGCTGCTGCAGCATGTCGACTTTTTGTTTAGTCCTGCTATAGGCATCTTTTGGTACAGCTGCCTCACTGTAGTTGATTTTAACAACTGAATTTCGGCTTCCAACGATGCAGTTTTAGCATCATAATAATGAAACTTTTCGGCTAATTTTTTGATGATATTCGTGATTATTGTATCACTGATAGCATTAGCTACGTTATTGGATATGAGAGCCTCGATAAGAGATCTCTCAAATTCTGTTTGAGTTCTAGTAGGCATCATATAGGTAATGCGGAGAAAAAGTCAACAAGCGATAGCAGTAAAAAAGTGCTGATAAAAATGATAGATAGATAGATAGATAGATTTTATTTGTCCTCAATGATCACAGAGTGATATAGGATATGTCAATAATCTTATACTAAAATAAACAAAGAAGCAACCAACAGTTACATGTAACAGTCACCACAAACGCTTATAATTAAACATATACACATTCGTGTTCTCAAGTACCTCTAGTGTTAGAGTTCTATAAAAAAAAAAAACACACATACACAAAAGACAAAAGAAAAAGAGTGAAAAACAGGTACTACAATAATACGATCAGTATAAAAACACATACATAAAGCTAGGTATAAGGATAAAAATATAAATGACACAGCTAAAAAACATTATTCGACAATATCAGTTTGAACATCTGAAAGATATTCATCTATAGAATAATAGACCTTCTGTTTTAGGAGTAACTTTAACCTATTTTTGAAACGCTTCGATGGCAGAGCCTTGAACATGCCTGGTAATTTATTGAATAGTTTTATAGCCATCAGTTTCGGGCTGTTTTCGGTTCTAGACAACCTGTGCTTAGGAATCTGGAGAATGAGCGAATTTCTAGTCGCATATGTTTGGTGATCATTTAGTTTAGGGAATTCTTGCAGATTTTCTTTCGCGTAAACTAGTAAATCTAGTATATAAATACAAGGCAATGATAATATACCCAATTCCCTAAACGAATCTCGGCAGCTGGTCCTTCTGCTAATACCTGCTATCAAGCGTACCACCCGTTTTTGCACAATAAAAACCCTATGAGCATCTGTGGATCCACCCCAAGTGATGATTCCATAGGAAATTAATGAGTGTATATATGCAAAGTAGTATGACAACAACAAAGATCTATCAACCACAAACCGCAATTGACTAATGCAGTGGATCTGTGAGGCAACCCTTTTGCAGATATTGTCAGTCTGAAGGTGCCAACTAAGAGAGTTGTTCAAACTGATGCCTAGGAATTTCGCAACACTGACTTGTTCAATTGACCTGTCAAGTGATTTTACTAATAAACTGTGGTCAAAATCGCGATTTGCATGGCAGAAACGTATGCATTTAGTTTTATTAGTATTCAGCAGGAGCCCATTATCCTGAAACCATTGCTGCACTCTTCTCAGTTCCTGTGTAGCTTTCGTTGTTAGTGATGCAATATTGCTATCACTAATCAACAGAGAAGTATCATCTGCATACATAACGTAATTTGTGCTGTTAAAATCATTGACAAAAATAATATAGAGCAATGGACCCAAGACAGAACCCTGTGGTACTCCTGCCTCACTTTCACGAATATCTGATTTGTGGTTGTTAATTCCAACATAATGTTTTCTACCACTTAGGTAACTTCGAAACCAGTTAAGGGGAAGCCCTCTCACCCCGTAGTTCTCTAGTTTTGCCAACAGTAAATTATGATTAACAGAGTCAAATGCTTTGCTGAGGTCAATAAGTATCCCTAGGCATATCTTTCCTGCATCCAGATATTCATAAAGTGATTGCACATATTGTGTTACTGCTTTAGTGGTTGACAAACCCTTGCGGAAACCAAACTGATCTTTATTGAACAGGTTATATTTATCAAAATAATGTGTTATGCAATTAGCTACATATTTCTCAAGGACCTTAGCAAAAGGACTTAGCAGAGATATAGGTCTAAAGTTTTCAACACAATCTGTATCTCCGTTTTTATGAATAGGGATTATTTTAGATATTTTCAATGCACTTGGTACCACACCTTCCTGTAATGAGCAGTTTACTAGATATGTTAGTGGCCCAACAATCCATTTGGAGCACTTTTTTAAAATATGAGAGCTGATCCCGTCATCGCCAGTGGAATCAGAGGATTTCAGATTTTCAATTATAGCTAATATGTCTTCTTCACATGCAGGATGAAAATAGAAACCACCCACGTTAACTGATTTTACTAGTGCTTTATATTGAGATACTGGCATTATTTTACTGATATCAGCAAAGTGGTTATTGAATATATTTGAAACTGTTCTTTCATCAGATATCACATGATCTCCAACTGATAAGTTGAATTGCACCTTTTTGTATGTGTTAGGCTTGATTAATTTCCATGCTGCTATGGACTTATTAGTTGCTTTCTCGAGTATCAAATTATTATGCATCCTTTTAGCTTGTTTAAGTAGATTTCTGTATAATCTCTTGTACGCTGTATAATAAATTTTTATGTTGGCATCTATTTTGGATAAAGGATGAAGATTTTTTAGTTTTTGACCAGATATTATTAGGCCTTTTGTTAACCAGGGTTTTCGGTCTTTTTTCTGTGTTGAGAGTAATTTTGTTTTGACAGGAAACGCTAGTTCAAAATAATATTTAAATATACCAAAGAAAGATTCAAATTTACTTTCAACATCACCGTTATTGTTATACACTTCAGCCCAATTTTCTCTTTCAAGTAACTATGAAATATTTCAAATGTTTTGTATCATGTAGTTGCCTATATTTGTGTTTTACTGGTGTGTTTTTATGCTCAGTATCACAACATATTTCAATCACCTGGGCTAAATGATCGCTTATAATACCCTGAGTTAAACGACTAGAATACGTACATTTTTCCAGATTTACGCATATATTATCTAAGCAGTTTGTTTCTCTAGTTGGTTGACTGATTGTGGCTATAATTCCAAAAGATGTTAAGAGATCGTACAAGCTAGTTCTTGCTCTACTCTGTTGTAAAAAGTTTACGTTAAAGTCACCACATATAACTATCTTAACATCCTTGAAAGTATTTGATATATTAGTTAGAGTTTCATCCAAGCTTCCCAAAAATAACTCAAAATTACCCTCCGGGCTTCTATAAACAGATAAAACAACCATATTGAGATTTTTACAGAAAATTGCCGCACGCTCAAAATCCTTATCAATACATTCAATTACCAGTTTCTTATAGTGAATATCTTTTTTTAGGAAAATACCAACCCCACCATGCTTATAAGTAGTTCTACAATAGAAATCGCCCATCACATATCCATCTATTTGTAGTGAAGGCAACTGATCTTTATTTGCCCAGTGTTCACTTACACAAAATATATCACAGTCAAATTCGTCTAAGAGAAGTTCTAATTCTAGAAGTTTATTGGTCAAGCATTGAACATTTTGATGAATTACTTTAACAAATCTCAAGTTTTTTTCGTTTTCCAGCTCACGATCGAAAAAACTTGTCAGGGGCCTTTTCTCCTATAGTACTAACATTTTTTAAAACTAGTTTTGATGAAAAAGTCGAGATATTTGAAAGATAGCTACGTACTATGAAGCCCGCTATATTCTTGCTATTCATTTTGTTAACAGTTTCGATGTCTATCGAAGAATTGATATTCCCTGCTTTGAACCTTATAATTTTGTCCTTTATAAAATTGTGAATTTCTCCATCCCCTCTTAGATTGTATTCTACAACTAATAACAAATTACTGAGTTTACCGCAAGGTAGGAGTTTTCTTAGGGCTCGTCTTAACATATGGTAGTTAGATATATTGCTTGATTTGAATAAAACAATTATAATATCAGATTGCCCAAAATTATAGCTATAATTGTACACAACCTTACTAATTTCAAATATATCCATATTAGGTTTTACCATACCTGTCACTATAAACTCGGACTTATTCGTAAGTGTGTTCATCCATGTTGATATATCTCTTGCTAGCTCATCACCTATGACCAGAACTTTTCTAACTCCTCTTGACGAATGCTCACGTTCGACTTCACCACGACCTAGTTCTTCATGAGGAAGTAGTTCTTCCATGATAGTGCTTGAAGTGCCTGTCTCGCACGTCAGATGCTTATTTGATGTAGAGCGATTATTAACATTGTTGTTCTGTACATATAGACTGGAAGTTTCTGAGATTTTCGTTTCTCCCACCTGCTGTTGTAGCTTCTCAATTTCTTTCACGTAAGCATCGTTGGTATCTTCCAGGATACTTATGCTTGATAACATGCCTTTTTCTAAGGCCCTTAATTCATTTATTTCTCCTTCCATCTCCATAATCTGCTTCTGATGTAGACTAATTTTTTCATTCAAATTCATTTGATTTCTTTCTGCTTTAATAAGTTCTGTATGCATGACTAACATCTGTTCGTTTTGGGCTTTGAGCTGTTCTTTGAAATTGTTTTGCTCTTCGATATACTTTTGTTCAATGTCAATAACATCATTTTAGAAATCTTTGGCTGTTTTTTGTAACCTAGCAATATATTTATCTTTTTCTGATATCTCAGTTTTCAAAATATTGAATTCTTCAGGATTATTTAGCCTAAAGTTGTCGTTATTTCTTTCTTCACAAGCTGCACTGCAGAAGATTCTATTCTCAGATATCTTTATGATACCTTTTAGTCTATTTGCACAGCTCTGATGGTATATGCCAAGGCAAGTGATGCAAATGTAACTAAGTACATCCTTAGTCCTACAGCATTTAAACTTTGAAGACATATTGTCTTCAAGAACAGTCTCAATTACTGTTTCCTTACTCCACTAGAAATATTATTCGTTACGCCACTGGTTAAGAAGTAAAGATCCAGACAAAAACATGCCTTGTATAAAAAGTATCCACTGCCTGGCAAACGATATAAGTTGGACGTAATTTCTTCTATATCACTTTTATAAGATAATCAACGTACAATTTTCATATCTTATAAATTTCTCTGTAACCACAGTTGCATTTTGATATAACTTTCAACCACTTCTTTTCACTTTATACTAGGGAACAGGTAATGTGTAAGCAGTAATGTGTAAGCAGAGCACACATTACGTTACGATATCTTAGTAGATACTTAATGAGGGTTAAACTCACGAATTCTAGCTGTAACTGCGCAGACACTCTCACACACGTTTTAACATTACGACGGTCAGCAGCAGCAAATAGCTTTCGAAAATTTAGATTACAAGCATTATGAGCAAATCCTCTAAAATCACTGTTAAATGGCCATGATCGTGAACTATTTTATTACCCGATTTGAAAAGTTTCTCGCATATATGATTCAACGAATGTAGCTATGTTTGACATTTCAAGAGCAAACCAATCCAGACAATCATCACCCCTATAACTTTTGAGATATAAAAGTCTGTCAGAATATGAGCATTTTAAATAATTCCCAGCACTATACGCCTTGTGATGTTGATATCTTTGTGTTTTTGTTTTAATATTTTTGAATTTATCACCGCACGGCGTGAGTAGCGATTCCAAGTCTGCATAAATGACAAATGGATTCCGTTGTTTATATTTTTTTTTAAATTCAATAAAATCATATTTTGGGAAAGATATCTTGCAGTCGTTAATATTTTCGCAATAGACTGAATGACTAGTTCACGCTGCTTCATTATTAAAGTAATTTAGGCATCTCTCACAAAGATACTTTTTTGCTTTCCCTTTAGTGAGTTGAGTTGACGTCAATCTTGATAAATCTTTTATCCAGCAATAATGATATTTCACTTCAGTAGTGGTATCAGTATCTTCTACAGGTACAGCTTCATAATCATCTAATTTTGGAAAATAGATATTTTGAACTAGTAGTAGATTAACATGCCTATCTGATTTATTTTAAGTTAGCCTAGCTGGTACAACGCTATAAAATTGCTTATCATTCTTTTTATTTAATTCTAAGAAATATCCATTGATCGAGATATTAATTTTCGCAAACTTTGAAATCTTTGTAACGACATCGGCGATTCTAGGCTTTTGGTATTAAGTACAACGCTATAATGAGGATATGCAGATGTTCGTTGCTCATAGGATATAGAGCAGACACTATCGACCAATAAAAGCAAGTTTGGTCATCATTTTGAACATTGATGCAAGCATGTTTTCTGAGTATTTGCTCAGGAAGTTTAATGTATGGTGTACCGTTACCCATTTCGAGTTTATTGATATTAACCTCTAATGAAATTATCGATTGGAGAGCAAATCCCGAATCACGTACTTGAAATTCTGAAAGCTTATTATAAAGCCTATCTTCTAGATAATCAAGGAACCATTTACGTAAGCCAGTTGATGCATCAATATCAGCATTCCCAGTTTTAAAATATTTGAAATCCACTACATCAGTAACTGCAGAATGTTTTATGAATTCTCCACCTTGATCATTGGAAATTTTTTCAGGATGTTTTTGATTTTACTTTTGAATAAAATTACTGCATCTTGAAAGAATCGTTTTAAGTCCTTATGTGACAAATTTGTTATTACGCTAGTTCTGATTCTACTTTTGAAACAAGAAGTTATTTCTTCCCGAACTACTCGATTATTAATTGTCCTCGCAATCTCAAGCCCCATACCGATATGATTGACTTTAAGTAAGTTTTGAAAAGCTTTGATGTGCCCCAAATATGTGTGTAGCTAACGAGCGTTAGCCATGGCTAGCTTTCCATGGTTCATAAGTTCGTTACAAATAACTAACTGTTTTTTGAAACGTTTAAGCCAAACTTATCGGATAAGGCTTTTTTATCTGCCGATATCTGCTGATGAGATCACCAGTTTTTTTATTGGATTATTTCCAAAGGATCCATTGCAAATTCGTGAAAGTATGTATATATGTAACAAAAATGAAGTCAAGTTGATTGACTCAGTACTTCCCACACATTACGGTGATACCAGTTTATTATTTTCCCATAGCATGAAGCTTTAGCCTGAGATCCCCTTGCAACAAAATCATCGTCAGTACCCCCTCCCCCAAATTGTCGTATGCCGCTAGGTCTTTCCTGCACAGGTCAATGAACAGCCTTTTATCAATAATACAAACTTTTCAGTTTTACAACCCGCTGACCCCCCCCCCAAACACCCCAATTTCACCCCCACCCAAAAAAGGTACAAAACGGTCAGGAACCCCTAAAACATCTAAAAACGAAGTTTGAGCTGTTTTCATATTTTTAGTTTTTTGATTGCTACGCTGCCACTGACACGATTTCTAGCATACGCGTTTTCCATCCTCAACACAGTATTAATACTGTGTCAAAATTTTATTAGAATCAATTTAATAGTTTCCACGTTACAAAATACAAAACGATCCAAAGCAATAAATACTCGTATGTATACAGAAAATTCTAAGTCCCTTAGTTTCGGTAATAGGCAAGGCAATGTTCAGATGGACCTAAAAAGGTGATTATGTCGCTAGGTCTTCCTTCACAGGTCAGCGGACAACCTATTATTAATACAGCAAATTTTTCAGTTTTTCAACCCCCCACCCCCCAACCACCCCAATTTCACCCCCACCCAAAAAAACTCAGAAAATGATCAGGAACTTTTAAAACACTTAAAAACGAAGTTTCGGCTGTTTTTATATTTTTTGTTTTTTATTATTTCCGCGCCGCTACTGGCACGATTTATAAAAACCATACGCATTTGCCGTCCTCGACACGGTAGTAATACTGTGTCAAAATTTCATGAAAATTCAACAGTTTCTTCGTTACATAATATAGAACGATCTAAAGCAATACTCGTATGTATACATCGGAAACGCCCAAAAAGTGTATTATCTCAAAATCGAAAATTTTCGCGATCACAATACTCTAGTGTCCGACCGAAACTGCTTTTTACGGCCGAAATCGAAACCGAATTTCGGCTTCCGACTCAGTTTCGGCTGGAACCGAAACCGAAACATCAATATAACGTCAGTAATTTTTTTGTGTGTATAAAAATGAATAACGTTTCATCCGCATTATCACACCTTATTTCAAATAAATTATTTATACTTTTTGAAATAATAAGTTAATCTGAACCAAACATCAACTATTTTATATTTAGATTATATTTTGTATCTACTATATAACATTCTAAACTATGGTCAATCTTCGTGACACTGTTTCAATTAGCTGCCTTAAAACTAAATTTCTGAAGTAAGTAATTTATCAACTTTCTTTGCAAATAGCTTCCTCAGTCTGAATAAATTTGACTAGTAGCATTAAGTAGTTGTTCAGTAGAAACAGTCGTCGGTAAGGCGACGTGAATTTTAGGGAAACCTTTCTCAAAGACAGAAACGGAATGAAATTCTAGTGAGAGTAATATCTGCGTTTCTTTGCAAGCTTGGCTCCGATGAGTAGGCTTCTTACCTTGTGATAAGTTATTACCATCATTTACCCAGCAAAATGACACTTCTTCGCTTGAAGATTAGTGCTTCGAGGGCGTCCGATCGCAGCTCGAAATCCATCGAATTTAGTTTCGGTTTCGGCCGTAGTTTCGGCTGGATGGCAGCTGAAACCGAAACTAAACCGAAACCCGTTTTTTAGCCGAAACTAGGCCGAAACCAAAACCGAAACCGAATGTTCGGTCGGACACTACAATACTCCCCTCACCTATCGGTGTGGGAAGTAAAAAATAATAACTCACCTGTTCCCCCACTCCAACGCCTAAATCTTTATGACTTTGAAAGAGATTGTAGCGGCTCAGTGTAGCCGCATCCACTTCCCCCTCGTATATCACAGCGTACTTCTGCGAGCTGAAGAAAATGAGGTTCTTTTTGTAAACCTCGGTAACCCTGTTGGGTAGATATACTGTTTGGCCGTCTTCCAAATTCAGAACGACCGACTCGCCAAACAGCTCGGAGGTTACTTCAGCAGACGTGATCCGGTAGGGGATGCCGTGATGCAGCTCTTTCATTTTTTTTTTTTTTAATTTACTTTCGCGGTCCTTTAACCAGAGAACGATTTTTAGTTTTTGAAAATCCATTACTGAAATAACAGAATGATAATCTTCACAGCCAGTTGTACCCAATTATAATAAAAATCGATATTTACTAATAGTATCACGGTCTATACTTATAAAATTTCATCTAATTGATATATGAAAATTCTTCTCAAATTACTGGGTCACAGATGAGGCGAAACTCAAAGCCGGCAAATTTTGTGTCATACAATGTATCTCAAAATATAATGTATAATAAGCAAAAAGAAGGGTGGAATAATACATTCTGTTTATTAGCAGTGAAAGAAAAAATGGGGAGGTAAATAAATTTAATTGATATATGAAAATTTAACAGGACGGTCAAATTTCTGGGTCGCAGATGAGACGAAACTCAAATCCGGCTGATTGAAGATGTTAATAATATATTGCAAAATACGGATGCGTGAAAAGACGTAAGGAAATTATTGAGATAGACAATTAGTATGTCTTTTGAAAATTTTATGTCATACAATGGATCTCAAAATGTAACGTGTCAAGCAAAAAAAAAGAATAAAATAATTAATTCAATTTATTAGCAAGGTAAGAAAAATGGAGATGGAATTAAATCTAATTGGTATATGAAAATTTATCGGGATGGTCAAATAGTATTTTCTTTTCAAATTTTTATATCGCAGATGAGGCGAAACTCAAAGCATAATGAGTCAAGCAAAAGAAGAATATACATTTTAGTTCTTTAGTAAATTGAGAGAAAATGTTACCAACAATACCTGTATGAGGTAGGCCCGATTTTATCAACATGCATATTCTGACGAAGGGTTTGACGGGGGTTTTCTATTGGATGTTGTTTGACGGGCTGTTTCTATTGGGCATTGAGGTCTATAGTTAATAAGTATCATCCAATAGTATTTTGTCAATATTGAAAACAAAACGTCAAAGCTGGATGACATTTTTGTCAAAAATATTTTAGAATTCATGTATCAAAATCATAGCACAAAATCAACATAGCGACTGATTTACAAATTAATGCCAGATTTTCCATTTTTTCCTTATAATTATTGTATAATTACTAATTGCGAACTGCGCTGGTACGTAACACAATCATAGAAGTGGTATCATCACAGCCACCTTAATTAATAATCAATAATACCACCTCAGTCAGTCAGAAACTGATTATACAGTTATACAAAGATAAATACCTTTATAGAGATTTATTTCAATCTTCTGCATGCATGTTTGTTATAGACCCTCATATCCTCATATAGAAATAATTCGCAGAGGCTGTAAAGGTGCAGCTGATGTTCAAACCATATTTCCACTTTCCACTCAAATTATTGCTTCCCCCATCTAAGGTCTAATTAATAAATAACTCAATTTCCTGTGTATTTTTCGTAACCATCTGTCCGCGTCAAAACGAGGAACGGTTTTTCGCTTTATCCACACTTGTATCTGGAAAATTTATTAATAACAATATTAAATGCGCATTGTTGTTTTTTTATAATATTGTTTTTCTTTTCTGTCAGGTGTCAAGTCAAATTAACAGTGCTGTGTTGCCACTGCCAGATAAATATTTCACTCGTAGAACAGAGCAACGCCCAATCACTTGTCTTCCCACCTTGTACAAGATCATCATCGCAACAATATGCAGAAGAATTGAACAACACCTCACGAAAAACAGCATCCTGACTGAAGAACAAAAAGGATGTAGAAAACAAAGCCAAGGATGCAAGGAACAACTTATAATTGATAGTGGGATCATGGAGCAAACCAGAAAAGAACACCGGAACCTTCATACCTGTTTCATCGACTATAAAAAGGCTTTCGACTCTGTACCCCATAGCTGGCTAACGAAAACTCTTCAAATATATAAAATCAACCCAGGGCTTCGTCAGTTTCTTACAAGAACGATGGAGACATGGCGAACAAATATACACCTTCAAACTGAGGACGGTCATATCCAGACGGATGAGCTACATATACGTCGTGGTATCTTTCAGGGCGACTCTCTCAGTTCACTATGGTTCTGCCTCTGTCTCAATCCGCTTTCCAACACACTTAACAGCACAAACTGTGGTTTCACCATCAGGCACCAGAAATCAAATCAACACAAAATCAATCATCTTCTCTACATGGATGATATAAAACTATATGCCGCCACAGAAGTGCAACTGAGAGAATTACTCAGAATAACAGAAGTTTGTACGTCAGATATCAAGATAGAATTTGGCATGAGTAAATGCAAGGTGCTTCACATCAATAAAGGCCAATGGAAAAACCATCCCGAACAGGAAGTAGTAACTGGTCAGACGCTAGACAACATGGACAAGGATGAAACGTACAAGTACCTGGATATCAATCAAAGCGCTGAGATAGACCACACAAAAATCAAATCGCAACTAACGCAAGAGTTTAAAGACCGCCTTATTGGACTGTTAAAAACGAAACTAAATTCTAGAAATCTTACAAAAGCTATCAACACGTTTGCTATACCAATCCTAACATATTCATTTGGCATTATCAAGTGGTCGCACACTGACATAGAAAACATCCATATACTCATCCGAACAGAACTCACAAAACACAGAACGTCATATCCCAACGCATGCAAGGAAAGGGTCACCATAGAGAGAAAACAAGGGGGCAGAGGAATTATAGATATACAGTCACTTCATGCAAAACAAATAAAATCACTCAGACAGTTTTTCCACAGTAAACAAACAAACTTACATAAAGCAATAGTAAAAGCAGACAAAAACTACACACCACTCGCCCTTTCTTGTCCAGACCACGCAGCACACGCACACAACCACATAAAAGCACAACAAGAAAAAATAAACACCTGGTCGCAGAAGGCACTCCACGGCAAACATAGATACCGTGTTACACAAGACCACATTAATGAAAAGCAGTCATACACCTGGCTGCAGGATGGCCAGCTCTTTCCGGAAACGGAAGGTTTTATGCTTGCTATCCAGGACCAAGTGATGCGACACGAAATTACAAGAAGTACATAATTAAGGATCCATCCATCTCTGATGACAATTGCAGAAAATGCCATCAACAGAAGGAAACAATAGAACACATAACTAGTGGATGCAAAACTCTCGCTGGAACTGAGTATACAATCGCATACTGATCAGAATGTTCTAATCGCAAATGCCTATGAAGTAGAAAATAAAATAGAAGGATGGTTTACAGCAAACTGCTTGAAATTGAATAGAGACAAAACTCAGAGAATAACTCTTTCAGTGAACGATAGACTGAATAAAAATGAAACAGTATCCTTACTTCGCCTGAAAACTGATAACTCACTCAATTGGGAGGCCCATGTCAAATTCATGTGCAATAAGTTATCAACGCAGATTTTCGTCTTACGTCAGCTAAAACGTATTTCAACTTTGGAAGGAGTGCTGAATGCTTATTTTGGACTTTTTCATTCGCATTTGGTCTGTGGAGTTATTCTCTGGGGTGGATCTTGCCATGCAGCGCGAGTATTCAAGTTGCAGAAACGGGCGGTGAGGATCGTGGCAGGTGCTAAATTTGATGACCATTGCAGACCTCTATTTAAAATGCTAAAAATACTGCCGTGGCCTTGTGTTTTTATTTTTTATACGCTTCTACATATTCACGAAAACTCCAATACGTACACCTGCCACTCAGATATACACAAATATCCAACCAGAGGAGCATCTGCTATAAGACCTCCACGATTTAGATTAGCAGCCTCTGCACGCAATTCATTAAACTTAAAGCTCTACAACACACTTCCTAGAACAATCAGACAGCTAAGCTATATAAAATTTAAACAGCATATTAAAAACTTCCTCCTCGACCATTGTTTTTACGACTCAGACGAATTTTTAAATTTTAAGTTTTAATACTTTGTTTATGCTTATGTCCTCGTTCTATACACATATATGTAGCTATTGTTTGTTTATATTCATCTTACTTGTACCTATGTACCGTCTTGCTTTAATCGTTCTACTGTCCAGTTGTTTGACTTGTCATAAGTATTTATGTATGTACAATATGACCAATAAATTACTCTACTCTACTCTACTCTACTCTACAGCCAGACATAACTCTGCAGCCAAAGCCATACACCAAGCACTAGCCACAACAAACAAGCTAATTGAAAACACAGATCCATATTATAACTACACACCGACCTCAGTACTCGAGAACAATCAATTCAAACTATACTGGGACATTAAAATACATACAGACAAAACCATCCCAGTAAATAGGCCAGATATAGTTTTCCAGTCAAAGACAAAGTGGCCTACTTAATAGATATGGCGATTCCCAATGATATGAACATCCAAAACATCTACGCTGGGAAGATATCTAAATACATCGATCTTGCCATAGAAATAAAACGACTATGGTAACAAAACAAAGTTGTCATTGTCCCCCTCATTATGTCGGTCTCAGGCCTTACTCCAAATACATTTACGCCACACCTGCAACAATTGGGCCTAGATGAAAAGTTACATAAAACCTTCCAAAAGTCTGTAATCCTTAAGACCTGTAGCATTGTACGGTCCTTCCTGAATTCAGAATAATAATAGGTCAGGATATTTGACTTGGCACAGCCCGTCAATACTTGTGACTACCGCAACCAACGCAGAAAAAATAAGAAATGCAAAATAATAATGATAATAATAGTTCTTTATTACCCAACAGGTATCGATTTACAGGGTAAAAATTAGATAAAAAAATAAAAAAGATATGCACTAACGTTTGTAGAAAAAATACCCTGCCACTATACTACAATAATTAATTAATTCGACTGATGTGTTCCTTAAACACTTTTAAGATGCTTGAGGGGTTGTTATTATTCAAATCGCAGTTATTAGATACAGAGTAAAAATTTGAGCACATTAAATTAATTGGAGAGTTTTGTAACGTATTAGTCCGTGAAAATTTGCAATTGAAAGATGGGGAATGGCGTAAGATATGCTTGGGAACAGTGAAATCATTTCTACTCAACAGACTTGGAGCATCAACTAAATTATGTACAAGTTTATACAAAAACACAAGTTTTGACCTAGCTCTACGCACTTCTAAAGATTCTACGTGAACACGCTGTTGCAAAATAGCCTGATTTGTACCCCTTGGGGGATATACACCATCAACTCTTAAAGATAAAAATTTGAGAAAACGACGCCGTACCGTAGTATAACATCTTTAGGGCTTCTTCATAGGAAAATAACCTACAATTGCGAATAATGAAACCTAACATTTTTGTAGCTTCTGAACAGATATTTGAAATATAACATACAAAATCTACCTTATAGTCAAAGTTGACTCCTAGGTCCTTTACCTCAGTACACCTGGCAAGTACGGTGCTATCAATTCTATAACTGTAAACTAAGGGTGAAGTTTTACGAGAGTACGAACTCACTTTGCATTTAGATATGTTTAAATGAATTGCGTTCGCCTCACACAACTGGCTAATAATATCCAGGTCCTGTTGCAAAGCAATGCAGTCTTCTATACTGGACGCCCTCAAAAATCTTAAGGCCATCCGTGAAAAGAAGACTATTGCATTTTAATGAAGTTGTGAGTTTGTTGATGAAAAACAAGAATTGTAAAGGACCGAGGTTGGACCCTTGAGGCACGCCAGAAGAAGGTATATACATATCTGATGAGTGGCCATTGTATGAGACAAATTGGTGTCTGTTATGGAGATAAGAACGCATTAACGCTATCAGGGAATCACTAAGGCCGAAATACTCTAAGCTGTTTAATAGAATACTATGATTCACCCGATCGAAGGCTTTTGAAAAGTCAGTATAGACTACATCTACTTGTGATTTTGCGTCAATGGCTTCTGCGATATATTGAGTAATCTCAGTTAAGTTTGATGTCGTCGACCGACCTTTCATGAAGCCATGCTGTGCCGTGGAGGGTAACTGCTTCACGTTATCATAGAGAAAAGTATATATCAGTTTTTCTATTACCTTAGCAAAGTTTTTCAACGCAGATATGGCACGATAGTTCCTCACATCAGACCTGTCTCCACTTTTTAATACTGGGCAGACCCTAGCAACTTTCCATACATCCGGGAAAACACATGATTTTAGTATGTAATCAAAAATAATAGAAAGTGGCTTAACAAAACTGTATGCACAGTCTTTAATGAGGAAACTAGGAATCAGGTCTTTACCCGCTGTTAATTTGTTTGGAAGTCCTTTTAGGCAAAGCAAAATAGAGTCGTCCGTAAATTGTGTTATATTTACAGCAGGAACATTTCTAGGACCCTCTATTACACAAGCATGATCTAAATTTTGTTGGATATAAGTACTCTGAAAAAAATTAGCGAAACATTGGACAATATCTTTGGGCCTTTTATATGACGCACCATCGAAATTACTTTTCCCAGGTATTCTAGTGCAATTTTTCTTATTGTTAATGTAGGACCCAGAACAATTTAGGGTCGCTTACTATACTATTTTCTTTTGATCTTAAAAACTCGTTATAAGCTTCGTTTATCTGACTTTTCAAAAGCCTACGTAATCTGACAATTTCTTCATAAAGATATTGAATCTTTGTTGACTTGTACTTCTTGTGGTAATAATCTTTAATTTTTATGTTATAAAATATAAAATAACAATAGCATTGAACCACTTGAACCACTTAGGGTAATTTCTTTTTGAGACCTTGAACTTAGGAACGTAAAAGTCTAGCAAGTGGCAATGTTTATCATAAAACATTGAGCACGTTTCATTTACATCACTGGTAGAACTCAAGAAGGACCAGTCAACGTAAGATAACGCATTATATAGCGCAGGAAAAAAAGCCTTCTTAAAGTTATATGACTGAGACGTGAAACTAGGTGGCATACGAGCACTACTGGTTGAGTGGATATTTATGTTAATGCTTAGGGCGGGATGACACGGATCTTCAAGACTGATTAATGGTACAAATTCCCGACAGACTTCAGAATGCAGGTGTTCTGTAGTAATAACTAGATCCAACATTTTTCCCATGTTACTACAGATGGTATTTGATTGAGTTGAACCAGTTACATCTAGAAAACTAGATAGGGTGCGGTACTTAAGGTCATTGTAGTTCTGCGCAATGAAGTTGCTAACATTGAAGTCCCCCAATATCAAAACATTAAATTGATTCATAACTAAGTGTCCAAACAACATCATAAACTGCTCAAATTAGTAATTTGTAATACAAGGCGGAATATATAAAACATAAATAAATAAAATTATTTGGTTCAGACAAAATTTGGCTCCAACTAAGTCGAAAATGGGCGGTATATCCAAATGATCAAACATAATGCATCCAGTTCGAAAATTCTTACTACTAGCTTAACACAACGCCACCACCGGTAGTCTTGTTCAGTCTTACCAAATCTCGATCGCTTCTATATATCACGTAGTTTTCAGGAAATAGTTCTGAACTAAGAACACCCCCAGACAGCCAAGCTTCCGCTAAACCAACGAAGTCGTACTCACTTTCACTAATAGAAGCATAAAGCTCGTTGATTTTAGTATTCAAGACTCTAACATTCTGAAAGTAACACTTCAATTCCGGTTAATCTGTTGGGTTTTCCTAGTTTTCCGACACTATTGTAGGGATGCCTTTGACATGCTTTATACGGAGGTTGGTTTCGCCTCCCGTAACCCTTCTACTAAGTTCCTCCTTTAGTTGCCTATAATATTCCAACTGTTTGGGTGTTTTATCAGACGAAACAGCGACACCATTATAAGAATTATCCTTTTTTAAGTTATGTGCAGAGCGAATACATTGTTGAAACTGGTAAGTGTTAACGAGTGTGACCTTCACTGGTCTAGGCCTAGGACGAGTAGGATCATATTTGCCGAGTCTAACTGAAGGGGTCAGTGCAAAAAGTAGTTAAGTCACACTTTCATAGTTATGAGTTATGGCGGTTTGAAATTTTCACAATGCTCCCACATGTACAGGCGATTTCTATTTTTTTTTCATATGAACTACATGTTCAGAGAATATATTGACGTATATTATGCTGTGACAAAATAATTCGATTTTGAAAAAAAATTACTGAATACTTGGACTTAGCCACTTGTTGGTCAATAAATTAGAATCAAAACTCTAAACTTGAAGAATATTACTTTATTTCATCACAATATTACAAAACTAAAATAATGCTACTCTTCTTTACAATCCCTTTAAAGGAGACTAGAAACAAAACGAAATTATTAAGAAAACTAGGTTTTACAAAGATAAAAAAATAAGATAAGAAAAGCTACTCATAAATATCGGCATCACTTTCAATACCATCCTCAGAGTCATTACGGCCAGGTATAATCACGCTAACGGAGTTGATAAGCGTCCTTCTGTAAAACTCAATATCACCTGAGATAACCATCTTCAGAAGTTTGGTAATAGACTGGAACTTTTTATGTTTTATTGTTAAGTAATTATCGCCATATGCCAATTTGGGAATGGTTGAGATTTTTCTATTCATACCAACTTTATAAAGGGACGTGTCTGTGCAAGTTCCTGTTATAGATTCTCTGCTTTGAACAGGTTTTCCGGATTGAAACCTAATGAATCGGATTTTAGAAAGACCTGGGACGGAAGTCTTTATGTACGGCATAAGCCATTGTTTATAGTCGTTTATTTTAAGAATTCTGTCATCTGGAGCTATCTCTCCGTTTGCTCGGAGACTGTGTTGAACAAATACGACTTCGAACGGTTTTTGCTCTCTACAACTCTTGATCAGGTCAATATAGGTCTCGGGGTTATCAACCTTTTCCAAAGTTAGTCTCTTTTTTTCTATTGCAGCAAAGTCTCTATCTACTGGCATCATAGAGTGACCAGGAACTGGATACCATATTTTGATGTCGATAAAGGTATTATTTTTGCATAACTGATCAAGGTACGCAAACAGAGTTCGATTTTTATTTTGACTGAATGCATTGTCACAAAATATCTTAAGCTTTCTCTGTAGATGATCTTTGTGGCTCTCAATATAATCATTTAAACAGGTTATTACCTCATTCGGTCCTTTGTGAGCAAGGTTCTCCGTGTACACATACATTGTTGTTTTATTATTTTTCAAATTGTGGATGCCAAAGACTGACATAGTATTCGTCTTGTGCATTAGTTACAGGCAAAGGCAAGTTCTTTTCGAAATCAAAACATATTATCATTTCCGAAGGATCAGCTGATTTATGAACTTCAGACAATTTGGTCATAAACACCTCAGCTTTTCTGAGATGAATTTCCTTATTTATTTTCAGAGTTCGTAGAAGTTCTTGTTTAGATTCTAGTTCGGCTTGTCGTATATCGACAAGAAATTTTGTACAGGTGTTACATATATCCTTTCGAGGATATGCAAAAGATATATTGAACTCTTCGTTAAACACCTTAGCGAAAATCCCATATGATATCTTATCATTGGGATGCTGTGAATTGAAATTTTCATGTAACTTAGTGATGGACAAATTAGGGTCAAGATATTTTCTGTTGCGGTTATCAGATCTTGTGTAATGGGATTCGCGAGCTGGCAATTCGGAAATGAATTTTCTTATTTCCTGAAGGCATTCACTCTTGGTCTTATTTGGCCTATTGTCGTGACGCCCTCTGTTGTCTGCAGGTTCTGCTCCCGTCCTGACTTTCTTCTCTAATCTAGATTTAAAAATCCCGTGAACAGCTAGAAAGGCATTTTGACATAAACTGATTTTTCCGTGCACACCACTAACTTCATAGGAAAAAACTGTACGACTTTGAGATCTATCATCATTTTTACGCCGACGAGATCGAGACTTTTCTACTTTCTTTACACAACCTTGTAAATATATTGTTTGTTCAGCATGGGTAGATAGACGACGGTATCGCTCAAAAATGTTTTTCTGCTCCAAAACGGTTAGTTTACTGGCACACGTACACCTGCAGCTACCAATATCACGACGCTTATTATTCTCGTTAAAAAGTCTCCGTTTCTTTATATTTCTTTTCCATTTTTCTGGGGATCGAAGTCGCTTTTTACCTTTTGGTACAATTTCGATACTCTCTTGAACAGAAGCTCTATTACTGAGACTGTTTCTATTTAATTCATTGACAATGCCTTCGTTACCGCTGTTATTATCTGAAATAGTCATTGCTAAAATTTTCTTCAGCCTGCTACCTTCGTTTGGGTCATATTCGCTTCCAGAAGATAGTTCTTCAGTATACCCACTTGATTCTGAAGAAATAATTTTATAACCTTAGATGTCTCGGCATGGAATAACTGACGCATTCAGAGTATCATTTTATAAAATTTGACTTATCCTGGATAAATCATAATGAAGAACCTTTGACTCACCAGCATCGGACATTTTCAGCTTTGTACAAACTCAAACAAAAACTTGGGAAACAACAAATTTGCAGCAGGAAGCAGTGCAGTTTTTGCAATATATAGGTTAGGAACAGTTATGTCAAGATCAAAAAGTAGCTAAGTCCAAGAACTTAGCGACTTTTTGATACTTAGCTACTTCTTGCGCTGAAAACACGAACGACTGCAAAATATAAATACAGGTTTTCACGTACTAGGACGCTTCTTCTCACAAATCTGATCACACCAATGTGTGATACCGATAATTTCTTATAGATGGGGACACTTAACTCAATTTCATCAAAATGTGGACTTAGCTACTTTCTGCACTGACCCCTTCAACTGGATTCACCGTTAGGCGTGCCTCTGGAGAGAGAAATTCTAGCATCTTGCTTATTTTGTCAACGTCCTGCTTTTGCTGTTCTTGCTTGTTTACATTGCCGTTTTCTGGTAATCCGTGCACAATAAGGTTGTGTTACCTCGAATTTCTTTCTTCAATTTCACTGACTATTTCTTCTAGATTCAACTGTGCAGCAGCAGGAGGTGGATCACTGATCAATGACTTCAATTTCTCATCTTCATTGACCAGTTCTTCGACTTTTTGGAACTAATTTAAGACCCAACTGACAATCTGGACAGTAAAATTTCAGGAATCTTCTACTTCTCAGAGCCATAACCTTTATCTCCGCAGTACTTAGTTCCGAATATTTTTGATGAATTAAACATTCACAGTTAAAGGCAGGTTCATTGAGGACAATGAACCAAGCAGGAGCTTTTTACATTTAACTCACTACATGTTTACGTCAGCATATAATTAAGTACGGACCTGTACCACTTTCACAAATATCCAATATACAGATCCTCTGCCGGTTTTTACAAGATTATTTGTCACTCCTGGGAAAAAACGTAGGTACCTAAATTGTGTGATACAGTGGAATTCGACTAGCTTACTGCATCCACCTGGGTATGTTAATCGCCAAACCTTGCACTCTTATAGACACTGATATAAAATTGTGGCAATAACTCCGTGAGAAAACTGATAAAAACCGATCCGAAAGGAGCAGCTAAGAAACGTGCGTATATTGTCTGAAACGGTAAACAATTAGCCCTGGTGTAAAGGATATACAATATAGTAGAATATACATTAAACAGGCAACGCATGTTATAAAGGATCACAATTACAGATACCGATTAAACATAATGGTGTCAAGTACTAAAAAGAACAAATGTGCATTAAAATAGTCACAGTATGTGGTTGTTAATTAATGTGGCTATATACAATACAGATACAGAATAAACATAAAGGTGTCAAGTAATAAAAAGAACAGATGTACGATAAAATAGTGACAGCACGTGGTTGGAAATTAATCTGGCTATATACACGTACAAACAAACAGAACAACATAGATATATAAAATAGTATTATACACAGACCTAATAATAATCCGACAAACAAAGACGACCATAAATTACATTAATATATGCATTGAGCAGAGAGACCACACCAGACGAGCGGATACTGATTCATCGTGATAACGTGTTAGTCTAGTTGCGCGTCCTACACATGCGCCTTCCCGCTGCGTATATAAAGGACCCCCACTTGAGGACACTACAGACACAAGATGTCTTAAGCTGGGGGGTAATTCGCAGAATGTCCTCTACCTCTCGGTTGGCTCTGGGCCATATTCCCCGAGCCCCCAGAATGACCGGAAGGACTACTATCTGTTTCTGGCCCCATAGTTGACGAGTTGCTTCTTTAAACCTATCGTTGTCATAGACCGCCTTCTTATTGCTGTAGGTTTGGGCCAGAGGTATATCCTCTTCCCAGTTAATCCCCACGTCGCACACTACCACGGTATCCCCCTTCATCACGGCTAGATCAGGTTTGAATAGGATACCGTCGCGGTGTCTGACGTATGGTTCTTCTATAGTGGTCCAGCCCTTTGAGCGACAATGTCTCCCTATCTTTTTCGCCACCTCATTATGGCGCTGAATGCTCTCCCAGTGGGTGGCGGGGCATTGCTGGAGTACGTGGCATAGCGACTCGACACAAGCACAGCCTGCTCGGCATTTACGTTGCTGTTGTTCGACGTATATCATGCCTGCGGTAGTTAGATTGTTGCTCCGTAGTTGCACTGCTCGCACAAAGTCCCGGCCACTCCAACCTGTGGGCCTCCTCTGTATCCAGGATCTGCTGGAAGTGTCGCCCGCTACATTTTCCATACCGGCAAGCAGTGGGGACTCTCTCAGCCTATCCCTCCACAGATGGACGGCCGGGACGTTTCCAGATAAGTGTTCTAGACGTCGAATTAGTTGTGTGGTCACAGTTCATTGTGGCATGCAGTACTGTGTCGTTGCTAGTGTTAGTTTTTAATTTAATCAGGCGGTTTAGGAAAATTTGCGGAATTGTTAGGCGGAGCTGCTGTATGCCCAACCCTCCATCCCTAATCGCAGCGTGAAGCGCCACATCAGGGGTGTACACCGAAAGATGTAGCACCCCTTGACGAAGTCCTTTGCCAGACGATCGGCAGATCGGAGGATTGCCGCCGTTAGTCGAGGTGTCTGCAGGCCGAAGAATAGCTTTGATATCATATACGTCTTTACCATGACCAGCTTTTGGTCTGGCTTAAGTGGCACCCGCCTTAAGTTGTTCAGTCATGTCGGGAGGTTGGCCAGACACGGTTTGAGGGTACCTCTGGTACTAAACGAGTGCCCCAGGTATCGGAAGGTGTTAATTTCCGACACCACCGGTACTCGCCGACCCTATATTTGTAACGGGAATTATTTGCGTGGCACCAGGGTTCCACGCACCAACCCCATTACCATGATTGAACATTTGGCTGGGTTTAAGGCCATTCCTTTGGCCTTCGCAAAGTCCACAATCCTGCCGAGGGACAATGGAAGGTTTTCTTCTCTGTCCTCCAACAGGACTATGTCATCTGCGAACGCCATTGCAGACACCTTAGCTCCGCCTGGCAAAGTTCCACCACGTACCCCGTCGTTCATGATCTCCATCAGCTCGTCGATCACCATATTAAATAGTATGGGGCTCATTGGGTCCCCTGGCTTGACACCACACGTCAGATGCAGGTCCCGTGTACTACCAGGTCCCACTCGAATATTGGTGGTGGTCCTGGAGAGAGAGGTGAGAATATAGGTAATAGTTCTCTCATCAACTCCCTTCCTCCTCAGTCCACCAACAATACTCCCACGGCCAACCGTGTCGAATGCCTTGCGGAGGTTAAGGGAGACGACGCAGTATTTCCAGCCACTGTCGCTACGACTCTTAATATACGTGTGAAGTAGCAGGGAATTGGCGAGCGTTCCATCGATTGCGGTGAAGCCTCGTTGGTTGCTTTAAGTGAGGCTACATCTCGCAATCGCGCTGCTAGCTCTATGCATCAGTCTCTGGAGTGCACTGCCGATTGTTAACGGTCGCCAGTTTGCTGGGTCGTCTCTCCGTCCCTCTTTATAAATTAGGACGGTTCGTTGTCTGGTGTAACACGTCGGGTGGATGTTCCTCCTCAATATGATCGAGAATAGCAGTGCGAGCCCACGATCACTGTACTGTTTGACAGCTCGCACTGTTATTCCATCGCTACCCGGGGCTGCGTTGGACCAATGCAACTTCGCGTCCGCAATTTCTTGTGGTTATATTAGTTTGAAGGTGGTCTGATCAGTTGCGGGGGGTTATGGCTGAACCGCAATGGATACGGTTGTGGGGCTCTCCAAAATGAGGCTGTAGTATTGTTCTACAGCGTGCAGTTGTGGAAACTGTTCGGTTGCGTCTAGCGGAGTTCCGGACATTATTTTGTCCGCAAGACACACTTTCTTGAAGTATGCCGCCCGCTGTCTATGTCCACCCTTAGTCTGGTCATAGTGGCGAATCTGACCCGCGCCGTGTGTTCTGTTGGTATTCCTCGAACGACGGGAGGAAGAAGGAAATTGGTTCTCTATCCACGCGTCGAGGAATTTGCATAGCACGTCGCCACTTAGACCGATGCCTGCGGTGGCCAGATCTGCCATGGGAGCATTTGAAGCGCTCTTTGCTTCCTCTAATTCGTGCCGCAAGAATGCTTCTTGCTCTATATCCGAATCCCGGTTTCTGTTAATGTAAGGAAGTCGCATTAGTGCCATATGCATTATGGCCATCGTAGTTCATCGACTGCGAATCGTCATCAGCTGGCGTGTGGTGTGTAGGGTTTGTAGTCATAGGAGGATTTTCACCCGTTGAGAGGACATTTCTGTTCGGGGAGGAACCTATAGCTTGCCCGCTCACGGTGGTAGCTGTCGGTTCAATGTGAGCCTCCTCTCGAACTGCCATATCCGCGGTATTATCATGTGCCTTGTTTTGTTCCTCGTTGGTCGCCTCTTCGCCAACTCCAGTGGGTGAGGGAGGATCGGGTGCACTACATTCTGGAGCAGTCGGTGTTTGCAGTTCGTCAATTGCTCGCCGCAGGTACTCCTTATAGATGGGTTTGCACCTGCGGTGGCGAATTTGATCTCTTGTCAGTCCCGTCGCCTCCTCCATTTGTTTGGTAAAGGGTTTGCCCTTTTCGATTCTCGCCTCAATGGTGGCGAGAATCGATAGGAGCTCGGCTTCGGGACGCTTCTGACTGCTCCTGAGTTCGTCATTGTATAGTTTGGGGTGTGCACGCATTTCATGACTTCTCACCCCAGTGAAGGTGGTGAAGACTTTGTCACAGTGAGCTCATCTGGTGCGGTCTCTTATTCCACATGACTTCATATGTTTCGTGAGTCCGGATTTTGTAGCATACTGTCTGTTACAGTTTTGGCACTGATGTGCTGCAGGGGGTGGCTGAGGGTTAACCGTATTACTGGTGTCCCTTATGTGTAAATTGGTATTTGCGCCACCCTGAGACGTACTCGGGCTTGCCGAGTTTTTATTTGGAGCTCCTCTACGCGCTGCATTTCCACCACCTCCAGCGGAGGGTGCTGGCTGAGGCTGTGACTTCTTCTTTCTTCGTGTCTCCATAGCTTCTCACTTACGGGTGGGGGGAGGGGTGGGGGCGTTAGAACAGAACATCTTTTTGAATAAGGTGGGAGGTGTCGCCAAATGTGGTAGCGCTGGAAGTTCAGCGCAAGGCTAACTCCGTGAGTTGGGGGGGAGTTCCGGCGACTTTGAGTTAGCCGCTGGGGGGGATTCCCTGGGTCCCACTGGGCCCGAAATAGTGGGTTAAATCAATATCCAGGCCTTAAAACCCCGGGAGTTGTGCTATAGAGATTCTGGCTATCAGCCGATGTTCGGTGGGGTTTATAGGCCTGGAAAAACCCAGGAGTTACTGAATCTAACGATCTTGGGGGAGGGATTTGCCGAGGGAGTTTGAGACTGGTATATATAGTTCCGGCAACTCCTCTTGACACAAGGGACTGGTCACTAATTTGGTCTCGCAGTATATGTTCGTTTTCCGGACCGTTAATGGTGCACCAGCTATATCGGGTGCTTGTTATTATCGAATCTTTATTCCACAAGCACTATAAGTGTTTGCGGAAGTGCTTGGTCTAATAACAACCACCCAACATATTTCACTTATCCGTTGGCAGGCTTCTCTCTTGGTAGTGATGGGCGATGCTAGGGATGGTAGAATCGATTCTTTTGCCTTATTTATTGGTGTTACATCGCCTAGCATGCCTATGTACAGTTGTTGTAAAGTTAATTAGTGTTTGTAGGTTAGGCCTCACCACGTGCACTTAAGACACTATATAACTGTACTTTAAGGTGCACCACTAGGTTGCCTTCACTTCTACAACTGCAGGACACTCTTATGTATTATGTATCCTGCAGTTTCCAGCGGGGTCCGCGGCGCGAAAGTGATGAAATCGGGTCAAATTCGCGGAGCGACGCACACACGTGCTTCTCCCTCATTGACGGCGTAAGAGAGTCCTAATGTTGGTAATACGGTGATATACCAGTTTATTATTTTCACATAGCATGAAGTCTGAGATGCCCTTGCAACCAAATCATTGCCAGCCCCACCCCCCTCCACACCCTATTGTCAATACAACAATTCTTTCACTTTTGAAACTCACCACCCCCCAATTTCACCCTTACCCAAAAAATGTAAAAAATGATCAGGAACCCCTAAAATATCTAAAAACGCAGTTTGAGCTGTTTTCATATTTTTAGTTTTTTGATTATTGCTACGCTGCCACTGACATGATTTCTAACAGCCATACGCGTTTTATCCTCACCACGGTAATAATGTACTGTGGCAAAATTTCATTAAAATCAATTTAATAGTTTCCACGTTATAAAATACAAACCGATCTAAAGCAATAAATACTCGTATATACAGGATGACCTAATAAGAATGGATGCCGACAATATATCGGTAATCGTTAATCGTAGAACTTCGAGCAAAAAATATTATTAGGTAAATCGGCTAGGAGAAATCGCTGGAAATTATTTTCTAGTTCCGCAATTAGCCGCTATGTTGACATCATGGGCACGCATATTTTTTCATTATTTAACCAGAAAGAAAGAGTAAATTCGAATTTTTGTTGAATAGTGTATAAAGAAATCGGATCCCAGCACTCCGTCAAAGTCACTATCGAAAGGCTCTACCAGCAAAAACCCGTGTCATACTTCTATACCATTATTATTTACTTGCAACTTAATACTCACGCAGCCTTGCGAAACTGTTGACCCTAAAATTCCGTGTATTCTAACGTGAGTGGAGTAACCCAAATTTTCAAGTTCATTAACACATATAAAAAATACTTATGTTTACTTCTATCTCTAATGTACCCCGATTTAAACCTAAGATTCTCTCTATTTTCATAGTCTCTAAAAAAATAATAATTTGTGATCATGTCGACCTCAATATAAAAGTTCTCCATATATACTTCTTATCTAATCTAATTACCTTACTATTAACACTTCTGTCACTGTTACTTCCTCACTATACTGTCTTTCTCCAAAAGTCTGTAAAACTTTCGAGCTTCCTCCAATAGGTGTAAGAAGTTGTCTGATTCTGACAACCCTCTATCATCGCCTCCATTTTCGGTATTCTCCTTCGGTAGCAGGAGCCAAATCCAGCAGTGGCTACAATGTTCAGGACCAAAGCTCCTCTCGCTAGCCAGTTGGATGGACACTGCATCATTTGACCATTATTTACGGCTTCGGACTACACTAACCTCGTGCTTGATTGAATAGCTTTTTTCTTCTTCTCTTTTTCCTCATTTTGGCTCTTGATTTTACTCCTGTATTTGGCTTGGACTTAGTTCTTCGGCAGATTGAATGGACATATCAGGACTTAAAAAATTCACTACTTCACGTCCCTTATTAATATTTCTTGAGCTTACCATGTTTTTCGGCAGGGTCGCCTTGTAGTATATCAATACCAATTGATGTACTATATCTTCCCCTAGTACATACTGCTCCAACTGAGGGCTTACGGGAGCCCTGAGTAAAACCACTTCATACTCGTAACGTGATGTATATTGATCTTACTTGTTACAAACTACATATGTCTCTTATATCTAACCCACATCCTATTGACCTCACTCTGTTTATAAACAATCTTATCTAAACATATACATACTTATTTTCCCATGTCTCACGTACGGACCTAGTAACCTCCTTACAAAGTGGAGCAATGATGAAATAAAAGAAAAACTAATGAGATTAATACAAAATGATAAGCTTATATTGTACCGTTTAGAAAATGGGAACTAAAAGAAGTTCCATCGATTACAAAAGATGCGGAACGAATTAGAGGAAGCAAAGAGCGCTTCAAATGCTCCCATGGCAGATCTGGCCACCGCAGGCATCGGTCTAAGTGGCGACGTGCTATGCAAATTCCTCGACGCGTGGATAGAGAACCAGTTTCCTTCTTCCTCCCGTCGTTCGAGGAATACCAACAGATAAGACAAGTACGGCAGTTGAAAGGCCATGATATGTGATAGTATTTCTTCAAACAGATAAACGAGATAACCAAAGTGCTGACCTGACGCTATTTTATCATGTTAATATCCATAACATTAGATTATCACTAAACGGTGAATACTGGCCAAATGAACGTGCACAACTAGATTTTTCAGGAAATCATTTTGCCGAAGCTAGCATACTGGCTATATCGAATACCACGATATGAGCGATATCCTGAAGATGTACCTGTTAAATATTGTCGATCTTGTTTATGTAAGTGGTAGCCAAAAAGGCAAAGTTTTTAGAACAAAAGTATGAATCAGCCACAACAACACGATGCTCGAACCACGATTTTGGGTAATACGCATGTGCGCAGAGAAATGTCAACATTTTGCATGATTGGTTGTACAATACAATATTACCTAGGGTAAACTACCCATTTGTTGGCACTTTAAGAACACCTTTTTATTCAAAGGAAGATTAAGAAGCTTAACATGCCTAACATTTATGTATATCAGTGGATGGCCCAAAGACTGAAGTTTGCAGGCAAGAACATTTTTTTCAAAATAAGTCGCTTAATATTTAGTTGAAAATAAAAAATGTTAGATATTACTACATTCTAATTGTTGGCATGCCTTATTTCCAAATGTTGGCACCCCTTTGAAGTTAACAAGATATGTTTATATAATACGATTTATTGTGATTTTGTGGAGAAATACAAATATATTCGAATATACTATTTTTTTTATTTTGGCGGCATCAACATCTAAGGTTATTAGCCGCATACAATTTCACACCACAGGGGTAGATCTGGGTGTCTTGAAAACAAAAGGGGCTAAAAACATAATAAATATTAATAATATATAAAAACATACTTATATACACACATATACAGGGTGTCCATTTAGTGTGTAATTCTTCGATATCCCGCAGGATATACCTGATAGAAGAAAATGTCAAATACAAAAGTTATTTGGTTACTTAAAACGCATATTTTAAAAATATTTTAAAATATACAGGGTGTTGCGGGAGAGTAGGATAGTGATCAACTTGATTTTTTTTATATAGAACTATAACTTTTTTTAATTTCTTCTAGTTTCCATCATTGATATCTATTTAACTGTAAAATATTTTTGGGATCGGTTGCGACGTTGCCAAGTTATAATTTATTTTCTATTTTTTTTTTTGTTTCAGCGGCATTAACTGCTATGGTTATTAGCCGCAGTCGTGGTGTTTATATATTATTGTGGTGACTACTAGTCATTATATTGCGGGCAGTGTATTTATTTGTATCAGAAATATTATGACCTTCTTCCATTCTTCTGTGAGGAGGGTTTTTATATTCCGGGACATGCGTAGTTCGAGACGAGTATCACTATGCAGCTGGCATTCAATCAGGAGGTGTTCTACAGTCAGTCTTACATTACAAACTGCACACCTGGGTCTTAAGTCGCCGGATAGTAGATACGAGTGTGTCAGTTTGCAATGACCGATGCGGAGACGGCATAGCACTGACTGTTGTCTACGATTAAGACTCCTAGGGTAGCTCCATTTGTCTACGTTTGGCTGAATAGTCCTTAAGTGCCCATCCTATTGGTCCCACTGGATTTGCCACACAGTGTTCTTTATATGGTTTAAGCAGTCCGTTACTGGGGTAGGAATACCCTCATCTGGAGGAGTCTGTGATGCTCTTTTAGCAGCTGCATCTGCAAGTTCGTTGCCAGGTATATTAATATGGCTTGGTACCCACATAAAGTGGGCCCTCTTGCCATTCTTGTCCAGCGATGTATTTAGATCTAGAATCCGTTCTGTTCTTTCATCGTTCGTGAAGATGTTTCCCAGAGCTTCCAGTACACTCAAAGAATCTGATATTATTAGGCAGGTGTTATATGGGGAGAGAGCAAAATAGAGCAAGGCTTGCCAGATGGCATAGGCCTCCGCCGTAAATATACTTGTAATGGTGTTCAGCGTCCACGTATAGGAGTTATCACTGACTGTTAGCTCCTACTCCAGTCGTTGTCTTAGAGCCATCTGTATATATAACAAGGTGATCGTTATATGATGATATATGATGCTGGAATAAGGATTGGAGAATATGATGCGGTGTCTTGCTTTTGGGAAGTACTGAGAGCCTAGTGTTTATAGCGGGTTGTGTCCGTGTCCAAGGTGGAATTTCAGAAGTTACTCTAGGTAGGACTTCACCTGTAATAATATTATTTTCATGTTCGAATTCTAGGCTGCGCATTCTAGATTTTATTTTCATAATGTAAATAACTGTTTGCATAGTTCCTCTCAGATTTAGAGGCATTACGGCAGCATCGCAGAGTACGGCACATGAAGGACTTGTTCGGTAAGTTCCTGTGGCAGTCCTTAGGGCTGCTAGTTGTATCCTTTCAAGTTCTTTGATTTTGGTCTTTCTCGCCGAAATGTATACGACTCTTCCGTAGTCTATTCGAGACTCAACAAGGGTTTTGTACAATCTGATTAGGACTTCACGGTCTGCACCCCATCTTATACTGCCGATACACTTCATCAGGTTTAAACATTTTCTGCAGCGAGTCACTACATATTGTGCAACGGCAGACTTGTCCCCAAGCCTATAATTTGTCTAGCTGCGGCTGGTTTTTCCCAACGCTGGAAGACCACATCGACTGGTCTATAAATCACTCGTTGGCGAGCGTCGATTGGTCGCTTTGAATCCAACGGTTTTCGATGGAGACACAGAGTCTTCTTTTGTTCACATAACCGGAGCTGGAGTCAGTTTCCGATTGACCAACCGACCATCCACCACCGAGCTGGCTGCCTAGTAGTGACTAGTGACCATCCCTGGGACCTGGCTTAACATATAGCAGTTGCTAAACCTAGGTAACTTTTCCTTTCTTGGGGTAGTCAAACAAAGGGGATGGGGTTTTGCTCTGAATCGGGCGATATTAAATAAGCTATAATGCTTGCAGCCTGGTTTCCCGTTTTTGGGGTTTTACCACTCACGACGCCACACAACAGTCGGCCATCTTGACCGCCGAGGTCCACCTTCCCGTTCCAGAGACTAAATAACAATCCTACGGGGGCAGTAGCAAAAGGGGTTACTGCAATAGCCACAGGGGACAGCTGTCGCAGAGGCGCTGTCCGAAATCCTACGGGGGCAGTAGCAAGGGGCTGCTGTATTAACTCTCTGCAAGGAGGCAGCTGACGCAGAGGCGCTGCGGTGTTCACAATCCCACGGGGGCGGTAGCCACTGTAGCCAGGGAGGCTGCCGTATTCATCTGTTTTTTCCAAAAGATAAGTTTACTTTATCATTTAACTGCCAGTGGTTTTCTAAATAACCTTTATGTTATTGCTACAGATAGTTTGTGAATTCACTTGGTGTATTATTACTGCCTTTGTACGCTATTTCTATATTCATATATACTTACAATTTACGTAATTTGTTAAAAGGTGAAGGAATATATATATTTTGTTGATTTTTATACTAGATTTATGTATTCATATTTACAATTTAGAACAATTTATTAAAAGGTGAAACAGTTTTATTCCTCATTTAATCCCTTGGATTCACGGACCCGAGGTGCTCTTCTAGCACAACCTTGGCCCGTCACAATTGTATGTGGTCTGTCCAGTACAATTTGTGGTCGAAGACAATACCTAGAAATTTTACTGAGGTTTTGTTTTCTATTACTTGTCCTTGGAGGTTAAGGGTGACTTGAGAGTGATCTTTGCGGAGCCTACAGAAATGAATGCAAGATGTCTTCGTCGGTGAGAAGGAGAACCCTCTATTTTTGGCTTCCAAGTCCAGTCTATCGATTTCTTCTTGGAGGTGTGTAAAGTTACCGTCTGGGGAGGTACTGGAAAAGATACATAGGTCATCCACGTATAGAATAGACTGCACATTCCTAGGAGTACTTTCCACTAGGAAGTTTATGGCCACAATAAATAGTGACACACTCAGGACAGACCCTTGTGGAACACCATTTTCCAGATTTCTGATTGTTGACCTAGTATCGCCAACCTGTACTTGAAAGAGTCGATCTGACAGAAAGTTTTTTATGAGCTTGGGTAGATTACCACGCAAGCCTCATTCATGGAGTTGCCTGAGGATTCCAAACCGCCACGTCATGTCAAAGGCTTTCCTCAAGTCAAATATTACTGCTGTTAGGTGTTGTCTATCAATAAATGCGTCTTGGATTGCATTCTTAAGATGCACAACCGTTGAGTGGTGCTGCCTGAAACCAACTTGGTGCCTTGAAATTAGCTGGTTATGTTCTAGGTACCAGACGAGACGGTAGCTGATCATCCTTTCAGAGAGCTTGCCCAGACAACAGGTTAGCGATGTAGGGCGATAGCTATCGGGCGAAGTAAGCTCTTTATTTTCTTTTAATATCGGTATCACTATTGCTATTTTCCAAGCATCTGGGTAGATTCCAGCATCCCAAGCTTTGTTAAATGTATGTAATATTTGAGTTTTTGCAGATTTTGGGAGATGTCGGATCATACAATATGGTATGGTGTCCACACCTGGCGCAGAATCCTTGCAGTTTTCCAGCACAGATTTAAATTCTTCGTAGGAGAAAGGGATATTGTACGATAGTGTTACTGGGGAGTGAAAGTCTAAACCCAGTTCTTCGGAGGTTAGCTTCAATCGCTGGAATGCTTCCTCATAATTTGCAGTACTACTAGCGTGCCCGAACTGGTCTGCAAGGGCGTTACATTTAACAGGCATATCTTCTATAACTGAGCCAGGCAATTTCAGAGCACTGGGATATCTGAAGTGTTTTCTCCCTGAAATAATGTTAATTTTTTTCCACATTTCTCTTATCGGTGTCTCAGAGGTTACTGAAGAAACATACGACTCGCATGAACTCTTTTATGCCTCATTAATAAGCCTGCGTGCATTCGCACGAAGCTTTTTGAATTCAATCATGTTGATTGTTGTAGGTCTTCATTTAAATGCATTCAGGGCAGACTTCTTCTTCCTAATTGCGTCCTTGACAGTGTCGTTCCACCACGGGACGGCCTTGTTACAGGTAGTTCCAGAAGTCATAGGGATACTGTCTTTGGCTGCGCCTTTGATAGCTTTAGTAATAAGATCTACCGCCTCATTGACATCTTCTGGTACCGTTAGATTAGACACGCAGGTTGAGAATTTATTCCAGTCTGCTCTTTCAGTTAGCCATCTTTTATGTGACGGGTGGAAATTTTTGGCGACATCGGTCGTTATGACAATATGGAAATGGTCACTGAAATTTAAGTCGTCGAGTGTCGTCCAGGTTATTCTGGTTGCGAGCTGCGGGGAGCACATACTGAGATCTATGGCTGAACACCCAGCTGTTCGCATTGCTAAGTGCGCAGGGGAGCCTGTATTCAGTAGAACAAGGTTGGAAGAGTCAATAAATTCTTCTATAGTTCGTCCTCGTATGTCTCTTCGAATTGATCCCCATAGAGGGGAGTGTGCATTGAAATCACCCATTAAAATAATCGGTGATGGAAGTGACGAGATGAGGTTGCGAAGTTGATCAACGTGCCAAGCACCATCGGGTAAGTATATACTACATAACGTAGCTACTATGGGTGACTCGATTCTTACGGCAACAGTAGGTTCACTTCAATGGCTATTACGTTTTGCTTCAGAAGCAATGCCACACCACCTCTAGCTCTGCGATCTGGTACCACGTCCTTTCGGAATGTATTAAATCCTCTCAGCGAAAAATTATAACCTGGTTTAAAGTGAGTTTCTTGTAATGCTACACAAAAGGGGTCGTACTCCCTTAACATGATACGGAGCTCATTTATGTGTGAAGTACATCCATTACAGTTCCACTGAATAATGCTTTGCATTATATGTATAATAAATTATTGCAAGATGGTTACTTGCACTGAAATTAGATATAGATTGATAGGGAGAATTGAGAAAGGACAAATATATACATATGTATAAAATATAAATAACTGAATAAATAAATATGTAAATAAATAGATAAACAAATAAACAAATAAATAAATAAACAAGTAAATAAATAAAGAAGAATAAGACAATAAGATAGACCTGCAATAACAGGTACATATCACAGATAAATATCACAGTAGTTATTAGGTGACTGGTTTATTATCGCTGCTGGTTGACTGACTAGTATTTAGCTCTTGGCTGGCCTGATCAGGCTGCTCTGACTTTCTTTGAGTGCTGGTGTCTCTTGAGCCTCTTGGTTTACCTTTAGGCCAACCTTTTTTTTTTGTTTCCTGGGTGAGCGAGTGCCAGTAGGCTGCGGCTGAGAGAAGACGTTACTTCTCTCTAAGTTTAGATCATCACAAGAAGAGTTTTCTGAGGCAGCTTGAGAGTCTCTCTTTCGCTTTTCTTGTGTTGGTGGAGGTACGAACCTCCTCTCATTTGTAACAGATGAAGATATTGATACAGAATGAGGTCTACTAGAAGGAATACTGAAAATCATACTCAAACTTGATTCTAGTGTCGATCTCACAATTTCAGCAATCTTTGAAGTTCAGCAAGTATGTTCTGAGGGTTATTGATTGGTGTTGCTACGCGCGCTACTTGAGAGTAAGATACTCCAGCTGTAGGTGCCGGGATAGTGACGCGTGCTTTTGCTTCCATGTAGGACAGTCCTTCTGTAACCTTGAGTTTTTGAATGGCGTATTCGGTTTTGTATTTCGGACACGACTTGGCTCTAGCAGAATGTGGGCCATCACAGTTCACGCATGTGATAGGCTGTTGACATGGTGATCCCTCATGGCTTCTGTTACATCTGGTTGCTGTATGTCCGAATAGTTGACATCTGAAGCAACGAAGTGGGGATGGTATGTAAGGTCGAATGAGAAGGCTATAGAACGCTATTTTGACTTTTTCTGGCAGCTTGGGGGTGTTGAAGGTAACGACGTGATTTGGAGTGTCTATAAGTACTCCGTCCTTTTCAGCTTTGATTCGCTGCACATTTATAATGCCTTGGCCTTTGATCCCATCTAGTATTCCTTCTACTGAACAGTTTAGCAAATCTTTACAGTAAACTATCCCTCTTGATGTGTTTAACGTAGTGTGGGGTATAACATTCATCATCATCATCAACATCGAAGTCATTAAAACGGTTAACTCTGAAGAGCCTTTCAGATTGGGCGTTCGATTTGGTTTCAATTAATAAACCTTCTTTAGTTTTAGTAACATTTTTTGTCTCGCCGATAAGGCCGTACAGTGTTTTGGATATTACGAATGGACTAACTCTGGAGAAATCTCCTTCTAATTTCTTAATGAGGATGAACCGAGGGACAGGCCCCGTCGTCTCATTTCTCATACTACTTGAACCAGCTGACATGGCCGGAACTTCCTTGCCAGCGTGGTGACTATTTGATGGGGTTTTAGGTGGGCCATCACCACCTGAGGCTGATCTTATTGTATTCATTCAGATGCCACGAGTACCTGGGAAAGTCTGTCACTTACAGCGGAGCCCAGAATGCCATAAGAAGGCTATCTAAAACTGGAGGACGCCAGGTATCCAGAGTACTCCGTTCGAGACTCACTACCGTAGAGCCATTCACCCCTCGGCATGGATCGTATGACACCTTGGGTTACGGATTTTTAAACAGGTTTACTCCTGGGGTTGGTGTGGGGAAGGATGGGACGTGGTAAGGTTGAGGAGAGACTTAAGCTCAGTGTTACGTAGAATATTAAAAACTGCCAAACCCCGAACTCCCTGCCTGGTGCCGTGGGGGCGACGCTCCCCATGTATGTTCCCTTAAAACCAGAATAAGCTTCTGATTTCAAACGAAAATACCCCCAGCGGGGTATTTTCTATTAATTTCCGGATTTGCAAGGTCGCAAGTAATACGTCCAAATTGATATATTCCTTTAACCTATCTCAATAATATTATACAGCCAGTTACTTGAATACTAAATTGATATTATTTTGGATGTTACCAGCAATTTATATTTACAGGGTGTTTTTGACAGAATTTTAAATTACGGCAATTTGAAGGTCACTTTACTTTGTTTTTTTTTTAAATGTAACACCCTGTATGTTTTATTTTAAATCGAAATATCTACTAATACCCTATCTTGCCATGTAATACTTTTTTGCGTTTCCGACGTTGCCAAGTTATACATTATTTTTCCAAATTTTTAAAGAAATATCCTCGATTTTAGTTTATTTCAAATAGAATTCTCTACTTATTTTTATTGTAATGAATTGCGCATGTCAGATTTAGTAATATCTCACAATTTCAAAAGTTTGTTTCTATTAATTACTGGGGTACGGCAACACCGCTTTTTCAGTTAACGGTACGGGAACGCTTAAATATTTCCAAAACTGCCACAGCTGGAGAGGTGAAATTCAATACTTTGTTGTTTTCAACATACAGAATTCAAAAATGCTGACATCAGCGTTGTCAGATTTACCAATTTTACCCTATTTATGAAGTCTAACGTAAAAGTGGTAAATCTGACAACAGTGATGTTATCATTTTTGAATTTTGTATGTTCAAAAACCGCCAAGTATTAAACTTCACCGCTCCAGCTGTGGCAGTTTTGGAAATATTTAAGCGTTCCGGTACTGTTTACTGAAAAAGCGGTGTTGCCGTATCTCAGTAATTAACAGAAACAAAATTTTGAAATTGTGAGATCTTACTAAATTTGACATGCGCAATTAATTGCAATAAAAATAAATAGAGGGTTCTATTTAAAATAAATAAAATTCGGGGATATTTGTTTAAAAATTTGGAAAAATAATGTATAACTTGGCAACGTCGCAAACGCGAAAAAAAAATATTACAAGATAGGGTATTAGTAAATATTTCGATTTAAAATAAAACATGCAGGGTGTTACATTTAAAAAAACAAAGTAAAATGACCTTCAAGTTGCCGTAATTTAAAATTCTGCCAGAAACACCCTGTAGATGCAAATTGCTGGTAACATCCAAAATAATATCCACTTAATATTCAAGTAACGCGTTGTATAATTGTATAATTTCCCGTGGATGGAAATGCGATTGATTTTGCTATTCGTTTATTTTACATCGGTATCTTGTTCAGGTATATCGTTACAAGTCAAGTGGTTACAAGTTACAATTTTTCAATGCGTGGTAGCGTGGTATATTCTAGAGGTGAGTCGATTCCGAAGGAATCGTTCCATAGGAACGATACCGTAATAGGAATCAAAGGAACCGATTCCGAGGAATCAAAGGAATCGATTCCCCTCGGAATCGATTCCGATGGTTTGGAATTGGGATCGACAAATCCGCGCACGGACTCGGACTCGGACTGTCGATGTTGGTGTCGGTTAGCCAAACTTAACTTGTGAATCGTGTTGTCGATTCCGTCGCGTTGTACCGGAATCATGAACGAGATGAACAAAACAATTCATGGCATTCACGCCTGACGCTGCTGTAGTGTTTGTACAATATGGGTACCAAATTAAAGGGGTTGTTGGGAGTAACTCGAAAAAGAATATGACTTCATTTTAAATCTAATATGGCCGATCATCCAAGATGGCGGAATAGCTATTTTTTAGGCAATTTTGCAATATCGGTATGAAATGAAGGGCTTGCAGGGAATATAATTAGAAAAATATTCTGAAATCACTCTTAATTCAACATGGCGAACTTTTGAAGTTTTTCTATGCAGTCATATAATATTAGTATTAAGCGAACGGTTCGCTGAGAATAAAATTGCAGATTAATAACTGAAAAGTAAAAAATAAACTAAAATAAAAACTTTTTAAAACAAGCTTTTATTTAAATGTTCTAAAAAGAAGAAAATTAAATTTTCCTTTAAAATTTTAACTACCAACTTATACAGAACGTATATGCTCATAAAAGCTTATCGCAAGGTTTGCGTAAGTACTAAAGCATTTAGTTAAACCGTTAAACTGAAATTTTAAAACAATTAAACTTAGGAGGTGAAGTTACTCAAATAAATAGGTACTAGTTGACTGACACAAGTAAATCGTGCGACAAGCTTTTGTGATCATATAAATTGTGTATAATGAGGCTATAAGTTGATAGTAAAAGTTTTAAAGGAAATTTTTATTTTCTTCTTTTTATAGCATTCAAATAAAAGCTTTTTTTAAAAAAGTTTTTTTTCATTTAATTTATTTAGGTATATTATACGAAGAAGCTTTGTTAGCAATGTAGAATAATATAGACTGAGGGCTTTATAATGGCTTGCCAAGACGGTGTCTTCAACACCTTGGTGTACCGTAAAAGGGTTATGGGTCTAGATGTACCCGACACCCTTTGTAGAGCTTGCCGACAGGCGCCAGAGACGCTTATGCATCTCTTGTCGGCGTGTAGGATATACGCTGGGACGGCTTACGTCCATCGGCACAACGCGGCTCTACGAGTGCTCTATTATCATTTAAGGCACTCATACGGTATCGATGAGACACCGGTGCTGCCATACGCTCCAGGGGATATAGAGTCCGTTGTGGAGAACGAGAGATGCCGGATTTACTGGAACTACTCGTTCCCCACGCTCGAGCTTGTACAGGCAAACAAGCCCGACATAGTCCTTATCGACCACCAACAGAAGACGATGTTCGTTATTGAGTTTTCGGCGCCTGCCGAGGTGAACATCGTCTCTAAGGAGGAGGAAAAGCGGACCAAATATCAGGAGTTGCTCGGTTAACTTCGCAGGCTCTGGCCAGACTACACTGTAAGTCTGCTGGTTATGGTCATTGGATCCCTAGGTGGAATGAGGAATACGTTGCTCTCGGCACTGCGCAAAATACCGGTGTGCCGTGCGGCGGCGCACATCTTAGCCGCCAGAATGCAGAAGGCAGTCATCCTTGGGTCCCTTCGTCTACTTAGGGCGCACGATTCGCGGACCCAGTGATGGCTCACCTCACGGTGTGAGGAGTAGTCATTGGGTAATGGAACAGCAGCTCGGTGTGTCGGAGCCCGGGCTGCCTTTTTTGTTTAAAATACAATAATAATACTCTTTTATTATAACTCTTGTACAAATAATAGTGAAAAAACAAAATCTTATATATATTTCATAAACATAACGTAAAATAGACAAGTCAGAAAGGTCGGGGAAAGTAAAACAATACCGAGCAGAAGAAGAGGGCGACCGACTACATCATGGAATAAGGCAGTGCAGAGTGTCATTGAGGACAAAGGACTCACGGTGTCAAGTGCTAGAAGAGTGGCCTTGGATAAAAAACAGTGGCGTGAAATAGTTTATTGTGAGAAATAAGTGTATTACTCACCCCTACACCATTTGATGGTAGAAAAGGGGTTTAAGACAATATATATATACATAACGTAAAATAATAGTTTCTGTCGATAAACTAAAACTAGAATTTATTATGGATTGAACAACAATGAAATGCGAGAAATTTAAATCGGAAATTTTTTTTTCCAAGACTAAGAAAAATCGCTACAAATCGGTTTATTTTGTTAAATCGCCGCTACGTCTCAACATAATAGAAAAGTCGCTACGAATGGCAACACTGCTGTAATGATCCAATGGACTAATGGAATCGTGAACGTAGTGAACGAATTGGAGTAATCGATTCCGAAAAAGGAATTGATATCATGGACACGGAGTCGATAACAAGGATTCGTAAATCTTCGAGCGAGTCCGCGGAATCGTGAACGAATCGATTCCGGAAAAGGAATCGAAACCGTGGAACCGAATCACCTAAAGGAACGATTGAGCCCCGTTCTAGTATATTCTTCTTCTCGGGTCGGCGGGGTTCGGTCTGGCTCGGAGCGACCAGTCGGGTTGTCACTGTGGCTAGGTACTACTGGCAGAACTGCTAACATTTGGACTGCTCTCATGACATTGCCTCTTGCAGTGAAAATGGTTGCAGTTCGAGCGAGTCCGTCGTCGCCTACATGTAACTGGGTGATGCGCCCTCGTTTCCAGAGTAATGGAGGGGCATCATCTTCAATTAAGAGGACCAGGTCTCCTTCTTTTAGTGTACTTGACCTGGTGGTCCACTTGCTGCGAGTAATGATTACTTTCATCAATATTAGGAATCATATTGAAACTCTCAAAATTGCATAATCCGTCTAGACCATCAAGGAGGTACAGAGGGGGGTTAAAATCAGCGGTAAGGATGGAAGAATTGCCCGACAAGGTAAATGTGAACGACATGGTGCTGCAACAACGTGTAGTATCAATCTAGTTATACAAAAAAGGATGAGAACTTAAATAGAAATTTCAGACACAATTGACCACAATTATGAGCGTTGAATTTTTGTACGGTGTCATAGTTGTAGACGATGTTATCGACATCCTTGTTGCTCAAAAAGTAATGAACTGCTTCAGATGGTGGCCTCAAGTTACCGTATGAATCGAAATAAATGACATCATTGCGATTTTTGATGTAGGCCGCCCAGACCAGAGGAGTGACCCAAAATAATGATATCACACTCATTTTTGTGAGTACGGCTCGGTAGCTGATTACGCATAAATACACCGCGAAATAAGGAATCTTTAAAGATAAAGCAAACGTTTCTAGTTCTATGTTAGTCATTGCATGACGGGGCAGCCTTATTGGAAGTTTTTTCCAAATGGCGCTAAGTAAAATCCTTTGCCATTGACTGCTTTCCGCATTGACTCTAAAGCTATATTATGACGTTTCTGTTCGGCCAGCTGAGCCTGCGACGGTTTCGCATCTTTGACAGCTTTCGCAATAGATGCGGCACCACCACCACGAGCTCCAATAGCGCCAAGTAGAGGGAGAATCAGGGGAAGGAATCCTCCTTTCTTCGGCACGGGCAAAAGTCGCTTCGAGCGTTGACGATGCAACTTCTTTGTCAAACCTTTTCCATGCTTCCGTTTACCTTGCTTTCGCGGTTTTCGCAAACCAAAACCTAATTTTTTCTTAGCTTTCATCGCACCGACAACTGCAAGTGCAGCAGCACGTTCTCCCAAAGATGCGTTAGAATCAACTACACGACTCCAAGCTTGTTGTCGTAATACACCGTCTGCGGCTGTGCGGTCACTACTGTTCTGGACATAAACATGGGACAGACCTTCTTGCATGGATCTTCAAATAAGGCACAAGGGTTCGGATCTTCAGGGGAGGCAAACTTTACCTTTGTATTTGCTCTCCTGTCTGGGATTTCTTTCGATTGTTTGAAGACGACTGAGCCAGAGCTTCGGCCTGCACACGACCTTGAACTGGGGTACCTGCGTCGTCCAGTCTTACAGTTTCTCGAACACCTATGACACCTGGGCTTGATCACTCCTTGTGATCCACAACCAAAACAAAATCTTGATCTAGGACTTGAACATTTGGAATACCTATGTCCAGTTTGATGACAATTCCAACACTCATCCTTAGATATAAAAGAAACATCAAAGGACTTCCTATTAAACATCCTTCTGTTTTCTCTGGAATAACCCCTAGATGTTGAAGGGCAGGCTAAGTCTGGTTCTAAGAAACTAGAGTTACTAGGAATAGGAGGTTTATACCTATTGGACCAACTTCTAGACTCCTCTAGCATTTTGCAGTGAGCTGTCAGCTCTGACACTGTATTGATATCACGAAGAGCTAGTTGGGCTACGTAAAATGGCAAGAGATTGCGCCTGATTTTGTTGACCATGGTCTTCTCATCAGGTTTTTCAGGGAGACGGTTAAACAGTCCCTCCATAGCACAAATATATAAAGAGACTCGTTCATCAGAACCTTGAGTTCTATTATTGATCTCCTGCATCAGGTCCTCCTGATACTGATAAGGCAAGAAATCTTCCTTCAACTTAGCAACCAAACTGTCCCAGTCTGAAAACCTAGATCTGTTAACATTAAACCAAATCCAAGCTTTATCCTTGAATAGATCGCCAGCTGAAAGAAATAGCTCATTTTTCTGTACACAGCGGGAAAGTCTCATGGACTCAACTTTTTCTAAAAAGGAGACAACGGACTCATTTGAAATCCCTTTAAAACACAAATTCCACTTATATGGTAAGACAGGTTTGGGGTTTGAGAAAAATGGAGCTGGAGGCATTCTCTCCACTGCAGTGCTAGTTGCAGGTGCAACCTTTTCATCTAGCTCAGCCTCCAATTTTAAAAGAAGCAGAAGCAAACGTTGCTTCATGGCTTCCTGACTTTTATCATCGGTTCTTAAGCAATTGATCCTACCAGAAACATGGGTCAAACGAGATACAAGCCTCTTGTGTTCAGAACTACCAGTAGAACTGATAAAGGCTGCTATCTTTCGCTCTAAATCGGTCAATGATGTTTTGATTGCATCAACATCGTCATCATGAGGCTGAACTATAAATGACTCAATGAAAGATCTGTGAGCTCGTTCTTGACTGAACAACCCTCTCAGTATCTTTCGTTTGTCATCCATACTACCAGATGGTTGGATACCTCTCACACGAAGTTCATAGTCTAGTTCTGCACTCAATAAATGACCTGCATCCATTTTGGGAATCAAAATCTAAATCAATCAATAATTAAGAATCGACAAAAGATATACTGCTTACAGCAGTCAATAAGATAAATGGTCAATAATCAAAGATATTCAATAACTCAGAAATACTCAAAATCAGCAAGATAAATGGGTAATAATCAGAAAATATTCACTAAGTCAAAAATACTCAAAATGTAGGCAATCAATAAAAATCAATAATCAGTAGCTATATACTCAAAGATGTAGGCAATCAATAAGAATCAGTAATCAATATATACTCAAAAATGTAGGCAAGATAAAATCTTAAACGCAATAAATAGTTCTCAAAGGTGATACTATCAGGAGAAAATCTAAATGTTAACCAAAATATCAAAATGAATTCAAAAGATTAATAGTTATTTGAAATATTGGCAAAATAACTGCAGCAGAATTCAATAAAATTTAGAATAAAGGCAAACTATAAAAACTGACTCTAGCCAACTCACTTCAAAAGTTTACTCTACACCTCTCTTCAGGCTTCGAAGAAAGAAAAGAACAAGTCGCCAAATCGTGCCCTCACAGCGGGCGCCAAATTGTGTAAAGCTAGATTGAAAGTCCCAACTAAGTTGAGACCTTCAAGCTGGCAGAACTGGGGTGCCTTTGGGCTGCTCAGTTTACTTACGGTGGGTCGTGAATCCTTGGCAACTTATTCTTTTCCTCTTATAAGAGATGTCAGGCAAAATCGCTAACTTTTAACTCGAGATTACTCTAAGGTTCAAAAAACTTCAAGAAAAAGGGCGCCAGGAGTTTTCACCTCCAAACTCCAAGGAAGTTAGTGAAGTTACCTAACCTCTCCAGAAACACTGAAGGGATAGGTGCAGAAAATTTAAAAAGAAATTAACAGTAACAAGGTATATTGATTCTAATAAAAAGTATAAATAAATAGTGAGTTGTATGATATGACTATAATGGGATGACTGCTGGCCAGGAGAGTGGAATGATACAACCTGGCTTGTTTCGGCTAAGACTGATGGTGCTGGGTCAATATGTGTGCTCGTCCAACGGCTCCTTAAGAGGGTCCCCTTTTGCAGACTGGCAGCCTCTTCAGGTTCCTTAGGCCAGACCACTCCTGCTTGACTTCTCCCTTTTCAGGCTGAAGGGTATCTGGGTCTGGCTCGGCTACCACTTCCAGCCGCCGTCATGCAAAGTACCAAAAAAGAGGATTAGTGTGTGGACCCTCTATAGAAAAACCCCAGGATCAAAATCGTTAAGCAAGCTCAGGTGTACTACTTGGCCTCTGAATTGTACAGTCAAAAACCCCAATAGCTCAATTAAGTACAATATCTATTTAAATTTAACAAAGATCCCTTACAAAATGCTTAAATTCTATACTAAAATTTTTTTAAAAGTTAGACACAAAAGCTAGAGCAGATATCTCCCCACAACGGTTCACAATTGAATCTGCATATTTAAAAAGGTATATAATTTTAAAATAAAGTATCAATATCGTATCAACAAAGTATCACCTAACCTAGATACTTGATAGGCCTTTCAAGTCTAGTACTTAAAATAAAACTTTAAAAATATGAGTCTTGAAGTGAGCAAGGCTATAGTTCACTTAAGTTCAAAGCAGTTTAATTGATTTAAGAAGAAATCAAGGCTATGATTCTATTAAGTTGCTGCTGGCTCCTGTGCCCCAGAAAATTTAGAATCTTGAAAGGTAATGCAACCACAAAAAAAATTATCAAGCGCACAAATATTTACTAAAATAACTCAAAATCAAATAATCCAGAAAATTGAAACTATATGGACAGTAGTTGCAGGGTACGAGCAACTATACTTCAATAAATACTCTCAATGTTAAAACTATAGCTCCAAAAGAAACAAAATCTATGAGTACGTTCAGTCTCACATAGATGTACTTCGGTAGGCTGTATCGGTTGTAAAGATGGAAAATTTGTCAAATTCGTACAGCAAAATTACAGCTCAAAATTTGCAAAATGTGTGTGAGCACACTCAAAAACTATCAAGACTATACCAAAATAAAGAAAGGTGCTTCTCTCTCTCTCTAAAATTGTACAAGGTACAAAGGAAACTGAAGAAGGTTAGACACCTATGCAAAAATGCTCATTAGCTGCCCAAAATGGCGGAAACAATAAACTAAGCAATTTTTACACAGAACTCTACCAAATAAAAAAGGTGTGCTCCTCTCTCTCTCTCAAGATGTACAGAAGAACACAAAAAAACTGAATGAAGGAGGTGACCACAAACTCTAGATACGAAAGTACGTAAAATAGCTCGATAGCTGCCAAAATGGCGATCAAATTTGAAATAAGCAAATTTTACGTACCTTCTATATCCAAAGTAGCAGGAACAGCTTGTAGTCACACTCCTGTGAATCCTTCCAGGGTCTAGAAGTAGGTGGAAAAGGGCGTGTATTCCCTTAGATTGACATCAGCACCAGGTCAGTTCCTTCGGGAAGCAGATGCACACACACTTGGGCTGAAAACACATATAAAACAGTATGGCATTCACCACCTAACTAGAAAATGAAACAAAAAAGAAAATCAATGATATCGATTTTAGATACTGAAGGTTCGATATCAACGGTAAAATGCTAGCAAAATCCAAAAGAGTCGCTGGTTGTAACAACGCAGCAACTATACTAAACAGAATCCCAAAAATGGCGGAGTATTCACAAATAATTGCCCGTGTTATTGGGTTGGGTACTTCAAATAGAAATCTCGCGAAAGGAGAGTGAATAACTTCAAAGTCAACCCCACGGCAAAGAAATAGTAACTATTTCATGAAAATACGAAGATTAAAGATGGCTGAATGCCAAGACGACACACAAACCTGACCTGTTGCAGCGACAGATAGACCAGCCAGGAAGATAGGGAGGGTCGAGCCTATTTATAATTTTCCGTCGGAAATCACAAAAAGTTGGAACCTTCTAGATGTTGTAGCTGTCACATCACCAGTGACTTTTTACTACCAACCCAGGTTCTCAAAGTAACTAAAGTCTTAATTTCAAATCAGGACAGAATTACTATTATTAATGAAATAAACTCATAATAGGGAACGAGAAATGCACTAAAAGAATGAAACTTATAACTTTGCAAATCTAAATCATATAAACAACAAGATAGTACCTTATTCCAACCTGCCCGCAGGTAGGCAACCCACATTGCGCACACATGCGAGTATATATATATGCGAGTTTTTCTACGGCTGTCGCCGTTTCTCGCTTCCCTTTTTCCACCGTTGTCGATTGTTCCAGTCTCCTTCCTGAAGACCTCTCGCGGCCATAGCTTCATCGACATTATTTTTCCAACTTCTTGGTGGTCTGCCGCGTTTCCTCCGTTCAGGGGGTGTCCATTTCCATACTCTCTTAGGCCATCTGTGGTCATCCATTCTTTCCAAGTGCCCATACCACAGCAATTGCTTCATTTCGATCGTATCTATTATAGTGCTCTCAACACTCATTCTCTCCCGTACTTCTTGGTTGCGCACATGCTCGAGTCTGGAGATACCACTACTTCTTCTCCAGAAGTCCATTTTTACAGCAAGTAGCCTTTCTTTGTCTCTCTTCGTAAGCTCCCAAGTTTCCGATCCATAGGTACATATACTTTCTACAATGGTTTTGTATATAGTGTGCTTTGTCGTTTTTGTAACACTATCATCCCAAAGTACAGAATTCAGCTGACGAATAACACGTTTACCCTGATTCACCTTGTTTGTGATTTCCTCCTTGCTCCTACCATTTTTCGCTATTGTTACTCCTAGGTATTTGAAGGATTGACAATGTTTTATTGTCTGTTCGCCGATATCAAGGTCCTGCTCACTGTTATCTCCTACGACCAGATATTCGGTCTTGTCTATATTTATAGAGAGTCCCCATTCTTTATACTCTTTCTGGAGAGTCTTCAACATGTAAGCAGAGCCTTCTTCGTCAGCCGCAATTATGACTTGGTCGTCTGCAAATAGGAGGGTGAATAGAGTCATCCTGTAAGGGTCCCTAGTCTAGGGTTACAGACGAAGATCAACGGCGGATGGAGCAGATGAGGTAAGGTACCCAATGGTCCAGCAGGCGGAAGAATCGTTAAGGGAAGACTGATCTCTATAGTCCGGCAAGACAATCAGTATAGGGGAAGAAAACCCTGATAGCAAATTACCTGGTCCTCCAGGTTGGGGGTTCGGGCGTCGGATTTGCAGTTCGGCACTGGTAAAAAAGATTAATTTGCAAAATTTCCCAAATCTGCCTCGGATGTGGATCGGTCAAAGGTAAAACGAAAATTGGCGCGAAAACGGATATTGAGAATCGGTACTTGGAACGTTCAGGGGATCTCAACTAAGAAAGATGAAGACACATGCGAGTCTTATTGCATATACGACATACGTATGTCTGAGAACCAGTATAATCCAGTTAGGCTAGAGAACAAATACCACAGGTATCAGGCGCGGAAAAGTGGTTCTTTTAATAGCGTAACGGCAAAGCATAAAAGAGGAACATATATTTACCTGTCAATAGGAGATCATTCTGTAAGAATTGATCTATAAAAGGAGTCACAGACGACGTGTAACGAAATTAACAAAAATTTCTTTACAAATTTAAGACCCAACTGACAATCTGGACAGTAAAATTTCAGCAATCTTCTACTTCCCAGGGCCATAACCTTTATCTCCGCAGTACTTAGTTCAGAATATTTTTGATGAATTAAACATTCACAGTTAAAGGCAGGTTCATTGTCCTGCTTTTTACATTTGACACATTACATGTTTACGTCAGCATATAATTAAGTACGGACCTGTACCACTTTTACAAATATCCAATATACAGGTCCTCTGCCGGTTTTTACAAGATTATTTGTCACTCCTGGGAAAAAACGTAGGTACCTAAATTGTGTGATATAGTGGAATTCGACTAGCTTACTGCATCCAACTGGGTATGTTAATCGCCAAACTGCTTTCACTATCACAAACCTTGCACTCTTATAGACACTGATATAAAATTCTGGCAATAACTCCGTGAGAAAACTGATAAAAACCGATCCGAAAGGAGCAGCTAAGAAACGCGTGTATATTGTCTGAAACGGTAAACAATTAGCCCTGGTGTAAAGGATATACAATATAGTAGAATATACATTAAACAGGCAATGCATGTTATAAAGGATTACAATTACAGATACCGATTAAACATAATGGTGTCAAGTACTAAAAAGAACAAATGTACAATAAAATAGTCACAGTATGTGGTTGTTAATTAATGTGGCTATATACAATACAGATACAGAATAAACATAAAGGTGTCAAGTAATAAAAAGAACAGATGTACGATAAAATAGTCACAGCACGTGGTTGTAAATTAATCTGGCTATATACACGTACAAACAAACAGAACAACATAGATATATAAAATAGTATTATACACAGACCTAATAATAATCCGACAAACAAAGGCGACCATAAATTACATTAATATATGCATTGAGCAAAGAGACCACACCAGACGAGCGGATACTGATTCATCGTGATAACGTGTTAGTCTAGTTGCGCGTCCTACACATGCGCCTTCCAAACGCTGCGTGTATAAAGGACCACCACTTGAGGACACTACAGACACAAGATGTCTTAAGCTGGGGGGTAATTCGCAGAATGTCCTCTACCTCTCGGTTGGCTCTGGGCCATATTCCCCGAGCCCCCAGAATGACCGGAAGGACTACTATCTGTTTCTGGCCCCATAGTTGACGAGTTGCTTCTTTAAACCTATCGTTGTCATAGACCGCCTTCATATTGCTGTAGGTTTGGGCCAGAGGTATGTCCCCTTCCCAGTTAATCCCCACGTCGCACACTACCACGGTATCCCCCTTCATCACGGCTAGATCAGGTTTGAATAGGATACCGTCGCGGTGTCTGACGTATGGTTCTTCTATAGTGGTCCAGCCCTTTGAGCGACAATGTCTCCCTATCTTTTTCGCCACCTCATTATGGCGCTTAATGCTCTCCCAGTGGGTGGCGGGGCATTGCTGGAGTACGTGGCATAGCGACTCGACACAAGCACAGCCTGCTCGGCATCTACGTTGCTGTTGTTCGGCGTATATCATGCCTGCGGTAGTTAGATGGTTGCTCCGTAGTTGCACTGCTCGCACAAAGTCCCGGCCACTCCAACCTGTGGGCCTCCTCTGTATCCAGGATCTGCTGGAAGTGTCGCCCGCTACATTTTCCATACCGGCAAGCAGTGGGGACTCTCTCAGCCTATCCCTCCACAGATGGACGGCCGGGACGTTGCCAGATAAGTGTTCTAGAGTCGAATTAGTTGTGTGGTCACAGTTCATTGTGGCATGCAGTACTGTGTCGTTGCTAGTGTTAGTTTTTAATTTAATCAGGCGGTTTAGGAAAATTTGCGGAATTGTTAGGCGGAGCTGCTGTATGCCCAACCCTCCATCCCTAATCGCAGCGTGAAGTGCCACATCAGGGGTATACACCGAAAGATGTAGCACCCCCTTGACGAAGTCCTTTACCAGACGATCGGCAGATCGGAGGATTGCCGCCGTTAGTCGAGATGTCTGCAGGCCGAAGAATAGCTTTGATATCATATACGTCTTTACCATGACCAGCTTTTGGTCTGGCTTAAGTGGCACCCGCCTTAAGTTGTTCAGTCATGTCGGGAGGTTGGCCAGACACGGTTTGAGGGTACCTCTGGTACTAAACGAGTGCCCCAGGTATCGGAAGGTGTTAATTTCCGACACCACCGGTACTCGCCGACCCTCTATTTGTAACGGGAATTATTTGCGTGGCACCAGGGTTCCACGCACCAACCCCATTACCATGATTGAACATTTGGCTGGGTTTAAGGCCATTCCTTTGGCCTTCGCAAAGTCCACAATCCTGCCGAGGGACAATGGAAGGTTTTCTTCTCTGTCCTCCAACAGGACTATGTCATCTGCGAACGCCATTGCAGACACCTTAGCTCCGCCTGGCAAAGTTCCACCACGTACCCCGTCGTTCATGGTCTCCATCAGCTCGTCGATCACCATATTAAATAGTATAGGGCTCATTGGGTCCCCTGGCTTGACACCACACGTCAGATGGAGGTCCCGTGTACTACTATTGGAGAGAGAGGTGAGAATATAGGTATAGTTCAACTCCCTTCCTCCTCAGTCCACCAACAATACTCCCACGGCCAACCGTGTCGAATGCCTTGCGGAGGTTAAGGGAGACGACGCAGTATTTCCTGCCACTGTCGCTACGACTCTTAATATACGTGTGAAGTAGCAGGGAATTGGCGAGCGTTCCATCGATTGCGGTGAAGCCTCGTTGGTTGCTTTAAGTGAGGCTACATCTCGCAATCGCGCTGCTAGCACTCTATGCATCAGTCTCTGGGGTGCACTGCCGATTGTTAACGGTCGCCAGTTTGCTGGGTCGTCTCTCCGTCCCTCTTTATAAATTAGGACGGTTCGTTGTCTGGTGTAACACGTCGGGTGGATGTTCCTTCTCAATATGATCGAGAATAGCAGTGCGAGCCCACGATCACTGTACTGTTTGACAGCTCGCACTGTTATTCCATCGCCACCCGGGGCTGCGTTGGACCAATGCAACTTCGCGTCCGCAATTTCTTGTGGTTATATTAGTTTGAAGGTGGTCTGATCAGTTGCGGGGGGTTGTGGCTGAACCGCAATGGATACGGTTGTGGGGGTCTCCAAAATGAGGCTGTAGTATTGTTCTACAGCGTGCAGTTGTGGAAACTGTTCGGTTGCGTCTAGCGGAGTTCCGGACATTATTTTGTCCGCAAGACACACTTTCTTGAAGTATGCCGCCCGCTGTCCATGTCCACCGTTAGTCTGGTCATAGTGGCGAATCTGACCCGCGCCGTGTGTTCTGTTGGTATTCCTCGAACGACGGGAGGAAGAAGGAAATTGGTTCTCTATCCACGCGTCGAGGAATTTGCATAGCACGTCGCCACTTAGACCGATGCCTGCGGTGGCCAGATCTGCCATGGGAGCATTTGAAGCGCTCTTTGCTTCCTCTAATTCGTTCCGCAAGAATGCTTCTTGCTCTATATCCGAATCCCGGTTTCTGTTAATGGAAGGAAGTCGCATTGGTGCCATATGCATTATGACCATCGTAGTTCATCGACTGCGAATCGTCATCAGCTGGCGTGTGGTGTGTAGGGTTTGTAGTCATAGGAGGATTTTCACCCGTTGAGAGGACATTTCTGTTCGGGGAGGAACCTATAGCTTGCCCGCTCACGGTGGTAGCTGTCGGTTCAATGTGAGCCTCCTCTCGAACTGCCATATCCGCGGTATTATCATGTGTCTTGTTTTGTTCCTCGTTGGTCGCCTCTTCGCCAACTCCAGTGGGTGAGGGAGGATCGGGTGTACTACATTCTGGAGCAGTCGGTGTTTGCAGTTCGTCAATTGCTCGCCGCAGGTACTCCTTATAGATGGGTTTGCACCTGCGGTGGCGAATTTGATCTCTTGTCAGTCCCGTCGCCTCCTCCATTTGTTTGGTAAAGGGTTTGCCCTTTTCGATTCTCGCCTCAATGGTGGCGAGAATCGATAGGAGCTCGGCTTCGGGACGCTTCTGACTGCTCCTGAGTTCATCATTGTATAGTTTGGGGTGTGCACGCATTTCATGACTTCTCACCCCAGTGATGGTGGTGAAAACTTTGTCACAGTGAGCGCATCTGGTGCGGTCTCTTATTCCACATGACTTCATATGTTTCGTGAGTCCGGATTTTGTAGCATACTGTCTGTTACAGTTTTGGCACTGATGTGCTGCAGGGGGTGGCTGGGGGTTAACCGTATTACTGGTGTCCCTTCTTTCTTCGTGTCTCCATAGCTTCTCACTTACGGGTGGTGGGGAGGGGTGGTGGCGTTAGAACAGGGATAGACGGGCTGCAGTGGGGAAGTCACGGTAGGCTGTGACTGCAGCCCGGGAGTTGCGAAATCGTACAAAGGGTTACGGCCCTGGCCTCGGGAGTTGAGGTGTGAAACTGTACCTCTGCCAGGGCTAAGGGAGGCGCGGGGAGATCAATCCCCGGTCGGAAGTTGCCAGATCGGCCCAAGATAGAGGGGGGGTTGCCTACCAGGGCGTAGGGAGTTGCAGGATCTGGCACATCTTTTTGAATAAGGTAGGGGGTGTCGCCAAATGTGGTAGCGCTGGAAGTTCAGCTCAAGGCTAACCCCGTGAGTTGGGGGGGAGTTCCGGCGACTTTGAGTTAGCCGCTGGGGGGGATTTCCTGGGTCCCACTGGACCCGAAATAGTGGGTTAAATCAATATCCAGGCCTTAAAACCCCGGGAGTTGTGCTATAGAGATTCTGGCTATCAGCCGATGTTCGGTGGGGTTTATAGGCCTGGAAAAACCCAGGAGTTACTGAATCTAACGATCTTGGGGTAGGGATTTGCCGAGGGAGTTTGAGACTGGTATATATAGTTCCGGCAACTCCTCTTGACACAAGGGACTGGTCACTAATTTGGTCTCGCAGTGTATATTCGTTTTCCGGACCGTTAATGGTGCACCAGCTATATCGGGTGCTTGTTATTATCGAATCATATCTTTGTTCATGCACAACCTTATGGTTTCTATGAACAAGATACTGTCCTCTTTTTGTTAATGTTTTTATTAAAATATTCTCTTTTATATACATCTGTATGCATGCATGTAGGCGAAAAAATCTTATAGATATGTAGGTAAGTTATGGATTATTAATTAATTTTAATTTTTTTAGTAAACTATTGATTATTTATTTTACAAAATTTAACATATTAAGCGAAAAAAACTTGAAATGTCAAAAAATTGTAACAGGCGCACAAGAAAATGTATATTGTTACATATATTTATATATAAGTTTAGATATAAATCCGCGCACAAGGGTACACCTTTCTGCGGAATTCCATCGTTTATTAATTTTTTCTCAACTGTCATTGTTTTCTGTAACTTTAAAGTGGGAATAAACGTTATTATTATTATTATTATTATCTTTATTCCACAAGCACTATAAGTGTTTGCGGAAGTGCTTGGTCTAATAACAAGCACCCAACATATTTCACTTATCCGTTGGCAGGCTTCTCTCTTGGTAGTGATGGGCGATGCTAGGGATGGTAGAATGGATTCTTTTGCCTTATTTATTGGTGTTATATCGCCTAGCATGCCTAAGTACAGTTGTTGTAAAGTTAATTAGTGTTTGTAGGTTAGGTCTCACCACGTGCACTTAAGACACTATAAAACTGTACTTTAAGGTGCACCACTAGGTTGCCTTCACTTCTACAACTGCAGGACATTCTTATGTATTATGTATCCTGCAGTTTCCAGCGGGGTCCGCGGCGCGAAAGTGATGAAATCGGGTCAAATTCGCGGAGCGACGCACACACGTGCTTCTCCCTCATTGACGGCGTAAGAGAGTCCTAACCTAATGTTGGTAATGCGGTGATATACCAGTTTATTATTTTCACATAGCATGAAGTCTGAGATCCCCTTGCAACCAAATCATTGCCAGCCCCACCCCCCTCCACACCCTATTGTCAATACAACAATTCTTTCACTTTTGAAACTCACCACCCCCCAATTTCATCCTTACCCAAAAAATGTAAAAAATGATCAGGAACCCCTAAAATATCTAAAAACGAAGTTTGAGCTGTTTTCATATTTTTAGTTTTTTGATTATTGCTACGCTGCCACTGACATGATTTCTAACAGCCATACGCGTTTTATCTTCACCACGGTAATAATGTATTGTGGCAAAATTTAATTAAAATCAATTTAATAGTTTCCACGTTATAAAATACAAACCGATCTAAAGCAATAAATACTCGTATATACAGGATGACCTAATAAGAATGGACGCCGACAATATATCGGTAACCGTTAATCGTAGAACTTCGAGCAAAAAATATTATTAGGTAAATCGGCTAGGAGAAATCGCTGGAAATTATTTTCTAGTTCCGCAATTAGCCGCTATGTTGACATCATGGGCACGCATATTTTTTCATTATTTAACCAGAAAAAAAAAGTAAATTCGAATTTTTGTTGAATAGAGTATAAAGAAATCGGATCCCAGCACTTCGTCAAAGTCACTATCGAAAGGCTCTATCAGCAAAAACCCGTGTCATACTTCTATACCATTATTATTTACTTGCAACTTAATACTCACGCAACCTTGCGAAACTGTTGACCCTAAAATTCCGTGTATTCTAACGTGAGTGGAGTAACCCAAATTTTCAAGTTCATTAACACATATAAAAAAATACCTATGTCTAATGTACTCCGATTTAAACCTAAGATTCTCTCTATTTTCATAGTCTCTAAAAAAATAATAATTTGTGATCATGTCGACCTCAATATAAAAGTTCTCCATATATACTTCTTATCTAATCTAATTACCTTACTATTAACACTTCTGTCACTGTTACTTCCTCACTATACTGTCTTTCTCCAAAAGTCTGTAAAACTTTCGAGCTTCCTCCAATAGGTGTAAGAAGTTGTCTGATTCTGACAACCCTCTATCATCGCCTCCATTTTCGGCATTCTCCTTCGGTAGCAGGAGCCAAATCCAGCAGTGGCTACAATGTTCAGGACTAAAGTTCCTCTCGCTAGCCAGTTGGATGGACACTGTATCATTTGACCATTATTTACGGCTTCGGACTACACTAACCTCGTGCTTGATTGAATAGCTTTTTTCTTCTTCTCTTTCTCCTCATTTTGGCTCTTGATTTTACTCCTGTATTTGGCTTGGACTTAGTTCTTCGGCAGATTGAATGGACATATCAGGACTTAAAAAATTCACTACTTCACGTCCCTTATTAATATTTCTTGAGCTTACCATGTTTTTCGGCAGGGTCGCCTTGTAGTATATCAATACCAATTGATGTACTATATCTTCCCCTAGTACATACTGCTCCAACTGAGGGCTTACGGGAGCCCTGAGTAAAACCACTTCATACTCGTAACGTGATGTATATTGATCTTACTTGTTACAAACTACAGATGTCTCTTATATCTAACCCACATCCTATTGACCTCACTCTGTTTATAAACAATCTTATCTAAACATATAGTCGAGCGATTTCGAGGCTCTATCGTGCCGTTTATTTTTTTGGCGTATAACCAGATCAGACATAGTGTGTTTTGTTTATTATATTTTTAGGCATATAAAATCGCATTTTACGACATTTTTTTGTGGTCTGGAACAATTTGAATGGCAAATAACTGTAAATAATTGCGCTCTAAAAGAAGTGTACTTTGTTTTGTTCCCACGCCCATATCTTCAAAAGTAATAAAGCTACTGAAATCATTTTTTTTGTATCTTCAAGGTGATATCAGAGCGCTTCAAACATTGGTTAATGTGATCACAAAATCTTCATTTTTTTAGCGTAAAAAATCACGAAAGTTAAAAAATGTAGATTTATGCATCAAAATTTTCACCAAGCGAGAAACTTTTTTATTTCTGAAAATTTTGATATACATACAGCGAAGCAAATTAAGCTTACATTCCAGAGGAATTTTTAAAACAATACGTTCAGCAGCAAAGTATACCGTTTGGCGACAGGGATTTTTTAATCGGCGCGCTAACCTAGATTTTGGCAGCCGAGATAGGACCTGACACCGGCGCAGGCGGGGCGGGGCGTATCAGTATCGCCTGTTGGCCTGTTACGAAAGTTTAGATTCAAATAAACCATCAGCTTGTGTTTTCTATAGATTTGGCCAAAGCCTTTGACACGGTCGATCATACGGAAGTATTAGTAACTTTACAAAATTTGGGTTTTCGAGGATGAACTATAAAGAGTTATTTGAGTGGAAGGCGACAATGTGTAAACATAAATAATAGCCGAAGCGAATATAAAGACGTAAAATATGGTATACCGCAGGGGATAGTCTTAGGGCCCATGCTGTTTAATTTGTATATTAACGACCTTTTTACACTGAATAGAACTGGAAAAATAATTGGTTTTGCGGACGACACGGCTGTTTTTTATAGTGCAAATACCTGGGGGGATTTTAAAAATATAGTGGAAAAGGACTTCAAGACTATATTAAATTTTTTCTCTCTAACAAAATTTTAACTGTCAATTATCAGAAAACAAACGCTATGACGTACTCCTGTGATAAAAGATGCTCCCCTAGCTTTAATCAGATAGAAATTCAAAGGCCAACAGAAAAAATAGAAATTAAATCAGTTGAAAAAGCTAAATATCTAGGCATCATTATTGACAGGCACATGAAGTGGAATTATCACGTGGAGGATTTAGTGAAGAGATTGAGAAGTTTGATCAGAAAGTTGAAATTTTGTAAGGACATTTTGGATAAAAAACAATTAATAATAATGTATTTTGCACTAGTTCAGTCCATACTCAGCTATGGAATTCTGGCATGGGGAGCAGTGTTGAACTGCTATTATAAAAAAATAGAAATTGCCCAAAAGTGGATATTGAAGTTAATTCTAAATAAACATATGTCATATTCAACCGAAAACTTATACAAAGAGTCAAAGCTACTTGACTGTAGGCAGTTATATTTCAGCAGTGTTGTAGTTTGTAGTCAAGTCTGTGGTCTAGTGGTAACAGTGGTGTGATTGACTATCGGAGCAAGTATTTACGCGTTTTCATTGTGCAGTATTTATAGGCTCGTAATAGGACAATGCAGTGTATAATTTGCAAAAAAAGTGTGCAGGAGGCTGATAAATCTGTAGTACATAAACCTAGGATACAGGGTTTCCTGTCGTTACTGAACAGTGCAGAACAGAGACAGGATGATATCTCAAAAAAATTATGTCTAGGAAAAAATCCATTTTGAGTGGCGAATACAAAGTAAAATATCATATAGACTGCCAAAAATCATATACAAGTTCTGTGAATGTTCAGAATCTTCAACAGTCAGCTAACGCAGCCGGTCCCTCAAATTACGCCAAAACTAGGATTAGGTCATGCGGTTTTGATGTTAGAACAATGTGCCTTATTTATAACACTAGAGGGACAAAGAAAAAGAAAAGTTTGGTGTCCGTTCAAACAGGTAATCAAAAATAATACTTTTTATTCATTTCTGGTAGGCACGAAAATGTATTTAAAAAATTCTGACATCATATTTTATATTACTTTTTCCGTACTTTTCAGGCAGCGGAAAAGCTACTTATAATAAAATTATAAATGCTGTGACAGAAAGGCACGATATAGATATGATATCTAAGCTGAGTGGCTATGAAGATGTATTTGGTTTTGATGCGAAGTACCACAAATCATGTTATAGTCAATACATATCGAAAAGAAACATAAACTCCCAGAAGAAGACCCAGAACTCGAACATTAATTTACCTAGGTACAGATAATTCGATTGAAAGTGACTTCTCAGTTAGTACAGACAGTGATATTGAGGACAATATTTTATTTCCTAGAGAAATATCGGAAATGCAAATCTTATTAAAAGCTGCTGCCATAATACGTAGTGCGATGACTTCATTCGAACCAAAAGATGGATTTCCATCACCAGACGGTATTAATACAAGGGAATTCCAAAGTGAGGTTCCATATATTTTACTGGTATTTGTGTCATGGCTTATAGATGCAAAACTGTTTGCAAAGGTAAGGGCTAGTAAAATATTCGATTGCTTATTCTAAATTCTTTATATTATATTCTTCCAGGCACAAAATGAACAGACTAATGAGTTGGCGACAATTCCAAGCAATATTATTTTGGGCCTTTTCAACAAATCCCATAGAAAGAATTCTTTTCACGTCGACTTGGGGTTACATTTCTTACATTCCTAGCAAACATATTCTAGATGCACTGTCTAAACTTGGATTAACTTGTTCTTATAACGATGTCCGACAAATAGCTACATCATTAGCAAAACAAGAAATCGATGACAATGAAGAATTATACGTACCTAAATGTTTGGAGCAGGTAACAGCTGAAAAACAAAATTTTATTCGAGCTAATATTGACAATTTCGATATGAATGAAGAAACTCTTGATGGAAAAAATACAACGCATGTTATGGCTATGGTTGTATTTCAAGAAAAACAGTCAGTACAGTCAACTAGAGAAAGGCTCAAAGGTTCGTTAGCTTTAAGCGAGGAAGAAACTGGTATAAGTTTGTAGCGAATTAAAAGATATAATAAGACGGCAACCCGACCTACACCACTTCAACTAGCGCTACCAACAATAAAACACGAAAAATCAGATTTCTACAAAAACATGAATTTTTCTTGGCGATTGCTAAAGTTCTTCCAAAGAGAGTATTCTTTTCTGGGGTGGAGTGATTTTCAAAACATTTTCTCAACAAACAATATTCTAATTTCAACATCGCATATCTTCCATTTTTAAATGCCCCCCCCCCATCCCCCCTATGGATTATGATACAATATTTACAGTAATGGTAAGGCTGGTGCAGCTAGCTGCAAAACTAAATCAAACTACTGATTTGGCGATTTACTCCAAGGCACGCGAAATACTATGGAACAATCCTCCAGAATTATCTGGCAAAGTAATACACAGTATACATTTGCCTACCTCTTAGAATTTCGTAAAGGACCTTTATGCTGAAACTACAGTAATTTTGAAACGCGCACACGTCAATGCTCGACGCGTTTGAATGATTGTGATTGTCAGCAGTTCTAGGCGACGCGACGGCGGGTGTTAATGTTCTCACTTTAAAAATTCACATAGCATATACCGTATCTCCTACGTGAAAAACTGTAAACATAAAAACTTTCTATATATATTAGCTTCACTTTGTTCGCTGCATGTATATGGAAATTTTCATGAATAAAAATTTTTCTCGATTGCTTAAAAATACTTTACCAAAAATGACATGGTTATTGTTTTTGTTTGCAAAAATTTTTGGACATAATTTTCGTTTTCGGATATGATAAGCTTCGAGGTGCTATTTCATCTGGTTGAATTATGAAAAAAATCATCTTGATATCTTCATTGCTTTCATAGTTATAGCGGTGGAAATGCTTAAAAATATATTTTCAGAAAAATGAGATTTTTTATGTTTTTTTGCTATAGAAAAGCTCCAGACCGCTAAAAAATGTCGTAAATATCGATTTCATATAGACAATTATGTTGCTAAAGTATCGCACATGGTCTGATTTGGTTATACGCCAACTTTTCTTTTTCTCGAAAGCTAAGTGAGTTAGCTCGCGCAAATCGCTCCACTAATATACATAATTATTTTCCCATGTCTCACGTACGGACCTAGTAACCTCCTTACAAAGTGGAGCAATGATGAAATAAAAGAAAAACTAATGAGATTAATACAAAATGATAAGCTTATATTGTACCGTTTAGAAAATGGGAACTAAACGAAGTTCCATCGATTACAAAAGATGCGGAACGAATTAGAGGAAGCAAAGAGCGCTTCAAATGCTCCCATGGCAGATCTGGCCACCGCAGGCATCGGTCTAAGTGGCTACGTGCTATGCAAATTCCTCGACGCGTGGATAGAGAACCAATTTCCTTCTTCCTCCCGTCGTTCGAGGAATACCAACAGATAAGACAAGTACGGCAGTTGAAAGGCCATGATATGTGATTGTATTTCTTCAAACAGATAAACAAGATAACCTAAGTGCTGACCCGACGCTATTTTATCATGTTAATATCCATATCATTAGATTATCACTAAACGGTGAATACTGGCCAAATGAACGTGCACAACTAGATTTTTCAGGAAATCATTTTGCCGAAGCTAGCATACTGGCTATATCGAATACCACGATATGAGCGATATCCTGAAGATGTACCTGTTAAATATTGTCGATCTTGTTTATGTAAGTGGTAGCCAAAGAGGTCCGGTTCTGGTGAGTGTGAAGTAAAGTGTGGTGTGAATGAGCTCCGTAATTAAATCCAAAATTCAGGAAGATTACGAGCGTTTAATACCTAACTGAACACGAAATAAAGGAAGTAAAGTGCAACAAGCTAACTGAAGTAAAAAGCAACTAAGGTAGGATAAGATAACAATAGATTATAATTAATAAACGATATAAATAAAATCACACCGATAAAAACAAGGCTTCCGACGGGTCGACCGGGGCCAGGTTTTTTCCGCGGTGCTGATAAGGTAACAAAAAGTACCAAAGAATTCCAACAAATACGGCAAGACTCAGGCTAGGCTAGAAAGGAGAAACAGGGTCGGAGTAAGGTTTAAATACAAATAAAAATATTACGGAGAAAATACATGGACAGAGATAGCTCAGAAGATAGAAAAAGGAAAAGCGACAGGGAGGAGGAAGAAGAAGAAGGTGATAACGCATTTAGGAAAAGCAAAAAAATATTTAGATCGCCACTAAAACCCCCAAAAAGAAATATGGAAGATAATCTAGAAAAGATGATGAAAATGATGGAGCAAATGGGTAAAACTATGGAAAATCTATCAAAGGAAGTAAAGGATATGCGACAAGAGCAAAAGGAATATGCAAAAGAAATTAAAGAAATGAAAGAAGAAAATGGAAAGTTAAAGCAGGAAAACATCCAGTTAAAAAAAATGATAACGGACATGGATGAAAGGCTGGAAAGAATCGAAAATGAAAAAAGACGAAATAACGTTGTATTACAGGGCTTAGAAATAGACACAAACGATAAAGGAACGCTGAAAATAAACATGGAAAGTTTTATAGAACGAGAGCTAGGAATAAGAGTAAATGTTACCGAGGCCATAAAATTATCGGAAAAAACATGCTTAATGAAGCTAGAAAATGAGTCAGCAAAGATAAAGATTATGCAGAATAAAAATAAGCTAAGAGAAAAGCATCAAGCAAAATATTATATAAATAACGATCTGTCAAAGATTGATAGAGATATAGCGAAGCAAATAAGGGTTAAAGCAAACGAAGAAAGACAAAAAGGAAAGCGAGCAAAAATAGGTTACAGGAAATTATACGTGGGAGACGAAGAATGGAAATGGGATACAGAATTACAACAGTTAGTTCTTATTCCAAAAAACTAATAATAGCAACAGGGGAATCGGAAACAAAAGATAAAATGAACATGGCAACGAAAAAGGTTAATGAGCATATAAAACTACAAACATTAAATGAGACAGAACAAAGAAAAATACAAATTAATTTAGGAACATGGAATGTAAGAGGGATTTATGAGGAAGGAGCGATCAAAACCCTTATTAAGGAAATGAATGTATATAAAATGGACATAGTGGCGCTACAGGAGACGCATCTACCGGGCAACGGAATACAGGAAGTAGATAATTATATCCTCTTCAAAAGTGGAAGTCATACTAGGACTTTGGGAACAGGTTTTTTAATACATAAGAATTGGAAAGATAGTGTTATAGATTTTGTACCGAGGTCAGACAGATTATGTAGCATTAGGATAAAAGGAGAGAATGAAAACATGTCAATTGTAAATATTCATGCACCAACAGAGGAGAAAGATGAAGAAACTAAAGACATTTACTACGAAGAGATGGAAAGAGTAATGGATAATATACCAGGCACAGATATAATAATTGTCATTGGGGATGCAAATGCAAAAGTAGGGAAAGAAGACATATACAAAAAAATAACAGGAGGGCAGAGTAAACACGATGAAACAAACGAAAATGGACTAAGATTAGTCGAATTTGCTATAGAAAGAAATATGAATATAATGAGCACCCGCTTCCCAAGAAAAGACATTTATAAAGGTACATGGATAATCCCTGGCAGAAATGACACAAATCAAATAGACCACGTGTTGATACAAGAAAAATATGATAAATTAATAACAAACGTAAGAACGTATCGAGGCGCTGATATAGACTCAGATCACTTCTTGGTAGGGGTCAAAATAAGATATAAAAAAACAGAAAAAATAAAAGGAAAAACAGGTAAGCAGACATTTTATAACATAGATGACTTAAAAATGGAAAACATTGCGAGACAGTATGCGACAGATATAGAAGAGTATCTCTATGAAGGTGCAGAAAACAAGAACTTAACCATAGAAGAAAACTGGAGGAGAATTGAACAAGGAATTGTAGGCGCCACAAAAAGGAATTTGAGGAAAAGGAAACCACAAGAAAAGAAAAAATGGCTCGATGATGAATGCGATAAGGAGATACAACAAAAAAGGCGGCTTAGGCAAAGGATGCTTCAAAACAGAGACGACAATATCATTAGAGAATATAACAAGCAGAGAAAAAAAGTAAAACAACTATTTAGGAAAAAAAAGCGGACATTCTTAGAAGACCAAATAGTAAAAATAGAAGAAGAGTATCAGCAAAAAGAAATCAAAAACTTCTATAAAGACGTAAAAGACATAAGGAAAGGTTATCAAACCACACTTACATATATAAGAGATAAAGAGGGTAATCTTATAGGAGACGAGGAAGAAAAAATCAAAAGGTGGAAAGAATACTTTGAGGAAATATTAAATGCAGGGACAAATGGAAAGGACCTTGATGTAAAACAAGAGTCAACAGAGGACAGAGCAATACAAAGTTGTAATGACAATACAGCAACCCCATCAAGAGAAGAAGTGGACGAAGTGATAGAAATGATGAAAAATAATAAGAGCCCTGGTGAAAACGGAGTAACAAAAGAAAACATAAAATATGGTGGTGAGAAATTAAAAGAAGAAATCTACAAGCTAATATGTCAAATTTGGAAGTCAGAAAAAATGCCGGATGCGTGGAAAAAAGCAGTTATACTACCTATATATAAGAAGGGAGACAGAACAGCCTGTGAAAATTACAGAGGGATCTCTCTACTTGACGTTACGTATAAAATCTGTGCATCAATTATAAAGAGAAGGTTAGAGATATTCATGGAGAGACTGCTGGGTGAATATCAAGGGGGCTTCAGAAAAGGCAGAGGGACAACAGACCATGTGTTTATGCTAAAGCAAATTGTCGCAGGATGCTACGAATATGACATACCGATCCAAATGCTGTTTGTGGATTTTAAAAGAGCATATGACAGTGTCAAAAGGTATGAACTTATTAAAATATTAAAGGAGTTAGAAATCCCAGACAAGCTGGTAAGATTAATCAAAATGACATTAGAGGACACACAGAACACAGTAAAGGTGAAAGATAGTAAAAGTGATAGCTTCAGAACACACCAAGGCCTACGTCAAGGCGATCCCCTGTCGACAACCCTATTCAATTTAGTGTTGGAGAGCGTAATAAGCAAAGCTGGTATCAACAAGAAGGGGATAATATTCAACAGAAGCCACCAATGTTTGGCCTATGCGGATGATGTGGTCTTAATAGCAAGAAATCGGAAAGAGCTGGAAGAAATAACCCTACAATTAATGAATGCAGCAGAAGAAGTAGGAATGGCATTTAATAACAGTAAAACGAAATTTATGGAAATAAAAAACAAAAGCGGAAACAGAATAAAAACCAGTTTGAAAGTTCAAAAGCAAGATGGGACAAAGGTAGAATTCGAGGAGGTGGATAATTTTATGTATTTAGGTGTATTAATTGACAATAAGGGACAGAAAGAAAAAGAAATAGATTTAAGAATAGCTAAGAGTAATAACTGTGCAGGAGGTTTAAGAAGAATCCTTAAATCAAAGGAAGTGTCCAGACAGACAAAAATAAGAATCTATAAAACAATATTAAGACCAACTCTAACCTATTCATGTGAAACCTGGGTTATGACAAACAAAATAAAACAAAAATTGGAAATTTGGGAGAGGAAAATATTAAGAAGAATCTTTGGAGGGAAGCATACAGAGCTAGGATGGGAGAGAAGAATGAATATAGAATTGTATGAGCTATTCAATGAAACACCCATAAGTAATTTTGTGAAATTAAGAAGACTGCAGTGGCTTGGACACTTGGAGAGGATGGAACAGGAAAGAGAAGTGAAACGAATCGCATGGAAAATACCGGAAGGAAAAAGAAAGAGAGGAAGACCAAAGAAACGATGGAGAGAGGCAGTGGAGGAAGATCTAGAAGAGAAGAAAATCCAGAACTGGAGGCAACAGGCAAAAGACAGGAAGAAATGGAGGGAAATCACAAGGCTATGGACCTAAAAGGTCTGCAGACAGCCTATATATATATATATATATAAGTGGTAGCCAAAAAGGCAAAGTTTTTAGAACAAAAGTATGAATCAGCCACAACAACACGATGCTCGAACCACGATTTTGTGTAATACGCATGTGCGCAGAGAAATGTCAACATTTTGCATGATTGGTTGTACAATACAATATTACCTAGGGTAAACTACCCATTTGTTGGCACTTTAAGAACACCTTTTTATTCAAAGGAAGATTAAGAAGCTTAACATGCCTAACATTTATGTATATCAGTGGATGGCCCAAAGACTGAAGTTTGCAGGCAAGAACATTTTTTTCAAAATAAGTCGCTTAATATTTAGTTGAAAATAAAAAATGTTAGATATTACTACATTCTAATTGTTGGCATGCCTTATTTCCAAATGTTGGCACCCCTTTGAAGTTAACAAGATATGTTTATATAATACGATTTATTGTGATTTTGTGGAGAAATACAAATATATTCGAATATACTATTTTTTTTATTTTGGCGGCATCAACATCTAAGGTTACTAGCCGCATACAATTTCACACCACAGGGATAGATCTGGGTGTCTTGAAAACGAAAGGGGCTAAAACATAATAAATATTAATAATATATATAAACATACACACATATACAGGGTGTCCATTTAGTGTGTAATTCTTCGATATCCCGCAGGATATACCTGATAGAAGAAAATGTCAAATACAAAAGTTATTTGGTTACTTAAAACGCATATTTTAAAAATATTTTAAAATATACAGGGTGTTGCGGGAGAGTAGGATAGTGATCAACTTGATTTTTTTTATATAGAACTATAACTTTTTTTAATTTCTTCTAGTTTCCATCATTGATATCTATTTAACTGTAAAATATTTTTGGGATCGGTTGCGACGTTGCCAAGTTATAATTTATTTTCTATTTTTTTTTTTGTTTCAGCGGCATTAACTGCTATGGTTATTAGCCGCAGTCGTGGTGTTTATATATTATTGTGGTGACTACTAGTCATTATATTGCGGGCAGTATATTTATTTGTATCAGAAATATTATGACCTTCTTCCATTCTTCTGTGAGGAGGGTTTTTATATTCCGGGACATGCGTAGTTCGAGACGAGTATCACTATGCAGCTGGCATTCAATCAGGAGGTGTTCTACAGTCAGTCTCACATTACAAACTGCACACCTGGGTCTTAAGTCGCCGGATAGTAGATACGAGTGTGTCAGTTTGCAATGACCGATGCGGAGACGGCATAGCACTGACTGTTGTCTACGATTAAGACTCCTAGGGTAGCTCCATTTGTCTACGTTTGGCTGAATAGTCCTTAAGTGCCCATCATATTGGTCCCACTGGATTTGCCACACAGTGTTCTTTATATGGTTTAAGCAGTCCGTTACTGGGGTAGGAATACCCTCATCTGGAGGAGTATGTGATGCTCTTTTAGCAGCTGCATCTGCAAGTTCGTTGCCAGGTATATTAATATGGCTTGGTACCCACATAAAGTGGGCCCTCTTGCCGTTCTTGTCCAGCGATGTATTTAGATCTAGAATCCGTTCTATTCTTTCATCGTTCGTGAAGATGTTTCCCAGAGCTTCCAGTACACTCAAAGAATCTGATATTATTAAGCAGGTGTTATATGGGGAGAGAGCAAAATAGAGCAAGGCTTGCCAGATGGCATAGGCCTCCGCCGTAAATATACTTGTAATGGTGTTCAGCGTCCACGTATAGGAGTTATCACTGACTGTTATTGCAGCTCCTACTCCAGTCGTTGTCTTAGAGCCATCTGTATATATAACAAGGTGATCGTTATATGATGATATATGATGCTGGAATAAGGATTGGAGAATATGATGCGGTGTCTTGCTTTTGGAAAGTACTGAGAGCCTAGTGTTTATAGCGGGTTGTGTCCGTGTCCAAGGTGGAATTTCAGAAGTTACTCTAGGTAGGACTTCACCTGTAATAATATCATTTTCATGTTCGAATTCTAGGCTGCGCGTTCTAGATTTTATTTTCATAATGTAACTAACTGTTTGCATAGTTCCTCTCAGATTTAGAGGCATTACGGCAGCATCGCAGAGTACGGCGCATGAAGGACTTGTTCGGTAAGTTCCTGTGGCAGTCCTTAGGGCTGCTAGTTGTATCCTTTCAAGTTCTTTGATTTTGGTCTTTCTCGCCGAAATGTATACGACTCTTCCGTAGTCTATTCGAGACTCAACAAGGGTTTTGTACAATCTGATTAGGACTTCACGGTCTGCACCCCATCTGATACTGCCGATACACTTCATCAGGTTTAAACATTTTCTGCAGCGAGTCACTACATATTGTGCAACGGCAGACTTGTCCCCAAGCCGATAATTTGTCTAGCTGCGGCTGGTTTTTCCCAACGCTGGAAGACCACATCGACTGGTCTATAAATCACTCGTTGGCGAGCGTCGATTGGTCGCTTTGAATCCAACGGTTTTCGATGGAGACACAGAGTCTTCTTTTGTTCACATAACCGGAGCTGGAGTCAGTTTCCGATTGACCAACCGACCATCCACCACCGAGCTGGCTGCCTAGTAGTGACTAGTGACCATCCCTGGGACCTGGCTTAACATATAGCAGTTGCTAAACCTAGGTAACTTTTCCTTTCTTGGGGTAGTCAAACAAAGGGGATGGGGTTTTGCTCTGAATCGGGCGATATTAAATAAGCTATAATGCTTGCAGCCTGGTTTCCCGTTTTTGGGGTTTTACCACTCACGACGCCACACAACAGTCGGCCATCTTGACCGCCGAGGTCCACCTTCCCGTTCCAGAGACTAAATAACAATCCTACGGGGGCAGTAGCAAAAGGGGCTACTGCAATAGCCACAGGGGACAGCTGTCGCAGAGGCGCTGTCCGAAATCCTACGGGGGCAGTAGCAAGGGGCTGCTGTATTAACTCTCTGCAAGGAGGCAGCTGACGCAGAGGCGCTGCGGTGTTCACAATCCCACGGGGGCGGTAGCCACTGTAGCCAGGGAGGCTGCCGTATTCATCTGTTTTTTTCCAAAAGATAAGTTTACTTTATCATTTAACTGCCAGTGGTTTTCTAAATAACCTTTATGTTATTGCTACAGATAGTTTGTGAATTCACTTGGTGTATTATTACTGCTTTTATACCCTATTTCTATATTCATATATACTTACAATTTACGTAATTTGTTAAAAGGCGAAGGAATATATATGTTTTGTTGATTTTTATACTAGATTTATGTATTCATATTTACAATTTAGAACAATTTATTAAAAGGTGAAACAAATATATGTCACGTTTTATTCCTCATTTAATCCCTTGGACTCACGGACCCGAGGTGCTCTTCTAGCACAACCTTGGCCCATCACAATTGTATGTGGTCTTTCCAGTACAATTTGTGGTCGAAGACAATACCTAGAAATTTTACTGAGGTTTTGTTTTCTATTACTTGTCCTTGGAGGTTAAGGGTGACTTGAGAGTGATCTTTGCGGAGCCTACAGAAATGAATGCAAGATGTCTGTCTTCGTCGGTGAGAAGGAGAACCCTCTATTTTTGGCTTCCAAGTCCAGTCTATCGATTTCTTCTTGGAGGTGTGTAAAGTTGCCGTCTGGGGAGGTACTGGAAAAGATACATAGGTCATCCACGTATAGAATAGACTGCACATTCCTAGGAGTACTTTCCACTAGGAAGTTTATGGCCACAATAAATAGTGACACACTCAGGACAGACCCTTGTGGAACACCGTTTTCCAGATTTCTGATTGTTGAACTAGCATCGCCAACCTGTACTTGAAAGAGTCGATCCGACAGAAAGCTTTGTATGAGCTTGGGAAGATTACCACGCAAGCCTCATTCATGGAGTTGCCTGAGGATTCCAAACCGCCACGTCATGTCAAAGGCTTTCCTCAAGTCAAATATTACTGCTGTTAGGTGTTGTCTATCAATAAATGCGTCTTGGATTGCATTCTCAAGATGCACAACCGTTGAGTGGTGCTGCCTGAAACCAACTTGGTGCCTTGAAATTAGCTGGTTATGTTCTAGGTACCAGACGAGACGGTAGCTGATCATCCTTTCAAAGAGCTTGCCCAGACAACAGGTTAGCGATATAGGGCGATAGCTGTCGGGCGAAGTAAGCTCTTTATTTTCTTTTAATATCGGTATCACTATTGCTATTTTCCAAGCATCTGGGTAGATCCAGTATCCCAAGCTTTGTTAAATGCATGTAATATTTGAGTTTTTGCAGATTTTGGGAGATGTCGGATCATACAATATGGTATGGTGTCTACACCTGGCGCAGAATCGTTGCAGTTTTCCAGCGCAGATTTAAATTCTTCGTAGGAGAAAGGGATATTGTACGATAGTGTTACTGGGGAGTGAAAGTCTAAACCCAGTTCTTCGGAGGTTAGCTTCAATCGCTGGAATGCTTCCTCATAATTTGCAGTACTACTAGCGTGCCCGAACTGGTCTGCAAGGGCGTTGCATATACCAGGCATATCTTCTATAACTGAGCCAGGCAATTTCAGAGCACTGGGGTATCTGAAGTGTTTTCTCCCTGAAATAATGTTAATTTTTTTCCACATTTCTCTTATCGGTGTCTCAGAGGTTATTGAAGAAACATACGACTCGCATGACCTCTTTTGTGTCTCATTAATAAGCCTGCGTGCATTCGCACGAAGCTCTTTGAATTCAATCATGTTGATTGTTGTAGGTCTTCGTTTAAACGCATTCAGGGCAGACTTCTTCTTCCTAATTGCGTCCTTGATAGTGTCGTTCCACCACGGGACGGCCTTGTTACAGGTAGTTCCAGAAGTCATAGGGATACTGTCTTTGGCTGCGCCTTTGATAGCTTTAGTAATAAGATCTACCACCTCATTGACATCTTCTGGCACCGTTAGATTAGACACGCAGGTTGAGAATTTATTCCAGTCTGCTCTTTCAGTTAGCCATCTTTTATGTGACGGGTGGAAATTTTTGGCGACATCGGTCGTTATGACAATGGGGAAATGGTCACTGAAATTTAAGTCGTCGAGTGTCGTCCAGGTTATTCTGGTTGCGAGCTGCGGGGAGCACATACTGAGATCTATGGCTGAACACCCAGCTGTTCGCACTGCTAAGTGCGCAGGGGAGCCTGTATTCAGTAGAACAAGGTTGGAAGAGTCAATAAATTCTTCTATAGTTCGTCCTCGTATGTCTCTTCGAATTGATCCCCATAGAGGGGAGTGTGCATTGAAATCACCCATTAAAATAATCGGTGATGGAAGTGACGAGATGAGGTTGCGAAGTTGATCAACGTGCCAAGCACCATCGGGTAAGTATATACTACATAACGTAGCTACTATGGGTGACTCGATTCTTACGGCAACAGCTTGTAGGCAGGTGTTTAGGTTCACTTCAATGGCTATTACGTTTTGCTTCAGAAGCAATGCCATACCACCTCTAGCTCTGCGATCTGGTACCACGTCCTTTCGGAATGTATTAAATCCTCTCAGCGAAAAATTATAACCTGGTTTAAAGTGAGTTTCTTGTAATGCTACACAAAAGGGGTCGTACTCCCTTAACATGATACGGAGCTCATTTATGTGTGAAGTACATCCATTACAGTTCCACTGAATAATAATGCTTTGCATTATATGTATAATAAATTATTGCAAGATGGTTACTTGCACTAAAATTAGATATAGATTGATAGGGAGAATTGAGAAAGGACAAATACATACATATGTATAAAATATAGATAATTGAATAAATAAATATGTAAATAAATAGAGAAACAAATAAACAAATAAATAAACAAGTAAATAAATAAAGAAGAATAAGACAATAAGATAGACCTGCAATAACAGGTACATATCACAGATAAATATCACAGTAGTTATTAGGTGACTGGTTTATTATCACAGCTGGTTGACTGACTAGTATTTAGCTCTTGGCTGGCCTGATCAGGCTGCTCTGACTTTCTTTGAGTGCTGGTGTCTCTTGAGCCTCTTGGTTTACCTTTAGGCCAACCTTTTTTTTTGTTTCCTGGGTGAGCGAGTGCCAGTAGGCTGCGGCTGAGAGAATACGTTACTTCTCTCTAAGTTTAGATCATCACAAGAAGAGTCTTCTGAGGCAGCTTGAGAGTCTCTCTTTCGCTTTTCTTGTGTTGGTGGAGGTACGAACCTCCTCTCATTTGTAACAGATGAAGATATTGATACAGAACGAGGTCTACTAGAAGGAATACTGAAAATCATACTCAAACTTGATTCTAGTGTCGTTCTCACAATTTCAGCAATCTTTGAAGTTCAGCAAGTATGTTCTGAGGGTTACTGATTGGTGTTGCTACGCGCGCTACTTGAGAGTAAGATACTCCAGCTGTAGGTGCCGGGATAGTGACGCGTGCTTTTGCTTCCATGTAGGACAGTCCTTCTGTAACCTTGAGTTTTTGAATGGCGTATTCGGTTTTGTATTTCGGACACGACTTGGCTCTAGCAGAATGTGGGCCATCACAGTTCACGCATGTGATAGGCTGTTGACATGGTGATCCCTCATGAATAGGTTGACTACAAACGCAGACTTGGCTTCTGTTACATCTGGATGCTGTATGTCCGAATAGTTGACATCTGAAGCAACGAAGTGGGGATGGTATGTAAGGTCGAATGAGAAGGCTATAGAACGCTATTTTGACCTTTTCTGGCAGCTTGGGGGTGTTGAAGGTAACGACGTGATTTGGAGTGTCTGTAAGTACTCCGTCCTTTTCAGCTTTGATTCGCTGCACATTTATAATGCCTTGGTCTTTGGTACCATCTAGTATTCCTTCTACTGAACAGTTTAGCAAGTCTTTACAGTAAATTATCCCTCTTGATGTGTTTAACGTAGTGTGGGGTATAACATTCATCATCATCATCAAGATCGAAGTCATTAAAACGGTTAACTCTGAGGAGCCTTTCAGATTGGGCGTTCGATTTGGTTTCAAATAATAAACCTTCCTTTGTTTTTAGTAACATTTTTAGTCTCGCCGATAAGGCCGTACAGTGTTTTGTATATTACGAATGGACTAACTCTGGAGAAATCTCCTTCTAATTTCTTAATGAGGATGAACCGAGGGACAGGTCCCGTCGTCTCATTTCTCATACTACTTGAACCAGCTGACATGGCCGGAACTTCCTTGCCAGCGTGGTGACTATTTGATGGGGTTTTAGGTGGGCCATCACCACCTGAGGCTGATCTTATTGTATTCATTCAGATGCCACGAGTACCTGGGAAAGTCTGTCACTTACAGCAGAGCCCAAAATGCCGTAAGAAGGCTATCTAAAACTGGAGGGCGCCGGGTATCCAGAGTACTCCGTTCGAGACTCATTACCGTAGAGCCATTCACCCCTCGGCATGGATCGTATGAAACCTTGGGTTACGGATTTTTAAACAGGTTTACTCCTGGGGTTGGTGTGGGGAAGGATAGGACGTGGTAAGGTTGAGGAGAGACTTAAGCTCAGTGTTAGGTAGAATATTAAAAACTGCCAAACCCCGAACTCCCTGTCTGGTGCCGTGGGGGCGACGCTCCCCATGTATGTTCCCTTAAAACCAGAATAAGCTTCTGATTTCAAACGAAAATACCCCCTGCGGGGTATTTTCTATTAATTTCCGGATTTGCAAGGTCGCAAGTAATACGTCCAAATTGATATATTCCTTTAACCTATCTCAATAATATTATGCAGCCAGTTACTCGAATGCTAAATTGATATTATTTTGGATGTTACCAGCAATTTATATTTACAGGGTGTTTTTGACAGGATTCTAAATTACGGCAACTTGAAGGTCATTTTACTTTGTTTTTTTAAATGTAACACCCTGTATGTTTTATTTTAAATCGAAATATCTACTAATACCCTATCTTGCCGTGTAATACTTTTTTTGCGTTTCCGACGTTGCCAAGTTATACATTATTTTTCCAAATTTTTAAAGAAATATCCTCGATTTTAGTTTATTTCAAATAGAATTCTCTACTTATTTTTATTGTAATGAATTGCGCATGTCGGATTTAGTAATATCTCACAATTTCAAAAGTTTGTTTCTATTAATTACTGGGGTACGGCAACACCGCTTTTTCAGTTAACGGTACGGGAACGCTTAAGTATTTCCAAAACTGCCACAGCTGGAGAGGTGAAATTCAATAATTTGTTGTTTTCAACATACAGAATTCAAAAATGCTGACATCAGCGTTGTCAGATTTACCAATTTTACGTTTTACGCTATAATTTCGAATGGAATGCCCTATTTATGAAGTCTAAAGTAAAAGTGGTAAATCTGACAACACTGATGTTACCATTTTTGAATTTTGTATGTTCAAAAACCGCCAAGTATTAAACTTCACCGCTCCAGCTGTGGCAGTTTTGGAAATATTTAAGCGTTCCGGTACTGTTTACTGAAAAAGCGGTGTTGCCGTATCTCAGTAATTAACGGAAACAAAATTTTGAAATTGTGAGATCTTAATAAAATTGACATGCGCAATTAATTGCAATAAAAATAAATAGAGGGTTCTATTTAAAATAAATAAAATTCGGGGATATTTGTTTAAAAATTTGGAAAAATAATGTATAACTTGGCAACGTCGCAAACGCGAAAAAAAATATTACAAGGCGAGATAGGGTATTAGTAAATATTTCGATTTAAAATAAAACATGCAGGGTGTTACATTTAAAAAAACGAGGTAAATGACCTTCAAATTGCCGTAATTTAAAATTCTGCCAGAAACACCCTGTAGATACAAATTGCTGGTAACATCCAAAATAATATCCACTTAATATTCAAGTAACGCGCTGTATAATTGTATAATTTCCCGTGGATGGAAATGCGATTGATTTTGCTATTCGTTTATTTTACATCGGTATCTTGTTCAGGTATATCGTTACAAGTCAAGTGGTTACAAGTTACAATTTTTCAATGCGTGGTAGCGTGGTATATTCTAGAGGTGAGTCGATTCCGAAGGAATCGTACCATAGGAACGATACCGTAATAGGAATCAAAGGAACTGATTCCGAGGAATCAAAGGAATCGATTCCCCTCGAAATCGATTCCGATGGTTTGGAATTGGAATCGACAAATCCGCGCACGGACTCGGACTCGGACTGTCGATATTGGTGCCGGTTAGCCAAACTTAACTTGTGAATCGTGTTGTCGAATCCGTCGCGTTGTACCGGAATCATGAACGAGATGAACAAAACAATTCATGGCATTCACGCCTGACGCCGCTGTAGTGCGGTGTAGCTATTTCTGGCAATTCCATTACTTTTACTTCCCACACCGATAGGTGAGGGGAGTATTGTGATCGCGAAAATTTTCGATTTTGAGATATTTCTTTGTGAAGCACCTTGTACAGAGATTTTAAAAGCTTTTCTTTAACTTGCAATGTATGCTTGCTTGTACGGGTGGAATCTTGCTACTCAATTTTTTTGATGTCAATCACCTTTAATGTTCGAATATGTCAATACGATAAGCTAAGCTGTGTGCCGTCATTCTAAATCCAATATGGCGGAATAGTTCATTTTAATTATTTGTACAATATGGGTACCAAATTAAAGGGGTTGTTGAGAGTAACTCGAAAAAGAATGTGACTTCATTTTAAATCTAATATGGTCGATCATCCAAGATGGCGGAATAGCTATTTCTTAGGCAATTTTGCAATATCGGTATGAAATGAAGGGCTTGCAGGGAATATAATTAGAAAAATATTCTGAAATCACTCTTAATTCAACATGGCGAACTTTTGAAGTTTTTTTATGCAGTTCTATAATATTAGTATTAAGCGAACGGTTCGCTGAGAATAAAATTGCAGATTAATAACTGAAAAGTAAAAAATAAACTAAAAGAAAAACTTTTTAAAACAAGCTTTTATTTAAATGTTCTAAAAAGAAGAAAATTAAATTTTCCTTAAAAATTTTAACTACCAACTTATACAGAACGTATATGCTCATAAAAGCTTATCGCAAGGTTTGCGTAAGTACTAAAGCATTTAGTTAAACCGTTAAACTGAAATTTTAAAACAATTAAACTTAGGAGGGGAAGTTACTCAAATAAATAGGTACTAGTTGACTGACACAAGTAAATCGTGCGACAAGCTTTTGTGATCATATAAATTGTGCATAATGAGGCTATAAGTTGATAGTAAATGTTTTAAAGGAAATTTTTATTTTCTTCTTTTTAGAGCATTCAAATAAAAGCTTTTTTTAAAAAGTTTTTTTTTCATTTAATTTATTTAGGTATATTATACGAAGAAGCTTTGTTACCAGTGTAGAATAATATACTCTTTTATTATAACTCTTGTACAAATAATAGTGAAGAAACAAAATCTTATATATATTTCATAAACATAACGTAAAATAATAGTTTCTGTCGATAAACTAAAACTAGAATTTATTATGGATTGAACAACAATGAAATGCGAGAAATTTAAATCCGAATTTTTTTTTCCAAGACTAAGAAAAATCGCTACAAATCGGTTTATTTTGTTAAATCGCCGCTACGTCTCAACATAATAGAAAAGTCGCTACGAATGGCAACACTGCTGTAATGATCCAATGGACTAATGGAATCGTGAACGTAGTGAACGAATTGGAGTAATCGATTCCGAAAAAGGAATCGATATCATGGACACGGAGTCGATAACAAGGATTCGTAAATCTTCGAGCGAGTCCGCGGAATCGTGAACGAATCGATTCCGGAAAAGGAATCGAAACCGTGGAACCGAATCACCTAAAGGAACGATTGAGCCCCGTTCTAGTATATTCTTCTTCTCGGGTCGGCGGGGTTCGGTCTGGCTCGGAGCGACCAGTCGGGTTGTCACTGTGGCTAGGTACTACTGGCAGAACTGCTAACATTTGGACTGCTCTCATGACATTGCCTCTTGCAGTGAAAATGGTTGCAGTTCGAGCGAGTCCGTCGTCGCCTACATGTAACTGGGTGATGCGCCCTCGTTTCCAGAGTAATGGAGGGGCATCATCTTCAATTAAGAGGACCAGGTCTCCTTCTTTTAGTGTACTTGACCTGGTGGTCCACTTGCTGCGAGTTTGGAGTCGGAAGACCATCTCGCCCAGAACCTTTGCATACTTTGTTGTAGAGCCTCATACTGGGATAGCCGATTTGTTGGAGCTTCCATGAAGTCTGATTGAGGGAAGGTGAACAAGGGTTCTTGAATTAGGAAGTGAGCGGGCGTTAGAGTGGATAATTCCAGAGGGTCTGATGAGAGGGCGATTAGTGGTCTCGAATTCAGGACTGCCTCTACTTGTGCGAATGAAGTTGAAAGTTGATCATATGTTAAGATTTTAGAATTTAAAATTCTGTTCAAATGAAATTTCGCGCGTTTTACGGCGGCTTCCCATAACCCACCGCGATGGGGCGACCGAGGGGGCATAAATCGCCACTCAATGCTATTCGAAAGGAAGAATTTGATGATCGAAGGGTCCCGCACACTTTCAGTGAGTAATTTGTACATTTTGCTTAATTTATTTTTTGTACCCACGAAATTAGTGCCGTTATCGCAGTACAATAGGTTGGGTAAGCCTCGACGCGACACGAATCTACGTAAACAGTTCAGGAAAGAATCAGTGCTAAGATCGACCACAGCCTCCAGGTGAACCGCTTTAGTCGATAAGCAAACAAAAATGTAAAGGTATGCCTTAATCATTGCTCGGTTTCGTAGTCGTCCATCCTTAATAGAGAATGGTCCAGCGAGATCAACCCCAGAGATACTAAATGGCCGACTTTGTATCACTCGCTCTTTCGGTAAGTTTGCCACCTTCTGTATGACACTTGTTGGATTTACGCGGAAGCACGTTAAGCATCTACGTAAGAGGCCCTTGATTGTATTTAGTCCACCCAGTGGAATTTTTGTCTTAAAGATGCTAGCAGAGTTTGAGGACCGGCATGCAACTGCCGGTGATGCTCTTGTCTGATTACTAGTAAAGTCAAATGACTCTTTGCGCTTAAAATAATTGGATGCTGCGCATCGTAAGGCAGACTGGAATTCTGTAACCGGCCTCCAACTCGTAAACAGCCATTTGGATCGAGAAAGGGATCAAGTCGTTTTATTGGAGATCTTTTTGAATGTTCCCTTTTGTGGAGTAAGCATTCCAATTCAACCGAGAAATCTTGAGCTTGAGAAATTTTAATCAATGCAACTAAAGCTTTATTGAATTCTTATGATGTTATTGGGCCTGTTTGCAAAGTACTTTGAATGAATCGCATACAATATGACACGACCTTCTGTAGTTTGTATAAAGTAGAATATTTTTCGAGTATGGTAGGATCAATGTGTTGACTAACAAGGGAAGTGGAAATTTTGCGTCGGTCTGGGAGTAGTTCTTCTTGAACCTTTAGCCTTGGCCATGATGCCCAAGGGGGGCCGTACCACCACAATGTGCAGGAATGTGCCTTATTGATATCCATGCCTCGAGATACCAGATCTGCTGGGTTGTCTTGTGACAAGACATGCCTCTATTCATTTATGTTTGTCATCCTTTGGATCTCTGCCACCCGGTTTGCTACGAAGAGCTTCCACGATGTAGAAGGAGCAGCGATCCAAGCCAACACTATGGTGCTGTCTGTCCAGTAACAGATTCTATCAAGTGTCATTTTGAGCGATTTTTGTACTCGATGAACAAGTTGTGCCATTAGTAGCGCTCCACTCAACTCTAGACGCGGTAGCGTTATAGTTTTGAGGGGCGCTACCCGTCATTTCGAGCATAACAGACGAACGGTTATTCCTTGTGGTGATATTGTACGCAAATATATACAAGAGCCATAGGCTCTTTGAGATGCATCGCAAAACGCATGAAGTTCAACTTGACATGCATTTTGAACCGTGACTTGACGTGGTAAGCTAACTGTGTTCAACTGAGCTAGATTTTGTATGAAATCGTTCCACATTTGCAAGACTGATTGTGGGATAGGAGAGTCCCACCCAACTTGGGATTTCCAGAGTTCTTGTATTAACAGTTCCGCTTTTATCGTTATTGGCGTAACTGTTCCTAAGGGATCGAAAATTAGTAGAGGGAGAATGTATGTTCTGGGGGGGTCAATGACCGAGCAACCTTGACCTACATGAGCAACCTTGACCTTTGACCTTTGACATCTGACCTCTGAACTTTGATCTTTGACCTCTGACCTTTGACCTCTGAACTTTGACTTCTGACCTTTGCCATCTGAACTTTGACCTCGTGACCTCTCGCCAAAGAAAAAAATTCTCAACTGGGAATCGAACCTGAGACCTTCTGTTTCTCTAACACGTTCGCTATACAGGTGGCTACAACGCCATGCACATAGAATTTACTATAAGTGGAATAAGCGAGAGAGATGTGGAAATATGTGCATTTCAAATTAATGCTTAAGAGTTCGTCATATAACAAAGGTCGTCCAGACGCCTTTCCGCAGTAGGCGATCATCCAACTGGTTTTGGCTCGATCGGCTTGAAGAACGAAGACTTATTAAATTTAACTGCTCTCGCATTCGCATAGTGTTTATGTGGTGTTTACTATAAGTTGAATAAGCGAGATAGGTAGACCAAATCAATGCTTACGAGTTTGCAATGGCGTAGATAGGGTTTCATTTACATATGGTCTGGAGCGGAAGTCAGTATTAATTTTGGCAGTCTTTCGGGCTGGTGCGGTAGACAAATAGGATGAGCCATGTCAAGGCGTCTTTTTATTTTTAGCGGTGGGTAGCTATCTGGAATAAGCAGTGCATCGAGCGATAATTTACTCATATGTACGTTATATCGACGACGATCTTGTCTGGATTGTTAATTAGTGGTCATCACGATACAATACACTGAAGTGGTCATTGTCCGGAACTTGTTGGCTACCTGCTTCGATGCCAGTTACAGTATCGTTACTGTTAGCCTTTCAGATGGCGTGTTAATGCATGTGAATAATACTATATTACTGTAAAGTGGGAAAATATTACACGATGACCTGGGTCATACAAAACAAGAGAGTGTTAACACGAAATTGAATGAGACATCAGTAGCATACGGTCAGTAACTAAATTGTGATTCTATATGGAGTTATAGTATAGTCGTAGAAGGTCGCACTTTGCATATCCCGCGTAAATATGTGTGAATAAAGTAGAAGTGGGGAAATATCACAGAGTGGCCTGGAATGACTTCTACCCTTGAACCGCGTCTTCTAAACTTTAGTCAATTAACCTTTGACCCCTTGACTAAGAGACTCAATTGCTCCTTAAAGCACGTATGCTGGTGACAATGAGGGGTGGGGAAACAAGAAAAACCAGTTTGTAGTGTAATGGTGGGAAAGTCGGAAAACAGGTTTTGTCATAGATAGAGCCATATAAAGTGAGGACCAACACAATGTGTTCTCATCAGTTCGCAACTTAGAAAGAAGTACGCTGGAGTCGGTGAAACAACAAATCGAAACGGAGTTTGCTGAGTGGCAGCTGAAAATCGATATACCGGAAAGATATACGATAGCGGAAAAACTCCGACGGTTGCACAGATCTATAAGTGACTATGAAGATGGAAAGTTGTGTGTGAAAGGATTATTGAACAACATCGAGTATACCAAACGGTATGACTTATTTTATCCAATAATGAACCAGTTGCCCCCAGTGCTGAGGAGTGCGTTAATGGAGCAGAAAGCGAAGGCAGTCCAGCAAAGGCGATCAACGGAAGAGGGTGCGAAAACCATAAGAGTAGTGAAAACGGATGGGAAACGACTAGTGTTCTTCTGCGAGTTATAAACGTCAATGCAAGTACAAAGGTTGGTAGCAGTTCTCACTTATTAACAGCGAATCAAAAGATTAATTAAAGATTAATTAAAGATTAATCAAGTTAGAGAGAAGGACGTTGGAGCGTGTGAAACAATAAAACGTAATGAATGGGAAGCGGGTTCACTTTAATTCAAGTATAAGTAAACAACAGCTAGTGGTGTGGCAGTATGCAGCAAAAGCAGCTCGTCGGGGTGATTGGCAGAAGGAGGGTGCAGACAGATGCAGATTTCAAAGGCGAATACAAAAGTGTGCACAAGTGTTGGAAAGAGTTTTAAGTGAGCAGCATAGAGAAAAGATGTGGAGCGAGCGATTTGACAAAACATGAATCAAATGGAAGCTATGTATAAAATAATAGAAATTGTAGACAAGTGTATCACACATTGTAAGTCTAAACGTTTTTGTTGTAAGTTATCGATTCGTTGTAAATAAATGTTAACTGATCACTAAATAAAATATATACCAAAAATACGTAGTTCTGATTCGAGTAAAACAAAACAACAAAGTAAATGTAATGGTTATGTTTATTAACACAAAAATATTAAAAACAAAATAACTATGACATGACAAATGTCATACAAGAAAATGAACATTCGAAAGAGAGCATATGCAGATATCCTTAGTGTGAGCAAAACAGCGAGCAGGGTGTGCCATTAAACGCGGCTGCTCATCCAATTCAATGATAGGCGATAAGGAATATTGTCGTAAGTATTTCGCCTTTTCTCTCCCTTTTACAAAAATTCTATCCGCCTGTGATGTTAGTTCTTGGATGATCCGGGAGGCATGTAGTGGTGTGAATCCGGAAGTCCATGGAATACAGTGGTGGTACTCTGTTAACCAAGAAGCGTGCTTTTGTAGCTCTGGGGGGAGCAGGCACCAGGAAAAAGGTGGTTTAAAAACGTAATGGAATATCCGCGAACCATCAAAAGCAGCAAGCTCTTTCACAATAAACTTATTGTTTTCAAGTTTGAATCCTTGTACGTCCAGCACAAGGCTCATACTCGCAGACGGCTAAAGCGTCTAAAAACAGAAATCTTATTGCAGTAGCTGTCAAGGGCTTGGCGCAAGGCTTCGAGTTTTTCACGATACTCCAAGCGAGCTCGTTTGTAGGCGGCAGGCATGGTGAAAATGATGGTGCATGAGTGGCGATTGAGCTTATATTGCCATACCAGCTAAAGCTGTTTAACAATTTTAGTCAGAGGATTGTAAGGGAATACGCGATCGTGAAGAATTAAGCAGTATGCGCTGGTTTGCGGGGAAACATTTTGACTAGTTTCGAACTCTACACGCATGACGACTGAGGCAGACTGAATACTTTCCTTTTGCTTAGATCAATCAATATGGGTTATGGGTGCGATCGACTTGAAGGTCTTGGGGCTGAACAGCGGCTCATTTTCCGTATTGTAGTAGGTAGCGCGGAGTTTGGAAAACATGTCATAGAGCGTAGCAAATTTGTTGTTATCAAAAATCCAGATATAAATCATTGTACGGAAAACGATCAGAATTAAGAAAGACGCGAATGTTAGTTAAGTGACAGTGATCAAAGGTGGACATATTGGAAGTTACTTTATTTTTCTTATCGGTTTGGAAGGCGATTAGAACATGTCGAGGCGTTTCAAGTTTTGTAGTCGCTTTTACAGGCCACGTATGACGGGTAGTTTCTGAAAGAGTGGGGTATTCAATTAATTCCCAGCTGCGAAAGTAGATGGGGATATCAACATTTTTATTAAGCAGTTTTGTTAATGCTAACTGTTGTGGTATGTCAACTGAAACGTGAGGCACTCGCCATTGAATTTTATCAATAGTAATTTTAGGTTGTTCGTCAGTAGTGCTGACCACTGCATCAAGATCTGAGTTGCTACGTTAATACGTAGTTAGTTAAAACCAGTTCTTGTTTCATATTCAATATAATTTTGTTGTAATCTTCAAAAAATCCCATCCACATGCTTAGTGGTATACAAACGTTAAACTTTCCACTATCAGAAATTGTGGAATCCTTGGGAAACCAACCAGCATTTTCCAGACGCAGGCTTTCATTTTCATTGTAGGACATATATCCTTTCAACGTGGATGTAAGGCCAACATTGCGAACAGAGTCGATAACAACTCCGTTTAACTCGTATCGAATTTCGCGAAATAAAAAAGCGAAAGCATTGTTAATTAGTTTCAAGGACTCAGCCTTTGAACCGTCACTTTTTGTCAAAGTTCCCTCAAGATATAACATGCTTTGAGATGGTAAAGTGTACGCATCTAATTCTTGGATCGCTATACGAATTTCATCGTTATAATCAGATTTGGCATTTATGAACGGCTGGTAGGTATGAATCTCCATTTCAGTAATTGAGTTGTCAACAAGGGGAGGCTGGGTGATATTCAGAATACTCATGATTAATACACTTGGAATCCTAGTGACCGCAAAAACGTTTTATTCTCACTTGTGAGCGTGCGAGGTCGAAGAGATGTGAAACCTTTGCCAACGATGGGGTATAATGCACTGACAGAGCCACGCTTTCGTTGCGACTTTTTATACAAATGAGTGGAGTGATGCTCAAAGCACTTGTGGTATCTAATGCCCATTGTTAGCAACGCGTAAATGTAGTCTAATTGTGATAGTTTCGTTACGAAAATTGACAAGGTCTCCGTTTTGATCAAGCACACGAACGGTAAGCGTTGTGATTGTTTTCACACTAACAGGGAAATACAAAATGTTTTGAGGGGATTCCACGATTTTATACCCTGCTGGAACAGTTGGAAAAAACTGATGAATAATATGACAAGGCTTTCCATTGTTATAAGAACCTGTTGCGATGCTACAATCGATGCACACAGCATTCACTTTGAGAATTTCAACAGGAAAATCAGAGTCGTGAATTTTGCCAGCTTGTGAAACACGTGGCTTGTATCCTAAAAGTCGTCCAAAAGTTCGTTGTTGAGCAAAATCAATGGGAAAGTTTGCCTGGAGAGAAACAGTCGAGGTACTCGGATTAGGCGTAATAGAAACAGTGTAATCATGTGGAAGATTGGTTTGGAGATATTTTTGTAAATCCCATATTTCATAGGCACCAGTCGGGATGGTGAGACCGCCGGTACCATATGGAAAGTAATTATTACTTTCATCAATATTAGGAATCATATTGAAACTCTCAAAATTGCATAATCCAATTTCATAGTCTAGACCATCAAGGAGGTACATAGGGCGGTTAAAATCAGCGGTAAGGATGGAAGAATTGCCCGACAAGGTAAACGTGAACGACATGGTGCTGCAACAACGTGTAGTATCAATCTAGTTATACAAAAAAGGATGAGAACTTAAATAGAAATTTCAGACACAATTGACCACAAGTATGAGCGTTGAATTTTTGTACGGTGTCATAGTTGTAGACGATGTTATCGACATCCTTGTTGCTCAAAAAGTAATGAACTGCTTCAGATGGTGGCCTCAGGTTACCGTATGAATCGAAATAAATGACATCATTGCGATTATTGATGTAGGCCGTCCAGTGAGTACCAGGACCAGAGGAGTGACCCAAATTAATGATACCACACTCATTTTTGTGAATACGGCTCGGTAGCTGATTACGCATAAATACACCGCGAAAATAAGGAATCTTTAAAGATAAAGCAAACGTTTCTAGTTCTATGTTAGTCATTGCATGACGGGGCAGCCGTATTGGAAGTTTTTTTAAAATGGAGCTAAGTAAAATCCTTTGCCATTGACTGCTTGCCGCATTGACTCTAAAGCTATATTATGACGTTTCTGTTCGGCCAGCTGAGCCTGCGACGGTTTCGCATCTTTGACAGCTTTCGCAATAGATGCGGCACCACCACCACGAGCTCCAATAGCGCCAAGTAGAGGGAGAATCAGGGGAAGGAATCCTCCTTTCTTCGGCACGGGCAAAAGTCGCTTCGAGCGTTGACGATGCAACTTCTTTGTCAAACCTTTTCCAGGTTTCCGTTTACCTTGCTTTCGCGGTTGTCGCAAACCAAAACCTAATTTTTTCTTAGCTTTCATCGCACCGACAACTGCAAGTGCAGCAGCACGTTCTCCCAAGGATGCGTTAGAGTCAACTGCACGACTCCAAGCTTGTTGTCGTAATACACCATCTGCAGCCGTGCGATCACTACTGTTCTGGGCGTTAGCGTAAGCTATATCGTGTTGTTTGCAATAGTTGTCCAATGGGTTGATTCCAACGTCACCGCGCAATAGTCGCTGATGCAGATGCGTAAATGGACCACAATATCGGTATCCGCCAGGAATATGTAGTTCTAAAGGGAAGCTGTCGAGGAGCTTAGTAAAAAGCCCAGAACCACTCACTAAGTCCCCTGATCGAATACTGTTACGTGATGAATAATGTACAAGCATTGTATACTTGTGCACACAATTGACTTTAAAAAGAATGGCTATGGGCGTTGGGGCACAGTGGTATATATATCGTACCAGAATGAGGGTCAAGTCAGCGGGTCCACAGCTACCAGTTATTAATTATGATGCTCCAGCTGAGGCAACGTCATTTCGAAAGCATGGTTTGTTATTCGGTGGTGAATCGAAGCGAGCACTAATTGTAGGACCAAGCGGATCTGGTAAAACCAATATTATGATGAGCCTCATAACTCATCCAAATGGACTTAGATTTTCGAATATGTATCTTTATTGTAAATCTCCATACCAACCTAAATACCAATATTTACGCAAAGTGTTGGAACCGCTAAAAGAAATTGGATATTTTGAATACACGGATGATAAGAACATTGTACCTCCGAGCCGTGTTAGGCCCAATTCACTCATAATTTTCGATGACGTAGCATCATGCTCCCAAGATATCATACGACAATATTTTAGCTTTGGTAGGCATCGGAATACAGATTGCTTTTATTTATGTCAAACCTATACCACAATTCCAAAACACCTTCTTCGCGATAATGCAACCCTACTCATCCTGCTTCCACAAGGTGTCCTAAATTTAAAACATATATACGAAGATCACTGCAGTCTGGATATGACGTTCCAGGAATTTAAGCAGCTGTGTAGTTTGTGTTAGCAAAAACCCTTCGACTTTTTAGTCATCGATAAAGATTCACCCAAGAATGAAGGAAGGTATCGGAAAGGATTTGATAACTATATCTATTTCTAAGGAGATTGGTATAAAAGGTGATACTAGTCGTAGCAGTCGAACAGTCTCACTGCACATATGAAGATGAATATCAAATTAGCAAAGGAACTTGTGAAAACAAGGAAAGCGGTGCACCAAAAGTTTAAAGCATTAAAATCTGAGCTCGTCGAAACAGATCGCAAATTACAAAAGCAACTGCAACCCATCTCTGAACCATTACAACAACTTCTACACCGGGTAGAACCAATCAAGGTGGAACCAGTGACAAAAGTGGAATCCATAAAGTCCGAATCTGCATCTTCGACACCTAAGAGGGCATTGTATAAACAGTTAGACAGCCCTTATCAGCAATATTTACCACTCTCAGGACTGAGCTTTTTGGAGGATACTTATTCCAACATACCACAAACTTCAAATGCGGTGGACATTTCGACAATTGAAGAAGAAGCTTGTGACCCGACAGTAGTCGAACGCGAAAATCAAAAGTTAGATGACACTATTACTACGAGTCGTGACAGCTTGCAGCGCTTAATTCATACTCCGGTATATAATGAGTATCTGGAGGCGTTTGACCTGTTACCAAGAAAATATGTGGATGAGAGCATTCGAGGAAACGAGGAAGAATTTGATCGATACTATGGGTTGTCACATGACCTCGCGACTGAAGCATTCACATTAGGTAAAACACCAGTACTACTGGAAGGGTCGGATTTTATCATACACAATGTGCGATACCCAGGAACAGTGGGGTTGTATGAGTTACTATTTAAAAAGAACCCAGTGGCCTACACGCAAGCGGATTTAGATCAATATATGGATATGCTGAAGCGGACGAATGCCTATCGAAGGAATTTTGATCCCAATTTACAGATACAAGGTACGCAGTCAGCCAAATATAAGCAGATCATTAAACCATATTTGCTCAAACATAACATTCTAAAACATCCAGTAACTAGCTCAAGCACCTCAGTATCGTTCGAAAAGCCAGCACCCCCAAAAACACGCCTGCGACGCACACAATCATTCAAACATACTGGTAGGGGAATGATGCAGTTAAATAACAAACCTATTGAATACGTATACTTTGACGACCCTAACGAACTTGTTAATCGACTAAGATTACTTTTAGCATCTCAACATGTTGGTAACAGCAGTCACACCAACGGAATTCAATCTATTATTGAGGAGTTAAAGGACGGACGCTTTATAAAGTGACCGATATATTAAAATATCTTAGTCACTCTTCGTTTGTGTATCTGCTCATATGTCGATTGATAAATTTGGGAGGCATCACAGGCATCCACAGCGGTGGCTGAGAGATGTCGCATGGGTGGGCCAGCTCGAAAAGCAGCTGTCCTCTCTATGTATAGTTCAAATTCGAGGCTCTGTGTCTCACAATGATCCCTCTAGTTTTTATATTTTGGAAAATGGAACGACTGATTATTTCTTTCCTGTATCTGGCATTATAGACGAAATACGAAGCTCGGAAGGTGTCAAAGTGTGGTATAAGATGACTCGCAACCTAAGACAGGTTGATAGTGTGTTGAAAGGTGACAGGGTAAAATTTGTTGCACACACAGGTGTCACCACTCCGTTGTTTGTAGAAATCATCATACGTTGCCCCCTAACGAGCAATGAGTACGGTAAAGAAAGAAATAGTCAATGAAATTCATAAGCCTGCAAGAAGAAACTTTCAACGGCGCAAAGTCATTATTCGAGGTCTCAAAGATCTGGTGCAGGCCGATCTGGTGGAAATGTTGCCATATGCAAAAGTTAACAAAGGATACCGTTATATTCTGGTAGTGATTAATGCCTTTAGTAAATTTGCATGGGCTCGCCCGGTAAAAACAAAAACTAGTAAAGCCGTAGCGGAGGCTATGAAAACCATTTTATCTCAGATGCAACATCTCCCAAAACATATACAAACCGATATGGGAAAAGAGTTTTATAACAAGGAATTCAAATCACTAATGAAGCAATACAACATTAATCATTATAGCACATATTCTAATTTGAAAGCCAGTATCGTTGAACGACTAAATCGTACATTAAAAAATCGTATGTGGCGAGCATTCAGCTTACAAGGGTCGTATAAATGGCTACCTCTACTGCAGCAAGTGGTTCACGATTATAACAACACAAAACATCGAACAACGGGACTGAAACCGAAAGATGTGAATTTGCGGAATGAGAAGCAAGTGCTACTACATAGCTACAGTCATTTAAAAACGGTCGACCCTAGGACACCAAAGTATAAGACTGGTGACAGCGTTAGGATCAGCAAGTACCGACATGCCTTCTCCAAATTGGTCCAATGAAATTTTTACAATTCGAAAAGTGCAGCAGACGAATCCAAGGACCTATTTGTTGCAAGATCAGAATGGTGAAGAGATTTTTGGGACCTTTTACAATGAGGAACTTCAAAAAGTTAAATATCCTGATTTATATCTCGTGGAAAAAGTGTTAAGACGTAAAGGTTCAAAGGTGTATGTGAAATTTTTAGGTTTAGATAAGACTCATAATGCCTGGATTAACAAGTCTGACTTATATGTGTAATCTACAAGTGTAGCGCAGTTTTTGTAACAGAAATAAAAGAACTACAGTTGAATCTTTGTATCATTTATTTGCCAGTTCACACCTAACATTTGCGGTGTGGTATATGTGGTATAGTAGGATGGTGATACGACAACGTAGCGGCTTTCTGACACTCTGGGAGATCTGGATGTCGATACGCCAGCTCCATCATGGATCGCATGTTTTCGGACCTTGGTATGTCAGCCACATGATCAGCAACAAAGTCCCGTACATCTACTGGTGTAGCTCGCACTTCACTCAGTAGGCTATTGAAGTATGTTGCAAATTCTTGACCTTTCAGGGTGTTTATTGTATAGGCAATGAATCGAGTCATTTCAATCATGTTCAGCACACTCTCTAAACCCAGATAAACAGTGTACTTAAAACGATCTTGTAGTTTGATTGTGCGCATATCTTTGAACTTTTCGAACATGACTGTGAACGTGCCATGTACAATGGGCTGAAACTCCTCTACAGAATGAAAATAGTTCACCAACACCCCTTCATATTCCAATAATTCATACCACTCAGATTCGGTGAACGTTGCACAATCATTTCTACACCCTCTGATGATAATGATGGGTTGAAAGCTCCACTCGTACGCTAAGCCGACACTTATGAATTTGGATTTGGATGGATTCAGCGGATAACACCGTTCGTTGATCGTGATTAGCGATTTCGGGCGCTTGGGGCCTGAAGCACTCTTCTCACTATGCTCATTGACGGCACTGGACTGCTTGGCAAACATGGCGCACTGCTCAAAGATACGTTGATTACACTGAAGTACACCTTAGCGTGCGCTACTTTATACCTTTCATATTCTCCCCTCCACCTTGCGTTCTGCGCATGTGTATGTGTACAGAAAGGAAACAGTCATTTTTTTAATTCTGATTTATTGGGGATACACAACGACAACCAGTGTGTACAAAGATCAAGCAGCAATACATAAAACACATCACATTGCGTGAACATATAAATCTGAAATATATCTGAACATACTTGTGAATAACATAATCGAAATATCTGACATGGAGTATACTAAATAGGACAAACTGAATACATATAGTTACACGCACACATTCACGGCAAATCAGATTTTCCACCCATCCATCTCTGAAGAATCATTGTTTGTACGAAATTTATGTAAAATTTTGAGTGCATCCAGATAGTCATCCAGGTTAGTTGACGGCCATTTCAAACTACACGGACCACATGTCCACCCTAAAGAGCCCTCGCCTCTGATACCCTTTTCAATATTTTTGCGTAACCATTGAATAAGCGATTTATGTTCCTCTTTGCTTCGTGGATCAAACACGAATGTGATACCCATATGCGTAATCACATCAACAAAACGTTCAAATAGTACCACATCTGCCATATATCCAAGTGTGCACATCGTTGTATCCACGTGTATTAAAGTTGTTCGATAATTGTTTTCAATATTTGCAACAGGAAAAACTTCATTTATATCTTCACTTGCCTTTCCATTTAATAAAGTGAAAATATAATGCTGCTCATATATTGTCGGAGGATTTAACAACTGAGTGAATATCTTACTCAAACCATGCAAACTGATGTTGGTATAGTGTGCACCGTGCAGTGCGGCCATAGTATCGTTTATTACATGACCTAGGTGAAGTTTTCGTGCTATAATAGCTTTCATCACCTCAGCATTACAAGCGTCGGATGCCGCGATCCATTGAAAGGCTTCATCGGGCACCACCACTTCATCCAACAGCGATGTGAGTAAGTGTATTTCATCATCAGTGGGAACTTTTCGCACAATTGTTCGTATGTACTTATTGATCACCGCAACTTGAGCGCTGCACAACTGCGAAAACAGTGTGAAATACATTTGCGCACCCATGGCTGGAACTATGTTGTGCTCAGCCTGACGTAGAGCTTAAATAGCTATAGCCCCTTCCTCTCTAACCACTGAAAATACATGGTGGGGAAGGAGTCACCGCGGTTCATCATTGTCTTGTGCCATCGCTTCATTGAGTAGGTGAAGAAGCAACTCCAAGCGTTCTTCCTGAGGAGTTTCGTGAAAGGCGATATCTTTATGACCCCAAGCCAATGTACTTGTTGAGTCTGGAATTAAGTAACGTTTATCATCCCGATTTGTTAATGCCACTTTTTTATATAGTTCGTATAGATAGTGTGTGATTCAGATTTAAACACATACATCATACAATACACTTGGTTTTTGGAGCCTTCCACAACAGTTTTGTAGTGGATTATACCCAACTGATTGTCTACGCTGGCTTTGGTAATTCCTTTAGCCTTTTTGCATACCTCATCGATAGAGTCAATGCAGTATGCTTTGGCCCCTGTTCCGTAGAATGCCGCCAGTACATTGCCTGCATATTCGTCTTTCATTTTTCCTAAGATTGACTGATTTTTTGGTACGTTGTGACAATTTGGAACGGTATAATTCGATGTATCAAGTCGTGAGATATTTGCTTTCATATCCGCATAAAAATTTGACGTTTTGACATGAACTATTAAGCTATCAGTGTCCGTATATAAAATTGTACAGTTGTCTCCATACGTTGGTTTTAAAAAATCATATACAAAGTCATAGATCACAATTTTGGCGATATCTAAAATACAAAATCCAACAAATGTCGGTCGGCAATAATCAATAAATGTTTTTTCCATTTGAATAGCAACTAAGTTTTCACTGAAAACTCTTTGAATGTTGGTTTGCTAATATAATTAGAGGCTCCACGCTTGCGACTGTTACTTTCAAAAGTTGTTGCTAGTTTAATGTCCACTCTTTTTTCCAGGTTTTCAATCGTTTTTCCAAAAATACAATTTACCATCGTTTTGTACATCCCGTTTTCAAATTTGTTCTTAGCCTGATTTCTCAGCTGAGTAATTAAAGCAATGTATGGTTCCAGCCATTTAGCTTGTGCAAACCGTAGTCCCTTGTGAATTTTTTTCAACACAATTCCATACTTCAGACACTGTTGCAATGCTCGATAGTGGATTATATATCGTGTTTTCTCATATAGATTTGGAATTAATTTTTTACCCTTCCCACCAGGAGGTGTAATCATCTCTGGACAAAACGGATATTCATTAAAGAAATCGTGCAGCTCGCGTGGCACCTCAAGGTCTACTTCTAATACATAACCAACATTTGAGGTGTCACTTACTTCGGGTAGAATTTCGGAAAAGTTTTTAACTTCATCCGAAGTCATCCATTCAAACTGCCCCAGCGGTAAATGTTGGGACATACTGTACCCGTATAAATTCGTGGCATCAAGGTACGTGATATAGGATGTTGGTTTTGTTGCATCAAATGTAGGGAGGTGTGGATTATTAGCTTCCGCTTTCCGTGTAATACACGTACTCACTCCACCCCGTATCCCTTTCTTGAAAAAGTGGATCATTTCAATATCTGAGAGGAGTTGAAGTTCGATTTTTGTATGCCGAAGCATTGCGTCCCAGCTCAACCCAGGGGCAGTGAAATAATGGGCGGGGTCCAAGTGGTACGTCTTGAGACATAAATCTCTATAGTTTTCGAAGACGTCTGCCAGTAACAATACATCGGAGGTTAGATACATGTCCGAATAGTCGCCCAACGTTTTACAACCCAAAGCTGACCATGCCTTACATGCACGGTTGTAATCTTCTTGCTATATGTGCGCATCACGCAACTCATCATAAAAACACTCTTTGTCTGGCAAAGATGTTTCACTGAATTTCACCATATCGGTTAGATATGAGTAGGGAAAAACACCCTTCTGTCGCATATACTCAAATTGTGTATCATCTGGAAAGGCTCTACGTACTTCACGACATTGTGAAGGGTCTAGAAGTGAAGCAAGAGTTTCGAGTTTGGTCGATAGAAACTGGTAGGAATCAATAAAACGCATTTGTAGTAATACCGATTTAGTTGTACCATTTTGCGCTTTTTACTGATTTATGGGGAGCAACTTGGTAAAAGAAATATATTTTTCAAAAGTTTGTGGCAATACTGTGATGTCTTCCTTATCGGCTCCAAGCTGATTTATGAAAATATGGGCGTCGTAATTTCTGAGATTATGAAATACAATAGGGACATAGTTGGGAAGCTTGAAATTCAAGTTACATGTAGAGTGGGCAGCTCCACGATATCGACCGGTGATGTGACAGTGGTCTCTCACCTTTCGATTGAAGGGTTCAAAAGGTTTGTAGCATATATAACATTCTGTTGCAGCATCAAATTGACCCACATCGTGTTGAGTCATATGCATCGGAGCTATATCTTTTAAATAAGAGTTATATAACTCGTATATATCAGCCTGTAAACGTTTGATAAATTCTGCTGCAGCGTTCTCCCCTCGATATATCTGAAGCTTTGATGCAGCCTCATTATGGGTAAATTTGATATAATATGCAAACGAACTGGGGCTGTGTTTATACTTTTTTATGGCATACTACTCACGATTGGATGAATCCGTAGAGTCGGGTGGAATGGGTGAAAGGATGCATTCAAAGTCTGCATACACACAGAATGGCACTTTCAACTGTTTGTGATAGTTTTCAAATTTTAACACATTATCGGGAACTAGGTTTCCCAATCGGTCTTGTCTAAGTTCACCTCTTGGTAACTTTACAGCCACGAACTTACAGTTCTGCTGTAAATGACAGTCCCGCAGACCTTCAGACGGAAAGTATTGCAAGCACCCGTCACAAAAATATTTTGTTCTCGTGTTGGCCGTGAGTTGGCTCGATAATAAAGGGGAAAAGTTTTTGATCCAACAGTAGTGTTGCTTACCATTTGAATCGTCAACGAGCAACTAATTAATGTGCATTGTTTGTTTTTTTGAGGTATAATGTAACGGACCAACGATATGGTATTTCCATTTACCATCATCTAGGAATGGTTCCAAACCATACACGTTCAATGAAATGGTATTTACTTGCTCCCGCTGCGGGATAGCTTTTAGTGATACTGGAAAATCCATTGTCGAAAAATTTAAGAATGGTATTGTGGAATAATGTGGATATGATTTGGTATCAGTCACTCGTCCCTGTGGTGAGAATAGGGCTGCTACAATTGACCAAGCGAAGCAGCATTCATCCTGATTGTTCATATTCACAACTGCTTTTTTGTTTGCTATTTCTTTTGGAAGCGGAATGTACGAGGATGCTCTCAATGGATTATATTTACTAATGTTAATTTCCAAATACAACATTTTTTCCAAAGCCCACCCACTTTCGCGTTCTGCAAACCCTTTTGACTTATCACTGATTACTGTAACAAATGCATCGTATTCTTTACTGAAATCCGACGCTACGGTGAAAACCTTATTTGCCGTGTTGTGAGACTTTACATCTCTAGTTTCTTTAGTGGGTAAAATATATACAGCAAAAAGTTCTATATTAGCTTTGACGGCATTATGCTTCATTACTTCTTGTTCTAATAACTCAATACTCTTTGATTTAATTGACTCCAAATAATCTTCAATGTTCAACGTCTGCAGACCTGACACTACTTGGTAGCTTACAATTTTACCGCCAAATGCACTTTCACTGACTCTTACCGCTTCATTCAATGGCTTCCATGTGTAAGCTTTATGTTTCAAGCTCCGCAGGTGTGCAGAAAACGTCTTGGCTGGAATGTACCGCGAACAGCTGTCACAATACTTGGCGCTGGTGTAATCCGTGTTAGGCTGCATACCGCTGGTCCTGCCTGATCAGTGGTTGCCATCCCGATCCGACCAGTAGACTGCATACCGCTTTGATCTGGCTGCGCAGGGTTTGCTATTGGTGCACCTAGAATATCAGAAAATGCGTCTGTGAATATCAATGATTTTTCAACAGCTCATCGACATGTGTTCCATATTTGAGTGCAAAAGTTGTTTAATTGTATTCACACTTATATATTACCTTTTGTTGCTGGTTGCTTGACCCGCGCGGTTGTCTTCACACGTGTCCTCTTGGATGGCGGCTCCTCTGATACGTTACAGCTGGTCGCCTGGTGTCGCTTCAGATTCCACTTAGTCGTAAACATGTTGTTGCATCGGTTGCAGATGTATTTCTCCATGTTCCGTCACTCACTGCTGCAACGACTCATATCATTCACCTTACATCTCTGCAAAAGAAAAAACATGTATGTGAGTAGGGGTGGTTGAGGGGGGGGTATCGAAGATGTTTTTATGTTACCTTATGTATCCCCAACAAATTCGGTTGGACTGCTCTCGGCGTTACCCAGCAAGAACCACGAGGAGGTGGCAGTCCTCTCTTGCCACAATGGGAGGGGGCTCCGTCCTATCTGAAACAAACGAAACACACATGATTTATCTATATAGGTTTAGTTTTTAACATTTACCTCACGGAGCTCCTCCCAGAACTACGTCTCTTTATAATTTCCAAATAGCGCCTCATGTCTCCTCCTCGCTATCTATGGGAAAAGGCAGGTGCACTCGCACACCTCTATGGTTTGATGGACCATCCGGACGATCAGGATCATCATCGTCGCTGTTATCTGATGAGCTGTCTATAGTAGACAGCAGGAACCCCAGCGGCTGTGTTGTGGAGTCGCATGGTCCATGGTCCATCGGTGGCCTCGCCACCGCCCAATGTGATTGGTCGGGTGTCTCATCATCCGGTACCGCAGTCTCCACACTCCATATGCTGGAACTATCCTCTTGATCCTGCATCCAAGACGTGGAGTCGCAAGGACCGTTTGACTCTGTAGTGAAGTCCATTTCACTGCTAGATGTGTTACTGTATCAGTTGACCCTGCACTATGTTTTTCATTGACAAGAACTCTGCCTTTTATGTTCTAAGTTCCCCACACTAAAGCCCCCTCCATACCTCCCCGCAAGGGGGGGGGGAGGGCGGGGGGGACATAATTATGCTTTGACTGACCTAGAAAGGTTAACAACCTTACCAGTTAAACAACTTGAGGTTGGGGGGAGGGAGTGATGGTGTTGTGGTGACGACGCTTTGCAAATCTTAGTTGTATCTCAAACCATGCTCAAGAGAAGTCGAAGACCAGTGGCTGCGCAATACGTGTGGTAACCAGTTGGGAGAGCTTATGTGTAACAGGTGTCAGCACGGAAACGCTGTTGCTCCAGTGCAATGAGTGGCGACCCCTCAGATGTGACGAAAGTATTGAGAAAAACTACTACCGTATGTTCGAGGAGTACAGCGTGTCAAACAGATTTGAATATGAATGGAAGTCATCTGATAAAATGGGAAGAATTGCAGAACAGCCAGATTGAGCGACATCCATACGGATTGATAGATGTGATGTGTGGTACAGTAACTGGGAATAACGTATATGTGGAAAGCATTGCTATAGTAGAAGCGTATTCCAGAGGCATTGAATGGAATCAAGAAATGTGTCAAGAATATAGCTTTGTTGGAAGCAGAGATAAAGGTTCGATAGTGTGCGAGCAATGTCTACCAGCAGCAAGATATGCCATATTTAGTGTGTGGGATACTGCGTACACCAAGCAGTTCCATGCCCACGATATGCGGTTGGCAAAATGTCTTTATTATGGAAAACGTGTAAGAGCCAGGTGTGTAAAAGCGTGTCGTAAAACGCTCGAACTCAGTGTTTGTGTAAGGGTTGTAAGTTAGAGAAGATATGAGTGAAACCGTATTTGAAATAAAAACAAAATAGTAACATGATTGTGTTTTATTGATAGCTCGCTGTTGTTTACTTGCACAGAAATATACCCACTTATTATTTCTAATCACAACAGAACACTGATCTATTCTGGGTACTATTTTTCAGCTGCCCCTTAGCAAACTCACTTATGACTTGTTGTTTCACTGCCACAACTTAATTGATTTCCTTTTATTCTACTATTTGTTTTCAATTCGCTGTTAACCAGGTTGCATTGAAGCATATCAGTAATAAATGACAGACGATCTCTTTACATTGGTTTATTTACATTGGTGTATTTACAATTAATATTGCAACATCCTGTATATTACATTGCTTATTTGGATTTGTTAATGTTTCTTTCACAATGATTAGGTTAGATTTTTTTGATGTGTAAACGTCATCGAATCATCTGGAATTTTCTAGACTGACAGATCGGCATTCTCGAATGTCATCTGGGTGTCTGGAATCTTCTAGATGGTTCGATGAAGTATATAAGGCACCACGAGTAGCGTGGCAGTAGTCAGTTGAGTTGAGATCTAGTTGAGATAAGGTTAAGAAATATTGTATTAAGTTCTGAAGTAAAACGGTGAAAGTTACGTCGAGTTTGATTCCCTGGGTGAAGAAAAAGAGGCCGTCGTGACAATATATTTATAATTATGAAAAACCTTCATCGCTACAATAAGCCGAATCGTTGCTTTCCTCCTGCAGGTCTCCGATCTCCTCATCTGTTTCCGCTTCCGCGTCAGTGTCCCCTTCCTGGTCCGTATCAGCTGCCTCTCCCTCACTCTCCTCCAAGTCGGCCAGATCTTCCTCCAGTTCGTGCAGGAGGGCATTTCCGACCTGTACAGGAGCATTCTAAGCAGGGAAGGCCAATGTACTCTGGGTAGAGTCATAGGAGATCGGGCTCAGACGTCCGTCCTCGATTACCACATATAGATCGTCCATGTCTACTCGGTGCGAATAACGAACTGCGAAAAGCTTGATACAACGTGAATATAACTCCTATCCCCCTCCAAACTCGACTAGGTAGCCCGCTTTGGAGCGTGTTACCCTTTGAAGGCCATCCTGTATCTTTTCCACTTTGCCGAACAATAGCATCTCTCTTATTCAAACACATTTACACAGGATGTCAGACCTACATAGACTATACTATAACATATCGAACAGTTGAATTTAATTAGTCTTCGTTCTTCAAGCCGACCGCGCAAAACCAGTTGGGTGATCGCCTACTGCGAAAAGGCGTCTGGACGACCTTTGCTATATGACGAACTCTTAAGCATTAATTTGAAATGCAAATATTTCCACATCTCTCTCGCTTATTCCACTTATAGTAAATTCTATATACATGGCGTTGTAGCCACCTGTATTCCCCGTGGAGAATTTTTTGTTTGTTGAGAGGTCACGAGGTCAAAGTTCAGAGGTCAAATGTCAAAGTTTAGAGGTCAAAGTTCAGAGGTCAGAGGTCAAAGGTCAAGGTTGCTCATGTAGGTTAAGGTTGCTCGGTCATTGACCCCCCCAGAACATACATTCTCCCTCTACTAATATTGTAGACACCGCAGACAATATGGTTCGTTTTGTGACGCGAGAAAGTTTAACGTCGTCTGGATTTACTGAGTAATTTAGTGTGTCTGTTTTTGCACACCAATGTACCCCTAACGTTTTACGTGTTTCGCCGTCATGAACACGATAAATTGGCAAATGGTCCTCTTCTTCTTGTTCAAGAACTTCGGGACAATTGGACAACCATTTGCGTAATGGAAATCCGTAATCGTTTAATAGGTTTTTAAGGTCCCTTTTCAAGCTTTTTGCACTTTCTACTGTATCTGACCCGCTAATCAGATCATCTACATAGAAATCGGTCAAAATAATTTCACTTGCTTTTGGAAATGTATGACAGTTTTCATGTGCGACATGCTGCAGGCAACGAACTGCTAAGTACGGCGCGGATAACGTTCCGTAAGTGATCGTTGTTAGTCTAAAATGTCCTATTTCTTCGCTTGGACTATTCCGCCAAACAATGCGTTGCAGATCGCGCCGATTGTTCTCGATTAACACCTGCCGATACATTTTCTCTATATCTGCTACGAGAACTACGTTATGCTCTCGAAAGCGGATTAGTATGTCGAATAGATCGTCTTGAACTTTAGGACCGACGAGTAATGTATCGTTTAGTGAGAGTCCGGAATTTGATGCACTCGAGCCATCAAATACCACTCTCAATTTGGTGGTAGTATTGGATGAGTTCAGTACTCCATGGTGAGGCAAATAATATGCTGCGTTGAGATTAGGAGTGAAAGTTTCTGTTTCGGGTATTCGCTCCATGTGCCCTAACCTTTCATATTCTTTCATAAACGAAACGTATTGGTCTTTAAAATCGGAGTTTTTCGCGAACGTTCGCTCCATTGCGCGTAGTCTGTTTTTTGCGTTATCAAGATTATGAGCCAGTATCATGGCGTTACGCTTCGCTGGTAGCTGTACTAAATGACCAACATCATTTCTCCGTGTGGTCTCCGAGAATATCTTTTCGCATTCCTTTTCGTCGAGAGTTTGAGGTTTTTCACCGCTTATCTCTTCGACTGCCCAAAACTTTTCGATTTGGGTTTCGAGTCGCGTGGTTGTGGCCAGATTGCAGCTAACGTGACTGCTTACATGTTGGAGTGGCAGCGGACCTGCTAATATCCAACCAAAAACCGATTGTTGTATCGATACCGAGTTTGATTCGTACAGCGCCAAGCAAGTCGAAGAACACGGTCGCGCCAATCAACAGGTCGATTTCGGAAGACTTGTTGAACTGTGGATCTGCCAGACTGATATTCGGTGGCATCTGGAGTCGTGATGTTTGAAACGAGCAACTGGGCATGTTGACTGTAATTTGATCTAATTCGAGGAACGTGAGTGTCACTGTGTAATCGCTATGCCTCGATTTTATTGTCGTCAATACTTTCTTTTTAATGTTTGTCGAAGTCGCGCCTACGCCCATGACTGGCGTGCCGTTTGGTACTGATTTCAGATTTAATCTGTCCGATACTGTACGTGTCACGAAGTTGGGCTGAGAGCGTGAGAGCCACTGTCGAACAAAGCCCTGCATTCATGCCACCGATATTACGAGTCTTTTATTAACACGATTGCTGTAGGTAATAGGATGTTAGCGTCTTTCTCATAATCTTGAGAGTGATGCGCCGCTAACCTCACATCTCCCAACTGTGTCGATCCACCGGCGCCGGTGGCCGTGACTACGCCACTGGTTTGGGTTACCTTTTTTTTACCGCGCCGGTGCTTTTTTTGTCGCCGTCGATCGCGCGCGCCGCAGTCGCCGTGTATCCAGCCACGCCGCCGCCGCCGCCGCCTGCGTGGAGCATCGAGTTGTGGTTCGCGCCGCAAGTTCGGCAACCACGCGAGCGGCACTCGCTACTGTTATGTCCTTTCCGTAAACAATTTCAAAACGTGTGTTTACCTTCCCTTCTCTCTCTCTGTCTCGGATTCCAACCATGCGATATGCACTAAATTTGGCACACACGCCGGGTAGGGACAGGTCGATCGAGTTTACACACGATGTGCAGCCTTCCCAACATTCGGAAACACTCCCTCATTCTTGCATCTGTTTACCAGTCGTGACAGTATATGGTCCTCACCAAAAGCCTCGGCTGGGCCCATCCTCCCCATGGTCGCCCCTAATTCCTCCCTAATAAAAGGAGGATCATCGGCGTCTTCGGGCGAGGAGAAATCCTGCGGATCCTCTTCCTCCGTTGGAAAGTACCTGTCCAATAGCCAAGTATCTGTTTCCTCCCCGCCACACGTCCACATCCCATTTTTTCTCTTAACTGTCGTTAGTCTCCTTTCACCCTTACTCCTTAGCATCTTCCATACCGGTTCCCATGCGTTGCCGACCTGCATCTGATCTATTTGACTCTTCATTCATCCTACATTGCGTTCTTTCACTCTTTTTATTTCCCACACCAATAGGTGAGGGGAGTATTATGATCGCGAACATTTTCGATATTGAGATAATACGCTTTTTGGGCATTTTATGATGTCTACATAACGAAAATCCACGTCACTCATTTCGGTCGGCCGGTCTGTCGGTCTGTCGGTCTGTCGGTCTGTCGGTCTGTCGGTCTGTCGGTCTGTCGGTCTGTCGGTCTGTCGGTCTGTCGGTCTGTCGGTCTGTCGGTCTGTCGGTCTGTCGGTCTGTCGGTCTGTCGGTCTGTCGGTCTGTCGGTCTGTCGGTCTGTCGGTCTGTCGGTCTGTCGGTCTGTCGGTCTGTCGGTCTGTCGGTCTGTCGGTCTGTCGGTCTGTCGGTCTGTCGGTCCGTCGGTCTAGCTGTCTGTTCGCGTTTTTCTACCCTCGTAATCTCGGTAACCGCTGCATGGATTGCGATGAAATTTGTGTACCGATATGCTGTGGGGCCGTAGTAGGTAATGCTGCTATAATTTTGAAAATTGGTGCAGGGGCGGCGGAGTAATTAGCAAAAAACAAAAAAAATTAAATATTCCTTAAACTTCGTTTTTGGGTGTTTTAGGTCTTCCTGATCATTTTCTACTTTTTCTTTAGTGGGGTGAAATTTGGTGTGGTTGGGAGGTGGGGGGTTGTAAAATTTAAAAAATTGTTCTATTCATAATAGACTGTCCACTGACCTGTGAAGGAAGACCTAGTGACATAAATAGGTTTTTTAGGTCCATCCGAACAATGCCTTGCCTATTAAAGAAACCCAGGAACTTAGAATTTTGTGGTCTACATAGATACATAGGAGTATTGCTTTAGATCGTGCTGTATCGTATAATTTTGAAATGACCGATTTGATTTTAATGAAATTTGGACACAGTATTACTACCTTTACGAGGAAATCGTGTCAGTGGTGGCGCTGGAATAACAAAAAAACTATAAATCAGATTTCGTTTCTAGGCATTTTAGGCGGATCCCGGATCATTTTCCTATTTTTTTGGGTGGGGTGAAATGGGGATAGTTGAGGGGTGGAGGGTTGTAAAACTTAAAGATTTGTTGCTACGAGAAAATAATAAACTGGTATCAGCGTAATGTGTGGAAGGTACTGAGTCAATTAACTTGACTTCATTTTTTTATATTTGGGTGATTCTAGGTTGGGTATGTTTTGGCCTAATTTTGTTTCTATAGTGATAGATGAAAATTAGGTATTATTTTGTTATGAGCATAAAGATGATATGGAGAGAATATTGTGTCCGACCGGCAGCCTAATCATGGATGGAATCGCACAGCGGCTGCTAGGCGGTAGCGGATAAACATCCACAAAACATCCTCAGGCCAGTCACTTTATGAAAAAATTCTGAGATAACTGGTTTTTTCTTAATTTGACTGACACGGGACTAATGGTGTTATCAGGGTATTGAATGAATGTGTTTGTCTTGCTCTGTGTTTGCTGCTAGTTTTCTGTGGTTAAACATTGACATTTATCAGCGAAATTATACCAAGGCAATTGTGAGTTATTCCTGAATTTTACTGTAAGTGTTCCAGTTACATCTATCGTTATGATCGATTGGATATCTATGAATAAATAATGACGATTCTCTGCGGCATATGCGAGTCATCCATTCTACGGAAACAATCTTCAATTTTTTGTGTGGGATCCTGCAAAAAGAGGTACACCTAGCCTGTGTGCATTCTGGTACAGCTGATTTAATATCTTTACTGAAACAAATTCCGGATCTGTTGTGGCAATGTGATATTTGTTTCAATACACTGTCACAAAAAAGCGATTATGATATCACCAAAACAATGGAGGAGAAGGTGCCTTCTTTGCTGGAACTACTGTCTGCTCAGGTCATTGAAATAAGATCATGCGTTCAACATTATTTTGATGCCTCGAAGATTCCCAATGTGAACGCTACTCTCACTGTAAGCTATGCCAGTATTCTAAAAAATAAAACTGTTCCTGCTGTATTGATTAAACCGAAGGATGTCCAAGATGTTGCAAAGACAGAAGGTGATATATTGCAGTCTGTTAACCCTATTGTGGATAATTTTCACATATCTAAAATCAAGAATATGAAAGACGGAGGTATTCTTATAGGATGCAAAAATAAAGATGACAACAAAAAGCCGAAGTCGTTGGTTGAAGATAAGCTGAGTGCCGGTTACAGCGTTCGTGAAGTTGGTGGTGTCGATCCTAGGGTACGCATCGCCATCGTGGGAATCAAGTCTCACTGCAGTGATGACCAGCTAAAAACCTGGCTGTTGAAGATGAACAGTGATCTGATAGACGTATCTGAAGAATGTGAAATCAAGAAAATCGCTCCTTTTAAGAAGAAGAGAATGTCTTTCAAGCGATTGTATAGGTAGGGAAGGCTTCATATGGGAAACTGCATAAAGAAGGTAATGCTTTCATAGGACTTGATTGTTGTAAGGTATTTGATGCTGTCGAAGTTAGTCGGTGTTTTAATTGCAACGGTTCCAGTCTCTCTTCTAAAGCTTGCAGAAAGGAAGTTGCTTGACCTAGGTGTAGTGAAAACCATGAGCTGAATCTAATTTACTAAAGCGTATTAACTGCGTTAATTGCCTAAGTGAGGATGGACACGACATTAAGGTGGATCATGCTGCCTGGGATCTCAACAATTGCTTATTCTTCAAGAAGGCGTGCGATAGACTCAAATCTGACATTTTAGGTATCCAATAGCAATTACCTTCAACTCCAATAGTTTACTCCTCCATTTCTGGCTGTGTCGAAAATTTTTCGACTATTTGTTACCAAAATGTTAGAGGTTTAAAATCTAAGACTACTGCTTTCTATAACTCTGTTGCAGCTTGTAATTTTCCTCTCTTCGCACTATCTGAAACCTAGTTAGACTCTACAGTGTCTAATTATTTGATAGTCGGTATGTTGTCTTTCGCAAGGACAGAGCTTGCTCCACGCATAATAAGTTACGAGCCGGTGGTGTGCTTCTAGCTTTACTTAGCTAATGTAGATTTATTGGGGGTTAAAGCAACTTTCCGCGGTTTGAGATACATTCTATTATTCATTCTGGTTTATCGCTTGACATATATGAGCACTTGTTTAACAGCCTCTGCTCTATTCAAGCTTTGCATGACTCTAAGTTGATAATTATTGGTGATTTTAATATAGCACCTTATTCGGCATCCGTGTTAAATAATGAGCATACCCCAGCAGTACGAAATGATATAAGTATACAGTACGGTTGAACGGCACTGACAATTAGGTCTATAAATGACATATTTCACTGTTGTTACGAAAACTTTATACAAACACAACATATACAAGCGAATGACAAATGGTCAAAAGTCATATCCTTCGTAGGATGCGCTATACACCGGTGCTAGTTAAGCGCACCGCAGTGGAAGCGGGGGAGAGAGAATAATCGCCTAGCAGGACGTTGTCGCCATACTAGACGCCCGAAGGCTGCGTGTATTGTACTACCTCACTTTAACAGAGTCTGGATATACGAGCGCCTCAGCGGCGCGCCTATGGCTAGCATCGACGAGATCTCATCATTACACCTGGGCCAAATTCCCTTCGCCCCGACATTTATGGGATACACCGAAACAGATTTAGTTGGCCATAATTGTCGGGCTGCGTCCAAGAATTTGGCGTTGTTATACACTGCTCTCTTATTGGCATATGTTTGTGCCATGATGTCACCTTCCCAGTTGATCTCCACGTCCGTGACCACGACCTGGTCTTCCTTTATAACAGCCATGTTTGGCTTAAAGAGAGTCTCGTCGCTGTGCCGCACGTATGACTCCTTTAGGGTGGTCCATCCCTTAGACCTACAGTGTCTCGCAACTTTCTTAGCAACCTCGTTATGCTCCCAGTGGGTACTTGGGCACTGCTGGAGAACGTGACAAATAGACTCGACATGCTCGCACTCGGCTCTGCATTTTTTGTTTTTAGCTGTGGCATAGACGCCACCAGCGGTGGGTAGGTTGTTATTCCTAAGCTGGACCGCTCCAACGAAGTCCGGCCCCGTCCACCCTTTGGGCTTTTCCTGAATGCAGGAACGACTGGCTTAATTTTCCACGGCATTCTCCATCCCCGCAAGAATAGGAGATGCTTTCAGCCGTTTCCGCCACAGTTGGATCGCCGGAACATCGCCGGCGAACTCCTGCAACCTATGCATGAGCTCGCGCGCCGAGTCACTCTGCATGGCCGCCATGAGTACTCGATCTTCACTACTGCCTTCGACCAGCCTTACCAGCCTGCCGATGAACACCTAAGGGATAACAAGTCTAAGCTGCTGGACCCCTGTACCCTCATCGCGGAGAGACGCGTAAAGCGCTACGTCCAGCATATGCTCGGATAAGTATAGTTCCGCCTTGATGAAACCCTTCAAGAGTCTGTCCGCTGCCCCGTTACGTTCGGAGTTTGAAGCCCTTAGAATAGTTTGGGGGTGATATGATTCTTGATTATGGCGTACTTCTGGTCCGGCTTAAGTGGGGCAGCTTTTAAGCGACCCAACCAGGTGGGAAGATTGGCAAGAGACGGTCGCATCATACCTTTGGCGGACGTTTCGTACCCAAGGCAGCAGTGTAGTACACTCATATCTTGGGGATTATAGGTTGGTCTCAATCAAACAATTTACTTGATGTCTTCACCGTGGATACCTGTTTATTCCCTATTTTTGCATAACGGCCTCTCCTATTATCAATGTTTATTGTTTATTACAATTAATGCTTACTTAACTACTCACTTATACGCTGCCCAACTATCACGACGCACACGCACAAATATACACTACCTTACCTAGTTGCATCGTACATTACAGCGGAAGTCTTCATGTCCATATTCACTCTTCGCCCGTCAATCTTCAAATTGTAATCCTTCCTAGGTACAAGCGACCCTCTCGTCAATCCCACCACCAAGGTTGAGCACTTATTCGGGTTCAAGCTCATGCTCCTGGCCCTCGCGACCTCTACACATAGGTCCCGCGGAGAGCAGCTCTCCCTCATGCGCTTTTGTGAGTTCCGGTGGCCTTAAGTTTCCTTTTGGCCAGTTCTAAATATTTCTGGAATTCTGGCTGCTTTTTGCGGTGTTTAATCTGGTCTATTGTGAGGACAGTGGTTTCGACCATACGTTTATTTATCTTCCCGGCTGGACCACGGGCTTCGATCTCTGCCATGACCTTGAAGATCTCTGGTTCTGGCAGGATATCGCGTAGGTTCTCGACCTCTTTGGCGTACGTCGGCGTGCTTCAATCGCTCATGCTGCCGAGTGGACTTATAGCTGCCGAATTTCAAAGGACAATATTTGCACTTCAGTCTGTCTGAGCAGACTCTCGCCATCGAATGCTTTCTAAGCTGAACTGCCGACGTAAAAGCTTCGTCACACGTCGTGCAGATGAATGGGCGGCTAAGGCCCGTGTATTGCAAAACTTCGGGCCGGTGTTAGGCATAGCCTTTAGTTTAACACGCCTCCCCTTTGCCACGTTCCCACATGTTATGCTCGTGGTTGAAACACGACCAGAGGTCGGTCTTACAGTGGGCCCACATATGGTGTTTGTGGGCTAGGCCATGGAAGGATCTGGCCTCTTAGTGTCGTCTCCTGCGCCCGTAGGCGCTTTCGTCCTGGCGCCCTTCGTCCCAGGTATTTGCCTGCGCGACATTATAACGTCGCGAGTTGCCCGACTCTCGGTTGGCTTTGCCGGAATCTCCTGCGTTGAGCCACAAGCTCCATAGTTTTAAAAGTCGCTGAGTATTACCCACAGTACTTAGAAGTACGCGGGGAAGCCAAGAAGAGCAGTCTGCACACACTCAAATTGACTCTGTAATGCTACATTGAAAGTCCAACTAGGTTTAGACCTTCAAGCTAACAAAAACTGGGGTGCCTTTGGGCTCCTCAGTGTTCATACGGTGGGTCGTGAATCCTTGGCAACTTGCTCTTTTCTTTTTGTAAGAGATGTCAGGCAAAATCACTAACTTTTAACGCGAAGTTACCCTAAAGTTCCAAAAACTATAAGAAAAGGGCGCCAGGAGTTTTCACCTCCAAACTCCAAGGAAGTCAGTGAAATTACCCAACCTCTCCAGAAACACTGAAGGGACAGGTGCAGAAAATATACTAAGAAGTAAACAGTAACAAAGTATATTGGTCTTACAATATAAAAAAATAAATAGTGAGTTGTAATATAAATATATAGTTTCTACAAGGGAATGACTGCTGGCTTAGAACGATACAACCTGGCTTGCTCGGCTGAAGTTGACAGTCCTAGATCGGCTTACGAGCTCCTTCTGGCAGCTCCTTCAGAGGGTCCCCTTTGCTGACTGGCAGCCTCTTCAGGTTCCTTAGGCCAGACCACTCCTGCTTGAGCTCTCCCTTTTTAGGCTGAAAGGTCTCTGGGTCTGGCTCGGCCACCACTTCAAGCCGCCGTCATGCAAAGTATCGAAGAAAAGAAGGATTAGTATGTGGACCCTCTATAGAAAAACCCCAGGATGTAAATCGTTAGGCAAGCTCAGGTGTACTACTTGGCCTCGGAATTGTACAGTCAAAAGCCCCCAATAAACTTAGTTCGATACAAGATCTATTTAAAAATTAAAAAAAAACCCTAATAAAGATACAAAGGCTTAAACTCTATACAAAAATTTTCCCTTAGAAGTTAAGCACAAAGCTATAGCAGATGATTCTTAATAATGGTTCACAAACAAGTTTGCTAAATTATCCCCTTTAAAAGTTAAACACAAGACTATAGCAGATAATTCCCAACAGTGGTTAACAAATGAATCTGCATATGTTGTAACAATAAAAGCGCTGATTGGTGATGAGCCACCAACCAGCATATTGCTCATAGCAACCAGCAGCTCAATCAGATTACATGAAACAAGGGCTGTGGGTGCGTGCGTGTGTGCGTGAGTCTAGCTAGCCGCCACGAAATGAAAAGAGGACAACAATGGTTTAATAAAGATTTATTTCATATATATGAATGCAGTACATTTGTATCCTATCTATTTTTTTTTAAACAAGAACTTAACTTCGGGGGGAAGTCCAGGGAGTAGTTTTCGTGGTGCCCTTCCGAAGAGAAGGTGGTGCTCCAAAGAAAGGTGTTACATCCGCACCCCAAAGAAGGCTGGCTTCCTCCAAAAGGAGTTCTGGTGGTGTCACCCCAAAGAAGTGTTCATGATGGTGGCACCCCGAAAAAAAAGGTATTAACTGTTTGAGTTCAGAAGTGAAAGGAATAAACCATTGCATTTTATCTAGAAGCTAACGTCGGTAGAGAGAGAGCATACCCCCCCACTCATTAGATTTTTCCCAAAATTTGTGCGCACTTGCGCAGATTGTATGATATAATATTTCCGGCTGAAAGAAATAGAGATGGGAAAAGGTAGAGGTGAGAAGTAAAATAGTTATAAAAATGTAACTAGTATAATGAGGAAGTAGTTGCTAAAAATGGAAGTTGTAAACTATTTGTATATGGTAGCCAAGTAAATAATACAAAAATAATTTTGAAAACACGTTACACTCGGCCCCACTTAACGAAAAAAAATTTGAGAAGCATTCGAAATTTTTTTTTTAACAGAAAGTAAAGGTAAAGTTATCATTGAGGGATCAAAATCAACCGTTTGTCCTGATAACAATGTCAGATTATGTTTTCGTGCTTCCCCATGCAAATCTCAAAGTCTATCAAGGTGCATGAAAGAGCAAGAAGACATAGGTAGAAAACAAAAATGTTGGAAGAGAAATGGGAAGAAAAAGAGAGAGAGAGAGCCTCAAGTCTACCAAACAAGAGGGATGGTTATAGCACCAACTCGCTTAAAAGTACAGTGAAGCTGCACTGAATATGTACTACACAATGAAGATAATAGATGAAGTGTGTGTGAAGCAAAAAGGAACAAATGTACGCAACCTACCAAACCCTAATATACTTAAGACCTAAAGAGAGGAACAAAGTTTTCAAAACGTTGACAAGGGACAAAGAGTTTCAAGTTACACTAAAATAACTACAATACCTATACAAAATCTAAATACCCTAAATAACCATAAGTAATTTTCAAACAAAACTGAGATACCATTATTATCCTCAACAAAAGATTATAAAATATTCCACTGAACAGACTTAAGAGAGAATTCAGATCTCTAAAGTATAAGTGTAAGACTAAACTATTTCCATTTATGAAATATTAAATGAAAAAAAATTGTAACATCATAAGTGCTTCTATGAAAACCCAAAAAAAAACTTTAAATTTTAATCAAAATATTTTCTAAGTACTAACTATAATTCAGTAATGTTCTGATTCAATAAAAAAATTTGCAATCCAGTGATAAATAAAAAATAAATTGTTGGGCGCCAGCAGTCTAAAATAAGACTACAAAGAAAAAAGTAATCAAACATAAGTGCTTAAGTGACATCATTTCAAAGTCAAATGCATGAAACTTTTCAAGTGATAAACAACAAAGTAAATTCAAAGAAGTTCTGTGTCATATTAGATTCAAAACAATGAATTCACAAAGGCTTAACAACATTAAATTCCAAAATCAATTCAGGGGAAAATTTATACATCATATTAAACTTGAAAAGACAATTCAGGGAAATGTTACACATTATGTTAAATTTGAAAAGAAAACTCAGGGAAAATGTATTCCTCAAATTGGGTTCAAAAATAAATTTAGGGAAAGACTCATACATCATGTGACAATTTAAAGTAGGCAAAATTGCTTAAGTGAAATAAGTATCATAGATCTAATGTTCACTAATAAATTGATTCCAAAAAAAATTCAAACATCAGTGTAAGTTTAAGATCTAATCAGGAAAATCTATTAGAGATTGCGTAAGCATATACAACAATCATCAAGAGCTTGAACTATTTGTCAGCATTTATAAGCACAAGGATCTAAGTCGATTAAAAATGATCAAGTCCGAATAAAAAAACGAAGATTAAATGCAAAATTGCAAGAAATGTTAACCATGATTTCAATCTATCATATATCAGACTACTAAAATTGTAACAAACTCATATCAAGTTATGAGTGCAAAGTGAAAACTGTAAAGTTATAAATTCAAAGTGATTTGGGAGTCTAGTCACGATGTCGAGCCAGCCGGTCGAACCTACGAGACCGCCTGACAATAAATGTAAATTTTGTGGAAAATTTTGCTCAAGTAGTGAGATCAAGTGTTCCAATGCAACATGTGACACAGTAATACATGGAAAATGTTTAGACAGTATTATGAAAGAGGTTTATGTGAATAAGGAAGCGTTTTTGTGTAAAAATTGTGTGAGTGAACCGGAATGCACTAGCGATGTTGGTTTGCTGAAGAAAGAAATTGAGTGCCTTACTCGTGAGAAGTCATTAATGGAGAAGTATGTGAGTGAGTTAGAGTTTTCAAATGGGTTACTAAAATCCCAACTATCCTGCAGTAATAATAAATCTACATCAGTTACGAATTCCGCAAAAATTGTGTCACCAGCAAAAACGTACTCGGAACAAGTAAAAAGCGTAAAAACGGCCGCTGTGCTAGTTGTAAGGTCATCGGACCAAAACATTGCAAACACCGACTTAGAACGGGAGATGAAAGCTAAAATTAGGCCTGGTTCCTTAAATGCAAATGTTTTGGGAACGAAATTAATAAAAAATGGTATCATGATCAACTGCGAGAATTCTTCATCACTTCATAAGTTAAAAGATGGTCTTCAACGTGAAATGGGAAATAAGTGTAGTGTTTATGAACAAAAAAAGTGTAATCCCAAGATAATAGTTTATAGCGTTAATAAATCCTTAGCTGAAAATGATAAACTTATAGAATATATTATAAAGGACAATAGGCTAGATGCAGGACCAAGTGATGTCAAATTGATTACTAAGTTGAATTATAAAAACAGTGTTAATCTTATTTTGGAACTCAAACCTGCTTTGTTTAAAACTGTTATTAATACTGGATATCTTTATGTAGGGTGGATGAGATGTGGTATAAGAGAGCACTTTAATATAGTAGTTTGTTACAAATGTTGTAAATTTGGGCATTACAAAAAGGATTGCAAGAGTCAAAATGTTGTCTGCCCTTTCTGTTCCAGTTTCCATGAACGTAGAGATTGTGATTCTACCAGTCCTTGCTGTATTAATTGCACAGACATGAATACCAAAAACAAAACAAATCTGCCTACAGACCACTCTTCAAACAGTCCCTCTTGTCCATGTTATTTAAGCAAAATTGATTACTTAAGATCCAGAACCGATTATGAACAATAATACAAACAGAAATCTTAAAATTGGACACTTAAATTGTAGATCTCTATTTCTCCATTTTGATGATTTTGCAGAGATGGTCTTGGGTAACAGTTTTGATGTTATGTGTATTACTGAGTCTTGGCTAAATCCGGATCTGTCAAGTGATTCTGTTGCCATACCGGGTTTTTCATTTTTGAGGAAAGATCGTTTAGGTCATGGGGGTGGCGTTGGTATTTATTTGAAAAGTTGCCTAACCTTTGAGCGTATAGTTATTGATTTTGACGATGCAAATGGTATTGAACACATTTGGGTGTCTTTGCGAGTTAACCGATCGACTACTGTAATAATTGGTGTTATCTATAGGCCTCCTTCGGTAAGTTACCATAATCTTTTGAATTATACTGATAACATCTTGTCATTTATCACCCTTCAGTGGGATTATATTATGGTGCTCGGTGATTTTAATGTTGATCAATCATACGACAATGAACTTTATCGTAGTTTTATTTCGTATGACTTTCAACAACAGATCAGTAAGCCCACGCGTATTACTCAAACATCACATACAATTATTGACTTTATTTTCACTAATGCCTATGATCAGGTACACCGTTCTGGTACTCTGGACAGTAATGGCGTTTCTGATCATCATGTTGTTTTTTGTGAATTTCTGTTTCATGTTCCACGACCTAGACCTTTTTCTATCAGATATAGGGATTTCAAGCAATTCTGTTTTAATGATTTTAATGTTGATTGTTGGAATGATATATTGTACCTGAATAACATCGATGAGAAACTTACTTTGTTAAATAGACTTATTGTACAGCTGTTTGACAAGCATGCTCCTGTAAGGACAGCCCGAATTACAAAGCCTTATGCTCCATGGATAACATGTAACGTAAAGAGAATGATGCGTGAAAGAGACATTGCGTTACAAAAGTACAAACGAACGAAACCCACGGCTGATTATTCTAACTATGCTATGATCAGAAACTTAGTGTTGTCGACTGTTTGGAAAGAAAAGGCAGCATATTTGTCAACTAAGCTGAATACTGGTAACAGTCGTGTATTGTGGCAGACTATAAACCGTTTGAACATAAAAAATAAGAATATTTCCGAGATTCCGTTACATCTAAAAAATCCTAGCGAAATTAACGCGCATTTTATGTCTGTATTTAGTGCTGCAAATAGTTGTCACGTTGCTGCTGGTTATTATAATAGTCATAAGTTTTCAAATGATATAAAATTTTCTCTACGGCTTGCCACCGTCGATGAAATAAAAAATATTGCTCTTAATTTGAAATCGAATGTCTTCGGGGTAGATGACATAAATGCTAATATGATTTCTTACTGTTTACCTGTCATTGCTAAATACATAGACGCATATAATAAATTGTTGCATTGAGGTTGGTTATTACCCTCAATTGTGGAAGTACTCTCTCATTAAGCCGTTGCCTAAATCTCAGTCTGTTTCAACATACGATGATCTAAGACCTATTAGCTTACTTCCTACGTTATCAAAAATATTTGAAAGGTTTATCTATGTGGAGTTATATGAGTATGTTACGACCAAAGGAATTCTACCTGAAATACAGTCTGGTTTCAAGAAAGGATATAGTACGACTTCAGCATTGTTAAACGTTTCAGACTATATCATAAGATCTCTTGATGCTGGTCTTGCAACAGCACTAGTTTTACTAGATTTTTCGAAGGCATTCGATACACTTGATCACTCCCTTCTGCTTGCTAAATTACAGTATTTTGGCGTAGATGAGGTGTGTCTCAAGTTATTCGAATCCTACCTTAATAACCGTTATCAATGTGTATTTGTAGACAATAATTACTCTGATTTTAATTTAGTAACCTCAGGTGTTCCACAAGGATCTGTCCCTGGGCCTTTGTCTTTTATTATATATACGTCAGACATGTTCAGAGCTGTTGAGCACTGCAATATACAGGGATATGCCGATGACACGCAACTTTATATGTCTTTTGACCCTAAATCTATTAATATCGCAAATGCCTCTATAAATCAAGATCTTGAATCTATTTATACTTACGCCTCAAAACATAATTTGAAACTTAATGCTAGAAAGTGTCAAGTAATGCTTTTCTCTTCCAGAATGGTGAATGATTTATCGTCATAAATTAATATCAACATTGGTAGTGAACCTCTTCTTGTAGTAAAAAGTACAAAAAACCTCGGCATAATTTTCGATTGCAAACTTAGATACCAAGAATATGTTTCTCTTTTAGTTAAGAAAACCTACCTTGTTCTTAGGTTGTTATACCGTAATGGAGGTGTATTAAATTTTAAGTTGCGTAAGAAGTTGGTAGAAAGTTTGGTATTCTCTGTTCTTAGTTATGGTATCACACTCTATTATCCTTGCTTGGACTCAGTAACCAGATACAGATTACAAAAAATTCAAAATTGCTGCTGTCGGTTTATATTCGGTTTGAGAAAATTTGATAGAGTAACCTCTAAAATCAATGAATTAGGGTGGCTGAAAATCGATGGTATGTTTAAGTATTATATGAGTATGTTGGTATTTCGTGTCCTTGCTACATCAAATCCTCCTTACTTAAGTAGCAAATTAGTATTTAGGCGAGAATTACATAATGTGAATATAAGAAATGTGGATAATCTAGCTTTACCTTGTTTCCGGTTAAGCCTTTTTAAGCGTTCTTTTAGATATAATGCAGTAACATCTATAATGACATTGAGAACACGATTAAACGTTATACATTAAATACTGCTAAGAAACATTTAAAAAACATTACTTTTTGTGCCAAAATGTGTAAGTTTTCCTAAATCTATATTTAGCTTTATATATTTTTCTTCATTTAAAATTTCGGTGGGGTTAAGTGGAGAAGCAGCAGCTAGACTTCGCCCCATATTTGTTAGGTATTGTATATAACAATACTTGAATAAAGCCTTTTATTATTATATTATATGTTAAAAACAAAAAAGTGCAGCTCGGGCTCCGACACACCGAGCTGCTGTTCCATTACCCAATGACTACTCCTCACACCGTGAGGTGAGCAATCACTGGGTCCGCGAATCGTGCGCCCTAAGTAGACGAAGGGACCCAAGGATGACTGCCTTCTGCATTCTGGCGGCTAAGATGTGCGCCGCCGCACGGCACACCGGTATTTTGCGCAGTGCAGAGAGCAGCGTATTCCTCATTCCACCTAGGGATCCAATGACCATAACCAGCAGCCTTACAGTGTAGTCTGGCCAGAGCCTGCGAAGTTGTCCGAGCAACTCCTGATATTTGGTCCGCTTTTCCTCCTCCTTAGAGACGATGTTCACTTCGGCAGGCGCCGAAAACTCAATAACGAACATCGTCTTCTGTTGGTGGTCGAGAAGGACTATGTCGGGCTTGTTTGCCTGTATAAGCTCGAGCGTGGGGAACGAGTAGTTCCAGTAAATCCGGCATCTCTCGTTCTCCACAACGGACTCTATATCCCCTGGAGCGTATGGCAGCACCGGTGTCTCATCGATACCGTATGAGTGCCTTAAATGATAGTAGAGCACTCGTAGAGCCGCGTTGTGCCGATGGACGTAAGCCGTCCCAGCGTACGTCTTACACGCCGACAAGAGATGCATAAGCGTCTCTGGCGTCTGTCGGCAAGCTCTACAATGGGCGTCGGGTACATCTACACCCATAACCCTTTTACGGTATACCAAGGTGTTGAAGACACCGTCTTGGCAAGCCATTATAAAGCCCTCAGTATCCGACTTCAACCCACTAGACCTTAGGAAAGAGAAGGTCAACTGCTCAGACAAGCCATGCTCTTCTAGATGTTTGTAGAAGATTCCATGCATTGGTTTATCTTTATGAAGTCTTAAGAGGAAGTCGACTTCGGCAGTTTTAATGTGGGCTTTCAATTCTGCGGGAGCAAGTTCCGTAATGGACTGCTGACACCTCCGCTTGAAGTCGAGTGTGAGGCTGAGCTCCTCGGCTGCTCGTTTCGCTGCGCTAAAAAGAAAGGCTCCTTTTCCCGCATTCTCGTGCTCTCGCACGAAGCGGATCAGGGGATCGGTGCTGTTCGTTACATAGCAGGCAGTGGCCAGTACTACTCTGTTGTGCAGACGCTCCAAACTCAATAGTCCACGCCCTCCCACGTGTCGCGGGAGGTATATTCGCGGGACAGAGGACTTAGGATGCAGGCTTCTCTCCATATTCATCCTTTTGCGGGTCTTCGTGTCGATTTCCTTCAGCTCGTTCACTTTCCAGTGTATAGCACCAAAGGTGTATAATAACAATGGGACCGCAAGCATGTTTGTGGCAGCGACTTTGTTCTTGCCGGACAGTTCTGACGACCAGATCTGCCGGAGTCGGTGCAAATACTTGCGGCGGAGACACTCTTTAACCAATGTTGCCTCTTGGACATGACGCTGCGCCACTCCAAGGTAGGTATAAGTATCTCCGGCATGCAGTTGTCGCAAGATGCTCCCATCAACGAGCTGTTCCTCATCTCCACTATCTCCGCTTCGTCCTTTCTTGAGATGAACCAATGCACATTTGTCTGTCCCGAACTCCATTCCGATAGCATGACTGTACTCCTGCACCACCCTCAGCGATTGTTGTAGTTCGCGTTGGCCGGAGGCATAAAGTTTTAGGTCATCCATATAAAACAGATGGGTGACCTTGTGCCTCCGGTTATTGGGCGTGCCACAGCTGTATCCTTTAGTATTTCTCAGCGCTATGGACAGAGGCAAAAGTGAGATGCAAAAGAGCAAGGGACTCAAGGAGTCTCCTTGGAAGACACCTCTTTTCAATGACACCAACTCTGTCTGAACCCGAGTTTCACCTGATGTTATGGTGAACCGGGTCTTCCAGAGTGGCATCAGTTGTTTGATGCACCCCACTATCTGATTATCCACCGAAAGACATTCCAACAGCCGCACAATGAGCTCATGAGACGTGCTGTCGAATGCCTTGCGATAGTCAATCCAGGCCATAGAAAGGTTTCGCTTGTACTGCACAGAGTCCTGCGTGACACATCGGTCAATCAACAGGTTCTCCTTGCAGCCAGCTACTCCTTTCTTTGACCCTCTCTGTTCATACACGTCGAGAAATACAGGATTCACAGCTTGAAGGATACGCATGTACAAGATTCTGGTGAAGAGCTTGTAACACGCGTTCAGACATGTTATTGGCCTGTAGTTTTTGGGATCAGACAAATCTCCGGTCTTCGGGAGAAGCACGGTTCGACCCTCGACAAACCAAGCCGGAATTGGCTCCCAGCGTACGCCTTACACGCCGACAAGAGATGCATAAGCGTCTCTGGCGCCTGTCGGCAAGCTCTACAAAGGGTGTCGGGTACATCTAGGTGTTGAAGACACCGTCTTGGCAAGCCATTATAAAGCCCTCCGTCTCCGACTTCAACCCACTAGACCTTAGGAAAGAGAAGGTCAACTGCTCAGACAAGCCATGCTCTTCCAGATGTTTGTAGAAGATTCCATGCATTGGCTTATCTTTATGAAGTCTTAAAAGGAAGTCGACTTCGGCAGTTTTAAGGTGGGATTTTAATTCTGCGGGAGCAAGTTCCGTAATGGACTGCTGACACCTCCGCTTGAAGTCGAGTGTGAGGCTGATCTCCTCGGCTGCTCGTTTCGCTGCGCTAAAAAGAAAGGCTCCTTTTCCCGCATTCTCGTGCTCTCGCACAAAGCGGATCAGGGGATCGGTGCTGTTCGTTACATAGCAGGCAGTGGCCAGTACTACTCTGTTGTGCAGACGCTCCAAACTCAATAGTCCACGCCCTCCCAGGTGTCGCGGGAGGTATATTCGCGGGACAGAGGACTTAGGATGCAGGCTTCTCTCCATATTCATCCTTTTGCGGGTCTTCGTGTCGATTTCCTTCAGCTCGTTCACTTTCCAGTGTATAGCACCAAAGGTGTATAATAACAATGGGACCGCAAGCATGTTTGTGGCAGCGACTTTGTTCTTGCCGGACAGTTCTGACGACCAGATCTGCCGGAGTCGGTGCAAATACTTGCGGCGGAGACACTCTTTAACCAATGCTGCCTCTTGGACATGACGCTGCGCCACTCCAAGGTAGGTATAAGTATCTCCGGCATGCAGTTGTCGCAAGATGCTCCCATCAACGAGCTGTTCCTCATCTCCACTATCTCCGCTTCGTCCTTTCTTGAGATGAACCAATGCACATTTGTCTGTCCCGAACTCCATTCCGATAGCATGACTGTACTCCTGCACCACCCTCAGCGATTGTTGTAGTTCGCGTTGGCCGGAGGCATAAAGTTTTAGGTCATCCATATAAAACAGATGGGTGACCTTGTGCCTCCGGTTATTGGGCGTGCCACAGCTGTATCCTTTAGTATTTCTCAGCGCTATGGACAGAGGCAAAAGTGAGATGCAAAAGAGCAAGGGACTCAAGGAGTCTCCTTGGAAGACACCTCTTTTCAATGACACCAACTCTGTCTGAACCCGAGTTTCACCTGATGTTATGGTAAACCGGGTCTTCCAGAGCGGCATCAGTTGTTTGATGCATCCCACTATCTGATTATCCACCGAAAGACATTCCAACAGCCGCACAATGAGGTCATGAGACGTGCTGTCGAATGCTTTGCGATAGTCAATCCAGGCCATAGAAAGGTTTCGCTTGTACTGCACAGAGTCCTGCGTGACACATCGGTCAATCAACAGGTTCTCCTTGCAGCCAGCTACTCCTTTCTTTGACCCTCTCTGTTCATACACGTCGAGAAATACAGGATTCACAGCTTGAAGGATACGCATGTACAAGATTCTGGTGAAGAGCTTGTAACACGCGTTCAGACATGTAATTGGCCTGTAGTTTTTGGGATCAGACAAATCTCCGGTCTTCGGGAGAAGCACGGTTCGACCCTCGACAAACCAAGCCGGAATTGGCTGCTCCTGATTTAGCCACGAGTTAAAAACTCTAGCTAAATGCCGGTGGCAACTGGGGAATTTTTCCACCAGTAGGTGTTTATGCCATCCGGGCCAGGAGCTGCGAAATTCTTTGCGCCTCGTAAGGCGGCAAGAATTTCTTCCGTGTTTATCGGGTGACGCAGTACATTCAAGTTAGGAGTCCTCCTACAAACGGACTCAAACTGCGCCAAGGCCGGAGTGTCTGCTGAGAGAGGTTTGGGTTGTTCGTAAATGTCCCTCCAAAAGGCCTCCACGCGATCAGCAGTTGGCGGCTGCTCTATGGGTGGAGGCGGCTGTTGGAAAAGGCGAGAAGGTCTTTCGTAGAACATTCTGTTCTGCTCCAGACCTCTCGCCCGCACCACCAACCATCGCTTAGCAGCGATAAGCATCCGTATCCTGTCAAGACAGTGTTGCTTGACAACAACCAGTACCGCTTGACTGAGTGTATGATGGTCGCGCCTCAACCCGTAGGCTATCTGGCGCACTCGGCGCGTAAAAGGCCTCCCAGCCGCTCTATATTCCATCACACACTGGATACGGGATGCTTCCTGGCGAGCCAACTGGATTTTCGCTTCCATTTGGCGCACCCGTCTCTGTGCTCTCTCAACAGGAGAGTCTCTCACTCTCCCCTGTCTAGCTAGCCTCAGAGCCGCAGCGTAAATTTCGCAATTGATGCTCCAAATGTCAGAGGCCTCCGATAGACGTTCACCCACAACCTCAACCTCTCTCTTCAAATCTGCCAGCTTCAAGGACCTTCCGTTGTTATGCAAGGCCCTTCGGTCTCTGAAATCCCCTTAAAAACAAAAAAGTGCAGCTCGGGCTCCGACACACCGAGCTGCTGTTCCATTACCCAATGACTACTCCTCACACCGTGAGGTGAGCAATCACTGGGTCCGCGAATCGTGCGCCCTAAGTAGACGAAGGCACCCAAGGATGACTGCCTTCTGCATTCTGGGGGCTAAGATGTGCGCCGCCGCACGGCACACCGGTATTTTGCGCAGTGCAGAGAGCAGCGTATTCCTCATTCCACCTAGGGATCCAATGACCATAACCAGCAGACTTACAGTGTAGTCTGGCCAGAGCCTGCGAAGTTGTCCGAGCAACTCCTGATATTTGGTCCGCTTTTCCTCCTCCTTAGAGACGATGTTCACTTCGGCAGGCGCCGAAAACTCAATAACGAACACCGTCTTCTGTTGGTGGTCGAGAAGGACTATGTCGGGCTTGTTTGCCTGTACAAGCTCGAGCGTGGGGAACGAGTAGTTCCAGTAAATCCGGCATCTCTCGTTCTCCACAACGGACTCTATATCCCCTGGAGCGTATGGCAGCACCGGTGTCTCATCGATACCGTATGAGTGCCTTAAATGATAGTAGAGCACTTGTAGAGCCGCGCTGTGCCGATGGACGTAAGCCGTCCCAGCGTACGTCTTACACGCTGACAAGAGATGCATAAGCGTCTCTGGCACCTGTCGGCAAGCTCTACAATGGGTGTCGGGTACATCTACACCCATAACCCTTCTACTGTATACCAAGGTGTTGAAGACACCGTCTTGGCAAGCCATTATAAAGCCCTCAGTCTCCGACTTCAACCCACTAGACCTTAGGAAAGAGAAGGTCAACTGCTCAGACAAGCCATGCTCTTCTAGATGTTTGTAGAAGATTCCATGCATTGGCTTATCTTTATGAAGTCTTAAGAGGAAGTCGACTTCGGCAGTTTTAATGTGGGCTTTTAATTCTGCGGGAGCAAGTTCCGTAATGGACTGCTGACACCTCCCCTTGAAGTCGAGTGTGAGGCTGAGCTCCTCGGCTGCTCGTTTCGCTGCGCTAAAAAGAAAGGCTCCTTTTCCCGCATTCTCGTGCTCTCGCACGAAGCGGATCAGGGGATCGGTGCTGTTCGTTACATAGCAGGCAGTGGCCAGTACTACTCTGTTGTGGAGACGCTCCAAACTCAATAGTCCACGCCCTCCCAGGTGTCGCGGGAGGTATATTCGCGGGACAGAGGACTTAGGATGCAGGCTTCTCTCCATATTCATCCTTTTGCGGGTCTTCGTGTCGATTTCCTTCAGCTCGTTCACTTTCCAGTGTATAGCACCAAAGGTGTATAATAACAATGGGACCGCCAGCATATTTGTGGCAGCGACTTTGTTCTTGCCGGACAGTTCTGACGACCAGATCTGCCGGAGTCGGTGCAAATACTTGCGGCGGAGACACTCTTTAACCAATGTTGCCTCTTGGACATGACGCTGCGCCACTCCAAGGTAGGTATAAGTGTCTCCGGCATGCAGTTCTCGCAAGATGCTCCCATCAACGAGCTGTTCCTCATCTCCACTATCTCCGCTTCGTCCTTTCTTGAGATGAACCAATGCACATTTGTCTGTCCCGAACTCCATTCCGATAGCATGACTGTACTCCTGCACCACCCTCAGCGATTGTTGTAGTTCGCGTTGGCCGGAGGCATAAAGTTTTAGGTCATCCATATAAAACAGATGGGTGACCTTGTGCCTCCGGTTATTGGGCGTGCCACAGCTGTATCCTTTAGTATTTCTCAGCGCTATGGACAGAGGCAAAAGTGAGATGCAAAAGAGCAAGGGACTCAAGGAGTCTCCTTGGAAGACACCTCTTTTCAATGACACCAACTCTGTCTGAACCCGAGTTTCACCTGATGTTATGGTGAACCGGGTCTTCCAGAGTGGCATCAGTTGTTTGATGCACCCCACTATTTGATTATCCACCGAAAGACATTCCAACAGCCGCAAAATGAGCTCATGAGACGTGCTGTCGAATGCCTTGCGATAGTCAATCCAGGCCATAGAAAGGTTCCGCTTGTACTGCACAGAGTCCTGCGTGACACATCGGTCAATCAACAGGTTCTCCTTGCAGCCAGCTACTCCTTTCTTTGACCCTGTCTGTTCATATACGTCGAGAAATACAGGATTCACAGCTTGAAGGATACGCATGTACAAGATTCTGGTGAAGAGCTTGTAACACGCGTTCAGACATGTTATTGGCCTGTAGTTTTTGGGATCAGACAAATCTTTGGTCTTCGGGAGAAGCACGGTTCGACCCTCGACAAACCAAGCCGGAATTGGCTGCTCCTGATTTAGCCACGAGTTAAAAACTCTAGCTAAATGCCGGTGGCAACTGGGGAATTTTTCCACCAGTAGGTGTTTATGCCATCCGGGCCAGGAGCTGCGAAATTCTTTGCGCCTCGTAAGGCGGCAAGAATTTCTTCCGTGTTTATCGGGTGACGCAGTACATTCAAGTTAGGAGTCCTCCTACAAACGGACTCGAACTGCGCCAAGGCCGGAGTGTCTGCTGAGAGAGGTTTGGGTTGTTCGTAAATGTCCCTCCAAAAGGCCTCCACGCGATCAGCAGTTGGCGGCTGCTCTATGGCTGGAGGCGGCTGTTGGAAAAGGCGAGAAGGTCTTTCGTAGAACATTCTGTTCTGCTCCAGACCTCTCGCCCGCGCCACCAACGATCGCTTAGCAGCGATTAGCATCCGTATCCTGTCAAGACATTGTTGCTTGACAACAACCAGTACCGCTTGACTGAGTGTATGATGGTCGCGCCTCAACCCGTAGGCTATCTGGCGCACTCGGCGCGTAAAAGGCTTCCCAGCCGCTCTATATTCCATCACACACTGGATACGGGATGCTTCCTGGCGAGCCAACTGGATTTTCGCTTCCATTTGGCGCACCCGTCTCTGTGCTCTCTCAACAGGAGAGTCTCTCACTCTCCCCTGTCTAGCTAGCCTCAGAGCCGCAGCGTAAATTTCGCAATTGATGCTCCAAATGTCAGAGGCCTCCGATAGACGTTCACCAACAACCTCATCCTCTCTCTTTAAATCTGCCAGCTTCAAGGACCTTCCGTTGTTATGCAAGGCCCTTCGGTCCCTGAAATCCCCAGGTGAGACGACTTGGTCGATTTCCCTCTCAGCGGGCCTTACCGGCGAACTTTCAGCCTGGTTAACAGGCCTTCCGTCCGCCGAAGGGGCAGGCTGAGCTGGAGCACGAACATATCCCTGCCTCCGGAAAAAAAAAAAAAAACTAGAAAAGAAGGAACTGAACATAACAAAAATTTGAAAAAAAAGGTGTGAAGAAAAAAAAAGGAAAGCTGTAAAAAAAAGGTATAGAAAAAAAAATAGCGAAAAGCAAGGCCCAAAAAAAAAGGAGGAACACAACCAGAAAGAAAAAAAAAGGGAAAAGATCGGTGGAAGGTTGTTCCTTCCCCGCTAATTTTTGGAAGGCGGAGGCGGATGGGTTCCGTTGGCAGGGGTTTCGTTGGAAGCAGTGGGGAGGGCGCATCGCGCCGCGAGCTCATACCGTAAAGGTGGGAGGCTCTTCGGTTTGCCGAATTCTAGACCTGCCTCCGGAGGTACGATACATAATCTCGCAAATTCTGAGAGGTAAGCGTGCTATGCTCTGGGTGCATTTCACACCACCTCTCATACATGCGGGACATGTATCCCCTACGGCGCGGGCTACTGCTCTCGTAGCAGCTCAGCAGGTCATCCTTGAGCTCCGTCGTCCACCTAAAACGGTCCATGTTATTGCGGGGGTCGTCATCAGGGCAAATCGAAGCACCGCCACCTTGCCCAACGCCGGCTTCCGAAACCGGCTCGGTGTGGGTGCTTTTCCTTCGAGGTGGTCGAACCCGAAGATAGGGCCCGTCAGGTGGTTAGCCTTAGGGCCCGCAGCCGACATTTCCGGAGGCAGCCGTCCAAATTGCCCCCAGAGGATGGACCTGTGAAGGTTGCCGACCGACTTGCATCCTTTGGCTTCGGTATACCCCTCGGTGTCGCCACGCACCGAATAGCCTGTTGATGTTGGGCGGCTTCCTGGGGGTTTATGAAAACAGCCGCTTCTAACATGAAGAACAGACGCTGTCGGAGTACCGCTCCTCACATGGAGATCCGTGGTGTCCTATTAATTGTGGAATAGCCGATCCTCTGGATGCAGACGCTATTCCACTGTGCTAGTTTTGGTCCGCCCCGGGTATTTCATTTCCCCGGTACCACCCATATCTGGGAGGCATTCCCCTATCCGCCACCTTGGGGAGGCGCCACTGAGAGGATCTAGCAACCCCTCGCGCTATTATTATTATATAAATTTCAAAAAACAAAAAGTGCAGCCCGGGCTCCGACACACCGAGCTGCTGTTCCATTACCCAATGACTACACCTCACACCGTGAGGTGAGCAATCATTGGGTCCGCGAATCGTGCGCCCTAAGTAGACGAAGGGACCCAAGGATGACTGCCTTCTGCATTCTGGCGGCTAAGATGTGCGCCGCCGCACGGCACACCGGTATTTTGCGCAGTGCAGAGAGCAGCGTATTCCTCATTCCACCTAGGGATCCAATGACCATAACCAGCAGACTTACAGTGTAGTCTGGCCAGAGCCTGCGGAGTTGTCCGAGCAACTCCTGATATTTGGTCCGCTTTTCCTCCTCCTTAGAGACGATGTTCACTTCGGCAGCTACTCCTTTCTTTGACCCTCTCTGTTCATACACGTCGAGAAATACAGGATTCACAGCTTGAAGGATACGCATGTACAAGATTCTGGTGAAGAGCTTGTAACACGCGTTCAGACATGTTATTGGCCTGTAGTTTTTGGGATCAGACAAATCTCCGGTCTTCGGGAGAAGCACGGTTCGACCCTCGACAAACCAAGCCGGAATTGGCTGCTCCTGATTTAGCCACGAGTTAAAAACTCTAGCTAAATGCCGGTGGCAACTGGGGAATTTTTTCCACCAGTAGGTGTTTATGCCATCCGGGCCAGGAGCTGCGAAATTCTTTGCGCCTTGTAAGGCGTCAAGAATTTCTTCCGTGTTTATCGGGTGACGCAGTACATTCAAGTTAGGAGTCCTCCTACAAACGGACTCAAACTGCGCCAAGGCCGGAGTGTCTGCTGAGAGAGGTTTGGGTTGTTCGTAAATGTCCATCCAAAAGGCCTCCACGCGATCAGCAGTTGGCGGCTCCTCTATGGGTGGAGGCGGCTGTTGGAAAAGGCGAGAAGGTCTTTCGTAGAACATTCTGTTCTGCTCCAGACCTCTCGCCCGCACCACCAACGATCGCTTAGCAGCGATAAGCATCCGTATCCTGTCAAGACAGTGTTGCTTGACAACAACCAGTACCGCTTGACTGAGTGTATGATGGTCGCGCCTCAACCCGTAGGCTATCTGGCGCACTCGGCGCGTAAAAGGCCTCCCAGCCGCTCTATATTCCATCACACACTGGATACGGGATGCTTCCTGGCGAGCCAACTGGATTTTCGCTTCCATTTGGCGCACCCGTCTCTGTGCTCTCTCAACAGGAGAGTCTCTCACTCTCCCCTGTCTAGCTAGCCTCAGAGCCGCAGCGTAAATTTCGCAATTGATGCTCCAAATGTCAGAGGCCTCCGATAGACGTTCACCCACAACCTCATCCTCTCTCTTCAAATCTTCCAGCTTCAAGGACCTTTCGTTGTTATGCAAGGCCCTTCGGTCTCCGAAATCCCCTTAAAAACAAAAAAGTGCAGCTCGGGCTCCGACACACCGAGCTGCTGTTCCATTACCCAATGACTACTCCTCACACCGTGAGGTGAGCAATCACTGGGTCCGCTAATCGTGCGCCCTAAGTAGACGAAGGCACCCAAGGATGACTGCCTTCTGCATTCTGGCGGCTAAGATGTGCGCCGCCGCACGGCACACCGGTATTTTGCGCAGTGCAGTGCAGGACTATGTCGGGCTTGTTTGCCTGTACAAGCTCGAGCGTGGGGAACGAGTAGTTCCAGTAAATCCGGCATCTCTCGTTCTCCACAACGGACTCTATATCCCCTGGAGCGTATGGCAGCACCGGTGTCTCATCGATACCGTATGAGTGCCTTAAATGATAGTAGAGCACTCGTAGAGCCGCGCTGTGCCGATGGACGTAAGCCGTCCCAGCGTACGTCTTACACGCTGGCAAGAGATGCATAAGCGTCTCTGGCGCCTGTCGGCAAGCTCTACAATGGGTGTCGGGTACATCTACACCCATAACCCTTCTACGGTATACCAAGGTGTTGAAGACACCGTCTTGGCAAGCCATTATAAAGCCCTCAGTCTCCGACTTCAACCCACTAGACCTTAGGAAAGAGAAGGTCAACTGCTCAGACAAGCCATGCTCTTCTAGATGTTTGTAGAAGATTCCATGCATTGGCTTATCTTTATGAAGTCTTAAGAGGAAGTCGACTTCGGCAGTTTTAATGTGGGCTTTTAATTCTGCGGGAGCAAGTTCCGTAATGAACTGCTGACACCTCCGCTTGAAGTCGAGTGTGAGGCTGAGCTCCTCGGCTGCTCGTTTCGCTGCGCTAAGAAGAAAGGCTCCTTTTCCCGCATTCTCGTGCTCTCGCACGAAGCGGATCAGGGGATCGGTGCTGTTCGTTACATAGCAGGCAGTGGCCAGTACTACTCTGTTGTGCAGACGCTCCAAACTCAATAGTCCACGCCCTCCCACGTGTCGCGGGAGGTATATTCGCGGGACAGAGGACTCAGGATGCAGGCTTCTCTCCATATTCATCCTTTTGCGGGTCTTCGTGTCGATTTCCTTCAGCTCGTTCACTTTCCAGTGTATAGCACCAAAGGTGTATAATAACAATGGTACCGCAAGCATGTTTGTGGCAGCGACTTTGTTCTTGCCGGACAGTTCTGACGACCAGATCTGCCGGAGTCGGTGCAAATACTTGCGGCGGAGACACTCTTTAACCAATGTTGCCTCTTGGACATGACGCTGCGCCACTCCAAGGTAGGTATAAGTATCTCCGGCATGCAGTTGTCGCAAGATGCTCCCATCAACGAGCTGTTCCTCATCTCCACTATCTCCGCTTCGTCCTTTCTTGAGATGAACCAATGCACATTTGTCTGTCCCGAACTCCATTCCGATAGCATGACTGTACTCCTGCACCACCCTCAGCGATTGTTGTAGTTCGCGTTGGCCGGAGGCATAAAGTTTTAGGTCATCCATATAAAACAGATGGGTGACCTTGTGCCTTCGGTTATTGGGCGTGCCACAGCTGTATCCTTTAGTATTTCTCAGCGCTATGGACAGAGGCAAAAGTGAGATGCAAAAGAGCAAGGGACTCAAGGAGTCTCCTTGGAAGACACCTCTTTTCAATGACACCAACTCTGTCTGAACCCGAGTTTCACCTGATGTTATGGTGAACCGGGTCTTCCAGAGTGGCATCAGTTGTTTGATGCACCCCACTATTTGATTATCCACCGAAAGACATTCCAACAGCCGCAAAATGAGCTCATGAGACGTGCTGTCGAATGCCTTGCGATAGTCAATCCAGGCCATAGAAAGGTTCCGCTTGTACTGCACAGAGTCCTGCGTGACACATCGGTCAATCAACAGGTTCTCCTTGCAGCCAGCTACTCCTTTCTTTGACCCTGTCTGTTCATATACGTCGAGAAATACAGGATTCACAGCTTGAAGGATACGCATGTACAAGATTCTGGTGAAGAGCTTGTAACACGCGTTCAGACATGTTATTGGCCTGTAGTTTTTGGGATCAGACAAATCTCCGGTCTTCGGGAGAAGCACGGTTCGACCCTCGACAAACCAAGCCGGAATTGGCTGCTCCTGATTTAGCCACGAGTTAAAAACTCTAGCTAAATGCCGGTGGCAACTGGGGAATTTTTTCCACCCGTAGGTGTTTATGCCATCCGGGCCAGGAGCTGCGAAATTCTTTGCGCCTCGTAAGGCGTCAAGAATTTCTTCCGTGTTTATCGGGTGACGGGTATTATTATTATATGTTAAAAACAAAAAGGTGCAGCTATTATTATTATTATTATTATTTAAAAAAAAGTTCTAAGCTGTGACGAGCAGATCACATGAAAAAAAAAATCAAACATGAAAATCTCAAGCCTACAAAAGTCGCTCCAGATACGCTGCAGATTTATAGAAACGCATACCAGGATACACTAAAGAGGATCGAGATAATCAGGCATAACTTTGTTCATGAGAGCCAAGTGAAATTTTTTTTAAAGTCGTAAATTAAAGTGATTTTAAACTCATAAGGAATCTACTATAATGAATAAGTACCATGAAAATAAATCAAACATGAAAATCGCAAACTTACAAAAGCTGCACCAGATATGCTGCAGATTTATAGTAACGCATACCAGGATACACTCAAGAGGATAGCAACAATCAGGGATGATTTTATTCATAAGTAAAAATTCAAAAATTGAAGAAGTGTTTCATAAACTCACGCAAAGTTGAAATGACATGGCATAAATGATCATAGGATTTCAGAAATCTACCAACAAACAATGTACATTACAATGTACCATGTCAAAAGTGTTTCTTATACGCCAGAGGTTTCAAGAGCTGCTCGAAATACGCCAGATTTATAGGAATGCATACTACGACAGACTTATGAACAAAAGGTGAATATAAAAAAAACGCTTTCGATCCAAGAAACGTCATAGGACTTACATCAGTCTCTATAATACAAAATATGGAAGTATTCCATAACAAATGATATTTCTGAAAACATGTTACAATACAGGGTGGGCCAATAGTGCGTGGACGGAAGATTGTGGGCCTACTAAAAAATATTTCAAAAATCTGTCACTCGACTATGGTAGGGACCCTTGACGGCTACCACGTAAAAATATTTTCACTTAAATTTTGACGCTTATACAGGGTGATTCATATCAAACTTACATTTTTTTGAATGGAACCCCCTATATATTATTGCATATTTGGATTCCTTGGTTAATTCTAGTGTGACTTTATGTATCATACATGGAACTTTAAACGAACCGTTTAGGCGCAAATCACCATTTTTGGTGTAAGTAGGTATCAGAAAAAAATTGAATATCGCAGCGATTATAAAACTTAGGGGGCCGTGACTTTGCGGTACGACTAAGCATGAAATGCATCATCTTAGGTCGGACGGCTAAATTTGAATTCTTTTTGTACTTGGAGAAATCAGTAGATTAATTAGGGAAACTTCAATCACAGATAACTTGATTTTTTCAAACGGGAATGCCTATTTTGGTTTATAGAATCAAATGTAAAATTTGATTACCTTTCTAACGATATAGCATTCTTAATATCAATCTTTTTTGGTTTTCATTTTATTTCAAATTTTCAGTCAGATCGGTGTTTTTCGATTCTCCTCCGTGCAAGCTACCTAGCAGGCCATGAAAAATAAACAAAAGCCCGTTAATATGGAAGAAACCAACTAACTTAGTAGACAGATGCAAACGAACTAGAGTAGCGAGGCAAGATCAAGAAAATTCCTTACAACACATCAGCTCTAACCGGATACAACAGCGGCAAGATATCTAATGTCAATGAGTAGCTGGGGTATGACAGAAGTGTTTGTTTTTCACAGTCTACTAGCTATTGAGGTCTACCAGAGCTTGACAACTTTCCAAAACGATTAAAAATTTTGAAACAAAGGGAAAACTACCAGCGATTTTTGCTTACAGTCTAGCATGTTTAGAATGACATTTCACATTTAATAGGATAAAAAAATTGGTCATTTCCGTTTAGTGTTTAGTCAAAAGTGAAGATATCTCTAACTGGAGCATTCTGAACATCTGCTGAAATAATTGCTAGAATTTTTTAAGTACGCTATGTTGTAATTGTGTTTATCTCACGTAGCTTTCTACAAGCTAAATTATGTTTTACAATTCAAACAGACTGCAATTCAAGTTTCATTTTCCGCGATTTTGCTAATAAGTAGAATGAAGTAGAAGTATCTACTGAAGAAATTGAAGGGTTCAGGTCAGAGGTATCATTACTTTTGACTTACGGAAATGGCTACTTTTTGATAGCATTAAATGTGAAAATTTATTCAGAAGACGTAGATATTGTACTGCCAGCAACAATATCTAGTAGTTTTCCTTTGATTAAATATTTTCTTACTGACTTTGGAAATTGGCTAATAGCTAGTAGGCTGTGAAAAATAAGCGTTCTTGTTACCGCTCTTGTTTCTGGTTAGATCTAATATGTTGTAAGGAATTTTCATTATCGTGCCTCGTTACTCTAGTTAGTTTGCATCTTTCTACTACGTTAGTTGGTTTCTCCCATATTAACGGGCTTTTGTTTATTTTTCATGGCCTGCTAGGTTGCTTGCACGCAGAAAAATCGGAAAACACTGATTTGACTGAAAATTTGAAATAAAATGAAAACTAAAAAAGATTGATATGGAGAATGCTATATCGTTAGAAAGGTAATCAAATTTTACATTTGATTCTTGAAACCAAAATAGGCATTCCCATTTGAAAAAATCAAGTTATCTGTGATTGAAGTTTCCTTAATTGATCTACTGATTTCTCCAAGTACAACAAGAATTCAAATTCTGACCGTCTGACTTAAGATGACGCACTTCATGCTTAGTCGTACCGCAAAGCCACGGCCTTCTAAGTTTTATAATCGCTGCGATATTCAATTTTTTTCTGATGCCTACTTATACAAAAACTGGTGATTTGCGCCTAAACGGTTCGTGGAAAGGTCCATGTATGATACATAAAGTCACACTAGAATTGACCAAGGAATCCAAATGTGCAATAATATATAGGGAGTTCTATTTAAAAAAATGTTTGATATGAATCACCCTGTATAAACGTCAAAATTTAAGTGAAAATATTTTTACGTTATAGCCGTCAAGGGTCCCTACCATAATCAAGTGACAGATTTTTCAAATATTTTTTAGTAAGCCCACAATCTTCCGTCCACGCACTATTGGCCCACCCTGTATACTACGAAATGCAATAAATTCATACTGTAAATTAATCCAATTAATCAAAGTTTTAAGAAGTATAAAAAATATCAGTAAAAATTTAAAAGAGTGTGCTCACAAATGTTCAGTAACGTGGATTTTAAATTTGATCAAAGAAATTGGAAAATGGTGTTAAATTATAATTGTCACATAGGAATTTTTGGACTAACGTAGTTCAAAAAGTTGATTATCAACGTCTTAAATGTCCTATGTGATCTATTGGCAGACTCTTACTGCCGCCTAGAATTTTAAGAGGCACTGGCTAATTCTTTTTGACACTGACGCTTGAAGGGAGAATGACAGCGCATTTTCCTTTTAAACGTCTCGCGTCGTCGCCCAGTACAGCAGGGCGTGTGAAGTTTTGGGACTATGATAGGTCATAAGGTTGACAAACAACTATTATAATGTCCTAAGGAGATCTATTGGCAGACTCTTACTGCCGCCTAGAATTTTTAAGAGGCGCTGGCTAATTCTTCTGGACACTAATGCTTGAAGAGAGAATTACATTTTCCCTTCAAACATTAAGCAACCGCGCCCAGTACAGCAGGGCGTATGAAGCTTTGGGACTATGATAATGTATAAGGTTGATAAACAACGGTTTTAAATGTCCTATGTGGATCTATTGGCAGACTTTTACTGCCGCCTAGAATTTCAAGAGGCGCTGGCTAATTCTTCTGGACACTAATGCTTGAAGAGAGAATTAAATCTTCCCGTAAGCATCCGCGCCCAGTACAGCAGGGCGTATGAAATTTTGGGACAGGGAATTATAATCAAAAACTATACATGAAACAAACAAAAGTACTGATCACTATCTACTATATCAGTGATACGCATGGTTACTTTTAAATATAAGACTTCAACTAGAAAAGGGAGAGACAAAACCTGACAAGACATTACAGTACTAAAAATATTAGATACTTCACCAAAAGAAAAAAAAAAGACTCGAGCATGTACGTACTTGAAGAACTATTCTGGAGTGATACCAATTATTTATCTGGCCTCAACAAATATGACTGCCCTTATTGTCAGTCTTTTAATCAAAACAAAACAGAGACTAAAATGCTCTAATATCAAAAATATTTGCCAGATAAATCAACTACATGTCGATAAAACTCCAGATTAAACCAATCATAACAAAAATCAAAGTACCTAACATTTACTTAATAAAAGATCAAAAATTTTTTTTGACATGTCATTATATTTTATATGTGTGTGTGTATGAAATTAAATATATATGCAAGTATATAATTGCACATATATAATCACCCTTGTATAAATAATAAAAAAAACTAATGTCAGCTTATGAAAATTTCAAAGTATAAATAAGTTACTGAATGAAGGTACCTAAATAGTAAATTACCAAAGAAAAATGTAGTGAATTGTTGTCCAAATACCACACAAAATATATAGCTACAAAAAAAGAACAAACCATACAAAAAACTGTAGGTATATGTTTATGACCCGTGAATTATATCCAAACGCCAGATATCTTAGAGAAGCATTTACAACATACGCTCAGATTTATAAATTAACGCATATGCGAAATATCTCAACATAGTACAAAAAATAAAAATAACTCATAAGGAAATAATATCTCAGTCATAAATGAAATACACTAATAGACAAAAATCACTAGAAAAAATTTACAAACTTCAAATATACCTCAATAGAAAAAAACTTTGAAAATAGAAAATTTGGAACAACAATAATCCTGGAAAACTATAAAAAAAATATAAGCTGATAATAGTTAAAGAAAATTAAATAATAAAGCATATATGCCAAATGAAAGTGCTGCATCAAAAAAAAATTATTATACGGAATTTTGAGTCAATGAGCCGAAATGGAATTTTGAAAAAGTTATACAATTTTCACTTCAAGACAGCTCCAAGACTCACAACGCACAACACCAGATCATAGCCCATGTCTGGCCACACGTTGGCAGCGTCAATTTGTAACAATTATTATTCGTCGAGACGTTGTCGAGTGCGGACGTATTTATATTGTCTCCGTGAAGAATATCTTTATTTTATTATCGTACATAAATAAAGAAAAATGGTGATAACAAGAAAAGGTAACAGTGCAGATGATATGGAGCATTGTGTAATTAGTTTCCTGAAAAGTGATGAGTTCACTAGAATAGTGCAAAGCATTGTTTCTGCTTCGACAAATCTACTCCTTGAACGTATTGCAGAACTAGAAACTCAATTAAAAACATGGCGTGAAAGAGATGCAGAAACTAAGTGCCGAGATTCAAAAATGCAAGAAGATCCATTTGAAACTGCCAACGAGCATTTGAATACTTCTATAGGATCTACTTCTTCGACAGGTACAGTTGTAGAAAAACCCGATACCGATACTAATGACTGGCAGCTGATAAAGCCACGCAAACAAAATAAAAAAGATGTGAAAAGAAATATAAATACTGACAAAGGTTATCCAAAGGATGACTCACGGAATAAAAATCACCAGTTAATGAGAAATGCTAATAGACCAGTAAATAAGGCGAAAAATAACGCCATATTTGGAACAGGAAGAACTGGTTCTGGTAACATAACTGCTGTTTCCCGTAAATCATGCATCCTCAGTGATTGAAAGACACGGCGCAAACCCAAAGGTGGATGGAAGACCCGGGAATGTAGAGACTATCATTGGTGTAATGAACTTTAACATTCAGTGCATACGCAATAAAATACTAATGTTCGATAAACTTGTCCGAGATTTTGACTTTGTTAAAATAATTTGTATATCAGAGCACTGGATGCGTGCAAATGAAACTCATATTTATGGTATTGACGACTTTCTCTTGAGTGCATCTTTCTGTAGAACGGTGCATATTCATGGAGGTGTGTGTATTTATGTGCATAAATCAATGGTTTCGACTGAGATAAGGGAGATAACGAGTCTTTCCCAGGAGTTTCATTGTGAGATTGTTGCAGTTTTCATAAAAAAGGTAAATCTCGTAGTTATAGCTTTATATAGGTCACCATGCAGTTCCTCTAATTTTGATATATTTTGTAACATTTTACAAAATGCTTTACATAAAATCGAACTTCAGTACCCAAATGCCAAAGTGATTTGCTGTGGTGATTTCAACACAAATTTTTTAAATTGCGATAGCAGATGTAAAACGCTTACCGATTTATTTCTTCAGTTTGATTTGGATCAAACTATTTTTCAATGTACTAGAAGTTTAGGTACTTCCAATACATGTCCAGATAATATTTTCTCCAATTTTGAGTACAAAGAATCTAAAGTTGTGAATATCGCACTGTCTGATCATGAACCGCAAATAATTACATTTGATACATGTTTGGCTAATGACAAACAAGTAATTTCGTGTAGAAAAATCAATTTCAACAACTTGCAACTATTTGAAAGCTGTTTAGCGGGTGAACTATGGACTTCTGTTTATCATGCCAAAACAGCTGCAGAAAAATCCTCTGCCTTTTTTGCTTTTATGTTCCACTTTGACAATAACTTTCCACTTACAACCAAACTAAAAGTCTCCCATAAGTCCAAAAACACATTTTCTCCAGAACTGTACAACGTTAAACAGCTATTGATTCTATGCTATGAAGAATTTAAAAAGAATCGATCAGACGAAAACAAAAAACAATATGATAAAATAAAACTGCAATATAACAATTTATTACAAAAAACTAAAATAGATCGAAATAAAAATCTTATTCAAAGGGCTAGCAATAAAAGTCAGGCAGTATGGAATGTTATTAACAGCGAATGCAACAGACACCGTAATAACTCCACTTACGAGTATGATGACGAAATTGACGTGGATGCCTTCAATTACTGTTTTGTAAAACATGCAGAACAAATTATTAGAAAATGTCACAAAAATCCAAACCTCACCACCAGCTATATAAAGGAGAAGCCCCACAGCATGTTTTTATCTGCTGTTACGGAATGTGATGTAATGTCGTTTATCAAAAAGCTTAAAAACAAAAAAACAGTGGATATCTATGGAATCAGTACTTCGCTCATTATAGACTGCGCTTTTTATATTATTAAACCACTAACTGATCTAATCAATTGTTGCTTTTGTGAAGGTCATTTGCCATCTTTCTGTAAATCCACTAAAGTAATACCAATACATAAAAAAGGAGATATAACCAATGCTGAGAATTTTAGACAGATACATATATCAGTTAGTTTTTCAAAAATCTTTGAGTACGCCCTCCTAGATCAGCTCATTTCATATACCGAGAAAAATAACATCATTCATGACAACCAGTATGGATTCAGATCGGGCAAAGGAACAGCGGATGCTTTAATGTCTCTTCTGGAATATATCCAAGATGCATTTGAAGGTCAAAATGAGTACATCGGTATTTTTACGGATCTATCAAAGGCCTTCGATTGTATTAATCATGATATTCTAAATGTTAAACTGGAAAGATATGGTATTAGAGGTATTGCTAACAATATATTACGTTCATACCTTACTGGCAGGAAACAAAGGGTATGCGTTGGAAATAAACTCAGCCAAGAGCTAATAATGAAGAGAGGTGTACCACAGGGCTCAGTACTTGGTCCTTTTCTGTTTATCCTTTACATAAACGACATTACTGATCATATGCTCGCATTAAATACTGGCATTAAAACTACTATGTATGCGGACGATACCACATTCAGCATGCCGGTAAACCCTGATTGCACAATTTCAAAGAGTGATATGATAGACACAGTCATCAACCATTCCAAAGATTGGTTTGGTTCAAACGAACTTCATTTAAACGAGGAAAAAACTGTGACATGTATTTTTACTACCAGTAAGCGTATAGAGCTCTCCACGGTGAGATTTCTGGGTATAGACTTCGATTCTCATTTACTATGGTCAGCACACATTGATAATCTATGTACAAAACTTTCAAAGGCAGTATATGCTATACGGAAGACTGCGTCTGTGGTTGATAGCGATACAGCTATCACTGCTTATTATGGCATGTTCCACTCATTACTAAACTACGGTACGCTTAGCTGGGGTCAAGCATCAACTTTCCAAATTCAAAAAATCTTTATTATACAAAAAGCTGCCGTACGTAGTATAGTGGGAGCTAAACATTATGACCACTGTAAGCACATATTCAAAGCACTTGGAATAATGACAGTATTTGCTGTCATTGTTTATAAATACCTAGTTAGTATTAAATTAAATTTAAATAAATACCAGAGAGTGTCTGAAATACATGGGCATGATACTCGTGGAAAAACTAAATTAATTCATCCACGTAAAAGAATTAATAAATCAAGAAATATAGGCATTGATTTTTTTAATCTCCTTCCGCCGAATGTCACAAATCTGTGTGATAATGCATTCAAGAGAAAGATTAAAAGTATTTTTAAAGATGGGGCGCCCTATAGCTTTGATGAGTGCAAAGAGCACCTGAAGGCCTGTTTTTAATTTATTTTAACGTGTTTCAATTTGTGTTTATACTATGTTAATTTGTTTGTGCTCCTATTGAGATGTAATTGTTATTTTACGCTTTGTACAACTTTTATATACATTATTTACAATTTTTTTTATGTTTTACTATAATTATGCTACAGATTATGTAGCACCTACATAAATTCATTACTATTAGTGTTCTTTTAAATGTTATCTGGATTAATAATGTATAAAATCACATTTATATTTATAGTATTGGCACTATTAATGTGCCCTATGTAATGACGTGCCAGAAATGTATTACGTTAATTGGTGAATAAATTCTATTCTATTCTATTCTATTCTATTCTATTCTATTCTATTCTATTCTATTCTATTCTATTCTATTCTATTCTATTCTATTCTATTCTATTCTATTCTATTCTATTCTATTCTATTCTATTCTATTCTATTCTATTCTATTCTATTCTATTCTATTCTATTCTATTCTATTCTATTCTATTCTATTCTATTCTATTCTATTCTATTCTATTCTATTCTATTCTATTCTATTCTATTCTATTCTATTCTATTCTATTCTATTCTATTCTATTCTATTCTATTCTATTCTATTCTATTCTATTCTATTCTATTCTATTCTATTCTATTCAATAAAAGCGCTGATTGGTGATGAGCCACCAACCAGCATATTGCTCATAGCAACCAGCAGCTCAATCAGATTACATGAAACAAGGGCTGTGGGTAGTGTGGGTGCGTGCGTGCGTTTTTAGGCGTTTTAGGTGTCCCTGATTATTTTCTACTTTTTTGGGTGGGGGTGGAAATTGGAGTGGTTGGGGGGTGGGGGGTTGTAAAAATGAAAAATTTGTTGCTTTCATAATAGACTGTCCACTGACCTGTGAAGGAAGACCTGGCGACATAAATAACTTTTTTAGGTCCATCCGAACATTGCCTTTGCCTATTACAGAAAGCAAAGGACTTAGAATTTTTTACTTCCCACACCGATAGGTGAGGGGAGTATTGTGATCGCGAAAATTTTCGATTTTGAGATAATACGTTTTTTGGGCGTTTTATGATGTGTACATAACGAAAATCCACGTCACTCATTTCCGTCGGTCTGTCTGTCTGTCTGCAGGCTGTCTGTCTGTCGGTCTGTCTGTCTGTCGGTCTGTCGCGTTTTTCTACCCTCGTAATCTCAGTAACCGCTACATGGATTGAGATGAAATTTGGGCAGCGTTATGCTGTGGGGTCGTAGTAGGTAATGTTCCTATAATTTTGAAAATCGTTATACGGGGGGCGGAGTAATTAGCAAAAAACGAAAAATTTAAATACGCCTCAAACTTCGTTTTTAGGCGTTTTAGGGGTTCCTGATCATTTTCTACTTTTTTTTGGGTGGGGGTGAATTTGGGGTGGTTGGGGGGTGGGGGGTTGTAATACTGAAAAATTTGTTGTATTCATAATGGGCTCTCTAATGACCTGTGAATGAAAGACCTAGCGCCATAATACAATTTTTTAGGTCCATCCGAACATTGCCTTGCTTATAATAGAAACCAAGGGAATAATTTGTGATGTATACATACATCCGAGTGTTGTTTTAGTTTTAGATCGTTCTTTATTGCGTAACGCCAAAATTATCGAATGGATTTTAATGAAATTTTGACACAGTATTACTGCCACGGCGAGGATGGAGAGCGCGTTTTGGAAAAATCGTGTCAGTGGCGGCGCGGCAATAATAAAAAAACTAAAAATGTAAAAATAGTTCAAACTTTGTTTTTCGGCGTTTTAGGGGTTTCTGATCATTTTTTACTTTTTTTGGGTGGGGGTGAAATTGGGGTGGTTAGGGGGTGGGGGGTTGTAAAACTCAAAAATTTATTCCATTTATAATAGTGTCCATAGACGTTTGTTAGGTCCATCCGAACATTGCCTTGGCTATTACAGAAATCAAGGGATTTGGTATTGGTAGGGGTAGGTATTGATTCAGGTCGTTCTGAATTTAGTAACATGGAAATTATGGAGTTAATTTTAATGAAATTTAGACACAGTATTATTACCGCGGCAAGAATGAAAAATGCGTATGGTTTTGAAAAAACGTGTCAGTGGCGGCGCAGCAATAATAAAAATCTGAAAACATAAAAATAGCTCAAACTTCGTTTTTAAGCAATTTGGGGTTCCTGATTGTTTCGTTTCGTCCAGTTAAAGCTGATTTGTTTCGTTTTAGTTCCTACGGAGAGATTTAGGAAACTATTTACTAGTTTTTGTGTTGGATGTTTTTTGACGACAGGCGGGCGATGATTTGGTTGCAACTGTTACGTGTGGGAACTACTGAGTCAATCAACTTGACTCCATTTTTTTTACTTCCCACACCGATAGGTGAGGGAAGTATTGTGATCGCGAAAATTTTCGATTTTGAGATAATTCACTTTTTGGGCGTTTTATGATGTGTACATAACGAAAATCCACGTCACTCATTTCCGTCGGTCTGAGTCTTCTAGCCGCCAAGAAATGAAAAGAGGACAACAATGGTTTAATAAAGATTTATTTCATATATTTGAATGCAGTACATTTGTATTCTATTTTTTTTTAAACAAGAACTTAACTTCGGGGGGAAGTCCAGGGAGTAGTCTTTGTGGTGCCCTTCCGAAGAGAAGGTGGTGCTCCAAAGAAAGGTGTTACATCCGCACCCCAAAGAAGGCTGGCTTCCTCCAAAAGGAGTTCTGGTGGTGTCACCCCAAAGAAGTGTTCATGATAGTGGCACCCCGAAAAAAAAGGGTGGTTTTCCTTGGTTACCACATAACTACATAGACACAAAAGATTGTCTTAGAGAGACATAATTATATTAGGTATTAACTGTTTGAGTTCAGAAGTGAAAGGAATAAACCATTACATTTTATCTAATCTAGAAGCTAACGTCGGTAGAGAGAGAGAGAGAGCATACCCCCCCACTCATTAGATTTTTCCCAAAATTTGTGCGCACTTGCGCAGATTGTATGATATAATATTTCCAGCTGAAAGAAATAGAGATGGGAAAAGGTAGAGGTGAGAAGTAAAATAGTTATAAAAATGAACTAGTATAATGAGGAAGTAGTTGCTAAAAATGGAAGTTGTAAACTATTTGTATATGGTAGCCAAGTAAATAATACAAAAATAATTTGAAAACGGGTGAACCGTTACAATGTAAAAATATAATCTTAAAATAAAGTGACAATGAAGTATCACCTAACCTAGATACTTGATAGGCCTTTCAAGTCTAATGCTTAAAATAAAACTTAACTAAGATCTTGAAGTGAGCAAGACAGTTGATGACTTAAGTTCAAAGCAATTTAATTGATTCTAAGAAAAACAAGGCTATGATTCTATTAAGTTGCTGCTGGCTCTAGATCTATAAGTACTCCCAAAATTTTAGAATCTTGAAAGGTAATGCAATCAAAAGAAAATTATCAAGCCCACTAATCTTTATAAAATGACAAAAAAAAATCAAATATCACAAAATCCAAAAAATTGAAAACTATATCGTAGTAGTTGCAAAATACTAGTAACTATATCTCAATAAATATACTCAGTGTTAAAATAATAACTCAAGAGAAACAAAATCTATGAGTACGTTCAAAGTCTCACAGAAATGACTAAAATATGTACTTCGGTGTACTGTATCGGTTGCAAAAGATTAAAAATTGTTAAATCAGTACAGCAAAATTACAGCTCAAATTTGCAAAATGTGTGTGTGAGCACACTCAAAACTATTAAAGACTATACCAAAAATAAGGAAAGGTGCTTCTCTCTCTCTCAAAAATGTACAAAGGACAAAAACTGAATAAGGTTAGACACCTATGCAAAAAATGCCCATTAGCTGCCAAAAATGGCGGAACAAATAAGCAATTTTTACACAGAACTATACCAAAAAAAAGGTGTGCTTCTCTCTCTCTCTCTCTCTCTCAAAGTGTACTGAAGAACAAAAAAACTGAGTGAAGGTCACACTTGGAGGTGACTACAAACTCTAGATGCGAAAGTATGTAAAATAGCTCAATAACTGCCAAAATGGCGAACAAATATAAAATAAGCAAATTTTACGTACCTTCTATATCCAAAGTAGCAGGAACAGCTTGCAGTCACACTCCTGTGAATCCTTCCAGGGTCCAGAAATAGGGTGGAAAAAGGGTGTACACGCTTATATCGACATAGTTGACAACCTAACTAGAAAATGAAACTAGAATCAATGATATCGATTCTATATACTAAAGGTTCGATATCACGGCAAAATGCTAGAAAAACACGAAACAGCCGCTGGTTGTAATAATGCGGCAACTATACTAAACAAAATCTCAAAAATGGCGGAATCTTCACAAATAATTGCCCGTGTTATAGAGTTAGGTACTTCAAATAGAACTCTCACAGAAGGAGAGTGAACGAACTTCAAAGTTAACCCCCACGGCAATGAAATTGAAACTTATTTCATGAAAACTCACTACAGAGTCACGCTACCAAAATGGCGGAACCTAACGATACACCAACCTGACCCTCATCAGAAGAAGTTCGCCGAGACTGCGTCGAGAGAGGAGTCGACTGAAATTCCAGACTGCAGCATTTTTATTGCCAGCCTGTTTACAAAAAAATTTGGGGTAGTGGGGGCTGTCATGTCACTACTGTCAACCCAAATTCGCAAAGTAACTATAGTCTTAATTGCAGATCGGGACAGAATTACTATTGTTAACAAAATAAACTCATAATAGGGAACGGAAATGCACTAAAAGAATGAATATAACGACTTTGCGAAATTAAATCATATAAATAAAAAGATGGTCGAGAGTTACATATACCTCATATGTAGGCAACCCGTACAGCTCGGGATAGTAGTACCAGTTGCTAGCATTGAAGAAGCGCACTATCGTTTTTTATAGTCCAGTTAGGCTAGGAAGCTAATACCAAAAGTATTATAACTCGTGATAGGCAAGGACAAGTGGTTCGTTTAATAGCATAAGGCAAAGCATAAGGGAGGAACATATTATATTTACCTATCAACCGAATATTATTCTAGAAGGATGGATCTATAAAAGGAGTCACAGACGACGTGTAACGAAATTAACAAAAATTTCGTTACAACTCCTAAAATTGCTTCCTCACTTATGACTTGAAAGTGCAACACGCTCCCATGTCCAAATGTATCAAACGCCGTTCGGACGTCGAGTAAGACGACCCCGTACGCCTTGTTGGAGGTCACCCTATTGCGCATGTAAGAATGCAGAACCATGCAGTTGGCAAGAGTGCCACCCAGCGAGCTGAAGCCTCGCTGATTTACATCTAGGGCGATTGCTTCCCGCAAGCGGTCCGCCATCGCTCTATGCATCAGCCTCTATGGGGCACTACAAATGGTCAGTGGCCTCCAATTATTAGGATGGCTCCGTTGTCCGTCTTTATACCGAGTTATTCACGTTAAGCCGGCGCCATATATGCGGTAATCGGCGAGCAACGAACCCCGATTAATTGCTATTCGGCTATGTGGCTGCAGGATTTTACCCGAATAATAATAATAATAATGTTTATTGCCAAGCAAGTGGTACAAGGTTCCACAAAGTGTATTTTCACTTATACCTACAAACATATACATATATACGTTAACCTAACAATCTAAATCTAACTGATATTAGTAATTGCAAATTTATTATTAGAATATGTATTAGATTTCAGCAAAGCGTTTGATACTGTTTGATACTGTTTGTCACTCTCTACTGCTTAAAAAATTAAGATTTTTTGGGTTAAGTGATTCGTCAGTAACTTTTTTTAAGAATTATCTGTCCAACAGATATCAAAGAACTATTGTAGGTAATGATATTTCAAATCAAAGGGCAGTCAAGAGTGGTGTACCTCAAGGCAGTGTATTAGGCCCGCTTCTTTTTTCAATTTATACAGCAGATATTGGCCACCAACTCGAGTTCTGTACGATGCACCAGTATGCTGATGATACTCAAATTTATTATTCTTTTAACAACGATGATGTACTCATTGCCTCCATGAGAATTAATTCTGACTTAAAGTATATCACTAAATTTGCAAAATCTCCTAACTTGGCCATAAACGAGTCTAAAACCGAGTTAGTTTTATTTGGCGCTGCTTTAAATCCTGATTCCTTCAAAATTGTCTTAAACAATTCTATACTTAGTTCATCAGAAACTGTTAAGAATTTAGGTCTCTATATGGATAATGAACTCAAGTACACTTCGCATGTGAATAAATTATTACAAAAAAGTTATTTGATGTTAAGAACTTTGTACAGGCATAAAAATGCATTTAACACAAAACTTAGATTACATCTTTGTGACTCTCTTATTTTGTCAACAGTGTCTTATATGGATATAGTTTACTGGCCTGCTCTCACGCAAAAAGACAAATGCAGTCTACAAAGGCTTAAATTCTCTTACGATTTAAGGAAGTATGATCACTTTAGCGAATTTTTTAAACAATCTAACTGGCTAAATCTTGACGAACGCTTCAAACTACATTTGCTTACTTTAGTGTATAAAATAAATAAGAATAGAATACCTAGGTACCTCTATGCTAAATTAATCAAAGGTTCTGATACTCATAGTCTCAACACTAGGTACCGTGAGTTTTATACGGTTCCCTCGCACTCTTCAGCTCTATTTAGGCCCGATTTTATCAATATGCTCCACTCCAACGAACAGATTCTATTCGTTGATTTTTAACGAACTCTTTCTATTGGGCATTGAGGTCTGTATTTAATAAGTATCATCCAATAGAATTTTATCAATATTGGAAACAAAACGTCAAAGCTGGATGACACTTTTGTCAAAAATATTTTAAAATTCATGTATCAAAGTCATAGCACAAAATCAGAACATAGCGATTGATTTGCAAATTAATGCCAAATTTTCCATGTTTACCTTTTAATTATTATTGTATAATTACTAATTGCGAACTGCGCTGGTTTGTAACACAATCATAGGAGTGGTATCATCACAGCCACCTTAATTAATAATCAATAATATCACCTCACTAGTTACTACTTCAGTCAGTCAGAAATTAATTATAGACACATACATACTTGAAACTTCCAACTACGATGCATGTTTGTTATAGAACTTCTTATAAACATAGTCACAAAGTAGGCACAGGTGCTGCTGATATCATTCATTCTATACTTCAGGTTTATATGAAATTATTCCTTCCTCCATGTAAGGTGTAATAATTAATAAATAATTCAATTGCCTCTGTATTTTCTGTAATCATCTGTTCCCCTCAAATCCAGGAATGGGTTTTGGCTTCATCTGCATTCCATACGTTTGCCTAGAAAACTTAATGAAATTAATAGTTTACCAATTCCAATAGTAAATTCATATGTGAATCACATTGTTATTCTTTTATTTACGTTACGACATTTCTTTTTCAGTTTCGTCTAGTGATGGGACAACTCGAATGAAAATGTACTCGAGTACTCGATTATTGATATAACCGACGTCACTCGATTACGAGTGAACGATGCGAGTATGGCGAGTTACAAGTGCAAGCAGCAACTAAAACGTAACAAATTTTTATTCATTCTGAGCTAAACTGAACCAACGGCAAGCGTCGCTCCGTCACCGTTGCGCCGAATCAAGCGACACTCGAATGAAACAGAATCTGCTAGACAGTGATGTAGGAATCGTACTTAGCAAATATGAATTAACAAAGAAGCAAACTAAATATAAATATTCTATATAATGTAATTTTATTTAATTTAGTTGTAAGTTGTTGAGAAAAAAGTAACCATATTTTTTTAATTTAACAAAAAAACTTCGACAAACTGGACACAAGTAACATCAAATTAACAATAATTGATAGGGTAAAACAGTAAACATAAATAGAATAATTTATAAACTTACCACAAACTGAACATTTCAAAAGAATATTAATAAGATATTATATTTTCGCATTAGTTTGAGCAAAACAAAGTACTATAATGATAAAAAATTAAAACTTATTCTACAAACTAGGTAACTGTGAATAAAATATGAATTATAGAAGAACTCACAGAAAAAGGGATTAAAAAAATTACATTTTTAACAAAAACTAAAACTCTTATTCTAGAAACTAGGTAACTTTGAACAATGACAATAATAGAAACTCGCAGACAAGAATTTGAAAAAATAATAATATCCAGATTTTTTTGTGATAATCTGCTTACTTCATAAATTAGAGAGTTGAGCTGCTCCAGAAAAAACTCTTTTCGATGTTACCGACGGCGACGCACTTGGCACGCATAAATATTTACTGACAAGTTCACCCCGGTCATACTAAGTGAAATTTAACTCGAGTGATTATAGAAATCAGTCTGTTTTCCCCATCACTATTTCGGTCTAGTTAAAACTTAGACAAGGAAAGAGTTAAAAGCACAGTAAGGTTAAAAGCAACTGTCAAGTTGGCGGTGGGGCATGGGGCGGTACCTTGACTGCCCTGTTGCCAGATGAATATTTTACTCGTAGGACAGAGCAGCAGTTCTGCCGTGGTGTTACTGAAATGCACTAGATGGAAGTAATAAAATGTACAAGATTGTACAGAATTGTACTAAAACCCGTGACCCGTGAATTTAATTATGAGCTGGCAGTTGGCACCATATGGACGCTCTATAATTTTGTGAAGACCAAAAAAAAAATACTCTCAAACTTCTGCATTCTTGCATTATACCATTGATTAACTTAACTACTTTAATCAATGATTATACATCCATTTCACAAGCTACAACGTATGAAATGAAGATTTTTATTGATTTTTGAAAACTGAAAATGTACTAGAATTCAGCCCTCGTGTACCTACTTTTGTACTTTGACGTCGAAAATGAACTAGAAATAGTACAAATGTACTAAAACAGTGCAATACTGCAAAATAAGATGTATTAACCTATTCCACTGGTGAGTTTTCAGCAACTTCACTTGAGAGGATATTCAATGTTGGCAAACGAATGAAGCAAGCATAAGAAAAAATAAAAATTGGATTCATGGGAGATTTGTTTCAAAAGCACATTTTAATGCTGTAATCTTAAAGCGTGTTATCTTCCAGGGGTACTGTGGGTGTATGGTGTAACAGCCTTTAATCAAAACATTATGTAACAGGACGGGAAATTTCAGTGTAAAAAGCTCAGAGCTAAAAATAGCAGATTCCCAGAATAGGAAATCTGGCAACGCTGGGCCATAGACAAAACTCTTGTTCTTCTTTTTCTTCTATCTCAATCTTTGTTTTATGATCTAAAACTGTTTTGTGATCTATGATCTCGATAAGATTGCCCACAAACACGAGTTTAACTGTCAAAACACAGTTGTGTTGTTCTGTAGGATGCGATGCCACAGAAACTGATCGAAAGGAAGACGAGGGTTGTCTTACGTAGTGATGGGCTTTAAAAATATGTTTCTAACTGGTATTGTTGGCATGATAACTCTTTTGTATTATTGGGCAACGATCTATAGTTAGGTGAAGTGTTTGAAACCAATATACATGTCATGCCACATTCATAGTGGAAGCACTGGCTGCGTTAGTAAAATTATTAAGCAGATGTTTTTCTAAATTTTATTATTCAGGTTTCATTATTTACTTGCTTCAGAATAGTTATGCTATTTTTATTATCTTTCTAGTAGTTATTTACGCCCTACTCACCTACTGTATATTATAAACTATATTTCGTACTACTTTTTCGTGTCATTGAATTTTATGGAATGTTATATAAGAATAAAATATGAAATTACTTTATTTTACCCACATATATTTTGTTTTTTCAGTTTCTATCATATTTGTTATTGTAGTATCTTGAGCAAGTCTTATTTTTTACGGATAAGGAAAGTTGATCTGTAAAGCATCGACATCGGGTTATTTAGCACATACATTCATAACTACTAGTTAAATTTTGTATCGAAGTGAGAGCTGTAAATAAGTAACGGGATCTTCAGTACCCGTGTATATTCTTTACTTCTCTTTGGAATATTCATTACCAACATTGTGATATATGAATTTGTTGTTTATGACAAATAATACCGTATCATGATAATGTAACTACAAAACTACATAATTATATTCTATATATAAAATATGAACCACAAATAGGCCACGACGAACACAAAATATCTTCTGGCCGACAACATCCCATCTCTATGGAAAAAGTAGTGATCTGAGACATGAGACAAACTACCTATTTTGTGCTGACGCGGCGGACCTATTTTGTGGGTGTCTTTGACGTATTCATCTGTACCGTACCTGCTTTGTGTTCATTTGTTTTGTTGACAAATACCTAGATTCCTAGATGTTCATTTTCAATTCTTTTTTTTACTTACTTTTTCAAATTAAAAAGGTATATAAGTTTTCAGCAGCCCTTTGCACGATTTGCCTATTAAGGTGTCAACACCCTCTCAACATAAATATTATTTTGGGTAAAGATATAAGTAAACTAAGGAATCTGTATACCTATTTACAAAAGGAGGATGATATAGGAAAAACCAACGAGAAAAACGAATCTGGTTAAGTACTTCCATAATATATATATATCCTTTTTTTACTATAATACAAAGGTATTATATCTCACAGGTATTTATAATTATTATAGATAGTAACAGCCCTGTTTTATCAGAATGAGAAATTAGATTTTCTTTTCATCAACATGTTCATATCAAAGTGCTGATCAAAGTGGGTTGCGATTGGCGAAATAATGTGTTTTGCTTTGTGAAATGCAAAAAAATGTTATTTTTACCTGTCTTTACTATAATACAAAGGTATATTGCAGGTATTCATAATAATTGTTATAGTTAGTAACTTTTTTTTATCAAAATAATGCAGCTAATTGAATTACTTCTCTTCATTATCATTTTTCAATACATCAACAATCCAGTGATCAGATGGTGGAATCTGATTGGTTTAGATCAATTAATCATTAGACTGTTCGCTCAACAGGAAAATGCAAGTTTTCACCCATTTAGGATGAAAAATCAGACTGGAAAAGATACTAGATGGTTCATAATAGTCGATTGTATATAAAGCATGTCATTTTTCACCTTTATGAGGGAAACTTCAAGAGAAATCAATAATTTTCAGAGAACTTTGACAGATGCCATTTCTTGAATGGGCTGCTCTGATTGGTCAAAGCCCTTGTTAGAATGCATGTGTTGATAAAATCGGCCCTTAAGAAATCATTCACCTATAACTCTGCCTTGTTATTTAATGAATTGCCTCCACATATAAAGTGTTCAGAGTCTATTCCTGCAGTCCGACAAAAGGTCAAAACCTATATCGTGTCTCTACGCAGCTCTTAATCGTACATATGCAATTCTTATTACTACTATTATTTTTTTTATACTATTGTTAAGACACTATTTACAATATCTGTTCTTTTTTCCTCTCTCTGTGTCGCTGTTGGGGGTTGCATGGAAGAGCAACATAGTTGAATGCCGCCTCCCATTCTGCAATATTTTACTAAGTTTTGTAACATTAGTAAAAATAAAGACACATTATTATTATTATTATTTCCTTACATCTATTCCAAATTGTTGGAATGGGTTTTGGTACTGACTCTTTAACATGTTATACATAAGTGAAGCTTGATAAACGAACGAGTTTTTGAAAAATTCAGTCCTGTGGTGAGGAATATGAAGGTTATCAGGATATCTTATTGAAACCGTATGCAAATCTCCTCGACGTACAATCATGTCTCTTAAGTATGGTGGGATATTATGGTTAATTACTTTATAAATAAAGCAGCTAAAGTGAACGAATCTTCTTTGGTTCATTGTTAACCATTCAACTTTTCGGCGATATTCACTGATGTGATCAAATTTACGAAGCGAGTATATAAATCTTAAACAAGCATTTTGAATCTTTTGAAGTTTGTATTTATCTTTTTGGGACAAGTAGGAGCTATAAACAATATCCATGTATTTCAAATGTGACAAAACGACTCACTTAGTATGATTTTTAAGCTAACAGGTAAAACATTAACAAACTCACTTATATTTTTCAGAGCAATAAATGCTGTTATACATGTTTTATTAACATGTGCTGTAAAGTTAAATTTTTTATCCATTATTAAGCCAAGATTTTTTACTTCATGAGTCCATTCAATAGAGTGCCCATCTATAATGATTTCAAAGGGGTTTATAGGTACATCTGATTTGCCAAATAGTATGGCTTGTGATTTAATAGGATTTATTTTTAATGAATTTTCTGTAGTGTACTTAATAATACTGTCAAGATCAATATCTAGAGCTATTTTAGCAGACAGTGCATCTGATAAGTCAAAAATTTTGTAGAGCTGTAAATCGTCGGCGTACATGTGCCAGCTGGTGTATTTTATAACCGAAGATATATCTGCGATGTATAGAGAGAAAAGAAGGGGACCTAATATGGATCCCTGAGGGACTCCAGTTTTATTATTTTTAAATTCAGACAATTCAGTGCCAGGTCTATTCAATTTAACAGCCTGATAGCGATTACAGAGGTAGTTGGAGAACCATTGAAGTTCTGTTCCTTTTATATTATAAAAAGACAATTTAGTTAGAAGCAGTTCAATGTTCACAGAATCAAAAGCTTTTGTCATATCAATTAACACCATAGCTGTACATTTCCCATTATCAAAACCTTTTGTGATGTCATTGGTGACTTTGCAAAGTGCTGATTCACAACTGTACCCTTTTCTAAATCCAGATTGAAACTTTGGTAAGATATTATTACTTTCCACGTATTCACTTATCTGTTTAAATACTACCCTCTCCAATACCTTAGATGGTGCAGTAAGTATGCTAATTGGTCTAAGGTCGTTGACAGAAGGTGTATTGCATTTTGGTATAGGAACTACAAATGCATTTTTCCAAACAGTTGGAAAGTTCCCAGTTTCTAGCGAGCAGTTTACAATATTAGTTAAGGGATCCAGACAGTAAGGTAAACAGTATTTTATCATTTGTATTGAGATGCCATCCACTCCTTCTGCATTAGTCTTAATGCTATTTATAATATCAAGTACTTCATCTCTGGTTGCTAGGCGAAATTTGAAGTTTTCATCAACAGAGTATGAGTTATTTGAATAATACTGTAAAGTATTACTATCAATATCGAATTGTGGTATACTAGACAATAAATTACTGTTAATTAGATCAGGTGTCAAAGAATCGGGGATCTCTTGCTTAACTTTACTTATAATTTTCCATTTTCTTATATTATTCCAAAGCTGTCTAGGGTTATTAAAAGACTTATGTACATGATAAGTCGCCATATGCCGAGCATCGAGCATTCAGCCGGCGCCATAGCCGGCGCTACACATGCGGCATTTAGGGAACAACGAACAGCGAATATTCGCAATTCGGCAAACGCCTACTAGTGTGGCTGGAGCAGTTTGTGCGAATGGTCGGAATTTGCCGAACACAAATAAGTACCCGAATACTGACACAGAAACAGGAACAGGGCCGGACTAGAGAATTAAAAACTTTATTCGCATTGTTTATTTGTCAGCATGTTAGCATTTTTGAATTCTGTGTGTTCCGGTACTGTTTACTGAGAAGGCGGTGAGGAACACCAGTTGAAACTTGTTCATGCTGTAAACCATTATTAGGAAATACTTCTATATTAAATAAAATATGCAGTATGTTCTATTAATAAAAATCGGGGATATTTGTTTGTAAATTTAGAAAAATAATTTATAACTTGGCAATGTCGCAAACGCGAAAAAAATTACAAGGCGAGATAGGGTATTAGTAGATATTTCGATTTAAAATAAAACGTACCAGGGTGTTACATTTAGAAAAAACAAAGTAAAATGACCTTCAAATTACCGTAATTTAAAATTCTACCAATAACACCCTGCACATTGCTGATTAGATATTCAAAATTTTCGAAAGACATTCTGCAAAAATTTTCAAAAAATCCAGACGGTTCTTTTAATAAATCGGCAACTAGGTGTGGTCCGTCATACCTGAAAATGTGTTTAACATTGTGGTTTGATGTTATTGCTAATTATTTTATTACCTCTCTCGGCTTCTATTTAATGAGACCATCCACCATCGCCTCCTTCTTGGTTGATTTTTTCTTTTCCTTATTAACATATAAGCACTACACATAACAAAAACGGCACTTGCTGCCACGACTATATCATTATTATTTTACATTGATGATGACGTTGATTCTACTGTCGATAAATTTTAATAATAAATAAGTTTCAATTTGCTACGAATATTCGGGCTTTCCCATTCCCTTTCTTCTCGAAACTGAACATAGCCAACTACGCACATGTAGGGCGATACGTGCTCGCTATTCGGCGAGCAAGGTTGAAAAACGGCGAGTATTGATACTCGGCAAATACCCGCATATGTGGCGCCGGCTTTATCCGGCACGGAGCATTATGGCTAAAGTATCTGATGAAAAAGAAAATAATTTCGGATGAATTGGGATCCGTTATGGCTACACTTTAAAAATATTTTAATGTTATACAGGGTGTTCCCAAAACACGAAACGTATCAAAGTTAAATCACCATTTTTGGTATAAGTAGATGTCAGAAAAAAATTGAATATCTCAGAGATTATAAAATTTAGAAGGCTGTGACTTTGGCATATTACTAAGCATGAAGTGCGTCAGCTTAGGTTAGACGGTCAAATTTGAATTACGTTTGTGCTTGGAGAAATCGTTCGATTATACAAGGAAACATCAATTGGAGATAACTTGATTTTTTCACATGGAAATACATAATTTTTTTATACGATTAAATGTAAAATTTGATAGCCTTTTTATTGATATGAAGTTGTGAATATCGATCTCTGGTAGTTTTCATTTAATTCCAAATTTTCAACCAAATCCGTGTTTTTCAATTTACCTACCTATAAGCCACTTAGCAGACCGTGAAATATAAACAAAAACCTGTTCCGATAGAAGAAAACAACGGACTTAGCAGAAAGATACAGATTAACTGGACTAAAGAGACAAGATTATAAATATCAAGTCTAAGCAAAAACAACCGCGGTAACATATCTAAGGTCAAAGAGAAGCTAGAGTACGACGGAAATGTATTAAAGATTGCCAGTTACCAGAATTAAAAAGTTTGAAACGAAAAGAAAACTACTAGCGATTGTTGTAGGCAGTTTATTATATTATCTTCAGAATAAAATTTCATATTTAATAGTATAAAGAGGTATTCAATTCTGTCAAGTCAAAAGTAACGATACCTCTGACTGGAGGTCTGTAAATTCTTCAGTACCTATTAGCAAGATCGCAGACAGTGAAGAATGAATTAAAATTTGTTCAAATTATAAACCATAATTTGCCTGACAGAAAACTTAGATCTGATTGTAAGTATTCCTCTCTTGCCATCTTACTAATACATAGTGGAAAAAGTAGAAGGGCTCCAGTTAGAGGTATCGTTACTTTGACGCAAATTACTAATTTTCTATACCATTACATGTGATTGATAATTGCATGCTGGGACAACAATCGCTACTAGTTTTTCTTTCATTTCAGTGTTTTACTTCCCACACCGATAGGTGAGGGGAGCATTGTGATCGCGAAAATTTTCGATTTTGAGATAATACGCTTTTTGGGCGTTTTATGATGTGTACATAACGAAAATCCACGTCACTCGTTTCCGTCGGTCTGTCTGTCTGTCTGTCTGTCTGTCTGTCTGTCGGTCTGTCGGTCTGTCGGTCTGTCGGTCTGTCGGTCTGTCGGTCTGTCGGTCTGTCGGTCTGTCGGTCTGTCGGTCTGTCGGTCTGTCGGTCTGTCGGTCTGTCGGTCTGTCGGTCTGTCTGTCTGTCGCGTCTTTCTACCCTCGTAATCTCAGCAACCGCTGCATGGATCGTGATGAAATTTCGGCAGCGGTATGCTGTGGGGTCGTAGTAGGTAATGTTCCTATAATTTTGAAAATCGGTGCATAGGCGGCGGAGTAATTAGCAAAAAATAAAAAAATTATCTGTCTGTCTGTCTGGCCGTCTGGCCGTCTGGCCGTCTGGCCGTCTGGCCGTCTGTCTGTCTGTCTGTCTGTCTGTCTGTCTGTCTGTCTGTCTGTCTGTCTGACTGTCTGTCTGCCTGTCTGTCTGTCTGTCTGTCTGTCTGTCTGTCTGTCTGGCTGTCTGTCTGTCTGTCTGTCTGTCGCGTTTTTCTACCCTCGTAATCTCAGTAACCGCTGCATGGATTGTGATGAAATTTGGGCAGCGTTATGCTGTGGGGTCGTAGTAGGTAATGTTCCTATAATTTTGAAAATCGTTATACGGGAGGCGGAGTAATTAGCAAAAAACGAAAAATTTCAAATATGCCTCAAACTTCGTTTTTAGACGTTTTAGGGGTGCCTGATCATTTTCTACTTTTTCTTGGGTGGGGGTGAATTTGGGGTGGTTGGGAGGTAGGGGGTTGTAATACTGAAAAATTTGTTGTATTCATAATGGGCTATCTAATGACCTGTGAATGAAATACCTAGCGGCATAATACAATTTTTTAGGTCCATCCGAACATTGCCTTGCTTATAATAGAAACCAACGGACTTAGAATAATTTGTGATGTATACATCCGAGTGCTGTTTTAGATTGTTCTTTATTGCGTAAAGCCAAAATTATTTATTATATATAATTTTGACACAGTATTACTGCCATGGCGAGGATGGAAAACGCGTATGTTTTGGAAAAATCGTGTCAGTGGCGGCGCAGCAATAATAAAAACACTAAAAATGTAAAAATAGCTCAAACTTTGTATTTAGGCGTTTTAGGGGTTTCTGATCATTTTTTATTTTTTGGGTGGGGGTGAAATTGGGGTGGTTAGGGGGTGGGGGGTTGTAAAACTCAAACATTTATTCCATTTGGACAGTTTTGAGTACAGTCGAACCGATCGGACGTGTTAATTATCGCTCCGTTGTTCTGGCGTTTTTAGTGCGAATTGGCGTGGCATAGCATTGAGTGGCACACATGAAGTGATGAACAAGTGTGCATTCTGGCTGTATGAAATCAAGTGAGTTTCAGTTCCTATTTCCTATCCGCTGGAAACCACTGCAGCCTTAGCGTACCGTACCATAAGGAACAATATCGCTCGTCGAGTTGCAATTTTTTTCTATGTTTTGCCAAAATACAGCATGGCAGTGGAATTCGGTTGAGGACATCCGAGCAAATAGTCTGGTCAATTTTTCGCCATGTCACCTACCAGTGGTACGTGTCCTAAATGTGATGACAATTTTATCGTTACTTCGAAAGCAGTCTCATGTGACTACCGTAAAAACAAGTATCATGCAGCTTGTGTATCAATGAAGGATGCTTTACTCAAGTTCATATCTGACTCGGAAAATGTGTTATGGCTTTGCGACTTGTGCAAGTCCTCCTGGCACGTAAAGGATACTGAAGCGAAAGCAAATGCTACCATTTTATCAAAAGAAATTGAATGCCTCAAGCGGGAATTGCAACTGTCCCAAAAAATGATTTCTCAATTGGAATATACAACTGAATTGCAAAAATCGGTTATAGAGTCTCACGATGTTCGAACTTCTACAAGTACTTATTCTAGCATCACTGCAAAACCAGGTACGAGCAGGCCTAGTGATGCATCTAGGATTAAGGCCTGTGAAACTTCAGCCATGACAAAAAAGTTAATTTCTAAAGCCAAAACACTTGTTAAATCAAAAAATAACGATGACAGAGATATTATGAAAGGTTTAGCCTCATCGGTAAAACCTGGAAATTTGAATATTTGCATCGAGACCACACGTAAAATCAAGAATGGTCTTGCTGTTCACTGTCAGGACGACAGATCTCTAAACCTGCTGAGAGAAAATTTGGAAGATAAACTCCAATCTAAGTATGAAATTTTAGAATCCAAAAAACTTAATCCCCGTCTTGTAATCAAGGATGTCAATTTGGACGGACTAGACGCACCAGAAGAAATCATAGAAGATGTTGTAACACTTAACAAACTTGATGGAACCGAAATCAAATTTACCACTAAACTTCAACACACACAACAGTCTGCTATTGTGATAGAGGTGACACCATCTTTGAGGAATACCATCCTGGAAAGAGGTTTCTTGTATACTAGTTGGAAGAAATGTGCTGTTGAAGACCATGTGCGCGTATTAAAATGTTCAAAGTGTTGTGCCTATGGAAACGTCCTAAAAGACTGTAAGAATGAGCTTGTGTGTCCGAGATGTACCCGTAATCACACATTCAAAGATTGTAAATCAACAGCGTTACAGTGCATAAACTACCTGAACTATAATAAGGCCAATAAGAAAGTCTACCTACAGATCATTCTTCGAATTATAATGGCTGTACCGCCTTAAAAAACTATATTGCGAATCTGAAAATGAGAATTAATTATGGATAGATTAAGAGTTAACGAAACTATAAAATTTGGACATGTAAACATAAGATCTCTTATTCCGTCGTTGATGGACTTTTCTTATATGGTCACTGATAATCATTTTGATGTTATAGGAGTAAGTGAAACCTGGTTATCAGAACATATTAGCAACGATTTAGTTAATTTACCTGGTTATACTTTTTATCGCCAAGACAGGGACGGACGAGGTGGAGGTGTAGGAATGTTTGTCAAAAGTAATTTCAAATGTAGAGCTCTAAACATTGGTAATCATGATTCAAAAGCGCTAGAAATGTTGTGGTGTGAAATTAGCTGCAATAAGTGGAAAGTGATTTTTGGTGTAGTTTATAGGCCACCCTATAGTAGTTTTAATGATGCTGTATCAATACTAGATAATGCCTTATAAACCTTAGTACCACTATATGGTCGCATCTTAGTAATGGGTGACCTTAATGTTAATTTTTTTCTTGATAATAAAATCAATCAATGTTTTTTATCCTATAATTTACATCAATTATTAAAAGAACCAACGCGAATAACAGAACATACAGCGACACTTCTAGATCCCATTTGCTACAATAATCCAAATGATTGTGTAAGTATAGGCACTCACAATACAGATACCTTCTCTGATCATTTAGCCGTATATTGTGAATTATCGCTTCTACCTCCCAAACAAAAACCAAAACATGTTACTTTCCGCGATTTTAAGCATTTTGCCACAACATTTTTCTTCAAGACTTATTCAAAATTTGCTGGTCCGACATACTGTTCATGAATGATATTATAGATAAGGTGCAGTTTCTTACCTTGCATATATTATTGTTGTTTAATGTACACGCACCTTCAAGAACAGTCAAAGTAAGTAAGCCACGCGCACCCTGGCTAACTTACCCATTAAAATTAATAAGAATTAATTAAGGAACGCAACAAGGCACTGCATAGATATAAAAAGTTGAAAACGGCTGAAAGTTGGAATCATTATAAAGAGTTGAGGAATTTTGCAAAAGAGTCGATTCGTCGTGAAAAGGCAGCATATCTATTCCATCTGTCTAAGCAGAAAAACTCTGCGGAGTTCTATAAAGCTCTAAAAACTTTCAGGATTCAACCAGGAAGTTCTGGTGAACTGCCTGAGAACCTTGGAGATGCCAACAAAATTAATGACTATTTTGTAAGCGTTTTTATTGATAGTGAAGGTGCGTGTTCAGATAAAATTGAGTTTTATAATAATTGTGTTATGAATGAGGGACTTTCATTTAGTCTACGTTTTAGTTAATGTAGAAGACGTGATCGCTGCTATAAATGAAATTAAATCAAATTCCTGCGGCACAGATGCGTACACTGCGTACATGCTGAAGTTATGTCTACCTGCTGTTGCGATCTATGTCACTCATATAGTCAACTGTTGCATTGAACGTGGCTATTTCCCATCCATCTGGAAAACGACTGTAGTTATGCCCCTTCCTAAAAATAACAGCCCAACAACCGTGAATGATCTGAGGCCCATAAGTCTACTTCCAGTTATTTCCAAGGTACTCGAAAAGGTTATTTACAAACAGATTAAAGAATATTTGATTCAAAATAACATCTTATCGGATTTTCAGTCTGGCTTTAGGAAGGGTCGTAGTACCACTACAGCACTATCTCGTATAGTTGATGACATAATACGTGCATGGGATCAGGGCTTAGCAACTGTGTTGACACTATTGGATTTCAGTAAGGCTTTCGACACTCTAAACCATAACTTGCTTGTGTCAAAATGTAAACTCATTGGCTTTGATGACATCGCACTTACATGACTACGTTCTTACTTAGGTGGGATAGGGCAGTATGTCTCTATAAGAAATACGATCTCCTCTGTAAAGTCAATCTGTTCTGGTGTCCCGCAAGGTTCTGTCTTAGGGCCCTTGCTCTTCTTAATTTATACCTTCGATTTGCCTACCATTCTTAACCGCTGCAAAGTGCACTGCTTTGCTGATGATACGCAAATCTTTTACAGTTCAGTTTTGACCCTAAAAAGAGTGAGTCAGCATCTGCGGTCATCAATTCAGATCTGAGCGTAGTCTCAGCATACGCTAGTAGTCATAACTTACGCCTTAATTGTTCTAAGTCTAACGTGTTTTGCAGGAAAAAGCTTAGAGGTTCTGTGAAATCCAAGATTTCTATAAAAATTGATGGCAGCGACATCAATTTTACTTCTTGTGTGCGCAATCTTGGACTGCATCTTGATGAAAACCTCAGATTTGTGCAGCATGTCTACAATTTAAGTGCCGCCTGTTACGCGAGGCTTCGACTTTTGTATTTGCTTTCTTTCCACATGCGTAAGTCTCTGTCTGAAAGTTTAGTTGTGTCTAAATTAATGTGTAGTAGTATTATATATTATCCGTGCCTTGATCAAATCTCTAAGTACAGAATCCAAAAGATACAGAACACCTGTTGTCGGCTAGTGAACAATCTGCATAAGTTTGATCATGTCACGCAAGCTTTCGTTAGTACGGGATGGCTCAAAATGGAGAACCTTTTTCAGCTTCACTTTTTAACCTTCACTGCTAAAATTTTGAAAACATCATGCCCTAGTTATTTGTACGATAAGCTTATCTGGCGCACATCCATCCGTGTAGTGTGAAGGTTAGAAATCTGAACTTACTAACGATGCCCCAACACAAGCTTACATTGTTTAGAAGATGTTTCACCTACTATGCAGTAAATATGATTAATTGTTTGACACCATCGTTGAAGTATGCTTTTCTACAAAATAATTTTAAGTCATTATTTAAAAAACATATTTTGTCACCTAAGACTTAACTTGGTTAAGTTAAGATTAGTTTTTTAGGTATTTTAGGTTAGGCATAGACACGGTTAAGTAGAGTGGCCTTTGGTCAGACTTCGCCGTTGCACTATAGTTATATATGTATATCTAATACTTGTAGTACAATTAAGTCGTTTATTATTATTATTATTATTATTCATAATAGTGTCCATTGACCTGTGAAAGAAAGACCTAGCGGTACGATAGACGTTTGTTAGGTCCATCCGGACATTTCCTTGGCTATTACAGAAATCAAGGGATTTGGTATTGGTAGGGGTAGGTATTGATTTAGATCGTTCTGAATTTAGTAACATGGAAATCATGGAATTAATTTTAATGAAATTTAGACGCAGTATTATTACTAAAAAACTAAAAATATAAAAATAGCTCAAAGTTGGCTTTTAAAGCAATTTGGGGGTTCCTGATTGTTTCGTTTCGTCCAGTTGAAGCTGAATTGTGTCGTTTTAGTTCCTACGGAGAGATTTAGGAAACTATTTACTAGTTTTTGTGTTGGATGTTTTTTGACGACAGGCGGGCGATGAATTGGTTGCAACTGTTATGTGTGGGAAGTACTGAGTCAATCAACTTGACTCAATTTTTTTTAATGCTATTGGAAATTTTTAATCTCTAGTACGAGCACTAACAACTATATATTGGGACAAAATAAGATAAATGCTAAATCTAGGTGTTGAACAGTCCATTTATCTCATCGATTTTTTTCAGGATTCGTAAATATCAAGATATTCATATAAATATCAAAATATCGGATCTTTATTGATATATATCCGATATATATGTATAAATTTTGGATATTTAATCACTTTTTCATGGTAAATTAAAGAAAGGGTAATTAGAAGCATATGTTTATTAATTTTTTAACAAGACAAGAAAAAATTAACACAAGGCTCAAAAACCCACATAAAAAAATAAAAATGTCTATTTTAACGATTGATAAAACAAAACAAAACATTAATATAGTAGGAAGTATAAATCCATATTCATCATTCACAAAACTTGATATCTTGATAATGGGACATTATCGTCATCCTCGTCCGCATCTGATTCTTTGGCATTTAATGAGGGTTAGTTTCATCTGGCCATATCCATTTTAGACTAGTCTGTTTTTTATTGTTTCTTATTTAAATACTTAAAAATAAACACTAGTTTTCCAGATTTTTGATTCCCAAAACGATTTCTTAAATTGGACTGTACACCTACAACGTGCACTGCAAAGTTCATAACATAACCTTATAAACAGGATTTACGGATCGGAACGGAACTGAAAAGTTCGCGTAGGAAACCCACCACCATAATCCCGAGTCCAGGCAACCTCGCGCTAGCCGCCCGGCGGCGCTGCGTGGAGCTCACATCAAATAAATGGGATTCCCTGGAGCAAACAAAACGATTAGAGAGTTCTTGCACCATTCGCTCTCTGTGTATCGGGAACTAACGTATATGTATACCACCGAGTTTATGAAAAGTGTTAACTTAGTTAATAAATAACCGGATATATATCAACGAATAAATATCACGATCTATATCAATGATATTTATCTGATATATATCAAGTGATATATAGCGGCGAACCCTGATTTTTTATATTTAATACTATGCAACTGCTTAACTATTAATGAATGGGGGCCAATCGGCAACACAAGGCACGAAACAGTTATTCTACCATCACCAATTTACAACAAAAGAGTTAATTATGCGTGACAACTAAATATTGGGACAAGGTACAATTTTTTATTTTTAGAATGGGGTAACATGGTCCCTAGACTTTATGACTGCTCGTATTCGATTGGACATTGAATCTAGTAAGGATCTGCATTGTTCAGTGGTAAGTTCATTCCAGATCCGCTCTAATTTCGCCTTAAGTTCAGGTAATGTACGTTGTGGATTGTTGTGGTTTAAGGTCAGGACTGTTGGAAGGCCAAGAAAGAAAATTTATATTGTGAATACGTCGAACTTCGATTCGTCGCTAAAAATTACTCGCCACCAATCTTCTACGGACCAAGATAGTTTAGATTTTGCCCATGCGAGCCTGGCTTGCTTTTGTTTTGCCGTTAATAGTGGCTTTTCGTTTGCCTACAAGAAAACATAAAATTTTAAAATACCCTTTGAACTTGATATCTGTAATTCTACCTTATAGAATTCTAATCCAGATTTATGTATCCACTTGCGTCAGCATTCCCTTGATAAACTTCGATCGGTTCCATGATTCCATGTGGCCGTAATTTGCTAACAGTACTTCTTCGGTCTTTCTTGCATATTTTTACTAGGATTCTCTTATTCCTATGGAAAACTAGTTTTGGACGTCCTGCACTTTTCTGTCCAAGATACAGCTATTTTCTCCATAGTGTTTAACTATGTTCCCCACTGTACTTTTTGGAATATTAAGTTTATCCGCCACTTCGCGTATTGTTTTATCGCGGCAATAATTTTTAATAACTTACTCTCGCATTTTTGAATTTGTGGAAACACCACGTACCATTTTCGACAATAAATGCAGCGATACACCCAAACGATAAGAAATTAACTGCAGAATAAACTGACATTTCTTGTCTTCCCTGCCTACATATTGTTTTTACAGCCTACTTGGGTTCTTTTGTTTGTTTTTTGGCACTCAGTGTATACTGTTCCATTGTTTAGTTGTCACTAATTTCACAGATTTTGAACATTCTTCCGATTCCTAAGATTATTATTGAAAAATTTCAAATGTATTTTGAGATTCTCTATTATCTAAACCATAGGTAATTCAGAATTATTAATACAATTATTGAAAAAATAAAATAAACTGTAAAATGCCTGAATTATGATTGTATTTTACTTTGTCTCAATATATAGTTTTTAGGGCTCGTACATTGCAGTAGCCAGTAGGTTGTGAAAATATCTATTTTTGTCATACTTCAGCTTCTCTTTGATCTTAATTATGTTACCGTCGTTGTTTCTGGTTATAGTTGATTTGATGTAAGGAACTTTTATAATCTTGTCTCTTTACTCCAATTCGTCTGCATCCTTATTTCTAAGTTACTTGTTTTCTCCCATCTGAACGTTTTTGTTTATATTTCTAGGTTGCTTATAGGTAGGAAAATTGAAGGACACCGATTTGATTGAAAATTTGAAATTAAATGAAAGCTACCAGAGATTGATACTGACAACCTTATATCATTAGAAGAGCTATCAAATTTTACATTTAATCGTATAAAAAATTAAGCATTCCCAATTGAAAAAATCAAGTTATCCCTGATTGAAGTTTCTTTAATCAATCGACCGATTACTCAAAGCACAAACGTAATTCAAATTTGACCGTCAACATGAGGTGACGCATTTCATGCTTAGTAATACAGCAAAGTCACAGGCTCCTAAATTTTATAATCTCTGTGATATTCAATTTTATTTGATATTTACACCTAAACGGTTTGCTTTAAGTCCAATGTGGCCCATACATAAAGTCACACTAGATTTCACCGAGGAATCAGAATATGCAATAATATATGGGGTGTTCCATTTAAAAAACAACTATGATACATTTCGTCTTTTGGGGACGCTCTGTATAACACGAAAATAATTTTAAAATATAGCCCTAACCGATCCGAAATTAATTATTTTCTTTTTCATCAAATACTTTGGCCATAATGCTCTGTGTCTAATAACGTGAATAACCCCACAGTAATTCTCAGCTGGCGGAAGCATTTGGGGTGTGCCTTCCTCATTAGGATAATGCTAAACAGAACGCATAATATATCATTCCTTGCAGCACGTACTGATGGGGTTGTTATTCCATCGGCTCCAGGTGCCGATGTTGTCCACGATGTCTTGGCCTTTTCGACCTCATCAGGGCTAAAGGGCTTGAACGTGCTGCTATCCTCATTTGCTGTTCGAGGTGGGTCGTCTGCCACCTCAGCCGTAGGCAGCTCCAAGATTCCCTCATAAAAGTCCTCCACTGCTTGTAAGGGGGGTTTCTTCAGTGGTCTCCAGTGGCATACCAGAAATTATTTTCGCCACCAAAGAGTTCCTGTTTTTGTGGTACAGATCTTGGGCCTTCTTGTACATTTCGGCCCTCAACCCAATGCCGCGATCTTACCACCATAATTGTTGGTGCGTTTATTTGCCCCCCTTTTATTTTTCCCCTTGCACCGCCCTTGCTAGAGAAATTCTGTTCAATCCAACCATCGAGAAACGGGACTAAATCACTGTTCGACAGCGTTAGTCCCACGTTACATAGGTCAGCTAGCGGTGCGTTGTTGTTGCCGACGAGCGCTTTGTCACGCTCCGTTGTGAGTAATTCCCGCAACGTCTCGTCGACAACCACCGCCGCCTTTTCCCTTGCTATAGGGGGCGCCTCCCTTTTGTAGGGGACGCAGTGGTGGACATCTCTCTACAGGGTCGCCTTGAAGCGGGCTGCATCACGGGCGACATTGACTCTTTACGTAATTGCTTCCTATCAGCTTCAACTATAGCGTCCTCGTTGGTGACGTTTGGCCCCCGGGGGCAGTATCTCTCCAGTAGCCAGTCATCAGTTTCATTCTCTCCCTCCGTCCAAGTCCCGTCTTCGCTCTTTACGCTACTCAAGTCTTTCGCACTTTACCTCTCACCATCTCCCATATCTTTTCCCACGCACCCCCTTTTTGCGCACTATATAGTTCCTCCCTCACCCATTCAATTTTCCTGTTTTTCACACGATCTTCATACCTTCTCCTTTCATCAACATAGCCCTCTTTTTCTCCTCCCTCACATCTCGATCACGCTCCTTCTGCCACCCTCTTCTCTTCCTTCTAACTCTTTTACTCGCCTCTTCCGTCCCGCCGTCTCACCATGTATTCGTCTCGTCCCTTATATGTCCTTTCTTTATATGTTTTGCGCATACCATTGATAGCTGCGCCTGGAAACTACTCTCTTCTTCTTCCACATCTCTTGTACCCTTCCATTCCTCATACTCTTCCACCTTGCGTTTAAAATATCCCAGTCTGTCCTTACAAGATCATACACCCATTTTCCTCGCATTTGCCTTTCTTTCCTCCATTTATGTGCTATATATCTATGGTCGCTTAACGACTCCTCCCCATCATGCACTCTCCATTTGGCTATGCTCACGCCCCTTCCAATAGTCACGTCCACCCAGCTCTCTCCACTGCTACTGCTGAAAGTTGCATGGGAGTTCCGCTCATTTCATACATCCATTCCTTCTGATACACACCATTCCATCAATATCTCCCCCCTTTCATCCGTTTCACATCCACCCCATGCCGTATTCTTTGCATTTACGTCCCCAGCCAGTAGTAACGTCCCTTTTATCGACCTTATATCTGACTCACGTTCACTTAGGCCCGATTATATCAACATGCGCAACCATTTTTCCAACAAGACCAAAGCCTAAGACTCCATTTTAGGAAGGGCTTTTAAAGGTAGTTCAGAGATGTGACTCCTTGAATTCCTCAATTCGCAACAACTGTTTGATGGAGTTACTATAAGAAACGATTCCAAATGTAAATAATTGTTGAGGTCAATATGGAACTTGGAGTAAATTGTATAATTAAAGCTAGTCTACAACTAAATGGTAAATTCAATGATTCCGACCAATATCAATTGACTAGGAATGTACTTTTGGAGGCAAGATATTTTATAACGATATCTGTACAAACCTGTGTTCTCCTTCTCCTCTGAGCCCATTTTATCAGAAAGGTTTTGAACTTAAGGCTACATTTTACGAAAGGTCTTTCAAACTCGAGTTGAAGCTTCCCAAATGACTGAATTGAGAGTCATTATTTGATGGACCCACTGTAAAAGAATAATTTTAAAAGTAATGATTTTGTTTAGGGTTCGGGGTAAATAATGTTAAGTCACAAAAATTTAAAAATATCTGAACTGGTCCAGACATTAGCGATGATAATACGTAAATCAGATCTGAGGTTGCAGTATATCAGCCTATATATCATAAATCTTATGCTAGTTACTAGAAAACACCTAGATTACTCACCCATCAACATCAACATTTGAGGTTAAATTGTTTCTTAAATGGTCTGTCGATAGATCCTCGTCAGCCGTTGTCTCCTTTTGTAAAACCATATCACAATAAATACGCCTAGCCCTGCTCACTATTGTCCTCTTTATGATTCCCTTTTCAAACATCAAAAAAATGTTGAAAAATAGCAACAAAACGCCTCAGTCTGCACAGAAAATGCACATAACCTTATTTACGCTGAAGCGGTATGATTTGTATACAATAGAGAGATATCGGTAATGCAAATACTGTAATGCGCTATTTGCGCATATGTTAGTTTGACAGTTGCGATATGCGCGGTTCGATTTTTAGCGCCATGCCCGTAAATGACGTTACCGCATTGCGTAATTTGCGAATGAGTAAGGTAAAGCGCTATCCGCCAAATAACGTGTACAGACATGCGCAGTACGTACAACTTTTTTTGGAAAGGGGATATGTTCTGTGCTTTTCAGATGGAAACTGGTAAATTGATGATAAATGTAGGAGTATTTGTTATTAGTCTTTCTTGAAATATCTCAAAATATGAACATCAATGGTATAGGGGAGAAAAGATTAAGGTTTACAGACGATGACAGTTTAGCAATGTGAACCACTTGGAAAAATTAAATCCATTTGATTGCAAACTGAAATAAAGCATAATACAAGTTACTTCCTCTGATGTACATAGTTCCATTTATCTTAAAATAAAAATAAGCTAATCAATAAATGGGTAAACCAAAACGATTGTCACTTGTTTTAACGTAACGTTAAAATGTTTTCCGATAAGTGTGATTTAGTGGAAAGATACCGCATTACGCTAGGGATGATAACACCTAACGTTATTACCGCTAGTAGGCGATATTTGATGTGCCGATATCTCTCTATAGTTAAGTCACCGCAACACCATATACCTCGAAGCAATTGCCTACAATTGCTTCGAGGTATATGGTAAGTCCTAACTTAAGACTGTTTACTACCATCTATCGCGGAAACAATGTAACTACCTGTTTGCCATGAGAAATTTCAGTACCTGGAATAAGGGGTAGTGTAATTAACTCGGTTTTAGAAAAGATGTGACTTAACACGTTATATTATGATTATTATAATTATAACAAAAGATGTTCCCACAAAAGTTTAAAAATATGTATTACAGATATTAGTGAAATTCAAAACCATCTAGCTCTTCACTATATAAAACTGAAAGAATATTCTAAGAAATTTCTGAGGATAAACGATAATGTGACGTCATTCTAAATTCAATGTGGTGGGAGATCCAAGACGGCGGAATAGTTATTTTTCATGAATTCTACAATATGGATACCAAATGAAAGGGCTTGTTGACAGTAACTCGAAAAATATTGTGACGTTATTCTAAATCCAATATAGCGAAACATCCAAGATGTTGGATCATCCAAGATGGTGGAAAATCCAGAATGGCGGATTTCGTTATTTTTAATAAATTTCTACAATATGGGTATCAAATGAAAGAGCTGGTTGAGAGAGTAATTCGAAAAATAATGTGACGTTTGTTACGCAATCGCTAATTTTTTAATTATCGCGCTGCGGACAACCCCGTAGGTGGCGCTCGTGGAGTGAGCAACACCTACGAATATCGCGGGTTCTATTCTGTTAAATGTGCTTTGTTCTATGAATGAAATGTTTTGTGTTGTTTGCGATGTTCTAATGTTGATGTTCTGTGTCACTTGACAAGAAAGTAGGGTTAGTAATGTCTAACACAAAAACAAAATTATCAAAGTTCAAAATAATATTACTGTACTTTGGGAGAGATGATAATTATTATGAATGATATGATTTGTTACGATCGAGGGTTCACACCTACATATATACTAAGGACCGCTACAGTTCGTTCCTGGTCTGTTTAATCCCTAAAAAGACTTATCATAAACCTATCAATACTAAAGCCCTTACTGAAGAGCGATTACAACGCATTACCACTATCACATCCAGAATGGACTACGATACTAGAGATGGGGCCCATCTAACGCATGGAATAACCTAAAATTTGTAACTACCAGGTAAATGAAACGCTTAAGTAATTAAGGTATACTTAAATCTTAACTACATGTATGTTTCAGATAGTCCTGAGGGCGAGTAGTCTGATCGATAGAACTTATGGACTAATATCACCTGGACTCCACTTAATACTCCCTGGAGTCCATCGGTGGCTTGGAACGGTGAGTGATGGTTGGTGCGAAGCATGCACTAAGGTGCGAAGCATGAACTAGGGTGTGAAGAGTTTCATGCAATTTGGGGGTTGGATGGCATGCAATATGGTAGCAAGCAAGTTATGATGCTGGTATAGCCTCTAGATGGCAAGCTCTGCGATGAGGTAAGCAGCAATGCAGTATATCAAGCAGAGGTAGAATTAGTCGTACGAATAAAAAAAGGCATGCAGACAATAAGCATGTATGAGCCGCCGGAATACTAATAAAAGCGTGTATAGAGAAGAATAAAGGGCATTAAGCCTGTTATAAAGCATGGTATATAGTGGTTATATACTGACCTTGAATGTAAGGTGGCCTTAAAGAATTTCCTTTGTGTAAAGAGCTCAGCAGATTTCAGAATCCCAAAAATTTGATTGCCAACAGGCTAATAACCTACAGGTCCTTACACAATTGGTTAATTTTTCCAGAAATAAATCCGCAAAATGCGTTGAACCAGCTTCCAGAAAAGTTCCAACAAGGAGAAGAAAAACCCTCTCTTTTTTCTCAATTTGGCGGAAAAATGTAATATCAGTCATAATTGACTGCTGTCGGCACTGTCAAACAAGACAGATCGACAGGTGTCCGCAAAGGTAAATCCAACCTTACCAAGCCAGGTTGAAAATGTGAACAAAACGTATCATCTTAGAGCGGCCGTACACGGACCACATTTTGCAGTCGGCCTGACCACAAAATTGCTGTCGCCTCTCAGCGGCTCTGAAGTTCTCATAAGAAATGCGGTGCCGTCCGTACACGAGCGTTCACGAGAGTCGAAACGGGCGTCTGCGGCCAACTTGCTGCCGATCTCCGACGTCGCCGTGTGGTCGACAATCGCGCGCACGTCGACTGCCATTTTTGAACCACAAACTTGCAGTCGTACTTAACCTCACCGTCCCGAATTCATTTTCACATGATAATCGCAGCGAAAGGATGTCTTCTGTAGAGACACTGGTCGACACATTTGATACAGATACATTTATCAACGAAATTCAGAATTATCCATGCATATGGGATTATAAATGCGAATCTTATAGCAACAAAATTGAAAGAAATAATGCATGGGCTGCCATATTACAGAAGTTTGCAGCAGATTTTGCAGAGAAATCGGTAAAGGAAAAAAACGATATCGGTAAGTTCTTTGTGAATATATTTTATTTCACCTTTATCGACGATGCGTACAAACAGCTGATTTTTATTGCGAAACTCGTTATTTATCATTAAATTTAATGAACCAACACAAACAGATGTTTTTTAATTCATCAACTTTTTAAGGACACATAACACAAGAAAATGCTATATTATAATAAGTGGACTACGTCATTTTATTAGAAGATTTAAATTTTACCTGATTGCCATTCTAGTTTTCCCTGATCACAAATTAAATATTCAGCAAATTGATCCCGAATAGAATTTATATATCGCCCACCTTGATGAGTTTGGACAGCATTTTCTTCCAAATCTTGCCAACATTCAGGCAGTGTCAGAGTATCTTCAAATCGGTAACCAACCCTTTCGCGAACAAAATTATGAAGTATACAGCATGCTTTCACAATATCCATGGCGAAATCAACAGATACATTCATTGGTCTATGAAAGATCCTCCATTGATTTGCGAGTATACCAAACGAGCACTCAATATATCTCCTAGCTCGGGAAATGCGATAGTTAAACATTCTTTTAGTATTACCAAGGTGGTTTCCTCCATATGAACGATATAAATTTTGAGATAGACTAAAGGCCTCATCACCAACAAATAAATATGGCAACAAATTTTCTCCATCCTGGATTTGCCTGGCAGACGGAATATTGAGAGTCTTTTGCTGTAGCTTTTTGTAAAATGTACTTTCTTCGAAAATAGATGAATCGCAATGCCTACAATAAGAGCCTATATCTACGAATGTAGACATGTAATTCGAGTCACAAATAGCTAGTAAAATAAAAGGGAAATATTTCTTATGACTGCAATATAAAGAACCGCTATCTGTTGGCTTCATAATTCTGATGCGCTTTCCGTCTATGGCACCAATGCAGTTGGGGAAGTTCCTTGTGTTTGAAATCCGCATGCAATACTTAGCCATTTTTCTTCCGTAGGCTTAGGTATGCAGATATTTTTTAAATTTATCCAAATTTGTTAACAAACATCTTGAACTATTCTACCTATTGTTGTAGATCCACATCGGTCGAATACTCCATATCCACAAGTATACATCCAGTTGCTAAGTACCTGAAGCAAGATAAAACATTTTATTCAGTTGAATGTCTTTGATTATTCTTTCAACTGTTTTAGTTTTCTCTTTGAAATATCATTAGGTAGGCTAAATAGTTTATTTTTTGCAGCCAAGGTATTACAAAGAAAGTGGAAGACATTAAGGGATGGTTTTAACAGAGAAGTCAAAAAGAATAAGTCGACAAACAGTGGTTCTGCAGCATCCAGAAGGCAGTATGTTTTTTCCACCAACTGTCTTCTCTACTACCATTAGCAGAATCCAGGGCTGAGACATCGAACAGCTTAGCAGATACATCTTCTCAAAATAATGAGGATAAAGAAGATCCACTACCGAAAAGTCATCCGTAAAAACTAAAACGAAAATCAGTCCAGGCAGATGATAACCTTATCGAAATATCGTCTCAACGCGTTTGCCAAAAAAAAAATGGCAACTGTGATTGTAATGATGATAAATATTTTCTTTTGAGCTCCACAAGGATTTCACAAGCATCTCAGAAGAGTAGCAGGCGACAGGAAGGTTTTGCCGGTGCGCCATCTGGTACCCGAAGGTAACGGCAAACCAAGGAAATCGCTGCTGAACAGCAGTAGATCTCTTGGTGGGACGCCACGGCGCGTCCGCTTGGCCACCAGAGAACGCGGGTTCTGTATGCTGCTGCATATGAAAGCCGATATACGAGCCACCCTCGTACATCTCAGAAGAATTGAAATAGATACAAAAGCTGAAATAATTGGCATACTTAAAAAATTTAAGCAATGTCCTCTACTATTTCTACTGAGGTCAATATGAGGAACAACGTGCTCCGAAACCCATCCAACCAGCACACGAACCAGGCGTTAGGTTACAACACACACCCGTTGCCGATTCGTCCAATAAACAGAGATGTACATACATGCATACCATCCGCATCCGGGCAGTTTCAGCGCTATAATACTAGCAATTATGAAGCAGTTCCTCCTAGCACTATTGCTACTCCGCTAATATCTCCGATGGATTCAACGTTGGATTCTGCACGTACAGATTCATCATTTGAGGATGTATTTACTTATTAAAAGTATAAATAAAAAATCAATAAAATGTATGCCTACGTGTTATTTAATTATATCGGTCAAATTAATTAATTAATTTTAGGCATTACTACCTAGAGATAATTGAATTTATCTAATTAGGTACTCACCTCAAAGTTGTAGCAAGCCTTTCTTCAACTGGAATACTTTTTCTCATAATGGTATCACAGCGTGCAATTTTCGAATTCAGTATTTTAATTAATTCATCAAACGGACTAATTGACATTCTGAAGTAGTTGAAAAAATTTGTCCGTCTTGCTGGAGCTTTCCAAATAAATTATAAAAATTTCCCTCCTGCTGTCGTGGAACTAGAAGTGGATGTATCCAAACCGATCGTACCTTCCTAAGTCTTCTTCTCCTCCTCAAAAGAAGAAGTAGCAGTGCTTCTTCTTCAAAATCCATAATATTCAAGTTATATATCTACAATCTCACCACACCATTAAACAATACAACGTTCGTGTTCAGTTTCTGATGTTGTCAGGCTGGGGTCGCCTCGACTGCAAGTGCAGTTTCATATAACCGCATGTCAACCACAAAAATGCTGTTGGATCAACCGCAAGTTGCGGTCGACGTAAAAATGTGGTCCGTTTACGGCTGCTCTAAGGGATGATATAAATAAAAGGATGCCATGTAAAATATGATGTAAATCTGCCATCATTAAGACCAAAACAACTTCTAATAAACTTTACTGTTTCAGGGAATGCAAGGAGGACTGTGCGACTACAGTGAAGATGTTCTACAGGTGTCACTTATAACATATGTCTAAGAACTATTTTCTTGTCCTTGTAAACGATGAAGACCCTAAAATTCATTCAATACTATAATTTCTGGAATCATAAGGTCAGTAACCTAATCTTACGTGTGTATCTAATATCGTTTCTAAACGTACAGTAAATGTGAACCTTCGAGAGTGTAACAACACCCTCCTTTCCAGGGAAGAGGTTTTATCTCTACGGGAAAAACTCTATCAAAAATTATTAAACTAAAAGAGAAAACTATAAAGAAATTAAACTAATCCGCGGTCGTTGGGTCATCAGGGGGATGAGCTTTAAGATCGTGATCGTGATCGAGACCATATACCTTTGGTTCGCCCTTGATCGTCTGTGAGTTCATATGTCCAGGGAGAGACAATCCTGGTGATTTTGTACGGACCATCATACTTCAGACACAGCTTGGCCCTGCGACCTTTAGCTGCATCAGACAGGAGGTAGTTCCTCCTAGAGACCTGTTGGTTCAGTTGGAAGACATTCGGTCTGTGACGCAGGTTATAGCGACGTCGCCTCCTATCATAGGCTTGGCGGAGGCAAACTTGTCTGAGGAAGTTTCATTGATATTGCTTTAGTAGTTTTAAAGTTATAAAGGGACCAATGCTTAACATCCTTGAATACCACTTGTAACGCATTATGGCGCTTTAGCGGATCAAAATCTTTAGCTGGCGTTGGTCGTCTCCTGGAAGAGGACTTCTCTCTCAAAAATGATGAATTTCGGGGTTCGATCAATCGACTCGTGCTTGGACGATCGCATTGCTGCACCAACCTTGGGTAACAGCTTAGCCCAGTCACGATTTTTGTCGTGAACATACGCGGTGGTAATTAGCTGTAAAAGAATGCTCAATGTGATATTTGTCCATGAGTCGGGAAAAGATCTTGTTCTTGAACTCCTTACCATAATCGGTAAGAGTTTTTGCAGAAACTCCAAATATCATGAAGACCTGTTCTTCCAAAGTTCTGGAAATACATTCTACTGTGGCTCTACGAAGAGGACAAAATAACACAAACTTGGAGAACCCATCTAGCACAGATAGAATATAACAATATCCATGGCTCGAACGTGGCAAAGGTCCAACAGTGTCAATATACAACATCTGCCATTGCCTAGATAATGTGGGAGATGCACTCAACATTTGACCGATAGGGGGATTTTGTTCCGATTTCGTCTGAAGACATACCGAACACCGGTTTACATACCTAGAAACATCAGCGAGTGACTTGGGCCAGTAATATTTTTCGGCAATTCTAGCATGGGTCTTATACAGGGTGAGTTTTTAGTACCGGCTCGGTCGATAACTCCACTACTATAGAAGATAGCGAAAAAATTTGTATATAAAAGTTGTAGCCACGGATATGCTCCTTGCTCAGAAAATATTTAGATTTATACAAGGTGATCCATAACTACGTGGTGATGCAAACATGCATTTTTTTAAATGAGACACCCTATATATTATTCCATATTCAGATTCTACTAATGATTTCCGTTCTTCCAATATAGGGCATTGTTACATTATACAGGGTGTTTCAAAAGTTATGACCATTTTTATATCCAAATCGCGGACAAATGAACGTACTGTATATCAAAAAGTAATGAATCAAAAATTATTTTTTTTACATGAGAAGATTAAAAATATCCTCTAGTTTTAAAATCGGCTATAAAGGAAGCCCGAGACGCATATTCGTATACAGGGTGATGTAGAATGCAAAATCCAAATTTTCTCTTTTTTTTCAAATATAACCCCCAATATTTTATTATCCCAGAGAATTGCCTTTAATATGCTCTTTCATCTTTGTATAGCACTTGTTGTACCTACGTCCATTAGTTTCCGAGATATTTCGATTTTTCGGTAAATTTAAAATATAGCCTCTATTTGTATACTGAAATTTATTTATTTTGAGAAAGTACTATCTGATTTGTTTTTTATTTAACGAACAACTAAATTATAACGTCTTGATAGCATTTGATGAAGTCAAAACCCTAAATCATCGAGATAATAAAGTTAAGTATGCTGAGGAAACAGTTTTGTAGGCGTCATGCATAACTGTCAAGTAGTTTTATCAGGTAGGCTATGAAAAATTGACAGTTTTCATAACCTACTCAATAATTCCGTACTGTGTGAAAAACCAGCTTTGAAAATTAATTTTTTCATTGAGGGTATTTAGGAGAATCTTTGAGAAATTTTCTACTTGCCTCTAGAATATATCAACTATGAATAGCAATATCCAGAACAGAGGCACTCTAAAACTAATGCGTTTGAAAGATTGAAGAATCGTTTTATTTGGACTGTGTCGTTTCATATTTCATAGCCTACCTGATACATCTGCTTGATAATTATGCATGACGTCTATAAAATTGTTTCCTCAGCACACTTTGACCTATATTATCTCGTTAGTTCAGTGTTTTGACTTGATCAAGCATTATTATCGCCTTATATTTTAGTTGCTTGTTAAGCAAAAACAAAATTTGGTAGTATTTTCTCAAAATAGATAAATTTTATTAAACAGAAGGTATATTTAAAATTTGTAGAAAAATCGAAATATCTCAGAAACTAATGAATGCAGCCATAATAAGTGCTATACAAAGATGAAAGAGCATATTAAAGGCGATTCTTTGGTATAATAAAATATTGGGGGTTACATTTAAAAAAAGTGAGAAAATCTAGATTTTGCATTCTACATCACCCTGTATACGAATATGCGTCGCGGGATTTTTTTATAGCGTATTTTAAAACTAGAGGATATTTCTAATCTTCTCATGTAAAAAAAATAATTTTTGATTCATTACTTTTTGACATACAGTACGTTCATTTGACCGTGATTTGGATACAAAAATGGTCATAACTTTTGAAATACCCTGTATACTGTAACAATATCTGATATTGGAAGAATGGAAATCGTTAGTAGAATTTGAGTATGGAATAATATATAGGGTGTCTCATTTAAAAAAATGCATGTTTGCATCACCACGTAGTTATGGATCACCCTGTATAAATCAAAATATTTTCTGAGCGAGGAGCATATCCGTGGCTACAACTTTTATATACAACTTTTTTCGCTATCTTCTACAGTAGTGGAGTTATCGACCGAGCCGGTACGAAAAACTCACCCTGTATATTCCCAAATGCCCACATGTTGGAGAATCATGGTTGGATCTTATAATTTCCATCCTGTACTCTTTAGGAACCACTTCCAGCCACATCTTTTGATCGTCAAAGAGATCTGGGTAACGACGACTTGAACGTTTGAACAACTTCGATCCTTCAAGTCTCCACAATGGGTAAAGTACAGGATTCTGTTGTACTTTATCTACCATTGCCAGATACCACCTATCTGATGCACTCATACCTAAAGCGGGAGGAGTCACTAGTTCATCAACCAGATCAACCATAGGTACCGCTCCAGAAAGTGCATCTGGAACCACATGATTTTTTTTCTTCTTTCAGGCTGAGTCGAACCACATCGCCAACTACCAACCCTAAGGACTGTCCAACTTTTTCACTTGCATGTCATCTCTAATTATCTGCTTGGTACTTGCTAGAACTACTGCTTCGCTGTATTACTGTATGCATGCTTTGCTACCTCGCTTTAGTGCCTGCCAGCTAACAAGGTATTTCCAGAAGACCCAGGATATAGTGCTTTGGAATACAGGTGGGAGATAGCATAAGTTGTAGATCCTGTAACTGCTTCATTAGAAGAACCTCGGAAATTAGGATTTAGTTTAGCTATTTTCACGTTTTGCCATTAAACAGTATACTCACCAGACGTAGATATAGCAGCGGAATAGCAACGTAAGATAGCGGGGCCCCAATCATTGATACATCAATCAACGGTGTGTTTAGATAACGTTTCACGTTTTGCCATTAAACAGTATACTTACCAGACGTAGATATAGCAGCGGAATAGCAACGTAAGATAGCGGGGCCCCAATGATTGATACATCAATCAACGGTGTGTTTAGATAACGTTTAGGTGTAGTTCTATCAGTCGTAACCGGCTGACGTATTCTAGCTTGTAAGAGACAGGGGCACTCTCCTTTCTCCCAGATAAGTACTTCGCAACTTTAGTGCCATTTGTGTGTATATTAATCGATAATAAATCGTTAGGTGATCCATTGATTTCAGTATTTTAATATTAGGGGGAATTTCAAAATTCACCCCTTGTTTGTACCATTTTCCACCCTAACCTTCAATTGTCAAACCAAAGGACAAGACAAGACAGTAGAGAGATCAAAGCATAGAAGAACCCCCGGCTGAGCTGAGCATCTCATAAATTGGTGCATGGTGCCTGACATAAAAATTGGCCCAATTTACTTATAATAAATTGGCGCCTCAACTAGTGGATGTTGTGTTCTTACGGGTGGAAATTTACTTTTTATTGATTTATGTATATTCCTTTTATTTGGTGGCTCAGTAAATTGTTTATAATAATAACAATTATTCTTAATTCTTAGGGGGTGACGGCACAGCACAGATAAAGAGGTGAAGGACATAAAGGTTACATCGATTTCCGATACTACGTTCCAAAATCCCATCAAAGACCTCGATTTGCTCTGTAGCGTTTCAGTATTCACTCAACATCAAACTGTCAACAAAAATCTGTGTTCCATTATTGCATTTCCGAGGCCATGGATGTCATCGTTTTGCTCGGAAATCAAATTGAGATTTTAGCGATCTTTGTGTCAAGACTATCAAGAGATATTTTTCACTTGACAGCTAACAACTTAACATAACCTATTCTGCTTTATTTGTATGCATTTGACATTCTAACTGGTACAACTACTCCTTATCTAAGGACTACTCTGACACTGAATCTGAGAAAACAGCACAGGTTACGTGATATGTCAAAATTGTCAAAAAAAGATCTTTGCCGTTTCATAAATATTCCAACATCTCTAACATCTGGAATCACGTGACTCTCCTCGAAAATTCATCTGCTCACTGGATAGATGGGATTTTGGAACGTAGTACGAATATCTGTTGTGTGATCTGTGGGTTCCTTGTTAATGTTGGTACCACAGACCACTAGGTTCGATGCTGAGCAATTTTGCGTTTTGTACGAACGACCACAGAACGAGGGATAGAGTTGGTTCCGCTTACGCTCTGGGTTGGTTCCTTTGATATACGTTTGGTTCCGTGCAGGTTCGGTGTAGACGTTTCTTACTTAGTAGTTTTGTGGTATTTAAGGAAGACATTTGTTACGAGGGTTATTCAAAGAGTTCTGGGACACTCGTTACTGTAATAATGTAAGCAATGTAAGAATCTATTTTGTATTTTGAATGTGAAGTGACAGATGTCAGATGTCTCGTTGTTCTGTGTTCGAGTTGGCAACACTTCGGGTTGGCAACATTGTTTAAGTCACCTGTCAGTTGTCACTAGACAGACACGTCACTTGTCACTTCGGCAGTCGGAGAAGGTGGACGTGAAGAATAAAATTTGAGAAAACGGAAAGGAAATCAAGTTTTATTGAAACCATCCTGGGCCCCCTGACTTACAACTTCAGAAGTGGGATTCCCGAGCAACCGCATAATATTATGGATTATGTATTTATGAAACTCTGAGAAACACGTTGGACCTAACCTAAAAGAAGTCGTTGAAGATAGTGTAAAAATGGAACATCCTCAGGATCCGATGGCTAACGAAACGTTGGCAATAGAGACGCCTCCACCGAATTTAACCCCTCACATGTCACCAGACGCTGAGTCCCTTACGGTATAGTAAGAAGTGAGCCCTAAAAATTGACGTACCTCTTTAACCGTCTTTGGAGGCTGAATATTGAGGATCGCCTTGATTTTTTCTGGATCTACCGTCAGTCCCGCAGGTCCTACCATATATCCAAGATAACGCAATTCGGGTTTACAAAAATGACACATCTCTTTCTTGAGAGTGAGTCCTGCACTGATCAACCTATCAAGTACCTTAGAATGAATCTCTAAGTGCTTTTCATAGGTCCACGTACATATGATAATGTCGTCTAAGTACACAAATACATTGTCAGCTAGATCCATTCCTAGGACCGTGTCAATCAAACCTTGCCAAGTGGCTGGGGCATTGTGAAGGCCCATAGGAATACGTCTGAACTGGTAAAGACCTCGACCAGGGATGACAAAAGCTGTTAAGGGTTTTAACTCTTCCGATAAGGGAATTTCTAAGGTAGCGAGGAAATGTGCGTCTCTCAGTTTATCTATGATGGCGTTCACCAGTGGTAAAGGATATGCGTCTCTTGTGTTGACTTGATTCAGCTTTCGGAAGTCTACCACAAATCGATACTTATTCTCGCCTTGCTTAATGAGAATAATTGGCGACGACCAGGGAGGGTTGGATGGTTCGACGACACCATCAGCAAGTAACTTATCCAGCTCTTCATTAACTTGACGCTGCAAAACCGGAGAAAGGTGATAATACCGTTGGCGTATAGATTGTGACGCGGTTTTAATAACATGTTGCACTCGATCCGTACAACCTCTTTTGGTTCCCATACGACCGGAAGCCTTGTCCACCATTGCAAAGAACTGACTTCTCTGCTCTTCGGTTAAATGATATAAATCTAAAATCCCCATAACATGGACATCATCAATTTGAGGTACCCGAAAAGACCATACGTCCGAAAAGAGATCTGGAACAATTTTCCAAAGTTTCCAGAAATCTACTCCTAAAGTTAACTTATGAGGTAAAGATGGGATAACTAAAATTTCCATAATTTTAACCTTATGTAATAAGTACACTGCAACACATATTGAACCAAAAACTAAACAAGGTTGACCATTAGCCACAAAACAAGATTCTACACGAGAAACTTCTAGCTTACACACATGCTTCAATAGATTCCATGCTGGGCCCCCTAAAATAGTACGGTTAGCCCCAGAATCTAATAAGGATAAAATGTTTACTACGAAAATCTGAATTTGGAGATAAGGTCGTTCGTCTCCCTTCGCATGTGCGATTACGTAGTCGAGTATGGCTGTTTGCAGAGGCGCTTCCAGACTACAGCCTACGTCCGGCTCCTTTGTCCATTTTTTTGACAATTTGGACAACGGGGATATGTTACATCCTCTTTTCCGCACTTGAAGCTGAATGTCCTTCGAGGCTCCGGGCATCTTTTAAATTTATGCTCCCGAGAACCACAATTCCAACACTGAGATCCAGTTGTTACAGCTTCAACATGTGTCGAAGAGACAGGCGGGGAAGGAGGTATAGAAGAAACCATCGCTTTGGTATTTGCATGAAAGTGCACTCCATCAGGCTTTCTATATCGAAGCTCTGGCTCTATAAGGCCTCGGACGTTTGTTGGAGGAGGCTGATACTTTCGGGCTCTTAGTTGAGCTTCCTCTATGGACCTAGCTACATCCACTAGCTGCGAAACCGTAGTACAAGGATGTAGAGCTAATTGAGTTTGTATACAGGGTAGAAAGTTACGTTGGATGATGCTGATCATTTGAAGTTCATCCACAGGTTTAGACAACTTGCGAAACAAGCTCTTCATCACCACCACAAAATTAACGACACTCTCCTGCGCCCCTTGCGCCCTACGTCGGATTTCATCTCATAAGGAGTATTCGTAATCAAAGGGCTGGAATGTGCTCCTTAGTTGCGTACACAGTTCGTCCCAAGAGGAAAAGCTGTAAGTTCTGTACCAGAGCAAGGCTTCTTGCGTAAAAATTTCAGCAGCTGACTGCAACAAACGTTCCTTGGAAACCCCTCTAGAAACTCATAGTTCCTCTATCCTTTCGAGAAACTCTGTAACACTACCACGACCACTATAGCGAACATTCCATTTGAAAATGTCTGGATTACTTTTTGATATGCAGGAATAGGCTGACGGTACAGGTCGAGTAATAAATTACGTGTAGAAAACCACCCACCTTTCGGTATTGGTTCGCGGCGCAATGCGCCCTCCCCACTGGTTCTAGCGAAACCCCTGCCAACGGAACCCTACCGCCGCCGCCATCCAAAAATTAGCGGGGAAGGAAGGCTCCCTACTTCCTCTTATCTCTTTTTTCTTTTTTTCCAGTTTACCTTTTTTCTGTTGGTGGACTTATATAATGTTTTTTTTTCTTCGTTCTTTTTTTTGCCTCTTTTTTTTCATTATTCCCTTTTTTTTGGGGCTATCTGCATTTTTTCCAATTTACATTATTTTTACATTTTTTCACCTTATAGGTTGGCAACAATGCCTCACAATCCTATGCTAACCTAAGGACGACACATACATGAATTACATTATTTCGCCTATTCGGCTGGCAACAATGCCTCACAATCCTTAAACACACACCTAACCATCAACATCCTGGAGCTGACTCACACATCCTGTACCACCAAACTCCCCCATTCATTCCACGCTCTCACTCCCCTCTCGTTTACTTTTCCATTCTACCTTAATTTGGGCCTTTGCCCTAAACTCTCAATCCTTTCTCTCGCATTCACCCTCTCTGGATTCTCACACTCCTCTCGTACATGCTTCGCGCTCTCTTCCCCTCTTCCACACTCGCAACCCGCCGCCCCTGACATCAATCCAAACCGACGAAGGTACGCTGGGAAGCTGCCGTGTCCGGTTACCAGCTGCCCTGCCTTAAAGGTCAAGGGCAGCCGATCCTCCCCAACGTCCCTACATACCCCATACACCCATCTACCCTTTTCACTCTCGTCCCATCTATGCTGCCATTCTCTCGTTCACGAACCTGCTTCCAGTAGGTTTCCTTTTCAAATCCCCATCCAATCTCCCACCCAATCTCTTCCCTTTTTCTACCTTCTTTTGCTCTTCTGTCAGCCATCCGCATTAGATCCGACTCACCCCCGTGTCCTCGCATCCATATCACATTCACTCTGAATCCATTCGCTCTCATTCTGCCTAGCATCTCCTTTACCTTCACCCTCATTTTTCCTTTCTCGCTTTTCCCATCCAGACTTCTCACTGCAACTTGACAGTCCGATACCATCGTAGCCGAGGTCCTGCGATGCTCACGCAGGAATTGCAACCCCCTAAAGATGGCTGCGTACTCCGCCACCAATGAGGAGGAGACACCCTCCAACCTTTCCCCTCTTTGATAGGCCACGTAGCCATTCCGCGATACCACTATACCTGTTCCAACCCTTCCATTCTTAACACTTGCGTCCACATACACTCTTAACTCGTCCTCATCCTCTCCGTGCCCTTCCATACGAACATTCCATGCCGGGTGAGGTTTGTCCCCACCACTGACTTTGCTCACCCTCATTTTCTCGCTGCATTCATTCCTTACACTCCATCTCTCATACGCCTCGATATCCAAAGGCTTCATCCCAGCCATGACTTCCAGGGTCTCAGTCGCCACGGTTTTATACACTCTCACAATCATCAAACCACACAACCTTTGGATCGCACTCAGCTGCTTTCGCACCCTACTATCTCTCGCTCTTCTACCCCATACCTCACAACCATATAAAATTGCTTCCTTCAATCCTCTTTCATATATTAGTTTGGAGACCTCTCTCTTCAACCCCAGCTTGCGCTCTATGACTCCCCGAAGCCTCCTTATGGCCTCCCCAAGTCTTGCACGCACTTTTTTCGATAAAATTCCTTCTCCGATCCACTATCACACCCAGATATTTTATTCTTTCTCCCATCCTCAATTTCTCACCTTTCATATGCACCACCGGTTCCCTAATCTTTCTCCCGTTCTCAATAAACATGCATTCCATTTTTGCCGCATTATATGTAAGCCCACATTCTCTCTCCCATTCGACACAGACTCGTTCAATCTCCTTCCATCTCCCCTCTATCTCTCGCACCGACTTGCCCCTTACAATCACTAGCTGGTCATCCGCGTATACTTTTACCACACACTCGTCCACCCCTTGTTCCCTTCTCCACTTCTCCTGTAACCCATGCATGCTCCTCATCCATCCTTCCATCATCGCCAGCCATACTGTCGGTCCCAGGGCCGATCCCTGTGGGCAGCCCCTACTCACCACTCCCTCTTGACAGTCAGTCTTAATATTTCCCTCTCTGAGGAAGCTGTCGCACAGCTTCCTCATCCCTGCGCTCACACCACATCCATTCAGACCCTCCATTATCGCCTTGCGACTGGCCATGTTGAACACGTTGGACATGTCCAGCGCTACGACCATGGAGGGACTTCCTATCGTGCTCCCTTTTTCTATCTCATTCACCACACTTTCAATCGCCTCTATCGTTCCACGACCACACCGAAAGCCATACTGGTCTTCACTTATTCTTCCCTTGCTCTCCAATTCATACTGTAATCTCGCATTCATCATTCTGTCCAGTATTCTACCCAAGGTCGGAAGCAGGCATATTGGGCGTGCCGAACCATCCCCCTTGGGTATCCACACTATTCTTGCAGCCTTCCAGACGCTCGGAAACACAAACTCATCCTTACGTCTGTTCATAAGCCGCAACAGGTACTCCCCGTCGGCTTCAAGGACGCTCAGCAAGGCCTCGAAAGGGATCTGGTCCTCCCCCAAGGCCTTGCCCGGCTCCATTCTCCCCACGGTTGCCTGCAATTCCTCCTTAGTAAAAGGAGGATCGTCGGCTTCCGCGGAAAGAGGAAGATCCGGAGCATCCCCTTCATCCGCCGGAAAGTACCTATCCAGCAGCCATCCATCTGTCTCCTCTTTATCCCTTGTCCATGTCCCATCCGCTCTTTTAACCGTCGCTAGACCTCTTTCACCCTTTCCCTTCAACATCTTCCATATCGATTCCCATGCATTCCCTTCCTGCATCTTGTCAATTTCACCCTTCATCCATTCCACCTTACGCTCCTTTACCTTACGCTTGTACTGATTCCTTGCATCTAGAAACTCTAGCCTTTTGTTCTCCTCCTGATTCGTTCCTCTTACCCTCTGCCACTCCTTTCTTTTCCTTCTTACGTTCACCCTTATTCCCTCCATATTATCATTCCACCAGTCCATCCTCTCCTGCTCGACTTCTCTTCTACGTAGCACCCTCTTGCATACCTTGGATAGCAGGTTTTGGAATTTATCTGCTTCATCCTCAACATTATCTATCCCCTTCCACCCATTGCATACACTCAATTCCTTCCTAAATCTGTCCCAACCCGTTCTTAAAAAATCGTACACCCACCTCTTTTCCTTCTTTAATTCACTCTCCCACTCATACGATAGGTACCGGTGGTCACTCAGTGTTTCTTCCTCCTCATGCACTCTCCAGCCATGTATCCTAACTCCCTTGCTCAATGTAACATCCACCCAGCTTTCTCCCCTGCTGCTACTAAATGTAGCAGCCGACCTTCTCTCATTCCACACATCCATACCCTCATTCACACACTACTCCAACAATCTCTCCCCTCTCTCGTCTATCATATCTCCCCCCCCCATGCCGTATTCTTCGCATTCATGTCTCCTGCCACAATCACCCCATCATCAGCCTCCCTAATATTCGGGGTAGCTTCGAGGAGTCTCTTATTTTCCCTCCCCCCCGGCTCATCATAAATATTAAATATGACGACGTCATCTACCCTCACTACCACAGCGTTCCTCGTCGCATATTGCCGGAGGTCAATGGTGGCCGCCACGTTTTTCTTAACCCAAGTCCTCGCTTTGCCTTGAGGGTCTCCAAACCTCGTCCATCCCTCCCAATCACCCTCTTTTACATACGGTTCTTGCAATAGAACCACATCCACTCCCCACTCATGCGCTCTCAATCTTACCAACTCGCTCGCTTCCCTTCCTCTCCCAACGTTCACCTGTATCACCCTCAGTTTACCCTCCATAGTCCCGGCGGCATCTCTCCTGTTCAACCTTGCGTCTCCAAACAGGGCAAGCCATGTCCCTTGCAGAGTGCCGCCTTAGACCTTCAGCCACTCCCATTCTGCTACAATTCACGCAACTCCACACGTTGGAACAGGTAGCTCCCACGTGTCCCTCACCTCCACACCTGTAGCAGGTCTCCTTCTCTTCTTTGCAGTTTTTGGCCTGGTGGCCAAACCTGTAACACTTCCAGCACATCAGTGCGTCCAGGTGCTCCTCTATGAACACCGTCTCTAGGTCAAAGTACAATGTCCCTTTTTTTATTATTTTTTTGAATGCCACCGGTTCAGCCTCTAGTATCCATGTCTCCCTCCTTGGATTGCGGCATGGCTTCTTCCCCACTATTCTGATGCTTTTCGACTCCTCCGTCAGCTCCCCTCGTAAAGACGGATTCTGGTTAATGACTTCTTTGAGGAACTCCTCGTCCGTGTAGCCTCTGTTCACCCCCGTCACCCTTAATCGAGGTTTAAGAGGTTCTGTTGCCCTTACCTGAAGGGCATCATCTTTCCTCAACTCCTGTGTGATCATTTTCTGTTGTAACCTATCACGGCCCTCTATCACCACAGTGCCATCGTTTCTCGTGAAGACTGCTTTTGCAGCCTCCACCTTGCCTGTCAACTTGACGTTGCCACGTATTCTTCTCACCACCTTCCATGCTTCTGATTCATTCTCCATTCGCACTACCGTTTCGAACCTCTCAATCTTTTCAGGAGTCACCCATCCTGGCCTCTCAGGCATACTCCTACTCTCTCTCCCCCTGTCCCTCTTTGGCAGCTCTCCATAGGTGCGGCTACCTCCTGCCTGCTCTTGTGTAGGAGCAAAATCAGGGGCCGCCACTGCAGCGTAACTCCTTAGTCCTTGCTCCGGCGCCGCGACAGGCGTCGTTACAGGAGCCGTGACAACGGCCGCGGCAGTCGCCAGACGTCCCCTCTCTTCCCCGTTTTCCCTCCTTTCCCCCATCACCTTTTTATTTAAATCGTCTATCCCGCTCATCACCCAATCGATTTTTTTCCATCCTTGCCATACTCTCATTCGTCGCGACGCCTCTCAAAAACGACGCTCTCGTCGCGACGCTCCCGCCGCGATGCCACACGCGCACGCGCACGCCTCCTAATTCTCTTCGCGGAGCCCTAGCGCTCTGCCCCCGAGAACACACTCCTAACCTCGCTACTAGTCGCTCAGTCGATTTTAATCGCTTATAAGTCGCTTATAAATCGCTTACGTGTACACCGACGCCGAAGGCTGACGGTACAGTGGCGAAAGTATGAGATGGAGGGTTATGCTCTTTAGGTACAAAGAAGGGAAGTACTATTAGCAATAGGATTGGCAACTTGTCTATCGCCAACTGGCTGAGGATATGAGGAATATACACGAGGAAACAGATTGCCCGAATCCTCTCTTTCCCTTTGAGTCTGTTGGAGGAAACCTGCATTACCCGCTGAGTCGGAGGAATATGCAGCCTGTGACATGTAGTAATCAGGCCACTTTACCTGACGTCCTTGAGTAGTAACCAACGTGCCTTTTTCCTTCGCGTTCTCCTTAGTTCCTAAATCCAAATGCCTAAACCCTAGCCTACACTCATCAATTGAAGCTGGAATATCCACCAGATCAAATGACACCGCATTTTGTTGCTCTACCTGATGCACAAACTCTGGTGATAATTCAATAGGTGCGTCCAATAAGGATGCGTGTTCTTGCTCGTGAGTATGAGTCTTCTCAGCCTCTATTTTTACCGTGTCCTGGTAAACCAATTTGAGTTCACCCAGCTCTGTTGCGTGTGATAGCATCGAAGACCTACATGCTTCTAAGTCTGGAGTGACCTCTAATCGTGATAACCTCTACAAAACGTGAATTAAGCGACTATAAATCCTTCTAAATTCATTATCTCGGTTATCGCGATCAAAATGAACAATAGACCTCTTAAGATCGTCAAGCTTGCTCTCACAAATCTGTAATTCCGGAACTAATGTTTATTCCTCATCAAGTTAATACATACAATTAATATAGCAAATGTGCAAAAGTTGGAGAAACGAACATAAAGTTCAAGACATGTTTTGAAGTTTTTTATGCTTTCCTATAGTATGAGTATTAAATGAAAAATGCAGGTTAATAACGAAAAAGTAAAAAATAAATTAAAATAAATACATTCAACTTATAGCCTCATTATACACAATTTATATGATCATAAAGGCTTGTCGCATGATTTACTTATGTAAATAAACTAGTACATACTTAATTGACTAAATTAATCTTCTAAGTGTAATTATTTTAAAACTTGAGTTGAATTAAACACTTATAGGTAGTTAGGCAAAACTCGCGACAAGCTTTTATGATCATATAAATTGTAAGTTGATAGTTGAAATTTTAAAGGAAAGTTTTATTTTCTTCTTTTAACAGCATTTAAATAAAAGTTTTTTTAAAGATTTTTCCTTCAATTTATTCTTCTGTAACAAGTTACAAGTACGCGGCTGGGCTGAATCACAGCACTAATTCATCTCACTAATACAGAAATGTATTTTTAGGCGCTAAATTTAACAAAAAAGGTATCTCAGTGAATTATTACCCATATAGACTGATAATTAAAGGAAATGAGAAAAATTACATCTTAAAATATAGGCGTCTATTTCACCAATATTCTCTGGATACGTATAGGTTGAAATTGAGCCATTCACATTAATTATCAGGTGAACGTAGAGAATGATCAGGAACACCTAAAACGCCTGAAAACGTAGTTTGAATAAGTTTTGAATTTTTTTGTATTATTGAATTATAGCAGCATTACCTACTACGGCCCCACATCATATTGCCGCCCAAATTTCATCATAATACATGCAGCAGTTACTGAGATTACGAGGCTAGAAAAACGCCAACAGACAGACAGACCGACAGACAGACCGACGGAAATGAGTGACGTGGATTTCCGGTATTTGGACATCATGAAACGTCCAAAAACCCCCACCCAAAAAAGTATAAAATGATCAGGAACCCCTAAAACGCCTAAAAACGAAGTTTGAGGAATATTTGATTTTTTTTGTTTTTTGCTGATTACTCCGCCGCCCATGCACCGATTTTCAAAATTATAGCAGCATTACCCACTACGACCCCACAACATATCGCTACCCAAATTTTATCAAAATCTATGCAGCGGTGACTGAGATTAGGAGGCTAGAAAAACCCAACAGACAGACTGACAGACAGACCGACAGACAGACCGACAGACAGACCGACAGACAGACCGACAGACAGACCGACAGACAGACCGACAGACAGACCGACAGACAGACCGACAGACAGACCGACAGACAGACCGACAGACAGACCGACAGACAGACCGACAGACAGACAGACCGACAGACAGACCGACAGACAGACCGACAGACAGACCGACAGACAGACCGACAGACAGTCGGACAGACAGACCGACAGACAGACAGACAGACCGACAGACAGACCGACAGACAGACCGACGGACAGACCGACGGACAGACCGACGGACAGACCGACGGACAGACCGACGGACAGACCGACGGACAGACCGACGGACGGACCGACGGACGGACCGACGGACGGACCGACGGACGGACCGACAGACGGACCGACAGACGGACCGACAGACGGACCGACAGACGGACCGACAGACGGACCGACAGACGGACCGACAGACGGACCGACAGACGGACCGACAGACGGACCGACAGACGGACCGACAGACGGACCGACAGACGGACCGACAGACGGACCGACAGACGGACCGACAGACGGACCGACAGACGGACCGACAGACGGACCGACAGACAGACCGACAGACAGACTGACAGAATACAAATTGGCTTGCTCTTTTTGAATCCCAGTGCATGCAGAGATGTGGGATATCTTCACAGATAAATTAAACCTAGCCGTGGTCGAATGCAGCTTTTATAAAAACATCAAATGTAACCATTCCAAGCCTTGGATAGACGAAGGTATTTCTAAATTGATACGTCACAAAAAATCGTTATGGCAGAAATATTCCAGAAGCAAATTACAGTCCGACTACACAAGACACCGATGTAACAATAGAAATGTTGTTTGGTCATGAACGACCAGCCAACACTTTTATTACACATAGCAACCAGCAGCTCAGTAGGATTGCATAAGACTAGGGTATGTAGGTGCGTGCGTGTGTGCGTGAATGTGTGAGTCTCGTTAGCCGCCAAGAAATGAAAACTAGGACAACAATGGTTTAATAAAGATTTATTTTAGTATGTATACGAATGCAGTACATTTTATTTTTTTTTTAAAAAAAGAACTTAACTTCAGAAGGAAGTCCTCGTAGTAGTGCCCTTCCGAAAGGAAGGTGGTGCTCCAGAGAAGGCTGGCTTTTTCAGGAGTTCAGGTGGTGCCCCAAAGGTTAGGTGGTCTTCATGGTGGCACCCCGACAAAAAATGGTCTTGGTGGTACCCCGACAAAAGGTTAGGTGGTCTTCATGGTGGCACCCCGCCAAAAAAAAAGAAGTTAGGTCTTCATGGTGACACCCCGACCAAGAAGGTGGCTTCATTGTGGCACCCCGACAAAAAAAAGAAGTTAGGTCTTCATGGTGGCACCCCGACCAAGAAAAGGTGGTTCTCCTGTGAAAGAGTTATGGCTGGTATTAGCACCTTGTGGAGAACTTCACAGGACTTCACGATCTGTTCCTGAAGTATGGATCTTCATGCGTTCTTACATCTTGATAAATTGCATTCGTATACTTCAGAAACAAATCCATGAGGTAGCATGGGGGAATTAAAAAGCCAAAAAGCAGATAACTTTCAAATTTTCACATGGTAAAGATTAAAAAAAAATATAGATATATACAAGAGCAAATAGTTTAAAAAAATTCTTAAATACTTTGCATTTTCAGTCCTACCGGATCTTTTCAGATATATAGTGATAAATAAAATAAATGTACAAGGTATGTTCAAAGATTTACAAACTTTTTCCTCACGCCTTGTAAAACAAAATTACAAAAATGTCCAAAAGATCTTTTCATTGCGTTCTCAATTAGCAAATCTGAGTGCTAGGTATTTTTACGTAAGAAATGTCATAAAAAAAATGTGAAACATTAAATACACACAAGATAAGGCATCTTAACACAAAAATATATGGCTAGAAACAAAGAGTAGTGTTCAGCGAATCTTTTGTTAGGTAATCAATAAATATACAGTGTATGATTGACTTGATATTTACAGATTAAAATGTTCGCCATCACATGTTCATGGAAAAAAAATATAAATCGGAAAAATCACATTCCTACACAAAATCATATTCCTAAAATAAATATGCAGAAGCAATGAAAATATGGGAAAGCTTAGTAATTAAATCGTTATGATTACCTTGATTAAGACATAATGGCACAGACACAAAAGATTGTCTTAGAGAGACATAATTACATTAGCTGTTAACTGTTTGAGTTCAAAACGCAAAAGGGAGGAGATATGTGTTTCGACATAAAAGGTAACCTTGGTGGAGAGCAAGAGCATATCCCCACTCATTAGATATGCGCAGGCGGTGTAATATAAAAATCGTTCCATCTGACAGAAAGTAGAGATGGGAAAAAGGTAGGGGTGAGAAGCAAAATAGTTATAAAAATGTACTAGTATAATGAGGAAGCAGTAGCTAAAAATGGAAGTCGTAAACTATTTGTATATGGTAGCCAAGTAAATAATATAAAAATAATTTTGAAAACGGGTGAACCGTTACACTCGGCCCCACTTAACGAAAAAAAAAATTGAGAAGCATTCGAGAATTTTTTTTTTAAAAGGGAGTAAAGTTATCACTGAGGGATCAAAATCAACCATTTGTCCTGATAACAAAGTCAGATTATGTTTTCGTGCTTCCCATGCAAATCTCAAGAATTTGTAGTAATCTACAACCTACAAAGTCTATCAAGGTGCATGAAAGAGCAAGAAGACGCAGGTAGAAAACAAAAATGTTGGAAGAGAAATGGGAAGAAAAAGAGATAGCCTCGAGTCTACCAAACAAGAGGGATGGTTATAGCACCAACTCGCTTAAAAGTGCAGTGAAGCTGCACTGAATATGTACTACACAATGAAGGTAATAAATTGTGAAGTAAAAAAAAACAAATGTACGCAACCTATCAAACCCTAATATACTTAAGACCTAAAAAAAACTCGTCAAGACTTTGACAAAAGACAAAGAGTTTCAAGACTCGGCTACACGAGATGTAAAGGATGCAGCAGCATCCAGAGTACCCAACTGGCTAGAAAGATTCGTTTCGCTGATCGATCTTAAAACTGCGCCGTAGAATCTTCCTACATCCACCAGTCGTCTGTCAGCTGAGGACTGCAGAAGCTACCACGCCCCCACAACAAGTGAACCAAGTCATGAAGACTCTAGGGCAGGAAAAAAAAGAAAAAAGAACACAGTTTTACTTGCTGCCTGCAACAGCAAGAGTGAGCTTATAGTAGTCACTAGACTGAAAAGAGGATAAGTGAAGCTTGCCTCCAGGCGACTCAATGAATGGGTTAGCATTTCAATAATGCTGCTGGCGCTCTGCCGCATACGACCTGAAGAAGGAGCTCAGATATATTGCAGTAGTGACATCAGGTGTGTGTCAAGTCTCCTCAGAGAATTTTGACTACCCTTTGTCACCCCCCACAACTATCCTTCCAGGTCCAGTATCAATAAAGATTGTCGTATTGACACTCGCCAACACGTACCATTGAAACGGCCTCTAAAATAACTACAAGGTTGTTGCCTATAAAAAATCTAAATACCCTATGCAACCGTAAGTACTACTCAAAAGAAACTGGGATACCCTTAATATTCTCAACAAAAGATTGTAAAATATTCCACTGAACAGACTCAAGAGAAAATTCAGATCTCTAAAGCATAAGTGGACGGTGTTATGCAACAAACGGCTAACCCACACTTGACTTGATTCGAGATAATTGGCGTTAAAGTTTAGATAAATGAAACAAATTCAGGTTTACAAAAATAGTGTGTAATTTCACAAATACATGTAGAAAACGTAATTCCTAAGCTACAGTATATGAAAATAAACAACAAAAACCTAAAAATTTTCCAAAAAATAGTAACAAAACGGGTTAAACGGTTTATGCAAAACTTGAACATAGATAAACTTATTTGGCAAAAAGGAGGTACAACTCAAAAATAAAATACTGCTAGCAAGGTATTAGAAAAATGTTACGTTTATATGTCCTCTAGAAAAGATTCATCTATTTCAAAATCTATATTGGGGCCAAGGCCTTCAATGTCTTCAGGATAATCTTCAATTTCGCTAGACCTTAAAAAAGCATAAAATGGTTTGGCATCTTGAGGGACAAGTTTAAGAATGTCTTTGAGATCTTTCACCTTTTCTGCTGATAGTGGCTTTCCGTTTGGCCACAGAAGCGGCAGCTCTATAAGTTTTAAGTCTGGCTTTCTCCCTTTACCTGCTTTTTCAATCTTAACCTCACTAAAGTTTGTGTCAGTAATATGGTTCCTCATATACAATGTTGTAGGGTTATTTTTCTTCAAAAGAATTTCATGGGTCTTGAGCCAACTTATATTTTCTTTGTGAACATCTGATTTTCGGTTCGTTATTGCTCTTTCCATATTGCTGACTGATATCATATCCAGTCGGGTCATACGGTTTACAAGAAATTTCTGCTTCTGGCGACAATTTCTCATAACTTCCAAATAGTCATCAAGAGTATACAACCTTTGTTGATATTTTAATGCACACTCGACGTCTCCAAAATGAGAATCATTTGGTAAGAAACTGTGTCCTGAAAGCAGAAATTTTAAAGAGATGGACTCCAGTGAAGCATGATTTTGTAAGATGTGAATCAGAATGAGCACCAATTTGATGCTTCGATTTTGGCCTCCACAAGAATCAGACCACAAGATTAATTTTTTGACCGGTTCATGAACATTTTCATTTATGAATTTACGCAAACAGGATCCAACTTCTTGGGTACCCCTGCCTGCCTCGTTTTCCAACCAAACATTGAAGATACCTTTTTGCGAGCTCCCAACAAAGATGCCAAGGTTGTACAAGTTCAGTTGCCTCTTATAATATGCAATTCCAGTAGGTACTTTTGGAAGAGGGTGGGTTTTTTGCAAATCGAAGGTCAACGTTTCGGTCTCCTCATCTTCTTGTGCTGATTTTATATCGGTTTTCATTTGAGAGCGTAGTTCCTCTGCGATCTGCAGATGCTTCAAATGTGTTGCTTCCAACTCCTGCTGCAAAGAATTTTCAGCGGACTTTATCTGTGCCGAAAAAGTGTCGCATAGTCGGCAAGTGTCTTTGTGCGGTTGTTTAAACTTAAGATTGAATTTGGAATAAAATACTTCTTTATATTTGGATAAACTAACTGGATTGTTATTTTGTTCTTTGTATAAGCAATACATTTTACGTAAGTTAAGATCAGGGTTAAGAAATTTTGAGTCTGTCTGTTGGCGGCAGTAGTGGGATATGTATGTAGGAAATGATGAAATATGTTTAATAATATCATCATTGCGTTTTGGATCAATGGCATTTAAACCTCCGCTCCTGGTGCCTCTCTTGTCCTTTATAGAACTAGTTTTTATTTGATCTAGTGCTACGCGAACTCGATTTTGATTAATTTGCAAAGTATTGAGAAACGCTTCTTTGCAAACTTGAAAATTTTCTATATAATAAACCCTTGACTTCGATCTTTTAGATACTTTGTTCTTTGTGTACCTCCTCTTTACGTCAAATTCTTTCACACAGTTATTCAAAAGTGCACATCTCCCTTCAAAGCTACCAATTCCCCAAAATTGACTAAACAACCTTTTTCTTTTATCTACGTCAACTACGTCCGTACATTTCTTCTTACACTCGCAAAAATACTGCTCGTTAAAATCTTTAGGTTCTATAACTTTGCCTCTTGATGAAATGTATCTCTTGTTTGAATTTGCTAGTCTTTTTCTGTCTGCTCTGGATTGATTTATATACTTCCTCTTCCACCCACGCTTTTTTCGTCCCGTGTATTGTGTTTCCTGAACTGGCTCCACGTTTACTCTGTTTCCTAACTCACGCGTGTCTTCTGAGGTATCACTTTCTTCTGATACAGCCTTTGAGTCTGGAACAAATTCGCTTCCTGAAGATTGGAATGGATCTTCAAGATCTGACTCTTGGACAGGATATTCAACGGCCTGTGCTTGTTCCTCTTCACGTCCGAAAGTTGGATTTTCGCTCTGCACAATCAAATTTAATTCTACAGTACTTGATGTCACTGCAGATAGATCTTCATTCAAGAACTCAGAAGAATTCTGATTCAGTTGCAAACCATCGAGCGGTTTCGAATAGCAACTTGTTACGGTATGATTTGAGGTAGAATGCAATGTTCCATTTAACTCACTGTTCTTGAGTATTAGGTTCACAATCCTTTTACCTCTCGAGTCTTGCATTCTGCAAAAAAGTAGAACTTTTACAGGGTATTTTGCAAATCACTAACAAATATTTTTGATACGTAGTTTTGGGGACAAAATCTTTGTAGTGAAACACGTGTTCTCAGATTTTGCAACAATCGGTTAAGCCACTGCTGGAGCCAATCATTGATATTATAATTTTAACATAATTCAAAATAACAATATAATCTTGCTATTAGTATGACAGGTTTGATCTCGTATTCAAACTGTAATGATACTGCCAACAATGTACTATTAAGAATAGTTGTAAGCAATGATGGAAAAAAATTATAGGTTATGTCTCCAATTCGTTGAATCACTGAGTATTTAACAACAAATATTCACAGTACAATTTAAGGAAAACGTTTTGTGACTTACCTGTGCTCCAATAATTACCAGAATTGTCTGATAAATACGTGTATATTCAGTCAAATATTCAACAGTACCTTGCTGTAATCCGCATTCACCACTTTTAACAAATTTGCAACAATGATTTATTCCACGCATGTGGGATATACCACTATAACAAAACTACGTACCACTTATATTTCAGGAATTGTGGTTTGACTTTTTGATCGTAGATGGGGCCACCATGAGTGTTTCGGGTTATATCATTTTGGCCTATTGTTCTTTACCCTATATTTAACGTTTTGCAACATGAATCTCAATTTTTCAAAAGTTGTGTGTTGAACGGTTGTTGCATAACACCGTCCAAGTATAAGACCAAACTATTTCTATTTATGAAATACGAAATAAAAAAAATTGTAACACCATAAGTGCTTCTATGAAAACCCAAAATAAAATTTAAATTTTGATCAAAATAATTTCTAAGTACTAACTATAATTCAGTAATGTTCTGATTTAATAAAAAAAATTTGCAATCCAGTGATGTTCTGATTCGATAAAAGATCTTGCAATAATCCAGTAATGTTCTGATTCGATAAAGAGCATTATGATTCAGTGATCAACAAAAAAAAATGTTGGGCGCCAGCAGTCTAAAATAAGACTACAAAGAAAAAAGTAATCAAACAGCTTAAGTGCTTGAGTAATATCATTTCAAAGTCAAATACCTACATGAAATTTTTCAAATAATAAACAACAAAGTAAATTCAGAAAAGTTCCGTGTCATAATAGATTCAAAAGAATAAATTCACAAAGGATTAATAAGATTAAATTCCAAAATCAATTCAGGGAAAGCTTACACATCATATTAAACTTGAGAAGAAAATTCAGGGAAAATTTTTGCCTCAAATTGGATTCAAAAATAAATTCAGGGAAAAATCATACATCATGTGACAATTTAAAGTAGGCAAAATTGCTTAAGTGAAATAAGTATCACAGATCTAATGTTCATTAATAAATTGATTCAAAAAAAAATTCAAACATCAGTGTAAGTTTAAGATCTAATCAGGAAGAACTATTAAAGATTGCATGAGCAAATACAATAACAATAATCAAAAGCTTGAACTATTTGTGAGCATGTCAGCACAAGGATCTAAGTCGATCAAAAGTTCAAATAAGCAAAAAGCGAAGATTAAATGCAAAATGGCAAGAAATGTTACCAAGATTTTAATCCATCAAATATCAGATTACTAAAATTATAACAAACTCATATCAAGTTATGAGTGCAAAGCGAAAATCGTAAAGTTATAAATTCAAAGTGATTTAAAAAAACTAAACTGTGATAAACAGATCATATGAAAGAAACTAAACATGAAAATCTCAGGCCTACAAAAGTCATTCCAAGTACGCTGCAGATTTATAGAAACGCATACCAGGATAACTAAAGAGGATAGAGACAATCAGGGGTAATTTCGTTCATGAGAGCTAAGTGAATTTTTTTTAAAGCCGTAAATCTTAAAGTGATTTTAAAGTCATAAGAAATCTACTATAATGAACATCGAACAATTACCATGAAAACAAATCACACATGAAAATCGCAAACCTACAAAAGCTATTTCAAGTACGCTGCAGATTTATAGAAACGCATACCAGGATAACTAAAGAGGACAGCAACAATCAGGGATGATCTTATTCATAAGTAAAAATTTAAAAATTTACATAAAGTTGAAATGACATGACATGGCATAAATGAACATAGGATTTCAGAAATCTACCAACAAACAAAGTACATTACAATGTACCATATCAAAAGTGTTTCTTCTACGCCAGAGGTTTCAAGAGCTGCCCGAAATACGCCAGATTTATAAGTATGCATATTACAGCAGACTCATGACAGAAAGTGCATATAAAGAAAACGCTTTCAATTCAAGAAACGTCATAGGACTTACATCAGTCTCTATAACACAAAATTTGGAAAAAAAATTCCATAACAAATAATATTTCTGAAAACATGTTACAGTATACTACGGAATGTAATAAATTTATACTACAAATTAAATCGATTAATCAAAGTTTTAAGAACTATCAAAAATATCAGTAAAAACTTAAGTGTGCTCACAAATGTTCAGTACGGTTAAATTTAAATTTGATCAGGATTTGGAAATCGATGATAAAGTATAATTGTCACAATAAGAATTTTTGGACTATAGTGATTCAAAAGGTTGAAGACGATCTTAAATGTCCAAAGGAGATCTATTAGCAGACTCTTACTGCCGCCTAGAATTTTTAAGGGGCGCTGGCTAATTCTTCCTTTGACACTGACGCTTCAAGGGAGAATAACAGCGCATTTTCCTTTCAGACGTCTCGCATCTTCGCCCAGTACAGCAGGGCGCATGAATTTTTTGGGACTGTGGTATAATCAGAACTGTTAATCATTATATAACAACAACAAAGAATAGTGTTGATCACTTTCTGAACCAGTCTCAATCACCATCTGAATCAGAACTATCACTTGAATTATTACCCATATAGGTATCATTAATATCTAAACTATTGTCAGGTTTAAGATCCTTGACATGAAAATCTCCTATAATATTACCATCCAAATTTTTCAACGTATAAACTAAAGGTGACTTTACTCTATAAACAATGCAGGGGATAAACTTTGGACTTAACTTCGCACAGAAATTATCAGCAGCTTTTGAAAGAATGAAATTACGTTTCAAAACTCTATCACCAACTTTGAATCTAAGATCTCTCCTTCGCAAGTTATAACGATTTTTGTTGACTTCATAAGAACGTCGCATTCGGTCTTGAACTTTAGAATAAATCTCAGGTATCTTTTGTACTAAATTTGAATCTAAAACATTTTGGCTGATATTAACGTCATTCTTAGCATCATCGGCAATGATTCCATAAAATGAACCATCAACTGGCACATTTCGATAAAAGTTTAAATAGCTAGGTGAATATCCTGTAACTTCATGCTTTGCTAATCTAATTGCCTGGGCTATTTGATGAATAGACTGATCCCAGGTATTGTGAGAACTTTTTATGTATGATCTAATTGCAGTGACAATAGTCCTATTCACTCTTTCACAAGGGTTAACTTGAGGAGTGTACCTTGCATTATACCAGATTTTCTGTACATTATAAGAGCTAGCAAGAGCTTTAAATTCTTTAGAGATGAATTGAGGTCCATTATCAACTACAACGATCTGTGGAACTCCAAAAATGAGAAATACTTGATTTTCTAGAAATTTAACTATGGATGTTGATGTGGCTTTAGGCATAGGATGTACTAAAACAAGTTTTGTAAACCAGTCACAGACTAGAAGAAGAAATCTATTACCCTTTTTAGAACGAGGGTATGGTCCTAAAAGATCAGCAGATATCATTTGGAATGGAAATTTGATATCTCTGTACTTTCCCATTAAACCAGCTTGGGGTAAATTACCTGGGTTGCACTGAGCACAAATTTTGCATGAATTCACATATATTCTAACTGACTGTTTCATTTTTGGCCAATAATATAGAGCTGATAACCTAGATAGCGTTTTGAATACTCCTAAATGACCTGAAGTGGAATCATCATGATACAATTTTAAAAGTTTTGACCTATTAGGTGTTGGTACAACTATTTTCCAATCTGTATACGTCTCTGAAAGAGGATCGTCAGATAAAATATGTTTGTAAAGAACATTATTTTCTACTTTAAACGATGGATATGAATCTGGATTATTACTGACTTTGCTAATCATTTTTCGATACCACTTATCTGGAGTTAACTCATTTAAATTTAATATTGAAACATCTATATCTTCATGTACTCTAGATAAAGCATCGGCAACAGGAATTTCTTTGCCTTTGCGATGGATAATTTTAAAGTTATATGGTGAAAGGCGATATAACCATCTAGACAATCTAGGTGAAGGATTTTTAAGACCTTGAATCCATTGCAAAGATGAATGGTCAGAGATAACATTAAATTTTGTATGTTCAACATAACAGCGAAAATGTTCTATACTTAGCAAAACTGCAAGCAGTTCTTTTTCTGTGGTGGAATATTTTCTTTGGGCCGTGTTGAGAGTCTTACTAAACTACGCTATGGGATGTTCTAAACCATGCTCCTCCTGGAAAAGTACACCACCAACTCCAGAATCCGAAGCGTCACAGACAATGGAAAAGGGCTTAGTGAAGTCTGGACTAGCAAGAATGGGAGCAGTAGTCAGCAAGCCTTTGATCTTCTCAAAAGCCTCAGCAGCTTCGGGTGTCCAAGCGACAGGCTGACCTTTCTTTCGGTTCTTTAATAGATCTGTAATTGGAGAAGCTATTGTACTGAAGTCTTTGAGAAAACGACGATAATAACCGAACATGCCAATCAATCTGCGAATTTCGGTTGTATTCCGTGGTGTAGGGTAGGATAAAAGGGCTGATACTTTTTCAGGATTAGTTCTAAGACCCTTCTCATCAACAACATAGCCTAAGAACGTAAGAGATGAACGAGCAAAGTGGCATTTATCAAAATTTACTGTTAAGTTTGCATTTTTCAAACGTATGTACACTTCTTTAAGAACTTTAAGGTGCGTAGAGAAGTCAGCACTTACTACTATGATATCATCTAGATAGTAAAATACATAAGGTTCAAGATCAGGACCAATAACCATGTCTAACAAGCGACACATGGCACTTGAGCTATTTGATAAACCAAAAGGGAGTCTGCGAAAGCAATACATTCCCTTTCCACGGACTGAAAAAGCTGTTTTTAGTTTTGATTCATCATCCAATGGAATTTGGAAGAATGCAGATTTTAGATCTATTGATGATAGATATTTAGCATCCCTGACTCTAGTTATTATTGTCTCTATCAAAGGAGGTGGATAAGCATCTGGTACAGTGACAGAATTTAGCTTCCTACCATCAAAACAGACTCTGTAGGAGCCATCTTTCTTGCTCACAAGCCACAAAGCTGAATTCCATGCACTCTGGCAAGGCTCAATAATGCCCATCGCAAGCATTTCATCAATCTCTTTGTGAAGAGCCTTTTCCATCATGTATGGAAGAGGATACTGTCTCTGTCTGATAGGCTTGGCATCACCTGTATCGATGTGATGAGTATATAAGTGAGTGCAGCCAATGCTATCAGAGGGAGCAATATCTTTGTAAAGTTCAATAACTTCTGACAGCTGTTCCTTTTGCTTATCAGACAGTTGATCCATCCCTTGAATAAAATTTACTGCACAAGTGTCATAACTGAAGTTTCCAAAATTTATATTTAGCTTAAACTGCAAAATAAATTCCATTCCCAAAATCAACTCATGTGAAATGCTTGGGACAATTAAAACTTTAATCTTATGATTTTCACCATTAAAAGTGATCGGAAAGTAAACATAACCTAAAGTATTTTGAATCTGACCATCAGCTGTAGTCAGTTGTAAAGCTGTGTTATAATCAATCTTAAGATTCAATTTTCTCAATAAATATAGTCCAGATGACCCAAGAATGTTAGCGTTGCTACCACTATCAAGCAAAGCTGTAACATTTTCATTATCTATACTAATTGAAAGATATGGACGATTATCATTGTTCTTACTCACAAATAAAGGTTCAACAGAATTTTTAACTTTGACATTAGAAGTCACTTGTGGTTCCCTAGTATCTATGTCTGAAAAATCTTTACCAAAATCTAAGTCAGGTGTATCAACATGAAAATCCCTAGCATTATCTACTTCTGTGATTTGATCATCAACCCTGGAGTGGCTTTGCCCTTCGTATTGGGATCCGAAAAGGTGACTCCCTTGTTCTGTACATGGGAAGGCCCAGGAGTCAAAGCGGGAACTTCCTGTCTCTGTACGTTTTTTGAACAAGAGGGACAAGTTGATTTTGTGACATTTCTCATGCCACATTCATAACAAAACCTAATACGGGGAGATCTACGTTGCTGTGAGGAATGCCCAAGTTTTTCGCAATTCCAGCAAACTACTGGTTTTCTAAGAACAGGGGAAGATGTATCATTGTTAGAATTACTATGATCGGATCTACTGACCGGTTGACATGTCAGAAAGGAATCCTCTAACTTCCTACAATATGAAGTTAATTGGGCGAACGTCAAGATATCATGAAGTGCTAGTGACTTAACATAATCTGGCAACAAGTTTCTACGAATGATGTTAACCATGTCCTTTTCAGTGAATGGGTTGCTAGTGAGTCTATTGAACTGAGACTCCATAAAAGCAATAAAAGTTATGACAGGTTCACGCTGACCTTGTTTGCGTCTACGAATTTCATCAATCAAGTTGATGTCGTAGTTGTCTCTAAGGAAAGCATCCTTTAATTGACGCACCAAATCACCCCAATCACGAAAAGCACCCCTAACAGAACCATTATGCCACCAAGTCCACGCTATGCCTTCAAAAAGGTCACCTGCAGCAGCATATAGATCCATCTCATTACAACCTCGAGAAGCCATAAGAGACTGAATCAATTCAAGAAACTCAATGACAGATGTTTTGCCATTGAACTTCCTAATTCCCCATTTAAAAATAGGAACCTTCTTCTGTTGATAAAAACTAACAGGAGAGCAAGGCTGAGAATTCATTGCCATGGGAGGCAAAGAAGCTGCTACAGTAGTAACAGGTTGCGTTTGCATAGGCTGTGTTGGATTAACAGTCACAGGCATGGGAACTGGTGATGAATGTTCTGTGGGAGGTTCAAGCTTGGCCAAAAGATTTGATTCAGCAATCACGAGCTGTGTTTTAAATCTAGACTCTTGTGTCACTTCCTCATCAGAAGAAGGAGCAAGTCGATCAATTCTATTTGCTAAGTGCAACAATCGAGTACAAATCCTGCGATGTTCACTTGAATCATAGCCACTAGAAAATTGAGATATCATATCTTCAAGTTTATTGAAAGAGAGTATGATATCATCTTTATCCTCATCAAAGGGAATTAAAACTGAAGTTTCAGAAAAACTTCTACCGTGCTGCTCTTGTGATAGCAGACCACGCAAAACTTTTCGCTTATCATCCATAGTGCTAGGAACTTCCAAGCCTCTAATTTTTATCTCGTATGCCAACTCACTTGACATCAGGTCATTAACATTTAGTTTAGTGAGAGGCATTGTTGCATTTAAGTGAGGTTAAGTAGAAAAAAGACAAGTCAAAACCCAACAAGATAAAAAAAACACTAAAAATATCAAACAGTTCAGCAAAAAAAGTACTTGAGCATGTATGTTCTCGAAAAGGAAACTAGTATTCTGGAGTGATACTAAAAAATTAAAATTATTTATCTGACCTCAACAAATATGACTGCCCTTATCAATCAAAACAAAATAGAGACTAGAATGCTCTAATATCAAAAATATTTGTCAGATAAATCAAATACACATGTCGATAAAACTCCAGAATAAAACAATCATAAAAAAAAACAAAGACTAGAATTTGCGTAATGAAAGTTCAAAAAAAAAATTTTTTAAGTATTAATATACTTTATATGTGTGTGTGCCTCAATTTATGTGTTAATCTAGGAAATTAAATATATATGCAAGTATATAATTGCACATATATAACCACCCTTCTATAAATAGCAAAAAACTAAAGTCAGCTTATGAAAATTTTCAACTATAAATGAGTTACTAAATGAATGTACCTAAATAACAAATTACCAAAGAAAAATGTAGTGAATTGTTGTCCAAATACCACACAAAATGTATAGCTACAAAAAAAGAGCAAACCATACAAAAAACTGTAGCTATGTGTTTATGACCTGTGAATAATATCCAAACGCCAAATATCTTAGAGAAGCATTTACAACATACGCTCAGATTTATAAATTAACGCATACGCGAAATGTCTCAAGACAGTACAAAAAATAACGCATTAGGAAATCAAATCTCAGTCATAAATAAAATACACTAATCGACAAAAATCAATAGAAAAATTTAAAGAACTTCAAATATACCTCAATAAAAAAAATTTTGAAAATAGAAAATTTGGATTAACAATCACCGTGAAAACTATAAAAGAAATATAAGCTGATAATAGTTAAAGAAAATTAAATAATAAAATATATATGCCAAATGAAAGTACTGCACCCAAAAAAAAAATTATTAAATGGAATTTTGAGTCAATGAGCCGAAATGGAATTTTGAAAAAGTTGTCCAATTTTCACCTCAAGACAGCTGCAAGACTCACAATGCACAACATCCAGACATACCCATGTCTGGCCACACGTTGGCAGCGCCAATATGTAACAATAGAAATGTTGTTTGGTCATGAACGACCAGCCAACACTTTTATTACACATAGCAACCAGCAGCTCAGTAGGATTGCATAAGACTAGGGTATGTAGGTGCGTGCGTGTGTGCGTGAATGTGTGAGTCTCGTTAGCCGCCAAGAAATGAAAACTAGGACAACAATGGTTTAATAAAGATTTATTTTAGTATGTATACGAATGCAGTACATTTTATTTTTTTTTTTAAAAAAAGAACTTAACTTCAGAAGGAAGTCCTCGTAGTAGTGCCCTTCCGAAAGGAAGGTGGTGCTCCAGAGAAGGCTGGCTTTTTCAGGAGTTCAGGTGGTGCCCCAAAGGTTAGGTGGTCTTCATGGTGGCACCCCGACAAAAAATGGTCTTGGTGGTACCCCGACAAAAGGTTAGGTGGTCTTCATGGTGGCACCCCGCCAAAAAAAAAGAAGTTAGGTCTTCATGGTGGCACCCCGACCAAGAAGGTGGCTTCATTGTGGCACCCCGACAAAAAAAAGAAGTTAGGTCTTCATGGTGGCACCCCGACCAAGAAAAGGTGGTTCTCCTGTGAAAGAGTTATGGCTGGTATTAGCACCTTGTGGAGAACTTCACAGGACTTCACGATCTGTTCCTGAAGTATGGATCTTCATGCGTTCTTACATCTTGATAAATTGCATTCATATACTTCAGAAACAAATCCATGAGGTAGCATGGGGAAATTAAAAAGCCAAAAAGCAGATAACTTTCAAATTTTCACATGGTAAAGATTAAAAAAAAAATATAGATATATACAAGAGCAAATAGTTTAAAAAAATTCTTAAATACTTTGCATTTTCAGTCCTACCGGATCTTTTCAGATATATAGTGATGAATAAAATAAATGTACAAGGTATGTTCAAAGATTTACAAACTTTTTCCTCACGCCTTGTAAAACAAAATTACAAAAATGTCCAAAAGATCTTTTCATTGCGTTCTCAATTAGCAAATCTGAGTGCTAGGTATTTTTACGTAAGAAATGTCATAAAAAAAAATGTGAAACATTAAATACACACAAGATAAGGCATCTTAACACAAAAATATATGGCTAGAAACAAAGAGTAGTGTTCAGCGAATCTTTTGTTAGGTAATTAATAAATATACAGTGTATGATTGACTTGATATTTACAGATTAAAAGGTTCGCCATCACATGTTCATGGAAAAAAAAATATAAATCGGAAAAATCACATTCCTACACAAAATCATATTCCTAAAATAAATATGCAGAAGCAATGAAAATATGGGAAAGCTTAGTAATTAAATCGTTATGATTACCTTGATTAAGACATAATGGCACAGACACAAAAGATTGTCTTAGAGAGACATAATTACATTAGCTGTTAACTGTTTGAGTTCAAAACGCAAAAGGGAGGAGATATGTGTTTCGACATAAAAGGTAACCTTGGTGGAGAGCAAGAGCATATCCCCACTCATTAGATACGCGCAGGCGGTGTAATATAAAAATCGTTCCATCTCACAGAAAGTAGAGATGGGAAAAAGGTAGGGGTGAGAAGCAAAATAGTTATAAAAATGTACTAGTATAATGAGGAAGCAGTAGCTAAAAATGGAAGTTGTAAACTATTTGTATATGGTAGCCAAGTAAATAATATAAAAATAATTTTGAAAACGGGTGAACCGTTACACCGAGAATTCCCAAACTCTCTTACCAAAATACTGGCAGCAGCAAAGGCATCTTTCGAAAAACAATTTGTAAACTCAGAAAATACGAAGAAACTCTACGGTTACATCAGATCTTCATTAAACTCCAAAGTATCGACTCCTACAGTACCTAAGACTGATGGAACACTTTGTGCAGATCATTCTTCTTCTCAGAAGTCCTAGCCGACACCTTCTTTTCTGACGTTAGCAATGTGGCCACTGGTACTCTACCTCAAATTAATTCTCCTCGTTCGAACGTGTCGATAATAGAGATAACCTTTACCACGAATGATGTCCTACAATGTATTGCTGATCTAAATGTTTCCATTTCTCCTGGAGGAGACAGCATCACGGCAGCCATCCTAATCGAATCCTCTCAGTCATTAGCGACTCCTCTAAGTCTTATATTGACATCATATTTTCAAAGTCATTATCTCCCTTCATGCTGGAAGCAAGCAGTGGTTACTCCTGTCTTCAAAAAGGGGGACAAACACGACGCCAAAAACTACCGTCCCATTAGCCTGACACCCTTAGTTGCCAAGTTATCTGAAACGATTATTACGAGTAAGTTGCTTCACTTCTCTTTATCAAATAATTTATTCAACAGCAATCAGCATGGCTTCCTTCCTGGGCGCTCTATCATTACGAACACGCTTAACTGTGGCAACGATTGGACCAAGCTCTCTGATGATGGAATACCAACTGACGTTGTTTATATCGACTTTTCGAGAGCTTTTGACAAGGTTCCCCACGAGAAACTCCTTTTTAAATTAGACCACCTAGGCATTAGAGGCAACCTACTTTCATGGATAAGGGCTTTTCTTCATAACAGAGAATTCGTAGTGAGGGTTTCCGATTCCTTGTCGACTCCTAGACAAGTTCTAAGTGGCGTACCTCAGGGATCCGTTTTGGGCCCTATTTTGTTTCTCTTATACAGCAGCGATCTACCCAGTTCTTTACAATCTACATGTTCATCATATGCCGATGATACGAAAATATATGATACCCCGCTCAATAATCCTCACATTATCCAAGCCGACATTGATAGACTAGTTGTTTGGTCTAAGGACTGGTTTATTCCTTTAAATTCATAGAAATGTTGTGTGTTGCATATGGGCTGAAACAATCCTATGCATGATTATGTTATCGATGGTCAAACTCTTCCCAGTTCAACTGACCATTGTGATTTAGGTGTAATAATGTCTAATTCTTTATCCTGGTCCGAGCACATACATCATATCTGTTCCAAAGCGAAGAGACTTGTATACTTACTTGAGAAATCTTTTCATGGTTGTGACCCCACTGTGGCTTCTTTCCTTTACAAAACGTATGTTCGTCCAATCATTGAATTTGCCGGTCCTGTTTGGTATCCAGTCCTCCAAAGGGATCGTGACCCTCTTGAGTCTCTTCAGCGTCGTTGCAACAGAGTTCCGTATGGCGCAAGACGTCCAGCATACGAAAACCGGTTACACATATTCAATCTTCAGCCCTTTGGTGAGAGGCGCACCCGCGGTGATTTAATAATTACCTACCGAGCTCTGCATGGTCTTTTTGGTGTAGACCTATCTAGTTCAGTTCGCCTCAATATTAACAACCTGAGAGGTCACAACTTTAAGCTCAAGAAAGAACCATTTAAAACTTCCACCAGACACTTTTTAAGTAACAGGGTATTTGATCAATGGAACCAGTCCTTCTGTGAACAGTTTCAAGATCAGATATGACAATTGCTGCTCTGTGCATACCTGACTTTGCATAAATCTTATGTTTCTTTTCTCTGTATCATTGTTAGCTGTTAGAATTAGGTTTTGTTTAGTTTTTAGTTTGTTATCTGTATCTGTGGATGCTATTAGAGTTTATAGCACTTTGTGCTCAACTCTTGTTGCTATGTAATAATAATAAAAGACCGACAGACAGACCGACACACAGACCGACAGACAGACCGACAGACAGACCGGCAAACAGACCGACAGACAGACCGACAGACAGACCGACAGACAGACCGACAGACAGACCGACAGACAGACCGACAGACAGACCGACAGACAGACCGACAGACAGACCGACAGACAGACCGACAGACAGACCGACAGACAGACCGACAGACAGACCGACAGACAGACCGACAGACAGACCGACAGACAGACCGACAGACAGACCGACAGACAGACCGACAGACAGACCGACAGACAGACCGACAGACAGACCGACAGACAGACCGACAGACAGACCGACAGACAGACCGACAGACAGACCGACAGACAGACCGACAGACAGACCGACAGACAGACCGACAGACAGACCGACAGACAGACCGACAGACAGACCGACAGACAGACCGACAGACAGACCGACAGACAGACCGACAGACAGACCGACAGACAGACCGACAGACAGACCGACAGACAGACCGACAGACAGACCGACAGACAGACCGACAGACAGACCGACAGACAGACCGACAGACAGACCGACAGACAGACCGACAGACAGACCGACAGACAGACCGACAGACAGACCGACAGACAGACCGACAGACAGACCGACAGACAGACCGACAGACAGACCGACAGACAGACCGACAGACAGACCGACAGACAGACCGACAGACAGACCGACAGACAGACCGACAGACAGACCGACAGACAGACCGACAGACAGACCGACAGACAGACCGACAGACAGACCGACAGACAGACCGACAGACAGACCGACAGACAGACCGACAGACAGACCGACAGACAGACCGACAGACAGACCGACAGACAGACCGACAGACAGACAGACCGACAGACCGACAGACCGACAGAGAGACTGACCGACCGACAGACAGACCGACAGACAGACCATGTTTTCCACTTGTACATGTCTTCTGTGTTGGGAAAACCATCATGATTTTTTTTTCATTTACATGCCAGAAAGCGAAACAAATAATAGTGTGTATCAAAAAGCATTACAATAACAACTATGCTTTTAAAATATTTTTTATTATGTATTTCAGTTCGATTTGAATATTCATAGCTAAATATTCATAGCTAAGACAGTACAACATATGACGGGTCAGCTAGTAGGAAATAAATAAAAGGAATTTGGAACAAAAAAAAACCGAAACCTTTTCTGTGGCCGTTTGGGAACGTAATGCCATAATGCTTTCATTACATAAAATTATATTTTTTCTTGATTACTGGTCATAAATGATAAGCTTCTTGGTTTATTTGGCACTTCTGCTAGGTCGGGCACAAGAACGGCGTATCGCAGCATAACTGGTGACATGTGAACGACACCAACAAGGGCAATGAATATGATGAATTGAATGAATTTGCCACCACTAGAAGTATAGATGGCAGTTGTGGCCCTGGCAATGATGGTATGCTCCACGTTCGTTGGAATACAACCTAGTATAGGATGTGGGGTGCCCAAAGGCCGCATGTTGAGTATGGATGTTGCGAACATCCCTCTTCTGCAGGCTAGTACAGATGGTCTTCGCCTTTATATTTGATCGGCGCTATACAATGCTCAGACGTAGGCCGCGGATGGTATCATTAACACCTTCACAGACGGGTCCAAGTGAATTGATGGAGCAGATTGCGGAATATAATCCAGAAGTCTTCACACAAACATCAAGTGGCCTATAAGCAAACGTGCCAGCATAATTTAGTGCGAGCAGGCCGACATAACCGTAGTAGCTAACTAAACTTGGCTTTGGAGCGAAATCTGCTACATGAATAATATAGATGATAAGGTTAATTTCCTAACTTCTAACTTCATATATTTTGGATCTTTTTGACATTCATGCGTATTTCGAAACCTTTGGCTCCGTGGTTAACACCTAATTTGGAAATTCTGATGGCGGAACTTGATGAAGCATTGAAAAGCTATAAGCGGTCCATTCAAGATTTATGGTACTATCGTGAGTTAAGAAATATCACGGCTATGACAGTCCGCCAAGAGAAGAAATGTTTATCGACTATCATTTAAAGAGTTCAAATAATAAAGAGCCTTGGAAGGCAATAAGCTCTGTAGGAATCAGGTCTAAGAGAATCACCACTATACCTGAAAATTTGAAAAATGTGAATGAAATAAATACCTATTTTTCCTCTGTTTTTTTCCTATAAATTCTTGTGGTGATACCACGGCAGCGTTTTTGACATCAAAATATGATGTTCCTACGATTTTACTGCCACTTACCCATAGCCTAAATTATTGTTTAGAAACTGGCTTTTTCCCTACCCCTTGGAAACTCTATGTGGTGAAACCTCTACCAAAAATCAAGGAGCCCATAGAATTTTCCGACCTAAGGCCTATTACCCAAATACCTGTCCTTTCTAAGTTTCTGAAAAGAATTGTAAAAATGCAATTATGTGATTATCTAGTTCAAAATAACATAATTCCGGACTGTCAGTCGGGTTTCAGGCAAGGATATGGTACGTCGACTGCTCTTGCTAGCGACTTAGATGATTACAGCAAAGCGTTCGATACCATAGATCATGACCTCCTCTGTGCCAAATTATCGTACTATGGTTTTGCAGACCTTCCCTTAAAATTTTTTCGATCTTATTTAGCTGAGTGCCATCAAGTAGTAAAACTAGAAGACCACGTTTCGGATCCCTGCTTTGTCTGTTCGGGGGTACCGCAGGGTTCCATACTTGGTCCAATTCTGTTTCTCATTTACACCGCAGATATCAATCAACAGTTGACGCACTCACGCTTAATGTTGTATGCGGTCGATAGTCAAATTTATAGATCATTTCATTCTGCTGACACTAAGCAAGCTAATACTGATTTATCTTCAGATCTTCAAGCCATATCGGAGTACTCGAAAAATAACAATCTTAAGCTTAATCCTTCGAAACCTTCTTTATTGCTTTTTTGTCCTAATTGCAGCAGAAATACTGTCGAGTCGCAATTAGTTATAAAAATTAACGGTAAAACCTTACCTTTAGTCAAATCTGCAAAGAACCCAGGAGTTATTTTCGACCACACCTTGGGGTTTAAAGAGCATGTATCTATCATTTTGAAAAAATGTTATTACACGCTAAAGCAACTATACCGTCATAAGCATATTTTGATCTTTAAGATTCGCAAAAAATTCTGTGAGGCTCTAATTTTTTCTATTTTATCTTACTGCAACGTTGTATACAACTCTTGTCTAGATGCTGATACTAAAGATAGACTGCAAAAACTTCAAAATAGCTGTTGCAGGTCTGTATTTAGTCTAAGGAAGTATGACCGTGTCAGTCAAAATATTAAGAAATTGGAATGGCTTACGTTAGACCGCTGCTATAAATATCATATGGCTATTATGACTCATAAGGTTCTAAAAAATCAGTCTCCTTCCTACTTGTATAACAGATTTGTTGCTCGAAGGAGCAAGGTTGACTTCAATTTCAGATTTAAATATTGACTAGAAATCCAATTTTACAACACATCGCTGTTACGTCGTTCATTTGCCTATAGTTCAGTGAAAGTTTATAATGAAATCGCAGATAAGTTGAAACAAATGTCTGTAAGCAGAATAAGAAAACATGTGAAGCAATTTTTCTTAAATTCTAGATTTTCTTTCACAGCAGAATGATTGTTGATCAGTTTTTCCTTAGTGTATCTATATTGTCGGGCTTGAAATCGTTGTTTTTAACGTGTTGCAAGATGTTTTTTGCTTTGCAAATTCTGTCGCTTTTTTATATCCATAATTTATGCATGTTTTATATGTTTTTTTTCCAAATTTTTTAGCTGCACGCATAATTTTACTATCACTTGTATGACTAGCTTGTGCAATTATGTCCCTTATATTATTTATATCTATCTTTTTAGGATACCATTCACTCTCATCTAACGTATGGCACATTATTATGGGGCAATTAATCAGATCCCACAGGGCATTTGTGATGCAAAAAGCAGCGGTCAGTATTGTCGAAGGTGTCCCTTATAGCACACTTTGTCGCTCATTATTTAAGAAAAATAGGATCCCACTTCCATGCATATTTATACATGACACGTCAGTCTACATGCACAAAAACCATTGATTAAAGTATTAAACGGGAAGATGAACAACCAGATGCTAAGATCGCGCGCCTAATTTTTATTTCTCCTGGACGGCCGCCACCTATATGAGCACACATGTACCTCTACTGATACAACTTTGATAGTATAACAACCATCGACTTTGATACGAATAAAGTACCCTACTTCCAACCATCTATCAACGCTACTTACTATTATCTACTCCAGGTGTCGCCGCCGTCGGAAATCGTTGAAATTTGTCATTTAAGTTTTTTTAATATCTGCAACGGTTTAGCTGTAGAATGTAATATCGGCAAATATGGTTGGGTTGGGTCTCAAAGGGTTTTCGAGAGCTTGTGTAAAAAGTGCGGTCGACCACCGGTCCACGCTCCTTCAAAAATCGCCGCCGAGATGGTCCCGGCCGAGACCGCTGTTGCCATTTCGTACGACAAATGTTTACCTACGGAGGTATTCGGCCGGCCAGACGTCGGACTTGATCAGCTGATGATCTAGCCTCTTAAAAGAAAGATTCAATAATAAGCGATGGAAGGCCTTGATTGAAATGACGTTAATCATGACTAATCATTTTGAACAATCTATCATCTCTTTTAAAGTCTGCTCAATATCCATGTATATAGTATAATGTTTATTGTACTCTATTTTCTTGTATGCATACCATATCATTGATTAACGTAAATATGTTAATCAATGACCATATTAAATTATTTAGATAATGAAATATCCCTCTTATTGTTAAAATCTGTTGGTCCCCAAAAAACCTGGAAATACGGCAACACAGACAATCTTCCCCAAACTACCGAAGTAAGTGAAAATTCAAGGTCGTCGTAGAGAGCCAGTGAGCCAACGGAATGTTTTTTATCGTCGGTGACCTCAAACGTCTAGATCCCAAATTAGCTGATGTTAGGCAAACATTGCTTCTGGCTTGTTTGCCGTATACCGTATAGGGCCATGGAAAATTGAGGACTTTTTATTTGTTTTTTACAGTTTTTTGGACACTTTTACCATAATTGTTGTTGTGTTGGGTTTCAAGGAACCTTTTTTGGCAGGTAAGCAGCTATGTCAATTAAAATGATGTAATTTATGAGATAATGCATGATGAAAACTTGAATGCATATTGAAAACAGCTAAAAAAAAAACGTTTATTCGCAAATTAAAGTTATCTCATTCATTAGGGTGACAGGTGTTATAGCATTTTATAGTCATACTGCATCCTTGTCACTCAATCTTTACCAGATCAAGAAACTAAATCGAGCTGTGTCAGTTTTATTTTGTATTTAACAAGAGGTGCATAATAGCATTGATTAACGTATAGAACACGTTAATCAATGATAATAGGTATATTATGAATAGTTGTCACAGTAGTAATCATTATTTAAAATATTAGAATGAAAGTTCTTACTTGCACTATGTTTAATGCATTTTCATCATTTAGCTTTCTTCTATTTTTTATGTTTGTTAAAAATATAATTTATTTCAGGATGTCAGATGGAAGTGAATAACTAGTTTAAGGAACTGGGCAAAACCTGAAGCATCTTTATGTTTATAGGCATGAACTCAATAGTATCAATAATATTGGCCCATATTGTGTGACTGAGAACTGCAGCAGGACATCGCTGAATGGTGTTTCACTTATTGCCCTTCGATACACTGAATTATATACTATTCGGAACAAGCCCTTATACATCAAAGAAATATATATACAGGGTTGGGCTAAAATATGGAACCAAGCAAATATCTTTGAAACGGAAAGGGCGATATTGCTGAAAATTTGCAGGTAGATGTAGTGACATATAATGCATCCGAATACAGTATGTCAGCTATTAATGTACTTCCGGTTTAACCGGAAGTACCGTCAACTTTTTTAATTTAAATGGGACACCCTGTATATTTTTGCAGATTTTAATTCATCTTTTGTTTCCGAATACGTACATAGTGGGTTTAGTATTTGTTTCTTAAAAAATTTGTCTCACAAATTCGTCCGTGGCGGTCTGCGGTCTTCCCGTTTGAAGTAATTTTTTTGTATTTTTTTTCTTTTAGTCACCGTCAAACGTGTTATAGGGCCCCTGTCGGGACGTAAATCATTAAAAGTTGACACACTTCTTTGTGAGTTCTCACGCGATCGCCAAAACCGACTTTGAATGACCGGCATTTTAAACACCTGAAATGATAAAGAAGCTTTATCTTTCCCGTTTTTACAGAAACTAATACTAAACCTACCATGGACGTATTCGGAAAATAAAGATGTATTAAAATCTGCAAAAATATACAGGGTGTCCTATTTAAATTAAAAAAGTTGACGGCACTTCCGGCTATACCGGAAGTACATTAATAGCTAACATACTGTATTCGGATGCATTATATGTCACTACATCTACCTGCAAATTTTCAGCAATATCGCCCTTTCCGTTTCAAAGATATTTGCTTGGTTCCATACTTTAGCCCAACCCTGTATAATAAATACATAGGAAAATATAACTAATAGTTTTTTATTCAAGTAATAATCCTTTAGCTTCTGGTGTGTGCAACTTAACAATCACCCAATGAGTGTTTTTTAGATAGTCACCCTGTTTGTTAAATGATAAGATACAAATTAATCAAAGTGCCATTTGAAATACATATTTTCACATTGCTGTAGCTAGACACCATTTCATGTTACATTTGGGAAAAAGTATGAATATGGGTATAAGCCCCTAAACAGGGCTGTATATAAGGGGCGGGGGGTTTGGGGGGTTCAAACCCCCCTCCATGAGTATTCCCATGAACGGTATAACTACTAAAATAATACAAAATAACAATAATCAAGGATGCTTTCTCCAAGCCTAGTGATTTATTATACTACTAACCAATCCCTCGGTACTCATAACACATTAGCAGCGATACAATCTATACAGATTTTAAGCAAATTAAGACATTACATATTCTTTTATACATGAACCCCCCCTAAAATCACCATGACCCTCCTCCATGGTCATCGCCTAGCTACGGCCCTGCCCCTAAATATGTTAATCAGTGGTATAAGCTAATGATATTGTGAAATATTTTCAATTTGATTATGTGAGAAGCATACCCTGTAATAATAAATACCTAATTCATTTTTCTTCACCATTTATTAAAAAATATATAGATAGATAACATGAGCTTTTATTGGTGCTGTTAGTATACACAGTATGTGAAATATACCAGGATCTACTTTCTAGAAAGTCAGCACACTCTTCGCCTCCTGGTATCGGTCTGCCTCTTCTGTCTCGAATGCTTGGGAAGCTGAAGAATAATGACAAAAAGGAAGCATTTAATATTCTTGTTCCAGAAACTCAACTTTTAGGTTATGTCAAAAGATTAATGTTTCAATTGATCCATTCCTTGAACTTGCCTATATGTTCATAGACAACTAGCAACTATTACCTACGGATGGACGTTTTTGCTACTTTAACATAATCCACCAAAGGTTGGCCACTACAACTTCACTACTTCTATATACTTCACAGATAAAATTTCAAGTAAAAAAATGCATTATTTTGGAGTATCAAGTGACAAAGATGCAGTATGACTATAACAACTGTCGCTCTAGTGAATGTGGTAATTGTAATTTGCGAATAAACGTTTTTTTTCTTTGCTGTTTTCAATATGCATTCAAGTTTTCATCATGCATTATCTCATGAATTACATAATTTTAATTGACAGATGTGCTTACCCGACAAAAAAGATTCCTTAAAAAACACATAACAACAATTATGGTGAAAATGACCAACAGATGACCAAGACATTGTAAAAAAACACAAATTCAGGTGCTCAATTTTTTTCATGGCATTATACGGACAACAAAAGTTAGATGTTATCTCTGGACAACAATGTCAACAAGCGATGTTTGATGTTTGCCACAAACCCACCAAACACAGATGTTTGCGAATACCAGCTGTCAACTTATCCTTATCGTTTCGGATCCGAATGTTATGTCAGTGGCAATTCAAGGTCGTATTTTTATAGCTGGATGCTCCAAGCTCCATCTATTGGTCATATTTATAAAGGATTCAGGAGTTTGCGAAATTTATTTCAGAGGGCGCCAGGTGACGGTGATTGCTAAAGGATGAAAGAGTGAGTGAGATAGAACTCTAGTTCTCTAGACGGACTCTAGTCCGTGAGATAGACTGCGAGCGCGCGATCTTAGCATCTGGTTGTCCATCTTCCCGTTTAATACTTTACTCAATGCAAAAACATTGACAAATTCACAACCCACGCCAGTATACATAGGTACGATGCGAGGTACGCCACTGATCTTGCAGTACCTCGATCGCTTATATGCATGGGAGCTATAAACAGGCCTCTAGTTGATATGTACAGGGTGGCCTAATAACAATGGACGCCGGAAATATCTCGGTAACCGTTAATCATATAACTTCGAGAAAAAAATATTATTCGGTAAATCGGCAAGACAAATCGCTGGAAATTATTTTGAAATTCCGCAAGTGGCCGCTAGGGGGCGCAACTGTTAAGATCAATCAGAAAAATGGCTTTTTCTCAAAAAATACGCAAGTAAAGGTATATTAAAATTCTACCATCATTCAGACAGGAAAATTCTAGATTTTTTTTACAGTTTTTTGCTCTCTCTTGTAAGATGTAGTGGTGAGGGACTGTCAAAGAAGTTTTTATTTAAATGACCATAGGTTTGGTATAAGTTAATGGAATTGAACAAGCTAGGTCTCGTTTGGAAGAGCTATATACAGGGTGTCCCACCACGATTAAGACAAGCAATATATCAGAACTGGGCAGTAGTAGCGAATTATAATTTTGGGGGTGTAAATTAGAGCAAATATAGTATCTCTTCTTATTATTGTGTCATCCAATGAGGTATTTGTTTTTGATCACGTGACGTCCGATTCAAAAAATTTAATGGGACACCCTGTATATTTGTGACTTTTTGTGTTCCTCCCGATAAAACAATTCCAATAAAATAGCACACTTGGTGTCTAAAGTGATTAATTCAAAAGCTACAGGTACTTAAAGGACTGTACCACTACCATTATGAAACAACTACCAAAATATGTAATTTAACTGTAGCTCTTGAATTAACCACTTTAGACTCCAGGTGTGCTAGTTTGTTGGAATTGTTTTATCGGGAGGTACACAAAAAGTCACAGATATACAGGGTGCCCCATTAAAAAATTTGAATCGGACGTCACGTGATCAAAAACAAATACCTCATTGGGTGACACAATAATAGGAACAGATCCTTCATTTGCTCCAATTTACACCCCCAAAATTATAATTCGCTACTACTGCCCAGTTCCGATATATTGCTTGTCTTAATTGTCGTGGGACAACAGCACTTCAGGCCTGGAGGCCCATGGCTTCGGAAGAGCTATTCTTACCTAATAATCTGCTATATATAAATTATCCACGTTTAACTTAACTTAGTAGCTACAGTGCGGTATATGACATCATAACAATTATTGCGCATTATTACAAAAATTTTAAATGGTATGCTATATATCTTTTAACATAGATATGTAGAGGACGAAATTCTTAAAAAGTCAGTGCACGATTCAACTTCCTATCTTTTTTTATTGCCGACTACTACGCCACCTGGTGGTTATTTTAGCAAGTCAAAATATGATTTCTAGTGGTTTTACTTGAGTACTATCTATAGAATGATTACTAATGTCAAATTAAATACTAAAATATTGACAACCTAACCCCACTTCTGTAAAACAAATACTGTATAGTGTAGAATTAGCGTTTAACGAAGAATGTCATGACCACCTTTGCAGTTATTATAGCGTGTATTTAATCATATGCGTTTCCAAGAGATCGGTGCTGATATCTAACCCCACTTCTGTAAAACAAATACTGTATAGTGTAGAATTAGCGTTTAACGTCTTATGCCATGACCACCTTTGCAGTTATTATAGCGTGTATTTAATCATATGCGTTTCCAAGAGATCGGTGCTGATATCTAGTAGGCGTTGTCCATAACCCACGGCTGGAGCGTGAGTTATGAAATATAATTCACGCTATTTGTTGATAGGTAGTATTATCTGTTCAGAAGTAGTTTGGTAATCACTGTATAACTTAATGTGAGTAGGTAAATTAATTTTACACCCATATCTATTTGCTAATTACTCCGCCTCCCGTATAACGGTTCCCAAAATTATAGGAACATTACCTACTACGACTCCACAGCATATCGCTGCCCAAGTTTCATCAGAATCCATGCAGCGGTTACTGAGATTATGAGGCTAGAAAAACGCATACAGACAGACAGACCGACAGACCGACAGACCTACAGACCGACAGACCGACAGACCGACAGACCGACAGACCGAAAGACCGACAGACCGACAGACCGACAGACCGACAGACCGACAGACCGACGGAAATGAGTGACGTGGGGTTATGTAGACATCATAAAACGCGCAAAAAACGTATTATCTCAAAATCGAAAATTTTTGCGATCACAATACTCCCCTCACCTATCGGTGTGGGAAGTAAAACGTAATTTTTAATTGCAATAAGTGTTCAAAATGTTATTGGCCAAACCATAATAAAGGCGATGTCCAAATTCCTGACGGACGGTTGCAAAAACATGCTGTGGGATATCATGGCAGCTTTCGATGATGCGTTGACGAAGGTCGTCCATACTTTCAGGTTGGGGAGTAAACACAATAGATTTTAAATGGCTCCATAGAAAAATGTTTGATGGCGTCCAATCAGGCGATCTAGCAGGCCATTCTATAGGCCCTCTTCGCCCTATCCATTTATCTGGAAACTCCTCGTCTATCCATTGCTGAACCGGAAGAACATAGTGAGAAGCAGCGCCATCTTGCTGGAAAGATATTTGCACTTCATCAAGTATAGGGTTTCCATCCTCTTCGATTTGGTTTTCAATGGTTTCAGTGATAAGCGGATTAATGGCGTTTTCCAACATATTCTAATAAATGTCTGCATTTAAATTTTCGTTAATAAATAACGGCCCATATCACTTTATTTTCCAAAATGCCTGTCCATACATTAATTTTTTGGGGATATAGGGTATACCCTTCTACAAAAGCAAAAGCTCTAAGTTAACTACTTTATTTTGAATAAAGTTTGCGGATTTTAGTAACTGACAACAAAATGACCCAAAACTTCAACTTGGGTGGAACTTTCAGTCTGTTATTTGCAACAAACTCAGTTTGAGTAAATTTCGTAATAAGATCCAAAACATACCTATGCGAAGTTATCTTTCCCGGATGTCTGGCGTTAAACGGAACAACAGTTTGCCGAGCACATTGATTTTGAGCACCATAAATTGGAATTTGAACATCACCTGTATCATTATTTAGCCAATAACGGTCAACATGTTTAACACTTATTGCAATAAAAGGTGGAAAAAATCAAGATACATAAAGATTTTTCTGATTTTCTCGAAAACGATCGTCCGATTCTAAAAAAATCAAACGTAAAATAAAGGACTTAGACATACCTTTAAAACCAGCTATTACTCGATACCCCTTGTCATTTAACATATTTAAGGGGATGGCCCTGGGGGCAGAGGGTACATGGGGAAAAGTAGTTAGTAGTAGCATTTCGTTACGTGAATCCAATTTTGTGATTAAACATTAGTTACGATTAAGATAAACATTCTTAAGATATTGCTTGATAAAACAAATATCGTGAATATTGAAATCCAATGGAAAAATACGCAAACATTAGAAAGCTTGAGATTAAATGCACGTATTATCAATACACACTGACTCGCAAACTGGTCGTCATTGAGAGTGGTATGAATAAATTAAATACAACTAAATAAATTTATTCAGATTTCCAGTTCCTCGCTTGAAAGAAACTAGTTGCTATATTAATAAAATCCACGGTTCAGCAGAAGTCTGATAGTTTCCTGAAGAGTCAAACATCACAAGTGTATTTCCTTAGCGATTTTGTTTAATAGCTTTTCCATTTCATAAGTAATTTATGTGTCAATGAAAAGTCTAGATTTTTTGCTGAGTTCAAGACATCACAGGTTTATACGGTAAGTATTCAAAACTTCTATTTTTTCGAAACTGTTGTCTCGTTTGTCGAACAAAAAAAGCGAAATCAGGTTTTAGTCATTGTAGATACTTTTCAGATAGACATTTTGGTTATAGTTTGGGCATTAGTCATGGCACTCAATTTCTAAGTGAATGGCAACGATCATATTTTATTGTTCTTCTTCTTCAATTCAGTATGGTTTACAAGAAGACTTGTATGCTGCTCCACTGAGTTCAAAATGTACCATCAGAACACTAATACCCTTGTTCATGGTAGTTCAACGATTAGGCAACGGAATATTACAAAAAACATTGAACATTATTATAGAACATTCCCTGAATCTTCTTGACGTGATATTCTCGTAACAATAAAAAGTTCAAACAAAAACTGAGTGGAATTTTTGAAAGTACTATAGGGTCTATCTTACCATGCATTCAAAAAGAAATTCAGCCCTTAAAATTCACCCTTATCTTTTGTTTTTCGAATAGCACCAAATAGTTTTTTCTACACGAATTGTCTTTATTTTATTTAAAATCTTGTAGTACCTTTGATTTTATACGCAAACTTATTTTTTTCATAAAATTATAAGCATACATAAATAAAATAAGAACTTGCTTGACCCAAAAAACGGATAAAAAGGGGTCTGGGTACACCATTTATACATATGTATTTGCCCATGTAAAATACGGATTCGCAAGTTTCCGCACAACTTACTTATTTTTCAAACTACATACATAAAATTTCAGAAGGTGATAGTTAAGACCTTAATGAATGACAGTTCATAGCCAATTTTTCAAAAAAGTTTCTTAGTGTGCAAAAAACTCAAGCAAAATCATACTCATTCCTCAAATGTCTGTAATTTAAGAACTAAACACGATATCAAAATAAGGCCACCGAGTTGACATAGCACAAGCTTTCTTCTTCAATTTGTAATCCGAATCACTACTGTAAGTTTAAAGGCAACGTCACATTATCAGTAGGTCGCCTTTGGCTCCCCTTGATGCGAAATTGTCTTAGCGGGGTCGGCCGTCAGCAGTATGGCAAGGTGACGCCACAGTTTTTTTTTCTCCATGCATCAACTGAACGATGCGAAACGATCAGGAGCCTCCAAACCATCTAAAAACGAAGTTTGAGCTGTTTTTATATTTTTAGTTTTTCTATTATTGCTGCGCCGCCACTGACGATTTTTCAAAAACAGACGCGTTTTCCATTCTCGCCGCGGCACTAAATTCTATGTCAAAATTGCCTTAAAATCAATTCAATAATTTCCTCTTTATACATTATACATAGAACGAAATAAAGCAAAAACCGTGTGTATATGTTACGGTTAAAGTGTTTACTTTGATAGTTTATACAGTGTGGAACAGCCAAATGGAATAAATTCGTTAATAAATAAATGAGGGCGTGTTGGGAAAAATGCTCGGACACGTCGATTTGTATTTTTAGTTGCGCATTTTTTTCAAAAATAAAAAATTATACGGGGTGTATCATGTGACTGTGGCCAACACCAACTTTCTTATTTTAAATACAACACCCTGTATATTATTTATTTTTTGGATCCCTCAGAAAATTCTAGACATATTTCATGTACAATTTCCTATACCTATCTTCAACTGTTTCGGAAATATTAAGTGTTTTCAGATTCATTACAAACATTCACATTAAAAAAAGAAAAGTATTTTATTTCACAAATTCGCTACATTACACTGAAAAACTAATAAATTATACTAATTATTTCATAATGTTGGAAAAAAAACATTAATGTCAATGTAGGAGGTGTTCAAAATGCTCGCCGCGAACGTCTTGGCAACATGCTAATCTGGAATAGAAATGTCTTCTAACGTTACTCAACATCTCAGGCGTGACTGATCTAATTGCAAGCGTGATTCGTTCTCTTAAGTCAGCTAGGTTGAGGGGTTTAGTTTTGTAAACAATACTTTTGACATATCCCCACAAAAAGAAGTCTAAGGGCGTCAGATCAGGAGATCGTGCTGGCCATTCCATCGATCCGCGCCTCCCTATCCACCGATTTGGAAAAATTTGGTTCAGGTACTGCCGGACATTGATTTGGTAATGAGGAGGTGCTCCATCTTGCTGAAACCATATTGTATTAGCAGGAACTTGTGGGTTTGCTGGATCAGGATGTCAGTTTGCCAAAGTTGGCACGACATCATTTTGGAGCAGTTCTAAATATTTATCCCCATTCAAGTTACCATCTATGAAAAAGGGGCCTACGATGTGATTACCAACAATTCCTGCCCAAACGTTAACTTTTTGAGGATATTGTGTATTTTCCTCTCTCATCCAGAGAGGATTCTCATCAGTCCAATAGCGGCAATTTTGTCGACTAACGTGACCGTGAAGTGTAAATGTGCTCTCATCTGAAAACAAAACATCTTCTAATTGGATCACATTGTTATCTAACATTGCCATCATTTGTTCGCAAAAATACGTTCTCCTCTCAAAATCGTCATCAAATAGCTCCTGAGTTGGTATCATTTTGTAAGGATGCATTTTATTTTCCTTTAATATTCGAAAAATTGATGTATGGCTAACGTTGAACAGTGATGATGCTTTTCGACCAGAAGTATGTGGGTTTTCTTGAAACTCAAGCATAACATCCAATTTCGTATCATTATTTACTACATGACCACTAACCTTTTTTATCTGTCTTACATGACCTAGCTCGCGAAACTGCTTCTCTATTTTGCTTATTGTTCCTTGGGATACAGCCAGCAAATTGGGAAATTTTTCGTGAAATAAGCGAGCAACTTCCTTTTGTGTTCGTGTGTTATCTCCATAACCAATCATTTGTAGAATTATTATTTTGTGCATTTCTGTTAAATAAACCATTTTTCTGATATTATAACGTAAAGTTAAAGAAATTCAAACGAGAATAGCACTGACACTGATTGCTACTGTCATGCAGACAACTAAACTAAAACCCAATTGGACTGATAACAATAGCGAGAATCCGCAACAGGTGCGTGCACAGTGCGAAAATAAACAAAACGTTTTTTTTGTTTCTTTTTTAATTATATCAGTAAAAAGGAACGCTGGAATAGTTTTTTCTTACTTTGTCATTATCAACAGCTAAATGGGAAATAAGTATTGACCGAATTTGTGAAATAAAATACTTTTCTTTTTTTAATGTGCATGTTTGTAATAAATCTGAAAACACTTAATATTTCCGAAACAGTTGAAGATAGATATAGGAAATTGTACATGAAATATGTCTAGAATTTTCTGAGGGATCCACAAAATAAATAATATACAGGGTGTTGTATTTAAAATAAGAAAGTTGGTGTTGGCCACAGTCACATGATACACCCTGTATAATTTTTTATTTTTGAAAAAAATGCGCAACTAAAAATACAAATCGACGTGTCCGAGCATTTTTCCCAACACGCCCTCATTTATTTATTAACGAATTTATTCCATTTGGCTGTTCCACACTGTATACTAGCTGGATAGTATACAAGCTATCCAAATGTCTCGTTATTTTGATGGAAACTCATATTTCAACTAAAATAGCTATGAATATTGGTTGGTTTGTATACTAGCCAGCTAGTTTATAACTTATACAAGATATGCCGCTAAAGTATACACCACAAAGATATCACATACAGGGTGTCCCAGAAAGACGGTCCCATAGAAGAACCCCCATCTCACTGAGTCAAAATATTGCGAATAAACACAACATACCTATATACCAAGTTGCACCGTTTGACCGTGAGAGGGCTTCAAAGTCAAGAATAATTTTTCAATTTTTGTTGATAACTTCACAACGACATTTGCGATTTGAATGAAATTTGGTAAACGTGTAACACCATAGAAATGCCACATTTTAATACTTTTAACTCTAACACTATGGTGTTTTGGAATGGTGAACCGATGTCTTCGCCACTTACATTAACCACTATTTTTCTTATTTTCAGTGCTTTCGGTTTGAAATTTTTCCACAACAAAGATACATCATTCACAAATATTTTTTGACTCTTAGTAAATTTTCGTATCTGTCACGGTTTAACAGTTAAAAATAATTCTGTGATACTTTAGTAAAAGCGCACTTCAAAAAATACCGGGGGTCTATTTTACCCGGAAATCAATTGATTACATTTTGTTAGTCTTTTGCTTGAAAAATTATTGTTATCAGAGTGAAGTGACAATGATGTAGGTGGTTTAAATCTTTTTGTTGGCTTTAATGGTAAAAACAATATTGTTTTTCGTCAGATACAGTTGCGAGCCATAATTTTTGGACGTCATTGGCCGCATTCAGCAGAGCAAGCTGCTACCGTTTGCGCTATGTAGCGGTAGCGTGAATCTGCTGGATGTAACGCTACAAGTTGAGAAATATGACAGTAACTGACAGTTGTTGTCATAATTTGTGGTTAATAAATACCCATTTAATACCTACCGGTTATTCAAATTTAAACGGGTTTGCTGTCAGTTGTGACGTACAGCTGTCAGCTACCAAAAGTGAGCGTAAACATTTTTCGCTACAAATAATCGCTACCGATCCGCAACATGTTGAGACGTAGCGTAGAGAAAGAGAAAGATCGGAAACTGTTACGCAACCGTTCCGTCTGCTGAATGCGGCCATTGTCATTTGAAATGTCTAGAGCCTAAAAACAAAACATGAAAAAACGGCACATTTTACTACTTCAACATTTAGTGACACCACTGTCATTTTTGACTGAATAAGTTTTAAAATGGATAACCAGTACAGTTTTTCTGAGCAAACTGATATGCTGCTAGTTCTGGGGCGCTGCGAAGGGAACTACAGAGAAAGTGTACGCGTTTACCAAGAAAGGTTTCCCAATCGACGAACACCATGTGCTAAAACGTTTGGCAGAATCGAAAGACGTCTTCGTGAAACAGGATCTTTTCACAGTATGCAAAAACTGTCTGGTCGTAGTAAACATGTGAGAACAGCAGAAGCAGAAGAGAACGTTTTGAATTTAGTGGCAGAAGATCCAAGTACTAGTTCTCGATTAATAGCTACACAACTAGGTATCAGTAAAAGTACTGTGAATAGAGTTACTAGAGAACAACAATTGCATCCGTATCATCTCCAACCAGTTCAAGCACTGTTACCTCCAGATTATGCAGCAAGAGTTCACTTTTGTGAAATTATTCGACACAAAAGGCAAGAAGATTTGTATTTCACTTCAAGAATTCTTTTTACCGATGAAGCTTCTTTTACTAGAAGTGGAGTTGCAAATCTTCATAATAGACACGTATATGCAGACGTGAATCCACACGCTATTGTTGAAAGACATTTCCAGCACGAGTTTCGCATAAATGTGTGGATGGGAGTTGTTGAAAATATGTTGATAGGACCCTTCCGACTTCCCATACGCCTCAATGGTGAAAACTATCTTTATTTTCTCCAAAACAATTTACCACAACTGTTAGAAAATGTCCCACTGGAGTTACGAAGGAATATGTGGTTCATGCAAGATGGTGTACCTGCACATTTCACACGTGCAGTACGAAATCACTTGCACGAGCATTATCCTGGAAAATGGATTGGAAGAGGTGCAGATGCTCCAATTCAGTGGCCACCGCGCTCGCCAGATCTTACTCCATGCGACTTTTTCCTTTGGGGGGCCATAGCTGACAAGGTTCATAAGGAGCGAATAGACACAGAAGAACAGCTATGGAACAGAATTGTAACCGCCGTGCGCCAACTTCAAAATGTCGATTCTCTAAGAAGAATGCAGTTCAATTTTTTAAGGAGAATAAATTTATGCAGAGAAGTGAATAGTGATCATTTTGAACAACTGATGACATAAATAAATAATATGAATCTGCTCTAGTCCTACATTTGTTTGGTCAATACATTTAACGGTTTTACACGATCTCATAACCCGATCACAAAAATTGTTACTCTTCATCTGCGATTTGATTGTAGATTGATTTGGTACAGTTTGACATTAATGAATTTACTATCCGTCAGAGCTGTCACAAGTACTAGTAAATAGTATTTCAAATACCAATTACCAATTACCAGAGTCGCATGCGTCAAAGTACAAATACCAAGTAATTTTATTTTTGAAAGTACTTCAAGTATCAAATACTTTAATTTGGTACTTGATTTTTCAAATAAAGTAATTCAAATACGATACTAATATTTCAAGTACTTAAAAAAGTAATTCAAATACCATACTAATACTTGAATTACTTGATATAGTATTTCAAATACGGCGATGGATATTTCAAGTATTTCATAATTATTGTTGAGTAATAAAAAGTACCTTATGAATGGAAAAACGGTATACATTTCAATAAAAATAGAAACTGATTTTTGTTTGAATGACACTACAAGGTGAGCAATCACTGGGTCCGCGAATCGTGCGTCCTAAGCAGACGAAGAGACCCATGGATGACTGCCTTCTGCATTCTGGCGGCTAAGATGTGCGCCGCCGCACGGCACACCGGCATTTTGTTCAGTGCAGAGAGCAGCGTATCCCTCATACCACCTAGGGATCCAATGACCATTACTAGCAGACTCACAGTGTAGTCCGGCCAGAGCTTGCGAAGTTGTCCGAGGAGCTCCTGATCCTGATACTTGGTCCGCTTTTCCTCCTCCTTAGAGACGATGTTCCCCTCGGCAGGCGCCGAGAACTCGATAACGAACAACGTCTTTTGTTGGTAGTCGAGGAGGACTATGTCGGGCTTATTTGAATGTATAAGCTCGAGCGTGGAGAATGAGTAGTTCCAGTAAATTCGGCACCTCTCGTTCTCAACAACGGACTCAATGTCCCCTGGAGCATACGGCAGCACCGGTGTCTCATCTATACCGTATGAGTGCCTTAAATGGTAGTATAGCACTCGTAGAGCCGCGTTGTGCCGATAGACGTAGGCTGTGCCAGCGTACACCTTACACGCCGACGAGAGGTGCGTAAGGGTCTCTGGCGCCTGCGGGCAGGCTCTACAGCGTATATCGGGCACATCCGTACCCATAATCCGGCTACGGTATACTACGGTGTTGAAGATACCGTCTTGGCAAGCCATTATAGAGCTCTCAGTCTCCGACTTCAACCCATTAGACCTTAGGAAGGAGAAGGTCAACTGCTCAGATAAACCATGCTCTTCTAGATGTTTGTAGAAGATTCCGTGCATTGGTTTATCTTTGTGAAGTCTTAAAAGCAATTGGACTTCGGCCGTTTTAATCCGGGTTTTTAATTGTGCGGGAGCAAGTTCCGTAATGGACTGCTGACACCTCCGCGTGAAGTCGAGCGTGAGACTTAAGTTCTTCGGCTGCCCGTGTTGCTGCTCTAAAAAGGAAGGCTCCTTTACCCGCAATCTCGTGCTCTCGCACAAAGCGGATCAGGGAATCGGTGCTCGTCGTAACATAGCAGGCAGTGGCCAGTACTACTCTGTTGTGCAGACGCTCCAAACTCAATAGTCCACGCCCTCCCAGGTGTCGCGGGAGGTATATTCGCGGGACAGAGGATCTAGGATGTAGACTTCCCTCCATATTCATACTTTTGCGGGTCTTTATGTCGATTTGTCGCAGCTCTTCCACTTTCCAGTGGATAGCACCAAAGCTGTATAACAACAATGGGACCGCAAGCATGTTTGTGGCAGCGACTTTGTTTTTGCCGGACAGTTCTGACGACCAGATCTGCCGGAGTCGATATATATAAACAAAACAAAAACAAAAAAGGTGCAACCTGGGCTCCGACACACCGGGCTGCTGTTCCATTTCCCAGCGACTACTCCTCACACCGTGAGGTGAGCAATCACTGGGTCCGCGAATCGTGCGTCCTAAGCCGACGAAGGGACCCATTGATGACTGCCTTCTGCATTCTGGCGGCTAAGATGTGCGCCGCCGCACGGCACACCGGCATTTTGCGCAGTGCAGGGAGTGTGGAAGTGCCAAATACAAATACTTCTTATAGCATTTGGGAAATAAAATTAATTTGAAATACAGTACTTCAAATACCAGAAAGTAATTGAAATAAATTTTTCAAGTACTTTACTTCTTTAGTATTTCAAATAAAAATGCCAGGTATTTGAAATATATTTTTTGTGCTACAAGTACCAAATACAAATACTTCTTAGAGAGTATTTGGGGAATCAAGTACAAATATCACAAAAAAAATATATTTGAAGTACAGTACTTCAAATACCAGAAAGTAATTGAAATACATTTTTCAAGTACTTTACTTGAAGTAATGACAGCTCTGCTATCCGTTCAATTTTTGATATCTAATGTTTGTTGAAATTGCGAAATATCAATAACATTTGTTCAATTTATTTACTGTCAATTTGTGTGAAAAAGTACCGAACCGACACATTTAGAAGCATAACTGATTTAAACTGATTTAAAAATTAATGAACGACAGTGATCATATAAAGAGAATACGCGAACAAGGACCTAACACTAATAACAAGATTGATTATCCTGTAATGAATACTCATGATTTACAGAGAATCGAATCCTCTTATGTAACCTTATATAAAAGATCCGGAAAGATTACTTTACGTTTGAGTGAAACCTATGATGCCATTAAAGCTGCCCAGGGTCTAGAGATTTATTTTATATGAATATTTTTTTACACAAATAGTATTTCCGTTTGTTTTACTTACTTTTAGGTAATTATAGCAATTGTATGTTGTATCTATGATTAAACTTTACTTCTGGTTAAAAATTGTTTTTCTAAACTAAAGTAACCAAAGAAGATTGGTTAGTTTACATACTAACCAACGAGTTGCATATTATGTAGTACTAGAGATATTATGTGCATACTTTATCCAAATGATGTGGATAGTTTGTAAACTGACCAGAAACACTGGTTAATATGTGTGATATCTTTGTGGTATAATACTTTAGCGGCATATCTTGTATAGTTTATAAACTAGCTGGATAGTATACAAACCAACCAATATTCATAGCTATTTTAGTAGAAGTATGATTTTCCATCAAAATAACGAGACACTTGGATAGTTTGTGTACTATCCAGCTAGTATATAAACTATCAAAGTAAACAGTTTAACCGTAACATATACATCACAAAATTGGTTTCTATAATAGGCAAGCCAATATTCAGATAGACCAAAAAAGTGTAATATGCCGCTAGGTATTTCTCTCACAGGTCAATGGACAAACTATTATGAGTACGACAAATTTTTTCAATTTTGCAACCCCTCACCCCCCAACCACCCCAATTTCACCCTTACCCAAGAAAAGTAGAAAATGATCAGGAACCCCTAAAACGCCTAAAAACAAAGTTTGAGGTGTTTTTATATTTTTAGTTTTTTTGTTATTGATGCGCCGCCACTGACATGATTTTTCCAAAACATACGCGTTTTCTATCCTCGCCGCGGTAGTAATACCGTGTCAAAATTTCGTTAAAATAAATTCAATAATTTTTGCCGTTCGCAATATAGTAATATAACGACCTAAAACAGCACTCGTATGCATACACCACAAATTCTAAGTCCCTTGGTTTCTATAGACAATGGACTTAAAAAAGTGTATTATGCCACTAGGTTTGCATTCGCAGGTCAATGATTGGCTAGTATAAATACAACAAATTTTTCATTTATAACCCCCCACCCACCAACCACCCCAAATTCACCCCGACCCAAAAAAAAGTAGAAAATGATCAGGAACCCCTGAAACGCCTAAAAACAAGGTTTGGGCTGTATTTATGTTTTTGGTGTTTTTATTATTGCTGCGCCGCCACTGACACGATTTTTACAAAACATATGTTCCTTCCATCCTCGCCGCGGTAGTAATACTGTGTCAAAATTTCATTAATATCAATTCAATACTTTTCGCGTTACGCAATATAAAACGATCTAAAACAATACTCGTATGTATACATCACAAGCTCTAAGAGCCCGTCCAGATAAAGCGATTTACGCGCTAGTGGACTCGCGCGTAGTCAATTTATATTGCGTCCAGATGTCGCGTTTGACTTGCGTTTCTACGCTGGGAGGGATTTTCTTCCAATTAAAAACATGGAGTTGTCTAATACCTGTCTCATCACAAATTCAGAGTAAATGTTAAACGACATCGGAGATAATACACATCACCGACGAACTCCTTTCCTGGTTGCAGTTTGACTAGACAGGTTACCATCAATTCTTACACGAGCCGAATTAGACTCGTAGAGTTGCTGTATGAGAAACACTAGGTGATAAGGGACTCCCATAGAGATGAGGATTTCCCACAGTTTAGGCCACTTTACGTTAATTTTAAGATCTGTTCACGCGTACCGCGTCCTTTCACGAAACCTGCCTGCGCCTGAGAAATTTGCCAGCCAATAAAACCCTCCAAACGAGATTGTAAAATATACATAGAACCTTACTTGCATGAGAGATTAACGAAAGTAGGCGATAATTGTCTGGATTTGTTGGAGATCCCTTTTTATGAAGTGGAACAAAAATTGATGTGCACCATTCATCTGGCCAAACACCGGAGGACCAGATACTCTTACAAATATTATGTAAAAGGGAGATGCCGTCGTCACCCAAGCATTTCAACGTTTCAGCAGAAATAACATCAATGCCTGTAGCTTTGTTAGTTTTTAGCTTGTTGAGGGCATGTTCCACTTCAGACAAAATAATATCCGGTTCGTGTTCAAAATCCAATGAGAGGGCGTGAAGGCCATCCTCATGGTACAGATTTTCGCAATAATTTCGCCATACCTCAATAACCTCATGCAAGTTGGTAATTAGCTCTCCCTCAGGATTTTTAACAGCCCAAGATTTGGGTTTAAAATCCCGACTGAGGCATTTGACCTTAAAAAACATCTCTTTTGGATGGTTAGTATTGGCATGCATCTCTATTTCCCTGCACAATTGCTGTAGATAATAGTTCTTATCTTTCCGGCATAATCTTTGAATCTCGCGTGAGAGCTGTCTATATGTGTTTTGCTCTGTATCTGAATCCAGACCTGAAATCTTAAGGCTTCTACGTGCCTCAATAACGGACAGTGTGTGGCTACTAATCCATTGTTATCTTGGTTGAGTGCTACCCTTTGGTTGGCTTATCTGAGCAGCATGTAACAGCACATTTTTTAATAATAGCCACATATCATTTGAACTTGACATATCTGTTATAGAGGCATCCCAAAAAAACTCTGAACATTTTGACCGAAAAGTAGAAGGGTCAGCGATCTCCATCCGTACTATCCGCTTAGAACGTTTACATACCTTCAGTTTCAACTGAAGTTCGCACAGAAGTAATTGATGGTCTGAGCCGCAGTCTGAGCCTGGTAGAGTCTTACAAAGGCTAATGGATGACTTCCACCGTGTACGAACTAAAATGTAATCAATTTGATTACGAAATCGTCCGTCGGGAGAGGTCCAAGTATACAGGCGCCGTGGATGTTGTGAAAACATAGTGTTGGCAATTGAGAAATTATGGTCAATACAAAATTGAAGCAGACGTTGACCCCTTTCATTTCTGATACCAAGGCCGAATTTACCAATATGTGCCCTAAGATGTTCATCATCAATGGTTTGACCAATCTTTGAGTTAAAATCGCCTAAAATGGGGACCATTTCCCGATTCGAAAGAGATTCAAGTGCAGACTCAAGATCGTTGTAAAAAGATTCGATCGTTTCCTCCATCCGAATTTGACGTAGGCGAATAGATTTGCACAATGTTGATCGGTGTAGGGTTCGCATTGATACGTATTGTTATAATTCTGTCACTAATACACTTGTAACCAAGAATGGTCCTTGCGTGCGCTTTCGCCACCCAAAAGCCAACACCGTTAGCACTTTCATCAGATTTACCTGAAAAGCAAATAAGATTCCCCTTGCTAGAAGTAAAATGACCTGTGCCTCTATAATGAGTCTCAGATAATCCAGCAATGGCTATTTTATTTGCTGTAAGCTCTTGTTCGACGATGCCAAGCTTTCCTATAGCCTGAAGACCTCTAACGTTCCAAGTTACCAGGCGATGTTTTCGGCGCGTTTTAAAAATGTCATCAGTAGTTAATTTCGCACAAGAAGCCTGATGGTCGCACTCCTTATGCCCGGTCACCAATTTCACACTGACTTCCCCGGACGAGGAACCGCGCCGATTGCCAGTCGGACCGCGAGGCATCACATCCGAGGCCGAGGCCGAGGCGAATTTCTCTTGGGATATCTTAGAGATCTTTAATGCAGTAGTTTCCCATTTGCTTTCTGCATCCTCATGCCGTTGACTAAATGTATCTACTGGTTCATCCGCCTTTAGGAACAATTTCTCACCCCAAGGACAAGAGGGTGTCCTGACTTTTGACAAAACAAGCTTTTATTTAAATGCTCTAAAAAGAAGAAAATTAAAATTTTTCCTTTTTTATTGAATTACTTGAAAACGTACTGAATTCAGTACAATTGTACCGAAATGGCAGCACTGGCCTGTAATGGACTAATGGAATCGTGAACGTAGTGAACGAATTGAAGTAATCGATTCCGAAAAAGGAATCGATACCATGGACACGGAGCGAGTCCGCGGTGTAGGATTTATCGGCGCGGCATCACAGGAATCGTGAACGAATCAAAGGAATCGATTCCGAAAAAGGAATGGATACCGTGGAATCGAGTCACCAGAAGGAACGATTGAGCCCCGTTCTAATTAAAGCCACCGATTCTACATAAAAATAAAAAGCTAAATATACAAACTAAATAAAACAAACAATAATACTTAATCACAAACATCAGCTAGAAGCAAAGGAACATTTGAAATAAGATATGTTTAAATTTAGATAGTTAAAAATGTAGAACGATTTACGATTTTTTGTGTTATTCTTGCGCAGGGGCCATGCTAATTTTCTCTGTAGCGTTTCAATCAATTCAACAGTTTCCTCGTTACACAATATAGAACGATCTAAAGCAATACTCGTATGTTTAACACCAGAAAAATTCTAAGTCCCTTGGTTTCTGTAATAGGCAAGGCAATGTTCGGATGGACCTAAAAAAAATGGAGTCAAGTTGATCGACTCAGTACTTCCCACACATAATAATGATTTCGTTTTACTGTTTTACCATTGCATGAACCTATAAGTCTGAAATCCCCTTGCAGCCAAATCATCGCCCACCCTCCTGCAGAAAAACGACCAACACAAAAGCTCTCGTAAATAGTTTCTTGCGTCTCCCTCCTTAGAAACTAGGATACCACTGTTTTCATACTGCATGCTTCAACTGAACGATGCATAACGATCAGGAACCTCTAAACCGACTAAAAGCGAAGTGTGAGCTGTTTTTATATTCATAGTTTTTTAATTATTGTTGCGCCACCACTGACACGACTTTTCAGGCACTGGCGCGTTTTCCACTCTCATCGCGATAGTCACTGTGTCGAATTTTCATTAAAATCAATTTAATAATTTTTGCCACATACAAAGAATGAAATTGAGCAATACTCGTATATGTATACATCACAAAACTCAAAGTCCTTTGGTTTCTGTAATAGGCAAGGAAATGTTCACATGGACTTAAAAAAATGGAGTCAAGTTGATTGACTCAGTACTTCCCACACATAATGATGATACCATTTTATTATTTTCCCATTGCATGAAGCTATAGTTTGAAATCCCTTGCAACCAAATCATCGCCCAGCCGCCCGCAAAAAACAACCAACACAAAAACCTCTCGTAAATAGTTTCTTGCGTCTCCCTCCTTAGAAGCTAAGACGCCACATTTTTTTTCTGCATGCTTCAACTAAACGATGCGAAATGATCAGACGCGTTTTCCATTCTCGCCGCGGCACTAAATTTGGCGTCAAAATTTCATTAAAATCAATTCAATAATTTTCGCTTTACGCAAAATACATATAACGAAATAAAGCAAAACTCGTATGTATACATCACAAAATTGGTTTCTGTAATAGGCAAGCCAATATTCAGATGGACCTAAAAAAGTGTAATATGCCGCTACGTATTTTTTTCAACAGATTAATGGATAAACTATTATGAATACAATAAATTTTTTCAGTTTTACAACCCCCCACCCCCCAACCGCCCCAATTTCACCCTCACCCAAAAAAGTAGAAAATGATCAGGAACCCCTAAAACGCCTAAAAACAAAGTTTGAGATGTTTTTATATTTTTAGTTTTTTTATTATTGCTGCGCCGCCACTGAAATTATTTTTTCCAAAACATACGCGTTTTCTATCCTCGCCGCGGTAGTAATACTGTGTCAAAATTTCATTAAAATCAATTCAATAATTTTTGCGATACGCAATAGAATAATATATCGATCTAAAACAACACTCGTATGTATACACCACAAATTCTAAGTCCCTTGGTTTCTGTAATCGGCAAGGCAATGTTCGGATGGACCTAAAAAAATGTATTATACTGCTAGGACTTTCTCTCTCAGGTCAGTAGACAGCCCATTATGAGTACAACAAATTTTTCAGATTTACAACCCCCCACCCCCCCAACCACCCGAATTTCAGCCCCACCCAAAAAAAAAATAGAAAATGATCAGGAACCCCTAAAACGCCTAAAAACGAAGTTTGAGCTGTTTTCATATTTTTTGTTTTTTTAATATTGCTGCGCCGCCACTGAGACGATTCCTAAACATCAGACGCGTTTTCCTTCCTCGCCAAAGTAGTAATACTGTGCCGAAATTTCATTAACATCACTTCAGTAATTTCAACATTATAAAATACAGAACGATCTAAAGTAATACTCGTATGTATACATCGGAAAATTCTCTAAGTCCCTTGGTTCCCGTAATACAAAAGGCAATGTTCCGAAGGACCTAAAAAAGTGTATTATAGCGCTAGGTCTTTCTCTCTCAGGTCAGTAGACAGCCTATTATGAGTACAATAAATTTTTCAGCTTTACAACCCCCTACCCCCCAACCACCGCAATTTCACCCCCACCCAAAAAATAGTAGAAAATGATCAGGAACCCCTAAAACACGTAAAAACGAAATTTCAGGGATATTTGAAATTTTTCGTTTTTTGCTAATTACTCCGCCGCCCATGCACCGATTTTCAAAATTGTAGCAACATTACCTACTACGACCCTACACCATATCACCACCGAAATTTCATCAAAATCTATGTAGCGGTTACTGAGATTAGGAGGCTAGAAAAACGCCAACAGACAGACAGACCGACAGACCGACAGACCGACAGACCGACAGACCGACAGCACTGACAGACTGACAGACCGACAGACCGACAGACCGACAGACCGACAGACCGACAGACCGACAGACCGACAGACCGACAGACCGACAGACCGACAGACCGACAGACCGACAGACCGACAGACCGACAGACCGACAGACCGACAGACCGACAGACCGACAGACCGACAGACCGACAGACCGACAGACCGACAGGCCGACAGACCGACAGACCGGAAATGAGTGACATGGATTTTCTTTATGTAGGCATCATAAAACGCCCAAAAAGCGTGTTATCTCAAAATCGAAGATTTTCGCGATCACAATACTCCCCTCACCTATCGGTGTGGGAAGTAAAAGTTATTTATGTCAGGTCTTCTTTCACAAGTCAGTGGACAGTCTATTATGAAAGCAACAAGTTTTTCAATTTTACAACCCCCCACCCCCCAACCACCCCACTTTCACCCCCACTCAAAAAAAATAGAAAATGATCAGGAAACCCTAAAACGCCTAAAAACGAAGTTTGAGCAATATTTAATTTTTCTGTTTTTTGCTAATGACTCCACCACCCATGCACGGATTTTCAAAATTATAGGACCATTACCTACTACGACCCCACAGCATATCGCTGCCCAAATTTCATCACAATCCATGCAGCGGTTGAGAGATTACGTGGCTAGAAAAACGCGTACAGACAAACCGGCAGACAGACAGACAGACAGACCGACGGAAATGAGTGACGTCGATTTTCATTATGTAGACATCATAAAACGCCCAAAAAGTGTATTATCTCAAAATCGAAAATTTTCGCGATCACAATACTCCCCTCACCTATCGGTGTGGAAAGTAAAATGGGATAATATATAGGGTGTCTCATTTAAAAAATATATGTATAAATGAAAATGAGCATATCCGAGGCTAAAGCTTTTATGTACAAGTTTTTTAGATATCTTCTACAGTAGTGGATTTATTGACCGAGACGGTACTAAAAACTCACTCTGTCGAACGAAAATTCAGGTCACTCATTTCCTTCGGTCTGTCTGTCGGTCTATCTGTCTGTACGCGTTCTTCTGGCCTCCTAATCTCAGTAACCGCTCCATGGATTGTGATGAAATTTGGGCAGCGATAGGTTGTGGTGCCGTAGTAAGTAATGCTGCTATAATTTTGAAAATCGGCGCATGGGCGGCGGAGTAATTAGCAAAAAACATAAAAATTCAAATCTTCCTCAAACTTCGGTTTTAGGCGTTTTAGGTGGAGAGGGTGGTGTAGTTGGGGGGTGAGCGGTTGTAAAATTGAAAAATTTGTTGCATTCATAATAGACCTTCCACTGACCTGTGAAGAAAGACCTAGCGACATAAATAAGTGTTTTTGATACATCCGAACATTGCCTTGCCTATTACAGAAACCAAAAGGCTTAGAATTTTTTCTGGTGTAAACATACGAGTATTGCTTCAGATCGTTATGTATTGTGTAACGAGGAACTGCTGCATTGATTTTAATGCAATTTTGACACAATATTACTACCGTGACGAGGATGGAAAATGCGTATGGTTTCTATAAATCGTGCCAGTGGCGGCACAGAAATCATAAAAAGAGGTGAAAATATAAAGCAGCTCAAACTTCGTTTTTAAGCGTTTTAGAGGTTCCTGATCATTTTCTACATTTTTTTGGGTGGGGGTGACATTGGGGTGGTTGGGTGGTGGGGGTTGAAAAACTGAAAAATTTGTTTTATTCATAACAGGCTGTCCACTGACCTGCGAAGGCGGTTCCTGATCATTTTCTACCCTTTTTGGGGTAGGGGTGAAACTGGGGTGGTTGGGTGGGGGGTTGTAAAAGTGAAACTTTCGTTGTATTAGCGGCATAGTGCAATTGGGAGGGGGGACTGGCGATGATTTCGTTTCAAGGGGATCTCAGACTATAGCTTCATGCTACTGAGTCAATCAACTTGACTTCATTTTTTTATCTGTTTTTCTTACGCCTCAACAAATCGTTATTGTATTTCTATTTCTATTTAGGTTTTTGTATAAAATCAAAGGTACCACAAGATTTTAAATAAAATAAGGACTTATTTTGTTTAGGAAAAACTATTAGGCACTATTTGAAAAAACCAAGTTGGGGGTGAGTTTTAAGAGTTGGGGTACAAAAAAAAAGTTTTGAAAGCATGGTATTATAGACCCTGTATTTTCAAACATTCCACTCAGTTTTCGTTTGAAGATTTTTTGTTACGAGAATATCACGTGTCAAGGAAATTCAAGGAGATGTAGAAGCACAAGAGCAACTTTTTAAAATATACTTCGCTAATATGGCGATATCTTCAAAATGTTATCCAAAATACTAAAAATATGGTTTAATGGATTTGATGGGTACTTATAGTTATATCTTGTTTACGATAGTGGGCTTCTAGGATTACAACTTTGTATGTATGCTAAACTTCAGAGATACATCTTCTATGGGTTCTCTGACTAGATAATAATCAATATGGGGTATGACGAAATTTACCCATACTTGTTCTCTAAACTGCTTAAGAGAGAAAAATTGCTCCTCCAATCAGTAAAAGATGTTTCATACTCCCACATAATATGGATGTTTCCGCTGCAATACCAATTTGCACTAAACGTAGCTGAAGCACAATATCCCCTCGTAGCTCATCGCTCACAACGTCATGGTGTTAAGTGCTCTAAGATCTATCGCTATGAATTGGAGAAGCAGTATCCTTCTCCCTTGTCTGTCATGTCAGTAAAAAATATTGGCTGTCTTTCAGACTCATATTCTTCTCAACTCAATTTGACCATCTCAATAAATGTAGTTTAAAAAAATGGAGTCAAGTTGATTGACCCAGTACTTCCTACACATCATGATGATACCATTTTATTATTTTTCCATTGCATGAAGCTATAGTCTGAAATCCGCTTGCAACCAATCATCGCCCACCCGCCCCCAAAAGAGCATCCAACACAAAAACTCTCGTAAATAGTTTCTTGCGTCTCCCTCCTTAGAAGCTAGGACGCCACAGCTTTTTTCCGCATACTTCAACTGGGCGATGCGAAACGATCAGGAGCCTCCAAACCGTCTAAAAGCGAAGTTTGAGCTGTTTTTATATTTTTGGTTTTTTAATTATTGCTGTGCCGCCACTGACCCCATTTTTCAGACACTGCCACGTTTTCCACTCTCGCCGCGATAGTCAATTCTGTGTCAAAATTTTTGCTTTACGCAATATACATAGAACGAAATTAAGCAATACTCGTATATGTGCATATACATCACAAAACTCTAAGGGCCGATTTTATCAACAGGCGCATTTTAACAAAGGCTTTGACCAATCAGAGCAGCCAGTTCAAGAACATGCATCTGTCAAAGTACTCTGAAAACTATTGATTTCTCTTGAACTGTACCTCAAAAAGGTTAAAAATGACATGCTTTATATACAATCGACCATTATGAACCGTCTAGTATCCTTTCCAGTCTGATATTCCATCCTAAATGGGTGAAAAATTGTATCTTCTTGTTTGGCAAAAAGTTCAGCAATTGCTAATTTCACCAATCAGATTCCGCAAAAACTATACATTTGATCGCTGGTTTTTTCTTCTGCTAAATGATAATGATGACAAAAAATAAAGTCAAGTTGATTGACTCAGTACTTCCCACACATTACGGTGATACCAGTTTATAGTTTATTATTTTCCCATAGCATAAAGCTTTAGTCTGAGATCCCCTTGCAACCAAATCATCGCCATCCCCCCATCGCAATTGTCTTATACCGCTAGGTCTTTCCTTTACAGGTCAATGGACAGCCTATTATTAATACTACAAACTTTTTAGTTTTATAACTCCCCACCCCCCAACCACCCCAGTTTGAACCCACCCAAAGAAAAGGTAGAAAATAATCAGGAACCCCTAAAACCCCTAAAAACGAAGTTTGAGCTGTTTTCGTATTTTTAGTTTTTTGATTATTGCTACGCTGACGCTAACAGCTATATGCGTTTTCCATCCTCACCACGGTAATAATACTGTCAAAATTTCATTAGAATCAATTTAATAGTTTTCACGTTACAAAATACAAAACGATCTAAAGCAATAAATACTCGTATGTATACAGAAAATTAGTCCCTTAGTTTTGGTAATAGGCAATGCAATATTCGGATGGACCTAAAAAGGTGACTTATGTCGCTAGGTCTTTCTTCACAGGTCAGTGGACAGCCTATTATGAATACAACAAATTTTCTGGTTTTTCAATCCCCCTTCCCCCAACCACCCTAATTTCACCCCCACCCAAAAAAAAACGCAGAAAATGATCAGGAACCTCTAAAACGCTTAAAAACGAAGTTTGAGCTGTTTTTTATATTTTTAGTTTTTTTTATTATTTATGCGCCGCCACTGGCACGATGTATAAAAACCATACGGATTTTCCATCCTCGCCACGTTTGTCAACATTTAATTACAACCAATTCAACAGTTTCCTCGATACACAATATAGAACGATCAAAGCAATACTCGTATGTTAACACCAGAAAAAATTCTAAGTTCTTTGGTTTCTGTAATAGGCATCAAGGCAATGTTCGGATGAAGCTAAAAAAAGCTATCTATGTCGATAGGTCTTCCTTCACAGGTCAGTGGACAGTCTATTATGAAAGCAACATATTTTTCAATTTTACAACCCCCCACCCCCCAACCACCACAATTTCACCCCCACCCAAAAAAAGTAGAAAATGATCAGGAACCTCTAAAACGCCTAAAACGAAGTTTGAGCAATATTTATTTTTTTTTTGTTTTTTGCTAATTACTCCGCCACCCATGCACCGATTTTCAAAATTATAGGAGCACTACCTACTACGACCCCACACCATATCATTGCCCAAATTTCATCACAATCCATGCAGCGCTTACTGAGATTACGAGGCTAAAAAAACCCGTACAGACAGACGACAGACCGACAGACCGACAGACCGACAGACCGACAGACCGATAGACCGGCAGACCGACAGACCGACAGACCGACAGACCGACAGACCGACAGACCGACAGACCGACAGACCGACAGACCGACAGACCGACAGACAGACCGACGGAAATGCGTGACGTGGATTTTCGTTATGTAGACATCATAAAATGCCCAAAAAGCGTATTATCTCAAAATCGAAAATTTTCCCGATCACAATACTCCCCTCACCTATCGGTGTGGGAAGTAAAGATTAGGGTTTTGAATAATTTTTTTGTGATAAATGGAGAGATAAAATATAAGTTTTACAACAAAACTGTTTTTGTTTTCTTTTTTTCGCAATAATTCAAGTTATATCAAAATAAAAATGAGTTTTTGAATCCAGAACCGAAAACACACCGACGCGCGCCGGCTCCCGAACCCGTGTGACGTACTTCGTGAAAATACTTGTAACAGTTGTAACTAAAATGTATATTTGTTGCAACATAGGTGATGAATGAAGTTTGCAGCTCGAGACGAAGACGACGATCGAAATAAATATCTTTTTGAATGGTTAAAATCCCAGTAAAAAAAGTACCTAATCCCAAATCAAACATGTACCGTTGAGGCGATCCCTTCGCCGAGATGGCGGGTGGCCGAGTGGTATGATGTTCGACAACGCCTTCCTGTTTTCGTGGGTGGTGTTGGTGGGTGTTGGTTCGAGACCCAGCCCGTGCAACTACTTTTTTTTATTTTTTATCCAATATATTAATTGATATGCTTTTTACTCATGTTACACACATTTTTTGTACCATCGATATAATTGTGTTTTTGAATCAAATTTTATTAGATGTTTTACTAGTACAATAAAAATTGCGAATGATTTTACTTTTTTGGAATAATTTCATTTTGGTACCGCTATCAGAGCAATTGGCGATTGATATTAACGGATAAACTTCACTTTGACTGACTGAATTCCCCACAGCCTCCGGTACTTAGCTTTTGCAATATGTCAAGTAAAATGTCTAATAAAATTTAATTCAAAAACACATTTATGCCGATGGTACAAAAAAATGTGTGTAATATGAGTAAAACGTATAACAATGAATATTTTGGTTAAAAAAAAATAAAAAAGTAGGTGCACGTGCTGGGTCTCGAACCAACACCCACCAACACCACCCACGAAAACAGGAAGGCGTTGTCGAACATCATACCGCTCGGCCACCCGCCATCTCGGCGAAGGGATCGCCTCAACGGTACATATTTGATTTGGGATTAGGTACTTTTTTACTGGGATAACAACCATTCTAAAAGATATTTATTTCGATCGTTGACTTCGTCTCGAGCTGCAAACTTCATTCATCGACTATGTTGCAACAAATATTCACTTGTTACGACAATAGTTTTGTTATAAAACTTATATACGATATGATGAAAAGTGTCATCCAACTTTGACGTTTTGTTTTCAATATTGATAAAATACTATTGGACGATATTTATTAACCTAGCCCGCAATACCCAATAGAAAGCTTTTGCTAAATAACATCCAATAGAAAAGGTTTGTCAAATTCTTTGTTATATATATGAATGTTGATAAAATCGGGCCTTAGTCCCTTGGTTTCTGTAATAGGCAATGAAAAATACGCCGGTACGTATGTCTTCCATAGGTCAATGGACAAACTATAATGAATCCAACAAATCTTTCAGTTTTACAACCCCCTACCCCCAATCACCCCAATTTCACCCCCACCCCCAACCACCCAATTTCACCCCCACCCAAAAAACGTAGAAAGTGATCAGGAACCCCTAAAACGATTAAAAACAGGTTTTTGTAATTTTAGTTATTTTATTATTGCTGCGCCGTCACTGACACGATTTTTCCAAAACATGCACGTTTTCCATCCTCGCGGCGGTAGTAATACTGTGTCAAAATTTCGTTAAAATCAATTGAATAATTTTCGCGTTACGCAATATAGAACGAACTAAAGCAATACTCGTATGTTTGTACACATCACAAATTCTAAGTCCCTTGGTTTCTACATGCAAATCGATTTCTTTCCCAAATTGCTGTTTCATGATTCTTTGGTAGTAATTTTTTAGCACTTTCTTCTTGCTCCTCATAATAAGCAAGGCGATGTTCGAATGGACCTAAAACAGTGTATTATGCCGCTAGGTTTTTCATTCACAGGTCAGGAAGTAAGACGGTGCAGTTGATAGTCTGCAAGTTTCAACTGAACGAATCGAAGCGATCAGGAACTTCCAAATTGGCCAAAAACAAAGTCTGATCAGTTTTTAAATTTTTAATACTTTTATTATTGCTGCGCTGCCACAGACCAATTTCTAAAAGCCATACGCGTTTCCCCACATCCCCCGCAACCCCGCCACGGTAATAATACCGTGTCAAAGTTTGGTTAAAACCAATTCCCGTGTAATGCTAGGATGGACCTAAAAAAGTAAATTATGCCCTAGGCCTTTATTCACAGATCAATGGACATCCTATTATAAGTACAAAATGCTCTTCAGTTCTACAACCCCCCACCCCAAATTCACCCCCACCAAAAAAAAGTAGAAAAGGATCAGGACCCCCTAAAACGCATAAAAACGAAGTTTGTGCTGTTTCTATATTTTTAACTTTTTTGTTATCGCTGCGCCGCCACTGACACTATTTTTAAGAAACATACGCATTTTCCAACCCGGCTACGCTAATCATACCATTAAAAGTCTTTAGTGCGATTGGGCAAGAAAACACTTGGTACGGATTTAACTATTTATTTGCACTAACTATATACACTACGCCTAACCTAATGCTTCACAGTCTAATCTATTTACAGTCACTGAGTCACTACACTAATTTATATTTGTCGTTCACTTCACTAATTTATGTCACAGTTCATTTATTTTCGCGCGCCACCGGTATATCGCGGATTACAACTGCTGCACTGAACACTGTTAACTGTCTGTCTGGCCGTTATTTATACACATCTCTCCTTATGGAGCATTCTGTCCGCTTTCCAGTCGGCTTCCAGCACCTCTTCGATGTCGCCCTTCGAGAACATACGCGTCTAACGTGCAGCGGACGGGGCCGGACTGGCACACTGTCCCTTCCTTAAGGCCGTTTCGTCCCCGAAACGTTCATGTCTGAATAGACACAGAACGCCCTTCTTGCAGCCAGAAGTTTGGTAAAAGAAGCAATCCACGGTTCTGTGTTCTGTAGGTCATCTCGGGTTCCAGCTGCAGACCAGAATTTCGATTTCCGTGAACCTGAAGAGGACTTCTAGCATGTTTCGGATGATCCGCCAATCCATGCCGTCCCGTCCGCAAGCTATCTTAGGAATCGCCCGTTTCAAAACATTTGCGGTTAGCATCTTCTCTCTGAGGTTCACGAGTGCCTCCCGTACAGTCCGGTACGTTGGTTTCTGATAGGACTTTTCCTTCAAGTAGTAGGGTCGCCTCTGGCCACTTCGTAACTCCAGCACTTGTCCGACTCGTCCACCCTGTCTCTTCAGCTCGTCCACTTGGCCAAACAGATGTTGAAATTCACTGGCAATCCCTCGGGACATCTGAAGATCTCTTGCTACATAATGAGCCCACGGGTACTCATCCAGCACCGTGAACACATCTCGATGTTCCTCACGAGTCACCCCAAACCTAGCCTTCACTGTACCAGTGTTAGTGGCCATGGAATCCTCGAAGTTCAGCTTTGGGTGGGGTTGCTCAAGTTCTCTAACTTGCGCCTCGGCATTATCTCCAGCAAATGGAGCCAACTTGTTGAAGTGTACGAATCTGGGTTTTCCACCGTCGGCCTTCTTGATGCAAAAGATTGCCTCCTTGATCTTCTTGATGACCTCATACGGGCCCTCCCAGGAATTCTGGAGCTTCGGTGACAAGCCGCGACGTTTCTGAGGGTTGTACAGCCAGACCAGTCTCCGGATTGGTATGCTGTTTCGCTGGACCCTACGTCATACGTCATCTTCATGCAATCGCTTGCGGTGCGAATATTATGCCGAACTTTTTCATGAGCCTCGTCCATTCTTCTGCGAAGGTTGGCAACGTAGTCTTCGCCTGCTACATCGTCCACTGGTTTGCAGCCAAACATGAGGTCACAGGGTAGCCGGAGCTCTCGCCCAAACAGAATACTGGCCGATGTCTCTCCCGTGGTTTCATGGACTGCCGAGCGGTATGCCAAGAGAAACAGATGGAGCCAGCTGTCCCAGTCTCGTTTGTGGTCGGAGACAGCCTTGGCCAAATAGCGGTTCACTGTCCTGTTCATCCTCTCCACCATGCCGTCCGACTGAGGATGTAACTTCGTGGTCCGAGTCTTCCTAATCCCCAAGTTTTTCACACGTTCTGGAGGAGCGCAGACTCGAAGTTCCTTCCCTGGTCCGAATGCAGCTCAAGGAGGGCTCTAAAACGACAAATACAGTCCTTGACCAGAGCGTCAGCAACGGTGGCGGCCTCCTGGTTTGGCAGAGCATAAGCTTCGACCCATTTGCTAAAGTAGTCAATCACCACGACGCCGACGATGTACTTGTTTCCAGCTTCGCTCTCCGGAAAAGGTCCTGCTACGTCGATAGCGATCCTCTCGAAGGGACTTCCGACGATGTATTGGCGCATAGGAGCTTTCTTACGCCTCTGTGGACTGTTGCTGGCGGCACAAACTGTACACCTCCTGCACCATTCCTTAACGCCTTCCTTGCACCTAAACCAGTAGAACCGCTCTCGAACCTTCTCCAGATGACTCCACTGGTTCCGCTGTGAATCTCCCTGAGTACCTCGGCCACGCGGCTCCTAGGCACCACGGTCTGTCTTCTTTCCTGGGCCCCTTCCTTGTCTTCCAGTATACGTCTCAGGATGTCATACTCCATCACCAGACTGTCCCACTGAGCCCAGTAGGACTTGACGGTAGGCGAGTAAGGTGACACTCCTGCCAACTCGGCCGTTGGTCCTCCCTCTTCCACTTGATGATCGGTTTCAGGCTGGGATCCTCCTCTTGATCTTTCTGGAGTTCGGTAGACTGCCAGCCATCATCCACAACGGTGGTTCTTCTTGCCATGGCGTCCTTCGCCTCGGCTCGGTTGCAATGAGCACAGTCGTCGGGACTCGGTCTCCTTGAAAGTGCATCCGCGTTCCCATGAGACTTGCCAGCACGATGTTCTATGTCAAGGTCCAATTCCTGCAGTATCTCGATCCACATGGCTACCTGCCCCTCTGGATTCTTGAACCGAAGTAGTCATGTCAGGGATGCATGGTCCGTCCTCAGCAGGAACTTCCTCCCGTACAAGTACTTGTAAAAGTGCTCCCCGGACTTGACGATGACCAGCAATTCTCTCCGAGTGACGCAATAGTTTCCCTCGGGCTTAGATAACGTCTTGGTGAAGTAGCCGATTACCACCTCTCGACCATCTTATATCTGCGACAGAACTGAACCTATCCTTACGTAGCTCGCATCGGTGTCTAACACAAATTTGCCAGTAGGTAGGGGATAGCTTAGCACTGGAGCCGTCGAGAGGTCGAAAGCTTGCGGGCAGTCATCTCCCCACTGGAACCTGCGGCCTTCCTCGGTAAGCTTAGTCAACGGCTTGGCGATGGTAGCAAATCCAGCCACGTATCGACGGTAGTATGTACACAGACCCAGGAAGCTCCTTACGTCATGTTTGTTCTTGGGTACGGGCCATCCTTTTACTGATTAGATTTTCTGGGGATGCACTGCTATGCCTTCTTGGGAAACTACATGTCCTAAATAGTGCACCTTCTTCTGAAACAGGTGGCACTTCTTGGGGCTCAGCTTGAGGCCTGATCGGCGCAGCCTCTTAAATACTTGTTCCAAGTTCTTCAGATGATCCTCGAATGATTTCCCAACCACGATATGTCATCTAGGTAGACCAGGCAGGTTTCCCAAGACAACCCCTTCAAGACAGTCTCCATGAGCCTCTCAAATGCAGCTGGTGCATTACACATCCTAAACGGCATAACCGTAAACTGCCATAACCCCCGAGCCGATGGTGAACGCAGTCTTCTTCTGGGTCCATCTCAACTTGCCAGTAACCACTCTTCAGATCAAGCTTGGAGAACACCTTAGAACCCGCCAAAGTGTCTAAGGTGTCCTCAATTTTTGTCAGAGGATAGTTGTCTTTCTTCGTGACGTTATTGAGCTGCCGATAGTCCACGCAGAATCGTGTCGACTCGTCCTTCTTCTTCACGAGTACGACCGGCGATGACCAAGTACTCACTGATTGATCGAGCACCCCCTCTTCTTCCATTTCCTTGATGATCCTATCCGCTTCTTCTCGTTTGGCCAGTGGTAGCTCCCTTGGTGGTTGCCTAATGGGTGGTACATCGCCCGTATGGATCTTGTGTCGGACCATATTCGTCCTCCCTTTCATTCCAATACCAACATCGCAGATATCCTGATATTCTGCGATGAATACCCTAAGCATCTTCTGTTGTACCCTATCCAGGCCTTTCCACGAATCAGCCACCAACTCGGTCAGCTTCTCATGTAGCCGCTCATTCCGTTGGTCTGATGCGTTTACGCTCCTCACCACTGATGAGACTGGAGAACAACGACCCAGTTGTGTTCCTTTCTTGAGGTGTACCGGAAAGCCTCATCTCTATGGGAGTTCCTTATCACCTAATGTTTCTCATACAGCAACTCTACGGTCTAATTCGGCTCGGGTAAGAATTGATGGTAACCTGTCTAGTCAAACTGCAACCAGAAAAGGAGTTCGTTAGGGATGTGTATTACCTCCGATGTTGTTTAACATTTACTCTGAATTTGTGATGAGACAGGTATTAGACAACTGGAATGGCGGTGCAACTGTTGGAGGAAGCAAAATATCCAACTTAAGATTTGCTGACGATACAACACTTATTGCAGCGTCTCAGGAAGAACTAGTAGCTCTATTAAACATCTTAGAACAATATAGTGCAGCGTATGGTCTTGGTATTAACTGCAATAAGACAAAGGTTATGATCGTAGATAGAGAGCAAGATGATCATCGAGAAATAAAGTCAATAGGCCATTGTGAAGTAGCTCAAAGTTTTGTATACTTCGGTTCTTTGATCGACAATTCAGGTAGCTGTGAAAATGAGAATCGACGGCGCATTCAACAGGCATGTGTGGCACTGACAAAGCAAAATATGGCGTGACCACAGCATCACGAAAGCTACAAAAATGTCGCTGGTTCAGTCTCTTGTGTTCTCCATATTTTTGTATGCCTCGGAAACTTGGACTGTTAAAAAGGCAGATCGAGCTCACATAGATGCTCTTGAAATGTGGACACGGAGGAGAATGCTGAGAGTTCCTTATACCGCCCATCGAACTAACGTTTCAGGTAGCTGTGAAAATGAGATTCGACGGCGCATTCAACAGGCACGTGTGGCACTGACAAAGCAAAATATGGCGTGACCATAGCATCACGAAAGCTACAAAAATGTCGCTGGTTCAGTCTCTTGTGTTCTCCATATTTTTGTATGCCTCGGAAACTTGGACTGTTAAAAAGCCAGATCGAGCTCACATAGATGCTCTTGAAATGTGGGCATGGAGGAGAATGCTGAGAGTTCCTTATACCGCCCATCCAACTAACGTTTCCATACGGGATGAGCTCGGTAATCCAAAGGGACTATCCTCCAGTATGTCGATGAGAATGCTTACATTCTTCGGACATATACACAGAGGCGATAATATGGAGAAACTTGTAGTTCAGGGTCATGCCTACACGCTGGGTGGATACGGCGAAACAGTTGCTGGATATGAGTATCAAGAGCGCCACTAAACTGACAGTAAATCGCGAACGATGGCGAGCTACAGTGCTCAAAACTATTGATAATATTCGTGTCGGCAATACTCTAGCTCCGACTTAATGCATTTTACGAGTTCACAACATGTCTGTTTTTTTTATGGTCGGCCTCCCGCAAAGGCTGAAAAAAGCCTATGGCGCTGTAGAAATGCTGCGAGAGGATAAGTATCGGTTCACGTTAGATTTGAAACGCTGCAGGTTGTAGCCGTCGGGAAACAAATTCCCCGGCAGCTGATTCCACAGCGTTGAAGTTATCCAAAAGAAGGAATGCTGGAGGAGACTGGTTCGGGGAGTAAGGACCTCGACCTGGAAAGGATGAGCTCGCAGAGCTTCTCTAGTGTTTCTGGTTCGGACGGCCTGTGGTGTTATCATCTGAGAGAGCTCACTCGAACATCTTCCGTGATAGAATCTGTAAAACAGGGATAGGTCAGCCACCCTCCTTCGATGTTCCAGGCTGTGGATGTCGTTTGTGAGGTTAGGCGTATCGATTAGTCTAATCGCTCATTTCTGGATAGTGTCCAGAAGCTTTAGAGAGTGCTTCGGAGCGCATCCCCACACATGGGAGCAATACTCCAGCGATGGTCGGATCTGCGCCTTGTAGAGCAGCAGCAGTTGCTCTGGTGTATACAACTTCCTACAGCGGAACAAAACTCCAAGCTTCTGGGATGCCGTTTTAGCAATGCTGACGACGTTGTCGTGCCAGGACATATTATTGTTGATGTTGATTCCCAAAAGCTTGACGGAAGGTGATTCGACTATGGGGTGACCCTCCATTTCCACGGTTGGTAAGCCATCGTGAGACTTCTTTGTAAGTGTTGTTGCCCGAGTTTTTTGTACGTTGAACTGTACTTTATTTGCTAATCCCCACTCGAGAATTGTTTTGATATCTGCGTTGATCTGTGAGGCATGCTGCTGTCGCCGACGTACCGTTTCCTGGGATAATAGTGGCTTGCCTGGTTCCATGCACGACACTAATGTACTGTCATCTGCGAAGCCGTAGATTGGATTGGATGTTATTTCCAGCAGCTCGTTGATGTACAGCAGAAACAGTGTAGGGGATAGGACAGATCCCTGAGGAACACCGGCGTTTAGTGAAAATACGTCTGATGAACAGCCCTCGACTACAACAAACAGAGATCGGTCGTTCAAAAAGCTATTCAGCCACTGGCGCAGGCCAGGTGGTAGTCCATAAGCAGCAAGCTTGACCAGAAGTCCGTCATGCCATACTCTGTCGAGGGCTTTCGATATATGTTAAGACATTGTGACTACGATGATGATGGATGATGACCGGAAAGCCACTCGCGTTCAGCAACCTTACCGGAATTTCATCGTCAGCTCGTACCAGGAATTTTCCAATGGCAATGCCACGGCCAATCAGCTCCTCATTCGGCTTAGGTACGAACAACATGACGCTGCCTCGATCAGCGCCGTCAATCAGGCAGGCTTCAATTACCACCTCGCATCTTTCTGGAATGACAGTTCCTTCTGAGAGCCTCTTCTTCAAGTCGGTGGAGGACTACCTTTTCCTCTTGGACTAGCAGGGTACCATGTCTCAGGTCCAGTTGGAATCCATGGGTATCCATGATGTCCATTCCACCTCGTTCTCGATGTCAGCTACCAAAACTCGATGGTTGATCTTGGTGTTCCCAAACTGGAATGATGGTCTTCGTCAGACCCGTATCCAGAAACATCAGCTTCTGCCTACCGTCCACGAAGCCATCCACATACAGACTGTTCACCTGCTGCCCACCGTAGGCCACGCGAGCAGTTCTTCCTGCTCGCCGCAATTCCAGCATCGGATCTCTCTCTTCTTCTTGGAACGGGCCTCGCTAATTACACGCAACAGTTCCTCAACTAGGGCCGGCACTTCTGTCTCAGCTTCACACTCCCGAACTCGGACCTGGCACTGGTAGGTCTTTTTTACAGCCTCAAATTCTAAAACTCTGGCTAGGGCATCCACCAGACGTTCCGAATGTGCGAGAGCCACAGCTTGACGCATTTCGGCATCACGAAGACCACCCACAAATGCCTCCACTGGTAATCGCTCCATTAGATCTTCCGGAGCCGTCGGATATGTCAGTCGAACCAAGCGGGCTATATCTGCTTCAAATTCTTGCAGCGTCTCGTTTGGTCGGTGGGAGCGATTCTTCAGCTGAGCGTGGAAAACGTCACCGAATCTGGCTTGACCAAACCTCATTTCCAGATGCCTGACTAGCTGTTCGTAGTCACCTCGTTCTGTCGGTGATAGCGTTTGAAGCACATCTGTAGCTTCGCCTCTCAGTGCTAGCGTCAAAGCTGTCGCCTTCTCACCAGGTAACCAACCGTTGGCGTTTGTGGCCGCTTCAAACTGGAGGAGGTAATTCTCCCAGGATGTTTTCCCATCATACTGAGGAGGTTTCAATCTCGGCTTGCACAATTCTCCTGCCTTCAGGTCACTTGGTGTGGTTACGCTGGCAGCTTGGAGCTCCATTCGTAGCTTGTCCTTCTCTGAGTCCAGGCGTTGGATGTTGTCTCGCAGATCTTCCTTTTGTCTTTCCAATCCCCTCTTGAGATCCTCCTTTTGTTCTCCAAACCCCTCTTGAGATCTTCGTTTTGTTTTTCCAATCCCCTCTTAGGATCCCCTCTTTGCTCTTCCATTTTCGATTCCAAGATGTCAATTCTGGTGCCGATTCTTTCTTCAATGCCCTTCTTTAAAGCAGTAGTCTCGCTGAGAGAATGTTCGATTTTTTATTGGAGCGATTCCGACTGTTTTTTGAGTTATACCGCGACCGCTGTACAGATAGCACGTACCTGTATAGTCGAATCGCCTAATTGTACAATTCGAGCGCGAGTGGAGTTATTCTTTTTGTTCTCCTAAATTGATAATAACAATTAGTGTACTCTGGTGAGGTGTTGTACTGCTTACGATGCCTCCACCTCCTACTGGGGTGGGAGGTACAACGAAGGGTGACGTGGATAAAAGAATTAGAAACGTTTAGAGTCTATGATCTAACGTATGACGATGATACCGACAACAACGCATCTATCCCTGCTGCCGACAGTATGGAAACAACAGTCAGCTGCAACTAAACGTCATCAACCAGCCATAAAAACAGCCTGCCAGAAAAAGAAATTCCTCAGCAATTCAACCTGACAAATGCTAAGTATCATTCTAATGAAGTGTATGTTTTGTAAGCACCTATTCAGGTTAAGGGAGTTTTAAATAATAGAAAGCTGATTAATGACCACACCCTTACTTCAACTTTACTTTTACAGTATATATTTTAACAGTATACGGTTCCATTCAATAAATCATTGTCAGTCAACGATATACAATAATTGCACACCCCAAACCACCTTCACCCCCCTACGCGTAAACATAAACATCCCATACCTCTTGAAACCGTCCGTCCCATCCGTCCTATGTGACGTGTCAAAACAATCTTCCCACCGCGCAACTATCACCCGATAGCGCCGATAACGGGCAGTACCAACGACGTCCTACTGCCCAACGACGTTATACGTCAGGAATAGATGACTGAATGACCGAACATCTGGATAAATGGTAATAAAGCTAACAGTTTATATCGAAAAAACAAACAACAAGAATTTCGGTAGACTGCACCCTCTTTTTGTGGGACACGTTCTCCACAAAAAACTGTTGATTAGTGATATAATAACAACAAACAGCCGTGTCGGGCAAAATAGAGTTAAGGTGGGAGTTAGGTCTTTGGAGGATGCTAATAACATAGTTAAAAATGATCAGCTTAGTCGTGAAAATCTTCGCGCATACATTCCTAGAAATTTGCTTGTTAGGAAAGGCATTACTAAAGGTGTCGATACTTTTTTTAGCGAAGATTACTTGAAAGATAATATTGAGTCAAATATAAATTTCTTGAAATAAAACGATTGAAGAGACGCGTTTCGAGGGATGGGGAACAACAATTCATTCCAAGACAAATGGTAGTACTTTCTTTTGACGGTAACGTTTTACCTGACGAGATACGTATTAACAGCGTAAATTTTCCTGTCGATCCGTTTATACATAGGGTGGTGTTGTGCTATAAGTGTTTGCGATACGGTCATGTGGCTGGACAGTGCCGTAGCACTGTTAGCAGGTGCATCGTGTGTGGTCAGACAAAAGATGATGATCACGTCTGCGAGGAAGCCAATACTTACTGTCTAAACTGCAAAAATAAGGATCATAATACTACCTCCAAAAAATGTCCCACTTTTCTTAAACAACAAAAAAAATGGAGTCAAGTTGATTGACTCAGTACTTCCCACACATTACGGTGATACCAGTTTATTATTTTCCCATAGCATAAAGATTTAGTCTGAGATCCCCTTGCAACAAAATCATCGCCAGTACCCCCCCCCCCCCAAATTATTGTCTATGCCGCTAGGTCTTTCCTGCACAGGTCAACGAACAGCCTATTATCAATAATACAAACTTTTGTATTGAATTTCACCTCTTCAGCTGTGGCAGTTTTGGAAAAATTTAAGCGTTCCGGTACCGTTTACTGAAAAGGGTGTTGCCGTATCTCATTAATTAATACAAACAAAATTTTGAAATTGTGAGATCTTACTAAATTCGACATGCGCAATTTATTGCAATAAAAATAAGTAGAGGATTCTATTTAAAATAAATTAAAATCGGGGATACTTGTTTAAAAATTTGGGAAAATAATTTATAACTTGGCAACGTCGAAAACGCGAAAAAAAATATTACAAGGCGAGATAGAGTATTTGTAGATATTTCGATTTAAAATAAAAAAGACAGGGTGTTACGTTTAAAAAAACAAAGTAAAACGACCTTTAAGTTGCCGGAATTTAAAATTCTGCCAAAAACACCCTGTAGATACAAATTGCTGGTAGCATCCAGAATAATATCCGCTTAATATTCAAGTAACTCGCTGTGTAATATTATTGAGAAAAGTTAAAGGAATATATCAATTTGAACGTATTACTTGCGACCTTGCAAATGCGGAAATTAATAGAAAATAAATTATTACTTGGCAACGTCGCAACCGATTCCAAAAATATTTTAGGGTTGAATAGAGATCAATGATGGACACCAGAAGAACTTGAGAGAAAGTTATATTTCCATATAAAAAAATCAAGTTGATCTCTATCCTACTTTCCCGCAACACCCTGTATATTTCAAAATATTTTTAGGATATCCATCTCAAGTAACCAAATAACTTTTGTATTTGAGATTTTCTTCTATCAGCTATACCTTGCGAGATATCGAAGAATTGCACACTAAATGGACAGCCTCTATACATTGGAAAAAATTCTAAGTCCTTAGTTTCTGTAATAGGCATAAGGCAATGTTCGGATAGACCCAAAAAAGTTATTTATGTCGCTAGGTCTTCCTTCATAGGTCAGTGGGTAGTCTATTATGAATACAACAAATTTTTCAATTTTACAACCCCCCAACCCCCAACCACCCCAATTTCACCCCCACCAAAAAAAAAAGTAGAAAATGATCAGGGACCCCTAAAACGCCTAAAAACGAAGTTTCAGCAATATTTAATTTTTTTTGTTTTTTGCTAATTACTCCGCCGCCTATGCACCGATTTTCAAAGATATGCGAACATAACCTACTACGACCCCACAGCATACCGCTGCCCAAATTTCATCACAATCCATGCAGCGGTTACTGAGATTACGAGGGTAGAAAAACGCGACAGACAGACAGACAGACAGACAGACAGACAGACAGACAGACAGACAGACCGACAGACAGACAGACAGACCGACGGAAATGAGTGACGTGGATTTTCGTTATGTACACATCATAAAACGCCCAAAAAGTGAATTATCTCAAAATCGAAAATTTTCGCGATCACAATACTCCCCTCACCTATCGGTGTGGGAAGTAATTAAATGATTAAAGAAATTATTGCATCCGAAAATCTTTCATGGAGGCTAAGATAGGTGTTGAAAAGTCCCTCGCCAACGCTGTTGTGTCCAATAACAGTTTCTATGCTTTACAAAACTCCTCTGAGTTCCCACCTCTACCAAATTCTAGCAGGTCTCAGGTCAGAGACCAACCCAACCAAACTCCTCGTAGAATCTCCCCTTATAACCCCTCTTCAACCAGTAAAAAACGCAAAGCAGTATCTCCACCAACCAGTTTCCCTGAACCTATGTTTCAGTTTTCACCCGGACCATCGACTTCCGTACTAAATAGCCAAAGGTATCAACCAAATGTAGCTGAGGATGATATTGTGCAAAACCTCACTGGATTCATTGTGTCATTCCTGAATAAAGTTACTAGTTTAGATGAGCTTAAGAATATTATCGAAGATAATCTGAAAGATGAACTATATCCTATGATAAATAAATTAAAGTCCCATACGGAGGATATCTCTCAACACCATGCTAAAGGTCATACAGTGTAATGCTAGATCTGCTGTATCCAATAAACACAGTTCATCCAATTTTCTTACGTCACAAACGGTAGACATTGCAATAATTAGCGAAACGTGGTTTAAACCTCTATCCATTATCAAATTCACGGGATACAGTGTGACCCGTCATGATAGGCCTGACGGTAAGGCAGGCGTCGCTTTGATTATCAAAAATGGTTTTCGGTTCAGTGTAATTGATTTTTTTGATAGTCCCAATCTTGGTATCATGGTTTGTGGTATTAATTTAGAGAACGCTGACTCTCAGATGTCAGTTATATCTGTTTATAAGCCTCCTAACGTACAGTCAACATTGTCAGATTGGGAATTTATATTTTCGAAAACAGCTGAGTCGTTCATCGTCGCAGGAGACTTTAATGTACTCTCCTCCGTTTGGTGATCAGCATGTAATAACGCTGCTGGAAATCAGATAGCTCATTTGTGTGAGGATGAGAATTTGATTATAATGAACGATGGTTCGCCTACTAGAATGGCTTCTCCCAATATTCATTTCTCTGCTCCTGATTTGACCATATGTTCTCCTTGTATCGCCCAAATATCTACTTGGGAAGTTCATAACGATACTCTAGGATCTGATCACTTGGTCTGAATATGAATCACTATTACAGTACGCATTCGACAACATCCCACCTATGGATTCTACAGAATCAAAGTATCTTTTCTTTTTGAATCAGGTCGAAAAAGTTAGTGAGATATGCATCCCTATTCTTAAACTATTCAGAATAAGAAATCGGGCTCCTCCTACATGGTGGGACTCGGAATGTGAATCAGCGATTGTCAAACGGGCTGAGGCACTCACGGCGTATAAAGAAAACTCCTCTCTGGATAACTTTATAGTGTGTGAAAAAGTATTCGCTTCAACAAAAAAAAGTTTAAACAAAAAGGTAGAACCAAATGGCGATCATGGGTATCTAACTTAAATAAATCGACTCCTTCAGCTGAGCTATGGAACCAAGCTCGAATTGCGAAAAGAATCCATGTAAATAAAGCTAACATAGCCAATAACTCGGAATGGTTAGATGAATACCAGATATAGCTCCGCCTTTTGTGCCAGGAGACCTTGGTCCATTCCCAACACCTGTTGCAGATAACTTCTTCGATGTACAGCTCACTTCCGAGGAACTAAATATAGCACTCAAGAAGTCCATAAATACAGCACCTGGGTATGACGAAATTAGATATCCCATGCTAGTACACCTCCCTGAAAATGCAAAAAAATTTCTTTTAGAAATTTACAATGATGTTTAGACTAAAGGCAGCGCGATAGAGGAGTGGAAAAAAGTAATTGTTGTGCCCATCTTAAAACCAAATAAGGATCGAAATTTGGCTAGTTCATATAGGCCTATCTCACTTCTGTCCTGCAGCTTGAAAACATTTGAAAGGATCATCAAAAATCGATTGGAATGGTGGTTAAATGAACATACGCTCCCTCAGAATCAATATGCCTTCAGAAGTGCAGTTGGCACGATGGATACTGTAAACTCGTCACGGATATTCAAACTTGCTTCTCTGAAAATGGATACTGTGGTGCTATTTTCCTCGATATCACCAGCGCATACGACAACATAGATCTACAACTTCTGAAAAAAAAAATTAGAACGAATGGGAATCACCCCTCAAACATCCTACGTCATAGCAAACCTATACTATAAAAGACATGTATTTATACGGAAGTCTGAGAACGAAAAGGTCGGACCAAAGACAACTTTCTTAGGAGTGCCGCAAGGTGCAGTATTAAGCCCTTTAGTATTCAACCTGTATACATGTGACCTGCATTCCATTATCACAGATACACGTATTATACAATATGCGCAGATGACATTGTTATTTGTTCCACAGATAAGTCCATAAACCAATGCGACGACAATTTAAACAAAGCAATGTACCAATATAATCAGTGGTTTTTTAATAATGGATTATCTGTTTCATCCATTAAATCGTCAGTTTGTTTCTTCTCACGCCATAATGTCACACAACGTCAATCAGTAACGTTAGGCAACATGTCATTTCGTATTGTCAGTGAGGTTGACTATCTTGGTATTACCCTGGACAAGAAGCTGACGTGGAAAGCTTTTATCGATAAAATTATTACAAAATGTAACAAGGGCTACAATTTTTTTAAGATGATTTGTAAGGTGTGGTGGGGAGCAGATCAGAAGATCGCCCTTATGTTCTATCGCTCTTATATCAGATCGATCTTGGATTATGGCTCTGTATTATACGATTCTGCAAGCAACGTACTTCTCAGGAAATTAGAAATTGTACAAAATAAGTTCTTGCGGATATGCTTAGGAGCCATGAAATCATCCCCCGTAGAAGCATTGAGAGTAGAAGCCTTAGAACCTCCATTATATCTGCGTAGAGAAATGCTTGCCAAGAAATTCATTCTGAAGCTGTTACACCGGCAGTCTACCAATCTTAACAGCATTGGTCAGCTTAATTTTCAAGACCTGACTAACCCTTATTGGCAAAAAAGGAATATATTATACGTATCACAAAAATATCCTTATACGCATGGTTAAGAGAGAGAATCAGGAACATTTTGACAGTGTATTCACTTAACTGTCCGTACCGCGTTGCGCAATCAATCAGTCTACCCCACACCTGACACCACTGTTATAAGTCTTTAGTTCGATTGGGCAAGAACACACTTGGTACGGATTTAACAATTTATTCGCAATAACTATATACACTACGCCTAACCTAATACTTAACAGTCTAATTTATTTACAATCACTGAGTCACTACACTAATTTATATTTATCCTTCACTTCAATAATTAATTTATGTCACAGTTCATTTATTTTCGCGCGCCACCGGTATATCGCGGAGTACGACTCCTGCACTGAACACTGTTAACTGTCTGTCTGTCTGGCCGCTATTTATACACATCTCTCCTTCTGGAGCGTTCTGTCCGCTTTCCAGTCGGCTTCCAGCACCTCTTCGACGTCGTTGTTCGAGAACATACGCGTCTAACGTGCAGTGGACAGAGCCGAACTAGCACAATACTGTGTCGAAATTTCAATAACACCAATTCAACGATTTCCCCTTTACACAATGCAGAACGATCTAAAGCAATACTCGCATATTTCATACATTGGTTTGTCTAATAGGCAGGTAATGTTCCGATGGACCTGAAAAAGTAAATTATGTCCCTAGGTCTTCCTTTCAGGTTCAATGGACAGCCTATTATGAATAAAACAGTTTTTTCAGTTTTACAACTCCCCCCCCCCCCACCCAATTTCACTCCCACCCAACAAACAGTAGAAAATGATCAGGAACCCCTAAAACGCCTAAAAACGAAGTTTGAGCTGTTTTTATATTTTCAGTTTTTTATTATTGCTGCGCCGCTACTGACACGATTTATAAAAACCATTCGCGCCTTCCATCCTCGCCACGGTAGTAATGCTGTGTCAAAATTTCATTAAAATCGATTCAATAGTTTCCTCGTTACACAATTCAGAATGGTATAAAGCAATGTATGTATGTTTACATCAGAAAAATTCTTTGGTTTCTGTTAATCGGCAAGGCAATGTTCGGATGGACCTAAAAAAGTTATTTATGTCGCTACGTCTTCCTTCACAGTTCAGTGGACAGTCTATTACGAACACAACAAATTTTACAACTCCCCACCCCCAACCACCCCAAATTTCACCTCCACCCAAAGTAGAAAATGATCAGGAACACCTAAAACGCCTAAGAACGAGGTTTGGGGAATATTTGAAAATGTTTCGTCTTTTGCTAATCACTCCGCCGCCCATGGACCGATTTTCAAAATTATAGCAGCATTATATGTATATTACGACCCCACAGCATATCGCTACCCAAATTTCATCATAATCCATGTAGCGATTACTGAGATAACGAGGCTAGAAAAAACTCGATAGGCAGACAGACCGACGGAAATGAGTGACGTGGATTTTCGTTATGTAGACATCATAAAACGTCCAAAAAGCGTGTTATCTCAGAATTGAAAATTGGTGTGGGAAGTAAAAAATGAAGTCAAGTTGATTGACTCAGTACTTCCCACACATTACGCTGATACCAGTTTATTATTTTCCCATAGCAGGAAGCTTTAGCCTAAGATCCCTTGCAACCAAATAATTGCCAACCCCCTCCCCCTAAAATTGTCTTATGCCGCTAGGTCTTTCCTTCACAGGTCAATGGACAGCCTATTATCGATACTACAAACTTCTCAGTTTTACAACACCCACCCCCCCCCCCCCCAACCACCTCCCTGTCACCCTCACCCAAAAAACTGGTAGGAAATGATCAGGAACCCCTAAAACATCTAAAAACCGAATTTGAGTTGCTTTCATACTTGTCGCGTTCTTTGATTATTGCTACGCTGCCACTGACAAGATTTTTAACAAACATACGCGTTTTCCATTCTCACCACGGTAACAATATACTGTGTCAAAATTTCATTAGAATCAATTTAATAGTGTACATGTTACAAAATACAAAACGATTTAGACCAATAAATTCTCGTATAGTATACAGAAAATTCCAAGTCCCTTAGTTTCTGTAATAGGCTAGGCAATGTTCGGATGCACCTAAAAAGGTGATCTGTGTCGCTAGATCTTCCTTCACAGGTTAGTGGACAGCCTATTATGAGTACAAGAATTTTTTTAATTTTTCAACCCCCAACCCCCCAACTACCCCAATTTTACCCCCACCCAAAAAAACGCAGAAAATGATCAGGAACCTCTAAAACGCTTAAAAACGAAGTTTGAGCTGTTTTTATATTTTTAGTTTTTTTTATTATTTCTGCGCCGCCACTGGCACGATTTATCAAAACCATACGCGTTTTCCATCTTCGCCATGGTAGTAATGCCGTTTCAAAATTTCATTAAAATCAATTCAACAGTTTCCTCGTTACAACGATCTGACGCAATACTCTCGTATGTTTACATCAAAAAAAATTCTAAGTCCTTTGCTTTCTGTAATAGGCAAAGACAATGTTCGGATGGACCTAAAAAAGTTATTTATTGTGCCAGGTCTTCCTTCACATGTCAGTGGACAGTCTATTATGAAAGCAACAAATTTTTCAAATTTACAACCCCCCACCCCCCAACCACCCCAATGTCACCCCCACCCAAAAAAAAGTAGAAAATGATCAGGGACCCCTAAAACGCCTAAAAACGAAGTTTCAGCAATATTTGTTTTTTTTTTGTTTTTTGCTAATTACTCCGCCGCCTATGCACCGATTTTCAAAATTATAGGAACGTTACCTACTACGACCCCACAGCATACTGCTGCCCAAATTTCATCACAATCCATGCAGCGGTTACTGAGATTACGAGGGTAGAAAAACACGACAGACAGACCGACAGACAGACCGACGTGGATTTTCGTTATGTACACATCATAAAACGCCCAAAAAACGTATTATCTCAAAATCGAAAATTTTCGCGATCACAATACTCCCCTCACCTATCGGTGTGGGAAGTAAAAGTTAAAAATATAAAAACAGCTCAAACTTCGTTTTTAAGCGTTGTAGAGGTTCTGATCATTTTCTGCGGTTTTTTTTGGTGGCGGTGAAATTGGGCTGGTTGGGGGGTGGGGGTTGAAAAACTGAAAAATTTGCTTTATTCATAATAGGCTGTCTCCACTGACTTGTGAAGGAAGACCTAGCGACATAAATCACCTTTTTACGTCCATCCGAATATTGGCTTGCCTATTACTGAAACTACTACCTCACCATTTATGCTTTAGATAGTTTTGTATTGTGTAATGTGGAAACTATTAAACTGATTCTAATGAAATTTTGACACAGTATTATTATCGTGGTGAGGATGGAAAACGCGTATGGTTGTTAGTTAGGAATTGTGTCAGTGTCAGCGTCAGTCAGCAATAATAAAAAAACTGAAAATATGAAAACAGCTCAAACTTCGTTTTTAGATGTTTTAGGGGTTCCTGATCATTTTATACCTTTTTTTGGGTGAGGTGAAATTGGGGTGGTTGTTGGGTGGGGGGTTGTCAAACAGAAAAGTTTGTAGTATTGATAATAGGCTGCCCATTGACCTGTGAAGGAAAGGCCTAGCGGCATAAGACAATTTTGGGGGGGGGGGGCTGTCGATGATGTCTACATAAGTAAAATCCACGTTACTCATTTCCGTCGGTCTGTTTGTCTGTCGGTCTGTCTGTTGGCGTGTTTCGAGCCTCCTAGCCTCTTATGAAATTTGGATAGCGATATGGTGTGGGGTCGTAGTAGGTAATGCTGCTATAATTTGGAAAATCGGTGTGTGGGCGGCGGAGTAATTAGCAAAAAACAAGGAAAAATCAAATATCCCTGAAACTTTGTTTCTAGGCGTTTTGGGGGTTCCTGATCATTTTCTTCTTTTTCTTGGGTGGGGGTGAAATTGGGGGGGTTGGGGGGTGGGGGAGTTGAAAAGCTGAAAAATTTGTTGTATTCATAATAGGCTGTCCATTGACCTGAGAGAGAAAAATCGAGCGGTATAATACACCTTTTAATGTCCATCGAAACATTGTCTTGCCTATTACAGAAACCAAGGAGAGAGTTTTCCGATGTATACATACGATTATTGCTTTAGAGCGTTCTGTGTTGTATAATGTGGAAACTACTGAACTTATGGTAACGAAATTTCGGCACAGTATTACTATTTTGGTGAGGATGGAAAACGCGTATGGTTTTTTGAAATTGTTTCAGTGGCGGCGCGGAATAATAAAAAAACTAAACACATAAATACACCTCAAACTTCATTTTTAGACGTTTTAAGGGTTCCTGATCATGTTTTTTTGAGTGGGCACGAAATTAGGGTGGTTCGGGGGTGGGGGTTGTAAAACTCAAAAATTTGTTGTATTCATGATAGATTGTCCATTGACCTGTCAAAGAAGTACCTAGTGGAATAACATACTTTTCTTGCGGTCGGGCGAGCGATGATTTGAAAATATGAAATCTCATATCACCGGAATGTGTGGGAAGTACTGAGTTAATCATCTTGACTACATTTTTTATTACTGCTGTGCTACCACTGACACGATTTTTCCAAAACATACGCGTTTTCCATCCTCGCCGCGGTAGTAATACTCTGTCAAAATTTCATCAAAATGAATTCAATAAATTTCGCGCTACGCAATATAGAACGATCTAAAACAATACTCGTATGTTATAATTGTTATACATCAAAGATTCTAAGGTCCGATTTTATCAATATGCATATTCTGATGAACACTCCAACGAACAGATTCTACTGGTTGTTGTTTAGCGAACACTTTCTATTGGGTACATAGTTAAGAAGTATCATCCAATAGTATTCTATCAATATTGGAAACAAAACGTCAAAGCTGGATGACACTTTCTTCAAAAATATTTTGAAATTCATGTATCAAAATCATAGCTCAAAATCAGCACAAAGCGATTGATTTGCAAATTAATACCAGATTTTCCATTTTTGACTTATAATTATTGTATAATTACCAATTGCGAACTGCGATAGTTTGTAACACAATCATAAAAGTGGTATCAATCGCAGCTATCTTAGTTTAACTCTATCAATCCTATCATTCCCATATCAGTCAATTGGAAATTTATTATTATTATCGTAGATACATACATACTCTCATAAAGATACTCCAACCTAAGAGATCCATGTTTGTTATAAACCTTCTTATAGAAGTATTCACAAAGTATGTAAAGCTGCTGCTGATATCATTCATCCTATATTTCAGGTTTATATAAAATTTTTCCTTCCTTTATGTAAGGTCTAATAATTAAGAAATAATTCAATTTCCTGTGTATTTTCTGTGTAATCATCTTCTGTTCCTGTCAAACCCAGGAACGGTTTTTGGCTTTATCCACACTTTTGCCTAGAAAAATCAATAACGAAATTAATACCAATAGTAAATTCACATTGTTATTTTTTCCTATTCCTCCTTTCATTTCTGTCTAGTGATGGGATAACTCGAGTGAAAATGTACTGTAGTACTCGATTAGTGATATAACAGACGTCTCTCGATAACGAGCGGACGATGCGATTTACGGGTGCAAGCAGCAACCAAAACGTGAAACATTTTTATTCATTTTGAACTAAATTGAACCAACGGCAAGTATCGTTCCGTCGCCGTCACGTCGAATTGAGCGACAAGCGAATGATATATAATCTGCTAGACAGTGATGAAGGAATCGTAGTTAACAAATATGAATTAACAAAGAAACGAATTAAATATAAATATTCTATATATGTAATTTTATTTAATTTAGTTGTGAGTTGTTGAGAAAAAAATAACGTAACCATATTTTTTAAAATAACAAAAATAAAACTTCGACAAACTGGACACAAAAACAAGTAACTTCAAATTAAAAATAATTAGGGGATAGGGTAAAACAGTAAACATAAATAGAATAAATAAAGACTTACCACATACTGAACATTTCAAAATAATATTAATAAGACATTATATGTTCGCATTATTTTGAATAAAATAAAATTCTGTAATAAATAAAAATTAAAACTCGTTCTACAAACTAGGTAACTTGGAATAAAATAAAAATTATAGAGGAACTTACAGAAAGAGGGATTAAAAAAACTACATTATTAACAGAAATTAAAACTTTCATTCTAGAAACTAGGTAACTTTGGACAAAATATCACGTGATGGAATGTCACAGACAAGAATTTGAAAAAATAATATCCCGATTTTTAGGTGATAATTTCTGTTCACTTCTTAAATTAGAGAGTTGAGCTGCTCCAGAAAAAACTCTTTTCGATGCTACCGACGTAATTGGCACGCATAAATATTTAGTGACAAGTTCATTCTGTTCATATTGAGTGAAATTTAACTTGAGTGATCACTCGATTATTGAAATCACTCGAGCAGCAGGTACCTGATTATAGAAATTGGTCGGTTTTCGCAATCACTGTTTCTGTCTGGTCAGAAGTAACTGTCAAGTTGGCGCTGGCGCGGTGCCGTAACTGCCGTGTTGCCAGATGAATATTTTACTCGTAGGACAGAACAGCAGTGCTACCGCGGTGCGTTTCTAAAATGTACTGGTTGAAAGTAATAAAATGTACGAGATTGTACTGAATTGTACTAAAACCCGTGACCCATGAATTTATTTATGAACTGGCAATTGGCAACACATGGACGCTCTATAATTTTGTGAAGAGCAAAAAAGCAAAAAAAAACCTCAAACCTCTGCGTGCATGCATTATACATCCATTTGAGAAGCTACAACGTATGAAATGAAGATTTTTATTGATTTTTTGAAAACTGAAAATGTACTAGAAATCAGCCTTCGTGTACTTTTATACCTTTGACGTCGAAAATGAACTAGAAATAGTACAAAATGAATGTACTAAAGAGGTGCAATACTGCAAAACAAGACGTGTTAACCTATTCCGCTAGTAAGTTTTTAGCAACGTCATTTGAGAGAATATTCAATGTTAGCAAACGAATGAAGCAAGCAAAAAATCAAAATTGAGCTCGTAAGAGATTTGTTTCGGAAGCACATTTTATTGCTGTAATCCTAAAGTGTGTTATCTTCCAGGTGTACTGTGGGTGTAAGGTGTAACAGCTTATAATCAAGACATTATGTAACAGGTGGTTTTCGACAGTAAATTTCAGTGTAAAAAGCTCCGAGCTAAAACTAGCAGATTCCCAGAATAGGAGATCTGGTAACGCTGCAACCGCTGCGTCATAGACAAAACTCATCTTCTTGTTCTTCTTTTTCTTCTATCTCGATCTTGGTTTTATGGTCTATGATCTCGATAAGGTTGCCCACAAACGCAACATGTTATAACACAGAATAGGTCCTGTTCTGTAGAATATGTATGAACGATGCCACAGAAACTGATCAAAAGGAAGACGAGGGTTGAAAGGTGCTTGCTTACTCCACAAGAGGGAGATGATTCCAATCATTTGGTTCACAGAAAAATCGGAAAAATGAAGGGTGCCGGCTGGATTTGATTCTAGGCCAGCCTAGAATGCCGGAAACGCTGGTTCGAATCCAGCCGGTACCCTTCATTTTTCCGATTTTTCTGTGAACCAAATGGTTTAAGTCGAGGGTTGTCTTACGTAGTGATGGGCATTAAAAATATGTTTGTAATTGGTATTGGTGGCATCATAACTCTTTTGTATTATTGTGCAACGATCTAGTTAGGTAAAGTATTTGAAAATGATATACAGGGTGAGTTTTTAATACCGGCCCGGTCGATAAGTCCACTATTGTAGAAGATAGCGAAAAAAGTTGTATACAAAAGTTGTAGCCACTGATATGCTCCTTGCTCAGAAAAAAATTTGATTTATACAGGGTGATCCATAACTGCGTGGTGATGCAAACATGCATTTTTTAAATGTGATACCCTATATATTATTCCATATTCAAATTCTACTAATGATTTCCGTTCTTCCAATATAGGGTATTGTTACATTAAACAGGGTATTTCTGAAGTTATGACCATTTTTATATCCAAATCGCTGTTAAATGAACGTACTGTATGTCAAAAAGTGATACATCAAAAATCATTTGTTTCACACGAATGGATAAAAAATATCCTATAGTTTTAAAACAGGCTATAAAAAAGCCCGCGGCGCATATTCGTATACAGGGTAATGTAGAATGCAAAATCTAGATTTTCTCTCTTTTTTTAAATGTAACCCCCAATATTTTATTATACCAAAGACTTGCCTTTAATATACTCTTTCATCTTTATATAGCACTTGTTATGGCTAGCTGCATTAGTTTATGAGATATTTCGATTTTTCTACAAATTTTAAGTACACCTTCTATTTGTTTACTAAGGTTTATTTATTTTGAGAAAATACTGTCAAATTTTATTTTTGCTTAACAAACAGCTAAAATATAAGGCCCTAATAGTACTTGATCGAGTCAAAACACTGAATTAACGAGATAATATAGGTCAAGTGTGCTGAGGAAGCAGTTTTATAGACGTCATGCATAATTATCAAGCAGATCTATCAGGTAGGCTATGAAATATTAAACCACACAGTCCAAATGAAACGATTCTTCAATCTTTCAAACGCAGTAGTTTTAGAGTGCCTCCGTTCTGGATATTGCTGTTCATAGTTGATATGTTTTAGAGGCATATAGGCAATTTCTCAAAGATTCCCGTCAATGTCCTCAATGAAAAAATTAATTTTTAAAGCTGGTTTTTCACACAGTATGGAATTATTGAGCGGGTTATGAAAACTGTCAATTTTTCAAAGCCTACCTGATAAATCTGCTTGATAGTTATGCGTCACGCCTACAAAATTGTTACCTCAGCATACTTGACTTTATTATCACGATGCTTTAGGGTTTTGACTCCATCAAATACTATCATGACCTTATAATTTAGTTGTTCGTTAAATAAAAAACAAATTCGATGGTACTTTCTCAAAATAAATAAATTTCAGTACAGAAATAGAAGCTATATATATATATATAAGACAAAACAAAAACAAAAAGGGTGCAACCCGGGCTCCGACACACCGGGCTGCTGTTCCATTTCCCAGCGACTACTCCTCACACCGTGAGGTGAGCAATCACTGGGTCCGCGAGTCGTGCGTCCTAAGCAGTCGAAGGGACCCATGGATGACTGCCTTCTGCATTCTGGCGGCTAAGATGTGCGCCGCCGCACGGCACACCGGCATTTTGCGCAGTGCAGAGAGCAGCGTATCCCTCATACCACCTAGGGATCCAATGACCATTACTAGCAGACTCACAGTGTAGTCCGGCCAGAGCCTGCGAAGTTGTCCGAGGAGCTCCTGATACTTGGTCCGCTTTTCCTCCTCCTTAGAGACGATGTTCCCCTCGGCAGGCGCCGAGAACTCGATAACGAACATCGTCTTTTGTTGGTAGTCGAGGAGGACTATGTCGGGCTTATTTGCATGTATAAGCTCGAGCGTGGAGAATGAGTAGTTCCAGTAAATTCGGTACCTCTCGTTCTCCACAACGGACTCAATGTCCCCTGGAGCATACGGCAGCACCGGTGTCTCATCTATACCGTATGAGTGCCTTAAATGGTAGTATAGCACTCGTAGAGCCGCGTTGTGCCGATAGACGTAGGCTGTGCCAGCGTACATCTTACACGCCGACAAGAGGTGCGTAAGGGTCTCTGGCGCCTGCAGGCAGGCTCTACAGCGGATATCGGGCACATCCATACCCATAATCCGGCTACGGTATACTAAGGTGTTGAAGACACCGTCTTGGCAAGCCATTATAGAGCTCTCAGTCTCCGACTTCAACCCATTAGACCTTAGGAAGGAGAAGGTCAACTGCTCAGATAAACCATGCTCTTCTAGATGTGTGTAGAAGATTCCGTGCATTGGTTTATCTTTGTGAAGTCTTAAAAGCAATTGGACTTCAGCAGTTTTAATCCGGGTTTTTAATTGCGCGGGAGCAAGTTCCGTAACGGACTGCTGACACCTCCGCGTGAAGTTGAGCGTGAGACTAAGTTCTTCGGCTGCCCGTGTTGCTGCTCTAAAAAGGAAGGCTCCTTTACCCGCAATCTCGTGCTCTCGCACAAAGCGGATCAGGGGATCGGTGCTCCTCGCAACATAGCAGGCAGTGGCCAGTACTACTCAGTTGTGCAGACGCTACAAACTCAATAGTCCACGCCCTCCCAGGTGTCGCGGGAGGTATATTCGCGGGACAGAGGATCTAGGATGTAGACTTCCCTCCATATTCATCCTTTTGCGGGTCTTTATGTCGATTTGTCGCAGCTCTTCCACTTTCCAGTGGATAGCACCAAAGCTGTATAACAACAATGGGACCGCAAGCATGTTTGTGGCAGCGACTTTGTTTTTGCCGGACAGTTCTGACGACCAGATCTGCCGGAGTCGGTGCAAATACTTGCGGCGGAGACACTCTTTGACCAATTCTGCCTCTTGGATGTGACGCTGCGCCACTCCAAGGTAGGTATAAGTATCTCCGGCATGCAGTTGTCGCAAGATGCTCCCATCAACGAGCTGCTCCTCATCTTCACTGTCTCCGCAACGTCCTCTTTTGAGATGAACCATGGCACATTTGTCTATCCCGAACTCCATACCAATAGCTTGACTGTAATCCTGCACTACCCTCAGCGACTGCTCTAAATCGCGTTGTCCGGAGGCATAGAGTTTCAGGTCATCCATGCAAAATAAGTGGGTGACCTTGTGCCTCCGGTAATTGGGCTTGCCACAGCTGTATCTCTTAGTATTTTTCAGCGCTATGGACAAAGGCAGTAGCGAGATGCAGAAGAGCAAGGGACTCAAGGAGTCTCCTTGGAAGACCCCTCTTTTAAATGATACCAACTCTGTCCGAACCCTGGTTTCACCCGATGTTATAGTGAACCGAGTCTTCCAGAGCGGCATCAGTTGTTTGATGCATCCCACTATTTGATCATCTACCGAAAGACATTCCAACAGCCGCACAATCAGTTCATGAGACGTAGTGTCGAATGCCTTCCGATAGTCGATCCAGGCCATAGAAAGGTTTCGCAGGTACTGCACGGAGTCCTGTGTGACACAGCGGTCAATCAACAGGTTATCCCTGCAGCCAGCTACTCCTTTCTTAGACCCTCTTTGTTCATATACGCTGAGAAATACGGGATTTACAGCTTGAAGGATACGCATGTACAAGATTCTTGTGAAGAGCTTGTAACATGCGTTCAGACAGGTTATTGGCCTGTAGTTTTTAGGATCAGACAAATCTCCGGTCTTCGGGAGAAGCACGGTTCGACCCTCGACAAACCAAGCCGGAATTGGCTGCTCCTGATTTAGCCACGAGTTAAAAACTCTAGCTAAATGCCGGTGGCAACTGGGAAACTTTTTCAACCAGTAGGTGTTTATGCCATCCGGGCCAGGAGCTGCGAAATTCTTTGCGCCTCGTAAGGCACCAAGAATTTCTTCCGTGTTTATCGGGTGACGCAGTACATTCAAGTTTGGAGTCCTCCTACAAACGGACTCGAACTGCGCCAAGGCCGGAGTGTCTGCTTGGAGAGGTTTGGGCTGTTCGTAAATGCCCCTCCAGAAAGTCTCCACGCGATCAGCAGTTGGCGGCTGCTCTATAACTGTTGGAAGAGACGAGCAGGCTTTTCGGAAAACATTCTGTTTTCCTCCAAACCTCTCGCCCGCGTCACCAGTGATCGTTTAGCAGCGATTAGCGTCCGTATCCTGTCAAGACAATGCTGCTTGACAACAACCAGTACCGCTTGACTGAGCGTGTGATGGTCGCGCCTTAGCTCTCGGGCTATCTGGCGCACGCGGCGCGTAAAAGGCCTACCGGCCGCTCTATATTCCATCACACACTGGATACGGGATGCTTCTTGGCGAGCCAACTGGATTTTCGCTTCCATCTGGCGCATCCGCCTCTGTGCTCTCTCGACAGGAGAGTCTCTCACTCTCCCCTGTCCAGCCAGCCTCAGAGCCGCAGCGTAAATTTCGCAATTGTTGCTCCAAATGTCAGAGACCTCCGATAGACGTTCACTCAACGCCTCATCCTCTCTCTTTAAATCTGCCAGCTTGAAGGACCTCTTGTTGTTATGCAAGGCCCTTCGGTCACTGAAATCTCCAGGTGAGACGGCTTCGTCGATTTCCCTCTCAGCGGGCCTCATCGGCGACCTTTCAGCCTGGTTAACAGGCCTTTCAGTCGCCGGAGGGGCAGGCTGAGCTGGAGCACGAACGTATCCCTGCCCCCGAAGGTAAAATACCTGGTTGCGCAAGCTCTGGGAGGTAATTGTGCTATGCTCTGGATGCATTTCACACCACCTCCCATGCATGCGGGCCATGTATCCCCTACGGCGCGGGCTACTGCTCTCGTAGCAGCTCAGCAGGTCATCCTTCAGTTCCGTCGTCCACCTAAAACAGTCCACGTCGTTGCGTGTGTCGTCGTCAGGGCGATCCGAGGCACCGCCACCTTGCCCAGAGCCGGCTTCCGATACCGGCCTGGTGTGGGTGCTCTTCTTCTGGGGCGGTCGAACCAGAAGGTAGGGCCCGTCCGGTGGTTAGCCTTAGGCCCCCCCTATATATATATATATATATATATATATATATATATATATATATATATATATATATATATATAAGACAAAACAAAAACAAAAAGGGTGCAACCCGGGCTCCGACACACCGGGCTGCTGTTCCATTTCCCAGCGACTACTCCTCACACCGTAAGGTGAGCAATCACTGGGTCCGCGAATCGTGCGTCCTAAGCAGACGAAGGGACCCATGGATGACTGCCTTCTGCATTCTGGCGGCTAAGATGTGCGCCGCCGCACGGCACACCGGCATTTTGCGCAGTGCAGAGAGCAGCGTATCCCTCATACCACCTAGGGATCCAATGACCATTACTAGCAGACTCACAGTGTAGTCCGGCCAGAGCCTGCGAAGTTGTCCGAGGAGCTCCTGATACTTGGTCCGCTTTTCCTCCTCCTTAGAGACGATGTTCCCCTCGGCAGGCGCCGAGAACTCGATAACGAACATCGTCTTTTGTTGGTAGTCGAGGAGGACTATGTCGGGCTTATTTGCATGTATAAGCTCGAGCGTGGAGAATGAGTAGTTCCAGTAAATTCGGCACCTCTCGTTCTCCACAACGGACTCAATGTCCCCTGGAGCATACGGCAGCACCGGTGTCTCATCTATACCGTATGAGTGCCTTAAATGGTAGTATAGCACTCGTAGAGCCGCGTTGTGCCGATAGACGTAGGCTGTGCCAGCGTACACCTTACACGCCGACAAGAGGTGCGTAAGGGTCTCTGGCGCCTGCAGGCAGGCTCTACAGCGGATATCGGGCACATCCATACCCATAATCCGGCTACGGTATACTAAGGTGTTGAAGACACCGTCTTGGCAAGCCATTATAGAGCTCTCAGTCTCCGACTTCAACCCATTAGACCTTAGGAAGGAGAAGGTCAACTGCTCAGATAAACCATGCTCTTCTAGATGTTTGTAGAAGATTCCGTGCATTGGTTTATCTTTGTGAAGTCTTAAAAGCAATTGGACTTCAGCAGTTTTAATCCGGGTTTTTAATTGTGCGGGAGCAAGTTCCGTAACGGACTGCTGACACCTCCGCGTGAAGTCGAGCGTGAGACTAAGTTCTTCGGCTGCCCGTGTTGCTGCTCTAAAAAGGAAGGCTCCTTTACCCGCAATCTCGTGCTCTCGCACAAAGCGGATCAGGGGATCGGTGCTCGTCGTAACATAGCAGGCAGTGGCCAGTACTACTCTGTTGTGCAGACGCTCCAAACTCAATAGTCCACGCCCTCCCAGGTGTCGCGGGAGGTATATTCGCGGGACAGAGGATCTAGGATGTAGACTTCCCTCCATATTCATCCTTTTGCGGGTCTTTATGTCGATTTGTCGCAGCTCTTCCACTTTCCAGTGGATAGCACCAAAGCTGTATAACAACAATGGGACCGCAAGCATGTTTGTGGCAGCGACTTTGTTTTTGCCGGACAGTTCTGACGACCAGATCTGCCGGAGTCGGTGCAAATACTTGCGGCGGAGACACTCTTTGACCACTTCTGCCTCTTGGATGTGACGCTGCGCCACTCCAAGGTAGGTATAAGTATCTCCGGCATGCAGTTGTCGCAAGATGCTCCCATCAACGAGCTGCTCCTCATCTTCACTATCTCCGCAACGTCCTCTTTTGAGATGAACCATGGCACATTTGTCTATCCCGAACTCCATACCAATAGCTTGACTGTAATCCTGCACTACCCTCAGCGACTGCTCTAAATCGCGTTGTCCGGAGGCATAGAGTTTCAGGTCATCCATGTAAAATAAGTGGGTGACCTTGTGCCTCCGGTAATTGGGCTTGCCACAGCTGTATCCCTTAGTATTTTTCAGCGCTATGGACAAAGGCAGTATATATATATATATATATATATATATATATATATATATATATATATATATATATATATATAGGTATGTATGGTATAAAATGAATGAATTAAATCACAAAGTAGTTACGAATATATGAAATAAGTTAATTATTAATTCGTTTAATGTATCAGAATTGGTGCAGGTACATGCATTTATGTGCTCACCGCTACATATAGTGCCTGGCTAATGGACATTATGTTCCAGTGCCAAAAAAATAGACATCATAAAACACCCAAAAAGCGTGTTAGCTCAAAATCGAAAATTTTCGGGAACACAATACTCCCCTCACCTATCGGTGTGGGAAGCAAAATGTACAAATTGGGTTGCAACATACCGGGCTGCTGTTTCATCACTCACTGCGGTGCGAAATCAGTGGGTCCGCGCTGCACGCAGTGCAGATAGCATCGTATTCCTTCCTCATACCACCTAGGGATACAATGGCCGTTATATTATTATTATTATATGAATTAATTTGGCTTTCAGGTTGGATAAACATTTGAGGACAAAAAAAGGCAGTCGGAGAGGAAACTCGGGCAACTACAAAGAACTTCAAGTGTTAACTCGTATACATCACGTACCTTAGACATCAAATCAACAAAATGGTTCACAGCGCTACAGCAGTTTCTTTGTCTAAGCAAGTCATTGAGTGGGACACCGAAATCAAGTGAGTATTTTTATATACATAATATGGTATACACTTATACAGTAAACAGGGAAACAGGTAAAATGAAAAATACAAGTCGCCCTTTCAGTGATATACAATGTAAGTGTATAACAATACAAACGCTGATTGGTGATGAGCCACCAACCAGCATATTGCTTATAGGAACCAGCAGCTCAATTAGATTGCACAAAGCAATGGTATGTGGGTGCGTGAGTCTAGCTAGCCGCCAAGAAATGAAAACAGGACAACAACGGTTTAATAAAGATTTATTTCATATATATGAATACAGTACATTTGTATTCTATCTGTTTTTTTTTAAACAAGAACTTAACTTCGGAGGGAAGTCCAGGGAGTAGTTCTCGTGGTGCCCTTCCAAAGAGAAGGTGGTGCTCCAGCGAAAGTGTTACATGCTGCTGTTGGCACCCCAAAGAAGGCTGGCTTCTTCAGAAGGAGTTCTGGTGGTGTCACCCCAAAGAAGTGTTCATGATGGTGGCACCCCGAAAAAAGGTGCAGAGCCCCTCCAAAGAAAAGGTGGTCTTGATGGTGGGACCCCCAAAAAAACAGAGCCCCTCCAAAGAGGAAGGAGGTGGTCTTGATGGTGGCACCCCGAAAAAAAAGGGTGGTTTTCCTGTGAAATAGCTACGGCTGGTATTAGTACCTTGCAGAGAACCTCACAGGACTACACGATTAGTTTCTGAAGTATGGACCTTCATGCGTTCTTACATTTTGAAAAATTTCGTTCATATACTTCAGAAACAAATCTATGAAGTAGCATGGGCATATTTAAAAAGCCAAAAAGCAGACAACTTTCAAATGTTCACATGGTAAAGATAAAAAAAAATAGATATATTTACAAAAGCGAATAGATAGAACAATAGTAAAAAAAATCATAAATGCTTTACATTTACAGTCCTACCGGATCTTTTCAGATATATGGTGATAAATAAAAAAATATATATATAAAATATGTTCGAAAATCTACAACTTTTTCCTCAGGCCTCGTAAAATAAAATTACAAAAATGTTAAACAGATCTTTTCGTTGCGTTCTTGATTAGCAAATCTGACTGCTAAGTATTTTTACGTAAGGAATGTTATAAAAAAATGTGAAACATTAAAATACACACAAGATAAGGCATCGTAACACAAAAATATATGGTTAGAAACAAAGAATGATGTTTGTTAGATAATTAATAAACATACAGTGCATGATTGACTTGAAATTTAAAGATTAAAATGTTCGCCATCACATGTTCATGGAAAAAAAATGTATAAATCGGAAAAATCACATTCCTACGCATAGCTGTAAAATAAAAAGCAGAAGCAATAAACATATGCGAAACCATAGCAATCAAATAGTTATGATTTTGCATTGGGAATATGAATCTCTTACCTTGGTTACCACGTAACTGCACAGACACAAAAGATTGTCTTAGAAAGACATAATTATATTAGGTATTAACTGTTTGAATTCAGAAGTGAAAGGAATAAACCATTACATTTCATCTAGAAGCTAACGTCGGTAGAGAGAGAGCATACCCCCCCACTCGGTAGATTTTTCCCAAAATTTGTGCGCACTTGCGCAGTTTGTATAATTAATAATATTTCCAGCTGAAAGAAATAGAGATAGAAAAAGGTAGAGGTGAGAAGTAAAACAGTTATAAAAATGTAACTAGTATAATGAGGAAGTAGTTGCTAAAAATGGAAGTTGTAAACTATTTGTATATGGTAGCCAAGTAAATAATATAAAAATAACTTTGAAAACGGGTGAACCGTTACAAGTGTGAATATAGTCTCGCTAGTGAAATATTCAACAATTAATTATATGTGAGCATGGCTGAAATACTTTTTATTTCTATTCCTACCCAAAGAATGAAGTCAAGTTGATTGACTCAGTACTTCCCACACATTACGGTGATACCAGTTTATTTTCCCATAGCATGAAGCTTTAGTCTGAGATCCTCCTACCAACCCCAGCCCCCCCCCAAATTGTCAATAACGCTAGGTCTTTCCTTCACAGGTCAATGGACAGCCTATTATCAATACTACAAACTCTTCAGTTTTACAATCCCCCACCCCCCAACCAAACCACCCCAATTTCACGTCCACCAAAAAAGGTAGAAGATGATCAGGAACCCCTAAAACATCTAAAAAATAAGTTTGAGCTGTTTTCATATTTTTAATTTTACTTTTCGATTTTGAGATAATACGCTTTTTCGGCGTGTTATGATGTCTACACAACGAAAATCCACGTCACTCATTTCAGGCGGTCTGTCTGTCTGTCGGTCTGTCGGTCTGTCGGTCTGTCGGTCTGTCGGTCTGTCTGTCTGTCTGTCTGTCTGTCTGTCTGTCTGTCTGACCGTCTGTCCGTCTGTCCGTCTGTCCGTCTGCCCGTCTGTCCGTCTGTCCGTCTGTCCGTCTGTCCGTCTGTCCGTCTGTCCGTCTGTCCGTCTGTCGGTCTGTCGGTCTGTCGGTCTGTCGGTCTGTCGGTCTGTCGGTCTGTAGGTCTGTCGGTCTGTCGGTCTGTCGGTCTGTCGGTCTGTCGGTCTGTCGGTCTGTCGGTCTGTCGGTTGTTACGTGTCAAAAATATATCTAGTACGTATTTGCTTGAATGTTATTTAAATGGCAGTATCGCCCAGCATTATCTTTGGTAACCTAGTCTAAAATGTAACATATGTATATTAAATACTTACGCAGATTTAGGCTTATTGTAAATAACACACATATACGTTTATAGTATTAAGTCCATTTATTCAGCATATTGTATGTACACTGCTAGTCCAGTTTGTATTTACAAAGTATTCCAGTCTTCTATAGCTGCAGTCATCTGGAAAAACAAAGATATCAATATTATGTTTAATTAAATTCACATGAACTTACCATGTCATTCCATCATTCCAAAACTATTGTTTACATGTCCATGTTGATGAAGAAGAGGTTAGTCTTTCTTCTGATTGACATCTATCACTTTGTACCTGGTAGACAGTTGAACCAAGGTCGTACCACAGAATTCAATCACCACAGTTCATTACCATATGACAGGCGAGTTTAGCGCCGATTTTCATGAGAAAAAGCCATTTCCTTTTGACTTCTCTGTTTCACTTGGACCAGGTGGTCACTTCGCATATTTTGCGGATTTGAGTGAGAAGACATACTGTGTAGGATTGGATTTGCTAGTTACAGTGTCTGTAGAACCACTTCTGTGGGATTCGTATCAAATCCACCTCACACAGCTTCCAAAGGGAACACTCTAAGCCACCCAACACCAACGGTAGGTGCATAACCTCCTTTCATGAGAATTGGTCATATGGCTCTCTCTATATTGCTCTTTCACATCTGTGGCCATGACTAATTATTGCTTTAAGTGTTGCTTATTTGCTACCAAGCATCTAACATATTCCTCTTGTAGGCTTTTTAGGCTCAACACCATAGGCTTTTAGGCTCAACACCAACAGCTTTTTAGGCTGAGTCGAAGCCCATCGCCAACTGCCAACCCTAAGAACTGTCCAACTCTTTCGCTTGCATGTCATCTCTAATTATCTGCTTGGTACTTGCTAGAATGACTGCTTCACTCTATCATTGTATGCATGCTTTGCTACCTCGCTTCATGCCGACCAGCTAATAAGGTATTTCCAGAAGACCCAGGACATAGTGCTTTGGAATACAGGTGGGAGATAGCATAAGTTGTAGATCCTGTAACTGCTTCTTTAGAAGAACATCTGAAAATAGGATTTAGTTTAGCTATTTTTAACTTTTGCCATTAGACAGTATACTTACCAGACATAGATATTGTAGTGGAATAGCAACGTAATATAGCGGGGCCCCAATCCATAATCACTGTCGTGTATTTAGATAACGTTTAGGGGTAGTTTTATCAGTCATGACCGACTGACGCATTCTAGCTTGTAAGAGACAGGGGCACTCTCCTTTCTCCCAGACAGGTACTTCGCAACGTTATTGCCATTTTTGTATATATTTAATCGATAATAAACCGTTAGGTGATCCATTGATTTCAGCATTTTAGTATCAGGGAGAATCCCAGAATTCACCCCTTGTTCGCACCCAATTTTGCACCCCTATTTCCACCCTAACCTTCAACTGTCAAACAGAGGACAAGACAGTAGAGGGAGATCACAGCATAGAAGAACCCCCGGCTGAGCTGAGCATCTCATAACTTGGTGCAGGGTGCCTAACATAAAATTGACAAAAATTGGCACCAAAACCATTTAGCAAACCCCGATAGTAATAAATTGGCGCCCCAACGTTAGTAATAAATTGGCGCCTCAACTAGTGGATGTTGTGTTCGTAAGGGTGGAGATTTGCTTTTTATTGATTTATGTATATTCCTTTTATTTCATTCTCTAGGTCCCGTTACGTCGTTAGTGCCGAGTGGTTCAGAGAATAGTTTATAATAATAATTATTCTTAATTCTTAGGTGGTGACGGCACAGCACAGGTAAAGAGGTGAAGGACATAAACGTTACATTTACATTTGTCATTTGTTCTGTTCCGATTTCCGAATATCTGTTTCTGTTGTGTGATCTGTGGGTTCCTTGATCATGTTGGTACCACAGACCACAAAGGTTCGGTGCTGGGGAATTTTGCGTTTTGTGCGAACGACCACAGAACGACGGATAGAGTTGGTTCCGCTTACGCTCTGGGTTGGTTCCTTTGATATATGTTTGGTTCTGTGCAGATTCGGTGTCGACGCTTCTTACTTAGTAGTTTTATGTTATTTAAGGAAGATATTTGTTACGAGGGTAATGCCAAGAGTACTTGGACACTCGTTAATATAAGTAATAATGATTATTAGTTTAGCGTAGGTGAATGTGTTTGTTGTTTAGCAGTTTTACATTCTGCTGGTGGATAGAGCTTTCAATAGGGTCTACTAGCGTAGAGGGATTTTTTTTATGCTTTAGGGATTTATCAGGTTCCGCACGGGTAGTTGTTACACACACTTGCCGTTTCTTTCTCAGAGGTGTATAGCTTTGTATATGTTTGTTTTTTTTCTCTTTCTATTAGGTAAGGGGGGGAATTGTATATAGTTACGTAACGCCCAACCCCTTGGTTTTGTCAGATCCTTGGATAACTTTCTGTGAGGAAATATGGAGGTAAATCGGTTATTAGGAGATGAACTCACGTATGAGCTTCAGGTGAGGGATTTGCCTATTGGAAATACCGTGGCGGAAAAAAGGATGTTATTAAGAGATGTATTGCGCATGGAGAAGATGAAGGTGAAGAGCTTTCCAGTAAAATCTGTGGCACCTGCGGAAGTCGAATTAGAGATATGTACCAGGAAACTTTGTGAGCTGCGAGCAGACGTGGTTTGTTTTGATTCTGATAATAGGGAAAACGATTTTAGGCGGATATACTCCAGATTATTGCATGTTTCGGAGAGATTGGCCCGCATACAGCCTAATGCTGATCTAGAGGAAAGGAAATCTCTTCTTTATAATGAGTCAGTCCAGTTATTACGGGAACTCAATATAGTCTTTGAGCAGGCGAAGGTGAATGAGGAATCTATGACGAGACCTCCGCCCGAGCAGTTACAGTCTAGGGAAATGTCCTTACTGGATGCTCCTAACTTGTTGCTCCCTGAAGTTGTGCATAGGAATTCTCAGCATGGCAAAGAGGTATCTTTTGACCTCGTTGATGTTCCACCTCCCAACGAAGGACTAGAAGAACAACTCGCAAGCTGTTCCTTAGCGGAAGTCGAGGGTAAACGGGTAGCTGAAGCTATTTATAGGAAATCAGCACCATTGCCGGATGCTTTTAGTCGATGTGACACTCGAAGAGCAGATGCATATCGAGATAGGTATTCACAACCTCCAGCATCACTCTGGAGAGGAAATTTACCTCATTTGTACCCTAGATACGATGATATCAACACCATACCCTGCGGATATAATCCAGTGGGCTTTGCTCCTCTTATGTCCTCAGAACAATACCCAAGGTACAGTCAACCCAATGACGTACGGCGAGCGTATCCTGGCGAAGCATTTGTATGTGATAGTCGGTTTAGTGGAGGCACTCGATTTGTCGATGTCGGACGATGGAAGGTGCACTTCAATGGACGTTCTGGTGTGAATGACTTTTTGGAGAGAGTTGAGGAGTTGCGAATCTCTCGTGGAGTATCCAAGGAGCAACTACTCCGCTCTGCACCGGAATTGTTTACACAAGACGCATTATTATGGTATCGTACACATAATTTTACATCTTGGGATGATTTAGCTCGACAACTTAAGGCAGATTTTCAACCTTATGATTATGAGCACTTACTGTGGGAAGAAATTCGTCGTAGAACGCAAGGTTCTCAAGAACGCGTTGTTAGTTTCGTGGCAGTCATGGAAAGTATGTTTCGACGACTTCCATCTCTTCCTCCGGAAGATAAGAGGGTAAACCTTATCCGAAGAAATCTTTTACCAACTATCCAAAAGGACTTAGCACTACAAACCATAGGCTCAATCTCGGAGTTGACCCGATTAGCTCGTGCTAGTGAGGAGACGGACTTAAGGGTTCGGAATTTTCATCCTCCTCCCACTAATGTTCGAAATCTTGTGGAGCCAGAATTGGCATATCGTCGAGTACCCTCCAGCTCTTCGCAGAACGTGACGGCAGTCTCAACAAATGATACGAGGCCATTGTTGGACCCGTTGGCGAGTACGTCGGAATCACGGCCTATATCGCAATCGAACTCTGGTAACTCCAAATCACCTCCAACCTGTTGGAATTGTTTACAGGCCAATCACAAATTTCGCCATTGTCCAGAAGCACGGAGAGTTTTCTGTTTCAAGTGTGGTAAATCTGGTGTGAACTCTCGCACTTGTCCCGAGTGTACAAAAAACGGACCGAGGGGTCAGCGGTAGGCCGCAGCGAATCCCCTTATATGGTAAACTCGTCGGCCGTTCTTGACTATGTATTGTCCCAAACGAAAAATGACACGCGTCCATATTTGTCAGTATCTGTTTGGGGATATAGCTTACTAGGACTTCTTGATTCTGGAGCAAGTTCGACAGTCGTCGGTGGTCCAGGTTGGAAGCTTTTGAAGCCTATCTGTTCTCTTGATAGATGCGACACAAAGAAATGTATTGTAGCTAATGGACAGGATTGTGAAGTAATCGGATCTGTCGCTTTGCCATTTGTTTTACAAGGGAAAGTTAAGTCCTTGCATGTTCTTGTAGTACCATCCTTGCCTCATACCTTGATTTTAGGCACAGATTTCTGGCGAGCAATGCAAATTGTTCCCGATCTATTTTCTGGAGAATGGTCCTTTCGGGAGCCAAAATCTTCTGAAGTACAGGTTCTAGGCATCACCGAATTAGATTCTCTAACAGTAGAACAGAAAATACGGTTAGACGATCTACTGACCGCAAGTTTTCGTGCTATGGGCACCAAGCTCGGATGTACCCACTTAGTGGAACACCACATAAAAACTTCTTCTCCTCCGATTAAGCAGAGGCACTATCCTGTTAGCCCAGCTGTGTTGAAACACGTCTATGCAGAATTAGAGAAGCTCATCGAAGATGATGTGGTGGAACCATCGAGTTCACCATGGGCGTCCCCAATTCTTTTGGTTAGAAAGAGTGATGGCACATATCGCTTTGTCGTCGATTTCCGACAACTTAATAAGGTTACTGAAAAGGATTCTTATCCGATACCGTTCCTTACAACTACCTTAGATAAACTGAAGGATGCAAGATATTTGACTACTCTTGATATCAAGTCAGCATACTTTCAGATTCCATTATCCGAAGCGTCAAGACCAATGACCGCGTTCGTTATTCCTGGTCGTGGGCTGTTTCAATTCAAGAGAATGCCTATGGGTCTTCACAATGCCCCTGCGACCTGGCAACGATTTATAGATAGAGTAATTGGCATGGATTTGGAGCAGAATGTCTTAGTATATTTAGATGATATCGTGATTTGTACGAATACCTTTGAAAAGCACCTGGAAGTATTACAGAAAGTTCTTGATCGCCTGACCAAAGCAGGTCTGACCCTCAATAAAGACAAATGTCATTTCTGTAGACCAGAACTCCGTTATTTGGGATATGTTGTTGGATCTTCAGGTTTAATGGTAGACCCTGCAAAGGTTGAAGCCTTGCTAAGGATTCCTACTCCACGCAGCGTAACGGAAGTACGTCGTTTCCTTGGTCTCGCATCTTGGTATCGCAGGTTCGTACCAGAATTTTCTGCTGTAGTAGCGCCACTCTGTGAACTGTTACAGAAGGGTAAAAAGTTCTTGTGGACAGATCAGTATGAGCAGTCTTTTAAGATGTTGAAAGATCACTTGGTGGCATCACCAGTACTCACTTGTCCTGATTTTGATAAGCCGTTTGTTATTCAAACTGATGCAAGTGATGTGGGCTTAGGAGCTGTTCTTACCCAATCCACCGAGGAAGGCGAAAAGGTAATTTGCTACCTGTCCCGTTCCTTAACCAAGGCAGAACGTAAGTACTCTACCACAGAGAAAGAATGTCTGGCTGTTTTGTTCGCCATAGAGAAGTTGAGACCTTATATAGAAGGCACGCGTTTCACAGTAATCACAGACCACTACAGTCTTAAGTGGCTGCAGAGCATAAAAGATCCTGTGGGTCGTATAGCACGTTGGGCTGTTCGTTTGCAACAGTATGACTTTGATGTCGTGCACCGTAAAGGAAAAGAGCATGCAGTGCCTGATGCACTCTCTCGTTCAGTGCCTGTGTTAGATCTTATTGCCACTCCTGAAAATAATTTCTTGACCAAGTCTAAAGATCTCTGGTATAATCGTTTGGTGTCAAATATTACTCAAAAACCTGAGGAGTATCCCCTTTGGAGACTTGAGAATGGTGAAGTCTTCAAACGAGTATTTTTGCAGTATCCTGATCTGGAAGACAGCGATGGATGGTTGCGTGTGATTCCTAAAGAGGAAAGACGAGACTTAATCTCGGCTCATCATGATCCTCCTATTTTCGGACATCTTGGTGTTCAGAAAACGTTTGCGCGCCTAGCTTCAAAATACTATTGGCCCAAGATGAAGGAAGATATTGCTCGTTACGTAAGAAACTGCCATGTTTGTCTGAGAACGAAGCCTATTCAACAAGCTCCTGCTGGACTTATGCTTAGTCACGGTCCAACAGCTACTCGTCCATTCGAAGTAATCAGTATAGATTTGGTAGGTCCTCTTCCTAGAAGCACTTCTGGATTTCAGTATATTCTTACCATGGTAGACGTTTTTAGTAAATTCGTACTTTTCTTTCCACTTCGGACAGCTACCTCTACTAAAGTGGCTCAAATATTTGAGGATCAGGTTATCTTATTATTTGGAGCACCTCGTAAAGTCATTATGGACAATGGATCTCAGTTCAAGGGAAAACCCTTCCAAGATCTTCTCAAGTCATATGATATCCAATTAGGTTTTATTGCTAACTATCATGCCCAAGCGAATCCCGTGGAGCGTACTCACCGCGTAGTAAAGACTATTCTGTCCGCATATGTTCAAGAGAACCATCGTTCATGGGAGAAGTATCTTCAGAAAGTGGCTTGTGCAATTCGCTCTGCGCGGCATGAAACCACTCAATTGAACCCTAACTTTGTCGTATTTGGACGGAGAGTTAAATTCTCGGGAGTTGAAACTCTTCCAAAAGATGTTCCGAAACAAAGTTTGGTACATGAGATGGAAACTCGTTGCACGATGTTAAAGAAGGTGTTTGCTGACGTGGCTAAACGTTTGCAAAGAGCCAGTGTCACTAGCCGTGCTCGCTATAACCTTCGTCGGCGAGACGAGCGTTTTACGATTGGGCAAAAGGTATTTAAGAGGAAATACACACTGTCCAATAAGGCTAAAGGTTTATCGGCCACGTTAAATCATAAGTATGAAGGTCCATTCACAGTAACTAGGGTTTTATCTCCATGGTCTTATGAATTGAAAGATTCTAGGGATCGATCTATAGGCGTATGGCACGCTAGCGATCTCAAAGCTCACCCACCTGATGACGATAGTTCAGAATAAATAAAAGTCCACCTAAGTTCACTTTTCTCTGGGAAAGGGGGGAGTTGTTACGTGTCAAAAATATATCTAGTACGTATTTGCTTGAATGTTATTTAAATGGCAGTATCGCCCAGCATTATCTTTGGTAACCTAGTCTAAAATGTAACATATGTATATTAAATACTTACGCAGATTTAGGCTTATTGTAAATAACACACATATGCGTTTATAGTATTAAGTCCATTTATTCAGCATATTGTATGTACACTGCTAGTCCAGTTTGTATTTACAAAGTATTCCAGTCTTCTATAGCTGCAGTCATCTGGAAAGACAAAGATATCAATATTATGTTTAATTAAATTCACATGAACTTACCATGTCATTCCATCATTCCAAAACTATTGTTTACATGTCCATGTTGATGAAGAAGAGGTTAGTCTTTCTTCTGATTGACATCTATCACTTTGTACCTGGTAGACAGTTGAACCAAGGTCGTACCACAGAATTCAATCACCACAGTTCATTACCATATGACAGGCGAGTTTAGCGCCGATTTTCATGAGAAAAAGCCATTTCCTTTTGACTTCTCTGTTTCACTTGGACCAGGTGGTCACTTCGCATATTTTGCGGATTTGAGTGAGAAGACATACTGTGTAGGATTGGATTTGCTAGTTACAGTGTCTGTAGAACCACTTCTGTGGGATTCGTATCAAATCCACCTCACACAGCTTCCAAAGGGAACACTCTAAGCCACCCAACACCAACGGTAGGTGCATAACCTCCTTTCATGAGAATTGGTCATATGGCTCTCTCTATATTGCTCTTTCACATCTGTGGCCATGACTAATTATTGCTTTAAGTGTTGCTTATTTGCTACCAAGCATCTAACATATTCCTCTTGTAGGCTTTTTAGGCTCAACACCATAGGCTTTTAGGCTCAACACCAACAGCTTTTTAGGCTGAGTCGAAGCCCATCGCCAACTGCCAACCCTAAGAACTGTCCAACTCTTTCGCTTGCATGTCATCTCTAATTATCTGCTTGGTACTTGCTAGAATGACTGCTTCACTCTATCATTGTATGCATGCTTTGCTACCTCGCTTCATGCCGACCAGCTAATAAGGTATTTCCAGAAGACCCAGGACATAGTGCTTTGGAATACAGGTGGGAGATAGCATAAGTTGTAGATCCTGTAACTGCTTCTTTAGAAGAATATCTGAAAATAGGATTTAGTTTAGCTATTTTTAACTTTTGCCATTAGACAGTATACTTACCAGACATAGATATTGTAGTGGAATAGCAACGTAATATAGCGGGGCCCCAATCCATAATCACTGTCGTGTATTTAGATAACGTTTAGGGGTAGTTTTATCAGTCATGACCGACTGACGCATTCTAGCTTGTAAGAGACAGGGGCACTCTCCTTTCTCCCAGACAGGTACTTCGCAACGTTATTGCCATTTTTGTATATATTTAATCGATAATAAACCGTTAGGTGATCCATTGATTTCAGCATTTTAGTATCAGGGAGAATCCCAGAATTCACCCCTTGTTCGTACCCAATTTTGCACCCCTATTTCCACCCTAACCTTCAACTGTCAAACAGAGGACAAGACAGTAGAGGGAGATCACAGCATAGAAGAACCCCCGGCTGAGCTGAGCATCTCATAACTTGGTGCAGGGTGCCTAACATAAAATTGACAAAAATTGGCACCAAAACCATTTAGCAAACCCCGTTAGTAATACGGTCTGTCGGTCTGTCGGTCTGTCGGTCTGTCGGTCTGTCGGTCTGTCGGTCTGTCGGTCTGTCGGTCTGTCGGTCTGTCGGTCTGTCGGTCTGTCGGTCTGTCGGTCTGTCGGTCTGTCGGTCTGTCGGTCTGTCGGTCTGTCGGTCTGTCGGTCTGTCGGTCTGTCGGTCTGTCGGTCTGTCGGTCTGTCTGTCGGTCTGTCTGTCGGTCTGTCTGTCGGTCTGTCTGTCGGTCTGTCTGTCGGTCTGTCTGTCGGTCTGTCTGTCGGTCTGTCTGTCGGTCTGTCTGTCGGTCTGTCTGTCGGTCTGTCTGTCGGTCTGTCTGTCGGTCTGTCTGTCGGTCTGTCTGTCGGTCTGTCTGTCGGTCTGTCTGTCGGTCTGTCTGTCGGTCTGTCTGTCGGTCTGTCTGTCGGTCTGTCTGTCGGTCTGTCTGTCGGTCTGTCTGTCGGTCTGTCTGTCGGTCTGTCTGTCGGTCTGTCTGTCGGTCTGTCTGTCGGTCTGTCTGTCGGTCTGTCTGTCGGTCTGTCTGTCGGTCTGTCTGTCGGTCTGTCTGTCGGTCTGTCTGTCGGTCTGTCTGTCGGTCTGTCTGTCGGTCTGTCTGTCGGTCTGTCTGTCGGTCTGTCTGTCGGTCTGTCTGTCGGTCTGTCTGTCGGTCTGTCTGTCGGTCTGTCTGTCGGTCTGTCTGTCGGTCTGTCTGTCGGTCTGTCTGTCGGTCTGTCTGTCGGTCTGTCTGTCGGTCTGTCTGTCGGTCTGTCTGTCGGTCTGTCTGTCGGTCTGTCTGTCGGTCTGTCTGTCGGTCTGTCTGTCGGTCTGTCTGTCGGTCTGTCTGTCGGTCTGTCTGTCGGTCTGTCTGTCGGTCTGTCTGTCGGTCTGTCTGTCGGTCTGTCTGTCGGTCTGTCTGTCGGTCTGTCTGTCGGTCTGTCTGTCGGTCTGTCTGTCGGTCTGTCTGTCGGTCTGTCTGTCGGTCTGTCTGTCGGTCTGTCTGTCGGTCTGTCTGTCGGTCTGTCTGTCGGTCTGTCTGTCGGTCTGTCTGTCGGTCTGTCTGTCGGTCTGTCTGTCGGTCTGTCTGTCGGTCTGTCTGTCGGTCTGTCTGTCGGTCTGTCTGTCGGTCTGTCTGTCGGTCTGTCTGTCGGTCTGTCTGTCGGTCTGTCTGTCGGTCTGTCTGTCGGTCTGTCTGTCGGTCTGTCTGTCGGTCTGTCTGTCGGTCTGTCTGTCGGTCTGTCTGTCGGTCTGTCTGTCGGTCTGTCTGTCGGTCTGTCTGTCGGTCTGTCTGTCGGTCTGTCTGTCGGTCTGTCTGTCGGTCTGTCTGTCGGTCTGTCTGTCGGTCTGTCTGTCGGTCTGTCTGTCGGTCTGTCTGTCGGTCTGTCGGTCTGTCGGTCTGTCAGTCAACCTGACTCCATTTTTTTAATTATTGCTACGCCGCCACTGACACGATTTCTAACACCAAGCTGTTTTTATATTTTTTGTTTTTTTATTATTTCTGCGGCGCCACTGGCACGATTTATAAAAACTATACGCATCTTCCATTTTCGCCATGGTAGTAATGTTGTGTCAAAATTTCATTATAATCAATTAAACAGTTTCCTCGTTACACAATATAGAACAATCTAAAGCAATACTCGTATGTCTACACCAGAAAAAATTCTTAAGTCCTTTGGTTTCTGTAATAGGCAAGGCAATGTTCGGATGGATCTAAAAAAGTTACTTATGTCGCCAGGTCTTCCTTCATAGGTCAGTGTCTATTGTCTATCGTGACAACAAATTTTTCAATTTTACAACCCCCCACCCCTCAACCACCCCAATTTCGCACCCACCGAAAAAAAGTAGAAAATGATCAGGAACCCCTAAAACGCCTAAAAACGAAGTTTGAGCAGTATTTATTTTTTTTTTGTTTTATGCTAACTACTCCACCGCCCTTGCAGCGATTTTCAAAATTATAGGAACATTGCCTACTACAACCCCACAGCATTACGATGCTAGAAAAACGCCAACAGACAGACCGACAGACAGACCGACGGACAGACAGACATACCGACGGAAATGGGTGACGTGGATTTTCGTTATGTAGACATCATAAAACACCTAAAAAGCGTATGAAAATCTAAAAATCGAAAATTTTCGCGATCACAATACTCCCCTCACCTATCGGTATGGAAAGTAAGATTATTTATATATCTGATGTTATAACTCTAATTTTAATAATAATATCGTGAAAGTTCTGTTTGTATCGTGAAAGTTCTGTTCTGTGAACTTCTCACTTATATTTTAAAACAAATCAATCAAAAGCGGGACCTACCCATTAAGGTTGAAGCGAGCGGTTGTTAAACTATTATTAAAGCCATCGTTCACTTTTTTAGGAAATCTTAGAAATAATAGGTCTGAGAAGTTTAGTACCATTTTTAAAGCAAGGTCCCACATAGATATGAATAAATTAAGCACTACCTTTGACCTTTATTTTCGACGAGAGGATTTTCCAAAAATTACTATGTTGAATTTGGAATATTCATAGAACCATCAAAAGTCTATAAATGGCTATAGTTATATAAGATGAATAATAAAATGTTTTCATCAGATTAAATCTGAAAATTATTGTTCCAGTTATAAATAAAGTTCTTATGGTAAGTTAGTGTGCTTGATCCAGTTCCTTCGTTGTTCAATGTCAACAAGCACCACCAATATGTGATTCAGTATTCATTACGTCATATACATGTGACATTAACATTGTCGTTATTTAAAGAACATATGATAAGATCAAATTCAAAGCTGAATATGATTACATGAGAAGTTAATCCTGAATATCGAAAAATCAAACACAGCAGATATGTAAAATTAACCTAGCCAGCTCACGAATTACTTTTTCGGAAAGTATCAAATCGTCATTGAACGAACTGGAGCCATCATCAATGCAAACCATTTGGCAAACATAGGTCAGCATGTTATTAATTTAGGGAACTAAGAGGAGCAATTGATACTATAACACTTTTAAATGCGACCCATTATGTTTTTGCACAGTAAAAAGTGATTTACCAAAATTAAGTTGTAGTGTAACTACCCCCTGAGTGAGTGGTTAGATGTTAGACTGGTATCTGGTATACCTATCGGTGTGGGAAGCAAAAATTGCATCAAAATCATAAAAATTCTCATAAATTTAACGTAAGACACATAAAGATTCATATTGTTTTGAAAGAGCAAACGTATAATATCTCATTTATTACTTATCTCCAGAAATTTCCTATCGCTGACAAAACCCCTGCCCATACCGTAACGGTCTTCAGACTTGCGTGCACCGCAGGAGCTGCGTATTCCTCATATCATGAAGGGATCCAATAAGCAATGGGCCAACAATGTAGCTCTGCCAGAGCCTGCGAAGTTTCAGATATTTAGTCCTCCTTCCAGAGAATGTCCACTTCGGTAGGTGCTGAAAACTCGATAATGAACATCGTCCTTCGGTGGTAGTAGATGAGGTTATATCGGGCTGGTTTGCATAAGCTCGTGCTTGGGGAACCAATACTTCCACAAAATACGGCATTTCTCGTACTCCACTATTGACCCCATTTAGATCCTGTCTTATATATAAAATGAAACCAGTTCTTTGCGTAACAGAATTCAAGGGTCTAAAATTCGACATCCTAAGCGTAAAAAACGCTAAAAATCGTAAAATGCCTGAACTCAGCATGACGGGGTGCAGATGTAGATATACTAATTAAAACATGTAAAAGACTAGCATTGACTCGTATTGATCATGGCTGATTTGCAAATCATCAAGACCATCTGCCCTAAAACTTTTTGATACCCGTGGGACTGGGACCTGATAGGTTTCACTCTATTGAAGAATTATATTTATTATTCGTATTTATTTTTTAGGAAACCCAAATTGGATACAGTGCACGCCAGCAGTTCAAAGGATATGACTAAAACCGCTATCCAGAACGACAAGAAATATGGAGCCTGGGGAACCACTTTCAAAAATAAAAATCATTTCGCTAACATGCACGTTTGTTAGAATAACTATTCTTTAATAAATAACGCCATTGACGTAACAAGCACAGATTATGTTTCATTCAGGTTTATTACTTTTTAATAAATGCCTCTGAACAATGTGATAATATTATTGCAAGAAATGTGATTACAACGGCGCCGGCGCAAGAACTATCCTTTTTGAATTCAACACTCTTGGTAGTATCATTTGAGATATCAGCCTCCCCCAGATGTAAAAACAGGTTGTCAGTGAGTGCTTGCTCATAACCATTTTACCGGATACCTTGTTCGGGCTCGACGTCTATTTAATAGATATCAGCTGACTATGGCCCAGTTTCACAATCATTGGTAAGCTCTGGTAGTCGCCTAACCGACAGATGGAAGTTAACCAGTAGTTATCGGAGAGCTCTGTTTCACAAAGAAAAGCAATGGTTGAACTTATTTATTTTCAAGTTGGCACCACGAATTGATCTCAGAGCACTGCCATAATGATGTTCCGTGAATAAAAGCTAACCCTTTGACAAAGAAACCTAACCTTTCTTTTCATATTTTTGATTTATGTCATTACAGAGTATAATCAAAATCCATCGACGTCTTAGACGTCAGTATGAAAATCCATCTTTTTATAACCTCCAAATCTGTCATCGATTGACCACAATAAACGTTAAGATAACCCATACCGCATCCTTGGGTTAAGATAACTACTGGTTGACCAGAGCTTTTGACGTATATCGTCGATTATGAAATGGATTATTTTCGCTGACCACTAGTTTTCTTTTGACCACTAGTTAACTAACGATTGTGAAACTGGGCCTAAGAAGTGCATCTCAGCTTTAATTTTGTAGTAGTGATCTGCAGTGACACTCCTGGGATAGGCTTCGTTTTAGCAGAAACCAAAATGGTAGTCCAGAGTGGTGTCAAAAGACCACTGCCGGAAAATTAATCAAGTATGTAGCAGTAATTGTATATTGTCTAAGGTAACAGTTTGATTCTCATTGAAGATATACAGGGTGGGCCAATAGCGCGTGGACGGAAGATTGTGGGCTTACTAAAAAATATTTCTAAAATATGTCACCTGATCATGGTAGGGACCCTTGAGGGCTATGACGTAAAGATATTTTCGCTTGAATTTTGACGTTTATACAGGGTGATTCATATGAAACTTACATTTTTTTAACGGAACCCCCTATATATTATTGCATATTTGGATTCCTTGATGAAGTCTGGTGTGACTTTATGTATGGAACTTTAAACGAACTATTTAGGAGCAAATCACCATTTTTGGTATACGTAGGTATCAGAAAAAAATTGAATATCACAGCAATTATAAAACTTAGAAGTTGTGACTTTGTGATACGACTAAGCATGAAATGTCAGACGGCATAATTTGAATTCTTTTTGTACTTGGAGTAATCAGTAGACCAATTAAGAAAACTTCGCAGATAACTTGATTTTTTCAAATGGCAATGTCTATTTTGGGTAAAAGAATCAAACGTAAAATTTGATTACCTTTCTAACGATATAGCACACTCGATATCAATCTTTTTACTTCCCACACCGATAGGTGAGGGGAGTATTGTGATCGCGAAAATTTTCGATTTTGAGATAATACACTTTTTGGGCGTTTCATGATGTCTACATAACGAAAATCCATGTCACTCATTTCCGTCGGTCTGTCTGTCTGTCGGTCTGTCTGTCGGTCTGTCTGTCTGTCGGTCTGTCTGTACGCGTTTTTGTGTCCTCGTAATCTCAGTAACCGCTGCATGGATTGTGATGAAATTTGGGCAGCGATATGCTGGGGGGTCGTAGTAGGTAATGTTCTTATAATTTTGAAAATCGGTGCAGGGGCGGCGGAGTAATTAGCAAAAAACAAAAAAAATTAAATATTCCTCAAACTTCGTTTTTAGGCGTTTTAGAGGTTCCTGATCATTTTTTACTTTTTTTTGGGTGGGGGTGAAATTGGGGTGGTTGGGGGGTGGGGGGTTGTAAAATTGAAAAATTTGTTGCTTTCATAATAGACTGCCCACTGACCCATGAAGGAAGACCTAGCAACATAAATAACTTTTTTAGGTCCATCCGAACATTGCCTTGCCTATTACAGAAACCAAAGGACTTAGAATTTTTTCTGGTGTAAACATACGAGAGTATTGCTTTAGTATTGCTTCTATATTGTGTTACAAGGAAACTGTTGAATTGATGTTAATGAAATTTTGACACAGTATTACTACCGTGGCGAGGATGGAAAACGCGTATGGTTTTTATAAATCGTGCCAGTGGCGGCGCACAAATAATAAAAAAAAGTAAAAATATAAAAACAGCTCAAACTTCGTTTTTAAGCGTTTTAGAGGTTCCTGATCATTTTCTGCGTTTTTTTGGGTGGGGTGAGATTGGGGTGGTTAGGGGGTGGGGGGCTGAAAAACTGAGAAATTTCTTGTATTCATAATAGGGTGTAGGGTAGGGGCTCTGAAGGAAGACCTAGCGACATAAATCAACTTTTTAGGTCCATTAGAACATTGCCCAGCGTATTACGGAAACTAAGGGACTTAGAATTTTCTGTATACATACATACGAGTATTTATTGCTTTAGATCTTTTTGTATTTTGTAACGTGGACACTATTACATTGATTCTAATTAAATTTTGACACAGTATTATTACCGTGGTGAGGATGGAAAACGCGTGTGTTTGTTAAATATCGTGTCAGTGGCAGCGTATATAGCAATAATCAAAAAACTAAAAGTATGAAAACAACTCAAACTTCGTTTTTAGATGTTTTAGGCCGTCCATTGACCTCTGAAGGAAATACTTAGCGGCATAAGACAATTTTAGGGGAGGGAAGGCTGCCGATGATTTGGTTGCAAGGAGATCTCAGACTAAAGCTTCATGCTATGGGAAAATAATAAACTGATATCACAGTAATGTGTGGGAAGTACTGAGTCAATCAACTTGACTCCATTTTTTAGATCCATCTGAACATTGCCTTGGCTATTACAGAAACCAAAGGACTTAGAATTTTTTCTGGTGTAAACATACGAGTATTGCTTTAGATCGTTCTATATTATGTAACGAAGAAACTGTTGAATTGATTTTAATGAAATTTTGACACAGTATTACTACCGTGGCGAGGATGGAAAATGCGTATGGATTTTATAAATCGTGCCAGTGGCGGTGCAGAAACAATAAAAAAACTAAAAATATAAAAACAGCTCAAACTTCGTTTTTAAGTGTTTTAGAAGTTCCTGATCATTTTCTGAGTTTTTTTGGGTGGGGGTGAAATTGGGGTGGTTGGGGGGTAGGGGGTTGGAAAACTGAAAAATTTGCTGTATTCATAATAGGCTGTCCACTGACCTGTGAAGGCAGATCTAGCGACATAAATCACCTTTTTAGATCCATCTGAGCATTGCCTTGGCTATTACAGAAACCAAAGGACTTGGAATTTTATCTGGTGTAAACATACGAGTATGGCTTTAGATCGTTCTATATTATGTAACGAAGAAACTGTTGAATTGATTTTAATGAAATTTTGACACAGTATTACTACCGTGGAGAGGATGGAAAATGCGTATGGATTTTATAAATCGTGCCAGTGGCGGTGCAGAAACAATAAAAAAACTGAAAATATAAAAACAGCTCAAACTTCGTTTTTAAGTGTTTTAGAGGTTCCTGATCATTTACTGAGTTTTTTTGGGAGGGGGTGAAATTCGGGTGGTTGGGGGGTGGGGGGTTGAAAAACTGAAAAATTTGCTGTATTAATAATAGGCTGTCCGCTGACCTGTGAAGGAAGACCTAGCGACATAAATCACCTTTTTAGGTCCATCTGAACGTTGCCTTGCCTATTACCGAAACTAAGGGACTTAGAATTTTCTGTATACATACGAGTATTTATTGCTTTAGATCGTTTTGTATTTTGTAACGTGGAAACTATTAAATTGATTCTAATGAAATTTTGACACATTATTATTACTGTGGTGAGGATGGAAAACGCGTATTCTTGCTAGAAATCGTGTCAGTCGCAGCGTAGCAATAATCAAAAAACTAAAAATATGAAAACAGCTCAAGCTTCGTTTTTAGATGTTTTAGGGGTTCCTGACCGTTTTGTACCTTTTTTGGGTGAGGGTGAAATTGGGGTGGTTGTGGGGGCGGGGGGTTGTAAAACTGAAAAGTTTGTATTATTGATTATAGGCTGTTCATTGACCTGTGCAGGAAAGACCTAGCGGCATATGACAATTTGGGTGGGGGGTACTGGCGACGATTTTGTTGCAAGAGGATCTCAGACTAAATCTTTATGCTATGGGAAAATAATAAACTGGTATCACCGTAATGTGTGGGAAGTACTGAGTCAATCAACTTGACTCCATTTTTTGCTTTTCATTTTATTTCAAATTTTAAGTCAAATCGGTGTTTTCCAACTTTCCTGCGTGCAGGCAACTTAGCAAGCCATGAAAAATAATCAAAAGCCTGTTAGTATGGAAGAAACCAACTAACTTAGTAGAAAGATGCAAACTAACTAGAGCAGCGAGGCAAGACTATGAAAATTCCTTACAACATATTAGCTCTAACCAGAAACAATAGCGGTAACAAGAACGCTCATTTTTCACAACCTACTAGTTATTAGCCAATTTCCAAAGTTAGTAAAAAAATATCTAATCAAAGGAAAAATACTAGTGGTTGTTGCTGGCAGTAGAATATCTATGTCTTCTGAATAAATTTTCACATTTAATGCCATAAAAAGGTAGCCATTTCCGTTAAGTCAAAAGTAATGATACCTCTGACTGGAGCCCTTCAAATTCTTCAGTAGATCATTCTACTTATTAGCAAAAGCACGGAAAATGAAACTTGAATTGCGGTCTCCTTGAATTGTAAAACATAATCTAGTTTGTAGGAAACAACATGAAATAAACACAATTACAACATAGCGTAATTAAAAGATCCTAGCAATGATTTCAATAGATGTTCAGAATGCTCCAGTTAGAGATATCTTTACTTTTGACTTAACTAAACGGAAATGACTAATTTTTTGACCCATTAAATGTGAAATTTTAATCTACAGATGCTAGACTGTAAGCACAAATCGCTGGTAGTTTTTCTTTTGTTTCAAAATTTTTAAACGTTTTGGAGAATTGTCAAGCTCTAGTAGACCTCAATAGCTAGTAGGCTGTGAAAAACAAACACTTCTGTCATACCACAGGTTCTCATTGACATTAGGTATCTTGCCGCTGTTGTATCCGGTTAAAGCTGATGTGTTGTAAGGAAGTTTCATGATCTTGCCTCGCTGCTCTAGTTTGTTTGCGTCATTCAGCTAATTTAGTTCGTTTCTTCCATATTAACGGGCTTTTGTTTATTTTTCATGGCCTACTAGGTTGCTTGCACGCAGGAAAATTGAAAAACACCCATTTGACTGAAACTTTGAAATAAAATGAAAACCAAAAGAGGTTGATATTGAGAATCCTATATCGTTAGAAAGGTAATCAAATTTTACATTTGATTCTATAAACCAGAATAGGCATTCACATTTGAAAAAAATGAAGTCAAGTTGATTGACTCAGTACTTCCCACACATTACGGTGATACCAGTTTATTATTTTCCCATGGCATAAAGATTTAGTCTGAGATCCCCTTGCAACAAAATCATCGCCAGTACCCCCCCCCCCCCCCCCCAACTTGTCATATGCTGCTAGGTCTTTCCTACCAGGTCAATGAACAGCCTATTATCAATAATACAAACTTTTCAGTTTTAACCCCCCCCCCCTCCTACCACCCCAATTTCACCCCCACCCAAAAAAGGTACAAAACGGCCAGGAACCCCTAAAACATCTAAAAACGAAGTTTGAGCTGTTTTCATATTTTTAGTTTTTTGATTATTGTTACGCTGCCACCGACACGATTTCTAACAAGCATACGCGCTTTCCATCCCCACCACAGTAATAATAATGTGTCAAAATTTCATTAGAATCAATTTAATAGTTTCCACGTTACAAAATACAAAACGATCTAAAGCAATAAATACTCGTATGTATACAGAAAATTCTAGGTCCCTTAGTTTCGGCAATAGGCAAGACAATGTTCAGATAGATCTAAAAAGGTGATTTATGTCGCTAGATCTTCCTTCACAGTTCAGTGGACAGGCTATTATGAATACAGCAAATTTTTCAGTTTTTTAACCCCCCACCCCCCAACCACCCCAATTTCACGCCCACCCAAAAAAACTCAGAAAATGATCAGGAACTTCTAAAACACTTAAAAACGAAGTTTGAGCTGTTTTTATGTTTTTAGTTTTTTTATTATTTCTGCGCCGCTACTGGCACGATTTATAAAAACCATACGCATTTTCCATCCTCGACATGGTAGTAATACTGTGTCAGAATTTCATTAAAATCAATTGAACAGTTTCTTCGTTACATAATATAGAACGATCTAAAGCAATACTCATTATGTATACATCGGAAAAAATTCTAAGTCCTTTAGTTTCTGTAATAGGCATAAGGCAATGTTCGGATAGACCTAAAAAAGTTATTTATGTCGCTAGGTCTTCCTTCAGAGGTCAGTGGGTAGTCTATTATGAATACAATAAATTTTTCAATTTTACAACCCCCCAACCACCCCAATTTCCACCCCCACACAAAAAAGTAGAAAATGATCAGGAACACCTAAAACGCCTAATTAATGCTAATGCTAATTACTCCGCCGCCAATGCACCGATTTTCAAAATTATAGCAACATTACCTACTACAGATCCACAGAATATCGCTGCCCAAATTTCATCACAATCCATGCAGCGCCGATAATTATTTTATGTTTCTTAACTATGTTTTTCTTTTGTTTCTACTTTTCACATATTTTTTCATTTTAGCTTTCAATTTTTCACTTATGGTAAAATACGGTTACGACATGTCCATTCATTATAATTATGTATTAATATACACAGTTCACTTTGTTTCCACGCTTTGTTTCCTTCATGGGTATCCATGATTTTTTTTGCAAGATTTCATGTTTGTGGATTAATTTAAATACATGTTTAGAAATAACAAATTAATAAAAGGTTTGCGGTTTTATTGAGAGTTATTCTGATATGCCTGTAATTATAAGCAACCTCTTGCCTTAGTAAAAAGATTTTTTCCGAAATTATAAAGCCATATTTAATATCCTTGCAACAAACATTTAGCTTGTGATTCCCAAAAAAATTTTAACCTCAGGTAAATTTCACAAAAATGCTTGAATTTAAATAAAGTTCTACAAAACTAATTCAATTTCAATTAGTGTATCAAACAGTTTTACTAAAAAAAAAAATTTTTTGGGAGAGTTAAATTGCACTTTTTTCAAAAACTTTTTTTTTCTCAGAGGAGGCCAAGTTTTGGTATTTAGGCATAACTCTTGATTCTAAACAACTTTTGTTAATAACATTTTGCTGAATTTTTGAAAATAAGGGTATTTTACTCTTGTACAATCTTTATATTTTTTGATTCACCCAGTATACTGATGAACTTGGAACCATTCTAAGTGCACCTAAATTAGTTATCGGACATGCACCAACTTTTGGCAATATTGGATTTTTGATTGTGCAGCTAATAAAAAAAATCCCATTTGTTGCACACTCTTTGGACCACACTGTATAGGGGGCTCCATTCAAAAAAGTGTAACTTTGATATCAATCACCCTGTATAAGCGTCAAAATTGAAGTCAAAATAGTTTTACGTTCCATGATCCTACCTCGATCAGGTGACAGATTTCAGGAATATTTTTTAGTAAGCCCACAATCTTCCGTCCACGCGCTATTGGCCCACCCTGTATTGTATGTATGCACATTATAGAGAAAGTAAGTATGAAACAAATAATATCGGAAAGAATGTTTGCTCTCATGTAGTAACGCAAAGTATGAGCTGTTCAAGGTTTTTTGGGGATGACCGCCAATGCAAACGACCTGGTTTGACGCCTTGAGTCGAACGAGACTACTTCCAGACCGAGGAAACGCTCCTGTGAAAAACTACGGCACTTTGAAATTACAGTACTTAACCTGACTGGTCAAGTTGTTGAGAACAAAATGGGTTGAACGGGGTTTAAAGAAGTCAAATTAGATCACTCCCAGACTAAGAAAATACTCCGATGAAAATCTACGCCACTTTGAAATTTCAAACCTAACCTAAAAACGACTTCTGAATTTAGATATTTTTTCAAGAAATATATGGCCAAATCGAAAGTATTCGACGAACAGAGATAGAACGACACCAGAAGCAACACCAAGAAATGGAAAATTATTAAATTCATCGACTTACCTTAATAAATACGTTGTAATTTCCGTGAAATCTTCTTGTCAGCGCGATGTTCCGAAGAAAAAAACCCATCTCTATTTCATTCGCCTACCCTAGACCCATTTCGCTGAAGTGCTGCTGACAAAAAAAATCGCCTAACCAATGGGACCTACAGGATGGCTGGGTAATTATATCTTCGGACAAGCTCGGAAAATTAGGATTAATCTTCCTTAAGGTAAGTCGATTAATTTGTTAATCTTACTTCGCTTTTCCTCGATATAATTATACATTGTAGCGGTTCAGAGTAAGGATAGCAATTTTTTTAAGAATTGCATATTTAATCCAATATAATAGCATATAGAATATTATCCGAGATCAATATGAGAAAATATATATCATTTTTAACTTTCCCGACAAAGGAGGAGTAAATTATTAGAATCGCCTTTATTCGCAAATTTTACCGAAATTATGATATTACTTTTTGAGTTACCCCCACCCCTTTCTTATCATCGCAGCTGGACCAAAAACTAGATTTCTGTTTCTAATAATAACCCTTTTATAGTGACCGAGTTTGAATAAAATCGAAAAAAATTGTTTTTTGATGTCCGTCTGTGTCCGCTATTTCATTTTCTAACGATTATTCAAAAAGGGCTTAAAAGCGATTGCGCTCCAATTGGGCCAACTTGAATTAATTAAGGTTCTTTCAGTTGAAAAGGTTTCGGACAATGGGGGGTGGAAGAGGGTGGGGGTACACAAAGAAATTTAAGACGACGTATAAATTTGATAGCTCCAGTTGAAAGAGAATGTGTCTTTATGTCTAAAATGATATATCACATGTTAATTTTTCTCTGAAAGGGAGGCTAAAAAAATTAAATAAATTGAAATACTCAAATGTCGTTAACTGCTGTATTTGTGCACTGAATAAATTGTTTGATATTAGGCAGTCGCAAATAATTTAAAGATGTCTACCTCGAAATAATATTGCTATTCGATTGGACTCTAAAGGGTTAAAGGCAGTGGGGATTTCTTAAAAAGGTCATTCGTACATCTGATCCCACCAGCCAAAAGACCACGTGTTTTTTGACAGCAAAAGGTCGGAAAGAAATGAAATTTGGTGGGATGGTAGACATTGGTACCCTGACCAACAGTTAAGTTGGCGACCTCGGAGGGTTGCCTTTCGAGGAGTCGGGGGATGAAAACTCTGCTTCGCGACGATTTTTGAAAAATAACTCCGTTTTGGTAAGTGTTACCGGAAAATGCTTCAAGTGATTTATGGAGACAATAAAATTCTGCATAATTTTGATCTTTACATTTTTCATGTGCGACCAATGGTTTCCGTCCTACACTGCGTCAAAGTTAGGGGTTGGTTTGCGATTTTCACTAAAATCAGAATTTAAGGGTGGAATAAGGCGAAGGACTTCATCAAAAAGACGTGTAAAATTTTTTTTCTTATCTGCAGCTGTTTAAACTCACGCATTTGGTTTAAAAAAATACGGCATTTAGAAATGCACCCCTACCGACTACCGATATTTGTTGTTGCGAAAAAATATCGTATTTGTGCATACTTTGGTGGAAATGATACTATCCCTGCATTGTTTAATTAAGATAAGGTCATAGATATCATAACCTATTATGGATCGGCCCTGTCCGATCCTTCGCGTACATCGCCCCGTACGGATAGCAGTGCGAGAGGATAGAGCTACGAAACAGGCAAGAAGCGCGTTTATTATATGCATATATGGAGACACTATACTTTTTGAGCCTTTATATTGGTATTTTATTGCAAATGTTTGGATATTATGAAAAAAATGATAAATATGAAATTGTTTGATGAAGATGTGAAAAAAAACTTCATATCATATTTTATTAAAATTCTTCAAATAAACCAAAATATTATATTACATCTACACAAAATAATATACACTATACGTTATTAGTGCTTCAGAGAACAGGGGTATCTGGGTTTAATGTAATTCGACGTATTCCTGCCGGCGCATGGCAGGAGAGCTAAAATGCAACAAATTTAGTTCAATATTAACGGAGTTCTAAATCTTACCCAAAATCTGGCATTATTGTCTAAACAATGAAAAATCTACGTTAAAAATCAGTAACTTGTTCACATCATCAATAGGTGAAAAAGTAGAAAAATACGATACTTTAAAAAAATGGAGTCAAGTTCATTGACTCAGTAGTTCCCACACATAATGATGATCCCATTTTATTATTTTGCCATTGCATGAAGCTATAGTTAGAATTCCCTTGGAACCAAATCGTCGCCCACCCGCCCGCAGAAAAACATCCAACACAAAAGCGCTCGTAAATAGTTTCTTGCGTCTCCCTCCTTAAAAGCTGAGATGCCACAGTTTTTATCCTGCATGCTTCAACTTTACGATGCGAAATGATCAGGAGTCTCCAAACCATTTAAAAACGAAGTTTGAGCTGTTTTTATATTTTTAGTTTTTTATTATTGCTGCGCCGCCACTGACACGATTTTTCAAAAACAGATTCTCGCCGCTGCACTAAACTCTGTGCCGGATTTTCATTAAAATCAATTCAATAATTTTTACGCAGTATACATAGAACGAAATAAAGCAAAACCCGTATGTATACATCACAAAATTGTTTTCGTTGTTGCCGCTAGGTATTTCTTCCACAGGTCAATGGACAAACTATTATGAATACAACAAATTTTTTCAGTTTTATAACCCCCACCCCTCAACCGCCCCAATTTCACCCTCACCAAAAAAACAGTAGAAAATGATCAGGAACCCCTAAAACGCCTAAAAACAAAGTTTGAGGTGTTTTATATTTTTTTTATTATTGCTGCGCCGCCACAGACATGATTTTCCCAAAACATACGCGTTTTCCGTCCTCGCCACGTTAGTAATACTGTGTCAAAATTTCATTAAAATCAATTCACTAATTTTCGCGTTACGCAATATAATAATATAACGATCTAAAACAACACTCGTATAGTATGTATACATCACAAAGTCCGTTGGTTTCTATAATAAGCAAGGCGATGTTTGGATTGACCTAAAAAAGAGCATTATGCCGCTAGGCTTTCCATTCACAGGTCAATGGACAGCCCATTATGAATACAACAACTTTTTCAGTTTTACAACTCCCCACCCCCCAACCACCCCAAATTCACTCCCTCCCTAAAGAAACGTAGAAAATGACCAGGAATCCCTAAAACGCTTAAAAACGAAGTTTGAGGAATATTTGGAAGTTTTTGTTTTTTTGCTAATTACTCCGCCCCCCGTTCAACGAGTTCCAAAATTATAGGAACACTATCTACTTCGACACCACAGCATATCGCTGCCCAAATTTCATCACAATCCATGCAGCGGTTACTGAGATTACGAGGCTAGAAGAACGCCAACAGACAGAGAGACAGAACGACGGCAATGAGTGACGCGGATTTTCGTTATGTAGACATCATAAAACACCCAAAAAGCGTATTATCTCAATATCGAAAATTTTCGCGATCACGAGGTATAAAAAAATAAAGTCAAGTTGATTGACTCAGTACTTCCCACACATTACGCTGATACCAGTTTATAATTTTCCCATAGCATGAAGCTATAGTCCGAGATCCCTTGTAACCAAATAATCGCCAGCCCCCCCCCCCTAAAATTGTCTTATGCCGCTAGGTCTTTCCTTCACAGGCCAATGGACAGCCTATTATCGATACTACAAACTTCTCAGTTTTACAACCCCCCACCCCCCAACCACCTCACTTTCACCCCCACCCAAAAAACTGGTAGGAAATGACCAGGAACCCCTAAAACATCTAAAAACCGAATTTGAGTTGTTTTCATGCTTTTCGTTCTTTGATTATTGCTACGCTGCCACTGACACGATTTTTTACAAACATACGTGTTTTCCATTCTCACCACGGTAACAATATACTGTGTCAAAATTTCATTAGAATCAATTTAATAATGTCCACGTTACAAAATACAAAACGATTTAAACCAATAAATTCTCGTATGTATACAGAAAATTCTAAGCCCCTTTGTTTCCGTAAAAGGCTATGCAATGTTCGGATGGACCTAAAAAGATGATTCGTGTCGCTAGATCTTGCTTCACAGGTTAGTGGACAGCCTATTGTAGTAGTAAAAGAATTTTTTTAATTTTTCAACCCCCAACCCCCCAACCACCCCAATTTCACCCCCACCCAAAAAAACGCAGAAAATGATCAGGAACCTCTAAAACGCTTAAAAACGAAGTTTGAGCTGTTTTTATATTTTTAGTTTTTTTAATTATTTCTGCGCCGCAACTGGCACGATTTATAAAAACCATACGCCCTTTCCATCTTCACCACGGTAGTAATACTGTGTCAAAATTTCATTAAAATCCATTCAACAGTTTCCTCGTTAGACAGTATAGAACGATCCAAAGCAATACTCTCGTATGTTTACATTAGATGGACCTAAAAAAGTTATTCATGTCGCCAGTTCTTTCTTCACAGGTCAGTGGACAGTCTATTATGAAAGCAACAAATTTTTCAATTTTACAACCCCCCACCCCCCAACCACCCCAATTTCACCCCCAACCAAAAAAAAGTAGAAAATGATCAGGGACACCTAAAACACCTAAAAACGAAGTTTCAGCAATATTTAATTTTTTTGTTTTTTGCTAATGCCGCCTATGCACCGATTTTCAAAATTATAGGAACATTACCTACTACGACCCCACAGCATACCGCTGCCCAAATTTCATCACGATCCATGCAGCGGTTGCTGAGATTACGAGGGTAGAAAGACGCGACAGACAGACAGACCAACAGACCGACAGACCGACAGACCGACAGACCGACAGACCGACAGACCGACAGACCGACAGACCGACAGACCGACAGACCGACAGACCGACAGACCGACAGACCGACAGACCGACAGACCGACAGACCGACAGACCGACAGACCGACAGACCGACAGACCGACAGACCGACAGACCGACAGACCGACAGACCGACAGACCGACAGACCGACAGACCGACAGACCGACAGACCGACAGACCGACAGACCGACAGACCGACAGACCGACAGACCGACAGACCGACAGACCGACAGACCGACAGACCGACAGACCGACAGACCGACAGACCGACAGACCGACAGACCGACAGACCGACAGACCGACAGACCGACAGACCGACAGACCGACGGACCGACAGACCGACAGACCGACAGACCGACAGACCGACAGACCGACAGACCGACAGACCGACAGACCGACAGACCGACAGACCGACAGACCGACAGACCGACAGACCGACAGACCGACAGACCGACAGACCGACAGACCGACAGACCGACAGACCGACAGACCGACAGACCGACAGACCGACAGACCGACAGACCGACAGACCGACAGACAGACCGACAGACAGACAGACCGACGAAAATGAGTGACGTGGATTTTCGTTATGTACACATCATAAAACGCCCAAAAAGTGTATTATCTCAAAATCGAAAATTTTCGCGATCACAATACTCCCCTCACCTATCGGTGTGGGAAGTAAAATGGAGTCAGGTTGATTGACTCAGTACTTCCCACACATAATGATTTTATGATTTTATTATTTCCCATTGCATGAACCTATAGTCTAAAATCCCCTTGCAACCAAATCATCGCCCACCCGCCCGCAAAGAAACATCCAACGCAAAAACTCTCATAAAGAGTTTCTAGCATCTCCCTCCTTGTGACCTAAGACGCCACAGTTTTTTCTGCATGCTTGAACTGAACGATGCGAAGAATGTGTTTCTGATTCCGCCAGCACCTCTGTGGAAACAGTTGTACACAACAGTGAGGGAGATGGAGATATCACCTTGCTAGTGAAAGAAAGAGATGGAATGCTAACAGAAATTGATCTGCTGAAAAGATTATTGAAAGAGATGGAAGAAAAAAATGATCTTTTGTATTTGTATTGCAACAAAAACTCTCCAATTATGAGAACGTGGATGCCGGCTGTTATTCCAACAAAACAAATTATAATGAAACGAGAGGTACCTGCAACGCCACCAACCCACCACCGAAGAGATCAAGTGTCAAAAGCGTCCCAGCGTCTACGATAGAAGACACCATGGCAACGGAACCATCAGAAAATACAAGCAGCAGCAGTACTATTACTAGGCAGCAGATGGCTGCTGCTATGGAAACGGCGCAGCAGTACGTAAACAACGCTGCTCTATCACACAATCCAGCAGCTCCCGCTGTGCATTCCAGCGACGAAAGTTCTAGCGCCTGGCAGCAAGTCAAAGGTAAGCGGCGTGGAAACGGAAACAAGCGTCGTAGTCTGGTCGTCGGCAGTGGCTCAGGAACTGCTGCAGTGAAAGGGGTTGAGAAAAAATGTCACTACATGTTACTAGACTCCATCCAAATACAAAAACTGATGATATGGAAGCTATGGTAAAATCTAATTTTCCAGAGGCTGTCGTAGAAAAGCCAAATTCCAAACTTCCTGATGTATACCCCTCTTTCAAAGTCACAATTTCAGAAACTAATTTTAAATCTGCTTTAGATGCTGACAAATGGCCAAAAAATGCCTGCATAAATCATTTTTTACAGAAAAGACGCAATCCATATCCATTACAAAATGTAAACTTTGATTCAGAAAAGATATTTGATCCGTCTTTACTGCTTTTGAACATACAAAGCATAAATATCAATAAAATTGACCAGCTCCTCCTTGATATTGACGAATATAAAAATATGGAAGCAATATATTTAACGGAGACATGGGCTGTGAAAGACGCACTTTTACGCCTCAAAGTAGATGGTTGCATTTTAAGTGATTCCTACTGTAGAAATTTATATAAAGGAGGTGGTGTTGCCATATATCTTAAGCGCAATATGAACTATAAAACTGTAGATGTCTCAAAATTTTGTATAGAGAAACAAATAGAAATGTGTGCTGTCCGTTTTAATGAAACTGTGTTAGTCTTGTGTTATCGTCCACCATGTGTTGATTTATCGTCTTTTATGATCAGTTACATAGTGCGTTGAGCTCCTTGTTCAAACCAAATTTTAGAATTGTATTATGTGGTGATTTTAATATCGATTCGTATAACCTTAATCGTGAATTCCATGACTTCTTGATACTTTGAGTGATTTTTATTTGTACCCAATTATAAAATGGCTAACCAGATTTGGACAAAGGTCTGTAACAACTATTGTTCAAATTTTTATAAATTTTGAGTCTAGCGGTGCAAACTGTGTCATTGATAAAACACTATCTGGCCATCGGACGGTGCTCTTTGAGTTGACTACACTTTATGGCAAAGACTTAGGTAACGAAATCTCTTACTCCCGTCGATACGATGAAAGCTCTATATATAGTTTCACATGTGACCTGATGTCTGAGAGTTGGTCGGAAATATATCATTTAAATTGTATTGATACAGCTTTTGAGTATTTTCTTAGTATATATTAAGATGTTCCGCCGCTGGCCTAGATAAAGTAAATCGTGTTAAATTGTGCTCCGATAACAAAGCCTGAAAACCGGGAATTATCGAGCTAATAATTAACACCAAGTGAAGGAAGTGAGACTATTACCTGTTTTGAATTGAGTGATCAGTGTAAAAAGTTAATAACATAAACCAATATTGTATAAATAATAAAACATCGTGCGGCTCCCTCCGAGCGGTGGACGCGGGGAGTAGCGCGAGCGGGACGTGGGCGGTGAAGAAAGAAAAATAAATATTACAAACATAGGCGGCGTAGCTGAGAGGGATTCATCGTTAAGGTAAGAAGTCAAATTAATCATTTCAAATGGACAGTGACGATTATACAACGGATGAGTCATCCAAAAAGAGGAGATTTGATGGAGCAGACGAGGTATTTGGAAGATCTTCGAAAATAGCAAGAACACCCACTAAGATTTCCAAAAAAAGTGAAGACAAATTAGACCTTATCATTGAAATGATCAGAGACCTCAAAATAGATGCCAATCAGATGAGGAAAGAACTGGAGGAATGCCGGGAAGAGATAAAGGAGCTGAGGAAAGACAATGAGAGCCTGAGGAAAGAAAATCAAGAGATAAAGCTAGAAAATATTGAACTCAATAAAAAAATGGAAGAAGTAAATGTAAGACTGGACTGGCTAGAAAAAGATCAAAAGAAAGCTAATATAGTAGTTGTTGGAAAACATTTACCTACTAATGAACCTGAAAAGCTCAAACAAATAGCAAATGAATTCTTCAAAGATATATTGTGCGTAGACGCACATATTAAAACAGCTAGAAAACTAGGAGAAAGAACGTGCCTCATCCAACTAGCAGATGAGCAAGAAAAAGAACATATCATGAAGAATAAATACAAACTCAAAGATTGGAAACAAGAGAAAATTTATATAAACGATGACATGACTTTCAGGGAAAGAGAGAAATGCAGAGAAATCAGAATAAGAGCGAGAGAGGAAAGAAATAAGGGCAAGAGAGTAAAAATCAGATATAACATCCTAGAAATTGATGGCGAGTTATGGCATTGGAATAAAACGAAGAATAAATTGGAATTGAGGGAAACAAAAAACCAAACACTACAAATACAAAGAACAGGGCAATGAAAATACACAAAGAAGCAATGAAGAAACCAATTATAAAAGACTTGGCAATTGACATGGAACAGTCATTAGGAATTGAAAGAAAGCATAAGAAAACTAAACAAACAATAAACAAACCCGAAGAAACAAATAAAATTCAAAATATACACAAATTAGGAATATGGAATGTTCGAAGTGTGAGTGGTAAAGAAAATGAACTATGTGGGGAATTTGAAAAAGCAGGCCTAGAAATATTGTGTATAGCGGAAACAAAGAAGAAGGAATCTGGTGTGACAGAAATAGGGGATGGTCATCTAATGATCTGGAGCGGAGTTAAGAAGGAAAATAGAGCGGCAGCGGGAGTAGCATGTATAATAAGCAAAGACCTTAAAAACACGATAACAAACTGGCAAGGAATATCAGAGAGAATAATGAACATAGAACTCAAATACATGGACCACACAAAAACAATTATAGTAGTATATGGACCTAACGAAGATGCAAAAGTAGAGGATAAGGAAAAATTCTGGGAGGAACTTGGCATGGCAGTAGAGGGAGGTAGAGGAGATATTTACATAGCCGGGGATTTTAATGCTAGGGTCGGAAAAAGGAGCAGTACCTTCGAAACAACGATAGGAGAATATGGAGAGCAGGTAATCAATAATAATGGTAGAAGGTTATTAGATTTTTGTCAATGTTACAACCTGATAGTGACAAATACTTTTTTCGAGCATAAAAATATTCATAAATACACAAGAGAGGAGCCCAATAGAAACGAAAAATCTATAATCGATTACTTATTAGTGGAGAGGGAAAACAGATCTACAGTACTTGACGTAAGAGTAAAACGGGGATTTGAAATATATAGTGACCATTACCTAGTAGTGGCCAGGCTTAAAGAAAAAGGCGAAATTGACCAAAAGTTGATGTCCAGAGGGCAGATAGAGTATGAAAGCATAAAAACGTATAAGCTAAGACAGAAAGAAATATCTATCAAATACGCACAAAAAGTAGAAAATAGGATAAAAGATAATACATATAGGTTGAATACTATGTCTCTAGAGGAGATGTGGACATTTCTCAAAGATATTTTAATAGAAGCTGCAAAAATGGTATGCGGAGTATGGAAAACGAGCAAAAATAAGAAACAAACAGAATGGTGGACGGATGAAATTAAAAAACAGGTAAAATACAAGAAAAATTTATGGCAGATGTATTTGAGCAATAAAAATACGATCAACTACGAGTTGTACAAAAAACAAAGGGGCAAAGTAAAACAATTAGTAAGACAAGCTAAACAAAGGAGTTGGACAGATTTTGGACGCAAATTAGAAACGGATAGGAAAGGAAATCAAAAGTTATTCTTCAAAGTTATTAAAAATTTAAGAAATGATAAAAATATCGAAAGAGTAACAGTTAAAGATATAAATGGGGAAATACTGAATGAGGGAAGGGAAATAATGGAGCGATGGAGACAATACTTCCAAGAACTACTAGAAGGAGAAGGAAGAAATACTTTTGAAACTGCAGCCATGACTAAACATACAAGCACAGATGAGAAGGAACACTGCATAACTTTAATGGAACTGGAAGAAGCAATAAATCGATTGAAAAATGGAAAAGCACCTGGCCATGATAACATAACAGCAGAAATGTTGAAAAGTATGGGAGAAAAAGGAAGATTTCTAATGTTAGAGGTGTGCAATAAAGCATTCCATGAAGAAAAGATCCCAAAAGATTGGGAACTTGGGCGCATCGTACCGATCTACAAAAAGGGAGATAAACTAGATTGCAACAATTATAGAGGTATAACGCTACTCAGCGTGCCAAGAAAGGTTTATGAACTAATCCTAGAAAAAAGATTAAGACAAGTGATAGAGCCAACACTCACAGATTCACAAAGTGGATTTAGGAAAGGTAGAAGTACGCAGGACCATATTTTCACAATAAAGGAAATAATCAACAAGACACTGAAACAGGGAAAAACAATATATATCGGGTTCATAGATCTTGAAAAAGCATTTGATAAAGTACCAAGAACAAGAGTATGGGAATCGATCACAAATAAAAATGTGGATGACAGTATGGTCAGAGTAATCCAAAGCTTATATAAAGAAACAAAAAACACTGTTATATGGAGAAACATGGAATCTCAGGAGTTCACAACAAATAATGGAGTGCAACAAGGTGGAGCACTCAGCCCATTGTTGTTTATTACATTTATGGATGAAATCATTAAAGAAATACACAGAGCTACGAAACCGGTATATGTTGGATATAGAAATTTGGAAAGGGTAGGAATTTCAGAATGTGCATTTGCGGATGACGTAGCGATAATAGCTAAAAGCGAAAAACATCTACAAGACTTATTTACAAATTGGAACGAAGTTTTAAACAGGAATGGAATGAAAATAAACAAAAATAAAAGTAAGGTGTTAGTGGTATCCAAAGAGCCAAAGCAGGTGCAAATACAACTCCAAGGAGTACAAATAGAACAAGTCAGCTACTATGATTATTTGGGAGTAATATTAGAGCAATCAGGGAGCCAACAAATGGAAATAAACAAGAGAATCGCAAAAGCCAACAATGTCTATCACTGCCTAAAGAATCGATTTCTAGGACATAGAGAAATAAGCAAATGGACAAAGCTGTCAGTTTTCAAGGCTATTTATAGACCAGTCCTCACTTACGGGTGCGAATCATGGGTACTTACAGCACAATGCAGAAGTAAGGTACAAGCAGTGGAAATGAAATATCTCCGGAGGGTTAAAGGGGTTACCAGAAGAGACAGAATTAGAAATAGCGTAATTAGAGAAGAGTTGGGGGTGGAGGCTTTAGAAACATTCATAGAAGAACGGCAGTTAGGATGGTGGGGGCATCTACAGAGAATGGACAGTGAAACACAAGTCAAGAAGGTGTGGGAAGCAAAGACTCCTGGAAAAAGGCAGAGGGGAAGACCAAAGGAGACATGGAATGATGCAGTCGGAAAAATTCTGAAAAGAAGAGGAATAACATGGACAGAAGCAAAAAGAGTTTCAGAAAATAGAAAAGCGTGGAAAAAGTTTGTTTATGGACAATAATATATTAAATTGTTTTAGTGTTTTTAGATGGTAAAATTGTATTGTTACACTCTACACCCATCCAGGGTAGAAGAGTTACTGATTATATATATTTGTATTCCATTCTAACAGGAATTTTCCGATTGTAAAGCGATCTAGGAGACCTTATACGAAAAAATGGCTTACTAATGAGGTAGTTACATCGAGTAAGAAACTTGAATACTTATTCAGTTTAACGAAAGTATTCCCAGAGGTAAAAAATGAATATTTGCGTGCCAAAAAATACACCAGGGGGTGGTTGTCACGGCCAAAAGGACTTATTATCAAAACAAAATTTCCCAGTCTCAGAACATAAATAAGACAACACGGTGTATAGTTTCAGAATGGACCGGAAAAGAGAGGAAGCACCATAATTTATCTATAAAAACAGATCAAGGCGTTATCACCATCCAGTGGAAATAGCGAATCACTTTAACCAGTACTTCAAAAATATAGCCTCTGATATAATAAGTAAAACAGCGCCTCAGACCAATGCTCATCAAAAATGTACCTACTCAAGTCCAGCTAATCAGATGCTGCTATACCCATTCACTGAACAAGAGTTTGAGGAACTTTTACATAGTAAATTGAAAAATAAGACCTCGGCTGGCCCAGATGAAATTCTTGGATTTCTCTTAAAAAAAGTTTTGCCTATCATTATTAAGCCTTTGGTTCATTTAGTAAATTTATCTTTTTGTTCAGGAAAATTTCCAGATGTACTAAACATGGAAAAGTAGTACCAATCCATAAAAAAGGAGACCCAATGAATATGGGAAATTTTAGGCCGATAACAATTCCATGTAGTTTCGCAAAGATCTTTGAGTACTGCTTCGCCAGCCGTTTGCTTCTGTTCTTTGAGAAACATAATATAATTTCTTTTAACCAACATGGATTTTCTAGCGGAAAGTCAACATCAACGGCAATTCATTCATTTTATGAGCGACTCATTTTATTTATAGAAGCGGGTGAGTGTCCAGTTGGAATATTTTGTGATCTGAGCAGGACTTTTGACTGTGTCAACCATCAAATTTTGTTACAAAAATTTTCTGCGTGTGGTGTGAATGGCGCTCCATATGCATGGCTCAACTCTTATCTTGCTGACAGAAGACAGTACGTTGTAATTCTGCACAAAGTTGGAGAAGCAGTACATCAGATAAGATCTGAAGAACTTACCGTAAACACTGGTGTTCCCAAGGCTCAGTTTTGGGGCCTCTTCTCTTCATTATTTATATCAATGAGATTGAGAGTGTGTATGAGAATGGGCTTTTCACACTGTACGCGGGTGATGCATCGATATTAATATCGAATAAGTCAGAAATTGATTTACTGATTTACAAAATAGTTGTAATCAAATTGTATGTAATATTACTGAGTGGTCTCAAAAAATCAATTACATCTAAATGCTGACAAAACAAACCTAATAAGATTCCAACAACAGCAAGTCAGAAATCCAGATGTGACACACAATGGTATCGCCTTAACATACAAAACTGAGGTCAAATTTCTAGGTATATACATAGACAACAACCTTAGTTTCAAAGCTCACTGTGCATCATTTCACAGCTAAACTCTTTCGTATATGTTCAGAAACATAAGTTTAGTCCTTACAGAGAGTCAGCTAGTGAGAACATATTATGGTCTTATAGAATCAAGACTGAAGTATGGTGTATGCTTTTGGGGCTGCTCTCCAGCATTACAAAACGTTTTTATTGCCCAAAAGCGAATTATCAGGTCAATGGCACAAGTAGCCACAACATACAGCTGTAAAAAGCTGTTCAAGAAATATAATATTTTAACTGTACCTTCTTTGGTGATTTACGAATTAGCTTTATATGTGTTCAAAAATAAATGCAACTTTCTGAATAAAGATGTACATGCCAGGGACACAAGGCAAAGTAATAGTATTCATACTGTAGCGCCAAGGGTCAATAACCATTATGTAATGTGTGATAATACTTATACGGTAGAAATTATGGAAACTAACAGCAGTGTTATGTGTAATTATTGCAATTGTGTGGTATCAGCATGATATCCACACCAATATACATGTAACTGATTTGATTACCCAATACACTTGAATACTGAGAGTCACCACGAGTGTTTTCTTGCAAGACAATACCATTTCCTGCCTATCTGAACCTTACATGGCGATCCTGCCGAAAAACGTACAAAATACATAATAAGAGTGGATAAGTATGGTAAAATCCAGGATCATATAAAACGTTAAAAGTTAAAAATGGGGTCCAGCAAATCCAAACATCAGGACCTAACGGAGAACGGTGCAGTTAACTCCAACTTCATAGTGACCCAGGAGGAGTATAATGTTACCAGGGATGTTAAGATAGTGCTATACCTCATCTTAACCCTGTTGGTGCTGCAGTTTGCCCTCAAGCTGTTCCAGATCCACGTGAAAGGAGTGAAACGTCGAATGAGGCGTAGTTTAGCAGCGTCAGTAGCATCCGTCCATAATGTTTAAGACAATCTCCGGGACGACAGACATTTTGCAGTGCAGTTTCGTAATTCCGCGTAAAAGGGCAAGTGACATTCTCCCTGCATCGTAAAAGATCGCGACGTGACGTGTCGGCAAGCGGTGAAATACTCGAGTGGTTCAAGAGTGGTGTGCTAGGATTAGAAACAATGTAAGTGAGCAACCGGTCAATCTATTTTGTATGTTTAATTTGAATTTTCATATATGCCACAACATTTTGGATACCTTTTACTTTACTGTCCTGAATGCAGGCTGAAAATCAAGGTTTAATATTGAAATTAGGTCAGTTGAAAAGAAATATTCAATCTCAGGCTAAAAGGGCAATCAAAAAACAGGTTCCAAGAGGTGAAGATACTAGAAATGATATAAGAGATAGCCTTGTATCAATACTTAACCAGATTGTCGCTACTTTAACTAACTCGTGGGGTTCTTTGGATGAATTAGAGCGGAATATTTGCAACCAAGAATATTTATATTGTAGGGATAAGGTTATACAGGCCTTTCAGTCGCTAAAAGTGCGTTATAAAATACCGATTTCTTGTCTTGAGAAAATCGATATATCAATAGTAGACGAGGATTTTGAATCAGAGGAAGAAAACATGGCAATGTCGGCGGTTGATTTTTTCAATTTGGCAAGTAAACTAGTGCCAACGCAGTTCGATGGTAGCCCGGACAATTTGAGATCATTTTTAGACTCATTATTATTGCTAAAAAATAATTGTGGGGAGCATACAAAAAATGCGATAGCATTCATAAAGACTAGATTAACAGGTAGAGCCAGGGATCTTATCACATCTGAACAGACAATTGATGATATAATACAAAAACTGAAATTTAATATTAAAGGGGAAAGCTCGCGTTTACTAAGTGCAAGAATTTTGAATTGTAAACAAAACGGTAAAGATGCAGCGACCTTTGCGGCTGAAATCGAGTCCTTGGCCGGCAAGTTACAGAGTGCTTATATCAGCGAAGGCGTACCGTGTCAAGTTGCGCAGAACTATACGGTGGATACAGCTGTTAAAGCGCTAAGCACCAACGCAAATTCGCAAAAAGCACGCATAGTAGTCGAAGCTGGTACTTTTAACACCCTGCAAGAATTAGTTACAAAGTTCGTAAATACTAACTCCGAGTCTCCCCAGAGTAACGTATTTTATTATAGGAACCATAACCACTCAAATAGTCTTCGCCGCAGCAGAGGAAGATATTTTTATAACAATAATAATAGAGGTAGTAATTATAATGACGTGGGAAGTAGTGATAGTTATGGATATAATCGTAGAGGCAACAATAGGGCTCGTTATTTTAGAGGAGGCGGAAATGCGACCAACTTCCAGAACTATAATAATAGGGGAAGATACCAAAGATACGCAGGTGGTATACAACAGGTTAGGCACTACAACTCGCAGGCTGAGTCGGAAAACCGGATCAGCCCCCAAGAGACTCGATTGGGGGAAATCTGAATATATATTCACTGAATTTAACACTTTCTAACTTTGTAGTTCTTAGATTGGAAATGACAGGGAGAAACAACACTTTATTAGTAGACACTGGTGCTGATATTTCACTTTTTAAAAGGACATCTGTAGATCCTGATCAGATAGTTAATATTTCGAGTAAAAGTAAAATTAAAGGGGTATCACCCGAGCTCGTAGAATCTCTAGGTACTACAAACACTAATATTTTAATTGACGGATACAAAATCAGTCAAACTTTTCACATAGTAAGCGAAAATTTTCCAATCCCTTGTGACGGAATCTTGGGAAGGGATTTCCTAATAAGATACAAAACCCATTTAAATTACTACGACTGGACCATGAGCATTTTGTTGAATAATAATATAACGTTAATTTTGCCTATTCATAGTAGCCTAGAAGACAATATCGTTTATGTTCCAAGTAGATGTGAAGTAGTAAGAGAAGTAAATTGTCTGAAATATTTGGCAAGGGATGCTGTGGTTTTGAATAAAGAATTGTTCCCTGGCGTTTTTATAGCCAGAACTATTGTTTCAAAAGAAAGTCCATTAATAAGAATCATAAATACAACGTTCGAAAGTGTTTCTCTGAAAATAGATGCTCTAGAGACAATCAGTTTACATGAGTTTAATATCTATAACATTGAAATCGAGTCAAATGATCGACATACCCAATTGCTTGCTCAGCTTAATACTAAAAATGTCCCTACTTATGTAAAAAACGATCTCGAAAAGTTGTGCGTAGAATTTTCTGATATATTTGCACTAAAGGGTGACAAACTAACAGTGAATAACTTCTATACGCAAAAGTTGAGACTATCAGACCCATCCCCAGTATATATAAAAAATTATAGGGTACCAATTTTGCAAAAAGAGGAAATCAATCGACAGATTGACAGACTCTTAGAAAATGAGATAATTGAACCGTCATTGTCAGAATATAACAATCCAATTCTATTAGTCCCGAAAAAATCTGTAAATGGCGAGAAGGCATACCGTTTAGTAGTAGATTTCAGACAATTGAATAAAAAATTAATTGCTGATAAGTTCCCTCTACCAAGAATTGATGATATCCTAGACCAATTAGGCAGGTCCAAGTGGTTCTCTGTAGTGGATCTAGCCTCGGGCTTTCATCAAGTTGGTCTAGACGAGGGGTCACGTGATTTAACATCTTTTAGTGTGGATAATAAGGGGTCATTTCGATTCACTAGGCTGCCCTTCGGACTCTCTGTGAGTCCAAACAGTTTTCAACGTATGATGACTATGGCGTTCGCAGGGATAACCCCAGAAAGGGCATTTCTTTATGTGGATGATTTATGCATTACGGGTTATTCAGAAAAACATCATATGAGTAATTTGAGAAAAGTATTTGAAACATGTGAAAAGTACAGTCTAAAATTAAATCCCGAAAAATGTTCGTTTTTTTTGAAAGAAGTGTCTTATTTAGGTCACAAAATTACTGATCAAGGCATTTTACCAGATGACTCAAAATATGAGGTAATTGACAGGTATCCGATACCACAAACTCCTGACGAAGTACGTCGGTTTGTAGCATTTTGCAATTATTATCGCAGGTTTATACCGCGTTTCGCTGAGGTCACTTACCCGTTAAATAGATTACTTCGCAAAAATGTTGAGTTCAAATGGACAGACGAATGCCAAACTGCTTTTGATTCATTAAAAGAAGCATTAAAAAGTCCAACAATATTGAAATACCCTGACTTTACAAAAAAGTTTATCGTAGTTACAGATGCGTCACAGAATCATTGTTCTGCAGTACTCTGTCAGGAGTACAATGGATGCGATTTACCAGTGGCGTACGCATCTCGATCGTTTACTAAGGGTGAATCTCATAAGCCTATTATTTTGAAAGAATTGACAGCTATCCATTGGGCTTTAACTTACTTCAGATGTTACCTTTATGGTCAAAAATTTTTGGTAAAGACGGATCATAAACCGTTGGTTTACCTGTTTTCAAAAACCGATCCGTCATCAAAATTGACAAGAATGCGGCTAGATTTGGAGGAGTTTGACTTTGAAATTGAATACATAAAAGGTAAAAATAATGTATGTGCAGACGCTTTATCAAGGATTTCGTTATGCGACCTGAAGAGGATCAAGTCAGACTCATCGTCAGTTCTAGCGATGGTTACAAGATCTAAGTCAAAATTGCTACAAAAAAACAACAAAAGTATTGAAAACAAATCTGTGGAAAAGCTGTCAGATCATCCCAAGGTATATGAAACTATAAATAACTACGACGTTTTAAAATATCCTGTTATAAGATTTGAAATAGATAGAAATTCAATTAAAATAAATATTTATAAGAAAAATAAACTAAACGCGCGTGAGACAGTTCCTCTCGTTAACGGTAATTTTGCGTTAGCGCAATTATTATCTGTGCTTGAAAAAATGGCCAATGAGAGAGATATTGTCAACTTAAGATTATACTTGAACGATAAAATATTTAAAAAGTGCACTATAAATCAATTTAAACAGACCGGTCAAGAAACTCTTAAAAATTTGACTATTATTCTTTGCTACGAATTGAAACTTATTTCTGATCCAAGTGAAAGACAAAATATACTAGCAAAGTTTCACAATAACCCTTTGCTGGGTGGACATTGTGGACAAAAGCGACTTCTAAAGAAAATTAAATCATTCTATTGGTGGAAACACATGTCCAGAGATGTTGCAAATTTTGTGAAACAATGTCACAAGTGTCAAATAAATAAGGCTTCTGCAAAAAGCCTGGAACCTTTAACCATAACCCCAACTCCTCAGAAGGCTTTTGATATTGTTTCTCTTGATACCATAGGACCTTTCTTAACATCAAATAAAGGTAATGTGTACGCAGTAACGCTGCAATGTGAACTTACAAAATACATTGTAATAATCCCTACTTCGAATAAGGAAGCCAGAACAATAGCCCAAGCGATTTTTGAAAACTTTATCCTAATATACGGCCCAGTGAAAACGTTTCGAACGGACATGGGGACGGAATATAGGAACGAGATTTTCAAAAATCTAACACAACTACTGAGTACTGATCATAAAATGTCCACCAGCTACCATAGTCAATCAATCGGGGGGTGTGAGAGGAACCACTGGGTACTAAACGAGTTTTTACGTGCATATTCCGATGAAACTCTAATGGAATGGGATTCGTGGTGTAAATACTTTGCCTTTTGTTACAATACTACTCCTAGTACCTATCATAATTTCACTCCGTTTGAGCTTGTGTTTGGAAAGTCAGTTGACTTGCCAGACTTTATGAATCAAAGCCGAATTGAACCATTATATAATATTGAAGCATATGATAAGGAAGTACGCTTCAGGTTGCAAAAAGCTCAAAATAGGGCTAAAGAGTTTCTCGAAAAAGCTAAAGTAGTTAGAAAAAGTAAGTTCGACTCAAATTCACATTCACTAAGCTTATACCCGGGAGACCTTGTATTGATGACCAATGAAGGCCGACAAAAATTGGATCCGTGGTATAAAGGTCCTTTTACAGTTGTCAGTCTAGAGGAACCAAATTGTGTCATTAAGGACAGTAAGGGAAAGGTCACCACTGTTCATAAGAACAGACTAAAAAAATATATACCAAATGTCTAGCTAAGTTAACTGTACTATTTTCATTGAATGTAATTAACGCAGGCCTGTGGTTTAGTTAGAAAATGTAAGATTATCATATTGTTATTTTTAGATGTAATTGTATTTTTGCTGTTGCAGCTATATGTACTGACACACTGACGGATGTTATATTCCAAATCCATTACGTTGATGCAGACTGAAATATTCCTTTTTATTTTAGTATTAGGTGTATAAGACAACATTGCTACAGATGAGTTTTCTATTCAGATTTTCATATCGACTTTTTATTTTAAATTTTTTTCCAATACCTACTGCACACCAGCTATCCCATTGCATTTTCAAAAAAGTCTTTCACAAGTGGCCATAGTGAAAGACCTTTTTCTAAGAGGGGAAGGTGTAGCGCCAAGGGTCAATAACCATTATGTAATGTGTGATAATACTTATACGGTAGAAATTATGGAAACTAACAGCAGTGTTATGTGTAATTATTGCAATTGTGTGGTATCAGCATGATATCCACACCAATATACATGTAACTGATTTGATTACCCAATACACTTGAATACTGAGAGTCACCACGAGTGTTTTCTTGCAAGACAATACCATTTCCTGCCTATCTGAACCTTACAATACTGATTTTGCTAAATATGTTGTTGGTAGTAAATCACCAAATATACTCGAACCCAGGATATTCAACAGGTTACCAAAAACAATACAACATACAGGAAATCTGAATCACTTCAAGTATTCACTCAAAAAGTTTCTAGTCGATAAATGTTTTTATTCTCTTCGTGATTTTATTACTGTGTAACTTTTATGTATGTATAGTGTCTTTGTACATTTTCTTTTTATTTTTTCTCTTTATTTATACAAGTAGGTTAAGCTAGTGACGAATCCTATACAAATTGTATTTTGTCTACAGGTAAATAAATTATTATTTTTATCCTGATTTTTTTCCAAGCTTCTCTCGCATGACTGCGGTAACAACACATATTACGAGCGAATGTGAACTGCGTGCGTTTCAGGGATCGCGAGAAGAGTTCTTCACAGCCACACCGTTGGCGCTGAAGTGGCTGAAAGAACTTGACATCAACCTGTAAATACCAAAGACTATGTATCTTAGTTTGTATATTTTATTTTAGTATAGGTTATAATAGTTTTTCTTGTAATCTATATTTACTATTGTCATGTTTTTGAGCCATATGATAAATAAAATGCGGTAACAACAAATGTTGACGGGCTATGCCAAGTCAACACCTGAACTATTACGGATCGAAATTTAGGAAGGATCGTACAAAATTGCAGGTCTTTAAGGATTACAGACTTTAGAAATATTTTGTGTAACCTTTCGTCCAGGCCTAACTGTTGTAGGTGTGGTGTAAAAGTGTTTGGTGTAAGGCCTGAGACAGACATAATGAGGGGGACAATAGTAACTTTGTTTGTGGTATTATGTTCGAATTTATTGTGTTTAATATTTGTCGAGTGTTGTTCTTGAAAATTAGTCTCGGCAGGGGATCTCGCAGTGCAGGGTTGATTCCACACCATTCGTTATATTGTATTCATCACTTGTTCGGCAGATGTTGGCTTTGTTTGGCTGTAAAAGGTAAGTTAGTGCACGTTGTTTCTGGTGTACGTGATGTATGCTCATGTTCTGGATCTATTTCTAAGTGTATGCCGGTGTTATTGGTTGTGTCTGTGTTTGGAGGTTGCTTATTGCGGGTATGAATGGTCTGTCCTGTTTATTCAGTGGCTAACGAATCATTAGGTTGGTTAGAGTCTGGTATATTTGGTGTATGCTCATGTTCTGGATCTATGTCTGAGTGTATGATAGTGTTGTTGGTTGTGTTTTGGGTCTGCGAGTCATTCGGATTGACAGTACCCTATTTCATTAGATACAAGCGTCTTTACGGCTTGGTCAATGAGTCTTTGTTCAGTTGCACGTTCTGTAAGGTGTGGGTATTGTTCTAAGAATAGTCTGTGCAGCTCGCGTCAGTAGCCTGTAGAAGTAGTTTCTAGTTTTGTGGCGATATAGTAACAGCGCATTGCAGATTTGTTGATTTCAGTGGTCCACTGTAAAGCGTCGATGACACGGAGCTAATTTACGAGCTGCAAGCCAGCTAGTTTGCTAGCAGCTTGTAAACTAGCCTTCGTGTCATCGGCTGAGCTAGTGGAAAGTTCTTTGTGTCATCGACACTCGCTCACTAGCTAGCTTTTAACAGAGGCGTTTTCCATTCTCGCAGCGGTAATAAATTCTGTGTCAAAATTTTATTAACATCAATTCAATAATTTTCGCTTTACGCAATATACATAGAACGAAATAAAGCAAAACTCGTATGTAACACATCACAAAATTGGTTTCTGTAATAGGCAAGCCAATGTTCGGATGGACCTAAAAAAGTGTAATATGCCACCAGGTATTTCTTCTACAGGCCAATAGACGGACTATTATGATTACAACAAATTTTTCAGTAAAACAAAAATGCCTAAAAACAAAGCTGTTTTATATTTTTAGTTTTTTTATTATTGCTGCGCCACCACTGACACTATTTTTCAAAAAAATACGCGCTTTCCATCCTCGCTGCGATAGTAATACTGTGTCAAAATTTCATTAAACCGAATTCAATAATTTTCGCGTGACGCAATATAGAACGATCTAAAACAAGTCCCGTGGGTTTCTATAATAAGCATGCAATGTTCGGATGGACCTAAAAAAGTGTATCATGCTGCTAGGTTTTTCATTCACATATCAATGGACAGCCCATTACGAATACAACAAATTTTTCAGTATTACAACACCCCACCCCCCTACCAGCCCAAATTCACCCCCACCCAAGAAAAAGTAGAAAATGATCAGGAACCCCTAAAACGCCTAAAAACGAAGTTTGAGGCACATTTGAAATTTTTCTTTTTTTGCTCCGACCGACAGACAGACCGACAGACAGACCGACAGACAGACCGACAGACAGACCGACAGACAGACCGACAGACAGACCGACAGACAGACAGACCAACAGACAGACCGACAGACAGACCGACAGACAGACCGACAGACAGACCGACAGACAGACCGACAGACAGACCGACAGACAGACCGACAGACAGAACGACAGACAGACAGACCGACAGACAGACCGACAGACAGACCGACAGACAGACCGACAGACAGACCGACAGACAGACCGACAGACAGACCGACAGACAGACCGACAGACAGACCGACAGACAGACCGACAGACAGACCGACAGACAGACCGACAGACAGACCGACAGACAGACCGACAGACAGACCGACAGACAGACCGACAGACAGACCGACAGACAGACCGACAGACAGACAGTATTTGTGCATACTTTGGTGGAAATGATACTATCCCTGCATTGTTTAATTAAGATAAGGTCATAGATATCATAACCTATTATGGATCGGCCCTGTCCGATCCTTCGCGTACATCGCCCCGTACGGATCGCAGTGCGAGAGAATAGAGCTACGAAACAGGCAAGAAGCGCGTTTATTATATGCGTATATGGAGACACTATACTTTTTGAGCCTTTATATTGGTATTTTATTGCAAATGTTTGGATATTACGAAAAGACTGATAAATATGAAATTGTTTGATGAAGATGTGAAAAAAAACTTCTGAAATAATTAGTGCGACAATAGTTATTTGGAAAATATGTCGCTTATTGATATGAATACATATCTGGATATAATTTGTTTATAGCTTTGTTGGGTAGATATCGAAATGAAGCCATTGTTGGGATCCCATATCATATTTTATTAAAATTCTTCAAATAAAGCAAAATATTATATTACATCTACACAAAATAATATACACTATACGAGTGTTCGTTATTAGTGCTTCAGAGAACAGGCGTATCTGGGTTTAATGTAATTCGACGTATTCCTGTCGGCGCATGGTAGGAGAGCTAAAATGCAACAAATTTAGTTCAATATACATATTATGTATGGAAAAAAATTAATATTCTTTGAGATTTTTCAATTTTAACGGAGTTCTAAATCTTACCCAAAATCTGGCATTATTGTCTAAACAATGAAAAATCTACGTTAAAAATCAGTAACTTGTTCACATCATCAATAGGTGAAAAAGTAGAAAAATACGATACTTTAAAAAAATGGAGTCAAGTTGATCGACTCAGTAGTTCCCATACATAATGATGATCCCATTTTATTATTTTGCCATTGCATGAAGCTATAGTTAGAATTCCCTTGGAACCAAATCGTCGCCCACCCGCCCGCAAAAAAACATCCAACACAAAAACGCTCGTAAATAGTTTCTTGCGTCTCCCTCCTTAAAAGCTGAGACGCCACAGTTTTTATCCTGCATGCTTCAACTTTACGATGCGAAACGATCAGGAGTCTCCAAACCATCTAAAAACGAAGTTTGAGCTGTTTTCATATTTTTAGTTTTTTTATTATTGCTGCGCCGCCACTGACACGATTTTTCAAAAACAGATTCTCGCCGCTGCACTAAACTCTGTGCCGGATTTTCATTAAAATCAATTCAATAATTTTTACGCAGTATACATAGAACGAAATAAAGCAAAACCCGTATGTATACATCACAAAATTGCTTTCGTTGTTGCCGCTAGGTATTTCTTCCACAGGTCAATGGACAAACTATTATGAATACAACAATTTTTTTCAGTTTTATAACCCCCACCCCTCAACCGCCCCAATTTCACCCTCACCAAAAAAACAGTAGAAAATGATCAGGAACCCCTAAAACGCCTAAAAACAAAGTTTGAGGTGTTTTATATTTTTTTTATTATTGCTGCGCCGCCACAGACATGATTTTCCCAAAACATACGCGTTTTCCGTCCTCGCCACGTTAGTAATACTGTGTCAAAATTTCATTAAAATCAATTCACTAATTTTCGCGTTACGCAATATAATAATATAACGATCTAAAACAACACTCGTATAGTATGTATACATCACAAAGTCCGTTGGTTTCTATTAAAGCAAGGCGATGTTTGGATGGACCTAAAAAAGAGCATTATGCCGCTAGGCTTTCCATTCACAGGTCAATGGACAGCCCATTATGAATACAACAACTTTTTCAGTTTTACAACTCCCCACCCCCCAACCACCCCAAATTCACTCCCACCCTAAAGAAACGTAGAAAATGACCAGGAACCCCTAACACGCTTAAAAACGAAGTTTGAGGAATATTTGGAAGTTTTTGTTTTTTTGCTAATCACTACGCCCCCCGTTCAACGAGTTCCAAAATTATAGGAACACTATCTACTACGACACCACAGCATATCGCTGCCCAAATTTCATCACAATCCATGCAGCGGTTACTGAGATTACGAGGCTAGAAGAACGCCAACAGACAGAGAGACAGACCGACGGCAATGAGTGACGCGGATTTTCGTTATGTAGACATCATAAAACACCCAAAAAGCGTATTATCTCAATATCGGAAATTTTCGCGATCACGAGGTATAATAAAAAAAAATGGAGTGAAGTTGATTGACTCAGTACTTCCCACACATTACGGTGATACCAGTTTATTATTTTCCCATAGCATAAAGATTTAGTCTGAGATCCTCTTGCAACAAAATCATCGCCAGTACCCCCCACCCAAATTGTCATATGCCGCTAGGTCTTTCCTGCACAGGTCAATGAACAGCCTATTATCAATAATACAAACTTTTCAGTTTTACAACCCCCCGCCCCCACAACCACCCCAATTTCACCCTCACCCAAAAAAGGTACAAAACGGTCAGGAACCCCTAAAACATCTAAAAACGAAGCTTGAGCTGTTTTCATATTTTTAGTTTTTTGATTATTGCTACGCTGCGACTGACACGATTTCTAGCAAGAATACGCGTTCTCCATCCTCACCACAGTAATAATAATGTGTCAAAATTTCATTAGAATCAATTTAATAGTTTCCACGTTACAAAATACAAAACGATCTAAAGCAATAAATACTCGTATGTATACAGAAAATTCTAAGTCCCTTAGTTTCGGTAATAGGCAAGGCAATGTTCAGATGGACCTAAAAAGGTGATTTATGTCGCTAGGTCTTCCTTCACAGGTCAGCGGACAGCCTATTATTAATACAGCAAATTTTTCAGTTTTTCAACCCCCCACCCCCCAACCACCCGAATTTCACCCCCTCCCAAAAAAACTCAGTAATTGATCAGGAACCTCTAAAACACTTAAAAACGAAGTTTGAGCTGTTTTTATATTTTCAGTTTTTTTATTGTTTCTGCACCGCCACTGGCACGATTTATAAAATCCATACGCATTTTCCATCCTCGCCACGGTAGTAATACTGTGTCAAAATTTCATTAAAATCAATTCAACAGTTTCTTCGTTACATAATATAGAACGATCTAAAGCAATACTCGTATGTTTACACCAGAAAAAATTCTAAGTCCTTTAGTTTCTGTAATAGGCATAAGGCAATGTTCGGATAGACCTAAAAAAGTTATTTATGTCGCTAGGTCTTCCTTCACAAGTCCGTGGGTAGTCTATTATGAATACAACAAGTTTTTCAATTTTACAACCCCCCACCCCCCAACCACCCGAATGTCACCCCCTCCCAAAAAAACTAAGTAAATGATCAGGAACCTCTAAAACACTTAAAAACGAAGTTTGAGCTGTTTTTATATTTTTAGTTTTTTTATTGTTTCTGCACCGCCACTGGCACGATTTATAAAATCCATACGCATTTTCCATCCTCGCCACGGTAGTAATACTGTGTCAAAATTTCATTAAAATCAATTCAACAGTTTCTTCGTTGCATAATATAGAACGATCTAAAGCAATACTCGTATGTTTACACCAGAAAAAATTCTAAGTCCTTTGGTTTCTGTAATAGCCAAGGCAATGTTCAGATGGATCTAAAAAATGGAGTCAAGTTGATTGACTCAGTACTTCCCACACATTACTGTGATATTAGTTTAGTATTTTCCCATAGCATGAAGCTTTAGTCTGAGATCTCCTTGCAACCAAATCATCGGCAGCCTTCCCTCCCCTAAAATTGTCTTATGCCGCTAAGTATTTCCTTCAGAGGTCAATGGACGGCCTAAAACATCTAAAAACGAAGTTTGAGTTGTTTTCATACTTTTAGTTTTACTTCCCACACCGATAGGTGAGGGGAGTATTGTGATCGCGAAAATTCTCGATTTTGAGATAATACGTTTTTTGGGCGTTTTATGATGTGTACATAACGAAAATCCACGTCACTCATTTCCGTCGGTCTGTCTGTCTGTCGGTCTGTCTGTCGGTCTGTCTGTCGGTCTGTCTGTACGCGTTTTTCTGTCCTCGTAATCTCAGTAACCGCTGCATGGATTGTGATGAAATTTGGGCAGCGATATGCTGGGGGGTCGTAGTAGGTAACGTTCTAATAATTTTGAAAATCGGTACAGGGGCGGCGGAGTAATTAGCAAAAAACAAAAAAAATTAAATATTCCTCAAACTTCGTTTTTAGGCGTTTTAGGGGTTCCTGATCATTTTTTACTTTTTTTTGGGTGGGGGTGAAATTGGGGTGGTTGGGGGGTGGGGGGTTGTAAAATTGAAAAATTTGTTGCTTTCATAATAGACTGTCCACTGACCCATGAAGGAAGACCTAGCAACATAAATAACTTTTTTAGGTCCATCCGAACATTGCCTTGCCTATTACAGAAACCAAAGGACTTAGAATTTTTTCTGGTGTAAACATACGAGAGTATTGCTTTAGATCCTTCTATATTGTGTTACAAGGAAACTGTTGAATTGATGTTAATGAAATTTTTAAAACAGTATTACTACCGTGGCGAGGATGGAAAACGCGTTTGGTTTTTATAAATCGTGCCAGTGGTGGCGCAGAAATAATAAAAAAAGTAAAAATATAAAAACAGCTCAAACTTCGTTTTTAAGCGTTTTAGAGGTTCCTGATCATTTTCTGCGTTTTTTTTGGGTGGGGTGAAATTGGGGTGGTTAGGGGGTGGGGGGTTGAAAAACTGAAAAATTTCTTGTATTCATAATAGGCTGTCCACTAGCCTGTGAAGGAAGACCTAGCGACATAAATCAACTTTTTAGGTCCATCCGAACATCGCCTAGCCTATTACGGAAACTAAGGGACTTAGAATTTTCTGTATACATATATACGAGTAATTATTGCTTTAGATCTTTTTGTATTTTGTAACGTGGACACTATTAAATGGATTCTAATTAAATTTTGACACAGTATTATTACCGTGGTGAGGATGGGAAACGCGTATGTTTGTTAAATATCGTGTCAGTGGCAGCGTATATAGCAATAATCAAAAAACTAAAATACGAAAACAACTCAAACTTGGTTTTCAGATGTTTTAGGCTGTTCATTGACTTATGAAGGAAAAACTTAGCGGCGTAAGACAATTTTGGGGGGGGGGGAGGCTGCCGATGATTTGGTTGCAAGGGGATCTCAGACTAAAGCTTCATGCTATGGGAAAATAATAAACTGATATCACAGTAATGTGTGGGAAGTACTGAGTCAATCAACTTGACTCCATTTTTTTGATTATTGCTATATACGCTGCCACTGACACGATATTTAACAAACACACGCGTTTTCCATCCTCACCACGGTAATAATACTGTGTCAAAATTTAATTAGAATCAATGTAATAGTGTCCACGTTACAAAATACAAAAAGATCTAAAGCAATAAATACTCGTATGTATGTATACAGAAAATTCTAAGTCCCTTAGTTTCCGTAATACGCTAGGCAATGTTCGGATGGACCTAAAAAGTTGATTTATGTCGCTAGGTCTTCCTTCAGAGCCCCTACCCTACACCCTATTATGAATACAAGAAATTTCTCAGTTCTTCAACCCCCACCCCCTAACCACCCCAATTTCACCCCACCCAAAAAAAAAGCAAAAAATGATCAGAAACCTCTAAAACGCTTAAAAACGAAGTTTGAGCTGTTTTTATATTTTTACTTTTTTTTATTATTTGTGCGCCGCCACTGGCACGATTTATAAAAACCATACGCGTTTTCCATCCTCGCCACGGTAGTAATACTGTGTCAAAATTTCATTAACATCAATTCAACAGTTTCCTTGTAACACAATATAGAAGGATCTAAAGCAATACTCTCGTATGTTTACACCAGAAAAAATTCTAAGTCCTTTGGTTTCTGTAATAGGCAAGGCAATGTTCGGATGGGCCTAAAAAAGTTATTTATGTTGCTAGGTCTTCCTTCATGGGTCAGTGGGCAGTCTATTATGAAAGCAACAAATTTTTCAATTTTACAACCCCCCACCCCCCAACCACCCCAATTTCACCCCCACCCAAAAAAAAGTAAAAAATGATCAGGAACCTCTAAAACGCCTAAAAACGAAGTTTGAGGAATATTTAATTTTTTTTGTTTTTTGCTAATTACTCCGCCGCCCCTGCACCGATTTTCAAAATTATAAGAACATTACCTACTACGACCCCCCAGCATATCGCTGCCCAAATTTCATCACAATCCATGCAGCGGTTACTGAGATTACGAGGACACAAAAACGCGTACAGACAGACCGACAGACAGACCGACAGACAGACAGACCGACAGACAGACAGACCGACAGACAGACAGACTGACGGAAATGGATTTTCGTTATGTAGACATCATGAAACGCCCAAAAAGTGTATTATCTCAAAATCGAAAATTTTCGCGATCACAATACTCCCCTCACCTATCGGTGTGGGAAGTAATAAAGTCAAGTTGATTGACTCAGTACTTCCCACACATTACGCTGATACCAGTTTATAATTTTCCCATAGCATGAAGCTATAGTCCGAGATCCCTTGTAACCAAATAATCGCCAGCCCCCCCCCCCCCCCCTAAAATTGTCTTATGCCGCTAGGTCTTTCCTTCACAGGCCAATGGACAGCCTATTATCGATACTACAAACTTCTCAATTTTACAACCCCCCACCCCCCAACCACCTCACTTTCACCCCCACCCAAAAAACTGGTAGGAAATGACCAGGAACCCCTAAAACATCTAAAAACCGAATTTGAGTTGTTTTCATGCTTTTCGTTCTTTGATTATTGCTACGCTGCCACTGACACGATTTTTTACAAACATACGTGTTTTCCATTCTCACCACGGTATCAATATACTGTGTCAAAATTTCATTAGAATCAATTTAATAATGTCCACGTTACAAAATACAAAACGATTTAAACCAATAAATTCTCGTATGTATACAGAAAATTCTAAGCCCCTTAGTTTCCGTAAAAGGCTATGCAATGTTCGGATGGACCTAAAAAGATGATTCGTGTCGCTAGATCTTCCTTCACAGGTTAGTGGACAGCCTATTGTAGTAGTAAAAGAATTTTTTTAATTTTTCAACCCCCAACCCCCCAACCACCCCAATTTCACCCCCACCCAAAAAAACGCAGAAAATGATCAGGAACCTCTAAAACGCTTAAAAACGAAGTTTGAGCTGTTTTTATATTTTTAGTTTTTTTAATTATTTCTGCGCCGCCACTGGCACGATTTATAAAAACCATACGCCCTTTCCATCTTCAACACGTTAGTAATACTGTGTCAAAATTTCATTAAAATCCATTCAACAGTTTCCTCGTTAGACAGTATAGAACGATCCAAAGCAATACTCTCGTATGTTTACATCAGATGGACCTAAAAAAGTTATTTATGTCGCCAGTTCTTTCTTCACAGGTCAGTGGACAGTCTATTATGAAAGCAACAAATTTTTCAATTTTACAACCCCCCACCCCCCAACCACCCCAATTTCACCCCCAACCAAAAAAAAAGTAGAAAATGATCAGGGACACCTAAAACACCTAAAAACGAAGTTTCAGCAATATTTAATTTTTTTGTTTTTTGCTAATGCCGCCTATGCACCGATTTTCAAAATTATAGGAACATTACCTACTACGACCCCACAGCATACCGCTGCCCAAAGTTCATCACGATCCATGCAGCGGATGCTGAGATTACGAGGGTAGAAAGACGCGACAGACAGACCGACAGACCGACAGACCGACAGACCGACAGACCGACAGACCGACAGACCGACAGACCGACAGACCGACAGACCGACAGACCGACAGACCGACAGACCGACAGACCGACAGACCGACAGACCGACAGACCGACAGACCGACAGACCGACAGACCGACAGACCGACAGACCGACAGACCGACAGACCGACAGACCGACAGACCGACAGACCGACAGACCGACAGACCGGCGAAAATGAGTGACGTGGATTTTCGTTATGTACACATCATAAAACGCCCAAAAAGTGTATTATCTCAAAATCGAAAATTTTCGCGATCACAATACTCCCCTCACCTATCGGTGTGGGAAGTAAAATGGAGTCAAGCTGATTGACTCAGTACTTCCCACACATAATGATACCATTTTATTATTTCCCATTGCATGAAGCTATAGTCTAAAATCCCCTTGCAACCAAATCATCGCCCACCCGCCCGCAAAGAAACATCCAACGCAAAAACTCTCATAAAGAGTTTCTAGCATCTCCCTCTTTGTGACCTAAGACGCCACAGTTTTTTCTGCATGCTTGAACTGGACGATGCGAAGAATGTGTTTCTGATTCCGCCATCACCACTGCGGAAACAGTTGTACACAACAGTGAGGGAGATGGAGATATCACCTTGCTAGTGAAAGAAAGAGATGGAATGCTAACGGAAATTGATCTGCTGCAAAGATTATTGAAAGAGATGGAAGAAAAAAATGATCTTTTGTATTTGTATTGCAACAAAAACTCTCCAATTATGAGGACGTGGATGCCGGCTGTTATTCCAACAAAACAAATTGTAATGAAACGAGAGGTACCTGCAACGCCACCAACCCACCACCGAAGAGATCAAGTGTCAAAAGTCTATCATACATGGCGAAGAAACCTCTATCAGAACCAGCGTCTACGATAGAAGACACCATGGGAACGGAACCATCAGAAAATACAAGCAGCAGCAGTACTATTACTAGGCAGCAGATGGCTGCTGCTATGGAAACGGCGCAGCAGTACGTAAACAACGCTGCTCTATCACACAATCCAGCAGCTCCCGCTGTGCATTCCAGCGACGAAAGTTCTAGCGCCTGGCAGCAAGTCAAAGGTAAGCGGCGTGGAAACGGAAACAAGCGTCGTAGTCTGGTCGTCGGCAGTGGCTCAGGAACTGCTGCAGTGAAAGGGGTTGAGAAAAAATGTCACTACATGTTACTAGACTCCATCCAAATACAAAAACTGATGATATGGAAGCTATGGTAAAATCTAATTTTCCAGAGGCTGTCGTAGAAAAGCCAAATTCCAAACTTCCTGATGTATACCCCTCTTTCAAAGTCACAATTTCAGAAACTAATTTTAAATCTGCTTTAGATGCTGACAAATGGCCAAAAAATGCCTGCATAAATCATTTTTTACAGAAAAGACGCAATCCACATCCATTACAAAATGTAAACTTTGATTCAGAAAAGATATTTGATCCGTCTTTACTGCTTTTGAACATACAAAGCATAAATATCAATAAAATTGACCAGCTCCTCCTTGATATTGACGAATATAAAAATATGGAAGCAATATATTTAACGGAGACATGGGCTGTGAAAGACGCACTTTTACGCGTCAAAGTAGATGGTTACATTTTAAGTGATTCCTTCTGTAGAAATTTATATAAAGGAGGTGGTGTTGCCATATATCTTCAGCGCAATATGAACTATAAAACTGTAGATGTCTCAAAATTTTGTATAGAGAAACAAATAGAAATGTGTGCTGTCCGTTTTAATGAAACTGTGTTAGTCTTGTGTTATCGTCCACCATGTGGTGATTTATCTGTCTTTTATAATCAGTTACATAGTCCGTTGAGCTCCTTGTTCAAACCAAATTTTAGAATTGTATTATGTGATTTTAATATCGATTCGTATAACCTTAATCGTGAATTCCATGACTTCTTGATACTTTGAGTGATTTTTATTTGTACCCAATTATAAAATGGCCAACCAGATTTGGACAAAGATCTGTAACAACTATTGTTCAAATTTTTATAAATTTTGAGTCTAGCGGTGCAAACTGTGTCATTGATAATACACTATCTGACCATCGGACGGTACTCTTTGAATTGACTACACTTTATGGCAAAGACTTAAGTAACGAAATCTCTTACTCCCGTCGATACGATGAAAGCTCTATATATAGTTTCACATGTGACCTGATGTCTGAGAGTTGGTCGGAAATATATCATTTAAATTGTATTGATACAGCTTTTGAGTATTTTCTTAGTATGTTTGTATTCCATTCTAACAGGAATTTTCCGATTGTAAAGCGATCTAGAAGACCTTATACGAAAAAATGGCTTACTAATGAGGTAGTTACGTCGAGTAAGAAACTTGAATACTTATTCAGTTTAACGAAAGTATTCCCAGAGGTAAAAAATGAATATTGCCGTGCCAAAAAATACACCAGGGGGTGGTTGTCACGGCCAAAAGGACTTATTATCAAAACAAAATTTCCCAGTCTCAGAACATAAATAAGACAACATGGTTTATAGTTTCAGAATGGACCGGAAAAGAGAGGAAGCACCATAATTTATCTATAAAAACAGATCAAGGCGTTATCACCATCCAGTGGAAATAGCGAATCACTTTAACCAGTACTTCAAAAATATAGCCTCTGATATAATAAGTAAAACAGCGCCTCAGACCAATACTCATCAAAAATGTACCTACTCAAGTCCAGCTAATCAGATGCTGCTATACCCATTCACTGAACAAGAGTTTGAGGAACTTTTACATAGTAAATTGAAAAATAAGACCTCGGCTGGCCCAGATGAAATTCCTGGATTTCTCTTAAAAAAAGTTTTGCCTATCATTATTAAGCCTTTGGTTCATTTAGTAAATTTATCTTTTTGTTCAGGAAAATTTCCAGATGTGCTAAACATGGAAAAGTAGTACCAATCCATAAAAAAGGAGACCCAATGAATATGGGAAATTTTAGGCCGATAACAATTCCATGTAGTTTCGCAAAGATCTTTGAGTACTGCTTCGCCAGCCGTTTGCTTCTGTTCTTTGAGAAACATAATATAATTTCTTTTAACCAACATGGATTTTCTAGCGGAAAGTCAACATCAACGGCAATTCACTCATTTTATGAGCGACTCATTTCATTTATAGAAGCGGGTGAGTGTCCAGTTGGAATATTTTGTGATCTGAGCAGGGCTTTTGACTGTGTCAACCATCAAATTTTGTTACAAAAATTTTCTGCGTGTGGTGTGAATGGCGCTCCATATGCATGGCTCAACTCGTATCTTGCTGACAGAAGACAGTACGTTGTAATTCTGCACAAAGTTGGAGAAGCAGTACATCTGATAAGATCTGAAGAACTTACCGTAAACACTGGTGTTCCCAAGGCTCAGTTTTGGGGCCTCTTCTCTTCATTATTTATATCAATGAGATTGAGGGTGTGTATGAGAATGGGCTTTTCACACTGTACGCGGGTGATGCATCGATATTAATATCGAATAAGTCAGAAATTGATTTACTGATTTACAAAATAGTTGTAATCAAATTGTACGTAATATTACTGAGTGATCTCAAAAAAATCAATTACATCTAAATGCCGACAAAACAAACCTAATAAGGTTCCATAATAAACAACAGCAAGTCAGAAATCCCGATGTGACACATAATGGTATCGCCTTAACATACAAAACTGAGGTCAAATTTCTAGGTATATACATCGATAACAACCTTAGTTTCAAAGCTCACTGTGCATCATTTCACAGCTAAACTCTTTCGTATATGTTCAGAAACATAAGTTTAGTCCTTACAGAGAGTCAGCTAGTGAGAACATATTATGGTCTTATAGAATCAAGACTGAAGTATGGTATATGCTTTTGGGGCTGCTCTCCAGCATTACAAAACGTTTTTATTGCCCAAAAGCGAATTATCAGGTCAATGGCACAAGTAGCCACAACATACAGCTGTAAAAAGCTGTTCAAGAAATATAATATTTTAACTGTACCTTCTTTGGTGATTTACGAATTAGCTTTATATGTGTTCAAAAATAAATGCAACTTTCTGAATAAAGATGTACATGCCAGGGACACAATGCAAAGTAATAGTATCCATACTGATTTTGCCAAATATGTTGTTGGTAGTAAATCACCAAATATACTCGGACCCAGGATATTCAACAGGGTACCAAAAACAATACAACATACAGGAAATCTGAATCACTTCAAGTATCCACTCAAAAAGTTTCTAGTCGATAAATGTTTTTATTCTCTTCGTGATTTTATTACTGTGTAACTTTTATGTATGTATAGTGTCTTTGTACATTTTCTTTTTATTTTTTCTCTTTATTTATACCAGTAGGTTAAGCTAGTGACGAATCCTATACAAATTGTATTTTGTCTACAGGTAAATAAATTATTATTTTTATCCTGATTTTTTTTCCAAGCTTCTCTCGCATGACTGCGGTAACAACACATATTACGAGCGAATGTGAACTGCGTGCGTTTCAGGGATCGCGAGAAGAGTTCTTCACAGCCACACCATTGGCGCTGAAGTGGCTGAAAGAACTTGACATCAACCTGTAAATACTATGTATCTTAGTTTGTATATTTTATTTTAGTATAGGTTATAATAGTTTTTCTTGTAATCTATATTTACTATTGTCATGTTTTTGAGCCATACGATAAATAAAATGCGGTAACAACAAATGTTGACGGGCTATGCCAAGTCAACACCTGAACTATTACGGATCGAAATTTAGGAAGGATCGTACAAAATTGCAGGTCTTTCAGGATTACAGACTTTTGAAATATTTTGTGTAACCTTTCGTCCAGGCCTAACTGTTGTAGGTGTGGTGTAAAAGTGTTTGGTGTAAGGCCTGAGACAGACATAATGAGGGGGACAATAGTAACTTTGTTTTGCTGCCAGAGTCGTTTTATCTCTATTGCAAGGTCAGTGTATTTAGATATCTTCCCAGCGTAGGCGTTTTGGATATTCGTATCTTTAGGAATCGCGATATCTATCAAATAGGTAACTTTGTCTGCCTCTGACTGGCAAACTATATCTGGGCGATATGCCGTGATAGTCTTATCTGTATGTATCTCAACGTCCCAGTACAGTTTGTATTCATTGTTTTCGAGTACTGATGTCGGTGTGTAATTGTAATATGGATCTGTGTTTTCTATTAGCTTGTTTGTTGTGGCTAGTGCCACGTGCATGACCTTGGCTGCAGAGTTATGTCTTGCTGCGTACTCGGTTCCAGCGAGAGTTTTGCATGCGCTTGTTATATGGTCTATTGTTTCCTTTTGTTGGTGGCACTTTCTGCAATTGTCGTCGGTTATGGATGTATCTTTAATTATGTATTTCATGTAGTTTCTTATCGCAATCACTTGCGAGCATAAAACCCTCAGTTTCTGGAAAGAGTTTGCCATCCTGCAGGCAGGTATATGATTGTTTTTCATTAATGTGGTCTTGGGTAACTCGGTATCTGTGCTTGCCATGGAGTGCTTTTTGTGACCAGGTGTTTATTTTTTCTTGTTGTAATTCTATGTGATTGCGTGTGTCTGCTGAGTTATCTGGGCAGGACAGGGTGAGTGGAGTTTATTTATTGTCTGCTTTTACTATTGACCCAGTTTGTCTGTTTGCTTTGGAAAAAGTCTCTGAGCGTTTTTATTTGTCTTGTGTGAAGTGACTGTATGTCTATAATTCCTCTGCCCCTTGCTTCCTGTCTGTGGTAAGCCTTTCCTTGCACGCTTTCGGATGTGACATTCTGTGCTTTTTGAGTTCAGTGTGGACTCATGTGGATGAGTATGTTGATGTTTTCAATATCAGTGCGCGACTTGATGATACCAAAGGAGTATGTGAGGACCGGTATCGCAAATGTGTTAATTGCTTTTGAATTCAATTTTGTTTTTAGAAGTGTGAGGCGGTCTCTAAACTCTTGTGTTAGTTGAGCCTTGACTTCTGAATGGTCAGTCTGAATGTTCTGATTGAAGCCCAGGTACTTGTACGTTTCGTCCTTCTCCATGTTGTCCAGTGTTTGGCCAGTTAATATTTCCTGTTCGGAATGGTTCTTCCATTTGCCTTTATGGATATGAAGCACCTTGCATTTGCTCATTCCAAATTCCATCCGAACGTCTGACGTACAAACTTCTGTTATTCTGAGTAATTCCTTCAGTTGAACTTCAGTGGCTGCATATAGTTTGATATTATTGTCCATGTAGAGAAGATGATTGATTCTGTGTTGATTAACTTTCTGGTGTCTGATATTGAAACTATAATTTGTGTTGTTGAGTGCGTTAGATAGTGGATTTAAACAAAGGCACAACCACAGCGAACTGAGTGAATCACCCTGGAAGATACCGCGTCTTATGTGTAGATCACATTATCAATTATAAGTTGTTCTTTGCAACCTTGGCTTTGTTTCCTATATCCTTTTTGCTCTTCAGTGAGGATGTTGTTTTGGTTGAGGTGATGTTCAATCCTTTTGCCTATTGTTGCGGTAATGATCTTGTACAAGGTTGGGAGACAAGTGATCGGGCGGTAATTGGTAGGGTTCTTGGTATCTGCGTTTTTTGGTTTTATATACGTTATTCCTTGTGTGAGGAATTTGGGAAGTCTATCAGGTTGGAGTATGGCCTTATTGATTTGGCCTGTGAGCATTTCATATGTTGCACTGAATTGCTTATACCAGAAATTTTGCACTTTATCTACGCCTGGGCACTTCCAATTATGGGTGCGTTTTATTGTTTCGGCTATTTCCTGTGCTGTAAGGATAACGTCTCCCTGTTCCGGTATGTGTTGTTGTTTTTCCTCTTCTTGTCTGATCCATGGAGCGTTCTCATTATGGGTTTTGGGTTCTGACCATAGACTTCCCCAGAACTCGGTTAATTCTTGTCTACTTGGAGGTTCTGTTGCTGTTATCTTATTATTTTTAGATGTCATCTTTTGGTAAAACTGCTTTTCGCTCTTTTGAAAAAGATTGTTAGCATCCTTTCTGTCGTTGGATTCATTGTATCTGCGGAGTCTAGATGCATAAACTGCAAGTTTCTGTTTGAATGTGTCGAATATTTCAGATATTGTTTGTTGCGGTGATTTAGATTTGAGTCTATTTACTGTTGCCTGTATGCGTTTTGAGATGTTGCTATTTTTGGTGTATTGCGTGAGGTGTGCGAGATCGTTTCTGATTGTGCTAATTTTATTTTCTATCCTGATTTGCCATTTAGGTTTAGATCTTTTGTTTGTGTGGTCTTTAGAGTGTCCATTAACTATGATTGTGGTTGCTGCGGCAGCATATATAACGGTATGGATGTCCTCTAGGTTACTTTCGTTTGTTAAAAAGTGTGGTATTATGTTCGAATTTATTGTGTTTAATATTTGTCGAGTGTTGTTCTAGAAAATTAGTCTCGGCAGGGGACCTCGCAGTGCAGGGTTGATTCCACACCATTCGTTATATTGTATTCATCACTTGTTCGGCAGATGTTGGCTTTGTTTGGCTGTGAAAGGTAAGTTAGTGCACGTTGTTTCTGGTGTACGTGATGTATGCTCATGTTCTGGATCTATTTCTAAGTGTATGCCGGTGTTATTGGTTGTGTCTATGTTTGGAGGTTGCTTATTGCGGGTATGAATGGTGTGTCCTGTTTATTCAGTGGCTAACGAATCATTAGGTTGGTTAGAGTCTGGTATATTTGGTGTATGCTCATGTTCTGGATCTATGTCTGAGTGTGTGATAGTGTTGTTGGTTGTGTTTTGGGTCTGCGAGTCATTCGGATTGACAGTACCCTATTTCATTAGATACAAGCGTCTTTACGGCTTGGTCAATGAGTCTTTGTTCAGTTGCATGTTCTGTAAGGTGTGGGTATTGTTCTAAGAATAGTCTGTGCAGCTCGCGTCAGTAGCCTGTCGAAATAGTTTCTATTTTTGTGGCGCAGATTTGTTGATTTCAGTGGTCCACTGTAAAGCGTCGATGGCACGGAGCTAGTTTACGAGCTGCAAGCCAGCTAGTTTGCTAGCAGCTTGTAAACTAGCCTTCGTGTCATCGGCTGAGCTAGTGGAAAGTTCTTTGTGTCATCGACACTCGCTCACTAGCTAGCTTTTAACAGAGGCGTTTTCCATTCTCGCAGCGGTAATAAATTCTGTGTCAAAATTTTATTAACATCAATTCAATAATTTTCGCTTTACGCAATATACATAGAACGAAATAAAGCAAAACTCGTATGTAACACATCACAAAATTGGTTTTGTAATAGGCAAGCCAATGTTCGGATGGACCTAAAAAAGTGTGTAATATGCCACTAGGTATTTCTTCTACAGGCCAATAGACGGACTATTAGGATTACAACAAATTTTTCAGTAAAACTAAAACGCCTAAAAACAAAGCTGTTTTATATTTTTAGTTTTTTTATTATTGCTGCGCCACCACTGACACTATTTTTCAAAAAATACGCGCTTTCCATCCTCGCTGCGATAGTAATACTGTGTCAAAATTTAATTAAACTCAATTCAATAATTGTCGCGTGACGCAATATAGAACGATCTAAAACAATACTCGTATGTATACATCACAAATTCTAAGTCCCGTGGGTTTCTATAATAAGCATGCAACGTTCGGATGGACCTAAAAAAGTGTATCATGCTGCTAGGTTTTTCATTCACATATCAATGGACAGCCCATTACGAATACAACAAATTTTTCAGTATTACAACACCCCCCCCCCCCCCCAACCAGCCCAAATTTGCCCCCACCCAAGAAAAAGTAGAAAATGATCAGGAACCCGTAAACCGCCTAAAAACGAAGTTTGAGGCACATTTGAAATTTTTCTTTTTTTGCTCCGACCGACCGACAGACAGACCGACAGACAGACACACCGACAGACCGACAGACCGACAGACAGACCGACAGACAGACCGACAGACAGACCGACAGGACAGACCGACAGACAGACCGACAGACAGACCGACAGACAGACCGACAGACAGACCGACAGACAGACCGACAGACAGACCGACAGACAGACCGACAGACAGACCGACAGACAGACCGACAGACAGACCGACAGACAGACAGACCGACAGACAGACCGACAGACAGACCGACAGACAGACCGACAGACAGACCGACAGACAGACCGACAGACAGACCGACAGACAGACCGACAGACAGACCGACAGACAGACCGACAGACAGACCGACAGACAGACCGACAGACAGACCGACAGACAGACCGACAGACAGACCGACAGACAGACCGACAGACAGACCGACAGACAGACCGACAGACAGACCGACAGACAGACCGACAGACAGACCGACAGACAGACCGACAGACAGACCGACAGACAGACCGACAGACAGACCGACAGACAGACCGACAGACAGACCGACAGACAGACCGACAGACAGACCGACAGACAGACCGACAGACAGACCGACAGACAGACCGACAGACAGACCGACAGACAGACCGACAGACAGACCGACAGACAGACCGACAGACAGACCGACAGACAGACCGACAGACAGACCGACAGACAGACCGACAGACAGACCGACAGACAGACCGACAGACAGACCGACAGACAGACCGACAGACAGACAGACCGACAGACAGACCGACAGACAGACCGACAGACAGACCGACAGACAGACCGACAGACAGACCGACAGACAGACCGACAGACAGACCGACAGACAGACAGACAGACAGACAGACCGACAGACAGACAGACCGACAGACAGACCGACAGACAGACCGACAGACAGACAGACCGACAGACAGACCGACAGACAGACCGACAGACAGACCGACAGACAGACCGACAGACAGACCGACCGACAGACAGACCGACAGACAGACCGACCGACAGACAGACCGACAGACAGACCGACCGACAGACAGACCGACAGACAGACCGACCGACAGACAGACCGACAGACAGACCGACCGACAGACAGACCGACAGACAGACCGACAGACAGACCGACAGACAGACCGACAGACAGACAGACAGACCGACAGACAGACCGACAGACAGACAGACCGACAGACAGACCGACAGACAGACAGACCGACAGACAGACAGACCGACAGACAGACCGACAGACAGACAGACCGACAGACAGACCGACAGACAGACCGACAGACAGACCGACAGACAGACCGACAGACAGACCGACAGACAGACCGACAGACAGACCGACAGACAGACCGACAGACAGACCGACAGACAGACCGACAGACAGACCGACAGACAGACCGACAGACAGACCGACAGACAGACCGACAGACAGACCGACAGACAGACAGACAGACCGACAGACAGACCGACAGACAGACCGACAGACAGACCGACAGACAGACCGACAGACAGACAGACCGACAGACAGACAGACAGACAGACCGACAGACAGACCGACAGACAGACAGACCGACAGACAGACCGACAGACAGACCGACCGACAGACAGACCGACAGACCGACAGACAGACCGACAGACAGACCGACAGACAGACCGACAGACAGACCGACAGACAGACCGACAGACAGACCGACAGACAGACCGACAGACAGACCGACAGACAGACCGACAGACAGACCGACAGACAGACAAACCGACAGACAGACCGACAGACCGACAGACCGACAGACCGACAGACCGACAGACAGACCGACAGACCGACAGGCCGACAGACCGACAGACCGACAGACCGACAGGCCGACAGACCGACAGACCGACAGACCGACAGACCGACAGACCGACAGACCGACAGACCGACAGACCGACAGACCGACAGACCGACAGACCGACAGACCGACAGACCGACAGACCGACAGACCGACAGACCGACAGACCGACAGACCGACAGACCGACAGACCGACAGACCGACAGACCGACAGACCGACAGACCGACAGACCGACAGACCGACAGACCGACAGACCGACAGACCGACAGACCGACAGACCGACAGACCGACAGGCCGACAGGCCGACAGACCGACAGACCGACAGACCGACAGACCGACAGACCGACAGACCGACAGACCGACAGACCGACAGACAGACAGACCGACAGACAGACCGACAGGCAGACCGACAGGTAGATCAATATGCTGAAGATAACTCTAATACTCACAAAAACATTATTCTGGAGTTACGGGATAAGCTGCCGCAAAAAGAATCACAAAATGAAGAATTGGTAGATTTAGTAGAAGTATTGAATAAAAATAATGAAAACCTGGCGAGAGAGCTAAAAAGCAAGGATTTACTTATTGTTAACCTTAAAAGTTATGGAGAAGATTTCACACAAATGTATAGTAACAAAGAATTTCACACAAGCGAAGAGTAGCTCACTCACAAATGTAACTCAAACCCATACTGAGGTCTGAGACAATGTAGGAAAAGACATACACTTATAGTGTGAATCAACGCAGAAAACAAATAGAAATGTATGTCCACGGCGAGTAAACTGGAACGGAGTGAAAAATAAACTAACTGAAGAAAAGGTGTCAGCAAAACAGTCAGAAAGTGTTGAAGTACCAGATATGCCAGATTTTGTCAGAAGAGTTCCAACACAGATGAGAAGAGCACCTACAAATCAGCGATTTTCCAACGCCGCGGATTTGCAAGCAAATTCGGGAGCAGAGAAAAAGTCTTAGTAATAGGGGATGAAGATGCTCGGAACGTATCTATAATATTAAGAAGAATGTTATCACTACAAACTTTTAAAGTTGAAGGCATGGTCACCCAAATATAGACTTTGTGGAACTTTGCAGGACTGTAAGAGCCAGGATCTTATACTGAAAATGAATTTATGCTAGTGATCTTTAATACTAGGAACATTCAAAACAGCTACAGCTTAGAAAAAGGCTTGGGCAGTCTCTTCTCCATTTCAAAAACAACAAACCTACAAATTTTACCATTATACAATAAGTTAGAAGATACTGCAATATCAAGTCAGATAAATGCCAGCTTGGGGAGTTATTCACTACTGAACAAAAACCACTCTATCAGCATTCTAAAAATCTTAAGCAATATTGGATCGTTCTGCCATTTCATTAGTTTTAAATTTATCTCAAGACCACTGAGTAGCGTTAGAAATATTATAATAAAGACTATTTTTCTTACAGTTTCCTCTATCGGGAGAGGTTTAGAATTGGTTATTTCGGTTTGAGAGGATGACCATCCATCTTTTTTAAAGACTCGCAGACCTCAGCCCACGACAATATAACTCAACAATTATTATCTACATGTAGACAGGTCGGAGATGTAGAGACCGGTGACTTCACCAGTGTAGTGAATTATAATTTCAAGTTGTTACATTTGAACATTCAAGGCGTATTTAATAAATGTAACTTAATAGAAATTATATGTCATGAGCGTGAATATTCAGCACTATGTTTTAGTGAACACTGGTTGACTAGAGAAATGTTGGAGTGTCTTCTTATTATAGGTTATACAGTTGCCTCTAGCTTCTGTAGGCAAGCTAAAATCAGGGGCGGTGTAGCAATATATGTGAAGTACAATATAAAAGCCAAACCTCTATGTGGAAACATTTTAAATTTGTCGGAAGAATGTATCTTTGAAATTGCGGGTATTAAGACCAGTTCTATGCAATTAGTCACAGTGTATCGATCTCCAGATGCAGATTTTGAAAGATTTATGAAGAAAATGTCACAATTACTTGATAAACTGTGTGAAGCTAAAGTAAATAATGTTATTACTGGTGACTTTAACGTTAGATTCAACTCTAGTCAATCTCAAGCTCAGCAAGTTGTCAACCTATTTAGCTGCTATGGGCTTCAGCCACTAGTTTTAAACGAAACAGGAGGGAAAAGCTGTCTGAATAATATTTTCACAAATTGTCCACATCATTGTCCCAACTTAGAAATTTTTGATACACATTTTTCAGATCATTTAGCCATTAGCTGCTACTTAGGTGAAACGAGTACTCAAACGACATCAAGTAGGGTTAACTATAGACCTCTTACGCAGATGGGTCTGTATAATTAGAGGTTAAACGACTTACCTGTAAGGAAGTTCAATCCTCAATTATACGAGATAGCCCCGTCCGAAAGGATCACCCTGTAGTATACGTTTCTCTCAACTCGCTGGCGTAATGTTTACATAAAAAAGAACTGCATATTTTGCAGTCGTCGTCCCCCCGCCTAGGTCCTCATTACGTTTCGTTTGTTATCAGATCGAGGAATTTTGGGAACAGCGGCGGGCGGGTGGTGATCTTTTCCGACGGGGCTATCTCGTTTAATTGAGGATTGAACTTCCTTACAGGTAAGTCGACCTCTCTCTAATTATACTTCGATAGCCCCGTCCTCAAGATCACCCTGTAGATGTTCAGAGATTTGTACCTCGATCTGATTACCATAACCTGTTATTTATGTCTGGGTAGAGAATAAACAAACAAAAATATATGTACGTATTATTTTACAGGTTTGTTCCATTTCTAGGAAAAAAATTAATAATAATTTGGCAAAAAATTACCATAATTATTTTATTTGAATATCTAACAATCTGAAATCAGATTAACATAAGTGATAAAGATTGATACCGTCCTCGAGTTCCCTTGTAGATGTTTGAAGGTCTGAGTATAATTCGAATGAAAGAGAAAGAACAAGTCTGGACATTGTTCAGCCTTGAAATTTTTTATTTAAAATTCAATAATCTTTCATCTTTTTATTTTTATGTACACCTATGTAATGTGTAAAAGTTTAGTTTAGTAGTATCACAACTCATTATCCATTTTTTATTATCAGTGATTTTGCATACGGGTCCATCCTCGCCACGGTAGTAATACTGTGTCAAAATTTCATTAACATCAATTCAACAGTTTCCTTGTAACACAATATAGAAGGATCTAAAGCAATACTCTCGTATGTTTACACCAGAAAAAATTCTAAGTCCTTTGGTTTCTGTAATCGGCAAGGCAATGTTCGGATGGGCCTAAAAAAGTTATTTATGTTGCTAGGTCTTCCTTCATGGGTCAGTGGGCAGTCTATTATGAAAGCAACAAATTTTTCAATTTTACAACCCCCCACCCCCCAACCACCCCAATTTCACCCCCACCCAAAAAAAAGTAAAAAATGATCAGGAACCTCTAAAACGCCTAAAAACGAAGTTTGAGGAATATTTAATTTTTTTTGTTTTTTGCTAATTACTCCGCCGCCCCTGCACCGATTTTCAAAATTATAAGAACATTACCTACTACGACCCCCCAGCATATCGCTGCCCAAATTTCATCACAATCCATGCAGCGGTTACTGAGATTACGAGGACACAAAAACGCGTACAGACAGACCGACAGACAGACCGACAGACAGACAGACCGACAGACAGACAGACCGACAGACAGACAGACTGACGGAAATGGATTTTCGTTATGTAGACATCATGAAACGCCCAAAAAGTGTATTATCTCAAAATCGAAAATTTTCGCGATCACAATACTCCCCTCACCTATCGGTGTGGGAAGTAATAAAGTCAAGTTGATTGACTCAGTACTTCCCACACATTACGCTGATACCAGTTTATAATTTTCCCATAGCATGAAGCTATAGTCCGAGATCCCTTGTAACCAAATAATCGCCAGCCCCCCCCCCCCCTAAAATTGTCTTATGCCGCTAGGTCTTTCCTTCACAGGCCAATGGACAGCCTATTATCGATACTACAAACTTCTCAATTTTACAACCCCCCACCCCCCAACCACCTCACTTTCACCCCCACCCAAAAAACTGGTAGGAAATGACCAGGAACCCCTAAAACATCTAAAAACCGAATTTGAGTTGTTTTCATGCTTTTCGTTCTTTGATTATTGCTACGCTGCCACTGACACGATTTTTTACAAACATACGTGTTTTCCATTCTCACCACGGTATCAATATACTGTGTCAAAATTTCATTAGAATCAATTTAATAATGTCCACGTTACAAAATACAAAACGATTTAAACCAATAAATTCTCGTATGTATACAGAAAATTCTAAGCCCCTTAGTTTCCGTAAAAGGCTATGCAATGTTCGGATGGACCTAAAAAGATGATTCGTGTCGCTAGATCTTCCTTCACAGGTTAGTGGACAGCCTATTGTAGTAGTAAAAGAATTTTTTTAATTTTTCAACCCCCAACCCCCCAACCACCCCAATTTCACCCCCACCCAAAAAAACGCAGAAAATGATCAGGAACCTCTAAAACGCTTAAAAACGAAGTTTGAGCTGTTTTTATATTTTTAGTTTTTTTAATTATTTCTGCGCCGCCACTGGCACGATTTATAAAAACCATACGCCCTTTCCATCTTCAACACGTTAGTAATACTGTGTCAAAATTTCATTAAAATCCATTCAACAGTTTCCTCGTTAGACAGTATAGAACGATCCAAAGCAATACTCTCGTATGTTTACATCAGATGGACCTAAAAAAGTTATTTATGTCGCCAGTTCTTTCTTCACAGGTCAGTGGACAGTCTATTATGAAAGCAACAAATTTTTCAATTTTACAACCCCCCACCCCCCAACCACCCCAATTTCACCCCCAACCAAAAAAAAAGTAGAAAATGATCAGGGACACCTAAAACACCTAAAAACGAAGTTTCAGCAATATTTAATTTTTTTGTTTTTTGCTAATGCCGCCTATGCACCGATTTTCAAAATTATAGGAACATTACCTACTAAGACCCCACAGCATACCGCTGCCCAAAGTTCATCACGATCCATGCAGCGGATGCTGAGATTACGAGGGTAGAAAGACGCGACAGACAGACCGACAGACCGACAGACCGACAGACCGACAGACCGACAGACCGACAGACCGACAGACCGACAGACCGACAGACCGACAGACCGACAGACCGACAGACCGACAGACCGACAGACCGACAGACCGACAGACCGACAGACCGACAGACCGACAGACCGACAGACCGACAGACCGACAGACCGGCGAAAATGAGTGACGTGGATTTTCGTTATGTACACATCATAAAACGCCCAAAAAGTGTATTATCTCAAAATCGAAAATTTTCGCGATCACAATACTCCCCTCACCTATCGGTGTGGGAAGTAAAATGGAGTCAAGCTGATTGACTCAGTACTTCCCACACATAATGATACCATTTTATTATTTCCCATTGCATGAAGCTATAGTCTAAAATCCCCTTGCAACCAAATCATCGCCCACCCGCCCGCAAAGAAACATCCAACGCAAAAACTCTCATAAAGAGTTTCTAGCATGTCCCTCTTTGTGACCTAAGACGCCACAGTTTTTTCTGCATGCTTGAACTGGACGATGCGAAGAATGTGTTTCTGATTCCGCCATCACCACTGCGGAAACAGTTGTACACAACAGTGAGGGAGATGGAGATATCACCTTGCTAGTGAAAGAAAGAGATGGAATGCTAACGGAAATTGATCTGCTGCAAAGATTATTGAAAGAGATGGAAGAAAAAAATGATCTTTTGTATTTGTATTGCAACAAAAACTCTCCAATTATGAGGACGTGGATGCCGGCTGTTATTCCAACAAAACAAATTGTAATGAAACGAGAGGTACCTGCAACGCCACCAACCCACCACCGAAGAGATCAAGTGTCAAAAGTCTATCATACATGGCGAAGAAACCTCTATCAGAACCAGCGTCTACGATAGAAGACACCATGGGAACGGAACCATCAGAAAATACAAGCAGCAGCAGTACTATTACTAGGCAGCAGATGGCTGCTGCTATGGAAACGGCGCAGCAGTACGTAAACAACGCTGCTCTATCACACAATCCAGCAGCTCCCGCTGTGCATTCCAGCGACGAAAGTTCTAGCGCCTGGCAGCAAGTCAAAGGTAAGCGGCGTGGAAACGGAAACAAGCGTCGTAGTCTGGTCGTCGGCAGTGGCTCAGGAACTGCTGCAGTGAAAGGGGTTGAGAAAAAATGTCACTACATGTTACTAGACTCCATCCAAATACAAAAACTGATGATATGGAAGCTATGGTAAAATCTAATTTTCCAGAGGCTGTCGTAGAAAAGCCAAATTCCAAACTTCCTGATGTATACCCCTCTTTCAAAGTCACAATTTCAGAAACTAATTTTAAATCTGCTTTAGATGCTGACAAATGGCCAAAAAATGCCTGCATAAATCATTTTTTACAGAAAAGACGCAATCCACATCCATTACAAAATGTAAACTTTGATTCAGAAAAGATATTTGATCCGTCTTTACTGCTTTTGAACATACAAAGCATAAATATCAATAAAATTGACCAGCTCCTCCTTGATATTGACGAATGTAAAAATATGGAAGCAATATATTTAACGGAGACATGGGCTGTGAAAGACGCACTTTTACGCGTCAAAGTAGATGGTTACATTTTAAGTGATTCCTTCTGTAGAAATTTATATAAAGGAGGTGGTGTTGCCATATATCTTCAGCGCAATATGAACTATAAAACTGTAGATGTCTCAAAATTTTGTATAGAGAAACAAATAGAAATGTGTGCTGTCCGTTTTAATGAAACTGTGTTAGTCTTGTGTTATCGTCCACCATGTGGTGATTTATCTGTCTTTTATAATCAGTTACATAGTCCGTTGAGCTCCTTGTTCAAACCAAATTTTAGAATTGTATTATGTGATTTTAATATCGATTCGTATAACCTTAATCGTGAATTCCATGACTTCTTGATACTTTGAGTGATTTTTATTTGTACCCAATTATAAAATGGCCAACCAGATTTGGACAAAGATCTGTAACAACTATTGTTCAAATTTTTATAAATTTTGAGTCTAGCGGTGCAAACTGTGTCATTGATAATACACTATCTGACCATCGGACGGTACTCTTTGAATTGACTACACTTTATGGCAAAGACTTAAGTAACGAAATCTCTTACTCCCGTCGATACGATGAAAGCTCTATATATAGTTTCACATGTGACCTGATGTCTGAGAGTTGGTCGGAAATATATCATTTAAATTGTATTGATACAGCTTTTGAGTATTTTCTTAGTATGTTTGTATTCCATTCTAACAGGAATTTTCCGATTGTAAAGCGATCTAGAAGACCTTATACGAAAAAATGGCTTACTAATGAGGTAGTTACGTCGAGTAAGAAACTTGAATACTTATTCAGTTTAACGAAAGTATTCCCAGAGGTAAAAAATGAATATTGCCGTGCCAAAAAATACACCAGGGGGTGGTTGTCACGGCCAAAAGGACTTATTATCAAAACAAAATTTCCCAGTCTCAGAACATAAATAAGACAACATGGTTTATAGTTTCAGAATGGACCGGAAAAGAGAGGAAGCACCATAATTTATCTATAAAAACAGATCAAGGCGTTATCACCATCCAGTGGAAATAGCGAATCACTTTAACCAGTACTTCAAAAATATAGCCTCTGATATAATAAGTAAAACAGCGCCTCAGACCAATACTCATCAAAAATGTACCTACTCAAGTCCAGCTAATCAGATGCTGCTATACCCATTCACTGAACAAGAGTTTGAGGAACTTTTACATAGTAAATTGAAAAATAAGACCTCGGCTGGCCCAGATGAAATTCCTGGATTTCTCTTAAAAAAAGTTTTGCCTATCATTATTAAGCCTTTGGTTCATTTAGTAAATTTATCTTTTTGTTCAGGAAAATTTCCAGATGTGCTAAACATGGAAAAGTAGTACCAATCCATAAAAAAGGAGACCCAATGAATATGGGAAATTTTAGGCCGATAACAATTCCATGTAGTTTCGCAAAGATCTTTGAGTACTGCTTCGCCAGCCGTTTGCTTCTGTTCTTTGAGAAACATAATATAATTTCTTTTAACCAACATGGATTTTCTAGCGGAAAGTCAACATCAACGGCAATTCACTCATTTTATGAGCGACTCATTTCATTTATAGAAGCGGGTGAGTGTCCAGTTGGAATATTTTGTGATCTGAGCAGGGCTTTTGACTGTGTCAACCATCAAATTTTGTTACAAAAATTTTCTGCGTGTGGTGTGAATGGCGCTCCATATGCATGGCTCAACTCGTATCTTGCTGACAGAAGACAGTACGTTGTAATTCTGCACAAAGTTGGAGAAGCAGTACATCTGATAAGATCTGAAGAACTTACCGTAAACACTGGTGTTCCCAAGGCTCAGTTTTGGGGCCTCTTCTCTTCATTATTTATATCAATGAGATTGAGGGTGTGTATGAGAATGGGCTTTTCACACTGTACGCGGGTGATGCATCGATATTAATATCGAATAAGTCAGAAATTGATTTACTGATTTACAAAATAGTTGTAATCAAATTGTACGTAATATTACTGAGTGATCTCAAAAAAATCAATTACATCTAAATGCCGACAAAACAAACCTAATAAGGTTCCATAATAAACAACAGCAAGTCAGAAATCCCGATGTGACACATAATGGTATCGCCTTAACATACAAAACTGAGGTCAAATTTCTAGGTATATACATCGATAACAACCTTAGTTTCAAAGCTCACTGTGCATCATTTCACAGCTAAACTCTTTCGTATATGTTCAGAAACATAAGTTTAGTCCTTACAGAGAGTCAGCTAGTGAGAACATATTATGGTCTTATAGAATCAAGACTGAAGTATGGTATATGCTTTTGGGGCTGCTCTCCAGCATTACAAAACGTTTTTATTGCCCAAAAGCGAATTATCAGGTCAATGGCACAAGTAGCCACAACATACAGCTGTAAAAAGCTGTTCAAGAAATATAATATTTTAACTGTACCTTCTTTGGTGATTTACGAATTAGCTTTATATGTGTTCAAAAATAAATGCAACTTTCTGAATAAAGATGTACATGCCAGGGACACAATGCAAAGTAATAGTATCCATACTGATTTTGCCAAATATGTTGTTGGTAGTAAATCACCAAATATACTCGGACCCAGGATATTCAACAGGGTACCAAAAACAATACAACATACAGGAAATCTGAATCACTTCAAGTATCCACTCAAAAAGTTTCTAGTCGATAAATGTTTTTATTCTCTTCGTGATTTTATTACTGTGTAACTTTTATGTATGTATAGTGTCTTTGTACATTTTCTTTTTATTTTTTCTCTTTATTTATACCAGTAGGTTAAGCTAGTGACGAATCCTATACAAATTGTATTTTGTCTACAGGTAAATAAATTATTATTTTTATCCTGATTTTTTTTCCAAGCTTCTCTCGCATGACTGCGGTAACAACACATATTACGAGCGAATGTGAACTGCGTGCGTTTCAGGGATCGCGAGAAGAGTTCTTCACAGCCACACCATTGGCGCTGAAGTGGCTGAAAGAACTTGACATCAACCTGTAAATACTATGTATCTTAGTTTGTATATTTTATTTTAGTATAGGTTATAATAGTTTTTCTTGTAATCTATATTTACTATTGTCATGTTTTTGAGCCATACGATAAATAAAATGCGGTAACAACAAATGTTGACGGGCTATGCCAAGTCAACACCTGAACTATTACGGATCGAAATTTAGGAAGGATCGTACAAAATTGCAGGTCTTTCAGGATTACAGACTTTTGAAATATTTTGTGTAACCTTTCGTCCAGGCCTAACTGTTGTAGGTGTGGTGTAAAAGTGTTTGGTGTAAGGCCTGAGACAGACATAATGAGGGGGACAATAGTAACTTTGTTTTGCTGCCAGAGTCGTTTTATCTCTATTGCAAGGTCAGTGTATTTAGATATCTTCCCAGCGTAGGCGTTTTGGATATTCGTATCTTTAGGAATCGCGATATCTATCAAATAGGTAACTTTGTCTGCCTCTGACTGGCAAACTATATCTGGGCGATATGCCGTGATAGTCTTATCTGTATGTATCTCAACGTCCCAGTACAGTTTGTATTCATTGTTTTCGAGTACTGATGTCGGTGTGTAATTGTAATATGGATCTGTGTTTTCTATTAGCTTGTTTGTTGTGGCTAGTGCCACGTGCATGACCTTGGCTGCAGAGTTATGTCTTGCTGCGTACTCGGTTCCAGCGAGAGTTTTGCATGCGCTTGTTATATGGTCTATTGTTTCCTTTTGTTGGTGGCACTTTCTGCAATTGTCGTCGGTTATGGATGTATCTTTAATTATGTATTTCATGTAGTTTCTTATCGCAATCACTTGCGAGCATAAAACCCTCAGTTTCTGGAAAGAGTTTGCCATCCTGCAGGCAGGTATATGATTGTTTTTCATTAATGTGGTCTTGGGTAACTCGGTATCTGTGCTTGCCATGGAGTGCTTTTTGTGACCAGGTGTTTATTTTTTCTTGTTGTAATTCTATGTGATTGCGTGTGTCTGCTGAGTTATCTGGGCAGGACAGGGTGAGTGGAGTTTATTTATTGTCTGCTTTTACTATTGACCCAGTTTGTCTGTTTGCTTTGGAAAAAGTCTCTGAGCGTTTTTATTTGTCTTGTGTGAAGTGACTGTATGTCTATAATTCCTCTGCCCCTTGCTTCCTGTCTGTGGTAAGCCTTTCCTTGCACGCTTTCGGATGTGACATTCTGTGCTTTTTGAGTTCAGTGTGGACTCATGTGGATGAGTATGTTGATGTTTTCAATATCAGTGCGCGACTTGATGATACCAAAGGAGTATGTGAGGACCGGTATCGCAAATGTGTTAATTGCTTTTGAATTCAATTTTGTTTTTAGAAGTGTGAGGCGGTCTCTAAACTCTTGTGTTAGTTGAGCCTTGACTTCTGAATGGTCAGTCTGAATGTTCTGATTGAAGCCCAGGTACTTGTACGTTTCGTCCTTCTCCATGTTGTCCAGTGTTTGGCCAGTTAATATTTCCTGTTCGGAATGGTTCTTCCATTTGCCTTTATGGATATGAAGCACCTTGCATTTGCTCATTCCAAATTCCATCCGAACGTCTGACGTACAAACTTCTGTTATTCTGAGTAATTCCTTCAGTTGAACTTCAGTGGCTGCATATAGTTTGATATTATTGTCCATGTAGAGAAGATGATTGATTCTGTGTTGATTAACTTTCTGGTGTCTGATATTGAAACTATAATTTGTGTTGTTGAGTGCGTTAGATAGTGGATTTAAACAAAGGCACAACCACAGCGAACTGAGTGAATCACCCTGGAAGATACCGCGTCTTATGTGTAGATCACATTATCAATTATAAGTTGTTCTTTGCAACCTTGGCTTTGTTTCCTATATCCTTTTTGCTCTTCAGTGAGGATGTTGTTTTGGTTGAGGTGATGTTCAATCCTTTTGCCTATTGTTGCGGTAATGATCTTGTACAAGGTTGGGAGACAAGTGATCGGGCGGTAATTGGTAGGGTTCTTGGTATCTGCGTTTTTTGGTTTTATATACGTTATTCCTTGTGTGAGGAATTTGGGAAGTCTATCAGGTTGGAGTATGGCCTTATTGATTTGGCCTGTGAGCATTTCATATGTTGCACTGAATTGCTTATACCAGAAATTTTGCACTTTATCTACGCCTGGGCACTTCCAATTATGGGTGCGTTTTATTGTTTCGGCTATTTCCTGTGCTGTAAGGATAACGTCTCCCTGTTCCGGTATGTGTTGTTGTTTTTCCTCTTCTTGTCTGATCCATGGAGCGTTCTCATTATGGGTTTTGGGTTCTGACCATAGACTTCCCCAGAACTCGGTTAATTCTTGTCTACTTGGAGGTTCTGTTGCTGTTATCTTATTATTTTTAGATGTCATCTTTTGGTAAAACTGCTTTTCGCTCTTTTGAAAAAGATTGTTAGCATCCTTTCTGTCGTTGGATTCATTGTATCTGCGGAGTCTAGATGCATAAACTGCAAGTTTCTGTTTGAATGTGTCGAATATTTCAGATATTGTTTGTTGCGGTGATTTAGATTTGAGTCTATTTACTGTTGCCTGTATGCGTTTTGAGATGTTGCTATTTTTGGTGTATTGCGTGAGGTGTGCGAGATCGTTTCTGATTGTGCTAATTTCATTTTCTATCCTGATTTGCCATTTAGGTTTAGATCTTTTGTTTGTGTGGTCTTTAGAGTGTCCATTAACTATGATTGTGGTTGCTGCGGCAGCATATATAACGGTATGGATGTCCTCTAGGTTACTTTCGTTTGTTAAAAAGTGTGGTATTATGTTCGAATTTATTGTGTTTAATATTTGTCGAGTGTTGTTCTAGAAAATTAGTCTCGGCAGGGGACCTCGCAGTGCAGGGTTGATTCCACACCATTCGTTATATTGTATTCATCACTTGTTCGGCAGATGTTGGCTTTGTTTGGCTGTGAAAGGTAAGTTAGTGCACGTTGTTTCTGGTGTACGTGATGTATGCTCATGTTCTGGATCTATTTCTAAGTGTATGCCGGTGTTATTGGTTGTGTCTATGTTTGGAGGTTGCTTATTGCGGGTATGAATGGTGTGTCCTGTTTATTCAGTGGCTAACGAATCATTAGGTTGGTTAGAGTCTGGTATATTTGGTGTATGCTCATGTTCTGGATCTATGTCTGAGTGTGTGATAGTGTTGTTGGTTGTGTTTTGGGTCTGCGAGTCATTCGGATTGACAGTACCCTATTTCATTAGATACAAGCGTCTTTACGGCTTGGTCAATGAGTCTTTGTTCAGTTGCATGTTCTGTAAGGTGTGGGTATTGTTCTAAGAATAGTCTGTGCAGCTCGCGTCAGTAGCCTGTCGAAATAGTTTCTATTTTTGTGGCGCAGATTTGTTGATTTCAGTGGTCCACTGTAAAGCGTCGATGGCACGGAGCTAGTTTACGAGCTGCAAGCCAGCTAGTTTGCTAGCAGCTTGTAAACTAGCCTTCGTGTCATCGGCTGAGCTAGTGGAAAGTTCTTTGTGTCATCGACACTCGCTCACTAGCTAGCTTTTAACAGAGGCGTTTTCCATTCTCGCAGCGGTAATAAATTCTGTGTCAAAATTTTATTAACATCAATTCAATAATTTTCGCTTTACGCAATATACATAGAACGAAATAAAGCAAAACTCGTATGTAACACATCACAAAATTGGTTTTGTAATAGGCAAGCCAATTGTTCGGATGGACCTAAAAAAAGTGTGTAATATGCCACTAGGTATTTCTTCTACAGGCCAACTAGACGGACTATTAGGATTAAACACAAATTTTTCAGTAAAACTAAAAACGCCTAAAAAACAAAGCCTGTTTTATATTTTTAGGTTTTTTTATTATTGCTAGCGCCACCACTGACACTATTTTTTCAAAAAATACGCGCTTTCCATCCTCGCTGCGATAGTAATTACTGTGTCACAAATTTAATTAAACTCAATTCAATAATTGTCGCGTGACGCAATATAGAACGATCTAAAACAATACTCGTATGTATACATCACAAATTCTAAGTCCCGTGGGTTTCTATAATAAGCATGCAACGTTCGGATGGACCTAAAAAAAGTGTATCATGCTGCTAGGTTTTTCATTCACATATCAATGGACAAGCCCATTACGAATTACAAACATAATTTTTCAGTATTACAACACCCCCACCCCCCCAACCAGCCCAAATTTGCCCCCACCCAAGAAAAAGCTAGAAAATGATCAGGGACAACCCGATAAACCCGCCTAAAAACGAAGTTTGAGGCACATTTTGAAATTTTTCTTTTTTGCTCCGACCGACCGACAGACAGACCGACTGACAGACACACCGACAGACCGACAGACCGACAGACAGACCGACAGACAGACCAGACAGACAACCGACAGAGACAGACCGACAGACAGACCGACAGACAGACCGACAGACAGACGACAGACAGACCGACAGACAGACCGACAGACAGACCGACAGACAGACCGACAGACAGACCGACAGACAGACCGACAGACAGACCGACAGAGACAGACCGACAGACAGACGAGACCGACAGACAGACCGACAGACAGCCGACAGACAGACCGACAGACAGACCGACAGACAGACGACAGACAGACCGACAGACAGACCGACTGACAGACCGACAGGACAGACCGACAGACAGACCGACAGACAGACCGACAGACAGACGGCAGACGATGACAGACCGACAGACAGACCGACAGACAGACCGACAGACAGACCGACAGACAGACCGACAGACAGACAGACCGACAGACAGACGACAGACAGACCGACAGACAGACCGACAGACAGACCGACAGACAGACCGACAGACAGACCGACAGACAGACCGACAGACGACAGACAGACCGACAGACAGACCGACAGACAGACCGACAGACAGACCGACAGACAGACCGACAGACAGACCGACAGACAGACCGACAGACCTCAGACAGACCGACAGACAGACCGACAGACAGACACCGACAGACAGACCGACAGACAGACCGACAGACAGACCGACAGACCAGACCGACAGACAGACCGACAGACAGACCGACAGACAGACAGACCGACGACAGACAGACCGACAGACCGACAGACAGACAGACAGACAGACAGACAGACGACAGACAGACAGACCGACAGACAGACCGACAGACAGACCGACAGACAGACCGACAGACAGACAGACCGACAGACCGACAGACCGACAGACAGACCGACAGACAGACCGACAGACAGACCGACCGACAGACAGACCGACAGACAGACCGACCGACAGACAGACCGACAGACAGACCGACCGACAGACAGACCGACAGACAGACCGACCGACAGACAGACCGACAGACAGACCGACCGACAGACAGACCGACAGACAGACCGACAGACAGACCGACAGACAGACCGACAGACAGACAGACAGACCGACAGACAGACCGACAGACAGGCAGACCGACAGACAGACCGACAGACAGACAGACCGACAGACAGACAGACCGACAGACAGACCGACAGACCAGACAGACCGACAGACAGACCGACAGACAGACCGACAGACAGACCGACAGACAGACCGACAGACAGACCGACAGACAGACCGACAGACAGACCGACAGACAGACCGACAGACAGACCGACAGACAGACCGACAGACAGACCGACAGACAGACCGACAGACCGACAGACAGACCGACAGACAGACAGACAGACCGACAGACAGACCGACAGACAGACCGACAGACAGACCGACAGACAGACCGACAGACAGACAGACCGACAGACAGACAGACAGACAGACCGACAGACAGACCGACAGACAGACAGACCGACAGACAGACCGACAGACAGACCGACCGACAGACAGACCGACAGACCGACAGACAGACCGACAGACAGACCGACAGACAGACCGACAGACAGACCGACAGACAGACCGACAGACAGACCCGACAGACAGACCGACAGACAGACCGACAGACAGACCGACAGACAGACCGACAGACAGACAAACCGACAGACAGACCGACAGACCGACAGACCGACAGACCGACAGACCGACAGACAGACCGACAGACCGACAGGCCGACAGACCGACAGACCGACAGACCGACAGGCCGACAGACCGACAGACCGACAGACCGACAGACCGACAGACCGACAGACCGACAGACCGACAGACCGACAGACCGACAGACCGACAGACCGACAGACCGACAGACCGACAGACCGACAGACCGACAGACCGACAGACCGACAGACCGACAGACCGACAGACCGACAGACCGACAGACCGACAGACCGACAGACCGACAGAACCGACAGACCGACAGACCGACAGACCGACAGACCGACAGACCGACAGACCGACAGACCGACAGACCGACAGACCGACAGACCGACAGACCGACAGGCCGACAGGCCGACAGACCGACAGACCGACAGACCGACAGACCGACAGACCGACAGACAGACAGACCGACAGACAGACCGACAGGCAGACCGACAGGTAGATCAATATGCTGAAGATAACTCTAATACTCACAAAAACATTATTCTGGAGTTACGGGATAAGCTGCCGCAAAAAGAATCACAAAATGAAGAATTGGTAGATTTAGTAGAAGTATTGAATAAAAAATAATGAAAACCTGGCGAGAGAGCTAAAAAGCAAGGATTTACTTATTGTTAACCTTAAAAGTTATGGAGAAGATTTCACACAAATGTATAGTAACAAAGAATTTCACACAAGCGAAGAGTAGCTCACTCACAAATGTAACTCAAACCCATACTGAGGTCTGAGACAATGTAGGAAAAGACATACACTTATAGTGTGAATCAACGCAGAAAACAAATAGAAATGTATGTCCACGGCGAGTAAACTGGAACGGAGTGAAAAATAAACTAACTGAAGAAAAGGTGTCAGCAAAACAGTCAGAAAGTGTTGAAGTACCAGATATGCCAGATTTTGTCAGAAGAGTTCCAACACAGATGAGAAGAGCACCTACAAATCAGCGATTTTCCAACGCCGCGGATTTGCAAGCAAATTCGGGAGCAGAGAAAAAGTCTTAGTAATAGGGGATGAAGATGCTCGGAACGTATCTATAATATTAAGAAGAATGTTATCACTACAAACTTTTAAAGTTGAAGGCATGGTCACCCAAATATAGACTTTGTGGAACTTTGCAGGACTGTAAGAGCCAGGATCTTATACTGAAAATGAATTTATGCTAGTGATCTTTAATACTAGGAACATTCAAAACAGCTACAGCTTAGAAAAAGGCTTGGGCAGTCTCTTCTCCATTTCAAAAACAACAAACCTACAAATTTTACCATTATACAATAAGTTAGAAGATACTGCAATATCAAGTCAGATAAATGCCAGCTTGGGGAGTTATTCACTACTGAACAAAAACCACTCTATCAGCATTCTAAAAATCTTAAGCAATATTGGATCGTTCTGCCATTTCATTAGTTTTAAATTTATCTCAAGACCACTGAGTAGCGTTAGAAATATTATAATAAAGACTATTTTTCTTACAGTTTCCTCTATCGGGAGAGGTTTAGAATTGGTTATTTCGGTTTGAGAGGATGACCATCCATCTTTTTTAAAGACTCGCAGACCTCAGCCCACGACAATATAACTCAACAATTATTATCTACATGTAGACAGGTCGGAGATGTAGAGACCGGTGACTTCACCAGTGTAGTGAATTATAATTTCAAGTTGTTACATTTGAACATTCAAGGCGTATTTAATAAATGTAACTTAATAGAAATTATATGTCATGAGCGTGAATATTCAGCACTATGTTTTAGTGAACACTGGTTGACTAGAGAAATGTTGGAGTGTCTTCTTATTATAGGTTATACAGTTGCCTCTAGCTTCTGTAGGCAAGCTAAAATCAGGGGCGGTGTAGCAATATATGTGAAGTACAATATAAAAGCCAAACCTCTATGTGGAAACATTTTAAATTTGTCGGAAGAATGTATCTTTGAAATTGCGGGTATTAAGACCAGTTCTATGCAATTAGTCACAGTGTATCGATCTCCAGATGCAGATTTTGAAAGATTTATGAAGAAAATGTCACAATTACTTGATAAACTGTGTGAAGCTAAAGTAAATAATGTTATTACTGGTGACTTTAACGTTAGATTCAACTCTAGTCAATCTCAAGCTCAGCAAGTTGTCAACCTATTTAGCTGCTATGGGCTTCAGCCACTAGTTTTAAACGAAACAGGAGGGAAAAGCTGTCTGAATAATATTTTCACAAATTGTCCACATCATTGTCCCAACTTAGAAATTTTTGATACACATTTTTCAGATCATTTAGCCATTAGCTGCTACTTAGGTGAAACGAGTACTCAAACGACATCAAGTAGGGTTAACTATAGACCTCTTACGCAGATGGGTCTGTATAATTAGAGGTTAAACGACTTACCTGTAAGGAAGTTCAATCCTCAATTATACGAGATAGCCCCGTCCGAAAGGATCACCCTGTAGTATACGTTTCTCTCAACTCGCTGGCGTAATGTTTACATAAAAAAGAACTGCATATTTTGCAGTCGTCGTCCCCCCGCCTAGGTCCTCATTACGTTTCGTTTGTTATCAGATCGAGGAATTTTGGGAACAGCGGCGGGCGGGTGGTGATCTTTTCCGACGGGGCTATCTCGTTTAATTGAGGATTGAACTTCCTTACAGGTAAGTCGACCTCTCTCTAATTATACTTCGATAGCCCCGTCCTCAAGATCACCCTGTAGATGTTCAGAGATTTGTACCTCGATCTGATTACCATAACCTGTTATTTATGTCTGGGTAGAGAATAAACAAACAAAAATATATGTACGTATTATTTTACAGGTTTGTTCCATTTCTAGGAAAAAAATTAATAATAATTTGGCAAAAAATTACCATAATTATTTTATTTGAATATCTAACAATCTGAAATCAGATTAACATAAGTGATAAAGATTGATACCGTCCTCGAGTTCCCTTGTAGATGTTTGAAGGTCTGAGTATAATTCGAATGAAAGAGAAAGAACAAGTCTGGACATTGTTCAGCCTTGAAATTTTTTATTTAAAATTCAATAATCTTTCATCTTTTTATTTTTATGTACACCTATGTAATGTGTAAAAGTTTAGTTTAGTAGTATCACAACTCATTATCCATTTTTTATTATCAGTGATTTTGCATACGGGTCTGTTATAAAACATAACAAAAACTTTTGACCTATCACTTCACCCTGCGGTATGTCTAAGGTTTCAACGTGTAAGCATTCCCTAAAGGCCGCGGAAGTGGAGGCGTGGCCAGTGCTCTGTGCTTTAAATACAGATATGTCCCAACTTCCAACATTAAGCCTTTTTGGTTACAGTTTGTGGTGTGGCTGGGTCGTGATGTTTTTTGGACGTAAGTAAAAGTTCATCAATTCTCTTAAAGTTCTGGTCAACATGTTATTTTATGTAGATGCAGGATAAGACTCTTCCAAAGAGGATGAGGTTTCCTGCAAGGTGGAAGTAAAAGTGATTTATCGTTAAAAACCAGGTGCGATTTGCTATTTGTAGGTTTTCCAATACTGAAAACCAAGGTTGCGTTTTCCATACCAGGTAGACTGCGATTCCTTGTGCCTTCTCAGCTGTTATTTTCGGTTTCAAATCTTCGGTAGAAGCGAGAAATGTGGGAATGCTTTGAAAAACATATCTTCCCAGTTAACACATCTATAGCGGAAGATTGAGGATCAAGGTGCCAAGAGACAAACACTGGACCATTTTTGGCTCTGACGGAAGAAAATGAATCGATTAGATGATTAGATAGTGCCAAAACCAATTTTTTTTTAAAGTGGTTTGGTGAATGCTGTATTCCAATAATTCTGTTGGTATTTAACTTGGTAATGACGTTTTCATGTGAAACACTGGACCTAGCTTAATGCAAGTCATTATTTTTAGAATACAAATTTATGACTGCAATAGCACTATTAATTTTGGTGTTCAAGCTTTTTAATGTGAGCCTATGAAATGGCTGGAAGTGTTGACAATAGAATGGCAAAATCTCTAATTTTTATAGTATTTTTGTTTCTTATTGATTTTTTAGGATTTTTCTGATGGTACCGACATGTTATTAGTACTCGTACTAAATGTAAAACCTAGAACTTTTTTTTTGTTATAAAGAACCTTAGGGATGCAGGAAGTTGCATCGAATGATTAACATTATTATAGCAGTTTGATTTGTCTTTGCCATAGAATAAAACATATTCGGGGTGAAATACACAAAGAAACCCCAGTGACCTTGAATGGTTCTTAATAGGTTAAAAAAATTTCTTGGAAATGGATGGCGCAGTGGCTGGCTCCCCCTTCCTTTTTGTCGCTCAGTTTCGTTCCCTTCCCCTGACAAATTTTATATGTTCACGAGAAAGTTGTCTAAACCGTTAGGTAAATAAGACTGCAATAAGTGCTGTAAGGTCTGGAAATATTTCAGGACGTTCCTACTCTTCGGTTCAGGAAGTGATGCTAACAGCGCTTTCGCTAAATCCGCACTAAGTTGCGGTACGATGGGTTGAGACCTTCACGGGATGCAGCAGCAGTCTCCCTATTTTGTGTTCGCATTGATAAGACAGGGGGATATATCACTTAACCTCGTAATGTAAATAGGTGTTCCCTTAGCGGACATTGTCTACTAACAGCAAAAATCACAATGAGGAGGTGTTACCTGGGCAATGGGCATGGACAGATAGTATTTCTCTACAATCTCACTAATAATTATTTAGCAACGAAACATCCAGAGTTATCATCCCACGCGGTCTTGAAGGTTTTGTGGGCGCGTGTTCGTAACAGTGTGTCAAGCTTCGGACAGCAAGACACAAACAGGTAATAACACAACAAATAAGTATGTTTGTGTAATAGTAATACTTCCATAAATTTTATCTCCTTTTGTTCTTAAGATACAACAATTAAAACATTATTTTCCACCACGTTTGTGGTACGAGATCAACCGAATGGTTGACTTGAGATTGCATCCTTTCAGTTTGCTGCATTTGTTTTAACACCCCATTCAATGCGAACTGGGTGTTTACTAGGATGTGTTGGATCGTTAGTGTTAGTGCCTATGACTTTTCGAATCACTGTCGACTGAAAAGAGATAAAGTTCGCGGACTGAAGAAAGCCATATTTGGTTTGTCTTCAATGTACGTGAACGAGATTTTACAACATTGAAGACATCACAACGTGATGAATAGAGATTCTCAGCCATATTTTACTCATATTTAAGTACTTCACTGGTAGGGCCACTACTTATCATTTTTTACTTCCCACACCGATAGGTGAGGGGAGTATTGTGATCGCGAAAATTTTCGATTTTGAGATGATACGTGTTTTGGGCGTGTTATGATATCTACATAACGAAAATCCACGTCACTCATTTCCGTCGGTCTGTCTGTCGGTCTGTCGGTCTGTCTGTCTGTCTGTCTGTCTGTCTGTCTGTCTGTCTGTCTGTCTGTCTGTTGGCGTTTTTCTGACGTCGTAATCTCAGTAACCGCTGCATGGATGGTGATGAAATTTGGGCGGCAATATGCTGTGCGGTCGTAGTAGGTAATGCTACTATAATTTTGAAAATCGGTGCATGGGCGGCGGAGTAATTAGCAAAAAACGAAAAATTTCAAATATGCCCGAAACTGTGTTTTTAGGCGTTTTAGGTGTTCCTGATCATTTTCTACTTTTTTTTGGGTGGGGGTGAAATTTGGGGTGGTGGGGGGTGAGGGGTTGTAAAATTGAAGAATTTGTTGTATTCATAATAGGCTGTCTATTGACCCGTGAAAGAAGGACCTAGCGGCATAACACACTTTCTTAGGTCCATCCGAACATTGCTTTGCCTATTACAGAACCCAAGGGACTTAGAATTTTCGATGTATACATACGAGTATTGCTTTGCATTGTTCTGTATTGGGTAACGTGGAAACTAATAAATTGATCTTGATGAAATTTTGACAGTATTATTTTTGTGGTGAGGATAGCAAACGCGTACGGCTTTCAGAAATCATGTCAGTGGCGGCGCTGTAATAATAAAAAAAAACTAAAAATAAAAACAGCTCAAACTTTGTTTTTAGGCGTTTTAGGGGTTTGTGATCATTTTCTTCTCTTTTTTGGGTAGGGGTGCAATTGGGGTAGTTGGGGGTGGGGGTTGTAAAGCTGAAAATCTGGTTATATTCATAATAGGCTGTCTATTAACCGGTGAAAGAAACACTCACCGGCGTAATACAGTTTTTTAGGTTCATCGGAACAATGCCTTCCCACACCGATAGGAGACAGGGGAATATTATGATCGCGAAAATTTTCGATTTTGAGATAAGTAATACACGTTTTAGGCGTTTCATGATATCTGCACCCACGTTACCCATTTCCGTCGTCGGTCTCTATGTCTTTCGTAACAGTTTCGTTTTTAGACGTTTCAAGGGTGCCATTCATTGTCTACTTTTTTGAGAGCTAGTGAGAGCAGGGTGATGGGGATGGCTGTATTTTTGAAAGTTCAAAAATTTTGTGTGTTCATAAAATACTTTCTATTGCTTTAAAAAATTGTGACATTCTGGGCTTTTTAGACCTATCCGGATGTTGCCTATGAGGACATACCTATGGAGAAAAAATAACATAAAGAACCTGTAGAATCTGTTTAAATATTATCTTGTTTTGTTCCCTGGTTATTTCTTATTAATATTTTGGGTAGTTCATGGAGCTCCGTATTTTCATATCCGACGACGTGACATAGGTGAGAGTGTATTGTGCGAAGTTGTCAATTTTGAGGTAATTGGTTTTTTGCTCTTTTTATGATGCCTACATCGCGAAAATCCACATCACTGATTGTGATGTGAGGTATTGCTTCAAAATGTAAAAAATCGCTAGATAAGGAGCGGAGTCATTGGCAAAAAATATCCAAACATTCTATAATGTCGTTACTAATCATTTCAAGGATCCCTCATTTTTTGGATTTTCTAGGGACATTATTGGTTCGGAGGGTGGTGTTGCAGCGAAACCAATGTTTGTTGTATTCATAAAAATATTTTCATTGACTCACAGAGGTTTCATCAAAGTAAAATCAATCACTTCCCAAACCACAATCTGATATAGTTTTGTTGAATAACCCGTAACTTAAAAACTACTAACTTGACTAATGAAATGTTGATGGGTTTTGGAAAATCGTTGCTGTGGCAGTAGATCAAAGAATGAGAAAAACATGCACGAATTAAGCAAACTTGTTTTTTTGGTATTCGGTACGTGTAGAATAACTTGCAGAATCTGAGGATATTACAAAATACTGAAAAAATTGTAATTTATTGAATTTTAACATTCAACAGGTCACCGCGTTTGGATCACCCTGTATACACCGAAAGCATTATCTAACGGACCTTTTTTAATCACGTCCGATTCAAATAATACGTAAATATCTACGTTTGACTGAAAATTATTAAATTCTAAACATACGTTCACGATAATGCATAGCAAGTTATACTGGGGAACCGTTTATTTAATTTGAACACAAAAAACTTTCTATGTATTTCTATCAAAAAAAAATGCACGCACAAGTTGTACCTACTATGTAGGTATACTAAAATATAATTATGGATCATGTAGGCTCTGTCATGTTCCATCGCGTCACGTTTTTTGTTTTCGGGTGTCGGTATTTCTGTTGTCCCTTTTTTTGTTGGTGAACCGCTTCTTGTAGCAGTGTTGCCAGGTCAAAATTTATGAACACTGTTGGTTGCACCGGTTGGTTGCCTCTCGTAATAGATAATACTTGTTGCCGGGGGATGTAAATAATATCGATATACGTATAAGGCCCTTACGGAAACTATGGTCAGGTTAACCCGTTCACAAGGATCGCTGATCCTAACGTTCGGAAAGTGAGCTAGGATCAGTCAGGAATAGGGTCAGTTCACTCTTGCACGGTAAGTGATTGCAGTCGGGTTATTCAGGCGCCTTAAATGTGGTAATACTTGTAGCTCATTGGTTCAAATAAACTGAATAGAATTGAAAAGTAGCTGTTTTTCTTAAGCACCTGTTTAGTATTCTTAAATCAACTTTTTCATTATTCGATGTTCGTTTAATCCATGGAATCATAAATCCCGCTAAACAGCTGCTTGACCTGATACTGATCGATCCGGATCCAGATCACTGTGTCCGTGAAGACCTATTGTATGTCTGTAGTAGCTTATCTATATTATTATTTGATTTTTAAATCGATAGAATCTAAAAATCAACCAAAAAATACCATGGTTGGATATACATTCATGTATAGACTCCTTACATAAATTATGGTTGGTATACAATCATGCACACATACATGATACTGTCTGGAAAAATTAATTAGCTTCACGTTGAGGTAAAAATAGGTTTATTTTTTGTTTGGATGCTTGGTTGTGTGATGATCTTTCACTTGAAGTTTCGGGTTCCTTCTTTGTTGGAACAATCGATAATTTTGACATTTTACAATCCACGAAAGAGAATTGAAGGTTTCAAGTATTTCTAGCATTTCTGCATAAAAATACTTACATTTTGGATCAGTAAAACTGCAAATTGAAACTGTAATATGGTTCTTGATTATAGAACAATATAAAATAGAGTTAACGCCAGAATACATTCTTAACCCCCCAATCTAAATATTTACGCGAATAAAACAGTGTTATTCAAATATACAGACAAAAAAGTGCTGCGAGCAGACACTAAAACAACCTCTCAAAGATTTCAAATGATTAAATTATAAGATTAAAATATCAAAAATAATAAGATCTGTAATTTGATATAATAATTTTAGGTAGTAAAAGTAACCTGCTAACTTTGGAAACCTGGAACATGCTAAAAATGAAGAAAGTAGAAGTCTTCAATCAAGTAAAAAATCCAGACAAAATATTTATGGCTTATGCAAGCAAAGAGCCGTTATGCGTAATAGGCTCCTTTGAGGCAAACGTATCTTTAGGGAATAAATCTAATACTGCTAAGTTTTACGTTATTAAAGGAGGCAATAGGAATTTGTTAGGTAAAAAAACAGCAGTCGAGCTAGGAGTTTTGAAAATAGGTTTAAGTTCAATGAATGCCACTATAAGCCCATTTCCAAAATTTAAACGTTTAATTGTAGATATTCCTATTGACGAAACTATAAAACCGGTTTGTCAACCATATAGAAGAATCCCGATCCCCCTGGAAGAGAAAGTAAATGCCAAATTAGACGAACTGATAGAAATGGACATAATCGAAGAAGTAACCGGACCCTCGATATGGGTATCACCAATTGTACCAGTGTTGAAAGATAACGGAGAGGTAAGAATATGTCTGGATATGAGAGAAGCAAACGCTGCTATATTACGTGAAAACCACCCCCTTCCCACGATGGATCAGTTACTACCACGTATTAGACATGCTAACATTTCCTCAAGATTAGACATTCAAAATGATTTTCACCAAGTGGAAGTATCACCTTCATCTCGTCACATCACAACATTTATTAGTAGTCGAGATTTACTACGATACAAACGACTAATGTTCGGGATATCTTGCGCCCCCGAAATCTTCTAGAAATTATTAGAACGTATTCTATCTAAATGTGAGGGAGTCATCAATTTCATAGACGATATTTTGATTTTCGCAGCGACATTGGAAGAACACATTAGTAGATTACAAAATGTATTGAATACTCTAGAAAAGTACGACGTTTTATTAAACAAAAATATGTGCATTTTCAAAATTAGGCAGATCGAATTTCTAGGACATCAATTATCTGCACAGGGTATTAGGCCATTAAACAGCTACATAGGAGTAATAAAAACCTTCCGAGCACCCCGCACCATTGAGGAAATTCAGAGCTTTTTAGGACTCATTAATTACGTAGGCAAATGGATTCCTAACTTAGCTACTCTTACAGAACCTATCCGGAAATTACTTAGAATGAAATTATCAAAACAAACTGATACAAAAAAAATTCTGGCTAGACGAACAACAAAAGTCATTTCAAAAGCTAAAAGCCGCATTATCAGAAACACAATGCTTAGGATACTATAATCCGCATGACAAGACTCAGGTTTTCGCAGACGCTAGTCCAGTAGGCCTGGGTTGTGTACTTGTTCAACATAATAAAGACGGACCCAGGATCATCGCATTTGGTAATAAGAGTCTAACCGATTGCGAAAGAAGATATTGCCAAACTGAGAAGGAGGCACTGGCCCTGGTTTGGGCAATTGAACATTTTCACATGTACCTTTATGGGAAAGAAAGTTTTGAGTTAGTAACGGATCACAAACCACTCGAGGTAATTTTTAGCACAAAATCAAAACCTTGCGCTAGGATAGAAAGATGGGTTCTACGATTACAGTGTTATAACTATAGGGTAGTGTACTGTCCAGGAAAATCAAATATAGCGGATCCCCTATCAAGATTACCAAATTCTGGAAACATAACAAAACCTTTCGATGAACATTCCGTTTACCAAATTATCAGTTACTCCAGGCCTAACGCCATTTCTTTATCGTCCATAAAGGAATGCTCAGAACAAGATGATGAGATTTTAAAAGTTAAAGTGGGTATATTCAATGATAAGTGGGACCCAGAGATCAATCAATTCAAGATATTCAGAACAGAACTCTGTTTTCACGAAGGAATTCTGTTAAGAGGCGATAAAATTGTCATACCATCACAACTTAGGTACAAAGTTCTAGATGCAGCACATGAAGGCCACCCTGGAATAGTGGCAATGAAAAGTAGACTACGTACGGAAGTATGGTGGCCTAAAATAGACGTTGACGCGAAAAAACGAGTGAAAGCTTGTAAAGGTTGCACTTTAGTTTCGACACCAAATGCTCCAAACCCCATGAAAAGACGCGAACTCCCAACACAGGCATGGGCAGCAATAGCCATTGACTATTTAGGTCCTTTGCCCAAAAATGAATATATACTGGTTATTGTAGACTAGGTACTAAAGCCGTTATAAAGAGATAAAAGTTTTAAAAGACATCTCGTCTAAAAACACTATAAATTCGCTCCAAGAAATATTTTCTCGACTGGGATATCCCGGTTTAATTAATGCTGATAACGGTAGACAATTTACCAGCCAGGAATTCCATAACTTCTGTAAAGAAGCCGGTATGGAATTGTACCATACAATCCCGTATTGGCCACAACAAAGTGGGGAGGTTGAATGCCAGAACAGAGATCTGTTGAAAAGGATCAGAATAAGTTATGCACTAAAACAAGACTGGAAACCAGAAATTCTTAGCTATCTGATGATGTATAACAGTACTCCTCACTCAACTACGGGGAAAACACCTTTGGAGCTATTTTTTGGGAGGCTGTTTAGAGATAAAATCCCAAGCATCCAAGACACGATAACATTAACAGACGGAGAAATACGAGATAAAGACAAAATATCAAAGGAAAAAGGAAAAGAGTATGCAGACAAAAAGAGGAAAGCTCTAGCGTCATCCCTTGAACCGGGAGATAAAGTTTATGTGAGGAACTTGACAGCAAACAATAAAACTAGCACAAATTTCAATCCAGAACCACACACTGTTATAAGCAAAAATGGGGGAGATGTTGAAGTTAAGAACGATGCAGGTCAGAACCACCGAAGAAATATTGTCCATCTCAAAAAAGTCGAAGGGGAATGGAAAATCGCAAAATAAAAAGGGGAAAAAAGGGGGATTAGGGACTAGGTTGGCTCTGTAATATCATTATATTGTTGTATTAGGATTAGGACTTATTGTTGTATTAGGATTAGGACTTATGTATGCGGCACAAAATGTAAAGTGTATATTATCTAGTTTCATAAGGATATGTTAAGCTGTCAGACGTTTGTTCTATTATAACTGTTATTATTATTAATGTAATTATTCTTTAGGAATTATTCTTATACATGTTTTTCTAAAAAAAAAAGAAAGAGTGACTGTAGCATTATAAGGAATGTATATGTGAACGTACCTTTAATAAAGTACCGCATCGCTGTAACGTATCCGCTGGCACCGAGTCAGTTGATACCTAGAAGCGGAGCGGAGTGTGTTGTGCTACGAGACCTGTGTATCATTTGTACCCAAAACACGCAACATTACATATACTTTTATAGTTATTTAAGTACAGCTAGATGATATTGCATTATATTAATGTCACATTAGTTCTAAGTTATGGCTGTATTGTTAGCATTAGTTCTGTTCAACATTTAATATTAACAAGGAAGAGATGTAGCATATTGAGTGAATAAAGGTGTCACCGTAGCGACTGCACTGCACGCTCATGTCGGCAGTCGATGCGAGACCACTGACAGGGTACGACGTGTGTTTCATTTCTAGCGACAGCGTAAATACGTATACCGTGCAACATGTATTACAAAGAATTCAAATTATATGATAGAGCTTCAAACAAGAGACGTGCATTTTTTGATAACTCAAAAACTAACTAATAAATACAGCAAAGAATCATTTCTGATGATATTGTGCTCATATTTATATCGCGCCGTACAATAAAAACTATTTCCTGTCAAGACTTGTGTAAAACTGTGTACCTTCTGAATACCATGATTATAATGCCAGTGATACGTACACCACGTTTTTGATAGCTGACATTCAGAAAAATATGTTCGTTATACGTATCTAAGAATGTACCTATAAACATAATCCAAAACTAATTAGGTATCTTTTCAAATACCTATTTATTTTGATGCCTATCAATCCGTTGCAAAATGTTATGATGAAATTAAGTAAAAGTATATAACATAGGTGCGTTATTATAGAAAAAAGTAAAAGTTAACGCACAACGCCACAACTGAGAGGATATGGGTTTATTACTTAAAGATAGCCAGAAATTATGCATCTTACAGTATACAAGCAACACTAACCCTCCGTTGCATATCTATTTTTAAATGCACAGTGCACACGGTTACTTAATTTAACCATAATAGAAATAAGAGTGACCAACTGACTAATTCGCCATACCTTGACAACCAATGAAGGGTTAAAGATCTGTATGATATATTCAGTACGTGTACATACCTGCTAGGTGAGCTGTAGTACAACACTATAACCATTTACCAAATAGGGTAGAAATAATTAGTAGTGTACCAAATCACTTGATCAAGCACTACGCAATAACATTCAGTTCTGTTTTTTGTTATAGATATTAAAGTATTGCTGAATTGTCTTCGTATTATGTACGAGTGCGGACGGGACCATACGAGACAAGTCTGTGTTGCCACTGTTGCCAGGTCTAGCGAACTTTCACCAGATCCAGTGTATTTTTTAACTTAGCGGTTTAGTGAAATCTTATAAAAATCACATTCTAGTGTTTTTGGCAGTGTTATTTTTACGTTACAGATATTATTATTTTTGATATTTTAATCTTATAATTTCATCATTTGAAATTTTTGAGAGGTTGTTTTAGTGTCAGCTCACAGCACTTTTTTGTCTGTATATTTGAATAACACTGTTTTATTCGCTTAATTTTTTTGATTGGGGGATTAAGAATGTATTCTGGCGTTAATTTTATTTTATACTTATCTTGTTTACTTAACTTCCGATTGTTCTATAATCAAGAACCATATTACAGTTTCAATTTTCAGTTTTACTGATCCAAAATGTAAGTATTTTTATGCATTTTTTCATCTAGAAATACTTGAAACCTTCAATTCTCTTTCGTGGATTGTAAAATGTCAAAATTATCGATTGTTCCAACAAAGAAGGAACCCGAAACTTCAAGTGAAAGATCATCACACAACCAAGCATCCAAACAAAAAATAAACCTATTTTTACCTCAACGTGAAGCTAATTAATTTTTCCAGACAGTATCATGTATGTGTGCATGATTGTATACCAACCATAATTTATGTAAGGAGTCTATACATGAATGTATATCCAACCATGGTATTTTTTGGTTGATTTTTAGATTCTATCAATTTAAAAATAAAATAATAATATAGGTATGCTACTACAGACATACAATAGGCCTTCACGGACACAGTGATCTGGATCCGGATCGATCAGTATCAGATCAAGCAGCTGTTTAGCGGGATTTATGATTCCATGGATTAAACGAACATCGAATAATGAAAAAGTTGATTCAAGAATACTAAACAGGTGCTTAAGAAACACAGCTACTTTTTAATTCTATTCAGTTTATTTGAACCAATGAGCTACAAGTATTACCACATCTAGGGCGCCTGAATAACCCGACTGCGATCACTTAACGTGCAAGAGTGAACTGACCCTATTCCTGACTGATCCTAGCTCACTTTCCGAACGTTAGGATCAGCGATCCTTGTGAACGGGTTAACCTGACCATAGTTTCCGTAAAGGCCTTATACGTATATCGATATTACTTACATCCCCCGACAACAAGTATTATTTATTATGAGAGGCAACCAACCGGTGCAACCAACAGTGTTCATAAATTTTTACCTGGCAACACTGCTACAAGAAGCGGTTCACCAACAAAAAAAGGGACAACAGAAACATAGACAAAACTCGACGACTTTCTAGTTTCTCGTATAATATAGACCCTCATCTCTAGTGTTAAAACATTTGAACTGATTTCTGCGCCATCTGATCGGTTGGTGTCGCTACTAAAATTTAGGCGGTAATTTTAAATCGGAGATTCGTAATTCAGTTGCCAGGAATAGCCTCGAATTTAGTTTATAATCTCTATATAAAACCACATTTAACTTTGAAATACACTATAACAGTATATGTCAAAGTTATATGTTGCCTTATAACGTGACATATTTTTTTGCGGTAATAAATGAAATGAAAAACAATAAATGCTAAAAGTGTATTTATTAAGAATTGTATACATATATATAGATATTTTCTATTTCGATATAATTGTATACATATATACAAATTTGAAAAAAGTCTAAAAAGTAAATATCTGCTTAAGCTAGTAGTTGTACATAACTTAAAATGCACTGTACTACAAACAACTTAATTCTATGTTAACAAATTTGGTTATGGCATATAGTTCAATGTCAGATAAATATTAAATACCTGAATAATCAATTCCTAATAAGAAGTCTGATGTTAGTGATAATTTTCATCTTGCGAGGTTGTAAAATTTAATACTGAAAGTAGTATACAGGTACTCTTTAAAATGTTACCTTTTAGATGGTATATCGGTAACGCAATATTATGCAGTCTCCTTCGCATCCAAGGTTGAATACAACCTTGGTAGAAATGTTTTTTGCAAATACATTGTACGACTTCTTCTTGTCCATGTTTTTTAATGCATCGTTTCCAATCCATTCAAGCCAGACCCTGCACACCTAGAATAATGCACATTATCATTTACTCTACAAAGGTTTTTATAATATAAATTTACCTCTTCATCCTTTAGAGGTACTGCAGCCAGGCAAGCAACAACTAAAAACCATTTTCGCCAAAATAATGCAAACGCACAATGCAGAAATGAAAAGAAAATTACCTTTTCTCACTAAAGACGCTTTCAAATTTTTAGAATCCAAATTTCAGTGACAAAACGTGACAGATCATTTTCAATCAAGTGACTTTGACAGTTCGGCCAATTTGATTTTGCGTGGAAGTAAAACAGAAATTTTTCATGATCTGGTATGAACTTTTTGTAAATTTTGTTGAAAAAAAATTGTGTTATATAAATCCCTAAGCGGTGACCGGTAAAACACGAGGATAAACTACTGATATAGTAGTGGCATTGATCCGTATACTCTTAAACCTAAGGATTCCAGCGTTACGAATTGTTTACAGATAGACTTTGTAATCCTCTTATCACAGTTTTTATATGGGGCAGCAATTGAGAGCATTCAAAAGTTTGAAAACTTTTTAATACTATAAAATTTCTGGTCCACAGAGACAAGCAGGAAGATACTACACTATTTATGAGAGATGCCTAATTATAATGAACAGCGATGTAGATGTTGTAGGAAGAGTAAGCTATAATTGATTTTGTTACAACTTACCAATTTTATCCATATATTTAATCTTTTTTTTTTTAATACAGTGTACACATTTATTTTTAGGTGAGAGAATCTCAGAAATTTAATGAAACACTATTAAAAGCATGAATAATAATCATAAATGATGGAAGTGCTGCATGTAGGCATTGCACATGTATGGATGGTCTAGAGGAAGTATGCAGTCATAGTATAGTTGCCATTTATTCTTTGTTAAAGCAGGACACATGGCAGTAGATGATGTACCTATGCACATCTAAATTATCACTGGTACTATCTTAAAAAATGCATAATTATTATCTATCTTGTCAGTACTACCTTTGAAAAATGCAGGATGTGTTTCATTAAGTACATAAGTTGGACAGGAGGCTAAAACGAAGGCTTCAGTTGCAGTTTCTAAATTAACTGGAGGAAAAGTGATCAATTTTTGTTATACATTTTTACAATATTGGAGGAACATCAACAGTTTACCCAGCTTGTTAATATATGACTGTTATATATAGTGTTCTTATACACTTACATAGCTCGAATGTTGTGTATGAACTATGAATTATAAATAAATAATAAAAGTTCGAATGGGTGGCATTTATTAAAAAAGGAAATTTAAATTCTGTAACTGTTTAATGCATTTTAGCAGCAAAACATCAAAAAATCATTTTTTCAGTACAAATATTTGCCATAAGACTAGTGGGATTATAAAAATCCATAATCATAAACAAAATAAATTTATTCCACAAAGACAAAGATACATGTATATATCTGTACCTATATGTTCAACTCGTACAAAAATTGATGATATGAAAGTAACTACAGTTACTAAACAAAAGCATGAGACATTTTGTTACAGACTAGTGAAAGAACATAATCAAATGTACATTTTTAATTACTTTTATTACGATATATCACAGTCTACAAATTCCCGCAGTTTATAGGTGTTGCATGCTCAGAATGAGTTCCAACTTTTTCTCAGTATATGACTCTTGAGGTGTATATAATAATATGTGGAGACCTTGTCTCAGATTTTAGTCAAAGAGTAGACAACATATTTCTGGAGATAGCTGTACCTGATGTTATAAGGCATAAGTCTATTGTTCCCTTTCGCTCCTCACTGGTGTCTTGCAGTAAATTAATATATCGATGCACTAGTAGACAATTTTTGAAACAGTACTGGGTGCTATATCAAAATGATATGCCAAATGCTTAAAGAGCAAGTTAAGACATAGTTACATCCCCGGCAAGCCAAGCATCCGGAATTGATCTATGAAGTATATGGTCACCCTAGTATTATCATTATCTCCAAGGTTTCTCATTTATTTCAAACTACTCCAATGTTCCTTCTAATTTCTAACATTTGACTAAATCACTGGCCAAAAGATCTGTTTGAGTAGAAGGAGTTGCTGTTTATTTGCTTCAATCAGGGCTTTAATACACTATCCTCTTTGTTACTAGTTCCAGGTACCAATGTCGTCAGATTTAATGCTTCAATGTCCAGCTATAAAAATGATAAATCAGTAAATCCAAATGTTCCCTGTGTTTTCCTTTGGATAAACTTACCTTTTTTACTCGGGCATGTTTAATTGCATGATGTCTGTGTCTGCTTACTTGAGTTATTGTGCCTCTGCCTCTTCTAGGGTTATGATAACCTATACTGTGATTCCTATTATTACTCTGAGGTGATTCCTTATCCTAATTATGTGGTGCACCTAGAAATTGATCCATCAGTTAAACATGCAACATTCTATAAGGAACATTATACCTATTACCAGTTATAAAGTGCCTAGAGCAAATTCTGCCATATTTTAGTGAGCTATCACTCAATGGGCCCTTGAGTCTTGAGTACTTCATCGACATTTCGCGGCGCTTTCTTGAAAGGAAGATAAGTTTTTTTCCAGAATTGTTCTGCTGATCTTGTTTCATGGAGTAATTTATCACTGTACATCGAAGGCATTCTTAATATGTAGCATGTTATCATTAATACAAGTCTGAAGCGGTATGTTGTAGCCATATCAGCAAGTAACTGAGAAAATCAGAAAAGAAAATACAAAATATTAAGATATTAAGTATTTCTCTCCTCTGTGATAAACTTTGGTTGTCATTTTGACGTAGTGATTGACATTCTAACCTAACCTTAAATGAAAATAACTGACAGCTTATGTTTGGATAGCGGCCCTCTGGCGCTCGGTGTCACTACTATTCGTACCAAAACTTTGTTTGACCTTGAGCATTTAAGATAAACGGCTATGAACAGAAATACCGACACCCGAAAACAAAAAACGTGACGCGATGGAACATGATAAAGCCTACATGATCCATAATTATATTTTAATATACCTACATAGTATGGTACAATTTGTGCGTGCATCTTTTTATAGAAATACATAGAAAGTTTTTTGTGTTCAAATTAAATAAACGGGTCCCCAGTATAACTTGCTATGCATTATCGTGAACGTATGTTTAGAATTTAATAATTTTCAGTCAAACGTAGATATTTACGTATTATTTGAATCGGACGTGATTAAAAAAGGTCCGTTAGATAATGCTTTCGGTGTATACAGGGTGATCCAAACGCGGTGACCTGTTGAATGTTAAAATTCAATAAATTACAATTTTTTCAGTGTTTTGTAATATCCTCAGATTCTGCAAGTTATTCTACACGTACCGAATACCAAAAAAAACAAGTTTGCTTAATTCGTGCATGTTTTTCTCATTCTTTGATCCACTGCCACAGCAACGATTTTCCAAAACCCATCAACATTTCATTAGTCAAGTTAGTAGTTTTTAAGTTAGGGGTTATTCAACAAAACTATATCAGATTGTGGTTTGGGAAGTGATTGATTTTACTTTGATGAAACCTCTATGAGTCAATGAAAATATTTTTATGAATACAACAAACATTGGTTTCGCTGCAACACCACCCTCCGAACCAATAATGTCCCTAGAAAATCCAAAAGATGAGGGATCCTTGAAATGATTAGTAACGACATTATAGAATGTTTGGATATTCTTTGCCAATGACTCCGCTCCTTATCTAGCGATTTTTTACATTTTGAAGCAATACCTCACATCACAATCAGTGATGTGGATTTTCGCGATGTAGGCATCATAAAAAGAGCAAAAGACCAATTACCTCAAAATTGACAACTTCGCACAATACACTCTCACCTATGTCACGTCGTCGGATATGAAAATACGGAGCTCCATGAACTACCCAAAATATTAATAAGAAATAACCAGGGAACAAAACAAGATAATATTTAAACAGATTCTACAGGTTCTTTATGTTATTTTTTCTCCATAGGTATGTCCTCATAGGCAACATCCCGATAGGTCTAAAAAGCCCAGAATGTCACAATTTTTTTAAAGCAATAGAAAGTATTTTATGAACACACAAAATTTTTGAACTTTCAAAAATACAGCCATCCCCATCACCCTGCTCTCACTAGCTCTCAGAAAAGTAGACAATGAATGGCACCCTTGAAACGCCTAAAAACGAAACTGTTACGAAAGACATAGAGACCGACGACGGAAATGGGTAACGTGGATGCAGATATCATGAAACGCCCAAAACGTGTATTACTTATCTCAAAATCGAAAATTTTCGCGATCATAATATTCCCCTGTCTCCTATCGGTGTGGGAAGGCATTGTTCCGATGAACCTAAAAAACTGTATTACGCCGGTGAGTGTTTCTTTCACCGGTTAATAGACAGCCTATTATGAATATAACCAGATTTTCAGTTTTACAACCCCCCACCCCCAACTACCCCAATTGCACCCCTACCCAAAAAAGAGAAGAAAATGATCACAAACCCCTAAAACGCCTAAAAACAAAGTTTGAGCTGTTTTTATTTTTAGTTTTTTTTTATTATTGCTGCGCCGCCACTGACATGATTTCTGAAAGCCGTACGCGTTTGCTATCCTCACCACAAAAATAACACTGTCAAAATTTCATCAAGATCAATTTATTAGTTTCCACGTTACCCAATACAGAACAATGTAAAGCAATACTCGTATGTATACATCGAAAATTCTAAGTCCCTTGGTTTCTGTAATAGGCAAAGCAATGTTCGGATGAACCTAAAAAAGTGTGTTATGCCGCTAGGTCCTTCTTTCACGGGTCAATAGACAGCCTATTATGAATACAACAAATTCTTCAATTCTACAACCCCTCACCCCCCACCACCCCAAATTTCACCCCCACCCAAAAAAAAGTAGAAAATGATCAGGAACACCTAAAACACCTAAAAACAAAGTTTCGGGCATATTTGAAATTTTTCGTTTGTTGCTAATTACTCCGCCGCCCATGCACCGATTTTCAAAATTATAGTAGCATTACCTACTACGACCACACAGCATATTGCCGCCCAAATTTCATCACCATCCATGCAGCGGTTACTGAGATTACGACGTTAGAAAGACGCCAACAGACAGACAGACAGACAGACCGACCGACAGACCGACAGACAGACCGACGGAAATGAGTGACGTGGATTTTCGTTATGTAGGTATCATAACACGCCCAAAACACGTATCATCTCAAAATCGAAAATCTTCGCGATCACAATACTCCCCTCACCTATCGGTGTGGGAAACAGCTCAGCAATAGAAAAATGAACAACAACAACAACAACCAGTGACGGTGGACGGTATGGACGATACACAGGATGTTCCAATGTTATTCAACATCGGAAAAAAGGAATGCTACAATCCTTAGTCTATTTGTGTCTTCATACAAGGGAAGTCAGAGATGGGCAACATTGGCAGATTGCATCCCATGGCAGTGGGGCACATTCTACATAAAAACTTAAAACAAAAAAATATCGTGCAGATAAGTCAAGTCGGTAAGAATAGGGTTAAGGTTCAGTTCAGTACCATCGAAGATGCAAATAGTTTGGTATGTAAGTTTATTAGCACAGGAAAATTTGAAGGCTTTCATACCTAACCATCTTCTAATTAAAAAAGGTATTATTGCCGGTGATGATACACAATTCAAAGATGACTATTTAATGGAAAATATATGCTCAGATATCAAAATTATAGGTGTTAATGGATTTATGCGTAAAGTAGCAGGTGATGATGGGAATAGTCGACTAGTTCCTAGGCAGCTTGTAGTCGTTTCATTTGAGGGCAACAAACTGCCATCCCGAATAAGTATAAATAGCGTCATGTTCACTGTAGAGCCTTACGTTCCAAAAGTAATTCAATGTTTTAAGTGCTTAAGATATGGGTACGTCGCTTCTCAGTGTCGCAGCTCTAACAGCTATTGTCATAAATGTGCGAAACTCCTAGAAGATGGTCACTCTTGCGCTGATGAGGACAGACATTGTCTGTATTGCAACTCTAACGAGCATAATACTATTCCTAAAACATGTCCACAACTAGCAAAGCAACAGTCTATAAAAAATTTCATAATACACAATAATTCCACGTTTACAGATGCAAAGAATGCCGTTGAAAAATCATTTGTTGGTGTCCTTTCCGCTAATCCATTTTCACCTCTCCAAAGTGCAAACAGTTACGAAACGAATTTTCCCAGCTTGAGCAGTTCTGGCAGACAAAACAGAGCTCGAATTGCGTCCAGATCATATTTTAATAACCAAAATAACGACAGCAGAAATAAAAAGCGTAAAGTGAATCCTTCGCCGACTCAAACTCTAGGACCTGAACCTATGTTTCCCTTCAGGTTTGGTCCATCACAACCTATCTCCTCGCAATTATCAGAGTCACATAGTATGCATGAGTCTGTAGAACAGGTAATAAGTATTGTTACCACCTGGATTGGCAATATCCTGTCCAATTTAAAAAATGTAGACGATATCAAGCGTTTAAATGATAGTGCTATTAAAAATGAATTAAATAACCTGTTAAGGTCCTTCAGACCCTCAAAACATAAGAATGCTTAAACTGATGCAATGGAATGCTCGATCTGCAGTAGCTAATAAACAAAGCTTAAAACAGTTTTTATATGAGCCCAATATTGACGTTGCATTAGTTAGTGAAACCTGGTTTAAAGCTGATAGAGCCTATACATTCTCAGGTTATAATATTGTCAGAAATGACAGATTTGATGGTAGAGCTATCACCGCGATTTTTGTTAAAAAGGGATTTCGTTTTACGGAGAAAGATATCGACCCCCATTCTATAAATGACGAGATCTCTCTTTGTGCTGTTGAATTATACCTTCCTACTAATGAACTATTAACACTGGCATCACTATATAGACCACCACAAACAAGAACTAGCACGCGAGACTGGACAAACTATTTTAACCTGCTGGAGGAGCCATATATTGGAGGAGACTTAAACGGCCATAATATGAGCTGGGGATCCCCTAGAACTGATGGTGTTGGAAGTCAAGTAATGGAAGCAGTTGTAGAAAGTAATCTAGTTGTTTTAAATAGTGGAGAGGCAACTCGATTCACATCACCTAATGAGCAAAAATCAGTGGTTGATGTAACAATATGCTCTTCTGCCATAGCTTTCAGCGTCACATGGGAGGTGATCCAGGATCCTCTAGGATCGGATCATTATCCAATACTCTTGCAGATGAATGTATCCAATGAATCAATCATACAACCAAAAAGTAAGTGGAATACTAAATTTGCGAAATGGGACTTATATAACGTCATCAATGAGCAGCTCTTCTCTACGATTCCATCTGAATTACAAAATACCGAAAGTAAATACGATTGGTTCCTGAAAAACATAAATACTGCTGCCGAGGCATCAATACCTATTAAAAAACCATTTAAGTTAAGAAAACGACCCCCTCCACCCTGGTGGGATGCAGACTGTACGGATGCTCTCAACCAAAGGAAAGATGCGTTAAGAGCATATAAAACGCAAGCAATTTTGAAAACTTTGTGAAGTGCAAAAAGGCTATGGCAAAAGTAAAAAAACTTTCAATACCAAGGCTAGAGATAAAGCACTACACCAGGTTTTGATAATGTAACTTATTCTATGTTGGGAAATCTGCCGGTAAATGCGAAGCTATTTCTTCTGGAAATCTTTAACGATATCTGGGTCAAACACGAACCACTTTCTGCATGGAAAGAAGTCATTATAGTAGCAATTCTAAAACCAGAAAAAGACGCAAATTTAGCAACATCTTACAGACCGATATCACTATTGTCCTGTGTTTTCAAAAGTTTCGAAAGATTAGTGAAACACAGACTCGAGTGGCACTTGAAGATAAATAAAATTCTTCCGGAAAGTCAATATGGACACAGAAGGGGATTTGGTGCATTAGATGCTGCCGGAATGTTAGTTACAGACATACAGTTATGTTTCACAAATAATTTCTACAGGAGCCTTTGATTCCGTCTCTTTAGATATCCTAATCACAAAGCTTGTAGCAATATCTATACCTTCAAATGTAGCACACACTGTCGCCTAATTTGTTCGCAGAAAGGGTAGTATATCTCAGATCACGAAACAACCAATTGATTGGCCCTAAAACAGCAAGTATAGGCATTCCTCAAGGGGCAGTACTTAGTCCCATACTTTTCAACATATATACAAAAGACTTGTATACTACGATTTTAAATGTAAATATTGTGCAATATGCTGATGACTTCTGTATGTATAAACAATCCACGCAACATGAAATCTGTCTAAACTATCTGGGTACAGCAGTGGAGAACTTTAACCTATGGGCAACAAGCAATGGATTTACTGTCGCACCAGATAAATCGGCCTACTGTGTTTTCACTAGACATAATACCGGAAACTTACAGGAAATTCAGCTGGGAAACATGACATTTCCTTTCGTCAGACAAGTATGCTATCTGGGCATAGAATTGGACAAGAAACTTACTTGGAAGCCATTCGTTGAAAAGATCAAGAGAAGATGCCAGAAAGGGATGAATTTTCTAAGATCAATTATGAAAGTTCACTGGGGAGCAAATCAAAGTATCGGACTCCTGTTTTATAAAGCTTATATTCAATCGATTATCGATTATGGCTGTTTTCTCTATGGTTTAGGAAGCCTCAGTTTATTGAAACAGCTGGAAGTTGTTAAAAACAGCTTTAAGAGTATGTCTGCCATTACATGTAGAGAGTGGAATCGTCCCACTGGAATTAAGGCGTCAATTACTGGCTCGTAAATTTGTTTTGAAATTAAAGGTCAAAGAGTCACCGCTCCTCGATAAAATAAGCAAACTGGCTTCCTTGGACTTGATCAATAAATATTGGCAACATAAACAAAGTCCCCCTCTTTGTGAGGTTTTCAGAGAAACTTTAAATTTGTTACCAGATGTCATGCAATTATTCGATACAGAAGCAATAGATCAAAATTTCCTTGAACTGAGTACCCATCCCAACATTATTATACCTACATATTGCGAAAATACCATCATCAAGAATAATACTTTGCACAATATTCTGGACAAATACCCTGATTATACAATTGCGTACACTGATGGTTCCAAAAGTCCATATGGAACTGGATGTGCAGCATTAGTTCCACAACAACACATCTCATTGACATATAAGTTACCGGATATATACTCTATATTTTCAGCTGAGGCATATGCAATAGCCCAAATTTTAGATACACTTTGCCAAACAGAGAGTAAGGTTGCTATAGTCAGTGATTCACTATCAGTTGTCAGACTAATTCAGACAAGCTCACCACCTCTAGATAATATACACCCAATCGTAAGATACATAAAATCCAGGTTACACATACTGAGAAATCAGGGAATAGAAATTGTTTTCATTTGGGTGAAAGCTCATACTGGCATTTTATGCAATGAGAAGGTGGACAAACTGGCCAAAGAAGCTGCACGGGAAACCAATTATGCAACTTTTATTATGCCTAGGAGATTGTCTTAACAACATTGAAAAAGACATTCTTAAACTGTGGCAAGACATGTACCAGCAATATCGGTCAAACAGTAGAACTCAATACTGTTCAATTCAGGAGGAAATTCCAGCTAAGCCATGGTATGAAAATATAAATGTTTCAAGAACATATATCAGTATGTACAGTCGATTGAGGTTCGGACATGGTCGTTTCCCAGCATTTCTGGCAAAGATTGGCATGAGTGACTCTGCTATGTGTGATCAACGTCATGTGAATGCCAGAAGTATTACCAACAGCAGGAGCAGTTCCGTGCGAAAATGGGGAAATACGGATATCACCATCCTCTCAATATAGTATACGTCTTGGCGTTGAAGGATAGTAGAGTGGTGCATATTGTAATGCACTACCTTAAAAAAACAGGTCTACAAATTTAGTTTTGGTTTACCCTATGTTTATCCTTGTGTAATATCCTACCTATCCGTGGCCTGTGTTGTATGTCTAAATAAAATGCCTCGAAAGGCCCCTTGGCGAGAAGACTAGTATCCCTGTCTCATCCCATTTGTTTTTCGTCTACTGTACTTCCTAGGGTCGTTAGGTTATTCTTAGTTATTTTCAGATATATTAGATAATACTACTGAACTGTTGCCATTGCTCAAAAAGAACTATTATTATTTCATATCTTATTCTCATCATAGTTTATATTATAATACATATTACAATAAAACGAAATCGCCTCGCCGTCGTAGCAACGGTTTTGTAGACTGTCTATTAGCTGTGCTAATTCAATGAGAAAACAGAAGCAAAAAATACAGAATTTTGACCAGAACAGTTCCTGAGGCCATATAGCACAAGAGGAATTAAGGTAGGCTCACAATGTTATTGATTTAATTATGTTATTTTTGCAGCGCGCGAGACTTCATCCGCAGGAGGACAGGAGGAAGGACGATCTCGTCCTAAATCCCCAATCCTGCGGCGAAGACTCTAGGCGGAGGTTTGTCCACGACCTACCTGTCGCGTCCCAATGGCTGATAGGGTACCCCAGGGCCTAAATTTAGAGAAAATGGAAGAAATGGCTCTTTGCGGCGAAAGCCTAGCGGAGCCTTCCTCTTTCCCCTGGGAAGGCAATATGCAAATATTGTCCGCGGATCATGTGGAACTCCAGGGGCATCTTTACCTTTTCACTTTCCACGGAAAGGGATAAAGTAAAATGTTGGGTGTAGCAATCCCTTGAGACCCCAGCTTATCTACCCAGAACGCCGCGGTACTATGATGGTGGTGTTAGAGTGAGGGCGCCCTTCGCCAACTCCTCTATGACCTCCTCTGTTCCGCGTCGGTCTGAGTGGTTCACCTCGCGTGACTTGAGGTGCGGTCCCTGTCTTGCGCGTCGACTCCCCCACTGTTGCCCCGGCTGGGATCTTCCCGGAGTGGTAGCGACGAAAGAAACCAGGGTTGGCACTCCTGGGCCGCCGGTTAGTACAGGAACCCGTCCGGCCTAGCCAGTTTGGAGGGCTGTTCCATCAGCCGGTGTATAATCTCGGGCGTGTAGTAGTGCCAGGTGGCGCCTGGACAAAGGCCCTGCTGCACGTTTCGGGGGGCTTCGTCTGCGGCCGCCGGGTTTTCCCGAGGGGAATGACGGCGGTGGGGGGTCGGCGAGTGGGTGCGGGGGCCGTGCCTTGAGCCTCGCAACAACACACACACACACACACACACGCACACCCACACCCACACACCTACACACCAAACCAAACTTGAAAACATTAAAATGAACATGCAAGCTAGTGAAAAAAAGATTAATGTGCCACCCAAATCACCATCCCCACCCCCATCCCAAGTCCCAACCCCACAACCCCCAATGGAGGACCTTACCTCCACTGTTGAGATGGAGGGCACGGAGGAGCCTATAATTAGCGGGAGCTCCCCCTGTGTCCCTTCAGATAAAGAAGATGACCTCCTGCGGTCACCGGCTGGTGCTGCTGGTCCGACATCTCGGCCTCCACTCTCGAGTGACGAGGAGGGGTTCGTTCCGGCGCATCTACGGGGCAAAGCAAGGAGGAACTGGAAGAGCAGGCAAAGGAAAAAGAAGAGAGCAGCCGGCGCGGTAGCCGTGGGGGCGGAGATGACAAGTACATCTCCAGCCCCGGCAGCCCCCGGTCACTCTAGATGGAACTTCGGTCGACAAAGGGGTCCCGGAAGTACCATCTACATCTCAAGCCGAGGGGGCCATAAGCTGGCTTCCTCTTACAGTAGAGGGCCGGTGAAGAGGGCAGCGGACCGGGCGGCGAATAAGCAGCCCTTCGTGCTGCCAACTGAGCCGGCATTAAAGAGAGGAGATCCTGTGGCCGCGACTCCTCACACCTCTTCGCGGTCCGGGCGGGCGCTTCGCGGGGGTGCAACAAACCCCAGAGTGGCGCCCGGCGGTGCGATAGGGGGGAGAGGAGGATCGAGCAGCGCCCAGGGCAAGACAGGCGGCACCGGTGGGCCTCAAGATCCGCAGCCGCAGGGCGCCCGCGCCCCTAAGGCAGCAGCGGTCGGACGGCCACCGGAAAGTGCCAAGCGATCGCGACAGGACCTGACGACACCGCCGGAGAGGGCGAATAAGAAGGTCAGGGGCGAGTACCCGCCAGCGCAGGGGGCATCGACTTCATCTGGCATATCCCCTCTTTTGAGGGAATCTGCCGGGGGGTCTTTGCGGCCGGCTGCTGGGTCATCGCAACCGACCTCTTACAGCTCTGCAGTCCGTAGAGAGCTACAGGTCGTCGTAAGGTCTGACAGACCTGACGGACTGGTGCTCCCGGACGAGGCGGAGCAAGTTAGGTCCTACGTCGTAGGAAGAGCTCTACAGGCAATGGAGGAAGAGGGAGCCCCTATCCTCCGTTTCCTGAACTCGGGGCTGTATGACACGGGCTGGTTCGTAGTCACAGCCTACGATGAGACATCTCGGGACTGGCTCCTGAACCGACTGCCCCCCCTGGACATTGGAGACCATGTCTTCAGCCCTGTACGGTCTGTGGACGCTCCATGGCCGGTGACGGTGGGCGTCCGGGTCAAGAGTCAGGGACAGCCAAATTTAGAGCGGCTGATTAAGACTCTTAGTCTCCAGAACCCTGATCTCAATATAAGAGATTGGAGGCATCTGGAGACAATGAGCGAGGGAAGGGAGGGTGATCACGTCATCACCTTCTCGATTAGCAAGGAGGAGGCCACGCTGCTAGAACGGGCTGGTTGGTCTCTCTTCTACGAGCTCTGCACTGTGGCTGTCCACAGGGTGGCTGCTCGTGGGAGGGGTGCCTGGCAAGGTCCATCTGGTGGCAAGGGCGCCTCCGGAAAGGCAAAATAGGCCGTGCCGATGCTTCCCCAGCATACCGCAGGAACCATGACACAGCTGCGGGTAAGTCAAATTAATCTCCACCGCAGCAACGATGCCGCAGCCGAACTGCTGGCCATTGTTGCTGGAAGGACTAAAGAGATTATATTAATTCAAGAGCCATATTGTTACAGGAAGCAAATACGCGGGTTGGAGGTCAGTACCTTCAGCCTTGTGTCAGCCAACTTAGACTCCCCCAGGGCGGCCATCCTCGCGTCTAGGGACCTGCAGGTGACGCCATTGCCTCAGCTAGGGACCAGAGATGCGGCGGTCGCCGTACTGGAATGCAAGGTTAGTGACACTAGGTTTAAGATAGTCGTAGGCAGCGTGTATCTACCTTACGATATCGCGAGTTTACCCCCGACTACAGACCTAGTTAATATAATAGATTTCGCGAATAGCAATGGACTGCCACTCCTTATTGGAATGGACGCTAATGCGCATCATTTAGTATGGGGTAGCTCAGACATAAACAGTCGAGGCGAAGCCCTATTAGAGTTCATAGCATCTTGTAATTTAGAGATTCTAAACAAAGGCACAGAAGCCACATTCGCGAATCGGATTAGGAAAGAGGTTATCGACATTACGGTAGCCTCGCCGGATCTGGTTCGTTTAGTAACAGACTGGAGAGTAACAGATGATATATCTCTGTCTGATCACAGGATGATTAGATTTGAGATAGATTCAGTACACAGCGACGTAGCCCAATGCCGGAACCCTAGAGCGACCGACTGGGAGACTTACAAAGCCTCCCTGGCTGCGAACCTTAGGGAACCGGCTAGATGGTATAACACAATAGAAGAAGTGGAGCGCGGTGTCTCCAATTTGGAGGAGACTATCCGCACTGCACTTGAGGCATCTTGCCCACTGAGGGCTGTGGCTCCTGGGAGAGTACCCTGGTGGTCTGGGACGTTAAATAAACTCCGAGGGGCCACAAGGAGGGCTCTTAACAGGGCTACAAAGCGAGGCGATGAAGCCTCCTGGGATGCCTTTAGAGAGGCAAGAAGAAAGTATAAAAAAGAGCTACGCAGCAACAAAAGAGCAAGCTGGCGGAACTACTGTGGAGAATTGGAGTCCCTTTCAGACTCCGCCAGACTAATGAAATTGCTCAGCTGCGAGAAGAGACAAACCATTAGTTCATTCAAGAAAGAGGATGGTACATGGACTACATCGGTGGAGGAATCTCTCCAATACCTCCTCGACTCGCATTTCCCGGGAGAGTCCGGCGAACTGTCTCCAGAAGCTGAGTCGGCTCCCTTGATAGGGGACGCCGGCTTGGCCGAGAGGATGATAACCGACGGATCAGTCTCCTGGGCAATAAACGAGTTTAGTCCATTTAAATCAGCCGGACCTGATGGTATATTCCCCGCGCTACTACAAAGAGGTCTAGAAGAGTTGCTGCCACATATCGTGGCAGCTTTCCGGAGCTCGCTAGCGCTAGGATACGTACCGTCGTCCTGGAAAGCAGCAAGAGTAGTGTTCATCCCTAAACCAGGGAAGATCGACTACTCTTTATCAAAGTCTTACAGACCAATCAGTCTTACCTCCTTTCTTATGAAAGCATTGGAGAAGATCGTGGACAGATATTTGATAGAGGAAACGCTCGTCACCTATCCCCTCCATGATAATCAGCATGCCTATAGGCAGGGTCGCTCCACGGAAACGGCACTGCATGCTATAGTAGGAAAAGTAGAAAGAGCCCTCTCTCACAGAGAAGTGGCTCTGGGAGTATTCTTCGACGTACAGGGAGCTTTTGATAAAGCACGAACAGCTAATATATGCACCGCCCTTCAGACCAGGGGTGTTCCACCCACTCTGGTCTGCTGGGTAAGATCAGCACTTCAGAATCGCAAGGCTAGTGCAACATTAGGCGGGGTTCAGCTGGAGGTTGGGGTGAGTGGGGGTTGCCCGCAGGGCAGCTGCCTCTCCCCCCGCCTCTGGTGCCTTGTTATGGATGGCCTCCTTACGAGACTTAGCTCGGCCGGCTTCTACACGCAGGCCTACGCAGACGACGGCCTGGTGTTAGTATCTGGTAGATTCCTGGGCGTCGTCTGCGATAGGATGCAGATGGCGTGCAGCATTTTGGACAGGTGGTGTGGCGAATCAGGACTCTCAATCAACCCAGTGAAGACTGAGCTGGTCCTATTCACTCACAGGAAGAAGATAGATGATTTTAAAGCCCCAACTCTCCACGGTGTACCGCTGACCCTAACACAGGAGGTCAAGTACCTGGGGGTGTTAATTGATAATAAACTCACATGGGCACAGCATATCGACTATGTGTATAAAAAGTCTATAGCTACCATGTGGCAGTTGCGTCGGGTAGTCGGCAGAACCTGGGGCCTCAAACCCAAGGTTCTAAACTGGCTATATACGGCAGTAGTCAGATCTAGGATCCAGTATGGCTGCTCGGTCTGGTGGCCGAGCGTAGAGAAGGTCTCTGTTAAGCTCAAGCTCGCAAAGATTCAGAGGCTTGCAGCAGTGAGCATAACAGGTGCCATGAGGACAACACCCACTGCTGCCCTGGAGGTACTCTTGGGCTTGCCGCCTCTGCACCTCTGGATAAAGAGGGAGGCGATGTCGGCCTGCCTGAGAATGCGTGACGGGGGAACGTGGGTAGCACGAGAACCATTAGTTGGCCACACCAGAATAGAGCGATTCGCGGAGAGTAATATCCCGATATCGTCATTCAGGGTGGAAAAAGCTAAGGACATCTTAAATTTAGATAATGGATTCTCACTAGTCATCCCGGAAAGAGACGACTGGATGAGAGGGAAAGTCAAGTTTCCGCCCAATAGTCTCGTATGCTTCACTGACGGATCGCTCTTAAAGGAGTCAGGATCCGGGGGAGCGGGCTTCTGTCTGGAGGGTAAAGAAGTGCGGCGGAGCTTCGCTCTGGGAACCTGCACGACTGTCTTCCAGGCGGAAGTGTATGCGATATTGATGGCGGCATACTCGACGGAAGTCGAAAAGTGTTCTGAACAGAGCATATATATATGCTCTGACAGCCAATCAGCTCTGAAAGCGGTGGCAGCTTCGAGGGCCAGATCAGCTCTGGCACAAGAATGCTCTGCCGCCCTTCAGAAGTTGGCCAGACATAAGAAGGTGACCCTACTGTGGGTCCCCGGACATATTGGTATACCGGGTAACGAGAGAGCGGACCGATTAGCTAGGATAGGGGCCAGCAGCCCCTGCATTGGCCCAGAACCTATGCTGGGAATTAGCAGACGCCAGGTCAATGTGGCCCTGGATAACTGGGCCTACAAGGAACTGGCGAAAGCCTGGTTAGAGAGAGACGACTGCAGGCAAGCCAAAAGATTCATAGCAGGCCCTGATAGGGGCCGAACGCAATGGCTTTTGAGTAAAGGCAGAGAGACGCTCAACCTTCTGGTGGGTGTTCTCACTGGCCATTGCCGGCTGAATAGACATCTGTCACTTATGAGAGTGGTAGGGGACCCCATTTGCTCCAGATGCTGGGAGGAGGACGAGACAGCGTTCCACTTCCTGGGCAGATGTGCAGTTTATCGCAACCTTAGGGTGCAGATATTCGGCACGACGGAGTTTGGGGAGGAGCCACTATATTCAGCGAAATGGTCGGACATACTGACTTTCGTCAGGAGGTCTGGTAGGTTCGACAAGGAGCTTTCTAGGGTGTAGAATTTTAGTGTTTTCAGTGATTGGTTCAGTGGGGTTGGCAAAAAGGGCCAAAGGTGGCCTACTTGCCTGGCTTCGCCTCCCCATCACTACTACTACTACTACTAATTATGTTATTTTGATAAATCATTGACGTCCATAACAAAATCGATCCGTCAATAAGGCTCATATTTGCATAAACTGCAAAACTCTATACTACCATATACGAGGAGCGATCAAGCATTTGTGGCCCAAATAAATGGAAATTTAGGAACAAAATATGGATGTCACGGGGAACCTCACAACAAATGAGCTCTATAATCTGATAATTAAATCACAACAAGAACAAACAGAAAAACTATTAACTGAAATAGAACTCAGTCAAACCAACTTTGAGAAGAAAGTAAGTAAGATAGAAAAAAGCTAGAAAGTGTAAGTACCAAATACCTGAGCCTAGAACGGAGATTGAGACAAAATAACATAATAGTATTTGGATTGCCTACCTCGTCAAGCGACGACTTACTAACAAAAACAATAGAAAAACTAAACAGCCTCTTAGGAACCCGTTTAACTCAATCAGATATAAACAATATCTTTCTTCCTCATAGGCAAAGAAGATAATCGCAGAGGTGTCCTAGTTCAGTTTATAAGTTACCTGAAAAAGCAAGACGTATTCAAGAACGTTGCTAAGCTTAAGGGCAAAGATATTTCAATTCTGAATGATCTGTGTCCAGAAGACCGAAACGACCAAAAAATTCTCTTCAAACACTTGAGAATTGCAAGAGCAAAAAACCTACCATCAAGAATCAAGGGCTACAAAGTAGAAATAGAAGGCAAGTTGTTCTCCGCAGACGAATTGGAACGAGACAGTGAGGTCAACAGCGAATATTATACGGATGGCGAAGAAGACGAGGAGGAAGAAAAGGAGTTTACCGGAAGCGGCACAAATATCAGCCACAACTCTGCAGCCCAATATACTAATCTACTGGGGGCAAGACCGAAAAGGAAGAGGGCCAAGAAAAGAACTCCGCCAAAGAAGAATACAAGATCCAATAGAACCTAGATTTCCAAAAACTCCAATATCATTGAATTAGATGTTTTCTTAGGTTAGTATCACAGACAGAAAAGATTGTTTGAAACAAAAAGATTGTTTGAAACAAAAAAAAAAATCACCCAAATAAATGTGTGCTTTGGTATAGGGCCAAGTAAATCAGTTATTCAACGAAATAACTACTTCGTTTGACTTTCCAAAGCACATATTTGTTTCCTTGAAAAATATGGATTATTTATATCAATGTAACATATTTTCGAAGGTATCACTATAGTTTAGTAAAGCAAACAAATAATTGTTTATACTGAGTAAACGTATTCTTATATCCAGGCTACTATAGCTTTCATGGAAATGTTAGTTGTTTATAGTTAAATAAATATTTTATTCAGTTATTTATAAGAGGTAGTCAACTATAGTCCACATTTCAATTAAAAAATGCATATAGTTGTCAAGATTTATGAAGTAAAAGTGTTGGACTAGTTAACTATATGTATATTCATCTGATAACAGAGCACATACACAAAAGACAGTAGTGGAATTTCGAGTTTAGCATAATGGAGACATCGGGTTCATGAGTAAAAATCATAAATCAATGAATATATTTATTTTCAATGATAACACAAATATAAATATCTCTATAATTCCAATAAAAAATAAATACTTTAAATAAAATTCCGGTTTTCTAAAAAAAATAGCAGAAAAATATATGCAATTATCTGTGCAAGTGATATGGAAACATAAATAAACTAAAAATGAACAGTCTCTATTGCAGACTTAGTAATATATAATCTATATAAAAATCAAGGACAATAAAAAAAATCTATATGGATACCCATCATCTACAAATACGTAAATGCAGTGTATTTGAATCTTGTCGAATGAAAATGCTTGGTATAATGTAGAAAAATTTAATGTACTTAATGACAATTTTGTAGTTACATAGTAATGGATTTAAAAGAAAAAATCAAATCCTAACGAAAATTGAATATTTTATGTTCTAAAATGTGCTTACTTATATTTTTGTTAGTAACGCCCTTCTTATCATCATTAAAAAATGTTGAATGACAAGAATATGAGTACTAATTTTTTTAGTGTCTATGTATTTATTACATTACCTAACTAATGGTGATTAACTAAATTTTGTTTCTCCACTATGTTAAAAAGAAAACAACTGCAACATACTCACATCATTTTGTGTATCCTTTATATTATTCACATGGGAAATAAATTTTTTCCTGTCTCCTAGTGCTAGGATCAGATCCTTGATGTCACTTGTTTCCAAAGATTTCACTACTGCCAAGTTGTTAATTTTATGTTCTAAAAAGAATGTTTGAATTGATGATTATAATCGATAAACGACTTGAGAATGCAAGCATAATGAAAACGCTCCATGGATCAGACAAGAAGAGGAAAGACAACAACATATACCGGAACAGGAAGACGTTATTCTTACACCACAGGAAATAGCTGAGACAATAAAACATACCCACAACTGGAAGTGCCCGGGCGTAGATAACGTGCAAAATTTCTGGTACAAGCAATTCATTGCAACCTATGAAGTGCTCTTAGACCAAATCAAAGCCATACACCAACCCAATAGGCTTCCCAAATTCCTCACACAGGGAATGACATATATAAAACCTAAAAACGCAGACACCAAGAACCCTGCTAATTACCGCCCCATCACTTGTCTCCCCACCTTATACAAGATCATTACAGCAACAATAGGCAAAAGGATTGAACAACACCTCACGCAAAACAACATCCTGACTGAAAAACAAAAAGGTTGGAGAAAACAAAGCCAAGGTTGCAAGGAACAACTTATAATTGATAGTGTGATCATGAAGCAAACCAGAAAAGAACACCGGAATCTCCATACATGTTTTATCGATTATAAAAAAGCTTTCGACTCTGTACCCCATAGCTGGCTAAAGAAAACTCTTGAAATATATAAAATCAACCCAGGGCTTCGTCAGTTTCTTACAAGAACCATGGAGACATGGCGAACAAATATACACCTTCAAACTGAGGACGGCCATATCCAAACGGATGAGCTACAGATACGTCGTGGTATCTTCCAGGGTGACTCTCTCAGTTCACTATGGTTCTGCCTCTGTCTTAATCCGCTCTCTAGCACGCTTAACAACACAAACTGTGGTTTCGCCATCAGACACCAGAAAGTAAATCAACACAAAATCAATCATATCCTCTACATGGATGATATAAAACTATATGCGGCCACAGAAGTGCAACTGAGAGAATTGCTCAGAACAACGGAAGTTTGTACGTCAGACATGAGGATGGAGTTCGGAATGAGTAAATGTAAGGTGCTCCACATCAATAAAGGCCAATGGAAAAACCATCCCCAACAAGAAGTAGTGACTGGCCAAACGCTCGACAACATGGACAAAGATGAAACGTACAAGTACCTGGGTTTCAATCAGAATGTTAAGATAGACCACACACAAGTCAAGGCACAACTAACACGAGAATTTAAAGACCGCCTCACTAGAGTCTTAAAAACAAAACTGGATTCTAGAAATATTACAAAAGCCATTAACACGTTTGCGATACCTGTACTCACATACTCCTTTGGAATCATCAAGTGGTCACACACTGACATAGAAAACATTCATATACTTATCAGAACAGAATTCACGAAACACAGAATGTCGCATCCCAATGCGTGTAAGGAAAGGCTTACCATAGACAGAAAACAAGGGGGCAGAGGAATTATAGACATACATTCACTTCATACAAAACAAATAAAAACACTCAGACATTTTTTCCACAGCAAACAAACAAACTTACATAAGGCAATAGTAAAAGCAGACAAAAACTATATCACCACTGGCCTTTTCTTGTCCAGACCATGTTGCAGACGCTCACAATAACATACATTCACAACAAGAAAAAATAAATACTTGGTCCCAGAAGGCACTCCATGGCAAACATAGATACCGTGTAACACAAAACCACATTAATGAAAAGCAGTCATACCTGGCTGCAGGATGGCCAGCTCTTTCCAGAAACGGAGGGCTTTATGCTTGCTATCCAGGACCAGGTCATCGCGACACGAAATTACAAGAAGTATATAATTAAAGATCCATCTATCACCGACGATAGTTGCAGAAAGTGCCACCAACAGAAGGAAACAATAGAACACATAACAAGTGGATGCAAAACTCTCGCTGGAACTGCGTACACAGCCAGACATAATTCTGCAGCTAAAATAATACACCAAGCACTGGCCACAACAAACAAACTAACTGAAAACAAAGATCCATATTATAATTACACACCGACCTCAGTACTCGAAAACAATAAATTCAAACAATACTGGGCCATTGAAATACACACAGACAAAGCCATCCCAGCCAATAGACCAGATATTGTTTTTCAGTCAAAGGCAGATAAAGTGACCTATTTGATAGATATTGCGATTCCCAATGATATGAATATCCAAAACACCTACGCTGGGAAGATATCTAAATACACAGATCTTGCCATAGGAATAAAACGGCTCTGGAAACAAAACAAAGTTGTCATTGTCCCCCTCATTATGTCGGTCTCAGGCCTTACTCCAAATACATTTACACCACACCTACAACAATTGGGCCTGGATGAAAAGTTACATAAAACCTTCCTAAAGTCTGTAATCCTCAAGACCTGCAGCATTGTACGGTCCTTCCTCAATTCAGAATAATAATAGGTCAGGTGTTGACTTGGCACAGCCCGTCAATACTTGCTACTACCGCAAGCATGCGAGAAAAAATAAGAAATGCACCTTAAAACTGCCGAAGTCGACTTCCTTTTAAGACTTCATAAAGATAAGCCAATGCATGGAATCTTCTACAAACATCTGGAAGAGCATGGCTTGTCTGAGCAGTTGACCTTCTCTTTCCTAAGGTCTAGTGGGTTGAAGTCGGAGACTGAGGGCTTTATAATGGCTTGCCAAGATGGTGTCTTCAACACCTTGGTGTACCGTAAAAGGGTTATGGGTGTAGATGTACCCGACACCCTTTGTAGAGCTTGCCGACAGGCGCCAGAGACGCTTATGCATCTCTTGTCGGCGTGTAAGACGTACGCTGGGACGGCTTACGTCCATCGGCACAACGGGGCTCTACGAGTGCTCTACTATCATTTGAGGCACTCATACGGTATCGATGAGACACCGGTGCTGACATACGCTCCAGGGGATATAGAGTCCGTTGTGGAGAACGAGAGATGCCGGATTTACTGGAACTACTCGTTCCCCACGCTCGAGCTTGTACAGGCAAACAAGCCCGACATAGTCCTTCTCGACCACCAACAGAAGACGATGTTCGTTATTGAGTTTTCGGCGCCTGCCGAGGTGAACCACGTCTCTAAGGAGGAGGAAAAGCAGACCAAATATCAGGAGTTGCTCGGACAACTTCGCAGGCTCTGGCCAGACTACACTGTAAGTCTGCTGGTTATGGTCATTGGATCCCTAGGTGGAATGAGGAATACGCTGCTCTCTGCACTGCGCAAAATACCGGTGTGCCGTGCGGCGGCGCACATCTTAGCCGCCAGAATGCAGAAGGCAGTCATCCTTGGGTCCCTTCGTCTACTTAGGGCGCACGATTCGCGGACCCAGTGATTGCTCACCTCACGGTGTGAGGAGTAGTCATTGGGTAATGGAACAGCAGCCCGGTGTGTCGGAGCCCGGGCTGCACTTTTTTGTTTTAAACATAATAACGCGATGGATAAAGTTACTTTTGCAAAGAACCAACGACGGCCTAGGGTACGTCGATTAAACTCACCTGAACCTCAAATCCAAACCCCAGATTAACCAGTAGCACTCAACCCAGCTGCGGATGTTTTGCCGGTACAGCCATCAACCACCAAAGCTGGCGAACCAAGACAGCGCTTACAGTGGACAACTGAAATGAACAAATCTGTAATGCACTGTTACTATACCGCCACAAAACTGGAAACCATTTCCACAGGCTACAGGCATGAATTTCACAGGCTGTTTACAGCACAATACCCGCACCTCTCAACACGTGTAACTGAACAAAGGCTGATCGACCAAAAACGAGTCATCACAAAAAATAACCGCCTTACACCCCTAGAACTGCAGGCAATAATCTTGTAGCAAATGAAACAAATACAGTTCAACCGAATGATTCGCTAGCCTCTGAATCAATCACGGAAACACAACACATACAGACCCGAAATAACCAAACTCCAGACACAACCAACAAGGTCAACATACACTTTGAAATTAATCCAGAACATGAGCATACACCAGATACACCAAACACAATTCACTAACTCACCCTCCACAACCACACAAAACCGAAACATTAATCGACCGCCTTCTATCACACAATCTGCCGAAGAAGTGATGAACATACAATTCAACAAATGGTGTGGCACCAACCCAACACTACGAGATCCCCTACCCAGACTAATTTTTAAAAACAACACCCAACAAATATTAAACACAATAAATTCCAATATAATATCACAATTCTTAACAAACGTCAGTAACCTAGAGGACATCCACACCGTTATATATGCTGCAGCAGCAACCACACTCATAGTTAACGGCCAAAAACTTCCGAAACGGTCTAAAGACCACACAAGCAAAATGTCGAAACCTAAATGGGAAATGCCCATCGAAAATAAAATTTCCACAATCAGAAAGGATTTGGCACACCTCGCACAATACACCAACAACAGCCGTTCAAAACGCATACAGAGAACAATAGATATACTTGTGTCCAAGTCACCCCAAAAATCGATACCAGAAATAGCTGATACACTGAAACAGAAACATGCAGTTTACGCAGCTCGAATACGAAGATACAATGAATCCAACGAAAGAAAGAACGCTAATAACCTTTTCCAAAAAAGTTAAAAGCAGTTCTACCAGAAAATAACTGCAAACAACCAGGAAGCAACCATAGATCCACTAAGTAAACAAGAGTTAACTGAGTTTTGGAGTAGCTTATGGTCAGAGCCCAAAACACATAATCAAGACGCTCCATGGATCAGACAAGAAGAGGAGAAGCACCAACATATAATGGAACAGGGTGACGTTATCTTTACACCAGAGGAAATAGCGGAAACAATAAAACATACTCACAATTGGAAGTGCCCAGGCGTGGATAATATACAGAATTTTTGGTACAAGCAATTCAGTTCAACATACGAAGTGCTCACAGCCCAAATCAATAAAGCCATACTACAACCTAATAGGCTTCCTAAATTCCTCACACAAGGAATAACGTATATTAAACCCAAAAACGCAGATACCAAGAACCCTGCCAATTACCGTCCAATCACTTGTCTCCCCACCTTGTACAAGATCATCACAGCAACAATATGTAGACGGATTGAACAACACCTGACGCAAAACAACATCCTCACTGAAGAACAAAAAGGATGTAGAAAGCAAAGTCAAGGTTGCAAGGAACAGCTTATAATTGACAGTGTGATCATGGAGCAGACTAGAAAAGAACACAGGAATCTTCACACCTGTTTTATAGACTATAAAAAAGCTTTTGAATCTGTACACCACAGCTGGCTAAAGAAAACCTTACAAATATATAAAATCAACCCAGGCCTTCGTCAGTCTCTTACAAGAACCATGGAAACATGGCGCACTAACATACACCTCAAAACTCTGCACGGCCATATCCAGACGGATGAGCTACACAGAAGACGCGGTATCTTCCAGGGAGATTCTCTCAGTTCACTGTGGTTCTGCCTTTGTTTAAATCCGCTCTCCAACGCACTCAACAACTCAAACTGTGGTTTCAACATTAGACACGCGAAAGTTAACCAACATAAAATCAATCATCTCCTCTACATGGATGATATATATTATTCTACATATATATTCCGCAACTGTGAGCATCACATCGGTTAGCTCGTCGATAACAGTGAATTTTTCCCAAGTTAAAACTGGTCGGAAAATTTTAAAAATCAACATTGAAGTTCCAACGTGTGCGAAGTGCTCTAGCGTATTCCTGATTCGTGATTTCCATTGCATGTGACTGCATAATACGCACTTGCCGTATCTAAACGTGCGAAAAGGCTGATTTTTGCTTGTTACACTTCTCAAACATTTTTGCCTTATAGCAAAAAGTGTATCATCTCAGCCCGGCACATTCCTCAGAATATAGTCCAGGAGACTAGTGCGCTTATAAAATAAACATGACAACCAGAGCAAAAACTGCCGGTAGTAGCAAAACAGACATTTTCGAAGATATAAAGGCGTTAATGTCCACGGAGTTTAGAACAATCCTCCATGAAGTAGTAAGTGATCATACGTCGACGCTACTCCAAGAAGTCAGTGATTTAAAGCTTCAAGTGGAACAGCTGAAAGAAAGCAACATAGAACTAGTGAGAATGATTACAAACAACAAACTTCCAGAGCCTTACCCTAATGAGGAAAAATTGGAAGTGCAACCGAGTGTTGATTTGAATTCATCGACCGAAACCGTTATTGAGATGGAAGATAGACAGCCAAAAAGAAATTCACCAAAACCGGTGCAAAACGATACCAGAAAAGATATAAATAGTAGGAGCAGAACCAGAGAAGTCAACATGAACATGGGTAAGCGAGGACGACCGACAAATGCAATAAGGGGAACAGCGGATACAGAGGCAGGTGGAAATTTCGCGGGAGCAGAGAAAAAGTTGTGGATATATATTGGAAAGTGCAAGCCTCAGTCAAGTGTTAATGATATCCAAACGTTCTTGGAGCGGAAGTTACCTAACCGTAAATTCGATGTCACAAAGTTAGATTCCAAAGGTAACTTTTCATCATATAGACTAAAAGCTGACGTTGATCTGCATGACAATTTGTACTCACCATCATTTTGGCCAAAAGGAGTGCTAATAAAACAATTTTTATTTCGGAGGAACTATAAAACAGGTCAGTATCGTGAAGAAAAGCCATTCTAACAAAATAAGAGTCATGCATGTCAACTGTCAGTCGATCGTAAACAAAATTGACCAACTGGAAATCTTATTAAATGAACTCGACCCAGATATATTGTGTATCTCAGAAACATGATGTAATATACTAAATATAGATACCATAAATTTAACAAATATGACTGTGGCAAACTATTTTGTAAGACAAAAACATATTCATGGTGGTGTCATGATCTTCACTAAGCAAAATGTGAGATTTGATAAGGTTGAATATATTGACCGTTTGTGTGAAGAACTACATTTTGAATGTTCGTCAATCTGTTTCCATGTTGATGACAAAACGTACTGTACTATTGTTATTTATCGCCCACCAAATGGCGATATAGATATACTTGTAAATAAATTAAGTGTGGCCCTCAATAACTGTGTCGTTAAATTCTCTCAGTTTATTGTATGCGGTGATCTAAATGTAGACTACTTAAGAGAATCACGTGAAAAAAACTTGCTGTGTGACGTCTTAGAAAGTTTCAATGTAAACCTAACAAATATCTTGCCAACCAGAATTTTCACTTATAGTGATGGGCGTACTACTAAAACTAAACTAGATTATTTTATTTCTAGCATACCGGCTGGGAATTGTAAAGAAAATGTAGTTGTGGTAAATTTAGCTGACCACTTGGGTCAAACTCTCGATTTTGAAGTTGAATGCTACCCAACGAAAGATGATAATAGCAACCAAAATAATAAGGTCACTTTCAGAAATACTAGTGCTAGCAACATGCAGAACCTTAGGTATCAGATTTCTAAAGAAAACTTTGAAGCAATCTATCAATTGCACGATGTAAATGATGCTTATAATGCCTTCATTAGTTTACTAAACTACTATGTCGACATAAATTGTCCCATCACCAATAGGCATATGTCTGAGCTTAGGAAATCTAAGGGGTGGATAAACAGTGACATCATTAACATGAACAACGAACTTAAAGGTATATTTTGGCTAGGTAGAGCAACTGCAGATAAAACAATATATGAACAATATAACACCTTAAAGTCAAACTACCAGAAGAGCATTCTAGCAGCAAAAAAGGAATACTATCAAAACAAAATAAATAACGAACGCGGTAGTAAGCAAAAAATCATCTGGAATATAGTAAATGAAAATAACGGCAAGGAAAAGCAACATAATGCATTCGAATTAAATGTACAAGGTAAAACGGTTACAAATCCAAACGAGGTTGCAGACAACTTTGGACAATATTTCTCTACTGTCGCTCAACAAACAGTAAGAAGTCACTTTGGCAGTAAAACATTTAACGATTATACCACAAATTTCATAGATAAAACCTTCTACTTTGAGCCAATTAGCATAGTCGAAATAATTGATATAATCGGAAACCTAAAAAACACAACGTCAACTGGGATAGATAGTATATCAACAAAAATTATCAAAGGAGTAAAGCATGAAATAGCTGCACCCCTAACTCATCTGATAAATAGTTGTGTGAAGCAAGGGAAGTTTCCAGACGCTCTAAAGGTGGGAAAGGCTACACCAATACATAAAAAAGGTGATCATCTTCTATTAGAAAACTATACAGACCGATCATGGTACCTACGGTAGTAAGCAAAATCTTCGAACGTGCCGTTTATAATAGAATGTTTAGTTTTCTAGAAAAATTCAAAATTATTTCCAAATGTCAGAACGGAATCTTCCCAGGTAGATCGACAGAAACTGCATCATGCTCATTAGTCAAAGTGGTATATGACTCTATTGACAGGGGACAATTCGTTGGCGCACTGTTTTTCGACCTTACTAGGGCATTCGATACCATTCATCCCCGTGTAATTGAAGGAAAATTATACGCCTCTGGTTTCCGCGGCACTTTCCTTCATTGGCTGATGTCATTCATAAATGGACGTAGATTCGTCGTTAAAATAAATGACTCTCAATCTACACCCTTTACCTCAGACCTTGGAGTGCCCCAAGGCTCAATTTTAGGTCCATTAATATTCCTTTTATTTATCAACGACCTGCCGCAACATATATCAGGTAATAAAATAATCCTATATGCAGATGACACTACAGTCCTGGTATCTGCAGATTCCGCAGCTGATCTACAGCAAAAGCTAAACAAGGTGGCCTCCGAATTTTCGCAATGGTGTGCAAAAAATTCTATTGTTATTAATCCGGATAAAACCATTCTATAAGTATAAAATAATGCCAATCCCGTGCATCTACATCTATAAATGCATCATGTACATAAAATCCAACCTACACTTGACAAGGAAAAATAGTGGTCACCATAACTATTTAACTCGCGGTAGCAATCTGTTACGTTGTGATAAGCACTATACATCTTTATTCGAAAAAAGTCCTTATTATATGGGTACTAAACTTTACAGTTCCTTGCCGGCTGCTATGAGGAATGAAATATTTAATCCCCGTTTTGGGAAGAAACTTAAAAGTTTCCTTGTTCAAAACTGTTTTTATAGCATCAGGGAATGCTTCGAATTTAGCGGCAGCATCAAATAAAATTGTTTTTTAAATGTAACGTTTGTCTCAACAAAAATTGTTATCTGTTCTATACAATCGTACTTGTTCTTTTTTTACATGTTTGCTATTTTGACATGTCCAATACTCGATGAAGTCTTACTGGACTAAATAAAGTATTATGATTATTATTTATTATTATAAAGCTATATGCAGCCACTGAAGTACAACTGAGAGAATTGCTCAGAATAACGGAAGTTTGCACGTCAGACGTAAGGATGGAATTCGGAATGAGTAAGTGTAAGGTGCTCCACATCAACAAAGGTCAGTGGAAGAGCCATTAAGAACGGGAAATAGTAACTGGCCAAACACTTGACAACATGGACAAGGACGAAACATACAAGTACCCGGGTTTCAACCAAAGTGTTAAGATAGACCACTCACAAGTCAAAGAACAACTAATACAAGAGTTTGGAGACCGCCTCATTAAACTACTAAAAACAAAACTAAATTCCAGAAATCTTACAAAAGCCATTAACACATTCGCGATACCGGTCCTCACATACTCCTTCGGCATCATCAAGTGGTCGCACACTGACATAGAAAACATCCAAATTCTCATACGGACAGAACTCACGAAACACAGGATGTCACATCCGAACGCATGCAAAGAAAGGCTTACCATAGATAGAAAACAAGACTGCAGAGGCATTATAGATATACAGTCACTCCGCACAAAACAAATAAAAACACCCAGACATTGCTTTCAGAGCAAATAAACGAATTTACATAGGGCAATAGTCAAAGCAGACAAGAACTATACACCACTGACCCTCTCCAATCCAGACCACGCAGCAGACACACACAATCCCATAGAATCACAACAAGAAAAAATAAACACCTGGTCGCAGAAAGCACTTCACGGCAAACATAGATGCCGAATTACACAAGATCATATAAATGAAAAACAGTCATACACTTGGCTGCAGGATGGCCAGCTCTTCCCAGAAACTGAGGGTTTTATGCTTGCTATTCAGGACGTAATTGCGACGAGAAACTACAAAAAATACATAATTAAAGATCCATCTGTAACCAACGATAATTGCAGAAAATGCCAACAACAGAAGGAAACAATAGATCATATAACAAGTGCATGCAAAACCCTCGCTGGAACCGAGTACACGGCCAGACATAACTCTGCAGCCAAAATCATACACCAAGCCCTAGCCACAACTAACAAACTAATCGAAAACACAGATCCATATTATAATTATACACCGACATCAGTACTCGACAACAATCAATACAAACTATACTGGGACGTCGAAATACACACAGACAAAACTATCACAGCCAATAGACCAGATATAGTTTTTCAGTCGAAGGCAGACAAAGTTACCTATTTAATAGATATTGCTATCCCTAAAGATACGAATATTCAAACCACATACGCTGGCAAGATATCTAAATACACAGACCTAGCCATAGAAGTAAAACGACTCTGGAAACAAAACAAAGTTGTTATTGTCCCTAATTATGTCGGTCTCAGGCCTTACACCTAACACATTCACACCACACCTGCACCAGCTAGGCCTGGACGAAAAGTTACACAAAATATTCCAAAAATCTGTCATCCTGAAGACCTGTAGTATTGTGAGATCCTTCCTAAATTCATACCAGTAATAATTCAGGTGTTGACTTGGCACAGCCCGTCACCACCTGTTGCTACCACTATCATGCGAGATGAACTTAGCAAATCAGAATAATAATAATAATAATAAACCCCGCGAGGGGTTGCTAGATCCTCTCAGTGGCGCCTCCCCAAGGTGGCGGATAGGGGAATGCCTCCCAGATATGGGTGGTACCGGGGAAATGAAATACCCGGGGCGGACCAAAACTAGCACAGTGGAATAGCGTCAGCATCCAGAGGATCGGCTATTCCACAATTAATAGGACACGACGGATCTCCATGTGAGGAGCGGTACTCCGACAGCGTCTGTTCTTCATGTTAGAAGCGGCTGTTTTCATAAACCCCCAGGAAGCCGCCCAACATCAACAGGCTATTCGGTGCGTGGCGACACCGAGGGGTATACCGAAGCCAAAGGATGTAAGTCGGTCGGCAACCTTCACAGGTCCATCCTCTGGAGGCAATTTGGACGGCTGCCTCCGGAAATGTCGGCTGCGGGCCCTAAGGCTAACCACCTGACGGGCCCTATCTTCGGGTTCGACCACCTCGAAGGAAAAGCACCCACACCGAGCCGGTTTCGGAAGCCGGCGTTGGGCAAGGTGGCGGTGCTTCGATTTGCCCTGATGACGACCCCCGCAATGACATGGACCGTTTTAGGTGGACGACGGAGCTCAAGGATGACCTGCTGAGCTGCTACGAGAGCAGTAGCCCGCGCCGTAGGGGATACATGTCCCGCATGTATGAGAGGTGGTGTGAAATGCACCCAGAGCATAGCACGCTTACCTCTCAGAATTTGCGAGATTATGTATCATACCTCCGGAGGCAGGGATATGTTCGTGCTCCAGCTCAGCCTGCCCCTTCGGCGGACGGAAGGCCTGTTAACCAGGCTGAAAGTTCGCCGGTAAGGCCCGCTGAGAGGGAAATCAACCAAATCGTCTCACCTGGGGATTTCAGAGACCGAAGGGCCTTGCATAACAACGGAAGGTCCTTGAAGCTGGCAGATTTAAAGAGAGAGGATGAGGTTGTTGGTGAACGTCTATCGGAGGCCTCTGACATTTGGAGCATCAATTGCGAAATTTACGCTGCGGCTCTGAGGCTAGCTAGACAGGGGAGAGTGAGAGACTCTCCTGTTGAGAGAGCACAGAGACGGGTGCGCCAAATGGAAGCGAAAATCCAGTTGGCTCGCCAGGAAGCATCCCGTATCCAGTGTGTGATGGAATATAGAGCGGCTGGGAAGCCATTTACGCGCCGAGTGCGCCAGGTAGCCTACGGGTTGAGGCGCGACCATCATACACTCAGTCAAGCGGTACTGGTTGTTGTCAAGCAACACTGTCTTGACAGGATACGGATGCTAATCGCTGCTAAGCGATCGTTGGTGGCGCGGGCGAGAGGTCTGGAACAGAACAGAATGTTCTACGAAAGACCTTCTCGCCTTTTCCAACAGCCGCCTCCAGCCATAGAGCAGCCGCCAACTGCTGATCGCGTGGAGGCCTTTTGGAGGGACATTTACGAACAGCCCAAACCTCTCTCAGCAGACACTCCGGCCTTGGCGCAGTTCAAGTCCGTTTGTAGGAGGACTCCTAACTTAAATGTACTGCGTTACCCGATAAACACGGAAGAAATTCTTGACGCCTTACGAGGCGCAAAGAATTTCGCAGCTCCTGGCCCGGATGGCATAAACACCTACTGGTGGAAAAAATTCCCCAGTTGCCACCGGCATTTAGCTAGAGTTTTTAACTCGTGGCTAAATCAGGAGCAGCCAATTCCGGCTTGGTTTGTCGAGGGTCGAACCGTGCTTCTCCCGAAGACCGGAGATTTGTCTGATCCCAAAAACTACAGGCCAATAACATGTCTGAACGCATGTTACAAGCTCTTCACCAGAATCTTGTACATGCGTCTCCTTCAAGCTGTGAATCCTGTATTTCTCGACGTGTATGAACAGAGAGGGTCAAAGAAAGGAGTAGCTGGCTGCAAGGAGAACTTGTTGATTGACCGATGTGTCACGCAGGACTCCGTGCAGTACAAGCGAAACCTTTCTATGGCCTGGATTGACTATCGCAAGGCATTCGACAGCACGTCTCATGAGCTCATTTTGCGGCTGTTGGAATGCCTCTCGGTGGATAATCAGATAGTGGGATGCATCAAACAACTGATGCCACTCTGGAAGACCCGGTTCACTATAATATCAGGTGAAACTCGGGTTCAGACAGAGTTGGTGTCATTGAAAAGAGGTGTCTTCCAAGGAGACTCCTTGAGTCCCTTGCTCTTTTGCATCTCACTTTTGCCTCTGTCCATAGCGCTGAGAAATACTAAAGGATACAGCTGTGGCACGCCCAATAACCGGAGGCACAAGGTCACCCATCTGTTTTATATGGATGACCTAAAAATCTATGCCTCCGGCCAACGCGAACTACAACAATCGCTGAGGGTGGTGCAGGAGTACAGTCATGCTATCGGAATGGAGTTCGGGACAGACAAATGTGCATTGGTTCATCTCAAGAAAGGACGAAGCGGAGATAGTGGAGATGAGGAACAGCTCGTTGATGGGAGCATCTTGCGACAACTGCATGCCGGAGATACTTATACCTACCTTGGAGTGGCGCAGCGTCATGTCCAAGAGGCAGCATTGGTTAAAGAGTGTCTCCGCCGCAAGTATTTGCACCGACTCCGGCAGATCTGGTCGTCAGAACTGTCCGGCAAGAACAAAGTCGCTGCCACAAACATGCTTGCGGTCCCATTGTCATTATACACCTTTGGTGCTATACACTGGAAAGTGAACGAGCTGAAGGAAATCGACACGAAGACCCGCAAAAGGATGAATATGGAGAGAAGCCTGCATCCTAAGTCCTCTGTCCCGCGAATATACCTCCCGCGACACCTGGGAGGGCGTGGACTATTGAGTTTGGAGCGTCTGCACAACAGAGTAGTACTGGCCACTGCCTGCTATGTAACGAACAGCACCGATCCCCTGATCCGCTTTGTGCGAGAGCACGAGAATGCGGGAAAAGGAGCCTTTCTTTTTAGCGCAGCGAAACGAGCAGCCGAGGAGCTCAGCCTCACACTCGGCTTCAAGCGGAGGTGTCAGCAGTCCATTACGGAACTTGCTCCCGCAGAATTAAAATCCCACCTTAAAACTGCCGAAGTCGACTTCCTTTTAAGACTTCATAAAGATAAGCCAATGCATGGAATCTTCTACAAACATCTGGAAGAGCATGGCTTGTCTGAGCAGTTGACCTTCTCTTTCCTAAGGTCTAGTGGGTTGAAGTCGGAGACTGAGGGCTTTATAATGGCTTGCCAAGACGGTGTCTTCAACACCTTGGTGTACCGTAAAAGGGTTATGGGTGTAGATGTACCCGACACCCATTGTAGAGCTTGCCGACAGGCGCCAGAGACGCTTATGCATCTCTTGTCGGCGTGTAAGACGTACGCTGGGACGGCTTACGTCCATCGGCACAATGCGGCTCTACGAGTGCTCTACTATGATTTGAGGCACTCATACGGTATCGATGAGACACCGGTGCTGCCATACGCTCCAGGGGATATAGAGTCCGTTGTGGAGAACGAGAGATGCCGGATTTACTGGAACTACTCGTTCCCCACGCTCGAGCTTGTACAGGCAAACAAGCCCGACATAGTCCTTCTCGACCACCAACAGAAGACGATGTTCGTTATTGAGTTTTCGGCGCCTGCCGAGGTGAACATCGTCTCTAAGGAGGAGGAAAAGCGGACCAAATATCAGGAGTTGCTCGGACAACTTCGCAGGCTCTGGCCAGACTACACTGTAAGTCTGCTGGTTATGGTCATTGGATCCCTAGGTGGAATGAGGAATACGCTGCTCTCTGCACTGCGCAAAATACCGGTGTGTCGTGCGGCGGCGCACATCTTAGCCGCCAGAATGCAGAAGGCAGTCATCCTTGGGTCCCTTCGTCTACTTAGGGCGCACGATTCGCGGACCCAGTGATTGCTCACCTCACGGTGTGAGGAGTAGTCATTGGGTAATGGAACAGCAGCCCGGTGTGTCGGAGCCCGGGCTGCACTTTTTTGTTTTAAACGTAATAATAATAATAGAAGCGGCTGTTTTCATAAACCCCCAGGAAGCCGCCAACATCAACAGGCTATTCGGTGCGTGGCGACACCGAGGGGTATACCGAAGCCAAAGGATGCAAGTCGGTCGGCAACCTTCACAGGTCCATCCTCTGGAGGCAATTTGGACGGCTGCCTCCGGAAATGTCGGCTGCGGGCCCTAAGGCTAACCACCTGACGGGCCCTATCTTCGGGTTCGACCACCTCGAAGGAAAAGCACCCACACCGAGCCGGTTTCGGAAGCCGGCGTTGGGCAAGGTGGCGGTGCTTCGATTTGCCCTGATGACGACCCCCGCAATGACATGGACCGTTTTAGGTGGACGACGGAGCTCAAGGATGACCTGCTGAGCTGCTACGAGAGCAGTAGCCCGCGCCGTAGGGGATACATGTCCCGCATGTATGAGAGGTGGTGTGAAATGCACACAGAGCATAGCACGCTTACCTCCCAGAATTTGCGAGATTATGTATCGTACCTCCGGAGGCAGGGATATGTTCGTGCTCCAGCTCAGCCTGCCCCTTCGGCGGACGGAAGGCCTGTTAACCAGGCTGAAAGTTCGCCGGTAAGGCCCGCTGAGAGGGAAATCGACCAAGTCGTCTCACCTGGGGATTTCAGAGACCGAAGGGCCTTGCATAACAACGGAAGGTCCTTGAAGCTGGCAGATTTAAAGAGAGAGGATGAGGTTGTTGGTGAACGTCTATCGGAGGCCTCTGACATTTGGAGCATCAATTGCGAAATTTACGCTGCGGCTCTGAGGCTAGCTAGACAGGGGAGAGTGAGAGACTCTCCTGTTGAGAGAGCACAGAGACGGGTGCGCCAAATGGAAGCGAAAATCCAGTTGGCTCGCCAGGAAGCATCCCGTATCCAGTGTGTGATGGAATATAGAGCGGCTGGGAAGCCATTTACGCGCCGAGTGCGTCAGATAGCCTACGGGTTGAGGCGCGACCATCATACACTCAGTCAAGCGGTACTGGTTGTTGTCAAGCAACACTGTCTTGACAGGATACGGATGCTAATCGCTGCTAAGCGATCGTTGGTGGCGCGGGCGAGAGGTCTGGAACAGAACAGAATGTTCTACGAAAGACCTTCTCGCCTTTTCCAACAGCCGCCTCCAGCCATAGAGCAGCCGCCAACTGCTGATCGCGTGGAGGCCTTTTGGAGGGACATTTACGAACAGCCCAAACCTCTCTCAGCAGACACTCCGGCCTTGGCGCAGTTCGAGTCCGTTTGTAGGAGGACTCCTAACTTGAATGTACTGCGTCACCCGATAAACACGGAAGAAATTCTTGACGCCTTACGAGGCGCAAAGAATTTCGCAGCTCCTGGCCCGGATGGCATAAACACCTACTGGTGGAAAAAATTCCCCAGTTGCCACCGGCATTTAGCTAGAGTTTTTAACTCGTGGCTAAATCAGGAGCAGCCAATTCCGGCTTGGTTTGTCAAGGGTCGAACCGTGCTTCTCCCGAAGACCGGAGATTTGTCTGACCCCAAAAACTACAGGCCAATAACATGTCTGAACGCATGTTACAAGCTCTTCAGCAGAATCTTGTACATGCGTCTCCTTCAAGCTGTGAATCCTGTATTTCTCGACGTGTATGAACAGAGAGGGTCAAAGAAAGGAGTAGCTGACTGCAAGGAGAACTTGTTGATTGACCGATGTGTCACGCAGGACTCCGTGCAGTACAAGCGAAACCTTTCTATGGCCTGGATTGACTATCGCAAGGCATTCGACAGCACGTCTCATGAGCTCATTGTGCGGCTGTTGGAATGCCTTTCGGTGGATAATCAGATAGTGGGATGCATCAAACAACTGATGCCACTCTGGAAGACCCGGTTCACTATAACATCAGGTGAAACTCGGGTTCAGACAGAGTTGGTGTCATTGAAAAGAGGTGTCTTCCAAGGAGACTCCTTGAGTCCCTTGCTCTTTTGCATCTCACTTTTGCCTCTGTCCATAGCGCTGAGAAATACTAAAGGATACAGCTGTGGCACGCCCAATAACCGGAGGCACAAGGTCACCCATCTGTTTTATATGGATGACCTAAAACTTTATGCCTCCGGCCAACGCGAACTACAACAATCGCTGAGGGTGGTGCAGGAGTACAGTCATGCTATCGGAATGGAGTTCGGGACAGACAAATGTGCATTGGTTCATCTCAAGAAAGGACGAAGCGGAGATAGTGGAGATGAGGAACAGCTCGTTGATGGGAGCATCTTGCGACAACTGCATGCCGGAGATACTTATACCTACCTTGGAGTGGCGCAGCGTCATGTCCAAGAGGCAAAATTGGTTAAAGAGTGTCTCCGCCGCAAGTATTTGCACCGACTCCGGCAGATCTGGTCGTCAGAACTGTCCGGCAAGAACAAAGTCGCTGCCACAAACATGCTTGCGGTCCCATTGTTATTATACACCTTTGGTGCTATACACTGGAAAGTGAACGAGCTGAAGGAAATCGACACGAAGACCCGCAAAAGGATGAATATGGAGAGAAGCCTGCATCCTAAGTCCTCTGTCCCGCGAATATACCTCCCGCGACACCTGGGAGGGCGTGGACTATTGAGTTTGGAGCGTCTGCACAACAGAGTAGTACTGGCCACTGCCTGCTATGTAACGAACAGCACCGATCCCCTGATCCGCTTCGTGCGAGAGCACCAGAATGCGGGAAAAGGAGCCTTTCTTTTTAGCGCAGCGAAACGAGCAGCCGAGGAGCTCAGCCTCACACTCGACTTCAAGCGGAGGTGTCAGCAGTCCATTACGGAACTTGCTCCCGCAGAATTAAAAGCCCACATTAAAACTGCCGAAGTCGACTTCCTCTTAAGACTTCATAAAGATAAGCCAATGCATGGGATCTTCTACAAACATCTAGAAGAGCATAGCTTGTCTGAGCAGTTGACCTTCTCTTTCCTAAGGTCTAGTGGGTTGAAGTCGGAGACTGAGTGCTTTATAATGGCTTGCCAAGACGGTGTCTTCAACACCTTGGTATACCGTAGAAGGGTTATGGGTGTAGATGTACCCGACACCCATTGTAGAGCTTGCCGACAGGCGCCAGAGACGCTTATGCACCTCTTGTCGGCGTGTAAGACGTACGCTGGGACGGCTTACGTCCATCGGCACAACGCGGCTCTACGAGTGCTCTACTATCATTTAAGGCACTCATACGGTATCGATGAGACACCGGTGCTGCCATACGCTCCAGGGGATATAGAGTCCGTTGTGGAGAACGAGAGATGCCAGATTTACTGGAACTACTCGTTCCCCACGCTCGAACTTGTACAGGCAAACAAGCCCGACATAGTCCTTCTCGACCACCAACAGAAGACGATGTTCGTTATTGAGTTTTCGGCGCCTGCCGAGGTGAACATCGTCTCTAAGGAGGAGGAAAAGCGGACCAAATATCAGGAGTTGCTCGGACAACTTCGCAGGCTCTGGCCAGACTACACTGTAAGTCTGCTGGTTATGGTCATTGGATCCCTAGGTGGAATGAGGAATACGCTGCTCTCTGCACTGCGCAAAATACCGGTGTGCCGTGCGGCGGCGCACATCTTAGCCGCCAGAATGCAGAAGGCAGTCATGCTTGGGTCCCTTCGTCTACTTAGGGCGCTCGATTCGCGGACCCAATGATTGCTCACCTCACGGTGTGAGGAGTAGTCATTGGGTAATGAAACAGCAGCTCGGTGTGTCGGAGCCCGGGCTGCACTTTTTTGTTTTAAACACATAATAATAACATACGCGAGGGGTTGCTAGATCCCCTCAGTGGCGCCTCCCCAAGGTGGCGGATAGGGGAACGCCTCCCAGATATGGGTGGTACCGGGGAAATCAAATACCCGGGGCGGACCAAAACTAGCTCAGTGGAATAGCGTCTGCATCCAGAGGATCGGCTATTCCACAATTAATAGGACACCGGATCTCCACGTGAGGAGCGGTACTCCGACAGCGTCTGTTCTTCATGTTAGAAGCGGCTGTTTTCATAAACCCCCAGGAAGCCGCCCAACATCAAGAGGCTATTCGGTGCGTGGCGACACCGAGGGGTATACCGAAGCCAAAGGATGTAAGTCGGTCGGCAACCTTCACAGGTCCATCCTCTGGAGGCAATTTGGACGGCTGCCTCCGGAAATGTCGGCTGCGGGCCCTAAGGCTAACCACCTGACGGGCCCTATCTTCGGGTTCGACCATCTCGAAGGAAAAGCACCCACACCGAGCCGGTTTCGGAAGCCGGCGTTGGGCAAGGTGGCGGTGCTTCGAATCGCCCTGATGACGACCCCCGCAATGATATGGACCGTTTTAGGTGGACGACGGAGCTCAGGGATGACCTGCTGAGCTGCTACGAGAGCAGTAGCCCGCGCCGTAGGGGATACATGTCCCGCATGTATGAGAGGTGGTGTGAAATGCATCCAGAGCATAGCACGCTTACCTCTCAGAATTTGCGAGATTATGTATCGTACCTACGGAGGCAGGGATATGTTCGTGCTCCAGCTCAGCCTGCCCCTTCGGCGGACGGAAGGCCTGTTAACCGGGCTGAAAGTTCGCCGGTAAGGCCCGCTGAGAGGGAAATCGACCAAGTCGTGTCACCTGGGGATTTCAGGGACCGAAGGGCCTTGCATAACAACGGAAGGTCCTTGAAGCTGGCAGATTTGAAGAGAGAGGATGAGGTTGTTGGTGAACGTCTATCGGAGGCCTCTGACATTTGGAGCATCAATTGCGAAATTTACGCTGCGGCTCTGAGGCTAGCTAGATAGGGGAGAGTGAGAGACTCTCCTGTTGAGAGAGCACAGAGACGGGTGCGCCAAATGGAAGCGAAAATCCAGTTGGCTCGCCAGGAAGCATCCCGTATCCAGGGTGTGATGGAATATAGAGCGGCTGGGAAGCCTTTTACGCGCCGTGTGCGCCAGATAGCCTACGGGTTGAGGCGCGACCATCATACACTCAGTCAAGCGGTACTGGTTGTTGTCAAGCAACACTGTCTTGACAGGATACGGATGCTAATCGCTGCTAAACGATCGTTGGTGGCGCGGGCGAGAGGTCTGGAGCAGAACAGAATGTTCTACGAAAGACCTTCTCGCCTTTTCCAACAGCCGCCTCCAGCCATAGAGCAGCCGCCAACTGCTGATCGCGTGGAGGCCTTTTGGAGGGACATTTACGAACAACCCAAACCTCTCTCAGCAGACACGGCCTTGGCGCAATTCGAGTCCGTTTGTAGGACGACTCCTAACTTGAATGTACTTCGTCACCCGATAAACACGGAAGAAATTCTTGACGCCTTACGAGTCGCAAAGAATTTCGCAGCTCCTGGCCCGGATGGCATAAACACCTACTGGTGGAAAAAAATCCCCAGTTGCCACCGGCATTTAGCTAGAGTTTTTAACTCGTGGCTAAATCAGGAGCAGCCAATTCCGGCTTGGTTTGTCGAGGGTCGAACCGTGCTTCTCCCGAAGACCGGAGATTTGTCTGATCCCAAAAACTACAGGCCAATAACATGTCTGAACGCATGTTACAAGCTCTTCGCCAGAATCTTGTACATGCGTATCCTTCAAGCTGTGAATCCTGTATTTCTCGACGTGTATGAACAGAGAGGGTCAAAGAAAGGAGTGGCTGGCTGCAAGGAGAACCTGTTGATTGACCGATGCGTCACGCAGGACTCCGTGCAGTACAAGCGGAACCTTTCTATGGCCTGGATTGACTATCGCAAGGCATTCGAAAGCACGTCTCATGAGCTCATTGCGCGGCTGTTGGAATGTCTTTCGGTGGATAATCAGATAGTGGGATGCATCAAACAACTGATGCCACTCTGGAAGACCCGGTTCACTATAGCATCAGGTGAAACTCGGGCTCAGACAGAGTTGGTGTCATTGAAAAGAGGTGCCTTCCAAGGAGACTCCTTGAGTCCCTTGCTCTTTTGCATCTCACTTTTGCTTCTGTCCATAGCGCTGAGAAATAGTGAAGGATACAGCTGTGGCACGCCCAATAACCGGAGGCACAAGGTCACCCATCTGTTTTATATGGATGACCTAAAACTTTATGCCTCCGGCCAACGCGAACTACAACAATCGCTGAGGGTGGTGCAGGAGTACAGTTATGCTATCGGAATGGAGTTCGGGACAGACAAATGTGCATTGGTTCATCTCAAGAAAGGACGAAGCGGAGATAGTGGAGATGAGGAACAGCTCGTTGATGGGAGCATCTTGCGACAACTGCATGCCGGAGATACTTATACCTACCTTGGAGTGGCGCAGCGTCATGTCCAAGAGGCAGAATTGGTTAAAGAGTGTCTCCGCCGCAAGTATTTGCACCGACTCCGACAGATCTGGTCGTCAGAATTGTCCGGCAAGAACAAAGTCGCTGCCACAAACATGCTTGCGGTCCCATTGTTATTATACACCGTTGGAGCTATACGCTGGAAAGTGAACGAGCTGAAGGAAATCGACACGAAGACCCGCAAAAGGATGAATATGGAGAGGAGCCTGCATCCTAAGTCATCTGTCCCGCGAATATACCTCCCGCGACACCTGGGAGGGCGTGGACTATTGAGTTTCGAGCATCTGCACAAGAGAGTAGTACTGGCCACTGCCTGCTATGTAACGAACAGCACCGATCCCCTGATCCGCTTTGTGCGAGAGCACGAGAATGCGGGAAAAGGAGCGTGTCTTTTTAGCGCAGCGAAACGAGCAGCCGAGGAGCTCAGCCTCACACTTCAAGCGGAGGTGTCAGCAGTCCATTACGGAACTTGCTCCCGCAGAATTAAAATCCCACATTAAAATTGCCGAAGTCGACTTCCTCTTAAGGCTTCATAAAGATAAGCCAATGCATGGAATCTTCTACAAACATCTAGAAGAGCATGGCTTGTCTGAGCAGTTGACCTTCTCTTTCCTAAGGTCTAGTGGGTTGAAGTCGGAGACTGAGGGCTTTATAACGGCTTGCCGAGACGGTGTCTTTAACACCTTGGTGTACCGTAAAAGGGTTATGGGTGTAGATGTACCCGACACCCATTGTAGGGCCGGCAGGCGCCAGAGACACTTATGCATCTCTTGTCGGCGTGTAAGACGTACGCTGGGACGGCTTACGTCCATCGGCACAACGCGGCTCTACGAGTGCTCTACTATCATTTAAGACACTCATACGGTATCGATGAGACACCGGTGCTGAGATACGCTCCAGGGGATATAGAGTCCGTTGTGGAGAATGAGAGATGCCGGATTTACTGGAACTACTCGTTCCCCACGCTTGAGCTTGTACAGGCAAACAAGCCTGACATAGTCCTTCTCGACCACCAACAGAAGACGATGTTCGTTATTGAGTTTTCGGCGCCTGCCGAGGTGAACATCGTCTCTAAGGAGGAGGAAAAGCGGACCAAATATCAGGAGTTGCTCGGACAACTTCGCAGGCTCTGGCCAGACTACACTGTAAGTCTGCTGGTTATGGTCATTGGATCCCTAGGTGGAATGAGGAATACGCTGCTCTCTGCACTGCGCAAAATACCGGTGTGCCGTGCGGCGGCGCACATCTTAGCCGCCAGAATGCAGAAGGCAGTCATCCTTGGGTCCCTTCGTCTACTTAAGTCGCACGATTCGAACCCAGTGATTGCTCACCTCACGGTGTGAGGAGGGAGTAGTCATTGGGTAATGGAACAGCAGCTCGGTGTGTCGGAGCCCGGGCTGCACTTTTTGTTTTTTGGAAATATAATAATAATGTCTTTATTGCACTCAGGATTACAATACGGCGAAGTTTAGCCAAGGCTACTCTACCACTTAACCATACTGCAACCAGATAGAACAAAAAGTAATACAAAACAGATAAACAAAAATTAAACAAAAAGAAGAGAACAAAGAAATATAAATCAGATCGAGTATGAAACAAATAATAATAAAAATAATAATAATACATCATCCCCATCGGGTGCTAGAACGTTGTCGTTCGTTTGGGGGCTTAGCAAGTGACTTTTTGACAGGCGAGTTGTGCCGGTGGATGGCTCGTGGTGGGCTTTTATGCCACCGCAGAGCCACGACACCAGCAGGGTCCGTGGTCGAAAGGTCACTTCAACCAAGGCTAGCACACCAAGGGAGTTGGGCGCTCGGTAGATCTTACACTACCTAGTACCAAGCTCCTTTCCCCAAGCTATCCTGACTTCGGTGAGATAGGGGTTTGGCAAACCTGGGAAAATATGCCACAGAGGGCTGAGCGCTGGTCCTTCTGTCACATACCGTTATTGCTCCCCACACTTCAACGACCTTGTAACAATAAAAATGTTGCTTGGTCATGAACGACCAGCCAACACTTTTATTACTCATAGCAACCAGTAGCTCAATCAGTTTGCATGAGACTAGGGTATGTAGGTGCGTGCGTGTGTGCGTGAATGTGTGAGTCTCGTTAGCCGCCAAGAAATGAAAACTAGGACAACAATGGTTTAATAAAGATTTATTTTAGTATATATATGAATGCAGTACATTTAATTTTTTTTTTTAAAAAGAACTTAGCTTCAGAAGGAAGTCCTCGTAGTAGTGCCCTTCCGAAAGGAAGGTGGTGCTCCAGAGAAGGCTGGCTTTTTGAGGAGTTCAGGTGGTGCCCCAAAGGTGTGGTGTCCCCAAAGAAAAGTTTTCTTCAGGAGTTTAGGTTGTGCCCCAAAGGTGTGGTGTCTTCATGGTGGCACCCCGACCAAGAAAAGTGGTCTTCATTGAGGCACCCCGCCAAAAAAGGGTGGTTCTCCTGTGAAACAGTTATGGCTGGTATTAGCACCTTGTGGAGAAGTTCACAGGACTTCACGATCTGTTCCTGAAGTATGGATCTTCATGCGTTCTTACATTTTGATAAATTGCATTCATATACTTCAGAAACAAATCTATGAAGTAGCATGGGGGAATTAAAAAGCCAAAAAGCAGATAACTTTCAAATGTTCACATGGTAAAGATTAAAAAAAATATAGATATATACAAGAGCGAATAGTTTAAAAAAAGATTCTTAAATACTTTGTATTTTCAGTCCTACCGGATCTTTTCAGATATATAGTGATAAATAAAACAAATGTACAAAGTATGTTCAAAAATTTACAAACTTTTTCCTCACGCCTTGTAAAACAAAATTACCAAAATGTCCAAAAGATCTTTTCATTGCGTTCTCAATTAGCAAATCTGAGTGCTAGGTATTTTTACGTAAGAAATGTCATAAAAAAAATGTGAAACATTAAATACACACAAGATAAGGCATCTTAACACAAAAATATATGGCTAGAAACAAAGAGTAGTGTTCAGCGAATCTTTTGTTAGGTAATTAATAAATATACAGTGTATGATTGACTTGATATTTAAGGATTAAAATGTTCGCCATCACATGTTCATGAAAAGAAATGTATAAATCAGAAAAATCACATTCCTACACAAAATCATATTCCTAAAATAAATATGCAGAAGCAATGAAAATATGGGAAAGCTTAGTAATTAAATCGTTATGATTACCTTGATTAAGACATAATGGCACAGACACAAAAGATTGTCTTAGAGAGACATAATTACATTAGCTGGTAACTGTTTATTTTAAAAAGGATGAGTGATCTATCGCTACCCATTTTTATAGAGGTTAATGTCGATAGTGAGAGAGAGAGGGCATATTCCCCACTCATCAGATGTTAGCCAAAATTTGTGCGCACTTGCGCAGTGTGTACAATTAACAATATTTGCAGCTCAAGGGAGTAGAGATGGGAAAAAGGTAGAGGTGAGAAGCAAAGTAGTTATAAGAATGTACTAGTATAATGAGGAAGCAGTAGCTAAAAATGGAAGTTGTAAACTATTTGTATATGGTAGCCAAGTAAATAATATAAAAATAATTTTGAAAACGGGTGAACCGTTACACTCGGCCCCACTTAACGAAAAAAAATTTGAGAAGCATTCGAGAATTTTTTTTAAAAAGAGAGTAAAGTTAAAGTTATCACTGAGGGATCAAAATCAAGCATTTGTCCTGATAACAAAGTCAGATTATGTTTTCGTGCTTCCCCATGCAAATCTCAAGAATTTGCAGTAATCTACAACCGACAAAGTCTATCAAGGTGCATGAAAGAGCAAGAAGACGCAGGTAGAAAACAAAAATGTTGAAAGAGAAATGGGAAGAAAAAGAGATAGCCTCAAGACTACCAAACAAGAGGGATGGTTATAGCACCAACTCGCTTAAAAGTACAGTGAAGCTGCACTGAATATGTACTACACAATGAAGATAATAAATTGTGAAGTAAAAAAAAAACAAATGTACGCAACCTATCAAACCCTAATATACTTAAGACCTAAAGAGAAAAAAAAGTTGTCAAAACTTTGACAAAAGACAAAGAGTTTCAAGATTCACTAAAATAACTACAAGATCGAAACCTATAAAAAATCCTAAATACCCTAAATAACCGTAAGTAGTACTCAAACAAAACTGAGATACCCTTAATATTCTCAACAAAAGATTGTAAAATATTCCACTGAACAGACTTAGAGAAAATTCAGATCTCTAAAGCATAAGTATAAGGCCAAACTATTTCCATTTATGAAATATTAAATGAAAAAAAATTGTAACACCATAAGTGCTTCTATGGAAACCCAAAATAAATTTAAAATTTTGATCGAAATATTTTCTAAGTACTAACTATAATTCAGTAATGTTCTGATTCAAATAAAAAAAATTTGTAATCCAGTGATGTTCTGATTAGATATAAGATCTTACTATAATCCAGTACCAGCGACAAAGTTTCCCCCACAGGAGGCAGGCGCAGCCCTAATCTTGTGACGGAGGCTTTGGCGGAGGTTTGTCCACGACCTACCTGGCGCGTCCCGATGGCTGATAGGGTGTCCCCAGAGGGGTGAGGCGACTCTTGATCAGCGAAATGCTTGTCTCGCTCTTCTGGGTAGGCAATAGTAAATATTGCCCGCGGATCATGTGGAAACCGAAGAGGGCCCTGGCCTTCGGAGCAGAGGGGCTCTCGTCATACCGATGCCGCCAACGCGCGTACTGCGCTTGGTTGGCGTCAGTGGGCCGAGGGCTCCCGCGTTCTGCTGGCTGGGATAGCTAAGTCCGAGCTTGCCTCTTTGGTAGTGCTACGAGGACGAGGACGACCTGGCGAGGAGACGGTGATGAGTATGGAAGGGAACATACAGCGACCTGGTACCATATGATGACGACACGGCGATGGACAAGGACCCAATTTAACTAATATGGAAGGTACACGCATAGGCAAATTATTTACGGAGCAGGGGGTCGGATCCCCAGTTCCGGTCGGAATCGCGGGTGAGCGAGCAGGCCCCGCCCGACCGTTATCCAGCGACTGCTCAGCACTCTCGGCGGGATGTCAGGCCGAGGTGCAGGATACTGCTACTGACACTATGACCAACGAACAAAGCGTTCGGATTTCTGCGGTAGGCGACCAGGCCGCTTTCACTGGAAGAAAGGACCCGCTAGGCGGTAAAGAGGGTGTTAATCCCTTTAGGAGGAAGGACCTTCTTCCAAGAAGTCCTCCGAGAGGAAGATCGACATCTGTCTCAGAGCTGGACCTTAGACGTACGGAGGAGTCTTTGGACAATCCAGCAAAACGGAAAAGACAGGACCAGGCAGTAGCTGAAGACCGCGACAGTCCTTCACCCATTATACGGAAGCTGACCGAAAAGATCGAAGAATTAAAATCGATCCTAAAAGTTAACGTCAATACCAAAACCTCAATTAAGAGAGGTGTTGACGAAATCGGAAGGCTAGTTGAAAGGTTGAAGGGTATAGACCCGACGGCTGGCTGTATAAAGCTCCCTGTAGAGAAAGCGACGCAGGAGACTCAGACTGCAGCACGTGCAACGGCATGTGTGGCCACACAGACGGAGGGTGTGTGGCACAGCAGAAAAAGCGGGGAAGACGAACTGGCAAGGCAGCTACGTTCGACCATAACTAAAGGTCACAACGACTACAACGTTTTTGTAGAAGTTGAAAAGAAGCAATGGCCAGAAAGAACGTACCTAAATACCAAAGAGGTAATAGGTAACCCGGTATGGGGCCAAACGTGCCAAAGTGACCTCGTACTAGGTACCAAGCCAGGACACAGCTACGACAAAGGGATAAACTGGCATTTTAGGTCCAGATACCCAGAAATCGTGACCCTCGGAGAAGAGGAAGGTGGGGCCGACGGTTTTTCGTACCTGAAGTACGAAACTTGCGTCGCCAAAAGTAAAGGGCCGCAACAAATAAACAAGAAGTACGTCTATAAAGTACTTATGGACGACGATGAGCGGAAAACGTTCCATAACTTTATGGAATTGAGGGATTTCGCCATTAAAGAGCAGCGGCTAGATATTGCGATTCCAGCCCCCGACCTCCCAACGGCGAGCAGATTCCGAAAGCTCGTTGAGTTTGTTTTTGCGGGAACCAACGTGAATATAGGAATATATTCACCCCCAAGAAGACGGGCCAACGAAGCCAAGGAATCATCGCAACCGAACGATAGGAACAGGCAGAGGAGCAATACAGAAGCTGTAATAGTCTCTGCGAAGGACATGAATTACTTGCAGCTGCTGAGGAAAGTCAAAGAGGAGGCGAAGAAAAGCGACCTCCAGATGACTGTTCAAACCATCAGGCAAACGAAAAATGGAGAACTATTGCTCACGGTTCCGAAGACGGGTGGGGGAGCTGAGAAATTAAGAGACGCCATTGGAAAACTTCCAATAGAAGGAATCCACACCAGGCATTCCGGGAGGGTTACCCTGCATGTGCGAGGCATAGATGGTGCTACCTCCGGAGCAGAAGTGGAAAGCGCGCTTCGCGAGATAGCTAACGGCGGAAGCGACGACTTACAGGTGAAAGCCTTGAGGCCTACAAGAAATGGCAATCAGGTAGCCACTGTCCTCGCTTCAAGGAAACTGGCTGATGAATTGACCAGTAAGGGACGTTTCAAGCTGGGTATCGTGATGTGCACGGTCCAGGAAAGAGTCTCTATCGAAAAGTGCAGAAAGTGCTGGGGCATCGGGCACAAAGCCAGCACATGCAGGGGAGAAAATAGGCAGAATTTATGCCTAAATTGCGGCAATACGGGGCACAAGAAGGCCGAATGTAAAAGCCCGGCATTCTGCCCGATATGTGCTGTCGAAGGACACAGAGCAGGTTCTTTTGCTTGCCCTGTATACAAAAAGGCATTAAAAGCCAAACAAAAGAGAAAAACGCGGACGAAACCTCTGGAGTCCGTAGCGACCGAAGGAGATCTCTCGGACTGCGAGGTAGAAACTATGGAACAGTAAATGGTGGCGATACTTCAAGCTAACTTAAACAGGTCGCGTGCAGCGCATGACATGGCTCATGCGCTGGCCATGGAGAAGAACATTGACCTAATATTAGTATCGGAGCCAAATCGGAAAATCTGCAGTCAATCCAGGTGGTACACCGACAACAACAACGACGTAGCGGCGTATATTCGAAATAGGAGTATCGTCGTAAATTCGGTGGTTAGTGGAGATGGCTATATACGCCTGAATCTCGATAAACTGACGATCTTCTGTTGTTACTGCTCTCCAAATATAAGTATGGAGACATACGAAAAGTATATGCAGACGCTCTGGGACGATGTAGCTACGGCGGGCCGAGACGTTCTTGTTCTTGGCGATTTAAATGCTAAAGCTGCAGACTGGGGGTCACCAATTACAGATAAAAGGGGGAGAGTCCTATGCGAGTGGATAGCGGTGATGGACATGGTAGTGTTGAATGATGGCTTGCTGCCTACCTTCTGCAGAAGAGATTCGTGTTCGTTCATCGACGTCACTCTAGCATCGCAGGAGGTAGCTAAGCGCATTCAAAGGTGGAAGGTCTTGGAAGACGAAACTTTGAGTGACCATAGGTACATCTATGTTGAGATGGACATGAAACTCAAAGTTAAAAGGAGATCAACGGAGCGCCACACGCCTTTCGTTGATGTCATCAAATTCCAAGAGGCACTTACCCGCAGACTTGAGTCCTTGCATACCATGGAAAGCGTCTCTGAACAGCGGTACACGAGGCTGATACAAGCCGTTCTTAAAGAAAGTACCATCAAAAGGGGTGCCAAGACCGCTATGGTACCGTACTGGTGGAATTCGGAAATCGAATCTGCTAGGGCGGACTGCCTTCAAGTACGGCGTAAGCTGTCGCGCATACGACGTGGAAACCACCAGCCTCAAGCAGCCATAAATGCACTACAGGAGGAATACGCCGCCAAGAAGAAGCTGATAAAAGGTCTGATCTATACTTCAAAATCCAAACACTGGAAAGAACTATGCGAAGACTTAGAACATGACATCTGGGGTGAAGGGTACAAGTTGGTCACCAAAAGGATGATCAAGCAATCATCACCGTGTCTACTAAGTAACGACAGAAGGGTAGAGATAGTGAGAGAGCTCTTCCCAAGTACTTCGGAAGCTTGGGAGACGGACAGTACCGAAAAGAATCCGGAGATCTTTACGGTGGAGGAGATTAAGGCGGCTGCGGGGAAGATGAAAAATGGTAAAGCTCCTGGGCCAGATGGTGTCCCTCCTGAGGCCATCAAGGTTATTGCATCTACAGCACCACAGCTGCTATCCGGTCTATTTAACCACCTTCTGAGTACGCAAACCGTACCAAAGGCGTGGAAAAGGGCAAACGTGGTATTGCTTAGCAAGATCGGAAAACCACCAGAGCTTTCCTCTTCATACAGGCCAATTTGCCTGCTAGATACCATCGGAAAGCTGTACGAAATCCTGATAAGACAGAGGCTCGAGAAAGAGATCGAAAAGGCAGGAGGACTCTCGCCATGTCAATTCGGTTTCCGCTCGGGGAGATCCACCATCGATGCCCTGGAAACGGTGACGAGGATTGCGGAAGATACCAAAAAGAAATGGTGTGCGTTGGTGACGCTGGATGTCCGCAATGCTTTTAATACAGCCTCGTGGAGCATGATTATGGAGGAACTAGGAAAGCTGAAGATTTCAAAATACCTAAGGAATCTTATAAGCAGCTACCTAGACTCCAGATCAATTTGCATTGCCGGAACCGAAATCTCTATGACAACAGGGGTGCCCCAAGGATCTGCTTTAGGGCCGTTACTTTGGAACATCCTGTATGATGGGGTGCTGAAACTTCCGCTGCCCACCGGCGTAAAGGCGGTAGCATACGCCGATGATCTGGCACTAGTTATCGTGGCAAATGAACAGGCAGAGCTGGTTCATAAAGCCAATGCATCACTGTGCAAGATTGACAGGTGGATGTGCGATCACAAGCTTAAGTTGGCTCCTGAGAAAACAGAGGCAGTTATAATGCGCGGCCCAAGGAGCAAGAGAGCTAACGTGGTCTTTCAACTAAAGGGAGTGCAGGTCCTGCCAAGCAAGTCCATAGTGTACCTCGGAGTCACACTGGATAACGAGAGGTGTTATGGAGAACACCTTAAACGAGTAGTGACAAAGGCTGAGAAGAAGGCGGCGATACTGTCGCGACTGATGCCAAATGTAGGAGGGCCCAGTAGCAACAAAAGGGCACTACTGTGCCAGGTTGTACAGTCGGTCGTCCTATACGGAGCTCCTGTGTGGTGTAAAGCCACGAAAAGGAAAAGGTATCAGAAGGTCTTAGACAGCTTGCAGAGAAAGTCTCTGCTAAGGGTGGCCAGTGCTTATCGCACGGTATCTACTAGAGCCTTGCAAGTTATAACGGCGATACCACCATTATACTTGCTGGCCGAAGAGAGGACACTGATCCGCCATGGTCAAGCTGGCAATGCGATAAGCCGAGCTGAGGCTAAAAGGCTGACAGCAAGTAAGTGGCAAAGCATATGGAACGAGACCACTGATGTCGGACAGTGGACGAAACGACTAATACCGTCGATAAAAGAATGGGCGGAATGCAGTCATCGGCAGACGTCCTATTTCCTAACGCAGGCACTGTCTGGGCATGGGCCTTTTCGAGTGTATAGGAAACGGATAGGACGGGTGATGGACGAAAGATGCTTGCACTGCGAGGCGGAAGATACGGTCGAGCATGCCCTGTTTCTGTGCGATCGATGGGGGGCGTACAGACAGGAGGCAAGTCAAAAACTGGATGGGGAGCTGACCCCAGAGACTATGGTCCCGTTGATGTTGTCCAGCGTAGAAGCATGGACCATCATACATGAGATGGTCAACAAAATACTCTCTGCAAAGGAGAAAGAGGAGCGCCTTCAAGGATAAATGAGGATTGGAAGTTATTCAGAAGTGGGTTTTAATCATTACCTCATCTTGCACTGCGAAGAATATCGTTCACGATGATGCCCGGTGCAGATGGAGATATAGCATCAGAGGTAAGGAAGAGGGAACGGGTTTTAGCCGGTCGGGCCGTGATGACATGTCGGATGGACGTGGTTGCGTCCATTGGACATGTGATCAGAGGACTCAAGCTGGTTCAACGTCGGGCGGGCAGACTCTCTCTCACACTTCCGGGTGTGTGAGTGTTTTCTGTCCTTGCGATCAAGCCGATTTCCTAAACCCTCTATAATAAAAAAAAAAAAAAAAAAAAAAACTATAATCCAGTAATGTTCTGATTCGATAAAAAGCATTATGATTCAGTGATCAACCAAAAAAAAGGTTGGGCGCCAGTAGTCTAAAATAAAACTACAAAGAAAAATAAAATAATCAAACATCTTAAGTGCTTGAGTGATATCATTTCAAAGTCAAATACCTACATGAAATTTTTCAAATAATAAACAACGAAGTAAGTTCAAAGAAGTTCTGTGTCATAATAGATTCAAAAGAATAAATTCACAAAAGCTAAATAATATTAAATTCAAAAATCAATTCAGGGAAAATTTATGAATCATATTAAATTCGAAAAGAAAATTCAGGAAAAATTTGTTCCTCAAATTGAATTCAAAAATAAACTTAGGGAAAATCATACATCATATTGAATTCAGAAAAGTACATCCAAGGAAAAATTCATACATCATGTGACAATTTAAAATAAGCAAAATTATTTAAGTGAAATAACTACCACAAATCTAATGTTCATTAATAAATTGATTCCAAAAAAAAATTCAAGCATCAGTGTAAGTTTAAGATCTAATCAGGAAAATCTATTAAATATTGCATAAGCAAATACAACAGAAATCAAAAGCTTGAGCTATTTGTGAGCATGTAGGCACAAGGACCTTAGTCGATTAAAAATTATAAGGTTCAAGTAAGCTAACAAACGAAGATTAAATGCAAAATTTCAAGAAATGTTACAAAGATTTTAATCCATCAAATATCAGATTACTAAAACTGTAGCAACCTCACATCAAGTTATGAGTGCAAAGCGAAAATCGTAAAGTTATAAATTCAAAGTGATTTAAAAAAAACTAAACTGTGATAAACAGATCATATGAAAGAAACTAAACATGAAAATCTCAGGCCTACAAAAGTCATTCGAAGTACGCTGCAGATTTATAGAAACGCATACCAGGATAACTAAAGAGGATAGAGACAATCAGGGGTAATTTCGTTCATGAGAGCTAAGTGAAATTTTTTTTAAAGCCGTAAATCTTAAAGTGATTTTAAAGTCATAAGAAATCTACTATAATGAACATTGAACAAGTACCATGAAAACAAATCACACATGAAAATCGCAAACCTACAAAAGCCATTCCAAGTACGCTGCAGATTTATAGAAACGCATACCAGGATAACTAAAGAGGACAGCAACAATCAGGGATGATCTTATTCATAAGTAAAAATTTAAAAATTTACATAAAGTTGAAATGACATGACATGGCATAAATGAACATAGGATTTCAGAAATCTACCAACAAACAAAGTACATTACAATGTACCATATCAAAAGTGTTTCTTCTACGCCAGAGGTTTCAAAAGCTGCCCGAAATACGCCAGATTTATAAGTATGCATATTACGGCAGACAAGTGAACAGAAAATGCATACAAGAAAAGCGCTTTCGATCCAAGAAACGTCATAGGACTTACATCAGTCTCTATAACACAAAATTTGGAAAAAAAATTCCATAACAAATAATATTTCTGAAAACACGTTACAGTATACTACGGAATGCACTAAATTTATACTACAAATTATATTGATTAATCAAAGTTTTAAGAACTATCAAAAATATCAGTAAAAATTTAAGAGTGCTCACAAATGTTCAGTAAGGTTAAATTTAAATTTGCTCAGAATTTGGAAATCGATGTTAAAGTATAATTGTCACAATAGTATGTATATCAAAAATTTTGGACTATAACTTTTCAGAAGGTCGCAAGCAACGGTCTTAAATGTCCTAAGGGGATCTATTGGCAGACTCTTACTGCCGCCTAGAATTTTTAAGGGGCGCTGGCTAATTCTTTCTCTGACACTGACGCTTGAAGTGAGAATGGCGGTGCATTTTCCCTTCAGACGTCTCGCATCTTCGCCCAGTACAGCAGGGCGCTTGAATTTCTGGGACTGTGATATACATAAGGTTGGTAAACAACGGTTTTAAGTGTCCTAAAGAGATCTATTAGCAGACTCTTACTGCTGCCTAGAATTTTTGAGCGGCGCTGGCTAATTCTTTTTGGATACTAATGCCTGAAGTGAGAATGGTGGTACATTTTCCCTACAAACATTAAGCGTCCGCGCCCAGTACAGCAGGGCGTATGAATTTTTGTAATGGGACTTATAAGCAGAATTGTCAATCATTATATAACAACAACAAAGAATAGTGTTGATCACTTTCTGAACCAGTCTCAATCACCATCTGAATGAGAACTATCACTTGAAATATTACCCATATAGGTATCATTAATATCTAAACTATTGTCAGGTTTAAGATCTTTGACATGAAAATCTCCTATAATATTACCATCCAAATCTTTCAATGTATAAACTAAAGGTGACTTTACTCTATAAACAATGCAGGGGATAAACTTTGGACTTAACTTCGCACAGAAATTATCAGCAGCTTTTGAAAGAATGAAATTACGTTTCAAAACTCTATCACCAACTTTGAATCTAAGATCTCTCCTTCGCAAGTTATAACGATTTTTGTTGACTTCATAAGAACGTCGCATTCGGTCTTGAACTTTAGAATAAATCTCAGGTATCTTTTGTACTAAATTTGGGTCTAAAACATTTTGGCTGATATTAACGTCATTCTTAGCATCATCGGCAATGATTCCATAAAATGAACCATCAACTGGCACATTTCGATAAAAGTTTAAATAGCTAGGTGAATATCCTGTAACTTCATGCTTTGCTAATCTAATTGCCTGGGCTATTTGATGAATAGACTGATCCCAGGTATTGTGAGAACTTTTTATGTATGATCTAATTGCAGTGACAATAGTCCTATTCACTCTTTCACAAGGGTTAACTTGAGGAGTGTACCTTGCATTATACCAGATTTTCTGTACATTATAAGAGCTAGTAAGAGCTTTAAATTCTTTAGAGATAAATTGAGGTCCATTATCAACTACAATGATCTGTGGAACTCCAAAAATGAGAAATACTTGATTTTCTAGAAATTTAACTATGGATGTTGATGTGGCTTTAGGCATAGGATGTACTAAAACAAGTTTTGTAAACCAGTCACAAACTACCAGAAGAAATCTATTACCCTTTTTAGAACGAGGGTATGGTCCTAAGAGATCAGCAGATATCATTTGAAATGGAAATTTGATATCTCTGTACTTTCCCATTAAACCAGCTTGGGGTAAATTACCTGGTTTGCACTGAGCACAAATTTTGCATGAATTCACATATATTCTAACTGACTGTTTCATTTTTGGCCAATAATATAGAGCTGATAACCTAGATAGCGTTTTGAATACTCCTAAATGACCTGAAGTGGAATCATCATGATATAATTTTAAAAGTTTTAACCTATTAGGTGTTGGTACAACTATCTTCCAATCAGTATATGTCTCTGAAAGAGGATCGTCAGATAAAATATGTTTGTAAAGAACATTATTTTCTACTTTAAAGGATGGATATAAATCCGGATTATTACTGACTTTGTTAATCATTTTTCGATACCACTTATCTGGAGTTAACTCATTTAAATTTAATATTGAAACGTCTACATCTTCATGTACTCTAGATAAAGCATCGGCAACAGGAATTTCTTTGCCTTTGCGATGGATGATTTTAAAGTTATATGGTGAAAGGCGATATAACCATCTAGATAATCTAGGTGAAGGATTTTTAAGACCTTGAATCCATTGCAAAGATGAATGGTCAGAGATAACGTTAAATTTTGTATGCTCAACATAACAGCGAAAATGTTCTATGCTTAGCAAAACGGCAAGCAGTTCTTTTTCTGTGGTGGAATATTTTCTTTGGGCCGTGTTGAGAGTCTTACTAAAGTACGCTATGGGATGTTCTAAACCATGTTCCTCCTGGAAAAGTACACCACCAACTCCAGAATCCGAAGCGTCACAGACAATGGAAAAGGGCTTAGTGAAGTCTGGACTAGCATGAATGGGAGCAGTAGTCAGCAAGCCTTTGATCTTCTCAAAAGCCTCAGCAGCTTCGGGTGTCCAAGCGACAGACTGACCTTTCTTTCGGTTCTTTAATAGATCTGTAATTGGAGAAGCTATTGTACTGAAGTCTTTGAGAAAACGACGATAAAAACTCAATATGTCTACTAATCTACGAATCTGAGTTAGGCTAGTTGGCGTAGGAAACGACAGGAGAGAATTTACTGTACAAGAGTCGTAACTGAAATTTCCAAAATTTATATTTAATTTAAACTGCAAAATAAATTCCATTCCCAAAATCAACTTATGTGAAATGTTTGGGACAATTAAAACTTTAATTTTATGATCTTTACCATTAAAAGTGATCGGAAAGTAAACGCAACCTAAAATATTTTGAATCTGACCATCAGCTGTAGTCAGTTGTAAAGCTGTGTTATAATCAATCTTGAGATTCAATTTGCTCAATAAATATAGTCCAGATGACCCAAGAATGTTAGCGTTGCTACCACTATCAAGCAAAGCTGTAACATTTTCATTATCTATACTAATTGAAAGATATGGACGATTATCATTGTTCTTACTCACAAATAAAGGTTCAACAGAATTTTTAACTTTGACATTAGAAGTCACTTGTGGTTCCCTAGCATCTATGTCTGAAAAATCTTTACTAAAATCTAAGTCAGGTGTATCAACATGAAAATCCCTAGCATTATCTACTTCTGTGATTTGATCATCAACCCTGGAGTGGCTTTGCCCTTCGTATTGGGATCCGAAAAGGTGACTCCCTTGTTCTGTACATGGGAAGGCCCAGGAGTCAAAGCGGGAACTTCCTGTCTCTGTACGTTTTTTGAACAAGAGGGACAAGTTGATTTTGTGACATTTCTCATGCCACATTCATAACAAAACCTAATATGGGGAGATCTACATTGCTGTGAGGAATGCCCAAGTTTTTCGCAATTCCAGCAAACTACTGGTTTTCTAAGAACAGGGGAAGATGTATCATTGTTAGAATTACTATGATCGGATCTACTGACCGGTTGACATGTCAGAAAGGAATCCTCTAACTTCCTACAATATGAAGTTAATTGGGCAAACGTCAAGATATCATGAAGTGCTAGTGACTTAACATAATCTGGCAACAAGTTTCTACGAATGATGTTAACCATGTCCTTTTCAGTGAATGGGTTGCTAGTGAGTCTATTGAACTGAGACTCCATAAAAGCAATAAAAGTTATGACAGGTTCACGCTGACCTTGTTTGCGTCTACGAATTTCATCAATCAAGTTGATGTCGTAGTTGTCTCTAAGGAAAGCATCCTTTAATTGACGCACCAAATCACCCCAATCATGAAAAGCACCCCTAACAGAACCATTATGCCACCAAGTCCACGCTATGCCTTCAAAAAGGTCACCTGCAGCAGCATATAGATCCATCTCATTACAACCTCGAGAAGCCATAAGAGACTGAATCAATTCAAGAAACTCAATGACAGATGTTTTGCCATTGAACTTCCTAATTCCCCATTTAAAAATAGGAACGTTCTTCTGTTGATAAAAACTAACAGGAGAGCAAGGCTGAGGATTCATTGCCAAGGGAGGCAAAGAAGCTGCTACAGTAGTAACAGGTTGCGTTTGCATAGGCTGTGTTGGATTAACAGTGGCAGGCACGGGAACTGGTGATGAATGTCCTGTGGGAGGTTCGAGCTTGGCCAAAAGATTTGACTCGGCAATCACAAGCTGTGTTTTAAATCGAGACTTCTGTGTCACTTCCTCATCAGAAGAAGGAGCAAGTCGATCAATTCTATTTGCTAAGTGCAACAATCGAGTACAAATCCTGCGATGTTCACTTGAATCATAGCCACTAGAAAATTGAGATATCATATCTTCAAGTTTATTGAAAGATAGTATGATATCATCTTTATCCTCATCAAAGGGAATTAAAACTGAAGCTTCAGAAAAACTTCTACCGTGCTGCTCTTGTGATAGCAGACCACGCAAAACTTTTCGTTTATCATCCATAGTGCTAGGAACTTCCAAGCCTCTAATCTTTATCTCATATGCCAACTCACTTGACATCAAGTCATTAACATTCAGTTTAGTGAGAGGCATTGTTGCATTTAAGTGAGGTTAAGTAGAAAAAAGACAAGTCAAAACCCAACAAGATAAAAAAACACTAAAAATATCAAACAGTTCACCAAAAAAAAACTACTTGGGCATGTATATTCTCGAAAAAGAAGCTAGTATTTTGGAGTGATACTAAAAAAATTAAAATTATTTATCTGGCCTCAACAAATATGACTGTCCTTATCAGTCCTTCAATCAAAACAAAACAGAGACTAAAATGCTCTAAATAATATCAAAAATATTTGCCAGATAAAACAACTATATATAGATAAACTCCAGAATGAAAACAATCATAACAAAAAAAATCAAGGACTAGTGTTTGCTTAATGAAAAATCAAAAAAAAATTTTTTTTAAGTATTATTATACTTTATATGTGTGTGTGCCTCAATTTATGTGTTAATCTAGGAAATTAAATATATATGCAAGTATATAATTGCACATATATAACCACCCTTCTATAAATAACAAAAAAAAACTAAAGTCAGCTTATAAAAATGTTGAACTATAAATGAGTTACTAAATAAGTGTACCTAAATGACAAATTACCAAGGAAAAAATGTAGTGAATTGTTGTCCAAATACCACACAAAATGTATAGCTACAAAAAAAGAGCAAACCATACAAAAAACTGTAGGTATATGTTTATGAGCTGTGAATAATATCCAAACGCCAGATATCTTAGAGAAGCATTTACAACATACGCTCAGATTTATAAATTAACGCATACGCGAAATGTCTCAAGACAGTACAAAAAATAACGCATTAGGAAATCAAATCTCAGTCATAAATAAAATATACTAATAGACAAAAATCAATAGAAAAATTTAAATAACTTCAAATATACCTCAATAGAAAAATTTTGAAAATAGAAAATTTGGACCAACAATCACCCTGAAAACTACAAAAAAAAATAAGCTGATAATAGTTAAAGAAAATTAAATAATAAAATATATATGCCAAATGAAAGTACTGCACCCAAAAAAAATTATTAAATGGAATTTTGAGTCAATGAGCCGAAATGGAATTTTGAAAAAGTTGTCCAATTTTCACTTCAAGACAGCTGCAAGACTCACAATGCACAACATCCAGACATACCCATGTCTGGCCCCACGTTGGGCGCCAATTTGTAACAATAAAAATGTTGCTTGGTCATGAACGACCAGCCAACACTTTTATTACTCATAGCAACCAGTAGCTCAATCAGTTTGCATGAGACTAGGGTATGTAGGTGCGTGCGTGTGTGCGTGAATGTGTGAGTCTCGTTAGCCGCCAAGAAATGAAAACTAGGACAACAATGGTTTAATAAAGATTTATTTTAGTATACAGGGTTGGGCTAAAGTATGGAACCAAGCAAATATCCTTGAAACGGAAAGGGCGATATTGCTTAAAATTTGCAGGTAGATGTAGTGACATATAATGCATCCGAATACAGTATGTTAGCTATTAATGTACTTCCGGTTTAACCGGTAGTACCGTCAACTTTTTTAATTTAAATGGGACACCCTGTATATTTTTGCAGATTTCAATTCATCTTTTTTTTCCGAATACGTCCATAGTGGGTTTAGCATTAGTTTCTGTAAAAACGGGAAAGATAAAGCTTCTTTATCATTTCAGGTGTTTAAAATGCCGGTCATTCAAAGTCGGTTTTGGCGATCGCGTGAGAACTCACAAAGAAGTGTGTCAACTTTTAATGATTTACATCCCGACAGGGGTCCTATAACTCGTTTGACGGTGACTAAAAAAAAAATACAAAAAAAATTACCTCAAACGGGAAGACCGCAGACCGCCACAGACAAATTTGTGAGACAAATTTTTTAAGAAAAAAATACTAAACCCACTATGGACGTATTCGGAAACAAAAGATGAATCAAAATCTGCAAAAATATACAGTGTGTCCCATTTAAATTAAAAAAGTTGACGGCACTTCCGGTTAGACCGGAAGTACATTAATAGCTAACATACTGTATTCGGATGCATTATATGTCACTACATCTACCTGCAAATTTTCAGCAATATCGCCCTTTCCGTTTCAAGGATATTTGCTTGGTTCCATACTTTAGCCCAACCCTGTATATATGAATGCAGTACATTTAATTTTTTTTTTTAAAAAAGAACTTAGCTTCAGAAGGAAGTCCTCGTAGTAGTGCCCTTCCGAAAGGAAGGTGGTGCTCCAGAGAAGGCTGGCTTTTTGAGGAGTTCAGGTGGTGCCCCAAAGGTGTGGTGTCCCCAAAGAAAAGTTTTCTTCAGGAGTTCAGGTTGTGCTCCAAAGGTGTGGTGTCTTCATGGTGGCACCCCGACCAAGAAAAGTGGTCTTCATTGAGGCACCCCGCCAAAAAAGGGTGGTTCTCCTGTGAAACAGTTATGGCTGGTATTAGCACCTTGTGGAGAAGTTCACAGGACTTCACGATCTGTTCCTGAAGTATGGATCTTCATGCGTTCTTACATTTTGATAAATTGCATTCATATACTTCAGAAACAAATCTATGAAGTAGCATGGGGGAATTAAAAAGCCAAAAAGCAGATAACTTTCAAATGTTCACATGGTAAAGATTAAAAAAAATATAGATATATACAAGAGCGAATAGTTTAAAAAAAGATTCTTAAATACTTTGTATTTTCAGTCCTACCGGATCTTTTCAGATATATAGTGATAAATAAAACAAATGTACAAAGTATGTTCAAAAATTTACAAACTTTTTCCTCACGCCTTGTAAAACAAAATTACCAAAATGTCCAAAAGATCTTTTCATTGCGTTCTCAATTAGCAAATCTGAGTGCTAGGTATTTTTACGTAAGAAATGTCATAAAAAAAATGTGAAACATTAAATACACACAAGATAAGGCATCTTAACACCTTAACACAAAAATATATGGCTAGAAACAAAGAGTAGTGTTCAGCGAATCTTTTGTTAGGTAATTAATAAATATACAGTGTATGATTGACTTGATATTTAAGGATTAAAATGTTCGCCATCACATGTTCATGAAAAGAAATGTATAAATCAGAAAAATCACATTCCTACACAAAATCATATTCCTAAAATAAATATGCAGAAGCAATGAAAATATGGGAAAGCTTAGTAATTAAATCGTTATGATTACCTTGATTAAGACATAATGGCACAGACACAAAAGATTGTCTTAGAGAGACATAATTACATTAGCTGGTAACTGTTTATTTTAAAAAGGATGAGTGATCTATCGCTACCCATTTTTATAGAGGTTAATGTCGATAGTGAGAGAGAGAGAGGGCATATTCCCCACTCATCAGATGTTAGCCAAAATTTGTGCGCACTTGCGCAGTGTGTACAATTAACAATATTTGCAGCTCAAGGGAGTAGAGATGGGAAAAAGGTAGAGGTGAGAAGCAAAGTAGTTATAAGAATGTACTAGTATAATGAGGAAGCAGTAGCTAAAAATGGAAGTTGTAAACTATTTGTATATGGTAGCCAAGTAAATAATATAAAAATAATTTTGAAAACGGGTGAACCGTTACAACCTCAGCAGGGCGTGGCTCAGGAACGTCGTGAGGGGTAAGCAACCGGGGGGCTTGCCTTAACCGGCCGGCCCGTGAGGAGAAAGCCTCAACAAATCCCGACAGTAAAGTCGCAAATCCTCCGGAGAACCTTGGGCCAACTTCGGAGTAAATATAAGTCCCTTCTCTCCTGGAATGGGCGTCACCCGGGAGAGCGACTTTTAGATCGTCCCTACTCGTGGGAACACGATGCATAAAGTTACTTCCAAAAATAGCCAACGACGGCCTAGGGTACGTCGATTAAACTCACCCAAACCCCAAGCCCAAACAGAACAACCCATAGAACGCAACCCAGCTGCGGATGTTTTGCCAGCACAGATGGCAACCACCAAAGCTGGTAAACCCAGACAGCGCTTACAGTGGACCACTGAAATCAACAAATCTGTAATGCACTGTTACTACACCGCCACAAAACTAGAAACCATCTCTACAGGCTACAGACATGAGCTGCGCAGGCTATTTATAGCACAATACCCACACCTCGCAGAACGTGTAACTGAACAGAGACTCATTGACCAAAAACGAGTCATAACAAAAAACAACCGCCTTACACCTGAAGAACTACAAGATATAAAAGCTCTTGTATCCAGTGAAATGAATATTGCCCATCCGAATGACCCGCAAACCTCAAACACAACCACAACCGACAACACTAGTATACACTTAGAGATAGATCCAGAACATGAGCATACACAAGATATACCAGACACCGCTGTCCAACCTAATGATTCGTTAGCTATTGAAACAATCACAGAAGGACATGCCATTCATTCCCGAAATAACCAACCTCCAAACAAAGACACAACCAATAACACCAGCATACACTTAGAAATAGATCCAGAACATGATCATACACCAGAAACAACATGCACTAACTTACCTTCCACAACCACACAAAACCAAAATATTACTATATCAGCCGTCATCACACAATCCGCCGAACAAGTGATGTACACACAATACAACAAATGGTGTGGCACCAATCCTATACTGCGAGATCCCCTGCCCAGACTAATTTTTAAAAACAACACTCGACAAATATTACATACAATAAATGCCAACATAATACCACAATTCTTAACCAACGACAGTGACCTAAAGGTCATCCACACTGTTATATATGCTGCTGCAGCAACGACACTCATAGTTAACGGCCAAAAACTTCCAAAGTGATCTAAAAACCACACAAACAAGAGATCTAAACCTAGATGGCAAATTAAAATCGAAAATAAAATTAGCACACTCAGAAAGGATCTCGCACACCTCACGCAATACACCAATAATAACAACCTCTCAAAACGCATACAGGCAACAATAGATAGACTCAAATCTAAATCACCACAACAAACAATACCCGAAATAGCCGATACACTTAAACAAAAACTTGCGGTTTATGCAGCTAGACTTCGCAGATACAATGAATCCAACGACAGAAAGGATGCCAACAATCTTTTTCAGAAAAGTGAAAAACAGTTTTATCAAAAAATAACGTCAACAACTCAGATAACAACAATAGAACCTCCAACTAGACAGGAGTTAACCGAGTTTTGGGGAAACCTTTGGTCTGAACCCAAAACACATAACGACAACGCTCCATGGATAAGACAAGAAGAGGAAAAACAACAACACATACCGGAACAGGGAGACGTTATTCTTACACCACAGGAAATAGCTGGAACAATAAAGCATACCCACAACTGGAAGTGTTCGGGTGTAGATAACGTGCAAAATTTCTGGTACAAGCAATTCACTGCAACCTATGAATTGCTCACAAACCAAATCAATAAAGCATTACTCCAACCCAATAGGCTTCCCAAATTCCTCACACAGGGGATAACGTATATAAAACCTAAAAACGCAGACACCAAGAACCCTGCCAATTACCGCCCGATCACTTGTCTCCCCACCTTATACAAGATCATCACAGCAACAATAGGCAACAGGATTGAACAACACCTCACCCAAAACAGCATCCTGACTGAAGAACAAAAAGGCTGTAGAAAACAAAGCCAAGGTTGCAAGGAACAACTTATAATTGATAGTGTGATCATGGAGCAAACCAGAAAAGAACACCGGAATCTCCATACATGTTTTATCGATTATAAAAAGGCTTTCGACTCTGTGCCCCATAGCTGGTTAAAGAAAACTCTTGAAATATATAAAATCAACCCAGGGCTTCGTCAGTTTCTTACAAGAACCATGGAGACATGGCGAACAAACATATACCTTCAAACTGAGGACGGCCATATCCAAACGGATGAACTACACATACGTCGTGGTATCTTCCAGGGTGACTCTCTCAGTTCAATATGGTTCTGCCTCTGTCTAAATCCGCTCTCTAACACGCTTAACGACACAAACTGTGGTTTTACCATCAGACATCAGAAAGTAAATCTACACAAAATCAATCATCTCCTCTACATGGATGATATAAAACTATATGCGGCCACAGAAGCGCAACTGAGAGAATTGCTCAGAATAACGGAAGTTTGTACGTCAGACATGAGGATGGAGTTCGGAATGAGTAAATGCAAGGTGCTCCACATCAATAAAGGCCAATGGAAAAACCATCCCGAACAAGAAGTAGAGACTGGCCAAACGCTCGACAACATCGACAAAGATGAAACGTACAAGTACCTGGGCTTCAATCAGAACGTTAAAATAGACCACACACAAGTCAAGGCACAACTAACACGAGAATTTAAAGACCGCCTCACTAGACTATTAAAAACAAAACTCAATTCTAGAAATATTACAAAAGCCATTAACACGTTTGCGATACCTGTACTCACATACTCCTTTGGTATCATAAAGTGGTCACACACTGACATAGGAAACATATACTTATAAGAACTGAATTCACGAAACACAGAGTGTCGCATCCGAATGCGTGCAAGGAAAGGCTCACCATAGACAGAAAACAAGGAAGCAGAGGAATTATCGACATACATTCACTTCACACAAAACAAATAAAAACACTCAGATATTTTTTCCACAGCAAACAAACAAACTTACATAAGGCAATAGTAAAAGCAGACAAAAACTACACACCACTCGCCCTTTCCTGCCCAGACCATGCTGCAGACGCTCACAATCACATACAATCACAACAAGAAAAAATAAATACTTGGTCCCAGAAGGCACTCCATGGGAAACATAGATACCGTGTAACACAAGACCACATTAATAAAAACCAGTCATACACCTGGCTGCAGGATGGCCAGCTCTTTCCAGAAACGGAGGGCTTCATGCTAGCTATCCAGGACCAAGTCATTGCGACACGAAATTACAAGAAGTATATAATTAAAGATCCATCTATCACCGACGATAGTTGCAGAAAATGCCACCAACAGAAGGAAACAATAGAACACATAACAAGTGGATGCAAAACTCTCGCTGGAACTGAGTACACAGCCAGACACAACTCTGCAGCTAAAGTGATACATCAGGCACTTGCCACAACAAACAAACTAACTGAAAACACAGATCCATATTATATTTACACACCAACCTCAGTACTCGAAAACAACAAATTCAAACTATATTGGGACATTGAAATACACACAGACAAAACCATCCCAGCCAATAGACCAGATATTGTTTTTCAGTCAAAGGCAGATAAAGTGACCTATTTGATAGATATTGCAATTCCCAATGATATGAATATCCAAAACACCTACACTGGGAAGATATCGAAATACACAGATCTTGCAATAGAAATAAAACGGCTCTGGAAACAAAACAAAGTTATTATTGTCCCTCTCATAATGTCGGTCTCAGGCCTTACACCAAATACATTTACACCACACCTGCAACAGCTGGGCCTGGACGAAAAGTTACACAAAACCTTCCAAAAGTCTGTAATCCTCAAGACCTGTAGCATTGTACGGTCCTTCCTGAATTCCGAATAAAAATAGGTCAGGTGTTGACTTGGCACAGCCCGTCAATACTTGTTACTACCGCAACTATGCGAGAAAAAATAGAAAAATAGATAATAATAATACATCACGTCTAGCACATGGGCAAATCAACAGCGCAGTTCAGCACAATAATATAACAGAGACATTAGGCTAAATCTATCTAATAAGATATAACAAATTTGCCACCCAATGTGCACCGTCCAACAGCCGTCGTTTGACATCTGTTTTAAATCTTAATCGACTTAAACATTTTAATGATCCTGGTAACGAATTATAAAGCTTAAGCGCGTTATATGTGAAACACGTTTCGTAAAGGGATGTATGATGAAAAGGAATGGAAAATAGATTATTGTGTCTGGGATTTCGGAATATTTGGACTCTACGTTGAATTAACTTATGAAGCAAATAAATAGGTAGCTGTGTTTCGAGGACTCTGTGCACAAGAGTGAGCATCATATAGGTGAATATTTCACTAACCCTTAACCATTGCAGCTCTTTGATTTTCGAAGAAACACTACTATATTTTCTCAGGCCAAATATAAATCTGCAACAATTATTCTGAATCTTTTGTAATTTTGACATATGCACTGAGTCAAGACAGGGGTAGAACAAAACTAACGAGTGAACAACAGTAGATAAGATTAGACTTTCACACAGCTTTTTGCGACTCTTGAAATTAAGAATATGACAGTTAGAATATAAAAGCTTCATTTTCATATAAGTGGACTTCATAATGATGTTTACATGGAGATTAAATCTAAGATTGCTGTCAAATATGACGCCTAGATTTTTAACGCGATCAGAGAATGGAATATTTATATTATTGATGAGCAAAGAAATACGATCAGTAACATTATAGCTTGAAAATTTTGGCGCGAAAGGTATTGCAATACTTTTTGAAGGGTTTATCCGAAGATAGTGCCTCTTGCAATAATCGGACAGATTAGCCAAATCTAAATTAATTCTAAACGCTGCTTCATGTAAATTTGGATCATTAAACTGAAACGATAATTGCGTGTCATCAGCATACGTCTGAATAGCACAGTGCGTCACACAGTCATGCAGATCAAACGTATACACTAGAAATAGCAGAGGTCCCAGCACCGAGCCCTGAGGAACGCCCGTTGGTATGAGATGTGCATCCGAGACTCCTCTCGAGGTTTTCACCCTCTGGGAACGACCAGTTAGATACGCATCAAAGAAGTTTAGAGGAACATTTGACATACCATAGTATTTCATCTTGCTGAGCAGTATCTCATGATTAACCGTATCAAATGCCTTTGAAAAATCAAGATTAATCAGTAGAGTACCAGACCGTTTGTCAAAGTTGCGAAGTATCTCATCTGTAAGATGTAATAAGGCCGTGGTTGTGCTGTGACCTGCTCGAAATCCAGACTGATGCACAGGGAATAGTTTATTGCTATCAAGGTACTCGACTAGTTGCAGATAAACAATTTTTTCTAAAACCTTAGACAGAATGCACAGTCCGCTAATAGGCCTGAGATGGGATAGCTCTGTTGGATTTTGATTTTTGGCAAGGGGAGTAACAACTGCCTCTTTCCAACTAGATGGAAAAACACCTTCTTCTAAGCAGATGTTCATAATGTGAGTGATGTGACTTAACACATGGGGTAGGCATAAGCTTAACATATTTAGTGTGAGACCATCACAGCCAGCTGCTGCAGACTTTAGGATAATATTGCATCCAACACTTCTTGAGGACTAACAACTCGAAAGTAAAATAATGGCAGTCGAGGATCATAGCTGATACTGTTATAACTATCAACGGTTGATCTAACTAGTCTAGGATTTTGATCAGTAGGAACAAATGTACTTAAAAAATAGTCATTAATTTCTTTAGGATCAAGCAGATTTAATGATATTTCCACGCTCTTTTGTTTACAAACATTTAAATCCCGAAGCGTTTTCCATGCAGATCGTGTATTCATATTGGTGTTTCTAGAAAGACAAGCTCTTTTCTCCCTGCGAAAAGATGCGAGCGCATAATTTCTCATGTTCTTGTAATGATTCCAATTAATGTCTGATGGATCAAGGCGGAAGGCTAGAAGAGCCTTATCTCTTTCTTTAAATATGCGTTTCAGGTTCGTAGTAAGCCATTGAGCAGCCGGTTTAGAGATGCGGGCGGTTCGTAGCGGTGCATGTATATCAAATAATTGTAGTAGGCAATTAGTTAAATAGCTTACTTTATCATCAATATTAGTTAGGTAGAAAATATTGTCAAGACCAATCTCAAGGAGGTGCGCTCTAAAAACATTAACGTTAATATTTTTTATGTCTCTGTAAGTTACAAGCTTAGGTTCGTATCTCACAGGCTCCAATATAACGTGGCAAAACACTAACTTGTGATCAGATACAAGATCAGCATTTACGGTTCCTGAATTTACTACGATACTCGGATTACTTGAAAAGATAGGGTCTAATAATGTTGAACTAAATCGAGTTACTCGGGTTGGTTCACTTACAATCTGAATAAAACCGTAATTATCGAAGCAATTGCTCAAAATGTTGTCATGATTAAAGAGGTCCACGTTCATGTCACCTAAAACAAATATGTTGTAATACTGAGGCGAAAAAAAGGAGAGCATATCGTCAATCATTTCAATGCCTGCATTTAGAAGTATGAGGAGGGCGATAAACAACTACAACTAGAAGGTTTGAATGATTAATCTTTAGCTTACAACATAGCAGCTCTAATGAAGTATCGCCTACAAAGTCATGTGTATCAAGAGCAACAAAGTTGAGGCTGCTACTCACGTAAAAACCAACTCCTCCTCCTCTACCCAAACGGTCTTTACGCAACATCTGGTATCCTTCTATGGAAACTGCATTATTTTGAATACTATCGTTGAGCCAAGTTTCAGTTATACATATACTATCAAATGTATCTTTTGTCACAAAAGCAGTCAAACGAAGCAGTCAGAGACCGCACATTGAGATGACAGATCTTTAATACATTTTGTTTGTTCCTATTAGCACTAGCCATAATTAATTCTAGATTTTAGTTCCGCCAATTTCCTTAAGAAGCATGGACATTGATCATCAGTTGATGCATGATCGACAGGAATGGCCTTATAATTTCTAGTTTTATTTTTCATATAATCATTATACGCACAACAGTTGACACATTTCTTGGTCGCTGATTCACAAGCTTTATCATCATGTTCGTTAGAACATACTGAACAAGCATACTTATTTTTACAATCTTTTTTGAAGTGACCAAAACGACAGCATTTAAAACATCTTACCACTGAGATATGGTCACGGATGTAGCATTTTCTCCAAGGAGTGAATAAATATCTTCTAGACATAATCTGTTTTCTAACTTCTGTATCGACTTCTACTACATAACTCAAGGAGTGTTTTTGCTTTAAGACAGTTATAACCTTGATATCACAGTTATCCAAAAAATCATTATTTTCAGAAATGGATACAAGGAAATTATGCTCATTATCAAGAGATTTATCAACATCTGAGATTAAAAGCCTAGGTTTTATATGCTTAGGAATAGAAATTTTGCACTTGCTGCTAAACTTAGCTTCAATAGTAGCCTTTAGCTTTTCTAAAGATTCATCATTAGAGCAAGTGATCAACATACCGGTTTTTATAAGCCTGGTTCCATTAATGCCAATTTTCTCTGTGGTAGGATTGACATTCGCTTTAATAGTATTCGAAACATCAGAGCTAGTTTCTTTACCATCTTTTGAAGTGATAATCAAAATTGACTTGGGCTGATTGTAAACATTTTTTGAAACAGCGTAACTATAAAATAAAGGTGGTTGATTCTCTTGCTTTGATGGTAAATCATGAGACTTATTGGTTAGTTGCTCAATCTTGTTCAAAAGAATTACATTAGAAGACTTCAGTTCATGAACAAGTTCAGTCAATAGACGAACATCTTTTTTCACTGAGGCAAGTTCTTTCACCAAATCTTCCTCGCCAGGTGTTACTACCGTCGTAACAGATGTGTCACTTTCTTCATCACAATTTTTACATAGCCATTAATTTTTTTCCAATTTGATGACCTTAGCAATCGACGAAAAACATTTTTGATGAAGCGTAACTACGCAACTTACATTGCTACATTTTACTTTCGCACTACCCCTGCGGATGTCCACTTCACAAACCTCGCATTTCTTTTCTACGTCTGGTGGTTTGCCTTTACCAGACATACTGCTATCCAATCCATAGGAAATCGGCCAGCACGCCACTGGGTAGGGAAATAAACAGCGTTCTTATTGTAATTTTCTCCAATAAATAAATTAAACTTGGCTTCAAATGCTGTGGCAAATTATTCGAAGTATTACTACTTTTTCACTCTTGCCATCTACCAAAGAAACTCGTGCAAAAAACACTAATATTTTGGAAAACGAATTTTCAACAGCTCAAGAGCATCCACGACGTGTTCACTTGACGACGGACGAATTTAAAATCATATCGGCGCATAGACAGAATTTTTCACCAAATATAGAAGGGCATACAGGGTCTCCACTTGAGAACTTTCCACCACGGATAAAAGACAAAACGCCAAGACGTATCAAAAGATTTCTTTAGAAAGATAACTCTTTAACCAAAAACTACTTCCCCCTTGTACTTTCTGCCCCTAAGGTCGTCCTCTTAAAAAAATTAAATGACAATGGATATCAATAGCTTGTTTCAAAGTTATGTCGAAGTTCTTCATTTTGATGTATAATTTTTTAAAATCGGTCGATTCGTTTTGGAGAAAACTACTCGATACGCCTTGTCATTTCAATTTTTTAAGAGAATGAATTTGGGGGGCAGAGGGTACAAGAAGGAAAAGTAGTCTTTAGTTAAAAAGTGTTCTCCCTTGACAAATCTTTCGACGTGTCTCGGCGTTTTTTCTGCTAATCAGTGGTTTTTGATAAATCCGTGGTTTAAAGTTTACAAATGAACACGCTGTATATTATGATGCGCTGAATCAAAATCTGACTAGATATATTAAAAAGTCGTGATACATTTGTGACATATATCTCTATATATAAAAATGAGTCCCTTTTTCCCTTGGTCACGGCATCACGTGAGAACGGCTTTACCAATTTCATCCATCTTTTTTTTATAAGTTTGCTATTACTTCGTAGAAGGTTCTTACGGGAAGAAATCTAAGGAAAATTATACGGAACATTAGAAAATTTTAAAAAATCCGAGAAAACTTGACAATTACGAAGGGTGTGCAGTGTTAGTGATTTGTTTGTTATTGTTGTCATGTATGACGTTGCTGTCAAAAATACCGATTAGGTGTTATAGCGTTTTTCACTGAGCACATTTTAGTGCACTCCGTGCGAGTGCAGAATACTGAAAAAGTTCACCTAGGGTAACACATTTGCACTGGGTTCTTCCAGTGGAATACACATCAAGAAACATCAACTTGTTTTGACAACAATCTTTGCATATATTACTACAACTACAAGGTAAGCTTATGGCCAAAGAACTGAATTTAGATGAGAAAATCTTGGGGTTGTGGCCAAAATTTTGAAAAAGAGGCTGGGTCACAGCATGGAGGAGACTCTGGTGCTAACAGCCAAGCTTTCGGCAATGTTTATTGCCATCTTCAGGGCTTTAACGTTGAGGTTTGCCAATTTGAAAACAGCAATTGCATTGAGTGCAACACGACTTCTAAATGCAATTAAATAATCGTCACAATTTTTGATAAAATCTTTCAAAACCTATGCTATCATGGCGTCTTCTACTAACAGGTCAGGACACAAACGAACATACACTTGTAAATTACAAACACACAGGAACGACCTTTACATGTTGAAATTTGTTGTTTAAAATTTCAAAATGTAAAGGTCGTTCCTGTGTGTTTGTAATTTACAAGTTTATGTTCATTTGTGTCCTGACCTTTTAGTAGAAGACGCCATGATAGCATAGGTTTTGAAAGATTTTATCAAAAATTGTGACGATTATTTAATTGCATTTAGAAGTCGTGTTGCACTCAATGCAATTGCTGTTTTCAAATTGGCAAACCTCAACGTTAAAGCCCTGAAGATGGCAATAAACATTGCCGAAAGCTTGGCTGTTAGCACCAGAGTCTCCTCCATGCTGTGACCCAGCCTCTTTTTCAAAATTTTGGCCACAACCCCAAGATTTTCTCATCTATATTACTACTACTATATTATACTACTTGTTTGTCTGAAAACTGTTAAATGGTTTCCATGTAACTGCTAATTCGGAGAATTTTTCTTCCCACTTTCTTCCTCAATACATATTTGTTCATCCTCAGAAGATGAGCTGGATTCTGCCAATTGAAACAAGGAAATTAAAAGTTTGATTTTTTCGTTCACTCTACTCATTCTGACTCAATCTTAAAAATCAACTAGGTATCACTGTATTCAAAGATCGAAAGTTTAAACAGATTAAACACAATTATTATTCTATGATTGAAGTCTCCAGCCATGGCCGACTGTACTCACTAGGCCGGAGCATGAAATATGGCAACACTGAATCTGCGGGCCGTCATTTTGTTTGTTGTTAAGTCATTAGTCATGGCATTAGTGTAATCTTCCAGAGTGAAAAATAAGCTTGGAAGGTGATTTTTAATGTGTTTCTAATCATTTAGCTGCACAAACGAAACTATAAAGATAAACAGATGCCTGCAAAGTGTGTAGTACCAGGAATAGAGGACATATCAAACCATGGCCGAACATAACCTTCCAGAGTATAAAGAACATAGACAATACTTTACAAACATGTCAAAGGATAAGACCTATTTTAAAGCACAATGTAGTACCTACAATGTTTTCTGGACCTCCCAAATAACACAGAAAAATACAGTTAATAGAACTCATCTGGGCAAGCCAACGAGGGCATGCATCTGGGCATACCTACGAAAAGATTTGATACTGAAAAGGGAATCAAGACCAGCAAGAATGGCTTCACAGTGACCTAATAGTGAATTTTTCTAGCTCAAGTTAAAATTTACAAAGTAAATTGAGTGTTCATTAGCAATTGCGCTTCGAATAAGGGACATAAACAGAAGTGGGTGAACGGCATTTCTCGTATGGGCTGGTTATATTTATAAGAATAAAGACAATACTTTACAAACATTTCAAAGGATAGGTACCTACCTAGGTACCTACAATGTTTTCTGGACCACCCAAATGTCACAGAAAAATACAGTTAATAGAACTCATCTGGGCAAGCCAACGAGGGCATGCATCTAGGCATACCTATGAAAAGATTTGATAGTGAAAGGGAATCAAGACCAGCAAGAATGGCTTCACAGTGACCTAATAGTGATTTTTTCTAGCTCAAGTTAAAATTTACAAAGTAAATTGAGTGTTCATTAGCCATTGTGCTTCGAATAAGGGACATAAACAGAAGTGGATGAACGGTATTCCTCGTATGGGCTGGTTATATTTATAAGAATAAAGACAATACTTTACAAACATTTCAAAGGATAAGACCTATTTTAGAGCACAATGTGGTACCTACAATGTTTTCTGGACCTCCCAAATATCACAGAAAAATACAGTTAATAGAACTCATCTGGGCAAGCCAACGAGGGCATGCATCTGGGCATACCTATGAAAAGATTTGATAGTGAAAGGGAATCAAGACCAGCAAGAATGGCTTCACAGTGACCTAACAGTGAATTTTTCTAGCTCAAGTGACAATTTACAAAGTAAATTGAGTGTTCATTTAAGTGGAAGTGGAAGTGGCAGCAGGAAACAGGTTGCTTTACTTTTATTTTTTAGTGTCTGACTATGATGAACCAGACATCAGATGTAAGTGGTATTAGTAGTAGTAGTTCTAAAAAGCATTTTTTTCTTAATTTATTAACCCAGAGGAACTCTAATACATATAAAATGTAATAATTATTCTGAAACTATAGGCCCACTATTTGACAGCTAAGCCACGTTGCCACATCTAAGGCTCCGGCCTAGTGTAGAGTCAGTCGGCCATGCTCCAGCTCAAACCTACTGTCATTTTCTTGGTTCACTTCCACGACACTCACTTTGAAATCGGTGCGAAATTATTGCACTCAGTTCGACCGCTCTGAGTGCAGAAATGCCAGTGAAATGCGTGCTGTTAAAAAATTTTGCATTGGAACTGCCAGTGAAATGCAAAACAGAAATCCAGTGCAGCCCGAGTGCAACCAGTGAAAAACGCTATTAGATGTTTAATGATCTGGAAATTTCGTGCCCGTCAAGTGTGCGTCGTAGAAATAGTGACAAATGCGTATACAGAGTGTTAATTATTGATAGACCGTAATTTCAAGGGCATATTTATGACTCAAATTCAAATAAAAAAAGCTCATACAGGGTGTCCGTATAATCGACCGATAACGCTTGACAGGTGATAGACCCCACGTTTCTATGAACGTTGAGATAGGAACATGAAGCCTTACAATGCTTAATTTTCAAGATACAGGGTGTCAAAATGTTTTCTTTTATTTTCGCTTTTTCTCAATTCTTTCGCAATAAAATGGCAGAATGATATAAAAATACATATCGGAGGGTTTTTTAAGGCGAAATATCCAAATTCAGCCATAGTTTTGCTATCATGAATAGAGAGCGCCACCCAAGGAACATTGAACGGATTTAAATTACCAAAACCTTTTTCTGGTTTGCTGCATCAATGTATCAAGAAAATCCTCAATATGTTTTACATGAAAAAGGTATGATTTGTTTGAGTCTCTAGAGGTAACTGTTTTCGACATAATCTTCATTGAAATTTCCAATGCGACTGAATTGTAAATTGCGATCGAAAGAATCATCGGTATTTCCACACGAATAAATAGGCTCAGGCTCATACTTTTAAATCCCATTTACAAAGTATTCTCAAATTTCAACACCACCTATTGTAAAAATTAGAAACGTTTTCCCACGAAGGGGAAAAAACGATTATTTTGGGTCTTGCTGGAGCTTGACCCATTAGAGATTACCTTCGTCTTCCGTGCAAACAAGCATGCGCCCTGAGCGCGTATCCCCTCTATCCTCTCCTCGCTGTCGACGCGACACCGCGACTGGAGAGGGGATTCCGCCGGCTAGAACTCTGTTTTCGTCAGTACCGAGATTTTACTAGATGCCGGCTAGGTATTAAAATCATGGGTCAAGCTCCAGCAAGACCCAAAATAATCGTTTTTTACCTTTCGTGGGAAAAACGTTTCTATTTTGTGTCTGTGCTTTTGCTTGACCCATTAGATACATGTTTGTTTTCTGCCGGCTAAAGCGTACTGTGATTTTTGGATCTTTCATCAAGGGAATGATAACACTTCTTACCAGAGCATTAATAGAACAAACTAAACTAAAGTTAACATTAACGATAAAGATATGACCTTTAAGAATACACTTAAAAGGAAAATATTGACAGGAACTAAATCAACTTACAAACCAATGCTAATTAGGAACCATGTATCAGGTACCTTGTGTATAACACACTATGAACATAAAAACTTTAGGACTTGTCACACCAGTCCTACCAAGAAAATAATAAACAAAACATAAACTCTGAATATCGCTTCATAACTATATATTATTCTTAAAATCTAAATTCAGTCTCAAACAAATCAGACTTTCAGGTAAATGCTTTATACCTCAATTCTGAACCGGAACGAAACATTTCAACGTATCAACAGTTGCTGAAGCCTCCGGACCAACCGATGTTTTCTCAATCTCTTTTAAATAATATTTAAAAAAGTTTTTCTTACTTTTCCAGTTACCGCAAGCGAGAATTTCGTCTATCGGGACATTAGATGTCATTCTCTTGGAACCAACCGCGGCTCTGACACTACCAGGTGGCGCGGTAATACCTGCCTCCTGAAAAACCGTCCTTACCCATCCTGCAATCACGGTTTTTGATGCCGGACGAACCTGCCCCCTGGTTGATATAAATAGACACGTTAACTGTTGTCGAGAACCTCTTCTAAGCTGAGAAAGTGTAATCAACCGATTTATCCAATAATAAAGATTAAGATCGTCATCTTGGAAATTAAGAATTTTCCAACCAGACTGTCTCGATGTGAATTTATCGGTTTTTGATCCAAATAGGGGCCAAAAAATTATGTATTCAGAACATGAGCTATAGTGGTCGCTGTCAATAGAAAGCACGAACAAATCATGAATTCGCCTCCCGGAGACCAGCAAGAGAAGGACTGCCACAAACCTAGAAACTTAAAACAAACTATCCTGCCGGGGCGGATTGTCTTTGAGCCACTTAATCAAAACGTCTATATCCCATATCTGTTTTTCTCTGTTCTTTACTGGAGAAGTTAGAGCAATTGCTTTTAACATTTGATGAACAATTGGATGTGACCGTAGCACTGAGCCTCTATCTAGATTTGAAAAAGTAGTAATCACTGATTTGTTTACCAGAATGCTACTGTAGGATAGTTTTCGAATGCGATGTAAGTATCCTAAATACGACGCCAATTCTTGGGGGGAAGGGTCATTAACCGATATATTATTAGCCTTAGCCCACTTTCTCCAGTTCTTCCATGGAGCGTTGTTGTTGAAGTTTTTAAAGATGATGGTCTCCAAGCCGATTGCAATAACCTTACATCATCATCGGTCCAATTATTTACTTGCTCAATCCACCCTGAATCTTCCAGGCCTGCAAATTTAACCTGCGCACATTTTGCGGTACCCTTCCTGTTGTCAGATCCAACAGGTGCAGTTGTAAGTCCCGAATTTGAATGGGAGGTTCCAAGGCGCGACTGAGCAGGTCCGGTTTCCAAAAGACCTTCTCCCAGCTGGGAACAATTAAAATGAAGATTTCTCTCGCCTTGTTCAAGTGCTGAAGTACTCGAGGCACTAGTGTCGGTGGTGGAAACACCCATGCTAGTGGGTAAGCCCAATTTCGACTGAACGCATTTACAAATGCTGCTTGTGGGTCGTGTATCGACAGAGTGACATAATTCGGAACTACCGCCGATCGAAAAAGTTGTCATGATGGCGGAAAGTGAAACACGTACGTTGTTAGCAGAGAGCAAAAATTGTAAAAGGTGCGGTGGAAACGCAAAATCTGGTTACCAGTGCATACAGTGTAAATCTTCAATACATTCGGGATGTGCAAAATATCTGAAGAACTTTGAAATAATAAACGACCATTCAGCAATTTGCTGTGGAAGTAAACAAAACATGGATATAACGGTGATGGCGGAGAACAACGACGAGCTATCCGAGGAAAGTGACATTTCCTTTTGCAGTGTAAAAGATCTACTAGAAGCAGATGTGAGTTCCAAAGATATTATTTTATTGAAGGAGTTGATCAAGCATAAAAATCTAGTAATCAAATGTCAGCAGCAAACTATCAAAAGTCTAAAGGAACAAGTAGAAACACTGAGTAAACTATCTCAATCAGCAACGTCATCTAACATTCAGAATTTAAACTCATCAAACAACCATACAGACACAAGTGATGTAACCTTTGTACAACATTCTGGAGGGAAAAGGTTACGTGAAAATGCTGCTACCAACACGGTAAAGAAACCTGCAACAAAATCCTCGACTGACAATACGGCTGATACACGCAAGAGTACTACCACCGGTAGCGGTAACAGCCATAGTACCACCAAGGAGCAGTTGTCGAGAGCGGATGACCAGGCGCAGGCAGTGCCAGCTGTAGCAGTGCCAGTACAACCCAGTAGACGTGGAGCAGCGAACGCAGTCAGTGCTGACGCTGCCGCAGTCGTCGGCAGCGATGCCGTGGTTGAAGGCAATTCGTCGACCGATTCGTGGCATCAAGTGAGAAGCAGAAGAAACCGAAGAAGCGGAAGACAGACTCTAGTTATTGGCGATAACTCTGAAAATAGTACTGTGACAGGGGTAGAAAAGAAAGTCGATCTACACGTCAGTAGAATTGCTCCCCATGTTGATGTAGAGGGACTTAAATCCTTTTTAAAAGTCAATTTTCCCGAAGTAGTGGTTGAAAAGCATAACTCAAAAATGCCAGATATATATTCATCTTTCAAAGTTACCATCTCTCAGAACAACTTTAAATCCGCCTTAGATGCTAAAAAGTGGCCTAAAGGTGCATGTATTAATCATTTTTTACAAAGGAGAGTAAGTCAAAATCAACTGACCTAAATTTTTGTCCAGAATTATTATTACTTAACATCCAGTGTTTAAATTTTAAAAAAGTGAATGAGCTGGATGTGCTCTTATCGGATTTTGATTGCTTAAAAATTATATGTTTAACAGAAACATGGGCCACGTCAAGTAATATTAAAAATTATGTCATAAATGACTTTCACTTGTCTAGCTTTTATTGTAGGTCCCAACATAAAGGCGGTGGAGTTGTAATCTTTTGTAGATCTGATATTCACGCAAGGAGTATGGATGTATCTGCATTTTGTGTTGAGAAGGATATCGAAATATGCGCGACCCAACTAAAGTATGGTATGGAAAAAATAGTTATTCTAAACTGTTATAGACCTCCGTCTGGTGACAAAGCAATATTTTATGATAACCTGATTGACGCATTGAATTACATCTATAAACCCGGAATCAGAGTGATCTTATGTGGAGACTTCAATATAGATTCATATCACAACGATAATAAGGACAACATGAATTTTAATACGATTCTTCGTGAATTTAACCTAGTTCCAACAATTTTTTGGCCAACTAGAGTAGGTAGTTCATGCACTAGCACGCTGGATCAAATATTCATAAATTTTGATTTTGCTAGTTCAACTTGTGTTATAGATAATACAATATCAGACCATAAAACGGTGCTTTCTCAGCTTAATTTGGTTAATAGTAGTAGTAGCAGTAACAAAACCCCACTAACTCACTCCGCAAGAAGTTTCAACGATTATTCAATTTATAAGTTTGTTACCGATCTAGGATCAGAAGACTGGTCTCTACTTTACACAATGCACGACATTGACTCTGCATTTAATTATTTTTTTGAGATTTTCAATTACCATTTTGAGATTAATTTTCCACTACAGAAACGTCCCAGTGCTGATCATAACAAAAAATGGGTGAACGATGATGTGAGAATATCAAGTCAGCAGCTAAGAGATCAACATTTTTTGACTAAAATATTTCCGGAAAGGAAACAGTTGTACTTGGAACTTAAAAAACAACATGAAAAATTGGTGGCAGACACAAAGCGACGGTATTATCAAGAAAAAATTTTTAGGGCAAGTAATCCAACACGAGCCGCTTGGAGAGTGGTTTCGAAGTTAACTGACAGCAAAAAATACAAACACAATATTGTTCTGAATGGGAATGGATCCACGGATTCTAATCCACACGTTGTCGCACAAAAATTTAATGAACATTTCAAAAATACACCTGTAGAACTAGTAAACAAGCTAACAACAAATAATATTACTCAAAATTATACTACACGCTCTGAAAAGAATAAAAATAGGTTGTTGTGTCCTTTCACAGAAGATGAATTTGTAAATCTAATAGTTCCAAAGCTAAAAAATAAAAACTCCTCAGGACTGGATGGCATACCAAATTTTTTGCTGAAAAAAGTCATCAGGTATATAATAAAACCAATTCTTTTCTTGATAAATCTATCGTTTTGTACAGGTAAATATCCGATTATCTTAAAAAAGGGAAAGGTTGTTCCAATTCATAAGAAATGAGATTTGGCTGATATCAATAATTATAGACCAGTGACGGTACCTTCCACTTTTTCCAAAATTTTTGAATACTGTTTTTTAGAGCGATTAACGACATATCTAAATAAAAATAACATTCTTTCTACTAATCAGCATGATTTTCGTAGCGGTAGATCTACTTTCACAGCGACGCTTTCCTTTTACAGGCAACTTATTGATCTCATTGAGGCGGGAGAGTGCCCTGTTGGGATTTTTTGTGATCTCAGCCGGACATTCGATTGCGTTAATCATGAACAACTATTGAATAGGTTAATTCAATATGGCATTGACGGAACACCTCTTCAATGGATTAAATCGTTTTTGTTTGATAGAGATCAATGCGTCTGCCTGAGCTATAGAGAAAAAGATGGATCTACCAGCAACGTCCTATCTGACAGCATAAAAATTAACCTAGGAGTTCCGCAGGGTTCTATTTTAGGGCCAGTTCTTTTCACGCTTTATGTGAATGAACTGGATGAAACCTTTCCTAATGCTGATTTCACCCTTTATGCGGATGACACATCTGTGATTATGTCTGACAGGAGGGACAACGTGTTAGTGGAAAAATGTGATGTACTGATTAATGATTTAAATCGGTGGTTTATGAATAAAGGTTTGTATCTTAACGACAGTAAAACTGTAGCCATCAGGTTCCACAACTATCAAAGGAAAGTACCTACCACCACTAAGTATAGATCTGCAGGACTCTGTCATAAAAGGTTCTAGCACCGTCAAGTTTTTAGGAATCTTGTTAGACGAATGTCTCCATTTTAAGGATCATTGTAATTTTGTGGTTTCAAAACTCATGACACAGGTATATGCATTCAAAAATCTTAGGACTGTTTTGAATGAAGGTCAACTATTGAATTTGTACTATGCTTTGGTTGAGTCGCGTTTACGATATGGAATACTCTTCTGGGGTCTTTCTACCAATGCAAATAGAGTATTCATAGGCCAGAAGAAAATTGTCAGATGCATAGCGGGGGTACCTAGTACGCACAGCTGTAAGAGCCTATTTAAATCATTCCATATATTAACACTACCCTGCCTATTTATATATGAACTGGCTGTTTACATATATCTCAATCAAGCTGCACAGAGGTTCTCAACAAACGGCAGCATTTTAAAAACTAACACCAGGCAAAAGAATGAAATCCACATACCCTTTGTGAAATATAGAACAAGTTCCATATCCCCTGATATATTGGGACCAAAAGTCTTTAATAAACTCCCAGAAAATATAAAAAAAGCTGAAACAATCAATGTTTTCAAAGTCGTTTTAAAAAAGTTTCTTGTAGAAAAATGTTTTTATAATGTAGCAGAATATATAAGTTTTTAAATTTTTTTTTTAATAGCATCTAAAAATTTAAATTTTTAATAATGTGTGTGTATATATACAATAATTGTATTATTAATGTGTATATGTGTGTATGTATATATTTTATATATTTATTTCTCTTGACAAATCCATATACATTATTGTATCAAAGGATGATAATAAAGATAAAGATAAAGATAAAGATCCGATGCAAATAGATCGATCACCGGAGTGCCCCACTTTACGAAAATTCTTCTCGTTATCACACTGGATAGGTGCCAATCGGGAAGCAATTTCTCCCGTGACAGACAATCCGGAATCGTATTGTACATCCCTGGTATATATTGGGCCGTCAAATGAATGTTGTAACGGTGAGCTATTTTCCACAATGCTTCTGTCATGCGAAAAAGATTCCATGATTTGGTGCCTCCCTGATTTCGAATGTAACACACCACCGTTTGATTGTCGCTTTGGACCAGAACTGTCTTGTTCGTTAGCATTCCCAAGTTCTCCTGGATGCCCATTTGCACTGCATACATTTCTTTTCGATTTATGTGCCAGGAGTTTTGCGCTGGGTTCCAGTGCCCTGACTTCAATGAGTCGCCTATCTGTACTCCCCACCCCCAGTTCGAGGCATCGGTGGTCAGGTGGTAATCCACCATTCTGGGAAAAATTGGCGACTTCTGATGAACAGAATGCATTCACCACTCCAGGTCTCTATTTACTTGTACGTTCATCAGAGCTTTTTTGTGAGGAAGCCTCGCAGGAAGTTTTCGACTGATCTTCTGTATACGTCGACAATGCAAGCGACCCAGAGGCAGTACGAAGGACGCAAAGTTCAGGCTGCCTAGAATTGATTTGGACTCTGTCCAGGTCCAACTTCTTCTGCTCAGAAGTCGAGTGATCTTCTCTTTAGGAGTCTTTGCTTCTCTATGGAGATCAACTTCGCATTTTCGGTAGGATCCCATGTGATCCCTAGGATCTCTATCCGTTTTACCGGAGAGAGGATAGATTTCTGAAAATTGATCTGCCATCCTAGGTATGACAACAAATCTACTGCCAAACCTACTTGATCCTTTAACACCTCTGGATTTTGATGGACGATCAAACAATGTATAATTATCCTTAGGCCTAACTTTCGTAACAGCCCCGCTACCCAATTTGATACTTTGGCAAACGTTACTGGGGCTGTAGATAGTCCAAAGGGGAGACATGTCATAGACAGAACCCTTCCTTTGTAGAACAGACTTAAAAACCTTTGATGAGACTTTTTTATCGGAATGTGAAAGTAGGCCTGAGCTAAGTCCAGCTTTACCATAAAATCGTTTTCCTGCAAAAAATTTTGAACTTTGAAATGGTTTATTAGACGAAATTTTGTTGGTTCCAGAAACGTGTTCAATCTTCGTAGATTGAAAACCTGGCGATTGGTACCGTTGGGCTTTTGAATTAGAAACAAGGTTGACAGAAACCCCATTCTTTCTGATGTTTCTCTTAACACCCCCATTTCTATAAGGGACTTTATCTCTAAATCCATTTTTGCAGAAACTTTTGTCTGAAAGTTCTGTCCTACCTGGCTTGACAATGGGACTAGTGGAGGTCGACGAGTAAATGGAATGGAATAGCCGCCTAAAATTTTTTGAATAGTGAGTGGAGCACCTAACTGCTTCCACCTGCCTACAAAATGTACTAGCCGACCTGCCTGGAACAAGGGATAGTCAGAACCTTCCCGTCCCCTTTCGACTTTTAAGCAGCTTCTTATTTGCGCTACGAAACCCCTCGTCCTTTTGGGAACTCCTCTCGGTATTGCGGTCTCGGGTCTGAGTCCTTCTTTTGGATTGGGTGTTTTTAGGGACAATGCGAGATAACTTCGGGAATTTTCTTTGCCTTAGAGGATCATTATTCATAAAATTATGTGGATAAGTTCCTTTTACGGGCTTTTTAAATCCATGATCTCTACGAACAATCTCCAGTTTCTCTTCTTCAAATAGGTGTGTCTCAGAAGGGGGAATTCTCTGAAGCAAAGGGATTACCGACTGATCCTTCACCATGTGGTTGCGACGCCGTAACTCTGTTAATTCGGCTCTTTTACCACAAACATATTGAAGAAGGTCGTCCGAAATCATCCTAAATTCCGACTGTGCGCTGCCAAAAGTAGCACTTAGATCATCCGATGTGCTAGGATGTTTCGACATAAAATCTAGCGTAGACTTTTGAAAAATCGCACGCTGCTTAAGTAGGGAGTGACAGATTGTCCCAAAAGAAGAGTCCATTCTGGCTAATATATCCGTATAATGACCGTTATTCGGAGGTAGACCTGAATTGATTTGCAATTGAGAAAACACTGGTGAAGCCTGAAGCTTCTTCTGTACATCAGTGTACCGAATCTTGTCCCAAGATTGTTTTCCAAACCTCTGACACTCAATGCCCTGCCTTCTGATTTCAGGCTCTGGCTCCGGAACTGCAGGCTCTTGTTCTTTTGTTGCCGGTGTAAAATCAAAAGAACAGGCATTGGCTTCAACATTCTTGTCCGACACCAGGGTCGGAGCCCTCCAACTAGAGACACTTTTTACTTCCATCTCCTCTGGGTTCATGAGATTTTCATCCCAATCTTCCATCTCTTCCTCATCGTAGCTGCCTTCCTCGTCCTCCTCTTCGTCTGGTCTATCCCCTGATACCTGCCTTAAAATCCGTTCGAGCAGATTTTGTGAGGTCTCGAAGTTTTTCTCTAGAGCTCCAATTCTCATCTCTAGGGATTTACCATCAGAAGTGTGGGCCGTAGACCCCCCACCAATCGAACGCTGGCTACCTCCTTCGCTGCCCCCGCCTAGCTCTATCGAAGCGTCTTTGCGGGACAGAAACTGTTCTTTTGAGCTTCCTATGGATTGAACCACAAGCTGATGATGTATTTGGCTACCCCTTACTTGAACGGCAAAATGCGGTGGACTATATACGAGACCCCGGAAGAAATCCCAACCGAGCATCTTCCTCTTCATATCTCTGTAGGATTTCTCTCCTAGGCTAGATGCCTTAGAATCGAACGCTAATGCAATACCTACGGTAGGAAGCGCGAATCGGATCTTGTTGATTAGCTGCGGATCTACTTCTGGCTCGCTTAAGGATATATCCACTCTCCAATCTTTCCAACCATCTGGTAAAACTTCAGCCGCTAGCCTCTTTAGTCGAATCAAAACTTCATCATCGTCAATTCCTTCAACCTTCCTTTCATAAAGTTCGCCCAAGGATAGGAACCGCGGGGATAGCGCCATCTACAAACAAAACAAAGCGTGATAGCCTTTGTTGAAAATATTGTTGGGCAGCCGACTCGGCTGACTGGAGGAGCCGTCAGCGTTCGAGTCGATGAGCCGTCGGTGCGGGCTCGACGAGCCGCCACGGCCGCGTAGAGGAGCCGCCACACGGCTTGCTCGAGGAGCCGTCTACGGCTGGTCCGAGGAGCCGCCTACGTCTGGTCAGAGGAGCCGTCTGCGGCCGGCTCAAGGAGCCCTGTACGGCTGGCTCAGGGAGCCTTTATGATTAACACTTAAAAGGCTTTATCGGACACAATCAATGCATAGCTGAGAAATGAGCTGCTACATTTTGAATTAGGTAATGCATAGCTGACAAGTGAGCTGCTACATTTTAAACCAAGTGTTATCGTAACCAATGATGGATGCCGAATGGTATCCACCTATCAATAAAGAACATATATTAGTATTTACTTACCATTAGTTCTTTTATTTGCACTGTTTATATCGAGTGAGTTAAACACTTCTAGCCTCAACGCCTTTTCGCGACGTAATCTTACACGCATAAACTGACGTGACACACACTTGCTTACACGGAAAATCCAAGCGTACTGACGAAAACAGAGTTCTAGCCGGCGGAATCCCCTCTCCAGTCGCGGTGTCGCGTCGACAGCGAGGAGAGGATGGAGGGGATACGCGCTCAAGGCGCATGCTTGTTTGCACGGAAGACGAAGGTAATCTCTAATGGGTCAAGCGAAAGCACAGACACAAAATAGATATATTTGAAACATGTTTTTTGATCTACCTAATATTAATTCGTACCAGAAGATTATTCATCATTCTTTTGATCACATTTTACAAGTAATTGGGCTGCATTGGATATTGTAATATAGGTTATCTCGAAAACGGTTACCTCTAGGGACTTAAACAAAGTATACCTTTTTTTCGTAACGCATAACGGAAAAAAGTTTTGTTAATTTAAAAGAGTTCGATGTACGGTAGGTGGCGCACTCTATTCATGTTAGCAAAACTGTGGTTGAATTCCCGATACCTTTAGATACGTTGTGCCATTTTATTGCGGGATAATTGAGAAAAAACCAAAATAATAGGAAACTTTGGCACCCTGTATTTTATATCGTTCTGCCATTTTATTGCGAAAGAATTGAGAAAAAGCGAAAATAAAAGAAAACATTTTGACACCCTGTACCTTGAAAATTAAGCATATTAAGGCTTCATGCTTCTATCTGAATGTCCATAATAATGTGAGGTCAACCTGAATAAATAATGGATCGACATGTATCTTGAAAGTTCTGAATTTCAAGATACAGGGTGTCAAAGATTGGAAATAAATTTGGTTTTTTATCAATGACTTAAACATTAAGGAGCCGTTATTTTAATCTGTAGTCTTTAACTGCATTAAGAATCTAAGTCACCACTGACTAGAAGATAATTATCCTTTCCAGTGGCGTGTCGGGTGTAGCGGGGCAGTCCCACGAGAATATCAGCGAAAAGATGTACACCACTAACTTTGAAAAAATTAAATGCTGTGTTTCAGATTAAACAGATAAAAATACCTTTTCTTTTCTTTTGATGTCTCTTCGTATTTCATAGCCCCACTTTTTCGACGGGTTATGCAGTGGTTTTTATTTTTTTCCTTCAAAACAAAGTGGGATACGAAGAGATATTAAAAGACAATAAAGTTGGATTTTCATCCGTTTTGTCTGAAAAACAATATTTAATTTTTTTTAAGGTCAGTGGCAAACATTCTATATTTTCCAAACTTTGACACCATGTAATTTGAAGACCAGACTTTAGGCACATATTTAAGTGAATTTTTCTACTTGAATTTGGGTCAGAAATACGTGCAGAGAAAAAACGTAAAATTTAATAAAAATGCAGGGGAATACAAAAGCAAAGACGTCTTGATTTCACGAATCCCTGTCATTTTAAACAACATGCCATTCGACATTAAGCGGTTGCAATTTTCAGTGCGGCTTGCATTTGCATGACAATAACTAAATAGCAAGGACAGTCGTTGAACGTTTGTGGGATCAATCTTGATAATGCACGTTTTCCACATGGTCATGTAGCCTGTTCTGTGTTGACAAAATCATCATTATTTATTTATGGACCCGAAAACGAAACAAAACATGTTGGATATCAAAAAGTATTTCAATGATCACTATGCTCTTCAGATAGGTAATTATTATTTATTGCAGATTTAAGTTCAATTTCAATATTCATAGCTAAGACAGGACAGCGTCTGCCGGGTCAGCTAGTAATTATTATATGTAACTGAATGACGCGCTGAATCAAAATCTGACTAGATATATTAAAAAGTCGTGATACATTTGTGACGTATATACTATATGTAACTGAATTTAAGCAGAATATTTTCTACGGAGCTGTTTAATCTGATTTGAGGTATTAGGTTATGTTGAAAACGCATAGTGTAGATCCGAAGAGGGTATGCAAAATATCTTGTTCTGATTACTGCGATTTTAGCATTTCTTTCAGTATAAGTAATTCCGAGTAACTTAATTGTAAACCCAAACTAGGTTAGTGATTTTCTCAATTAAAAATAAATCGGGCACAAGCACAGTTAAAGCAGCACTGTTATACAGGGTGGGCCAATAGTGAGTGAACGGAAGATTGTGGCCTTACTATAACACATTTTAGAAATCTGTCACGTGATCATGATAGGGCTATAACATTAAAATATTTTCACTTAAATTTTTACGTTTATACATGGTGATTCATATCAAACTTACATTTTTTGAAAGGAACTTTCTATATGTTATTGCATATTATTTGGATTTCTTGGTAAATTCGCCTCACCTATCCGTGTGGGAAGTAAAAGGAGTTTTGGAGCACGTCACAGCAGTCACGTGAACAGATGTCCTTGTCGCAAGTATATCTTTACAAGATTATCAGAATTCTTGAATTGATAATTTCTTTTCATCTGTGTAGACATCAACCAGTACTAGAGGTAGCTGCGGGCTTGATTTCAAAGGTAACTAAAGGATGGCTAAGATACTAATACCCTCTTAGGTGGCATAGCATCTTTGGCCATATCTGCCAGGCTCGCAACAATCAGCAGCCAGAGAGGAATATTTCTGTCGCTCTTTAGATAGGTATCAAAAGAGACTGCTGATGAGGTGTTTTTTGACAGGCCATAATACCACCAGATAACAGCTTGATCGTAATGGTAGCTGTCAGTTACCTGACGAGGACCATGAAGAAGCCCCATAGGCATATACTGTATGCTACTGCGAGGTCTTAGGGTACCACAAGCTGACTATACTGCGACGGGGATTCTGAAATCAGAAGGTGTAAGAGGGGCAGTACCCAAGGGTGCACTAGCTGCTACTACAGAAGCGGGTCTTGATAAGTAGCTCGATTAGAGATGCGAAAATGCCTATACTGTATTGCCTATGCTCCAGCTTCCACTGCACCGGACTACCTTTTCTTCCTAATTCATTCATTCGTCATACTGAAATAATTATAGCTACCGAAGCACTGAACTCAACAATTAATTGAAGAAAATGATTTCCAACTTCCACAAAGTGAGCTCAAGGATATTATAATCCTTGTTTGGAAGTTGGTTTCATATCAGCCTGATACCGGGCTTCACCCATGTCCACCTGATGAGATCCGTAAGGTGGAAATCATTTTCTTCATGTTTACCTAAGGGAAGCACTCGCGCCAATAGCGTAATTTAACCCTACTTCTCCTCGGAGTAGTTGTTTCTGTTGATTCACTGCTTGGTATCGGGTTATATCTAGATCCACCTGATGAGATGCGAAAGATCGAAACAGCGCTGTCGTGGACTATGGACATCGTACCTGGTGCGATTCAGGCCCGGATTCAGGACCTGTTCCAAACAAAAATTCTGATATCTTTGAGCTCACTTTGGGTAAGGTCTTGGACTCTATGGTTCCTCAAGCAAACACAGAAAGGTCCTATAACGTCGTTTTCCCAGGAAGGGGCGAACGGAAGAGGAGTGATGGCTTCCTCCTATCTTGCGCTATCCACTGATGGCTCCAAGTCTGAACTAGGGACAGGAGCGGGAGTAGTTGGTACCAATTCAAGAGTTGAAATTTCAGCAAACATTGGGAGGTAAACCACGGTCTTCCAAGCAGAAATGATAGGATGGCCATAGAACTAGGAGTCAGCGATCTAATCAAAAGACCCCTGACAAACGAATGTATAGATCTCTTTTCAGATAACCAGGCTGCCCTTAAGGCACTGAGCTCCAAACGGATTGATTCAAGACTCGTGGAGCTGCATACACCTCCTTAACTAACTCGGAACAGGGGACAAGGTAACCTTGGTTTGGGTTCCAGGTCACAGCGGAGTGGAAGGCGTGGCCGACGCGCTCGCAAGAGAAGGAACTGAATCTGTGTTCATAGGACTAGCACCATTTCCGGGCATTGCAAAAAGCACCACTAAAAAAACCATTTCACATTGGGCAGAGAGGAAAGCATTCTTGCCATGGCGAGATACACCAGAGCTACTGCACTCGAAGGCGTTCATAATATACCCTTCGAGTCAGCCCCCCCCGAGGATCACGGAATGTAACAGGAACGATCTCTGCAGTCTGGTTGGTCTGCTGACGGGCCATGGTCGTCTGAGGAATCACATGCGGAAGTTGGACCTTGAACAAAGAGCAGACTGTAGCTTCTGCTGCGTGTAGGATGAAACAGCGGAGCATACTCTGTGCTCCTGTCCAGTACTGGAGTACTGGAGCTAGGTAGCAGACATTTGGATTTGCCCAACTGGAACCTTATGACTTCAAGGAAGTTTCACCCGTCACGATCATCGCCTTCGTAAAGAGGTGCCGACAGTACGGTGAACTCTAAACAGGTGTGAGCCACAATATACACAATTGAGTCGCAGTGGAAGGAGGCATAATAGCCCCACTCACTTTCAACCTAACCTAACCTAACCTTGGGTAAGGTGGAAATCATTTTCTTCATGTGTCTTCAAAGGAAGTGCTCGAGCTAACAGCTTAATTTAATGCCGATTGGGGTATTTCTCCACGGACTAGTTATTTCTGTGGATTCACTGCTTTTACATCAGCCTGTTGCCGGGCTTTACCCAGGACCACCGGATGAGATCCGATAGATCGAAACAGCGCTGTCGTGAACTAGGGACATCGTGCCTGATGCGATTCAGGCCATGTTCCAAATAAGGATTCTGATATCCTTGAGCTCACTTTGGTTATGGTAGAAATCATTTTCTTTATATTTCTCCAAAGGAAGCACTCTAGCCAATAGCGTGCCCTGAGTAGTTCTTTCTGTTGGTCCATTGCTTTCAGGAATTAATTATTGTTTTGAGCAAAACTGCTGGAAGACTGTTAACGGTAAAACGTGTGCGAATACCTACGGTGCTGCTGGTACCTTCTCGCTGTGTGGGAAAGCAGCCGAAAAATCTGGGCAGTCTGTGGTCCATACGCGACCACGACAATGGGAAATTTTATGCCGGCGTTTCTTGAAAGAACACTGGATTTAAGGTTTTTTTTAAAAGCACTCATTTACGATTCATGATCTACCTGATTATTAAATTGCAAAAAATCGTGCAATGCATCCGACCAGATGGTTCTTGGTCTGTCGGACGGCCGAACGACGCGTATCGGTAGCGATCACTCACGACGATCACATCCCTCACATCTGTCGAGGCTGATTTCATTTATAAACTAGTCGGCAGGTTCTTAAATCAGACTGACAGTTAGTGTACGAGCAATGGCCACACTCGCCGTACTCGAAAGAAAGTGACATTAATTTATTGCGGCATAAGCTTAAATCTTAATTCAGATGCACACGACAACCGACGATACGACGGTACGAAACTGTTCCTGTTGGTTGAAATATTTTGATTTGACGTCATTTTGAATATTTCAACCAATAGGAATAGTTTCGTACCGTCCTATCGTCGGATGTTGTGTGATACAACCCCCCAAAAAATAAAGCTTTATTGAGATGCACACGATTCGTATTAGTGCTGCAATAAATTCTCGAATATTTGCGGAACTATCAGCAGAGCATTAAAAAATAAAACAAGTAAAGATGCTCGAATGCACTTTTACAAGACGACAGCTGTTCCAACCCCCTTATGTGGTAGCGAAACATGGACAACAACAAAAAAAGAAGAAAATAGGTTACGTACAAATACAATAAATGAGATTACTAAGAAGAGTGAAAGGTTGCACAAAATCAGACAAGTTAAAAAAAATTAAGTCAAGTTGATTGACTCAGTACTTCCCACACATTACTGTGATACCAGTTTGTTATTCTCCCATAGCACGAAGCTTTAGTCCGAGATCCCCTTGCAGCCAAATCATCGGCAGCCGCCGCCCCCAAAAATTATTGTCTTATCCCTCATGTCTTTCCTTCACAGGTCAATGGACAGGCTATATTATCAATGCTACAGGCTTTTCAGTTTTACAACCCCCCACCCCCCAACCATCCCAATTTTATCCCCACCCAAAAAAAGGTAGAAATGATCAAGAACCCCTAAAACATCTAAAAACGAAGTCTTTTCATACTTTTAGTTTTTTGATTATTGCTTCGCTGCCACTGACACGATTTCTAACAACCATACGCGTTTTACGTCCTCACCACGGTAGTAATACTGTGTCAAAATTTCATTAGAATTAATTTAATAATTTCCACGTTACGAAATACAAAACGATCTAAAGCAATAAATACTCGTATGTATACAGAAAATTCTAAGGCCCCCAGCTTCGGTAATAGGCTAGGCAATTTTCGGATGGAGCTAAAAATGTGATTTATGATGTTAGGTCTTCCTTCACAGGTTAGTGGACAGCCTATTATGAATACAACAAATTTTTCAGTTTTTCAACCCCCCCACCACCCAACCACCCCAATTTCACCACCACCCAAAAAATGCATAAAAACGAAGTTTGAGCTGTTTTTATATTTTTAGTTTTTTTATTATTTCTGCGCCGCCACTGGCACGATTTATCAAAAACCATATGCATTTTCCATCCTCGCCACGGTGTTAATATTGTGTCAAAATTCCATTAAAATCAATTCAACAGTTTCCTTGTTACACAATATAGAACGATCTAAAGCAATACTGGTATATTTAACACCAGAAAAATTCTAACTCTTTTGGTTTCTGTAATAGGTAAGGCAATGTTCGGATGGACCTAAAAAAGTTATTCATGTCACTAGGTCTTCCTTCACACGTCAGTGGACAGTCTATTATGAAAGCAACAAGTTTTTCAATTTTACGACCCTCCACCCCCCCCCCCCCCCACCCCAAATTCACCTCCACTAAAAAAATAGAAAGTGACCAGGAACCCCTAAAACGCCTAAAAACGAATTTTGAGCAATATTTATTTTTTTTTGTTTTTTGCTAATTACTCCGACACCCATGCACCGATTTTCAAAATTATAGGAACATTACCTAGTATGACCTCGCGGCATATCGCTGCCCAAATTTTATCACAATCCATGCAGCGGTTGCTGAGATTACGTGGCTAGAAAAACGCGTACAGACAGAGCGACAGACAGACAGACAGGCAGACCGACAGACAGACCGACGGAACTTAGTGACGTGGATTTTCATTGTGTAGACATCATAAAACGCCCAAAAAGTGGATTCTCTCGAAATAGAAAATTTTTGCGATCACAATACTCCCCTCACCTATCGGTGTGGGAAGTAATAGAGATATACGAGCGGACTTGAACATCTTCGATATAAACGAGAAAATGAAAGAAAATAAATAAACTAAATGGAAAGAACATGTACAGGGTGACCTAATAAGAATGGACGCCGGAAATATATCGGTAACCGTTAATCGTATAACTTCGAGCAGGTAAATCGGCTAAGAGAAATTGCTGGAAATTATTTTCAAGTTCCGCAACTAGCCGCTAAAGGGCGTAACTGTTACGGTCAATCAGAAAAACGGCTTTTTCTCAAAAAATATGCAAATAAAGGTATATTATAAATTCTACCGCCATGTATACTGAACAATTCTCGATTTTTTTTTGTTGATCGTTTTTTGCTCTATCTTATAAGATGTAGTGGTGGGGGAATGTCATAAAGCTTTTTATTTAAATGGCCATAACTTTGGTATAGGTTAACGGAATTAAACAAGCTAGATCTCGTTTGAAAGAGCTATTCTTACCTAACAATCTGCTACATAAAAATTGTCCAAGCCAATCTTGACCCAGTAGCTACAGAGCGGTTTTTGACATCATAACAATTATTACGCATTATTACGAAAATTTTAAATGGTATGATATATCTCTTTCAACATAAGTATATAGAGGACAAAATTCTCAAAAAGTCAGCGAAGGATTCAACTTCCTATTTTCAAACCGGAGATATCGGTAAAACAAGTATTCTGACAAGTGTGCTCTGAGTTTTAGAAACAATTGTCGCCCGATAGGGTTATAGCCTCCGTCTAATCGTTTTAGTAATCGGTTTATAAGTAATGCTCAAGTAAAAACACTACAAATCGTATTTTGACTTTCTGAAACAACCACCAGATGGCGTAGTAGGTGCCAATAGCTGCTGTAACATCAATTTTCATAATAATGGAACTTTTAAAAGAAGCAATCAAAAACAAATTACAGTATAAAATTGATTATCATTTTTATCATTATTAAACGCCAATTCGATAGCGAAGATAGTAAGAAAAAATCATTGTCAATAGATCTTAAAAATTAAGGCCAATTAACAGCAAAATAAAGCAAAATGAGGTGGTATAATAATAGTTTTAACAGATGAAATACATAAACCTAAATCACATGCGTATTGTACGTGTAATTTTCATTATTAATCCTTCGCTTGCTATTTGTGTTGCCTAATATACCATGCAAATTCAAAGGTAAACATTTACCCGCCAAGGCAACCGTTACGTTTTTTATCCGACCGACGAAAAAGTTACAAAAAAAAAACGAGTTCGAGTCGATTTCTTAGAAACGTGGAAGACGACACACTTCTTCGACTACTTCTTCGACCTTCATACGGTGATACAAGAAAATTCGTTAGACCATTTTCCGTCCGGAAAAACGGTTTTGAAGATAAGTGCTAAACGAGACCAGGGGGCCACCAGCAGAGGCAGGCATCAGAGACACCGATTCTAAGGTAGGTGTCCTTGACTTTGCATGGGTTCTCTGTTTACCAAACAAAAAATACAGTCCACTGAATTCTACATACATTTTTTGGCCCTCCTCACCCGATGATTGAATCGGCATTTTTCAATTCCGTTCATTAGTTTATCATTTCATTAGTTTCTTTTTACAACCGTATTCTCGAAAATTCATTAGTCATATAAAATCTTTAGAATCGTATCAAATTGAATTCTGCAATTAGCAACTACTCGTATTCTTAGACGGTTGATTGGTAGAGAGGCGTGAATAGTATATTTTGTACATTTTTAAATAAATTACGTACATAGTTTTGGTGTCGTTCTTGAGGAACTACTTTTTGCGTTACAGCTAAATTACTTAAGGGGACGCTAGATTTATTATAATATTTATCCTTAAGGGGATTATACTCAGATTTTGGAATCACTATAAGACTTTAGTTTGCTCTTTTGCTTCATTATGTCGAAAAATAGGCTTACGCAACAGAGGAGAGTGGCAGTCACTCGGATCACTGAGACTTATACTTTGGCGGTGAAGGCTAAAACTGACACTAGCCAACATGCACTATTTCGAGTCAAATATGAGAACTTGGAAGAATTCTACAATGAGTTCAAAAGTCTTCATAATGAAATTATTGGCCTCACTGAGAATGATGAGGACTTTATAGCTGAAGATACCATTAGACAAAACACAGATTCTTTCTATTTTCAGTCCAAAGAAATATATCTCTCTTTATTTCCGGATACAGTCAGTAATCAAAATTTTGTTTCTGCTCTTACACACCAAGAACAGGCTAAATTACCAAAGTTAAAGGTACCATCCTATGATGGAAATTTGCAGAAATGGCCAACCTTTTATGATATTTACTGTTCTTTGGTTCATGAGAATACGGCTTTGCCAAATATATCAAAGTTTCAATACTTACTTTCGTTTTTAGAAGGTGAACCCTTAAATTTGATAAAATCTATACAAACAACTGATGCTAACTATCCAATTGCATTCCAAACTTTGACTAATAGGTATCAGAACAAAAGAATCTTAGCTACAACATACTGGAATGCTATTACAAATGTTTCGCAAATGAAATCGAATTCTTCCAAGGACCTTCGTAATATTTTAGACGTTTTTTCCGAAAATTTAGCAGCTCTTCAAATTCTTCAGTTTCCAGTCGATCACTGGTGCTTTGTGTTATTCAACCTTTTACTTCAAAAACTCGACATTGGAACCAGAACTGCCTTTGAACTAAAATATAGTGACACAGAGATTCCAGCGTATCAAAATTTGAAACATTTTCTAGAGAGACAATGCAAAGCTTTGGAGTCTGTACACTATATGCCAAATACTACAGTACCCAATCACAAATATTCCAAACCATTAGGATATGGGTATAATCAAAACCAAAATTGCTCTTCTTACCAGTCACGAAAACATGCTCATACTTCGACCTTCATTAGTCAAAATTCCCATAGTGGGCGATCCACTAACACAACACAGCCTCCCCATTCTCATCCTACTTCAGTTTTTGTAGCCAGTACGTCGTCTATACAAAATGATCCAGATAAATGTCGTTTGTGCAATAATCAGCCACATATTTTGCCGCAATGCCCTGTATTTATTTCAAAAACTCCTTCAGAGCGATACTCCTATGCAAAACAACAAAATGCTTGTTTAAATTGCCTTAGATTTTCTCATCAATTAAAGTATTGCATTTCTCGCTACAATTGTCGCATCTGTCGTTATAGACATCATACTATGATTCATTTTGCATCTAGCAATGATACTAACCGATCCAATAATAATTCGCTAGCTCAAAACGCCAATGCTTCTCAGAATATGTCGCAGAACCAACATAACACATCAAACTTTCTTCAAAACCGTATACCCCCAAATTCATCGTACAATAATAGTACCTGTATGCCTTCGACATTGCAAAATTCAACCTCGCAAACTTCTTCGCTTACCACATCTTTAAATCACACGTCTGTTCAACAAAACAATGAGTCGTCCGTAAACTGCAACTGCACTGCTCTTTCTTCTTATACCCCTACTACAACGGTACTCTTGTCTACTACCAAGGTAGAAGTTTTAGACGCTAGGGGAAATTATCAGACTGTTCGAGTAATTCTAGATTCCGCCAGTCAAGCTAACTTCATTAGTCAAAGTTGTCTAAATCGACTTGGATTACCAAGAAAAACACATTCGGACCGGTTCTTGGTTTGAACCAATCATCTTCAGTTACAAATGGCACAAGCTACTGTACAATTCGACCTTTCAAACAAATCGAACCCACCTTTTCTTTTGAAGTTTTTGTTTTGCCGAAACTCTGCTCTGATATGCCTTCAGTAAAAATTAATGCAGCAGATTGGACACACATATCGAACCTAAAATTAGGTGATGATCAATTCCACACTCCCTCGCCAGTGGATATGCTATTAGGTGCTGAGATCTACGCACATATTCTAAAGGCAGGTCGTGTCCATGGCAAGCCTGGACAGCCGACGGCTATCGAAACTATTTTCGGTTGGGTTCTTTTAGGGAGAACTGAATTTCTGTCGAATCCTCCCATTCAATCCTATCTAGCTTCGTTCGATTCAGCAATAGAGTCAACAATTAAGAAGTTTTGGGAACTTGAATCAATTCCATCCAATATTCACACATCTCCAGAGGATAGGAAGTGTGAAGCCATCTTCCAATCCACCCTCACCAGGGAGAGCTCTGGTCGCTTTGTAGTATCTCTACCGTTTCGACATGGGGAACCGGATTTGGGAGATACTTATTCAACAGCTTATCGTTGCTTTATGTCACTGGAAGCTAGACTTCAAAAAAATCCTGCGTTAAGAACCTTGTACTGCGGTTTTATGAACGAATACTTGAAAAATGGGCACATGAGCCTCATTGAAAATCCGACACAAAAACCAAAACTTCTTTGCTGTCTTCCTCATCACGGAGTGCTTAAGTATGATACTGATAAACCAAAAATCCGAGTCGTTTTTAATGCTTCGGCAAAGGGATCTAAGGGCTTAAGTTTAAATGATACCTTATTGCCTGGCCCAAAATTACAGTCAGATATCACTGTCATTCTTTTGAAATTTCGAACATATCCTGTTGTTTTCATAGCCGACATTAAACAAATGTATTTACAAATCCGTGTAACCGACACCCATCGAGATTTTCAAAGACTTCTTTGGCGTGCCGATCCTAGTGAACCTCTACAAGAATATCGCCTTAACTGCGTTACCTTTGGTATAAGTTCGAGTCCGTTCCTAGCCATTAGAACTTTAAAGGAATTAGCAAATTCAGAAAGCTTAAATTTTCCCGAAACATCAAAGGTTCTTCAAAATGATATATTTATGGATGACATATGTGTGGGAACTTCCACTTTAGAACGCGCGTTAGTATTACAAAACGATTTAATCTCATTGCTTAAGTTAGGAGGGTTTGAACTACGTAAATGGGCAAGCAATTTTCCGGAACTTCTTGCATCTTTAGCTCCATCCGATTGCCAAATGCCTATATTCTTTGATAAAGAAGACCCAACTAGCATAAAAGTTTTAGGTCTAAAGTGGGACCCCAAGGCCGATACATTTTCATATACTTGCAATCCTAGGGAAAGCCCATGCACTAAACGAAATATATTATCAGAATTGGCACGCATATTTGATCCGTTAGGTTTTTTATCTCCAGTGTCATTTTTAGCTAAGCATCTCAAGACTTTGGATTTCACAAGTAGACTGGGATGAGATTCCTCCACAACCTATTGTCGACGTTTGGTCCCAATTTAAATCAGAACTTCCATGTCTTTCTCAAGTCTTTCTTCGTAGACATATTTTCTCTGAACATATTCAAAGATGTCAGCTCCTTGGCTTCTGCGATGCATCTGAACATGGGTACGCTGCCTCAGTATATTTGCACATGGAATTACCAAATGATATCTATCAATCTTCTTTAGTCATAGGGAAAAGTAAGGTATCACCACTTCGAACCATTAGTATTCCTAGGTTAGAGTTGCTTGGAGCAACATTGCTAGCAGATTTACTAAAGTTTGTCATTAGTACATACTCTTCGTTAGTAACAATCGACGAAATCTATGCATTTTCCGATTCCCAAGTGGCTCTTTCGTGGATATCCAGTTCTCCACATAAGTGGAAAACCTTTGTTGCTAATAGAGTGAGCCATATCCAAGAACCTATTCCACATGTTTCTTGGTATCATATAGTATCTTCGGAAAATCCTGCAGACTGTGCCAGTCGTCGATTAACGCCAAAAGCGTTTATAAACCATCCTCTTTGGTTCAAGGGTCCACCTTGGATCACTTCTCCTCGTTCCGAATGGAAACTCACTTCATTATCTTCTCATCCATTAGACATCTCTCAAATTTCGGGAGAAGAAAAAACCCTAGTCTTATCAACAGTTATTGAACCAAATTGCTTGGATAATTTCCTAGAGAACATTTCTGCGATTACAAAAATTCAACGAATTATTGCCATATGTCTACGGTTTATACACAATTCCCGAAAGGGGACTACAAACCTCAAAGGCGCCTTTTCGGCCGTGGAACTTCAAAAGGCTTTGTTGTTGCTGGTTAAAAGAGTCCAGGAAATTCACTTTAATGATATAATTTCAAAAATTCAAAATAATGAACTACTTCCGAAACCTTTTCGCAACTTGGCCCCATTTCTCGATTCAGAAGGGTTTCTCAGAGTGGGCGGAAGACTTCGTCACTACGAACTATCCTTCGATGCTAAACATCCTCTTCTTTTGCCTAGAAACAGTAGACTAACCGAGTTGCTAATATTAGATATTCATCAGAGAAACTTACATCCTGGCTTAACTACCGTGCAATATTTATTACGTCAACAGTTTTGGATACTATCCGCTAGGCGAGCAATCAAAAACATTTTGTCTAATTGTATAAGATGCTTTCGCTTAAAACCAAAATCTTACATCCCCTATATAGGAGACTTACCTTCGTTTCGCACGTCCCAATTGAAGTGTTTCTCTCACGTTACGGTGGACTATGCTGGACCTTTGAGAATTAAGATGGGAAGGTATAGGGGTGCGAAAATACTAAAATCCTATATCTGCATTTTCGTTTGTTGCGCGACAAAAGCGATACACATTGAGCTGGTGTCGGATTTAACTTCAGAAGCATTCATAGCCGCCTTTCGTCGTTTCATTTCACGTCGGGGTAAATGCACCAACTTGTATAGCGATTGTGGAACTAATTTTATTGGTGCAAAGAATCAAATTCTACAATTTTCAAAACTTGCCGCAGAGAATCTCCAAATCGTTTGGCATTTTAATCCTCCGGGTTCTCCTCATTTCAATGGTTTAAGTGAAGCCGGAGTTAAGTCGATCAAAACTCACTTATTCCGAGTTATCGGTGATCAAATTTTAACATACGAAGAGCTTCTCACAGTTCTCACCCAAATCGAGGCTTTGTTAAACTCGAGACCTCTTTGCGCACAAAGTTCGAACCCTAATGATTTGCTACCACTTACACCAGGACATTTCTTAACGCTTGGGCCTCTGAACTCATGTCCTGATCCCGACCTTTCTACATTGAAACTTAATACATTATCTCGTTGGCAATTAGTTCAAAGAATCAATGCAGATTTCTGGAAACGATCGAAAAATGAATATTTAAACACATTGCAACAGCGATCCAAGTGGACAAGCCCGTCTAACAAAATCCAATTAAATACATTAGTTTTGCTAAAGGATGAAACCAAACTGCCTTTGCATTGGTCTCTGGGTCGCGTAGTTGAGCTACATCCCGGTCCTGATGACATGTAAGAGTAGTTACAGTGAAAACTCAAAGTGGATTTTTTAAGAGAGCAATAGTAAAGCTTTGCCCTCTACCTATCAATTAGCCAGTTTCTTAAATCATTAGAATATTTGTTTGTAACGTCCTTACGCATAGATTTAGTTTCATTTCATAGTTTCTTTTGCATTCGCATTTTTGCCATTTGGATGGTAAAGAAGTGTGAGTAATTTTTTTTTTTTTAGTAAATTTATCATTAGCTTGTTATATCTGTATAAAACGTTGTTTTATAGTGGGCGGAAAATGTACGTGCAATTTTCATTATTAATCCTTCGCTTGCTATTTGTGTTGCCTAATATACCATGCAAATTCAAAGGTACACATTTACCCGCCAAGGCAACCGTTACGTTTTTTATCCGACCGACGAAAAAGTTACAAAAAAAACGAGTTCGAGTCGATTCCTTAGAAACGTGGAAGATGACACACTTCTTCGACTACTTCTTCGACCTTCATACGGTGATACAAGAGAATTCGTTAGACCATTTTCCGTCCGGAGAAACGGTTTTGAAGATAAGTGCTAAACGAGACCAGGGGGCCCCCAGCAGAGGCAGGCATCAGCGAGACCGATTCTAAGGTAGGTGTCCTTGACTTTGCATGGGTTCTCTGTTTACCAAACAAAAAAATACAGTCCACGGAATTCTACATACACGTATATATATCTTAAACTTTAGGAACTGTTATTTTTATTTTTGTTTTGATTTCAAATTGATCAATAAATTAAATGGACAGGTATATTAGGGAATTTACATTTAGTGATCATGAAACTATTGAGATTGACAGCGAGGTAGATTTTGTCCGTGATAATGAAATTTTGGATACAAAACTATCGCTATTTCATTGTACCGTTAGGAGTATTTCCAGAAACTTTCATGAAATGATGATACTCCTGGATAGATATAAATATATTTTTGATATAATTATTTTTACTGAAAATGGAGAATACAAGATACTAACTTTTTTCAAATTGAGGGTTATAATCATTATTACAATGGGGGAGATTTGAATCAAAATGATGGGATTATAGTCTATATAAAGGAAAAATTTGAAAGTCACTTTCAGACAAAACAATTAAATGACATAAAAATAGTGCGAGCGACAATCAGACAAAAATATAATGACATAGTTGTGGATGCAATATATCGATCTCCTTCTACATGCCCTAACTTATTCAATATGGCCTTAGACTATCTTTCTCCAAATACAAAAATAAACAAAAACATTCACATGCTTGCAGGTAATATAAATATGTGCTTGAAGAGTCAAAATGAGTATGCACAAAATTATCTCAATATTATGTCGGAGCTGGGTTATAAATCATTGATCAACTCATTCACAAGGGTAAATGAACAGACAAAGAGCTGCATTTATCACGTATTTATTAAAAGCAGCGAATATGTCACTAGCAAATCTTACATTTTGAAATCTAGTATAACTGATCATTATCCAACATTAGCAGTACTCGATTTAAAAGATCACCAAATAACATCACGTCCTCAAACAAATGAAATAAGGAAACTAGAGGAGAATACACTTGGGCAAATAATTTCGAACGAACTCTGGTTGGACGTCTATAGTAATGAAGATACAGAAACTAAAACTCAGAATTTTATTGAGATAATTGGGAAAGCAGTCGAAAAGGCTACTACTAGCGTACAGTGCAAGAATAAATTTCATAAAAAGAGACACGAATGGATAACGGCAGGGCTCATCAAATCCACAATAACAAAGCAAACCCTTTACCAAAATTTGTTGAGCAATCCTGGTAATGAAGTGGCAAAATCTCGATACAACCAATATAAAAATCGTCTGGCTAAACTGATAAAATGTGCAAAAAATGACTATTTCAGATGCCAGCTAAACAAAGAACGAAGTAACAAAAATTCAACGAATACTATCGTGATATGGGTAAAAAAATGGCAGAAATTATCAAACCATTAGATGAAACAAACTATAAACAAAAAAGAATGCACTCATCGATATTTTTTAGTCCAGTAGGCGAGGTCGAAATCGAAAACTACATTCAGGAGCTCAAAGCTAACAAGTCACCTGGATATGATGGCATTACATCTTAAACTCATATCTCCGTATATAAAAAAACCGCTGTACATATAGTAAATAGTATACTCGTTAGTGGGTATTTTCCGTCTTGTCTCAAAATTGGAATAATAAAACCAATATTCAAAAAAGGTGATAAACGAGATATGTCAAATTACAGACCAATTACGTTAATATCAAATATTGCAAAAATTACTGAAAAAGTTCTGAAAAAACGATATGTTATGTATCTTGACAATCAATCAATCAATCAATAAATTTATTGTCCTTTAGAAATATACATTTCTATGGCAAAGAGTTCGATGCAGACAATTGCATGCTACTAATTTTTTTTTACTATAAGTAACAGAGCAAAGGTACAGTTCTTAGACAAAAATAAAACTACAGAAAGAAAAGTAAAATATTCTAACGAACTTAATATGTCCATACTCTCAAATAAACTTAATGTATACATACACAAAACATATCTATATGAAAACGTAAATACATGTAACAATGTGTACATAAATAGCGCATAAAAAAAGGAAACAGAAGTACAATCTGCGTGATAAGGCAAAAGTAAAGTGTACGGTTTCTTCCTAACCATATTACTCATTCAGTAGGAATGCTCTCAGTTTTGTGATAGCAGAAAATGATTTACAGAACTGTTTCGCAGAGCTGGGTGTCAGCGAATTGAGAATGTCTATTATTGCGTTTGAGCTAGTCCACGAGTTTGGTCGAACCTCTTTATATAATGGACATTTTATGAGGATATGTTCGACTGTTTCGTAATCGAAATTGTTGCAAACTGTGCAAATTTCGGTGGGTCTAAACATATATTTTAAGCCCTTTATGTGAAAGGCGCAGTATTTGTTATTTGATAGCCTTAACTGACTTAGGATTCTCGAGACGTACATGGGAATTTTGAAGTTGAGGTGGTTGGTGGGATCATGAGTGATAGTCAATTGTGTATAGAAGACAGTATATGAGGAGGACAGAGTCTAAGTCTTCTTGATGAAGTTTTTCTTTTAATTTTTCAAGCAGTATCGGTTTATGCCTTTTTATCTGCGTAAAGTTTAGGTTGTTCCATAACTCCGGATGGCCCAGATCTATGATTTTATTGCCAAAACCCAATTGTAAGCACATTCGCTATTCTGTAAAGCTAACAGCCTATTGAGCTGGATTTTTGGAAGCCTTTTGGGAGACATAGATAAAATATTTAGTAAAAAGTTGAGGGTAACCTTGAAGACAAAAAGAGCTGTATGGATGGTTCCGGTTTCTGGACGAACAAGTGCTGATGACGTAGATTTCGGAAGCAAGAGGAGACGCTTAAAAAATGAGACTTGTATTTGTTCAAGATTGTCTGTATATCGGATTCCCCAAACTCCTAAACAATCAGAAATAGAGTTAAGTACGCATGAGTTGAAGAGTTTAATTCTGCTTTCCCAGGAGGTAGTTTTAGACTGGCTGAGTAATGAAAGTACGCTCCCAATGGCTTGTTTTGCTTTAGAAATGCTGTTGTCAGCCATTTGTCGGAAAAATGAGGGTGATGTGAAAGTGACACCCAAATAAACATATTTATTTATTATCTCAAGCCTTTTGTTATTTATGTAAAAATTGCTGGTAGGCAAGCGGCCTCCACGCTTGAAACACATTATCTTACACTTTGCAGGATTTACTGGGAGCTTGTTCATGTCGCAATATTTTTCGAGTGTTGATAAGACTCTGTGAAGCTCGACTTCAGAGGATACTAGAAAGACAAGGTCATCCGCGTATTTAAGTAAGATAATATCAGTAGTTCCATCGATATTGATTCCTATGTGGCCTTGGGATTTAAAAAAACTCTCAATATCTGCCAGAAATAGCGAAAATAAAAATTGGCTTAATGTTTCACCTTGAAGAACGCCGGTAGTAACGTCATATTTTTTTGTCAAGCCTGAGGATGACCTTATCCTCACACTGGCATTGTTATAAAGACTTTTTAAGATTGCTGTCATTCTGGCGCTTATGTTAATTGAACCTAATTTTTGCCAAAGTATACTATGATCGACAGAATCAAACGCTCTCTTAAAGTCTATAAATGCGCAGAAAACCTTTCTAGATTTTAGTCTTAAATGCATTTGTATCGTTGCTGATAAAATAAAGACGTTATCCCTACAGCCCCGTCCTATTCTGAAGCCAGCCTGGACTTCCGGTATAACCTCGTGCATTTCTTCCCAAGCGAGGAGTCGATTAAGCAACATTTGAGTGAACAATTTGGCAACGCAGTTTGCTAATGCTATCGACCGGTAATTGTTTGAATCATCAAAAGATCCTCCCTTATGCAGCATGCTGAAAATGACATCGCACCACGCCGATGGAACCTCACACTTTTCCAAAATCATGTTGAAAAAAGAATTAAGATATAAAATCCAGTTTGGGGGTAGGTTTTTAAGAAATTCGTATGAGATTCCGTCAGATCCTGAGGCCTTACGATCCTTGCGAGATTTCAAGGCATTTTGAAGTTCGGTTAACATGAATTCCGAATCAAGTAACGCATCGTAAGTACCTAGAAGTAAAGTATTGTCGAGAATTTTAGGAGGATATACAGTGTCAAAGTGGTTTTCTCAAAAAACCGATGTTTGCGGCTTGTTACCAGGAGTCCCTTTAAATTTTTTAACTGCTGCCCAGAATTGCTTTGGATTTCTAGTGTTCCCTATTGTGTCAGTAATTTGCCTTTCGTAGTTTTTTTTGCTGCGATAGCGTTTTTGTATTCACGTTTCCGGGTCAGCACCTCTGTCCTATAATGTATAAGGAAATTGTTTTGCCTGCAAATATTCAGCGCTTGTTTATATTGTTTTTTTAGTAAAACACACTGGTAATCGAACCAAAGTCTGTTTTTATTTGTTTTTTCCTTTTTAGGATGACTCACCATACCTGAATGAGATGCTGCGATAAGAATAGAGTTACAAAGATCAAAATTATAAGAGTTGATATTTTCTTTAGGTGTAGCATTAAGTGAGTATTTCATTATTTGATTGTATTCATGGCTTTTTGAATTTCTCCACTTAAGTGACCAGTGTCGGCAAGGCTCATCTTGATTAACAGAAGGTAACTCAATCATTTGATTTGACGCTGGCAAATTGAATGTTAGAAAGGTGGGGAAATGGTCGGAGATTAAATATTGCGTGTCCACATAGAAGTTTAGAAGAAATTTAGGCAAGAGATAATCCAAGGCAAGCCAGGACGCTGTTCCATGGCAGAAATAATGGAACTTTCTAGCATCTCCAAATAAATGTCCAAGCTAAGACTAGGTTTCAAGTACGTGAAGCATAAAATAAATAAAAAATTGTTAGATTTAATTTCTAAAATGATCCACCAAGTGCACTGATAAATAACAAAAATTGAAATGTTTTTCCTATATCCAATGCATAACCCCCCACTCCAGCGGCCTCGACTAGCATTCCTCTCAGCACCCACAAATATAAAGTTGAAGTTGTCGATAGGTGGATTGACGTTCGACCACTCTGGCAGTCAGGTTTCAGACAAACAAATAACATCAAAATCCTGTTTATTATTTTGCACAAATTCACTCAGATTACTAAACCCTTTTATGTTCCAAAAACAGATATGTAACTTTGGTTGCTATTTATCGCCCGACTTTCCTACCTTAGCACCTAAATCTCTTTTTGGAGAGTCATCTTCGTCCCTTAGGCGTTTTCCAGGCAGGGTGTCTGATAACGGAACTATCTTCGGCTGGTTTTGTATATATTTGATGGTTAGATTATTCTCCCCATTTTGTTTTCTTCTATATAGCTCATCTTGGAGCTCACTCAAAATTTTCATCTGATTTGGAGTTTGATCAGCTTTCAGGCTGACTTTAGCATATTTCGGATTTTGCTTCAAAACAGATTTATTTTTAAGGACCTCAATGACCATCTTATGTGAGGGTAATCTGATTTTGAGCGGTTTTGGACTTGCGTTTGGTTTGCCAAATCTGCCAATGACTTTTATAGATGGAGGTGAATTCGGCAAGATAATTTTTATAATTTCTTCTGCGGAAGTTTTGTGGTCACCATCCGACAAACCTAGTATTATGATGTTTGAGGCTCTACGAAACCTTTCCATCGATTCTGCAAGGATTTCACTATGACGTGGCTGGTTTTCTAGAAACTCAACTCTTGCGGTGAGTTTACTATTTTCATTCCTAAGCTGGTCGATTGCTGTAGGGCAGCTAGCAATTGACTGGCCTTGAGCTAACACTAAATCGTTTAGCTGCAATATTTTGGAATTGTTTTCTGCTATACTAAGGTTGAGCGCTGCGAATTGTTGCATGATGCGATGTATTCAACGGAACGGGAGCAGTAGACGTGACAGCGGCAGCACACGGTTTGCATTTCCATACGCTGGCATCGCCAGTAGTGGCAGCAGTGTTCTGAATCTGAACTCCACAGTGGACATGAAGGTATGAACGACAGATCGTGCATTGTCGCTTACACTCGGAGGTGATTTGCTATGTACAAACTGAGCACTCTGATGGCATGGCGAAACAAATAGGATTTTGTAAAACAAAAATCAGACTTTTTCCTTCTCTAGTCGACCCAAAATGTACATATTAATACGGCAGCAACACTTACTTTGCAGATAGGGCACCACAGTTCACTTTTAGTCTTCACTCTGTCACTGTTTAAGCCAGTTTTTGACCAAAAACTGCACTAGCAATGACCGGGCGTGTTACCTCGATCGCTGTCGCAGTCGAACTCCATGTATCTTGACAAATATAACGTTATTTCTAATAAACAGTTTGGTTTCAAGGAAGGAGTATCAACCGAAGACGCTATTATAAAACTAACCTGCGACGTATATGAAGCTCTAGATGGTAATAATCCGGTATTAGGAGTGTTTTTAGACAGCTAAGGCTTTTGATTCCGTTTATCATGTACAATTAATACAGATTTTAGAAAACCTTGGTTTCCGTGGAACTGCACTAAATTTAATGAGATCTTACCTAGAAGGCAGAACAGAGTATGTAAAAATTGGAAATTGTAAAAGTAGAGCAGAGACTACACTTTTTGGTATTCCCCAGGGCACGGTTATTGGTCCAATATTATTTGCAACTTATATAAATGATATATTAGAATATAATTTTACCGGCAGTATAACCGCTTTTGCAGATGACACGGTGATGCTTTTCACAGCCAATTCATGGGAAGAAGTTAAAGAAATAGCAGAAAGGGACGTAACCGTTGTTGCCGATTGGTTTAGTAGAATGTAACTAACTATAGATTTTGAAAAAACCATGTTTGTTCCGTTTACTTGTAACTCATCTACTACTCCGTTGTTCAACACTTTAACAATAGTTTCAACAGTCAAAACAGTTCAAATTAACCATGTACGGTATTTAGGAGTTGATATAGACAGATAGCGTTGGGATATTCATCCAGAAAACTTAGTAAAAAAGCTAAGAACCATTATATACAGATTCTCAAGGCTCAAAAATATACTCAGTATGAAGCAATTCAAGATGGCGTATGTCGCTCTGGTAGAGTCACTTCTACAATATGGTATCTCTGGGTGGGGTGGAATATATAAATGTCATCTAAGACCCATCGAAATAATACAAAAACGCTTTCTTAAGATAATACTAAGCAAAACAAGCCGCTATCCCTCAGACCTTGCTTATAAAGAAACACAGACAATGGATCTTCGACAACTATTTGCTTATAAAATTTTGATACATTAATACAAAGATAAAGAAACATTAGTACCAATTGAATAGGTATTTGTTGGCAAAGAAAAGAGTTGGACAAAGATCCCTTCGGTTTATAGCTCCTCGAATTTATTCAGATCTACCGGACGAAATCAAAGGTATTTTGTTTATAAAACACTATAAAAGAGAACTAAAATACTGGATAATCCATATGTCGCGACCTTCCATTCATCGATATGTTGACTTCGAAGCTTAACGAAAGCTGCCTCCGCTGACACTCTTGATTGAGTATAATGATTTTTGAGTTATTATTTATAAGATTTTATGTTAATTTTTGCTTTTAAAGTTTTGGTCAATGATATATATATTCATTTTCGTTTATATATTTTTCAAGTACAGCTACAATTATGCATTTCGATATGGTGTGATGACGAGGAAATTGAGGAAATTGAAAAGAGAAGTTCCCCACGTACAAATCTTGATAAAGATTCCAGTGGGTTTTCTTGTTTGTTTTCCTTATTTTTAAGTATACTATGTATCAAGTTACTGTGTAAATTTCGGAAAGTAGATGAATTTGAATTTGAATTTTGAATACTATATAATTATCATTTGTTAATTTAAGAGATTGGCTGCATGGACATTTCTAAGTCCCAAAGCCCCAAAAAAAAAGGTCTACTCCTATTAAACAAACATGTAATTTAAAATAGTTCATAACTACAGTAAGACACTGACTTAAAGAACAAGTCCGAAATATGAACCGTCTTGTTGTACACATAGTTCATTGACGTCTAACAGATTGCACAGCACCAACTAAATTGCGATTTCTCAATTCATGGCAAGTATATTGAATGCGGCCCATAAGTTCTTCCCTTGTGTTCACAGAAGTTGCATAGACAATTTCTTTCAAAAATCCTCATACAAAAAAGTCCAAAGGAGTCAAGTCAGAAGAACGTGGAGGCCAACAGCATATTACCATGTTCTGTCATTAAAAATTGCAAGAAATTTTGTAAACTCCAAGCCAAACCAACACTGAATTCTACCTGGAAATTTCTTGGCTGAATGGCTTTGGATTTTCATGTGCCCACACATGCTGGTTATGGAAATTTACTATTCTCCAACGAGTGAAACACGACTCCTCAGTCCATAGTATGTTACTTAAAAAAGTTCTATTCCGTTCACTTGAGCTAAGAACCCACTGGCAAAAGACTATTCGTTGTTCTTCGTCACCGTCTCTTAAACTTTGGACAGGTTTCAAATGGTAAGCATGTCTATGGTCCTTTTTCAAAACGCGAAGAATGTTGATCTTGGAAGAACCAAGGGCGTGAGTTGCTATTCAGCTGCTTGTCGCTGGATTCCTGTCAAATTCACGAAAAATCCTATTGTTGTTTCCTTCTTGACGGACATTTTTGTTTTGTTGTTCATAATGTTTAGTTTTAAGTCCGTCAGTTCTAAATCGTCAGTGGATATTGACAAACACTGAGAGATGCGGATGCCGTCTTCATGGTAATCTTCTCCTGTACTCCCTAGCTGCTTCCGCGCAGTTTAGATTTGCCACTCCATAGCAGAAATAGATATTTGCTTGCTTTTGTCTTGTAAAAGTGGTAGGCATTTCAGTTCTTGAAGAAAAAGTTACGAAAGTTTGTAGCACAATGCATCTAAAGTTCACCACAAATCTGACACATTACTGACAACTGATTTTGTTTTTCTTGGCATACTTTTCATTACAAAAATACTAAATGTCGGCTACTTATCGCACTTATCCTGTCAATGTAGGAAGGCATTTAAATACCAAAGCTTTTAGTGTCAACTTTTAATTAGCTTTATTAAATAAAATGATGTCCCAAAAACCAGTTCGCGTCTACATCTTTGCAATAAAAAATACGAATTCCAACAAAACATGCAAAACTGTTAGCCATCCATGGTAATTAGGAATAATGGGAAGAGACATTTTCTGTACAAAGTTAAACGAAGTTTTGAAGGAATAAATAACTTTGTTGCAGGCAGTATGATGGTTTAACGGAAAAATCATTTCTGAAATTCCTTTTACTCATGAACCAGATTTGTAACTTTCTTTCTTTCCGCCAGATGCGCAGCTTCTGTTTAATAAAATAAAAATAAATTTTCTGCGTGTAAATATCAATACAATAAATAGATTTTCACTTTTTTGAGGAGAGTATATACGTTTGGCGAAAAAAGTCAATAGTTGATATTTATGTAGACATTGATGAAGATTGTAAGAGATTTTTGTTTTTATAAACATCAGTGGCGTATCATTTTTCGACAGAATTATTAGGCTCAAGCACCAAATCTCCGGTACCGGTTGTTGGTGTGTCTAGATATTATCACAGATTGTAGTAGCTTATAATATAAAGAAGTATACCAGATTTGGTTCAATTATCTAAGCTGGCTGTGATACTGTAGGAAAAACATTTTTTTTTGGCAACTTCAACAACCCCCGCCACGGTAGTAATACTGTGTCAAAATTTCATTAAAATCAATTCAGCAGTTTCTTCGTTACATAATTTAGAACGATCTAAAGCAATAATACTCGTATGTTTGTTTACACCAGAAAAATTTCTGTCCTTTGGTTTCTGTAAGGCAAGGCAATGTTCGGATGGACCTAAAAAAGTTATTTATGTCGCTAGGTCTTCCTTCACAGGTCAGTGGACAGTCTATTATCAAAGCAACAAATTTTTCAATTTTACAACCCCCCACCCCCCAACCACCCCAGTTTCACCCCTACCAAAAAAAAAGTAGAAAATGATCAGGAACCCCTAAAACGCCTAAAAACGAAGTTTGAGGCGTATTTAAAATTTTTCGTTTTTTGCTAATTACTCCGCCGCCCATGCACGATTTACAATTATAGGAACATTACCTACACGACACCACAGCATATCGCTGCCCAAATTTCATAACAATCCATCCAGCCGTTACTGAGATTACGAGGCTAGAAAAACGCGTACAGACAGACCGACAGACAGACCGACAGACAGACCGACAGACAGACCGACAGACAGACCGACAGACAGACCGACAGACAAACCGACAGACAGACCGACAGACAGACCGACAGACAGACCGACAGACAGCCCGACAGACAGACCGACAGACAGCCCGACAGACAGACCGACAGACAGACCGACAGACAGACCGACAGACAGACCGACAGACAGACCGACAGACAGACCGACAGACAGACCGACAGACAGACCGACAGACAGACCGACAGACAGACCGACAGACAGACCGACAGACAGACCGACAGACAGACCGACAGACAGACCGACAGACAGACCGACAGACAGACCGACAGACAGACCGACAGACAGACCGACAGACAGACCGACAGACAGACCGACAGACAGACCGACAGACAGACCGACAGACAGACCGACAGACAGACCGACAGACAGACCGACAGACAGACCGACAGACAGACCGACAGACAGACCGACAGACAGACCGACAGACAGACCGACAGACAGACCGACAGACAGACCGACAGACAGACCGACAGACAGACCGACAGACAGACCGACAGACAGACCGACAGACAGACCGACAGACAGACCGACAGACAGACCAACAGACAGACCGACAGACAGACCGACAGACAGACCGACAGACAGACCGACAGACAGACCGACAGACAGACCGACAGACAGACCGACAGACAGACCGACAGACAGACCGACAGACAGACCGACAGACAGACCGACAGACAGACCGACAGACAGACCGACAGACAGACCGACAGACAGACCGACAGACAGACCGACAGACAGACCGACAGACAGACCGACAGACAGACCGACAGACAGACCGACAGACAGACCGACAGACAGACCGACAGACAGACCGACAGACAGACCGACAGACAGACCGACAGACAGACCGACAGACAGACCGACAGACAGACCGACAGACAGACCGACAGACAGACCGACAGACAGACCGACAGACAGACCGACAGACAGACCGACAGACAGACCGACAGACAGACCGACAGACAGACCGACAGACAGACCGACAGACAGACCGACAGACAGACCGACAGACAGACCGACAGACAGACCGACAGACAGACCGACAGACAGACCGACAGACAGACCGACAGACAGACCGACAGACAGACCGACCTCCTACAAACGGACTCGAACTGCGCCAAGACCGGAGTGTCTGCTGAGAGAGGTTTGGGTTGTTCGTAAATGTCCCTCCAAAAGGCCTCCACGCGATCAGCAGTTGGCGGCTGCTCTATGGCTGGAGACGGCTGTTGGAAAAGGCGAGAAGGTGTTTCGTAGAACATTCTGTTCTGCTCCAGACATCTCGCCCGCGCCACCAACGATCGCTTAGCAGCGATTAGCATCCGTATCCTGTCAAGACAGTGTTGCTTGACAACAACCAGTACCGCTTGACTGAGTGTATGATGGTCGCGCCTCAACCCGTAGGCTATCTGGCGCACTCGGCGCGTAAAAGGCTTCCCAGTCGCTCTATATTCCATCACACACTGGATACGGGATGCCTCCTGGCGAGCCAACTGGATTTTCGCTTCCATTTCGCGCACCCGTCTCTGTGCTCTCTCAACAGGAGAGTCTCTCACTCTCCCCTGTCTAGCTAGCCTCAGAGCCGCAGCGTAAATTTCACAATTGATGCTCCAAATGTCAGTGGCCTCCGATAGACGTTCACCCACAACCTCATCGTCTCTCTTTAAATCTGCCAGCTTCAAGGACCTTCCGTTGTTATGTAAGGCCCTTCGGTCTCTGAAATCCCCAGGTGAGACGACTTGGTTGATTTCCCTCTCAGCGGGCCTTACCGGCGAACTTTCAGCCTGGTTAACAGGCCTTCCGTCCGCCGAAGGGGCATGCTGAGCTGGAACACAAACATATCCCTTCCTCCGAAGGTACGATACATAATCTCGCAAATTCTGAGAGGTAAGCGTGCTATGCTCTGGGTGCATTTCACACCACCTCTCATACATGCGGGACATGTATCCCCTACGGCGCGGGCTACTGCTCTCGTAGCAGCTCAGCACGTCATCCTTGAGCTCCGTCGTCCACCTAAAACGGTCCATGTCATGGCGGGGGTCGTCAACAGGGCGATTCGAAGCACCGCCAACTTGCCCAATGCCGGCTTCCGAAACCGGCTCGGTGTGGGTGCTTTTCTTGCGGGATGGCCGAACCCGAAGATAGGGCCCGTCAGGTGGTTGGCCTTAGGGCCCCCAGACGACATTTCTGGAGGCAGCCGTCCAAATTGCCTCCTGAGGATGCACCTGTGAAGGTTGCCGGCTGGATTACATCCTTGGGCTTCGGTATACCCTGCGGTGTCGCCACGCGTATACCCTGCGGTGTCGCCACGCACCGGATAGCCTACTGATGTTGGGTGGCTTCCTGCGGATGTGTTATCAGCCGCCTCTAACATGGAGTCAGACCGCTCCTCACATGGAGATCCGTCGTGTCCTAGTTATTGAGGAATAGCCGATCCTCTGGATGCAGACGCTATTTCTCCGTGCTAGTTTTGGTCCGCCCCGGGTATTTGATTTCCCCGGTACCACCCATATCTGGGAGGCGTTCCCCTATCCGCCACCTTGGGGAGGCGCCACTAAAGGGATCTAGCAACCCCTCGCGGTTATTCACAAACACAAAAAGTACAGCCCGGGCTCCGACACACCGAGCTGCTGTTCCATTACCCAATGACTACTCCTCACACCGTGAGGTGAGCAATCACTGGGTCCGCGAATCGTGCGCCCTAAGTAGACGAAGGGACCCCAAGGATGACTGCCTTCTGCATTCTGGCGGCTAAGATGTGAGCCGCCGCACGGCACACCGGTATTTTGCGCAGTGCAGATAGCAGCGTATTCCTCATTCCACCTAGGGATCCAATGACCATAACCAGCAGACTTACAGTGTAGTCTGGCCAGAGCCTGCGAAGTTGTCCGAGCAACTCCTGATATTTGGTCCGCTTTTCCTCCTCCTTAGAGACGATGTTCACCTCGGCATGCGCCGAAAACTCTATAACGAACATCGTCTTCTGTTGGTGGTCGAGAAGGACTATGTCGGGCTTGTTTGCCTGTACAAGCTCGAGCGTGGGGAACGAGTAGTTCCAGTAAATCCGGCATCTCTCGTTCTCCACAACGGACTCTATATCCCCTGGAGCGTAAGGCAGCACCGGTGTCTCATCGATACCGTATGAGTGCCTTAAATGATAGTAGAGCACTCGTAGAGCCGCGTTGTGCCGATGGACGTAAGCCGTCCCAGCGTACGTCTTACACGCCGACAAGAGATGCATAAGCGTCTCTGGCGCTTGTCGGCAAGCTCTGCAATGGGTGTCGGGTACATCTACACCCATAACCCTTTTACGGTACACCAGGGTGTTGAAGACACCGTCTTGGCAAGCCATTATAAAGCCCTCAGTCTCCGACTTCAACCCACTAGACCTTAGGAAAGAGAAGGTCAACTGCTCAGACAAACCATGCTCTTCCAGATGTTTGTAGAAGATTCCATGCATTGGCTTATCTTTATGAAGTCTTAAAAGGAAGTCGACTTCGGCAGTTTTAAGGTGGGATTTTAATTCTGCTGGAGCAAGTTCCGTAATGGACTGCTGACACCTCCGCTTGAAGTCGAGTGTGAGGCTGAGCTCCTCGGCTGCTCGTTTCGCTGCGCTAAAAAGAAAGGCTCCTTTTCCCGCATTCTCGTGCTCTCGCACAAAGCGGATCAGGGGATCGGTGCTGTTCGTTACATAGCAGGCAGTGGCCAGTACTACTCTGTTGTGCAGACGCTCCAAACTCAATAGTCCACGCCCTCCCAGGTGTCGCGGGAGGTATATTCGCGGGACAGAGGACTTAGGATGCAGGCTTCTCTCCATATTCATCCTTTTGCGGGTCTTCGTGTCGATTTCCTTCAGCTCGTTCACTGTCCAGTGTATAGCACCAAAGGTGTATAATAACAATGGGACCGCAAGCATGTTTGTGGCAGCGACTTTGTTCTTGCCGGACAGTTCTGACGACCAGATCTGCCGAAGTCGGTGCAAATACTTGCGGCGGAGACACTCTTTAACCAACGCTGCCTCTTGGACATGACGCTGCGCCACTCCAAGGTAGGTATAAGTATCTCCGGCATGCAGTTGTCGCAAGATGCTCCCATCAACGAGCTGTTCCTCATCTCCACTATCTCCGCTTCGTCCTTTCTTGAGATGAACCAATGCACATTTGTCTGTCCCGAACTCCATTCCGATAGCATGACTGTACTCCTGCACCACCCTCAGCGATTGTTGTAGTTCGCGTTGACCGGAGGCATAAAGTTTTAGGTCATCCATATAAAACAGATGGGTGACCTTGTGCCTCCGGTTATTGGGCGTGCCACAGCCGTATCCTTTAGTATTTCTCAGCGCTATGGACAGAGGCAAAAGTGAGATGCAAAAGAGCAAGGGACTCAAGGAGTCTCCTTGGAAGACACCTCTTTTCAATGACACCAACTCTGTCTGAACCCGAGTTTCACCTGATGTTATGGTGAACCGGGTCTTCCAGAGTGGCATCAGTTGTTTGATGCATCCCACTATCTGATTATCCACCGAAAGACATTCCAACAGCCGCACAATGAGGTCATGAGACGTGCTGTCGAATGCCTTGCGATAGTCAATCCAGGCCATAGAAAGGTTTCGCTTGTACTGCACAGAGTCCTGCGTGACACATCGGTCAATCAACAGGTTCTCCTTGCAGCCAGCTACTCCTTTCTTTGACCCTCTCTGTTCATCCACGTCGAGAAATACAGGATTCACAGCTTGAAGTATACGCATGTACAAGATTCTGGTGAAGAGCTTGTAACACGCGTTCAGACATGTTATTGGCCTGTAGTTTTTGGGATCAGACAAATCTCCGGTCTTCGGGAGAAGCACGGTTCGACCCTCGACAAACCAAGCCGGAATTGGCTGCTCCTGATTTAGCCACGAGTTAAAAACTCTAGCTAAATGCCGGTGGCAACTGGGGAATTTTTTCCACCAGTAGGTGTTTATGCCATCCGGGCCAGGAGCTGCGAAATTCTTTGCGCCTCGTAAGGCGTCAAGAATTTCTTCCGTGTTTATCGGGTGACGCAGTACATTCAAGTTAGGAGTCCTCCTACAAACAGACTCAAACTGCGCCAAGGCCGGAGTGTCTGCTGAGAGAGGTTTGGGTTGTTCGTAAATGTCCCTCCAAAAGGCCTCCACGCGATCAGCAGTTGGCGGCTGCTCTATGGCTGGGGGCGGCTGTTGGAAAAGGCGAGAAGGTCTTTCGTAGAACATCCTGTTCTGCTCCAGACCTCTCGCCCGCGCCACCAACGATCGCTTAGCAGCGATTAGCATCCGTATCCTGTCAAGACAGTGTTGCTTGACAACAACCAGTACCGCTTGACTGAGTGTATGATGGTCGCGCCTCAACCCGTAGGCTATCTGGCGCACTCGGCGTGTAAAAGGCTTCCCAGCCGCTCTGTATTCCATCACACACTGGATACGGGATGCTTCCTGGCGAGCCAACTGGATTTTCGCTTCCATTTGGCGCACCCGTCTCTGTGCTCTCTCAACAGGAGAGTCTCTCACTCTCCCCTGTCTAGCTAGCCTCAGAGCCGCAGCGTAAATTTCGCAATTGATGCTCCAAATGTCAGAGGCCTCCGATAGACGTTCACCCACAACCTCATCCTCTCTCTTCAAATCTGCGAGCTTCAAGGACCTTCCGTTGTTATGCAAGGCCCTTCGGTCCCTGAAATCCCCAGGTGAGACGACTTGGTCGATTTCCCTCTCAGCGGGCCTTACCGGCGAACTTTCAGGCCTTCCGTCCGCCGAAGAGGCAGGCTGAGCTGGAGCACGAACATATCCCTGCCTCCGGAGGTACGATACATAATCTCGCAGATTCTGAGAGGTAAGTGTGCTATGCTCTGGGTGCATTTCACACCACCTCTCATACATGCGGGACATGTATCCCCTACGGCGCGGGCTACTGCTCTCGTAGCAGCTCAGCAGGTCATCCTTGAGCTCCGTCGTCCACCTAAAACGGTCCATGTCATTGCGGGGGTCGTCATCAGGGCGATCCGAAGCACCGCCACCTTGCCCAACGCCGGCTTCCGAAACCGGCTCGGTGTGGGTGCTTTTCTTCCGGGGTGGTCGAACCCGAAGATAGGGCCCATCAGGTGGTTGGCCTTAGGGCCCCCAGACGACATTTCCGGAGGCAGCCGTCCAAATTGCCTCCTGAGGATGCACCTGCGAAGGTTGCCGGCTGGATTACATCCTTGGGCTTCGGTATACCCCTCGGTGTCGCCACGTACCGAATAGCCTCTTGATGTTGAACGGCTTCCTGGGGGTTTATGAAAACAGCCGCTTCTAACATGAAGAACAGACGCTGTCGGAGTACCGCTCCTCACATGGAGATCCGTCGTGTCCTATTAATTGTGGAATAGCCGATCCTCTGGATGCAGACGCTATTCCACTGAGCTAGTTTTGGTCCGCCCCGGGTATTTGATTTCCCCGGTACCACCCATATCTGGGAGGCGTTCCCCTATCCGCCACCTTGGGGAGGCGCCACTGAGGGGATCTAGCAACCCCTCGCGGCAACCCCTCGCGGTTATTATTATTATTATTATTATTATTATCCGACTTTCTAAGTTCCTCTCGCATAATTGCGGTAGCGACTAGTGTTGACGGGCTGTGCCAAGTCAACACCCTGACTATTGATCGGAATTCAGGAAGGATCGCACAATATTACAGGTCTTTAAGATTACAGACTTTTGGAATACTTTGTGTAACTTATTATATGTCAAAAAACAAAAAGTGCAGCCCGGGCTCCGACACACCGAGCTGCTGTTCCATTACCCAATGACTACTCCTCACACCGTGAGGTGAGCAATCACTGGGACCGCGAATCGTGCGCCCTAAGTAGACGAAGGGACCCAAGGATGACTGCCTTCTGGATTCTGGCGGCTAAGATCTGCGCCGCCGCACGGCACACCGGTATTTTGCGCAGTGCAGAGAGCAGCGTATTCCTCATTCCACCTAGGGATCCAATGACCATATCCAGCAGACTTACAGTGTAGTCTGGCCAGAGCCTGCGAAGTTGTCCGAGCAACTCCTGATATTTGGTCCGCTTTTCCTCCTCCTTAGAGATGATGTTCACCTCGGCAGGCGCCGAAAACTCAATAACGAACATCGCCTTCTGTTGGTGGTCGAGAAGGACTATGTCGGGCTTGTTTGCCTGTACAAGCTCGAGCGTGGGGAACGAGTAATTCCAGTAAATCCGGCATCTCTCGTTCTCCAGAACGGACTCTATATCCCCTGGAGCGTATGGCAGCACCGGTGCCTCATCGATACCGTATGAGTGCCTTAAATGATAGTAGAGCACTCGTAGAGCCGCGTTGTGCCGATGGACGTAAGCCGTCCCAGCGTACGTCTTACACGCCGACAAGAGATGCATAAGCGTCTCTGGTGCCTGTCGGCAAGCTCTATAATGGGTGTCGGGTACATCTACACCCATAACCCTTTTACGGTACACCAAGGTGTTGAAGACATCGTCTTGGCAAGCCATTATAAAGCCCTCAGTCTCCGACTTCAACCCACTAGACATTAGGAAAGAGAGGGTCAACTGCTCAGACAAGCCATGCTCTTCTAGATGTTTGTAGAAGATTCCATGCTTTGGCTTATCTTTATGAAGTCTTAAGAGAAAGTCGACTTCGGCAGTTTTAATGTGGGATTTTAATTCTGCGGGAGCAAGTTCCGTAATGGACTGCTGACACCTCCGCTTGAAGTCGAGTGTGAGGCTGAGCTCCTCGGCTGCTCGTTTCGCTGCGCTAAAAAGAAAGGCTCCTTTTCCCGCATTCTCGTGCTCTCGCACAAAGCGGATCAGGGGATCGGTGCTGTTCGTTACAAAGCAGGCAGTCGCCAGTACTACTCTGTTGTGCAGACGCTCCAAGCTCAATAGTCCACGCCCTCCCAGGTGTCGCGGGAGGTATATTCGCGGGACAGAGGACTTAGGATGCAGGCTTTTCTCCATATTCATCCTTTTGCGGGTCTTCGTGTCGATTTCCATCAGCTCGTTCACTTTCCAGTGTATAGCACCAAAGGTGTATAATAACAATGGGACCGCAAGCATGTTTGTGGCAGCGACTTTGTTCTTGCCGGACAGCTCTGACGACCAGATCTGCCGGAGTCGGTGCAAATACTTGCGGCGGAGACACTCTTTAACCAATGCTGCCTCTTGGACATGACGCTGCGCCACTCCAAGGTAGGTATAAGTATCTCCGGCATGCAGTTGTCGCAAGATGCTCCCATCAACGAGCTGTTCCTCATCTCCACTCTCTCCGCTTCGTCCTTTCTTGAGATGAACCAATGCACATTTGTCTGTCCCGAACTCCATTCCGATAGCATGACTGTACTCCTGCACCACCCTCAGCGATTGTTGTAGTTCGCGTTGGCCGGAGGCATAAAGTTTTAGGTCATCCATATAAAACAGATGGGTAACCTTGTGCCTCCGGTTATTGGGCGTGCCACAGCTGTATCCTTTAGTATTTCTCAGCGCTATGGACAGAGGCAAAAGTGAGATGCAAAAGAGCAAGGGACTCAAGGAGTCTCCTTGGAAGACACCTCTTTTCAATGACACCAACTCTGTCTGAACCCGAGTTTCACCTGATGTTATGGTAAACCGGGTCTTCCCGAGCGGCATCAGTTGTTTGATGCATCCCACTATCTGATTATCCACCGAAAGACATTCCAACAGCCGCACAATGAGGTCATGAGACGTGCTGTCGAATGCCTTGCGATAGTCAATCCAGGCCATAGAAAGGTTTCGCTTGTACTGCACAGAGTCCTGCGTGACACATCGGTCAATCAACAGGTTCTCCTTGCAGCCAGCTGCTCCTTTCTTTGACCCTCTCTGTTCATACACGTCGAGAAATACAGGATTCACAGCTTGAAGGATACGCATGTACAAGATTCTGGTGAAGAGCTTGTAACACGCGTTCAGACATGTTATTGGCCTGTAGTTTTTGGGATCAGACAAATCTCCGGTCTTCGGGAGAAGCACGGTTCGACCCTCGACAAACCAAGCCGGAATTGGCTGCTCCTGATTTAGCCACGAGTTAAAAACTCTAGCTAAATGCCGGTGGCAACTGGGGAATTTCTTCCACCGGTAGGTGTTTATGCCATCCGGGCCAGGGGCTGCGAAATTCTTTGCGCCTCGTAAGGCGTCAAGAATTTCTTCCGTGTTTATCGGGTGACACAGTACATTCAAGTTAGGAGTCCTCCTACAAACGGACTCGAACTGCGCCAAGGCCCTAGTGTCTGCTGAGAGAGGTTTGGGTTGTTCGTAAATGTCCCTCCAAAAGGCCTCCACGCGATCAGCAGTTGGCGGCTGCTCTATGGCTGGGGGCGGCTGTTGGAAAAGGCGAGAAGGTCTTTCGTAGAACATCCTGTTCTGCTCCAGACCTCTCGCCCGCGCCACCAACGATCGCTTAGCAGCGATTAGCATCCGTATCCTGTCAAGACAGTGTTGCTTGACAACAACCAGTACCGCTTGACTGAGTGTATGATGGTCGCGCCTCAACCCGTAGGCTATCTGGCGCACTCGGCGTGTAAAAGGCTTCCCAGCCGCTCTGTATTCCATCACACACTGGATACGGGATGCTTCCTGGCGAGCCAACTGGATTTTCGCTTCCATTTGGCGCACCCGTCTCTGTGCTCTCTCAACAGGAGAGTCTCTCACTCTCCCCTGTCTAGCTAGCCTCAGAGCCGCAGCGTAAATTTCGCAATTGATGCTCCAAATGTCAGAGGCCTCCGATAGACGTTCACCCACAACCTCATCCTCTCTCTTCAAATCTGCGAGCTTCAAGGACCTTCCGTTGTTATGCAAGGCCCTTCGGTCCCTGAAATCCCCAGGTGAGACGACTTGGTCGATTTCCCTCTCAGCGGGCCTTACCGGCGAACTTTCAGCCTGGTTAACAGGCCTTCCGTCCGCCGAAGGGGCAGGCAGAGCTGGAGCACGAACATATCCCTGCCTCCGGAGGTACGATACATAATCTCGCAAATTCTGAGAGGTAAGCGTGCTATGCTCTGGGTGCATTTCACACCACCTCTCATACATGCGGGACATGTATCCCCTACGGCGCGGGCTACTGCTCTCGTAGCAGCTCAGCAGGTCATCCCTGAGCTCCGTCGTCCACCTAAAACGGTCCATGTTATTGCGGGGGTCGTCATCAGGGCAAATCGAAGTACCGCCACCTTGCCCAACGCCGGCTTCCGAAACCGGCTAGGTGTGGGTGCTTTTCCTTCGAGGTGGTCGAACCCGAAGATAGGGCCCGTCAGGTGGTTAGCCTTAGGGCCCGCAGCCGACATTTCCGGAGGCAGCCGTCCAAATTGCCTCCAGAGGATGGACCTGTGAAGGTTGCCGACCGACTTGCATCCTTTGGCTTCGATTACACTATTATTATTTTTATTATTATTATTATTATCTGACTTTCTAAGTACCTCTCGCATAATTGCGGTAACGACAAGTGTTGACAGGCTGTGCCAAGTCAACACCCGGACTATTATTGATCAGAATTTAGGAAGGATCGCACAATATTACAGGTCTTCAGGATTACGGACTTTTGGAATACTTTGTGTAACTTTTCGTCCAGGCCCAACTGTTGAAGGTATCGTGTAAACGTGTTTGGTGTAAGGCCTGAGACAGACATAATGAGGGGGACAATTGTGACTTTGTTTTGTTTCCAAAGTCGTTTTATTTCCATGGCAAGGTCCGTGTATTTAGATATCTTCCCAGCGTAGGTGTTTTGGATATTCACATCATTGGGAATGGCAATATCTATCAAATAGGTAATTTTGTCGGCCTTTGACTGGAAAACTATATCTGGTCTATTGGCTGGGTATTCTTGTCTGTATGTATTTCAACGTCCCAGTATAGTTTGTATTGATCGTTTTCGAGTACTGATGTCGGAGTGTAATTGTAATACGGATCTGTGTTTTCTATTAGTTTGTTTGTTGTGGCTAATGCTTGGTGTATGACCTTGGCCGCAGAGTTATGTCTGGCTGTGTATTCGGTATCGGCAAGAGTTTTGCACTCGCTTGTTATGTGATCTATGGTTTCTTTTTGTTGTTGGCATTTTCTGCAATTATCGTCTGTTATGGATGGATCTTTAATTATATATTTTTTGTAGTTTCGTGTTGCAATCACTTGGTGGTGGATAGCAGGCATGAAACCTTCCGTTTCTGGGGACAGCTGGCCATCCTGCAACCAGGTGTATGACTGTTTTTTGCTAGTATGGTCTTGGATGACACGGTATCTATGTTTGTCATGGAGTGGTTTCGGCGACCAGGTGCTTATTTTTTCTTGTTGTGATTGTGTGGGATTGTGTGTGTCTGCGACGTGGTCTGGACATGATAGGTTGAGTGGTGTATAGTTTTTGTCTGCTTTTACTATTGCTCGATGTAAATTTGTTTGTTTTGGAAGAAATGTCTGAGTGTCTTTATCTGTCTTGTGCGAAGCGACTGTATATCTGTAATCCCTCTGCCTCCTTGTTTCCTGTCTATGGTGAGCCTTTCTTTGCATGCGTTTGGATGTGACATTCGGTGTTTCGTGAGTTCTGTCCGTATGAGGATGTGGATGTTTTCTATATCAGTGTGTGACCACTTGATGATGCCGAAGGAGCATGTGACGACTGGTATCGCAAATGTGTTAATGGCTTTTGTAAGGTTTCTGGAATTCAGTTTGGTTTTTAGTAGCTTAATAAGGCGATCTCTGAACTCTTAGGTTAGTTGTGCCTTGACTTGTGTGTGGTCTATTTTAACGTTCTGATTGAAGCCCAGGTGCTTGTAAGTTTCGTCCTTGTTCATGTTGTTTAATGTTTGGCCAGTTACTGTTTCCTGCTGGGGGTGGTCCTTCCATTGGCCCTTGTTGATGTGGAGAACCTTGCATTTACTCAGTCCGAATTCCATCCTGACGTCTGACGAGCAAGCTTCTGTTATTCTGATTAACTCTCTCAGTTGTACTCCATTGGCGGCATATGGTTTTATATCATCCATGTAGAGGAGATGATTGATTTTGTGTTGATTTAATTTGTTGTCTAATGTTGAAACCGCAGTTTGTGTTGTTAAGTGCGTTGGAGAGCGGATTCAGACAAAGACAGAACCACAGTGAACTGAGAGAATCACCCTGGAGGAAGTCTTATGTTTAGCTCATCCGTCTTGATATTGTCGTCCTGGGTTTTGAGATGTATGCTGGTTCGCCATGTCTCTATGGTTCTTGTAAGAAACTCACGTAGCTCCGGGTTGATTTTATATATTTGAAGAGTTTTCGCTAGCCAGCTATGGGGTACAGAGTCGAAAGCTTTATTTTATTATTATTATTATTATTATTGCATATGGATTCCTTGGTCGACTCTAGTATGACTTTATGTATCACGCATGTTCCCTAAAGGCCGGCACTCACGGCAGAGTCAACGGGCTGAACGGCCCGGCGCCACACCAAACTTGGCCGTGTGTGGGGAATTCTCTGACGAATTCTAGCGGCTCGGCGGCCCAGCTGGATTTTCGAACGATCCAAAATCCAATGAATTTGTGGTGGAATAGATCGGCGCCATTCCTGGCTCTGTCGTGTGTGGTGAATCCCGTGTCCAAAAATGTGTCAGTATTCATACAGATGCCCAGCAGTGAAGATGGCGAGTGTCAGCAGTCGGGATTTTGTTCTGGAGGTAATAGATATGTACCGGAATAGCCCATGCTTATGGCATGTGGTACATCTACCGCGATAAAATTAAATGCAATAAAGCCTGGGATGATTCTTTGCATCTTTTCAAATCGATGGACAATAACGCAAATAGAGAAACTGTCCAAAAAAAACTGGCATTCATTAGGAGTTGCTATAACAGGTGCTATCCATTCTTTTTGCCATTTGCGTTTTGGTTTTTTCTTCTTGATGTAAATGCAGACGGCAATGACAGATAAGTTGTAAAATTCATCGATAGTCATAGCCATCGTAATGATGGAATCGAGGGGCGAACACATGGGGATTTATGGTGTACACCCAGAAGGAATTACCAGGATTTCCCAAGGATGTACAAGGATTTCATCAAAATTGTTAGGATGTACAGGGATGTACCAAGGATGTACGGGATTTGCTGAGGAATTACAGGATTTCCTGGGGATGTACCAAGGATGTAGTAGCAAATGCGCATGCGCAATCTTACTAATTTCATAACCCCACATTTTAGATTACACGTATTCTTTCACGTGCCCTTCAGTTCACACTACAGCGATCTCGTAAACCAGAAGATATATAATGATGATTAAACCAGAGAAAAATTGCGCCTTGCTCAACCCTGCAATATGGCGTAACATTTTAGAATTCTGAGTACTTCCGAAGATATTTGGGAGAAATCGAATTTTCCCGATTTCGCTTTTATTTTTTTTTCTCGCTTTATTTGGAAAGATATGACAATGCAAATTTCACATTCCAGTTGCAACTTTTTCTGCTATATTAACTGATACTGATGTTATTAGATTTTCAATCTGATGTTTTGTTTCTTAGCGACAATCATCAAATTCAGTTTTTAAAATACGCGACAACTCTAATTTTAATTCTAAATACAACTTTCGATCGCTATTTAACCGACGTCTCGTATTCAAAAAGACATCTTCAGTGTTATTTGATCAGGATCACGTAAAAACAAAACGTCGGGTCAAAAATCGATTACGTTATCATGTAGAGGAGAAAAAATGCCATAGCATTTTGATTTTATTTTGATTTATCTTCTCTATTAAAATACGGAAAAAATAAGTAAGCAATACGTTATCATCAAATTACAAAATATTTATTTTAAACACTAACAAAAAAATCATAACTAAATATTATTTAATCTTATGTTCAAAAAGTCCTTTTTCATTTTCTAGGCAAACTTGAGCAATGGTAAACAATTTCGTCCATTACGGTATCTAGCATCCCTGGAGTTATTCTTGAAATGGCCGCTTGAACCTCGGCTACAAGATATTCATTTTTTACTTGAACAAGTAGGCTTTGAAATGCAGTTGTTCAAATAAATCGTTACGATCTGTCAGTTTTGTTCGATACAGCGTAATTTTGAAGTAGAATTATTTCGAAAATCACAACATGCTTAATTTCTTTGTCTTGTGATTGTGTAAGTATTGTTAATAGTGCCACATTTTTCAAATGAAGAAAAATTAGACATGTTATGTTGCTATACTGAAAGCCATAAAAATTGTTCCTATGCTAAAAGGCAATATTTGCTCAAATATCGGGAGCGACGTCAACCAAATAGATCCATTTTCAAAAGACTTTCTACAAACCTAAAAGAATATGGTGCCTTTCAAAAGGCACAATCCAGAACAAACAATAAACGTTTTGTTGGCTGTACAAGAAGATGATACTGTAGGATTAAGGTCAGTCGAAACAGAGCAGAATGTGCCTAGGTCAAATGCTCAAAGAATACTTCACAAAAAAGGTTATAGGCCATTTAGATTCCGAATTTGTCATAGTTTAGTACTTGGTGATGAACAGCGCAGAATTATTTTTGCTAGTGGCTGACAAAGATTTGTGATGAAAATCGTGAATTTCCGAACACTATTCTTTGGTCAGATGAAAGTTATTTTTGCAACAATGGCATATATTAACCGAAATAATCGACACTATTGGGCAACGCAAAATGAACATCGTGTACGGCGCCAATATTGGTTTGATTTCAATGTGTCAAGATACTACCATAGTTCTTGAATAATAATATTGAAGATATTCTGGACAATATTCCTCTGGCGGTAAATAACCGTATATTGTTCCAGCAGGATGGGGCACCTTCCCATAATGCTCGGATCAATATGTAATGTCTAACTGAGCATTTCCAAAATAAATTAATTGCCACTAATGGCCCCATAAGATGGCCTGCACGATCTCCCGACATCACGCCGTTGGATTTTGTCCTATGGGGTTTCCTCGACAGCGAAGTGTACCGGAACACGTATGAAAATGTAGAACAACTTAGAGCCGAGGTTCAAGCTGCCATTGGGAGAATAAGTCCAAGGATGTTAGATAATGTAATGGACGAAACCGTTTGTCGTTGCTACGTTTGCCCAAGAAAATGAAGGAGGACTTTTTGAACATGAGACTAAACAATATGCATGAGTGCCAGCAGAGGGGGCAGTGGGTCGCCCCCCTGGAGCAGCGAAGATAGAAAACCTATATAACCAAAAACCGAAGTCGCCCCCCCCCCCCTGTAGTACAATTTTCTGGCGGCGCCAGTGGCAATATGTATAGTTATAATGATTTTTTTGTTGTGTTGTTGTGTATATAATAAATATATTGTATTTTGGTGATAAACATATTGCTTACTTTTTTTTCGTATCTTAATAAATAAGTTGCAAAATCCTATAGCACTTTTCCTCCTCTACATGATGACATAATTCGATTTGTGATCCGACGTTTTGGTTCTTCATAATCCTCATCAAGTAACATTGAATATGTCTTTTTGAATCTGAAACATCAGGTAAATGCGATACATCGTTGTATTTAGAATTAAAATTAGAGTTTTTTGGGGATATAAAAAAAGTTGTCAAGTATTTTAGAAACCAAAGATTGCCAAAGATGATGATGGTTGCTAAGAAAAGAAACGTCAGATTGAAATTATTCTAATAACATCAGCTTATAGAGCAGGAAAAGTTGCATAAATTGAGAAAAAAATAAAAACGAAATCGGGAAAATTCGATTTTTCCATATATCTTCGGAAGTACTCGAGGTAAATCGGATCCATGGTTCGCGTTACAATAAACGAAAACGAGAAGAAAATAGCCTCTGTGTTGGCTACTCGATAAAATAAAAAAAAATAGAGTCAGTGTAGATCACCTGAGGCGCTTTACCCTGAACAATTCCAACGTTATGAAAAACAGGGTAGAAAAACTATCGTTGTCAAAACACAACAGAAGGAAAAGGGGCGATAAAATCTATAATCAAAGCAATAAAAACAAGCGCGTTTCATCCGTTGTCGCATACTACATGACTGACTTCTGTCAGTGTTTTTGAAGTTTATTTTCTCTTATTTTTTCATTTTTATTGTTATATAAAATAAAATAACCTTTCTATGACTGACTAATGATAAGTTTTCTATTCAATTTATTTGCTGTAATCTTTACTTCACTTCTTGTTCGGTATTACTATCACTGTATAGAATAGGAAATATAGGTTTGCTATGATTGTTTTGTTATTCTCCATTACCAACAGGGCAGGATTACAAGGAATTACAAAGGATTTCTTGAAATCCAGGGGGATTTACTGAGGAATTACCCGGATGTCCAGGGATTTACAGGGATGTAGAGGGATTTATCAGGAGGTACCAAGGATTTCCAAGGATTTAATTAGGATGTAGGGGATTTGCTTAAAAAGGGGGATGTAGGTGTACACTTTTTTGGATATGTGTTCACCCCTCGGATGGAATGGTATGGAAACTACTCTTCACTTCTGGAGCTCACACTTAATAATGGCTTGACGATGATGGTTCGGCCGTGTGTGATACCTGAAATTTGGACCGGAGCTAAATGGACTTGGACCAGAAGCTCTGGTTTCGGCCTTTTAGAAGGCTGTGACTTTCGATGTGACTAAGCATGAGATGCGTCAGTTTAGGAAGTACTGTCAAATTTGAATACTATTTGTGTAGATTAATTAAGGAAACTTCAGTCACAGGTAACTAGATTTATTTAAATTAATGAGAATACTTAATTTTTTTATACGGGTAAATGTAAAATTTGATAGCCTTTCTAACGGTATAAGATTGTCGACATTAATCACTTATAGTTTCCATTTTATTTCAAATTTTCAGCCAAGTAGTGTTTTTTAAATTTGACAATCAGTAAGCAAGCCACCAGGCCATGAAAAATAAGCAAAAAGATCAGCTGTAATCAGAAAGAACAGCATCGGCATGTCTACGTGTAATGTCAATGAGAAGCTGAGGTATGGCAGAAATGGCTATTTTTCAGAAGTTTCTATAATTATTAGTAATTTTGAAATGAAAGGACATATATCAGCGGTTGTTGCAGGGAGTCTAGTATCTCCAGAATAAAATTTCATTCATTTTATTAGAGGAGACTTTTGTAGAAAAATTCTAAAAAACCGATTTGGCCGAAAATTTGAAATAAAATGGAAACTACAAGAGATTAATATCGAGAATTACATATCCTTAGAAAGGTTATTAAATTTTACACTCAACCATATAAAAAATTTAGGTATTCCTATAAAAAGATTAGGTATTCCCATAAAAAAGGGGAGTCAAGTTGATTTACTCAGTACTCTCCACACATAACGGTGATATCATTTTACTTTTCACATAGCATGAAGTATAGTCTGAGATCCCCTTGCAACCAAATCATAAACCGCGCGCCCTCAATAAAGACAACCAAGACAAAAACTCTCGCAAATAGTTTCTTGTACCTCTGCAGGAACTAGGACGACATAGTTTTTATTCTGCAAGCTTCAACTGGATGAAACGTAACGACCAGGATTCTCCAAATCGTCTAAAACGAGGTTTGAGCTATTTTTATATTCGTAGTTTTTTATTATTCCTTCACCGCCACTGGCACGGCTTTTAAAAACCATACGCATTTTCCATACTCGCCACGATAATAATACTGTGTCAAATTTTCATTAAAATCAATTCCAGGTTACACAATACAGAACGATCTAAAGCAATACTCGTATTAATACAATACGTATACATCAGACAGTTCTAAGTCGCTTGGTTTCTGTAATAGGCAAGGCAATGTTCCGATGGACTTAAAAAAGTGTATTATGCCGCCAGGTCCTTCTTTCGCAGGTCAATGGAGAGCCTATTATGAATGAAAAAACTTTTTCAGTTTTACAGCCCTCCACCAACCACCCCTATTTCACTCCCACCCAAGGGAACGTAGAAAATTATTAGTAACCTCTAAGATGCCTAAAAATGAAGTTTGATCTGTTTTTATGTTTTTAGTTTTTTCCTTGTTGCTGTGCCGTCATTGAGACGATTTCTGAAAACCATACGCCATGGTAGTAAGACTGTGTCAAAATTTCATTAAAATCAATTCACTCATTCCCACGTTATACAATACAATACAGAACGATCTAAAGCAATATACGAATGTATACATTTGAACATTCTAGCGGCATAATAAGAGGAATTATACCGCTAGGTCTTTCTTTCTTTCACAATTCAATGGACAGCCTATTGTGAATACAACAAATTTTTCAGTTTTATAAACCCCACCGCCCAACCAGTCCAATTTCACCACCATCCAATAAAAAGTGGGCAATGCTCTGGAACCCCTAAAATGCCTAAAAACGAAGTTTGAGGAATATCTATTTTTGTTGTTTTTGGATAATTTATTTTAATTATTTTAATTACGAGCCCGCGGCATATCGCTGCCCAAATTTCACCCGCACCTACCGGTGTGTGAAGTAAAAACATCCAACACAAAATCTCCTAAAGCGCTTCTAGCATTTCTCGCCGTAAAAGCTAGGATGACACAGTTTTACTTCCCACACCGACCGGTGAAAGGAGTCTTGTAATCATGAAAATTTTCGATTTTGAAACGCTTTTTGGGCATTTTGTGATATCTAAATAAAGAAAATCCACATCACTCATTTTCGTCGACCTGTCTCTCGGTCTGTGTGTCTGTTGGCTTTCCTCTAGCCTCGTACTCTCAATAACCGCTGCATGAATTGTGATAAAATTTAGGTAACGATATGCTGTGGGGTCGTAGTAGGTAATAGTAATTTTGAAAATCGGTGCATGGACAGCGGAGTAAATAGCAAAGGAAATAAATGTCCTATATTTCCCAAACTTCGTTTTTAGGCGTTTTAGGGGTTGCTGATCATTTTCTACTTCTTTTTGGATGAGGGGTGAAAACTAGTAAATTTTTGTTTTTATAGGCTGTCCAAGAAGGGTGGGTTGGCCCAGTGGTTAGGGTCGAGGACACGTGACCGGGGGGTCCCGGGTTCGATTCTCGTTAGAGGCGTCAATTTATTTTTGGGTTTTCAATCGAAAATAAATATCCATAAAAATAAAGCTCAGCAAAGAATCCTCACCTGGGCCTCCACTGTTGGCTTCTAATTAACAGTGCTGTTCCTAGAGTGGCGCCAGGAAACAGTAACAAAGCCTACACAGAACAAGAGGCTAATGACCAGAGCAGTCGATGCCGATGACACAGAAGTAAAAAAATAGACTGTCCATTGACCTGTGAAAGAAAGACCTAGCGGTATAACACACTTTTTTGGGGCGGGCGGGCGATGATTTGGTTGCAAGGGGGTCTCAGACTATACCTTCATACTATAGAAAAATAAACATATCACCGTAATGTGTGGAAAATACTCAGGCACCTTGATTTCATTTTTTTTTGTTTGTTGTGGAGCCTCAAAATCGCCGTGTTGCCTGTGTTCATGAATAAACCATTTCCATTTGGAAAACGGAAAACGAAAAGCCTAAAACAGAAATGGGAAAACAGAAAACTAAAAGCAGAATCCGTAAAACGGAAATGGAAAACGGAAATCCAGAAATCGAAAAATGATGAACGGAGATAAGTAAAAGGAAAAACGAAAACGGAAAACCAAAAACGGAATACTTAAAATGGAAAACCGAAAACAAAGAACCGAAAACGGTGGAGTACAACAAGAAATCCAAACGTAAATCCGGAATAAGGAAATCAGAAAAACTTCTAAACTAGGTACATATGAAAGCTATTGTTAATTTGTTAATGTCATCTAAAATATTTTTTGGTTAGCAATTGAATGCATTTTGCAGAACCAAAAGTTAGTACCGAATACTCGGTAGAAGATTTACGGGTATATACTGTTCTTGAAGATGAGGATACTTTTACCGCTCTATATATAACTGTAGACCAAAACTGTGATTGTACCACTACTACCGTACCATCGCCATATACACGGCGACGACGCAGACGTTGCTTTGGTAGGTCGGAAGACCCTGCTAGTATTGGCGGAACGCTACTTTGGGTAGTACATCGAGATCGCGGTAATTTTATTTTTGTGCAGTTAGTTTCGCATATTTGGATTGTGCGCGTGTCTTAAGGTAAGCCGTGATATTTTCTACAGAAAGCGTTTCTTTGATATTCAATGTTTGGTACTAGCTATGTGGAAGTTATTTTACGCTGCCAAGGGATTTGCGATATAGTTTTCTCATTTAGCTTTTAGATCATGAAGTTAAACTAATCCTGAGTCAAAATGTTATAGTTAGTTTAAGCATTACATCTCGCAATACACATTTGCGACTATTTTTATCTTTTATCAAATACATAATTTGCTAATGGAATATGCAGGGTGGTCCAATACGCGCACGGTGTTCTCTAACGGCCTTTCAAATGGACTACTTGCAGAAAATAATTTTAAAGGTGGCAGATACCCGGATATTTCGGAAGTAGGCAACAACTTACTTATTTTAAATAGAATAAATATCCTGTATATAATTATGCTTTTGAACTCAGAATTGATTTTGAAGTTCGGTCTGTTAACCATGGTTTATACCTACGAAGGCTATTTTGGGAGTTATTCAGCAATCTTTAGAAAATTTGACGTTTGTAGTACTTTACAAAAAATGTTAGTATCTCGGAACTAAGCACTGCAGAAAGATGCCGTTTTCATTTATGAAACAAGCAAGAAACTTACTTGTGTTTCGGTAAGATCATTGTTTCGAAAGCACATTAAATTAGTAGGCTAGCAATTTTCAAATTTGAAAGTTCAAAACGTGAAACACTTTTTTTCAAATGGGGTAGTATGATAAGTTTCACATCATTGGATGCAAAATTAAATACTCTCTCGCTTTTATCTAAGCATATAAGGTGCTATCTTTGACGGTTTTCAGGATATTTATGATTTTATAATTAATCCGTAATGGCGCATAGGAGTTGAAAATATCGAAGGTGCAGGCGAAACAATTGGCTGGAAACTTTTCATCCAAAGTGCTTCGGACTCTGATACTGAAATGTGCAGGTGGTCCATCTAACTGGAATCACATTATTCGCAAAACCTCCAGTGGCAAATTGTCCAGGAGGTTTTCCAAATTTTCTTTTAAAATTTTTTTGAAAACATTTGCTTATTGTAAGGTTTTCAATAATACCACCCCAAACATTCGGACTCCATCTATGGTGGTTGTCAACAAACCGCACAAAACTTGGATTAGGAGCGTCGGCTTACAAATGTAAATTATGCCGGTTTACATGGCCGTTATCATGAAATGTAGCTTCATCCGTAAACAACATAGTATTAAAAAATAATGGATTCTAGTTCGATTCGAATCATAAAAATCCATTCTGTTTTCAAAGTCTTGTCCTTAAAGTGCTTGGTATAGCTGCACATGATAAGGATGATATTGCTTCTTCGTTAAAATCCTTTTCACAGATGTTTAACCAATGCCCAAATCACAACTAATGCCGCTATGCGGATCTTAAACTACATTTCTACAATTTCTCATATTTTTCGTACTTCTGGTCCTGTCAAATCTATCCCTAATTTTTTCAGAAGTATCTGAATGTCATCTATCAGAAAGTCTCTTTTAGTACGCTGTCGATGCGAGCAAACCATTTTTGAAACATTCTCCAATGATATAAATAGTATCAATCCTTTTGTCTGTTGCATTACTACTAAGAACCCTTATAACCACACGCATTATCTGATAGAAATAATTTGGTGTAAGTTAGCAATTGTTTCGTCTGGGAGCCACGCCGCCTACCATTTTTCCGATTCCTAGGCGTCATTACGGAAAAGGTACAAAATCGGAAATATCTTGAAAACCTTCAAAGACAGGAGATCACTGATACCTAGAAAAAAGTGAAAGAATTTAATTTCGCGTCCACTTATCATACCATCCCATTTGAAAAGAGATTTTCCAGGTTGTGAACATCTCAAATTTGAAACTGCTAGTCTGTTGATTTAATATGATTTTGAAACAATGATCTTACTGAAACACAAGTACGTTACTTGCTCTTTCCAAAACCGAAAACCGCATCTTTCTGTCGTACTTAGTTTCCAAGATACTAACGTTTTTTGTCTTATTTTATTTAAAGTGTTATAAACGTTATATTTTATAAAGATTGCTGAATAACTCCGAAAATAGACTTCAACGTATTTGAAATTATTTTCAAATAGTAGACCATGACAGCATACAGACGCTTGCCCATTATTCAGTCGTTTGAAATATATTTTGTTCTCGAAAAATGTGATTTAGATAGATATGTTCTGGCTCGCAGTATTTTCGGCCAGCCTAGAAGCCTAGCCTAGCCTAGAGTGCAGAATGTTCAAAATTCAGTGATTTAAAAATAAAATGTTATCCCAAAGCAACAAACGAAACGTACATACACGTCTGTGGAAGAGTCCTTTACTTTATTTGCCTCCTTCCGGAATGCGGCTCGAATATTTTGTATTTTTGTGCCAAAAGCACAATCTGCATTCAAAAAATAGGGCCTGAAAAATGCTACTAGCTTATCATAGGCCCGATTTTTTAACTTGTTGGTTGTATATTCCTTAGATTTTATTTACCTTAAGGCCGATTTATAAGCTCGACGTTGGCGTTGCCGTTGCCATAAATACATGGAAATGCCTAGGACCATTCATATTCCACGTCCGCCGTTGGGTCTGCCGTTGGGTCTGCCGTTGGGCGCGCCGTTCGACATAACTATCTTTTAACTTTTTCCGTCCGCCGTTCGTAGCCACCGTCGTAGCCAGCGTATAAGCCAATCATAGTCGTCGGTACCGGTCATGTGATATTGTTATTATTGTTGACGTCTAACTGTCAAAAGGTTTCTGGGTTTTCTCCAGGGTTTTCTCAAGTTTTTTGTATTAACTATTGGTTCTGACTATGTTCATTTTCACCAGGAAAATTCAAACATCTTTCACAAAGACAAAAACACTGATGATAAATCGCAATAGAACATGTTATGAACACGATGGGAAAGCTAGGTTAACGGCGCGAACGTCGAGTTTATGAGTAGCAGCCTTGTGCTACGAACGTCAGCGCCAACGGCAACCGCAACGCCAACGTCGAGTTTATGAATTGGACTTTAAACAAGTGTGACTTCTATATATTGCAATGAAGTCGCTTAAAATTTCCCGTATCCGGTCATCCGTGACGTAAACAAACCGTACTTTTATACTAATATTCGCGCGGGCCTGCAAGCACAAGACGGCATGATTTGGACTACGAATTTGGCTCGCTACGCATTTAGATATGACGGATTGTCCGCTCGTGCATGGGGCGCTATTATCTGCTGTGATTGATACCACGAGCGGATAGGAAAAAACAAATGAACATAAATGATTGCTGTATAATTATAAACATTCCAGTTAAAACATAGGGTAAGAGGTACAGCTGTTGACACTCTGATAGTAGTTGGCACATGTGTCATAAATGTATATTAATCAGCAAACCAGAAGGCTATCCTGCAAAACTAACAAATTTCCTAAAATCTGAAAATATTACCTCAACCTCCCACAGTGAGCACTACACCTCTTCCAGCTGTTAATTGGAAAGCGTCAGTTGTAATTCAGAAGGCATCATATGTAAATCAGAAAGAGTCATATTAATTTCAAAAGGTACCAATTGTATATGAGAAACCATGATTTGCAATTCAGAAGGGGTCGCATGTAGAGAAAGAAATTACATTCGTGTACTAAGTTTTAGGTATAGGTGCAAGTATCCTGCGTCTTTCGCGAATGTTCAACACCACTGAAAATGTGTTGTAAATAATAGTCTTCTATGTAAAAACCGATTTGCAAGTACCACAAGTAGTGGCGTCAGGTGTTGTTGAACAGAGATTGTTTAATTTGGAGTCAGTAATCGACAAGAGTAGGAATTTAGTGGTTGGTAGTGACTGTCCGCGCCTTGCAATATTCTATAATTTTTCATGGTAAAGCCATTGCTCCTGAACCAGTGCCTGTTGGACTACAGCAACTTACAATAGGACTTATAATGATCTATAATTTAATAACTTTTGTCGTTTATGTAAGTTTATTTTGTTTTTATTGTTTTCTATTCACATATTAAATTTCTTGTACCACATTTAGCATCAATTTGATGTTGTAACAATAAAAACGTTGTTTGGTCATGAATGACCAGCCAACACTTTTATTACACATAGCAACCAGCAGCTCGATCGGTTTGCATGAGACTAGGGTATGTGGGTGCGTGCGTGTGTGCGTGAATGTGTGAGTCTCGTTAGCCGCCAAGAAATGAAAAATAGGACAACAATGGTTTAATAAAGATTTATTTTAGTATATATATATATATGAATGCAGTACATTTTTTTTATAAAAGAACTTATCTTCAGAAGGAAGTCCTCATGGTAGTGCCCTTCCGAAAGGAAGGTGGTGCTCCAGAGAAGGCTGGCTTTTTCAGAAGTTCAGGTGGTGCCCCAAAGGTGTGGTGTCCCCAAAGAAAAGTTGTCTTCATTTTGGCAACTCGAGAAAAAGAAGGTGGCTTTGGTGGTGGCACCCCGACAAAAGGTGTGGTCTTCATGGTGGCACCCCGACAAAAAGTGTTCATGGTGGCATCCCGACAAAAAGGTGTTCTTGGTGGTCTTCATGGTGGCACCCCGACAAAAAAGTGGCTTCATTGTGGGACCCCGACAAAAGGTGTTCTTCATGGTGGCACCCCGAAAAAAAAGTTAGGTCTTCATGGTGGCACCCCGACCAAAAAGGTTAGGTCTTCATGGCGACACCCGGACAAAAGAGTGGCTTCATTGTGGCACCCCGACAAAAAGGTGGCTTCATGGTGGCACCCCGACAAAAAGGGTGGTTCTCCTATGAAAAAGTTATGGCTGGTATTAGCACCTTGTGGAGAACTTCACAGGACTTCACGATCTGTTCCTGAAGTATGGATCTTCATGCGTTCTTACATTTTGATAAATTGCATTCATATACTTCAGAAACAAATCTATGAAGTAGCATGGGGAAATTAAAAAGCCAAAAAGCAGATAACTTTCAAATGTTCACATGGTAAAGATTAAAAAAAAATATAGATATATACAAGAGCGAATAGTTTAAAAAAAGATTCTTAAATACTTTGCATTTTCAGTCCTACCGGATCATTTCAGATATGTAGTGATAAATAAAAAAAAAGTGTATAAAAATGTATGTTCAAAAATTTACAAACTTTTTCTTCACGCCTTGTAAAACAAAATTACAAAAATGTCCAAAAGATCTTTTCATTGCGTTCTCAATTAGCAAATCTGAGTGCTAGGTATTTTTGCGTAAGGAATGTTATAAAAAAAATGTGAAACATTAAATACACACAAGATAAGGCATCTTAACACAAAAATATATGGCTAGAAACAAAGAATAGTGTTCAGCGACTCTTTTGTTAGATAATTAATAAATATACAGTGTAGGATTGACTTGATATTTAAAGATTAAAATGTTCGCCATGACATGTTCATGGAAAAAAAAAATATATAAATCGGAAAAATCACATTCCTACACAAAATCATATTCCTAAAATAAATATGCAGAAGCAATGAAAATATGGGAAAGCTTAGTAATTAAATCGTTATGATTACCTTGATTAAGACATAATGGCACAGACACAAAAGATTGTCTTAGAGAGACATAATTACATTAGCTGTTAACTGTTTATTTTAAAAAGGATGAGTGATCTATCGCTACCCATTTTTATAGAGGTTAATGTCGGTAGTGAGAGAGAGAGGGCATATTCCCCACTCATCAGATCTTAGCCAAAATTTGTGCGCACTTGCGCAGTGTGTACAATTAACAATATTTGTAGCTCAAGGGAGTAGAGATGGGAAAAAGGTAGAGGTGAGAAGCAAAATAGTTATAAAAATGTACTAGTATAATGAGGAAGCAGTAGCTAAAAATGGAAGTTATAAACTATTCGTATATGGTAGCCAAGTAAATAATATAAAAATAATTTTGAAAACGGGTGAACCGTTACAATGTCTGCTTTTCTACTTTTGAGTCGGTGTCTTATTTCTTTTCCATCTTTGATGAAACGGGAATAGCGCAAAATAAAAAATTGTGTTCCACGATTTATTTCTACCAGTGTATATTCCACCACACCTTGCAGATTGTAATTGATGGCAATCCAAGGAAAATGGAAAGGAAAACAATTATGGCAGTACCTGTAGGTGTAATGGCTACTATGATGCGGCATCAGCGAAGATCACCAAATCAAGCAATTTCTTTCTTTCCTTCATTCTCTGTTCTGTTTTATAATTTTTTGCGAAATTTGCAGTTAGGGCAATCCAATCCTCACCACGTTTGCACAGCTTCTTCTTTTAGTTCGTTGTCCTTTTACTTCCCATACCGATAGGTGAGGCGATTATTGTGATTGCGAAAATTTTCGATTTTGAGATAACACGCTTTTTGGACGTCTACGACATCTCTATAACGAAAATCCACGTCACTCATTTCTGTCGGTCTGTCTGTCTGTCTGTCTGTCTGTCCGTCTGTCCGTCTGTCCGTCCGTCCGTCCGTCCGTCCGTCCATCCGTCCGTCTGTCCGTCTGTCCGTCTGTCCGTCTGTCCGTCTGTCCGTCTGTCCGTCTGTCCGTCTGTCCGTCTGTCCGTCTGTCCGTCTGTCCGTCTGTCCGTCTGTCCGTCTGTCCGTCTGTCCGTCTGTCCGTCTGTCCGTCTGTCCGTCTGTCCGTCTGTCCGTCTGTCCGTCTGTCCGTCTGTCCGTCTGTCCGTCTGTCCGTCTGTCCGTCTGTCCGTCTGTCCGTCTGTCCGTCTGTCCGTCTGTCCGTCTGTCCGTCTGTCCGTCTGTCCGTCTGTCCGTCTGTCCGTCTGTCCGTCTGTCCGTCTGTCCGTCTGTCCGTCTGTCCGTCTGTCCGTCTGTCCGTCTGTCCGTCTGTCCGTCTGTCCGTCTGTCCGTCTGTCCGTCTGTCCGTCTGTCCGTCTGTCCGTCTGTCCGTCTGTCCGTCTGTCCGTCTGTCCGTCTGTCCGTCTGTCCGTCTGTCCGTCTGTCCGTCTGTCCGTCTGTCCGTCTGTCCGTCTGTCCGTCTGTCCGTCTGTCCGTCTGTCCGTCTGTCCGTCTGTCCGTCTGTCCGTCTGTCCGTCTGTCCGTCTGTCCGTCTGTCCGTCTGTCCGTCTGTCCGTCTGTCCGTCTGTCCGTCTGTCCGTCTGTCCGTCTGTCCGTCTGTCCGTCTGTCCGTCTGTCCGTCTGTCCGTCTGTCCGTCTGTCCGTCTGTCCGTCTGTCCGTCTGTCCGTCTGTCCGTCTGTCCGTCTGTCCGTCTGTCCGTCTGTCCGTCTGTCCGTCTGTCCGTCTGTCCGTCTGTCCGTCTGTCCGTCTGTCCGTCTGTCCGTCTGTCCGTCTGTCCGTCTGTCCGTCTGTCCGTCTGTCCGTCTGTCCGTCTGTCCGTCTGTCCGTCTGTCCGTCTGTCCGTCTGTCCGTCTGTCCGTCTGTCCGTCTGTCCGTCTGTCCGTCTGTCCGTCTGTCCGTCTGTCCGTCTGTCCGTCTGTCCGTCTGTCCGTCTGTCCGTCTGTCCGTCTGTCCGTCTGTCCGTCTGTCCGTCTGTCCGTCTGTCCGTCTGTCCGTCTGTCCGTCTGTCCGTCTGTCCGTCTGTCCGTCTGTCCGTCTGTCCGTCTGTCCGTCTGTCCGTCTGTCCGTCTGTCCGTCTGTCCGTCTGTCCGTCTGTCCGTCTGTCCGTCTGTCCGTCTGTCCGTCTGTCCGTCTGTCCGTCTGTCCGTCTGTCCGTCTGTCCGTCTGTCCGTCTGTCCGTCTGTCCGTCTGTCCGTCTGTCCGTCTGTCCGTCTGTCCGTCTGTCCGTCTGTCCGTCTGTCCGTCTGTCCGTCTGTCCGTCTGTCCGTCTGTCCGTCTGTCCGTCTGTCCGTCTGTCCGTCTGTCCGTCTGTCCGTCTGTCCGTCTGTCCGTCTGTCCGTCTGTCCGTCTGTCCGTCTGTCCGTCTGTCCGTCTGTCCGTCTGTCCGTCTGTCCGTCTGTCCGTCTGTCCGTCTGTCCGTCTGTCCGTCTGTCCGTCTGTCCGTCTGTCCGTCTGTCCGTCTGTCCGTCTGTCCGTCTGTCCGTCTGTCCGTCTGTCCGTCTGTCCGTCTGTCCGTCTGTCCGTCTGTCCGTCTGTCCGTCTGTCCGTCTGTCCGTCTGTCCGTCTGTCCGTCTGTCCGTCTGTCCGTCTGTCCGTCTGTCCGTCTGTCCGTCTGTCCGTCTGTCCGTCTGTCCGTCTGTCCGTCTGTCCGTCTGTCCGTCTGTCCGTCTGTCCGTCTGTCCGTCTGTCCGTCTGTCCGTCTGTCCGTCTGTCCGTCTGTCCGTCTGTCCGTCTGTCCGTCTGTCCGTCTGTCCGTCTGTCCGTCTGTCCGTCTGTCCGTCTGTCCGTCTGTCCGTCTGTCCGTCTGTCCGTCTGTCCGTCTGTCCGTCTGTCCGTCTGTCCGTCTGTCCGTCTGTCCGTCTGTCCGTCTGTCCGTCTGTCCGTCTGTCCGTCTGTCCGTCTGTCCGTCTGTCCGTCTGTCCGTCTGTCCGTCTGTCCGTCTGTCCGTCTGTCCGTCTGTCCGTCTGTCCGTCTGTCCGTCTGTCCGTCTGTCCGTCTGTCCGTCTGTCCGTCTGTCCGTCTGTCCGTCTGTCCGTCTGTCCGTCTGTCCGTCTGTCCGTCTGTCTGTCTGTTGGCGTCTTTCTAGCCTCGTAATCTCAGTAACCGCTGCATGGAATGTGATGAAATTTGGGCAGCGATATGCTGTGGGGTCGTAGTAGGTAATATTCCTAAAATTTTGGAAATCGGTGCATAGGCGGCGGAGTAATTAGCAAAAAAACAAAAAATTTCAGATATTCCTCAAACTTCGTTTTTAGGCGTTTTAGTGGTTCCTGATCATTTTCTACTTTTTTTTTTGGGTGGGGGTGAAATTGGGGAGGTTGGGGGATGGGGGAGTTGTAAAACTGAAAACTGTGTTGTACTCATAATGGGTCGTCCATTGATCTTTGAATGAAAAACCTAGCGGCATAATACACTTTTTACGTTCATCCGAACATTGCCTTGCTTATTATAAAAACCAACGGACTTAGAATTTGTGATGTGTATACACAGAAAAATCTGTCGTTCTGTCAAAAACTTACGCTTGGATTCAGTGGGACGTTACACTCAGCATTCCTCAAATACAGCGATGTTTTATCCAATGGGAAGTGTATAATTGGTAACGAATTATATCGTATTGTCGATTCAACTACAAGATCTCATTGGATTTCAATGAATAATTCAATCGCAGCCTGTCGTTAAATCGAATCTGTGTTTGGTAATTGATTCTAAACTACTTTCTTTTCCTTGGACCAACAGATTTTATTGCGAGGACAGCTGATTGTTCGTTTGGATGTTTAATTGTGTGATTTTGTATGAAGTTGTAAGGAGCATGATACAAGAATTAGACATAAGCCTGCACCAGTTGTTGCATTATTACCTGAAATATAACTGTCTGACTAATCTAAATACCTACATTCAAATGTGGGTGTTAGCTCTCCTCTCAGTAGGTCCTCCATTTAATATATAACTGGACACATTTAAATCACACAATTGCTGATGCAATACGCAAAACCACGAGATGACACAACATGGCTAACAGCGAGACAACACAACGGAACAACCGTCCGTGTTGGCGGGTTCGCGGCGATAGTAACACTAAGATAATCCCCTTGTTCTTTATTCTTACCTTCATTGAATCGGGACATCAGTCCCGCTGAATACTGATTATAATTCAGCGAACGACAAGGGCCATTGAAACAAAATTAATTTTTATCAGATGGATTATCACGAACTGCTGTTGCAGCAATAATTTTTGTACAGATTGTATGCTTTGCTTAAATTAAACATAGGGTAAATTTCGAAAACGAAAAGGACGTTTTGATTGCATTATATGTCAATACTGGTATTAGAGGGATTATACATATAGTTAGAACGAATATAAAATTATTTTGAATCTACTGGCGTACCTGTGATTACTTCGAATATAAGGATTGAATTCTTTCAATGACATGGATTTGAAACAACTGTAAATACATTTAAAGCGATGGAAAAACATCCAAATACTAACAATTAATTGGAAACGCAGCAGACGGACAGACGGACAGACGGACAGACGGACAGACGGACAGACGGACAGACGGACAGACGGACAGACGGACAGACGGACAGACGGACAGACGGACAGACGGACAGACGGACAGACGGACAGACGGACAGACGGACAGACGGACAGACGGACAGACGGACAGACGGACAGACGGACAGACGGACAGACGGACAGACGGACAGACGGACAGACGGACAGACGGACAGACGGACAGACGGACAGACGGACAGACGGACAGACGGACAGACGGACAGACGGACAGACGGACAGACGGACAGACGGACAGACGGACAGACGGACAGACGGACAGACGGACAGACGGACAGACGGACAGACGGACAGACGGACAGACGGACAGACGGACAGACGGACAGACGGACAGACGGACAGACGGACAGACGGACAGACGGACAGACGGACAGACGGACAGACGGACAGACGGACAGACGGACAGACGGACAGACGGACAGACGGACAGACGGACAGACGGACAGACGGACAGACGGACAGACGGACAGACGGACAGACGGACAGACGGACAGACGGACAGACGGACAGACGGACAGACGGACAGACGGACAGACGGACAGACGGACAGACGGACAGACGGACAGACGGACAGACGGACAGACGGACAGACGGACAGACGGACAGACGGACAGACGGACAGACGGACAGACGGACAGACGGACAGACGGACAGACGGACAGACGGACAGACGGACAGACGGACAGACGGACAGACGGACAGACGGACAGACGGACAGACGGACAGACGGACAGACGGACAGACGGACAGACGGACAGACGGACAGACGGACAGACGGACAGACGGACAGACGGACAGACGGACAGACGGACAGACGGACAGACGGACAGACGGACAGACGGACAGACGGACAGACGGACAGACGGACAGACGGACAGACGGACAGACGGACAGACGGACAGACGGACAGACGGACAGACGGACAGACGGACAGACGGACAGACGGACAGACGGACAGACGGACAGACGGACAGACGGACAGACGGACAGACGGACAGACGGACAGACGGACAGACGGACAGACGGACAGACGGACAGACGGACAGACGGACAGACGGACAGACGGACAGACGGACAGACGGACAGACGGACAGACGGACAGACGGACAGACGGACAGACGGACAGACGGACAGACGGACAGACGGACAGACGGACAGACGGACAGACGGACAGACGGACAGACGGACAGACGGACAGACGGACAGACGGACAGACGGACAGACGGACAGACGGACAGACGGACAGACGGACAGACGGACAGACGGACAGACGGACAGACGGACAGACGGACAGACGGACAGACGGACAGACGGACAGACGGACAGACGGACAGACGGACAGACGGACAGACGGACAGACGGACAGACGGACAGACGGACAGACGGACAGACGGACAGACGGACAGACGGACAGACGGACAGACGGACAGACGGACAGACGGACAGACGGACAGACGGACAGACGGACAGACGGACAGACGGACAGACGGACAGACGGACAGACGGACAGACGGACAGACGGACAGACGGACAGACGGACAGACGGACAGACGGACAGACGGACAGACGGACAGACGGACAGACGGACAGACGGACAGACGGACAGACGGACAGACGGACAGACGGACAGACGGACAGACGGACAGACGGACAGACGGACAGACGGACAGACGGACAGACGGACAGACGGACAGACGGACAGACGGACAGACGGACAGACGGACAGACGGACAGACGGACAGACGGACAGACGGACAGACGGACAGACGGACAGACGGACAGACGGACAGACGGACAGACGGACAGACGGACAGACGGACAGACGGACAGACGGACAGACGGACAGACGGACAGACGGACAGACGGACAGACGGACAGACGGACAGACGGACAGACGGACAGACGGACAGACGGACAGACGGACAGACGGACAGACGGACAGACGGACAGACGGACAGACGGACAGACGGACAGACGGACAGACGGACAGACGGACAGACGGACAGACGGACAGACGGACAGGACGGACAGACGGCCAGACGGACAGACGAGGACGGAGACAGACGACAGGACGGAACGCATATGACGGATGCCAGACGGTGACAGACGAGACAGACGGACAGATCTGTGGTGGTCAGAATATTAAAAGATTAAAAGGACAGACGGACAGACGGACAGACGGACAGACGGACAGACGGACGACGGACAGACGGACAGACGGACGGAGAGCAGACGGGCAGACGGACAGACGGACAGACGGACAGACGGACAGACGGACAGACGGACAGACGGACAGACGGCAGACGGGCAGACGGACAGACGGGCAGACGGGCAGACGGGCAGACGGGCAGACGGGCAGACGGGCAGACGGGCAGACGGGCAGACGGGCAGACGGGCAGACGGGCAGACGGACAGACGGACAGACGGACAGACGGACAGACGGACAGACGGACAGACGACAGACGACAGACGGACAGACGGACAGACGGACAGACGGACAGACGGACAGGACGGACAGACGGACAGACGGACAGACGGACAGACGGACAGACGGACAGACGGACAGAACGGACAGACGGACAGACGGACAGACGGACAGACGGACAGACGGACAGACGGACAGACGGACAGACGGACAGACGGACAGACGGACAGACCGGACAGACGGACAGACGGACAGACGGACAGACGGACAGACGGACAGACGGACAGACGGACAGACGGACAACGGACAGACGGACAGACGGACAGACGGACAGACGGACAGACGGACGACGAAGACGGACAGACGGACAGGACGGACAGACGGACAGACGACAGACGGACAGACGGACAGACGGACAGACGGACAGACGGACAGACGGGACAGACGGACAGACGGACAAACGGACAGACGGACAGACGGACAGACGGACAGACGGACAGACGGACAGACGGACAGACGGACAGACGGACAGACGGACAGACGGACAGACGACAGACGGACAGACGGACAGACGGACAGACGGACAGGCGGACAGACGGACAGACGGACAGACGGACAGGCGGACAGACGGACAGACGGACAGACGGACAGACGGACAGACGGACAGACGGACATGCTTGCGGTCCCATTGCTATTATACACCTATGGTGCTATACACTGGAAAGTGAACGAGCTGAAGAAAATCGACACGAAGACCCGCAAAAGGATGAATATAGGAGAGAAGTCTGCATCCTAAGTCCTCTGTCCCGCGAATATACCTCCCGCGACACCTGGGAGGGCGTGGACTATTGAGTTTGGAGCGTCTGCACAACAGGGTAGTATTGGCCACTGCCTGCTATGTAACGAGCAGCACCGATCCCCTGATCCGCTTTGTGCGAGAGCACGAGAATGCGGGTAAAGGAGCCTTTCTTTTTAGCGCAGCGAAACGAGCAGCCGAGGAGCTCAGGCTCACACTCGACTTCAAGCGGAGGTGTCAGCAGTCCATTACAGTCGACTTCCTCTTAAGACTTCATAAAGATAAGCCAATGCATGGAATCTTCTACAAACATCTAGAAGTGCATGGCTTATCTGAGCAGTTGACCTTCTCTTTCCTAAGGTCTAGTGGGTTGAGGTCGGAGACTGAGGGCTTCATAATGGCTTGCCAGGACGGTGTCTTCAACACCTTGGTGTACCGTAAAAGGGATATGGGTGTAGATGTACCCGACACCCGTTGTAGAGCTTGCCGACAGGCGCCAGAGGCGCTTATGCATCTCTTGTCGGCGTGTAAGACGTACGCTGGGACGGCTTACGTCCATCGGCACAACGCGGCTCTACGAGTGCTCTACTATCATTTAAGGCACTCATACGGTATCGATGAGACACCGGTGCTGCCTTACGCCCCAGGGGATATAGAGTCCGTTGTGGAGAACGAGAGATGCCGGATTTACTGGAACTACTCGTTCCCCACGCTCGAGCTTGTACAGGCAAACAAGCCCGACTCAGTCCTTCTCGACCACCAACAGAAGACGATGTTCGTTATAGAGTTTTCGGCGCCTGCCGAGGTGAACATCGTCTCTAAGGAGGAGGAAAAGCGGACCAAATATCAGGAGTTGCTCGGACAACTTCGCAGGCTCTGGCCAGACTACACTGTAAGTCTGTTGGTTATGGTCATTGGATCCCTAGGTGGAATGAGGAATACGCTGCTCTCTGCACTGCGCAAAATACCAGTGTGCCGTGCGGCGGCGCACATCTTAGCCGCCAGAATGCAGAAGGCAGTCATCCTTGGGTCCCTTCGTCTACTTAGGGCGCACGATTCGCGGACCCAGTGATTGCTCACCTCACTGTGTGAGGAGTAGTCATTGGGTAATGGAACAGCAGCTCGGTGTGTCCGAGCCCGGCCTGCACTTTTTTTTATTTTTTGTATAATAATAATAATAATAATAATAATAATAATAATAAGAGAAGACCTGTAATATTGTACGATCCTTCCTAAATTCCGATCAATAATAGTCCGGGTGTTGACTTGGCACAGCCCGTCAACACTTGTTGCTACCGCAACTATGCGAGAGGAACTTAGAAAGTCAGATAATAATAATAATAATATAATATAATATGGGGGCAGAGGAATTATAGACATACAGTCACTTCACACAAGACAAATAAAAACACTCAGAGACTTTTTCCAAAGCAAAGAGACAAACTTACACAGATCAATAGTAAAAGCAGACAAACACTATACTCCACTCACCCTATCCCGCCCAGATCACCCAGCAGACGCACACAATCACATAGAATTACAACAAGAAAAAATAAACACATGGTCACAAAAAGCACTCCATGGCAAGCACAGATACCGCGTTACACAAGACCACATTAATGAAAGACAATCATACACCTGGCTCCAGGATGGCCAACTCTTTCCAGAAACTGAGGGTTTTATGCTTGCTATCCAGGACCAAGTGATTGCGACAAGGAACTACATGAAATACATAATTAAAGATACATCCATAACCGACGACAATTGCAGAAAGTGCCACCAACAAAAAGAGACAATAGACCACATAACAAGCGCATGCAAAACTCTCGCTGGAACCGAGTACACAGCTAGACATAACTCTGCAGCCAAAGTCATTCACCAAGCACTCGCCACAACAAACAAGCTAATAGAAAACACAAATCCATATTACAATTATACACCGACATCAGTACTCGAAAACAATGAATATAAACTGTACTGGGATGTTGAAATACATACAGATAAGACTATCCCGGCAAATCGGCCAGATATAGTTTTCCAGTCGAAGGCAGACAAAGTTACCTATTTGATAGATATTGCTATTCCCAACGATACGAATATCCAAAACGCCTACGCTGGGAAGATATCTAAATACACGGACCTTGCGATAGAAATAAAACGACTCTGGAAGCAAAACAAAGTTACCATTGTCCCCCTAATTATGTCTGTCTCAGGCCTCACACCAAACACATTTACACCACACCTAAAACAGTTAGGCCTGGACGAAAGGTTACACAAAATATTTCAGAAGTCTGTAATCCTGAAGACCTGCAATATTGTTCGATCCTTCCTAAATTCCGATCCGTAATAGTTCAGGTGCTGACTTGGCACAGCCCGTCAACACCTGTTGCTACCGCAGTCATGCGGGAGAAACTTGGAAAATCAGGATAATAATAATAATATAATATAATAATAATTTAGAAAAGTTTAATAAGGGTTGATTATGCATCAAAATATTAAATGAGTCTGTGCTTCTATATTCTAGATGTATATGTATATTCACCGTATGAATGGTAACCGAGTAGAAGTTGAACATATAGTAGCATACAGTGCACAAACAAAACTGGGTGAAAAATTTATCGACCAGAAAAGTATTTGAATAAGTCTCAAAAAAAATTGTTTGCCGACAGGGCTCGTGATCCAAAAGTCACTTCAACCAAGGCTAGCACACTCAGGAAGCTGTGGGCTAGGTAGACTTTACGTACCCTACCAAGCACAAAGCTCCCTTCCCCAAGCTATCCTGACCTCGGTCAGATAGGGATCTGGCAAATCCGGGTAGAAATGCCACAGAAGGCTGAGCGCCGGTCCTTCTGTCACACACCGTTATTGCGCCCCACACTTCAACGACCTCAGCAAGGCGTGGCTGGGGAACGTTGTGAGGGGTACGCAACCGGGGGGCTTGCCTTAACCAGCCGGCCCGTGAGGAGAAAACCTCAACAAAACCCGACAGTAAAGTCGCAAATCCTCCGGAGCACCTTGGGCCAACTTCGGAGTAAATATAAGTCCCTTCTCTCCTGGAATGGGCGTCACCCGGGAGAGCGACAATTAGATCGTCCCTACTCGTGGGAACGCGATGGATAAAGTTAGTTTTTCAAATAACCAACGACGGCCTAGGGTACGTCGATTAAACTCACCTGAACCCCAAAACCAAACACCACAACCAATAGCACACAACCCAACTGCGGATGTTTTGCCGGTACAGCCGGCAACCACCAAAGCTGGTAAACCAAGACAGCGCTTACAGTGGACTACTGAGATGAACAAATCTGTAATGCACTGTTACTATACCGCCACAAAACTAGAAACCATCTCTACAGGCTACAGACATGAGCTACACAGGCTGTTTACAGCACAATACCCACACCTCTCAACACGTGTAACCGAACAAAGACTGATTGATCAAAAACGAGTCATAACTAAAAACAACCGTCTTACCCCGCAAGAACTACAAGCTATAAAGAGCCTTGTATCCAACGAAATAAATACTGTCCCACCAAATGACTCGTTAGCCGATGAATCAACCACAGAAAGGCAAAATATTCATTCCCGAAATAGCCAGACTCCAAACACAGACACAACCAATGACACCAGCACACATTCAGATATGGACTCAGGACATGAGCACATACCAGCTACACCAGACCAGACATCAATTAACCTACCCCTCACAGCCACACAAAGCCAAAAGGTTACGCCGCCGCCTTCCATCACACAATCCACAGAACAAGTGATGGACACACAATATAACAAATGGTGTGGCACCAATCCTGCGCTGCGAGATCCTTTGCCCAGACTGATTTTTAAAAACAACACCCAACAAATATTACACACAATAAATTCCAACATAATACCACAATTCTTAACAAACGTCAGTAACCTAGAGGACATCCATACCGTTACATACGCTGCAGCAGCAACAACACTCACAGTAAACGGCCAAAAACTTCCGAAACGGTCTAAAGACCACACAAGCAACAGGCCTAAACCTAAATGGCAAATACGAATCGAAAATAAAATTTCCGCAATCAGAAAGGATTTGGCACACCTCGCACAATACACTAACAACAACAACCGTTCAAAACGCATCCAGACATCAATAGATATACTCAAATCCAAGTCACCTCAAAAATCGATACCTGAAATAGCTGATACACTGAAACAGAAACTTGCAGTTTACGCAGCTCGACTACGCAGATACAATGAATCCAACGAGAGAAAGAACGCTAATAATCTTTTCCAAAAAAGTGAAAAGCAGTTCTACCAGAAAATAACTGCAAACAACCAGGAAGCAACCATAGAACCACCAAGTAGACAAGACTTAACTGAGTTTTGGAGTAGTTTATGGTCAGAGTCCAAAACGCATAATCAAGACGCTCCATGGATCAGACAAGAAGAGGAGAAACACCAACATATAATGGAACAGGGTGACGTTATTCTTACACCAGAGGAAATAGCGGAAACAATAAAACATACTCACAATTGGAAGTGCCCAGGCGTGGATAATATACAAAATTTTTGGTACAAGCAATTCAGTTCAACATACGAAGTGCTCACAGACCAAATCAATAAAGCCATACTACAACCTAATAGGCTTCCTAAATTCCTCACACAAGGAATAACGTATATTAAACCTAAAAACACAGATACCAAGAACCCTGCCAATTACCGTCCAATTACTTGTCTCCCCACCCTCTACAAGATCATCACTGCAACAATATGTAGAAGGATTGAACAACACCTAACACAAAACAACATCCTCACTGAAGAGCAAAAAGGATGTAGAAAACGAAGTCAGGGCTGCAAGGAACAGCTTATAATTGACAGTGTGATCATGGAGCAGACTAGAAAAGAACACAGGAACCTTCACACTTGTTTTATAGATTATAAAAAAGCCTTTGACTCTGTACCCCACAGCTGGCTAAAGAAAACTTTACAAATATATAAAATCAACTCAGGACTTCGTCAGTTTCTTACAAGAATCATGGAAACATGGCGCACCAACATACACCTCAAAACTCAGCACGGCCATATCCAGACGGATGAACTACACATAAGACGCGGTATCTTCCAGGGAGACTCTCTCAGTTCACTGTGGTTCTGCCTCTGTTTAAATCCGCTCTCCAATGCACTCAATAACACAAACTGTGGTTTCAACATTAGACACGAGAAAGTTAATCAACATAAAATCAATCATCTCCTCTACATGGATGACATAAAACTATATGCAGCAACTGAAGTACAACTGAGAGAATTGCTCAGAGTAACGGAAGTTTGCACGTCAGACGTAAGGATGGAATTCGGAATGAGTAAGTGCAAGGTGCTCCACATCAACAAAGGTCAGTGGAAGAGCCATCAAGAACGGGAAACATTAACTGGCCAAACACTGGACAACATGGACAAGGGCGAAACATACAAGTACCTGGGTTTCAATCAAAGTGTTAAGATAGACCACTCACAAGTCAAAGAACAACTAATACAAGAGTTTAGAGACCGCCTTATTAAGCTACTAAGAACAAAACTAAATTCCAGAAATCTTACAAAAGCCATTAACACATTCGCGATACCGGTCATCACATACTCCTTCGGCATCATCAAGTGGTCGCACACTGACATAGAAAACATCCAAATCCTCATAAGGACAGAACTCACGAGGCACAGAATGTCACATCCGAACGCATGCAAAGAAAGGCTTACCATAGATAGAAAACAAGGGGGCAGAGGAATTATAGATATACAGTCACTCCGCACAAAACAAATAAAAACACTCAGACATTTCTTTCAGAGCAAACAAACGAATTTGCATAGAGCAATAGTCAAAGCAGACAAGAACTATACACCACTCACCCTCTCCAGTCCAAACCACGCAGCAGACACACACAATCCCATAGAATTACAACAAGAAAAAATAAACACATGGTCGCAGAAAGCACTTCACGGCAAACATAGATACCGAATTACACAAGATCACATAAATGAAAAACAGTCATACGCTTGGCTGCAGGAGGGCCAGCTCTTTCCAGAAACGGAGGGTTTTATGCTTGCTATTCAGGACCAAGTAATTGCGACGAGGAACTACAAAAAATACATAATTAAAGATCCATCCGTAACCAACGATAATTGCAGAAAATGCCACCAACAGAAGGAAACAATAGATCATATAACAAGTGCATGCAAAACCCTCGCTGGAACCGAGTACACGGCCAGACATAACTCTGCAGCCAAAATCATACACCAAGCCCTAGCCACAACTAACAAACTAATCGAAAACACAGCTCCATATTATAATTATACACCGACCTCAGTACTTGACAACAATCAATACAAACTATACTGGGACGCCGAAATACACACAGACAAAACTATCCCAGCCAATAGACCAGATATAGTTTTTCAGCCGAAGGCAGACAAAGTTACCTATTTAATAGATATTGCTATCCCTAATGATACGAATGTTCAAACCGCCTACGCTGGGAAGATATCTAAATACACAGACCTTGCCATAGAAGTAAAACGACTCTGGAAACAAAACAAAGTTGTTATTGTACCCCTAATTATGTCGGTCTCAGGCCTTACACCTAACACGTTCACACCACACCTGCACCAGCTAGGCCTGGACGAAAAGCTACACAAAATATTCCAAAAGTCTGTAATTCTTAAGACCTGTAATATAGTACGATCCTTCTTAAATTCCGATCAGTAATAGTTCAGGTGCTGACTTGGCACGACCCGTCAGCATCTGTTGCTACCGCAGTCATGCGAGAAAAGCTTGAAAAAAACATAATAATAATAATAAAACCAACAAGCTAATAGAAAACACAGATCCGTATTACAATTACACACCGACATCAGTACTCGAAAACAATGAATACAAACTATACTGGGACGTTGAAATACATACAGATAAGACTATCCCGGCAAATCGGCCAGATATAGTTTTCCAGTCGAAGGCAGACAACGTTACCTATTTGATAGACATTGCCATTCCCAACGATATGAATATTCAAAACGCCTACGCTGGGAAGATATCTAAATACGCAGACCTTGCCATAGAAGTGAAACGACCCTGGAAACAAACAAAGTTGTTATTGTCCCCCTAGTTATGTCAGTCTCAAGTCTTACACCAAACACGTTTACCCCACACCTACAACAGTTAGGCCTGGACAAACGGTTACACAAAATATTCCAAAAGTCTGTAATCCTGAAGACCTGTAATATTGTTCGATCCTTCTTAATAGTTCAGGTGTTGACTTGGCACAGCCCGCCAACATTTGTTGCTACCGCAGTCATGCGAGAGACACATGATAAATCAGAATAATAATAATAATACTCTTTATTGCCCAACAGATTAACCAATGGAATATAATGAAAGCATGAAGTCTGTCTATCTTACTGCCTCTACATTGAACTATCATACACTATGCATGTGCATTAAAAGTAGATGAATGTACATTTAATGGATGTACCATAGATGTGTATATATCCATTGTATGTACCATGTATATAATATGCATTTACATTAGACGTCCATATGTACATTCTATGGATATGCAATGGATGAGAAAGTTCGCGACAAACGTACATGCAATGTATATTTTTTTGATGTCTATTTGACATCCATTGGACATTCTTGCTCCATTTGTGGATATACATATTCATTGATTTGATATCCATTGTATGTACACTGTATATACTTTTGTTATGTGGGTTGTATCGTTTTCACCTTTAAGTGATTTTTTGATAGCAAGGTAAGTCTATTTTGCTGTATTTTGGTCTCTATATTCCTCAAGTATTCGTATTTTTACAACCAAGCCGTACACATGTGCGTGTGAGGTTCATGCAACTTGTGTACTGGGTGTTTCCTTATAATTCGCCACCCCTCTTATCTTTTTTATTTGCAGAGATAGAAAAAAAGTTCTTATATGAAGGTTTTATAGCCTTTTCTTAGCAAAATGTAAGAATGACACAAAACATTACCGTATTTAATTGTTTTTCAGCCACCATGGCTATCGTGGATAGAGGTTAACTCCCACATTTTAGAAACTTTGAAGCTAAATATTTTCAGAACCTTTCAAAATAAGGTGATCTAACACTATACTTTTGACAAAAAGATAAACATATATGTCTTTCCATCCCATAAAAATATAACTTTATACGAAAAACAGGATTTTCTACTATTTTTTCTTTTTGTTCGTATTTAAATTCGAAATAACAAGAGAAAACTATAAAACTTTAAAATACTCGGCACATGTACGCTGTGTCTGGATAAATTATTGTTTGAATGGCAATGGAAGAAAAATTCGTATTGTGTTGTATTTTAACATGTGCTTCTTGTTTTAGATGGAATTTGTACTTACTGATGCTGAAGCCTTGGAGCTGATGGGGGAGGAGGAGGAGGAAGAATTTGAGCATCACAAGGCAAATCGCATAAGATTGAGGATCCAAATAGTGTATATAAAGCTAAATTACTGCAAAATAAAAACAATAAATAATGAATTAATTCTTTATTTTATTGTCAAATTAGGTTAACTAGAGTGAAAATAGTGAATTAGCCAAACCTGTCAAAATAATCCACCCTATCAAACACTTGCCTAGGTACACCAAACAACGTTAAATTTAATTTGTCCACTTCATCATCGTTAAGCATGTTATTTTCAATTATCTAGTCCATTTTACTAGCTTTTATTGAGATTTTTTCGCACCTAACTTAAATACTTGTTATGATTGACAACAAACTACAGAACTAAGGCCCGATTTTATCAACACATGCATTCTAACACGGGATTTGACCAATCAGAGCAGCCCATTCAAGAAATGCCATCTGTCAAAGTTCTCTGATAATTATTGATTTCTCTTGAAGTTTCCCTCAAAAAGGTGAAAAAAGACATGCTTTATATATAATCGACCATTATGAACCCTCTAGTGTCTTCTCAACTCTGATTTTCCATCCTAAATGAGTGAAAACTTGCATTTTCTTGTCGAACGAACAGTCTAACGATTAATTGATCTAGACCAATCAGATTCCACCATCTAATCACTGGATTGTTGATGTATTAAAAAATGATAATGAAGAGAAGTTGCATTATTTTGACGAATAAAATGTTACTGACTATAACAATTATTATGAATACCTGCCATATACCTTTGTATTATAGTAAAAATGGCTAAAGAACATTTTGTTGCATTTTCCAAAGCTAAACACACTATTTTAACTGTTGGCCAATCACACCTCACACAAGTAGTAGATAAAATTTATGCAGTGCACTTTTATATGAATATGCTGATGTGAAGAAAATCTAATATTATTACCTACTGCCTAATTCTGATAAAACTAGAATGTTACTATCTACAATAATTATAAATACCTGCGAGATACCTTTGTATCATAGTAAAAAAGGATATATGGAGGTACTTCACCATTCACCAACTTCCAACTTCATGTTTTTCCTATTATACCACCTTGCCAGGTTCTCTTTTTAATAACATTTAACATTAGTCCTACCAAATATTTTGAGAGGGTGTTGACCTGTTGATATTCCAAGGTAAACATTTGCATTTTGCCCTACTGGAAACGCAGGTACATAATATAGCTGTTTTCAATTGGAAAAGACAACAATTTCACTATTTTGTAAAATACCAGAGCAGATAGGATAGCCTTGAAATTTGAAATCATATGTTTTTTGTTTCTGTCTGTTAGTGAGGTTAGTGTCTACTGTCTAGGCTAGGGATGTGACAATAGAACTCTTCGTAACCGCTACCAGTGGCGTGTGGTGCCAATGCTGCCACCGACGACAAATTAATAGATGGCCGTGACCGAAATTCTGTATAATAATCAGTCAGTCACTATATTGAAGTTCTGCAGCCTGCTGAAGTTTGTGATTAATAAAACTAGCTGCAAAACCAGAAGTATTCGCCTTCTTTTAAATAATAATGAGGTGGTAAATATATGTATATGATTTTATTATACAAAAAGCGTGAGGTGTTCAGCATTAATTGTTAAAGACATTGATCATTTCGTGGGTGGTTATTAGTCGGTATTTGTTATACCTACACAACATAACATTGCCAATTGGTATATCATATCAATTCGATATGGTTACTACTGAATCGCATTATTCGATATTTCTGGAGTATTTATTCGTTGGAGAACCCAATAAAAATGAATCATTCAGCTTCCTCTTACAATCTGTGATTAGTATGATATTTATTAGTACAACGGGAACTATCGAATAAAAACTATCGAAGGCTTCGATAGTTACTATTCATTCGAATTATTCGATTTTCCTGGAGTATTTATTCGTTTTAGACAATCGAAAAAAAATTAATAACAATTCAGTTTCTTTTGCAAATTGGCTTTGAAACCTACACAATAGAGAATGAAGTTAGGCATATGCTATCGATTTGTGTGCCCCCGATTACATACACAATGTTGGATATTAGTTGATTAAAACCTTTGATTAGGACTCTATTCTTATATTTATGCATTTATAACTATGACAGCATATCCAAATTTACATTATTTCAATATATCTATTTGATGCTTGGAAGGATCAGAGTAAGCTTTGGTCGAATAATAAAATAATTCTGTTATCTGCGTATGTGTCGTATTCCATCTATGCATGGCCGACTTTACTCACTAGGCCGGAGCATGAAATATGGCAACACTGAATCAGCAGGCCGAGTTCAAAGAGCAGAAAATAAGGTTGGAAGGTGATTTTTAATGTGTTTCTAATTATTTACCTGCACAAACGAAACTATAAAGGTAAAAAGATGCCTGCAAAGTGTGTAGTACCAGGTTGCACTAGCCAATCAAGAACATACCAACATTACCTTCCAGAGTAACAACGAAGAGTGGAAGGTGATTTTTAATGTGTTTCTAATTATTTACCTGCACAAACGAAACTATAAAGATAAAAAGGTGCCTGCAAAGTGTGTAGTACCAGGTTGCACTAGCAATTAGTGCTTCCAATGGAGGACATAAACAGAAGTGGGTGAAAGGTATTCCTCATAAGGGCTGGTTATATTTATAAGAATAAAGACAATAATTACAAACATTTTAAAGGATAAGACCTATTTTAAACCACAATGTGGTACCTACAATGTTTTCTGGACCTCCCAAATATCACAGAAAAATACAGTTAATAGAACTCATCTGGGCAAGCCAACGAGGGCATGCATCTGGGCATACCTACGAAAAGATTTTATAGTGAGAGGGAATCAACACCAGCAAGAATGGCTTCACAGTGACCTAATAGTGAATTTTTCTAGCTCAAGTGACAATTTACAAAGTAAATTGAGTGTTCATTTAAGTGGAAGTGGAAGTGGCAGCAGGAAACAGGTTACGTTTATTTTTATTTTGTAGTGTCTGACTGTGATGAACCAGACATCAGATGTAAGTGGTACTAGTAGTAGTAGTAGTTCTAAAAAGTATTTTTCTTAATTTATTAACCCAGATGAACTCTAATACATATAAAATGTAATAATTATTCTGAAACTATAGGCCCACTATTTGACAGCTAAGCCACGTTGCCACATCTAAGGCTCCGGCCTAGTGTAGAGTCGGCCATGATCTATGCGAAAAGCGCTGCACTTTATATATACTTCAAGTTGAACTGATATTGATGTTTTTTCAAAAACAAAAGTTTTCAAAATCCTTAATTACCCTCTCAAATACGCTATTCGATACTTTTGAATAGTTGTTCAATAACGTCTGGCAATCGGGTATTCGTCGATTCAGTCTTGCCCACAGCGCAGGTTGGTTGATTTAGCTGGTAGTCTAGTTAATGTTTTTATTCGAATTAATTCAATCGGTAGTTGCAACCATTTATTCAGTGGTTACTCGATTGCCTAGTTCATATCAAAGTGCCCATCACTAAATTCTGTGTTGGATTGACGATTGACATTCCGTTCACAGCGTTACCAGATCTCCTCTGTTTGAGGGGGATTTGCTATATCAAGCCCCGAACATTTTACACTGAAATTTGCTGTTGCAACTAGCTATTACATAATGTTTCTATTATACGATCTTACACATTACACCCACAATACCCTTGGAGGAAAAATACTTTAGGATTACCTCAAAAAAAGTGTTCTGTAGACAAATGTCCCGTATTTCGAATTTTGCCTGTTTTTCATTATACCTAATTCAGTCTTTTGCAAACTTTGAATATTCTCTCAAATGAATTTGCTGAAAAAGAGCCATTGCAGTTTTGCGCTGTTTCTTTGTTTCACATCAACCTCTTTTATTAGTTAGAACTCGAAAGAAGAATTAGATTAGGTACGCCTTTTGATTCCACAGAATTGTTGAAGCTACATAGGAGATTCGAAAATGTACAAAAAAAATTTCAGAGCTAACAGAATCAGAAACCCAATAAAATTTTTAAAATAAATAAAAGTTTTTTACCACAGTTGATTTTTATTCGTATATACCATCAAGCTCACCTGTTTGATTGGTCCTATTTTCTGTGTTTATTTTTTGCGTTATATTTTGTCTGCTTTAGGAAAAAACACATTCAAGAAAAACTACTGTTGAGATTGACAAAGCTCCATCTGCCTTATCCTACTAGAGTAAAAAGTAAAATTTACATCTGGCAACGCAGGGCCCACGCATCCCAACGTCCGCCTCCCAACGATTTTGACTTGACAAGAAAACAGATGTGAAAATACAAAATATACAATAATAATAATTGTGAAGATTGTGAATTTACCAACGTATAAGAAGTTTCTTTACGCTTTGTTATTAGTTTTTCTAGAAACAAGTCTGGATAAAGCCAAAAACCGTTCCTTGTTTTGACGGCAACAGATAGTTACAAAGAATACACAGGGTATTGAGTTATTTAAAAACTATTATACCATAGATGGAGGAAGGAATCATTTGATATAAATTGGAAATATAGGATAAAGAACATCAGCTGCACCTACTCTCTGTGAATATTTATGTATGAAGATCTATAACAAACATGCATCCAGTAGTATGTATGTGTTTATAATCAATTATTTCTCACTGAGGATGACATGAGGTGATATTATTATTAATTAAGGTGGCTGTGATTGATAGTACTTTTATCATTGTGTCACAAACTATCGTGCAGTTCGCAATTAGTAATTATACAATAATTATAAGGTAAACATGGAAAATCTGGCATTAATTTGCAAATCAATCGCTTTGTTCTGATTTTGTGCTATGATTTTGATACATGAATTTTAAAATATTTTTGACAAAAGTGTCATCCAGCTTTGACTTTTTGTTTCCAATATTGATAAAATACTATTGGATGATACTTATTAACTACAGACCCCAATACCCAATAGAAAGAGTTCGTTAAACAACAACCAATAGAATTTGTTCGTTGGAGTGTTCGTCAGAATATGCATATTGATAAAATCGGGCCTAAATGACACGAAAGTAAGGAAAGTGAGATTAGTGTACCTTAAGCCTGAAAAATGCAAAGTCTAACTTGTGCTTAAATGCGCCATAGTCACAAGTTGACCTTAAGTATTACCAGTGCAAATAGCTGTAAATGATATAGCCCTACTCATAACCTAACCAATACTAAGTCCTTATCCATTCTTTTTAAAGACATACATAGTTTGGATCCACGTTCTCACAAATAAAACGTTCAATCAATAAATTCACAACGTAACAATTTCGCTTCCCGCCTTCACTTCTTCCGAACACTACAAGCTTACTCACTACACTACAAGATGACTGTCTATTATGGTAGTAACCAGGGAAACGAAAACGGGAACGGAAAGCCTTCCGATCCGCACGGATCGACTCGGCAAAGTGCATTTGCTAAGCGTCTCGGAAGGCTTTCCGTTCCCGTTTTCGTTTCCGTGGTTACTACCACAATAGTCGGTAATCTTGTGGTGAGTATGCTTGTAGTGTTCGGAAGAAGTGAAGGCGGGAAGCGAAATTGTTACGTTGTGAATTTATTGTGATTGCACATTGTATTTGTGAGAAGATGGATTCAAACGATGTATGTACTTAAAAAGAATGGATAAAGACTTAGTATTGGTTAGGTTATGTGTAGGGCTATATCTTTTACCGCTATTTGCAATGGTAATACTTAAGGTCAATTTGTGACCTAGGTGGACCTTAGATGGCACTTTCTCTTTGCACTGCTGTTTATGGCGCATTTAAGCACAAGTTAAGCTTTACATTTTTCAGGCTTAAGGTACACTAGTCTCACATTTTTTACTTCCGTGTCATCTAGTTCTGTAGTTTGTTGTCAATCATAAGTATTTAAGTAAGAGGCGAAAGAATCTCAATAAAAGCTAGTAAAATGACTATATAATTGAAAATAGCATTCTTAACGATGATGATGAAGTGGACAAATCAAATTTAATGTTGTTTGGTGTACCAAGACAAGTGTTTGACAGGGTGGATTATTTTGATAAGCTTGACGAATTCACTCTTTTCACTCTAGTTAACCTAATTTAACAATAAAATAATGAAAATTCATTCATTCTTTATTATTTTTATTTGGCAGTAATTCAGCTTTGTATACACCATTTGTATCCTCAATCTTATGCGATTTGTCCTGTGATGCTTAAATTATGCCCCCTCCTCCATTAGCTCCAAGGCTTCAGCATCAGCAAGTACAAATTCCATCTAAAACAAGAAGCACGTGTTAAAATATAACACAATACGAATTTTTGTTCCATTGCCATTCAAACAATAATTTATCCAAACACAGCGTATATGTGCCGGGTGTTTCCTCATAATTCGCCACCAATCTTATCTTTTTTATTTGTAGAGATAGAAAAAAGGTTTTATATGAAAATTGTATAGTTTTCTCTTGTCATTTCGAATTAGACACGAACAAAAAGAAAAAATAATCCTGTTTTTCGTTTAAAGCTATATTTTTATGGGACGGAAACAAATATTTGTTTGTCTTGTTGTCAAAAATATAGTGTTTCATCATCTTAATTTGAAAGGTTCTGAAATATTTAGCTTCAAAGTTTCTAAAATGTGGGAGTTAACCTCAATCCACTATAGCCATGGTGGCTGCAAAACAATTAAATACGGTAATGTTTTGTGTCGTTCTTACATTTTGCTAAGAGAAGGCTATAAAACTTTCATATAAGCACTTTTTTCTATCTCTTCAAATAAAAAAGATAAGAGGGGTGGCGAATTATAAGCAAACACCCGGTACACAAGTTGTGTGAACCTGGTCGATAGATCATATCAATTATGTAAATAAGCGTGTGAGGGTTCTAATAAGCAAATTTTACAGTCTTAGAGATATATGTTCAAGAAAAGTTTTAATCATGATGTATAATGCACTTGTAGCTTCCGTTTTAAAATACTGCATTACGATCTGGGGAGGAGCTTTTACAACAACATTACAAAATCTACAAAGAGCCCAAAACATTTTAATAAAAATTATTTTTAATAAACACAAACTATTTCCCACAGATTTACTTTACAAAGAAACTAATTTTTTCAGTATAAAGTTTATTTATGTATATCAGTGTCTCACAAAAATGTACCTCAAGCAAAGAACCTTCAAGAAATTAAGCATAGTATCTAGAGCAGCAGCTAATTTAAAAACACTTACACAAAAAACTTTTTTTTATCATGGACCTAAGTTCTTCAACGTACTCCCAGCAGATCTAAAACGTGTAAATAAATTCAAGGAATTTAAATACAAAGTTAAGGAATTCATAACTGAGAATCAGGATAAGTTTAGTTCTTAAAAGATTGTCTTAGCAGCACCCGCCTCCAGCCTTGTCTTCCCCACTTGCAGAATGTCTGTAGGTATAATGTTTCAAATGTATTCGTTAATTATAATGTTCAGACATTTAAGAGGATTTTTACGCACGTAGGTATAACATTGGAAATTGTGTATTTTAGAACAAATAAAAAAAAATGTGTACGGCTTGGTTGTGAAAATACGAATACCTGAGGAATACAGAGACCAAAATACAGCAAAATAGACTTACCTTGCTTTCAAAAACTCACTTAAAGATGAAAACGATACAAATCTGACACGTTGTCAACAATGACACTACGTCTATCCGCACTCGGCGCGGCTTTCCGCGGCTATGAGTGCAACGGAACGCGGAAAGCAGCGGATTGACAGCGGAAAGTGCACGGAAGCTTAGCAAATGCACGGCGGTAGCCCGTCCGGAAAGTGACGTCACTCCCGGGCAGTAGGGGACTTTCCGTGTCGATCTGCGCGGGAGGAGAGATAGCACTAACTTGTGCACTTGTGCTTAAAAAATGCGCCATAGACAGAAGTGCAAAGAGAAACTGCCATCTAAGGTGCACCTAAGACACAGGTTGACCCATCCTCTCACAAATAAAATGTGCAATCACAATAAATTCACAACGTAACAATTTCACTTCCCGCCTTCACTTCTTCCGAACACTACAAGCATACTCACTACAAGGTGACCGACTATTGTGGTAGTAACCACGGATACGAAAACGGGAACGGAAACGGATTGGCGGCGGGTGGCGGACGGCGGAACGGGAGCGGGAGAAGCAAGATCGACAGAGTTACCGAATAGAGTTCCTGGCGGCAGTTGCAGGAGATCCACTGATGTCATGTTTAGATAAATGAAGTATTTTGTTGTAAGAGTTTTGGGAAAAAGTACTATTCACAGTCGGTGAGTTGTTTTATCACTCCAAGAACCTTACGATCTGAGAGAAGAGAGTCTTTGCATTTGGCGCCCAACTAGAGGCTTGCGGTGTGAGCAAAAATCCGGCGGCAGTGACTGGGGATTCTGGGTCGCACTTTACGAGTTCTTTCATGCAACCTACGCAGTGATCATCGCCAGTTTGTATCGACGACGGCGACGACATCGACATGAAGTTAAAGGGTAGCTAACGAACCACTGATGCAGCGAGCAACCACGGAGGGTGGACTGCACAGCCGGTGTGTGTGACTGTGATACGGCGTAAGTGGTAAAGAAGATCCGTGGTAAAGATTTTCCAATAATAAACTGTAAAAGGACATTTGGGGTACTGGACTGACTTTGGGAAAGTAATAGGGATAAACGCGTGTTGTTAATGGACTCTTATCACCAACACAATTTTAAGGTTGCGTCTAGAGTAGGTCTATATTTTTAGTTTAGTTTAAGGTTTTCGTGATGTCTGATTGAAGGCAATCAGCAAAAATGAGTGGACATGATGATAGCGCAAATTCTGAATTACAAACTATCGTTCAAGTAATGGCAAATAATATGTATTTTTAGATATAATACGATGTATTTTATTGTAAGAGTTTGGGGAAAATATACTATTCAAAGTCGGTGAGTTGTTTTATCACTGCATGAACGGACTATCCAAGATGGCGAAATAGTTATTTTTAATGCATTTCTACAAAATGGGTATCAAATAAAAGGGCTTGCCGAGAATAAGTAAAAAAAAGTTAATATCTAAAAAGGAGAAAACAAATTAAAACAAAAAAACTTTTTTGATAAAATCTTTTATATAAATGTTATAAAAAGAAGAAAATGAAATGTTCCTTTAAAATGTTAACTATCAACTTATAGCCTCATTAAACGCAACTTATATGATCAAATTAAAACAAAAAAAAGTTTTTTAAAAAAGCTTTTATTTGAAGGTTCTAAAAAAAAGAAAATAAAGTGTTCCTTTAGACTGTTAACTATCAATTTATAGCCTCATTATACACAATTTATATGATCATAAAAGCTTGACGCGAGGTTTGCGTAAGTACCTATAGGAATTCAATTAAACTGAGATTTTAACACACTTAAACTTAGCAGGCCAAGTTAGTCAATTGAATAGGTACTAGTTAATTTACACAAGTATATCGCGCGACAAGCTTTTATGATCATATAAATTGTGTATAATGAGGCTATAAGTTGATAGTTAACTTTCACCGTTTTACTTCACAACTGGATATAATATCTCTTAACCTTATCTCAAGTACAACTCAACTCAACTGAACTCCTACGCTACCCGTAGCACCTTATATATACTTCATCGAACCATCTAGAGCATTCAATGACATTTCTAGAATCCATCCGTCATTCTCGAAAACTCTAGACGATTCGACGTTTACACTTCAAAAGATCTAACCTAGCCCTTTGACTTTACATCATGTATGACAACTAATGACAACTAATACAAATACATGAATACCATAATACACCGTGTGTTACATTCTTCCCCCCTTAGCGTTCGGCGTCCTCGACGAACAACTTAGATTCTTGTATCACCACAGACATCAGCATAGTCGACCTTCGGTTTTCCACTTTCCGTACGTAACCTGTAGACTACGTCGTTGAGGCGCTTCGTCACCACGTAGGTTTCCTCTCCATGGCGTTGTAGCTTCGGACATCTACCCTTTCTTCCGTCGTGTGTTGCAAGACCATACCAGATCACCTCGTAACTGCGATATTCTTTGCCCAACTTGCGATTCTCCACTTCCTCTATGAGCCTGCTGAGTCTGTCTTCCACTTGCACAATTCTGTTCTTTTGCTTAACATTCTCGCTTTTGAGTTGCGTGGTCTCGTCAAAACTCCATGATGCGTCCTTGAGTGCAGCGCCAAACTCTGCTCCTATCTTCGGGTTTTCTTTCCCCAGTTGCGCCAATCTCTGTTCTAACTTTACATCGTAAAATGGCTTCGCTAATATTGCGGACACACTCTTCTTTGTATCCTCAGTAACCTTATTCAGTTCTCTCATCTTCTTATCGATCTCAATTTCCAGCTGTGTAATCTTCTGCTCCACGTTACTGTTTTCATTCTTCATATGCTTCATCCCGGAGCTACCATACTCTACTTCAGTCAATGCGTTTTCCAGCTCTTTTTTCAGTCGAGCATCCTCATTTTCCAAATTCATCAGTCGCTGTTTAGTTTTACTATCAACTTCTCTTGCATTACACAAATCTTCCTTTCGCTTTTTCGCTTTATCAACCTCGCCACTCAAATCTGTTTTCAGCTTCTTGTTTTCTGCTTCAAGCTGCGCCACCCTTTCTCTCAACTTTGACTTATCCTTCTTGATACCGATCCTTTTGGCTTTATCAATCGCGTTGTCCAAGTTCTTTTTACAGAATGCACACTCAGCCTCCATCTGATTTATCTTCTGTTTAAGCGCTGCATTTTCATCTTTAACTTGGTTGCAATCCCTCTCTGCTTTCTTCGACTGATTCAAAGCTTTCAATCTCTTGATTTCGCCCTTCAAAGCAGACACTTCATTATTGAGCTTCCTCAAGGCTACCTCGTGTTGTTCATCCTTCTTTAGCAGATTCTGTCTATTCGTTTCAAACGTCCTCTTAATATGCATACTTCTCCATTCCTGAGAGGCAAGCAGCTGCTTCATCCTATCCCGGTCTGCTCTAAGTTCCCTCATGGCTACTGCGTGTTGTTGTTGAAGCTTGGCAATACTTCCTTCGTTCTTCTTTACCAAATTCTTTATGTCTCTGTCAAACTGCACCTTCATTGAGTTTATCGTGTCTTGCATAGATTTCATTTTGTTCGCATATTCATCTGCCTTTTCTACATCCGCTTGTATCTTATCAACCTGGGTGCAGCAGCCTGCCCTAAGATGCCCCTTCTGCCCACATCTCCAGCACGTAAACTTCTCAGCTCTTTCTATGCTAGTGCGAACCCAGTTTCTTTGGAAGCTAGCACCTCTTCTTCCTGGAATGAACGATGTGGCCCTGACTTCTGCTTCTGCATCTTGCTCGACATAGCGCACCCTCCTTGTCATTCGCGTGGCTTTTATGTCAGCTTCAATTTGCAGAGCCTTGATCACAGCATCTTGTAAATTTATGGGGCTGGATAGTTTTACCATACGCTGAACTTCGGCGTCCGCAATGCCTTCGACAAACTGACGAGCAGCGACTTATTCCTGTGTCCCAATGGGACTGCTGACGAATGCTCGTTTAGCTAGGCTTTGGACTTCGTATGCAAATGTGGTTAAATCTTCCTTGGGTTGTTGTGTGCGGTTATGCAACTGGCCATGCAACAGCTCTGTTAAGTGTGCATCTCCAAAACATAACTTCAGTGCAGATGTTATCTTATCATAGTCACGTAAATCTGACGAGCAGAGATTTTCCAAAATAGCTGCTGCAGAATCTCTGAGCATTGATGTCAGCACACAAGCCTTTTCCTCATACGACCAGTTATTCATACGTGCGATGCTTTCAAATTGCATATGATAAATGTCCCATGACGTTTTTCCATTGTATGGATAGGGCTTTGCTACTACGCCACTGTGTCTATCAGTAAAAGCAGGTGCTGCAGCTGTTAAACTACGCTCACCTGCACTAAACTCTCGCAGCTCCTCTCTGACCATTTCTTTGACTTGATCTTTCACTTGCTGAAGCTGTTTCTCAACGTGTTTTTCTGATGCTGCTAGCTGCTCCTCAATTGCACTAATACGGTGGTCTTGATTTTCTAATGCTTGACTTACGGCTTGCTTCTGCTCCTCCTCATCACAAGTTCCTGTCCACTCTTCAAGTCTGCGACGGCCTCGTCTTGATGGCGCTTCTGCTCGTCCAACCGAGTCATTACCAGTTCCTGCCCACTCCTCAAACCTGCGGCTGCCTCGTCTTGGTGGAGCCTTAGCTTTTCTTCAAGGTTCACGATTGCCTCGTCCTGGTGGTTCTTTAACTTTTCTTCCAGGTTCACGGCTGCCTCGCCCTGGTGTTGCTTTAGCTTTTCTTATAGGTTCACGACGGTTGCCTGCATAACGGCTGCCTGACTGTCTAAGCTGGTTCTCATTTCGGCTGTTTGTACTACGCTGTTTCTCATGTCTGCCTTCATTTCTTGTATCGTAGCCATCAATGCACTCATTTCGGACGCCATAGCTCTTGTAACTGGCACTAACTGACGCTGTACTCACTTCTTCTTTCCTTTTCCTGGCCTGATTCGATGGATAATCCCACACTTCCGACACCAATTGTCACGACGGCCTCTTTTTCTTAACCCAGGGAATCAAACTCGACGTAACTTTCACCGTTTTACTTCACAACTGGATATAATATCTCTTAACCTTATCTCAAGTACAACTCAACTCAACTAAACTCCTACGCTACCCGTAGCGCCTTATATATACTTCATCGAACCATCTAGAGCATTCGATGACATTTCTAGAATCCATCCGTCATTCTCGAAAACTCTAGACGATTCGATGACGTTTACACTTCAAAAGATCTAACCTAGCCCTTTGACTTTACATCATGTATGACAACTAATGACAACTAATACAAATACACGAATACCATAGTATACAGTGTGTTACAATATTATTTGCCATCATTTGAACGACAGTTTCTAACTTAGAATTTGCGCTATCCTGATATCCACCCATTTTCGTAGATTTCCTTTTATTAGACATCATGAAAACCTTAAACTAAACTAAAAATATAGAACTACTCTAAACATAACCTTAAAACTGTGTTGGTGATAAGAGTCCACTAACAACACGAGTTTATCCCTATTACTTTCCCAAAGTCAGTCCAGCACCCCAAACGTTACTTTACAACTTATTATTGGAAAATCCTTACCGCGGATCTTCTTTACCACTTACGTCGCTGTCACAGCCCTACACACCGGCTCTCCGGTCTACCCTTCGTGGGTGCTCGGTGCACCAGCGGTTCGTTAGCTACCCCCTAACCTCATGTCGATGTCGTCACCGTCGTCGATACAACCTGGTGATGACCACTGCGTAGGTTGTATAAAGGAACTCGTACAATTCGATCCAGAATCTCCTGTAACTGCTGCCAGATACTTGCTCACACAGCAAGCCTCTAGTTGAGCGCCAAATGCAAAAACTCTCTCCTCTTAGGTCGTCAGGTTCATGCAGTGATAAAACAACTTGCCGGCTTTGAATAGTATTTTCCCCAAACTCTCACAACAAAATTCATCGTTTGACTCATCGAGGTAGAATCCCAAGGAGACGATATAAGGTTCAATTTCACATAACAAAAACGGTAGCAGGAGGCGTGGCTAAGTGTGGTAACAATATGGACGCCTCGCCAGAGGCGGATTACTTTCTTATGTAAATAATTTTGAAAATTTATTACAATGATGATTTAAATATGAAGTATTGGGTTGATTTTTCAATCTAATGCGAAATTCATAGTTAAGTATATGAAAAAAAAACAGGCTTTGTAGAGACGACATTCATCATCAACTGTATTATTGCTGCGATACGTTACACTTTATTGAGATAAAGATTACAAATGCGGTCCTGTACATTGTTATGTTTTTGCATACATACCCATGAAATGTAATTCCTGTCGATTTCTTCTTATCCATGCCATCTCTGCTATAGCAACTACGATAGGCACATGAAACCATTATTTCCTTTATGAATTCACTCATGACCGACTCTACACTAGGCCGGAGCCTCAGATGTGGCAACGTGGCTTAGCTGTCAAATAGTTGGCCTATAGTTTCAGAATAATTATTACATTTTATATGTATTAGAGTTCATCTGGGTTAATAAATTAAGAAAAATACTTTTTAGAACTACTACTACTACTAGTACCACTTACATCTGATGTCTGGTTCATCACAGTCAGACACTACAAAATAAAAATAAACGTAACCTGTTTCCTGCTGCCACTTCCACTTCCACTTAAATGAACACTCAATTTACTTTGTAAATTGTCACTTGAGCTAGAAAAATTGACTATTAAGTCACTGTGAAGCCATTCTTGCTGTTCTTGATTCCCTTTCACTATCAAATCTTTTCGTAGGTATGCCCAGATGCATGTCCTCGTTGGCATGCCCAGATGAGTTCTATTAACTGTCTTTTTCTGCGATATTTGGTAGGTCCAGAAAACATTGTAGGTACCACATTGTGGTTTAAAATAGGTCTTATCCTTTGAAATGTTTGTAAATTATTGTCTTTATTCTTATAAATATAACCAGCCCTTATGAGGAATACCTTTCACCCACTTCTGTTTATGTCCTTCATTGGAAGCACTAATTGCTAGTGCAACCTGGTACTACACACTTTGCAGGCATCTTTTTATCTTTATAGTTTCGTTTGTGCAGGTAAATAATTAGAAACACATTAAAAATCACCTTCCAATCTTATTTTTCACTCTGGAAGATTATACTAATGACTCCACAACAAACAAAAGCTCGGCACTATACCAGTGTTGCCGTATTTCAATGCTCTGGCCTAGTGAGTAAAGTCGGCTATGATTCACTAGAATATCACTTAAAAATAACTAAAAATCTCGGTAAATACAATCAAAAAAAGCAAAAACGAAATTGTCAAAGAAACGTCAGCTGTTTGACATAAGTGTCGAATCAATATGGCCAACTTGCACCTGCTTTCATCCACGTTATCGCGCCTCCATGGGATTCTACCTCGATGGTTTGACTAAAAATGACATTCCTCTCATTAGATTGACATTCCCCTTAGCATCTACTGGGCGTTCTCATATCAATATGGATACCCATATTGTAGAAATGCATTAAATAACTATTCCACTATTGGATTTAGAACGACGTCATATAGCTTATCGTGCATTGTATATAAAACTTCAGCTCAGTTGGTTGAAGATATCTGCTTCAAAATTGAGTTGCAAGATTCCACCCGAACAAGCGTACATACATTGCAAGTTAAATAAAAGCTTTTAATAAAAGCTTGTCGCGCGACTTACTTGTGTAAATTAACTAGTACCTTACTTAGTTGACTAAGTTGGCCTGCTAAGATTAATTGTGTTAAAATTTCAGTTTAATTAAATACCTATAGGTACTTAGGTAAGCCTCGTATGATCATATAAGTTGCGTATAATGAGGCTATAAGTTGATAGTTAATATTTTAAAGGAATATTTTATTTTCTCCTTTTTAGAATATTTAAATAAAAGCTTATTTCAAAAACGTTTTTTTGTTTTAGTTTAATTCAAAATTATAGCGGCTTTAGCTCTACGACCCCACAGCTTATTGTCTCTCAAATTTAATCACATTCCATGTAGCGGTTACTGAGATTACCAGGCTAGAAGAACGCCAACAGACACATCGAAAGAATGACGGAAATGAGTGACGTTTATTTTCGTTATGTAGACATCATAAAACGAGCAATAACTGTGTTACCTCAAAAGCGAAAATTTTCGCGATCACAATATTCCCCTCACCTATCGATGTAGGAAGTAATAGGTAGAAAATTATAATTAAATCATTGAATTTGGAATCGTTACAAACTACGAAAGTTAAATAGCGACACCGAAATCAATGAGACACTTTAGCTTGAATTCTGGAAACTAATCTATTTTTGTTTGGACTAATTCCACTGGTTCAAGGACAAATTTTCCAAATTATGGTCAGGCAGCCATTTAGCATTGAAAAGATCTTTTCGCATTTATAAGTACTGCCAAACACACAAATCAACCCTCTTGCGAATCTTCTAAGCTGCGGAAAGTGGTCTTTTTCAAGATATTTTCTGTAGAAATCAGAAGCATTTTGTATATTACTTTTTGTTGGAGTGGCAAATAAATTAAAACAGTTTTGTTTTTGAAATTGCTAAATCTGTTTTAAAATTGAACCGACATGCGACAGTAACTTGAATTCACAGCATATCGTCTTTATTTAGTTAGGTTGGGAATGGGGTATACGTAACGTGACCAGACGTCCAGTTTTGAAAGGGACTGTCCCTTTTTATTTATAATTACAAGCCGCGGCGTCCCCGGAGTAAACCTTGGGACGCAAAATTCTTCCGTTTTCGGGAATCTAGCTGCGGTTATTCTAGGAACGAACAATCATCTTTGAAAAAGACATTAGCATTACGCGCACACGAAAGCATTATTGTAAAGATATGCGTTCATCTCCGTCCACAGGAAACAAGGTGACACTGTCTTTATTCTGCAAGCTTCAACTGGACGAATCAGAGCGATCGGGAACTTCCAAATCGCCTAAAAGCGAAGATTGAGCTGTTTTGATATTTTCAGTTTTTTTACCACGGACCCAATTTCCGAAAACCCTACGCGTTTTCTATTCTCGCCACAGTAATAATACCGTGAATCTCATTAAAATCAATTCGAGGTTACGCAATACAGAACGATCAAAAGCAATACTTGTATGTTTACGCCAGAAAAACTCCTTTGGTTTCTGTAATAGGCAAGGCTATGCTCGGATGGACCTAAAAAAGCAAATTAGTTAATTAGTGATTCCATAACTACGTGGTGATGTAAACATTTATATTTTTTTAAATGAGACATCCTACATACTATCTCATATCTGCTTCTACTAATAATGCCCCTTCTTACCATGTAAGGTATTGTAACATTATACAGGGTATCTCAAAACTTATGACCATTTTACTTCTCACACCGATAGGTGAGGGGAGTATTGTAATCGCGAAAATTTTCGATTTTGAGATAATACGCTTTTTGGGTGTTTTATGATGTCTACATAACGAAAATTCACTTCACTCATTTCCGTCGGTCTGTCTGTCGGCCTGTCCGTCGGACTGTCTGTCGGTCTGTATGTCGGCCTGTCTGTCGGTATGTCTGTCGGTTGGCATTCTTCCAACGTCGTAAAATCAGTAACCGCTGCATGGATTCTGATGAAATTTGGGCAGCAATATGCTGTGGGATCGTAGTAGGTAATGCTGCTATAATTTTGAAAATCGCTGCATTGGCGGCGGAGTAATTAGCAAAAAAACGAAAAATTCTGTTTTAGGCGTTCCTCATCATTTTCTACCTTTTGGGTGGGGGCGAAATTTGGGGTTTTTGGGGGCGTGGGGCGTTGTAAAATTGAAAAATTTGTTGTATGCATAATAGACTGTCCACTGACCGGAGAAGGAAGACCTAGCGACATGAATAACTGTTTTAGGTCTATCCGATCCGCACATTGCCTTGCCTATTACAGAAACCAATGGAGTGTAAACATACGAGTGGAGTATTGCTTTAGAACGTACTGTGTTGTGTAACGAGGAAACTGTTGAATAGATTTTAATGAAATTTTGAAGATGGAGAATGCGTATGGTTTTTTTAAAAAACGCCAGTGGCGGCGTAGAAATAATAAAAAATGGAGTCAAGTTGATTGACTCAGTACTTCCCACATTTGATACCATTTTATTATTTTCCCATTGCATGAAGCTATTGTCTGAAATCTCCTTGCAACCAAATCATCGCCCGCCCGCCCACAAAAAAGCACCCATCACAAAACCTCTCGTAAATAGTTTCTTGCGTCTCCCTCCTTAGAAGGTAAGACGCCACAGTTTTTTCTGCATGCTGCAACTGGAAGATGCTAAATGATCAGTAGCCTCCACACCGTCTAAAGACGAAGTTAGAGCTCTTTTAGATTTTTCATTATTGCTGCGCCGCCACTATCACGATTTTTCCAAAACATACGCGTTTTTCATCCTCGCCGCGGTGGTAATACTGTGCCAAAGTTTCATTGAAATCAATTCAATAATTTTCGCGTTACGTAACATAGAACAATCTAAAAAATACTCGTATGTATACATCACATCGAGTCCCTTGGTTTCTATAATAAGCAAGGCGGTGTTCGGATGGACCTAAAAAAGTGTATTATGCCGCTCGGTTTTTCATTTATAGGTCAATAGACAGCCCATTATGAATACAACAAAATTTTCAGTTTTACAACCCCCCAACCCCCAACCACCCCAAATTAACCCCCACCCAAAAAAAGTAGAAAATGATCAGGGACTCCTAAAAGACCTAAAAACGAAGTTTGAGGAATATTTGAAATTTTTTGTTCTTTGCTAATATTATACTGTACAGCGATTCCCAAAGTTATAGGAACATTACCTACTACGACACCACAACATATCGCTACCGAAGTTTCATCACAATTCATGCAGCAGTTACTGAGATTACGACGTTAGAAAAACGCCAACAGACAGACCGACAGAAACGAGTAACGTGGATTTTCGTTATGTAGACATCATGAAAAATGTATTATCTCAAAATCGAAAATTTTCGCGGTCACAATATTCCCCTCACCTATCGGTGTGGGAAGTAAAACTAAAAATATAAAAACAGCTCAAATTTCGTTATTAAGTGTTTTCGAGGTTCCTGATCATTTTCTACATTTTTTGGGGTGGGGGGTTGAAAAACTGAAAAATTTCTTGTATTCATAATAGGCTGTCCTTTGACCTGTGAAGGAATACCTACTGCCATAAATCACCATTTAAGGTCCATCCGAACGCTGCCTTGCCTATTACCTAAACTAAAGGACTTAGAACTTTCGATGTACACACGAGTATTTATCGCTTTAGACCGCTCTGTATTGTGTAACGAGGAATTGATTTTAATGAAATTTTGACACAGTATTACTACAGTGGCGAGGATGGAAAACGCGTTAGTGGAGGCGCAGAAATAGTAAACTCAAGCTCAAACGTCTTACGTTGGTGAAATAGGTGTCTAAAGTGTGTTCCAAGGGTTGCTGTGAGTAAACATCAATTTTTAGTTGGATAAAGACGACAGAAAATTCTAAGACGTATCGTATTCGAAGTATTTGGGCACTGCCGACACACTGATAAATAGAAAAGTTGATCTACAGTGGCATTGCCACAGTTTTACTTCCCACATCGATAGGTGAGGGGAGTATTGTGATCGCGAAAATTTTCGATTTCGAGATAATACGCTTTTTAGGCATGTTATGATACCTACATAACGAAAATCCACGTCACTCATTTCCGTCGGTCTGTCGGTCTGTCGGTCGGTCTGTCGGTCGGTCTGTCGGTCGGTCTGTCGGTCGGTCTGTCGGTCGGTCTGTCGGTCGGTCTGTCGGTCGGTCTGTCGGTCGGTCTGTCGGTCGGTCTGTCGGTCGGTCTGTCGGTCGGTCTGTCGGTCGGTCTGTCGGTCGGTCTGTCGGTCGGTCTGTCTGTCTGTCTGTTGGCGTTTTTCTAGCGTCGTAATCTCAGTAACCGCTGCATGGATTGTGATGAAATTTGGGCACCGGTATGCTGTGGGGTCGTAGTAGGTAATGTTCGTATAATTTTGAAAATCGGTGCATAGGCGGCGGAGTAATTAGCAAAAAACAAAAAAAATTAAATATTGCTGAAACTTCGTTTTTAGGCGTTTTAGGGGGTCCCTGATCATTTTCTACTTTTTTTTTGGTGGGGGTGAAATTGGGGTGGTTGGGGGTTGGGGGGTTGTAAAATTGAAAAATTTGTTGTATTCATAATAGACTACCCACTGACCTATGAAGGAAGACCTAGCGACATAAATAACTTTTTTAGGTCTATCCGAACATTGCCTTATGCCTATTACAGAAATTAAAGGAGTTAGAATGTTTTCCGATGTATACAGGCTGTCCATTTAGTGTGTAATTCTTCGATATCTCGCAAGGTATAGCTGATAGAAGAAAATCTCAAATACAAAAGTTATTTGGTTACTTGAGATGCATATCCTAAAAATATTTTGAAATATACAGGGTGTTGCGGGAAAGTAGGATAGAGATCAACTTGATTTTTTTATATGGAACTATAACTTTCTCTCAAGTTCTTCTAGTGTCCATCATTGATCTCTATTCAACCCTAAAATATGTTTGGAATCGGTTGCGACGTTGCCAAGTAATAATTTCTTTTCTATTAATTTCCGCATTTGCAAGGTCGCAAGTAATACGTTCAAATTGATATATTCCTTTAACTTTTCTCAATAATGTTACACAGCGAGTTACTTGGCCGATATTATTCTGGATGCTACCAGGAATTTGTATCTACAGGGTGTTTTTGGCAGAATTTTAAATTCCGGCAACTTAAAGGTCGTTTTACTTTGTTTTTTTAAATGTAACACCCTGTCTTTTTTACTTTAAATCGAAATATCTACAAATACTCTATCTCGCCTTGTAATATTTTTTTTTCGCGTTTTCGACGTTGCCAAGTTATAAATTATTTTCCCAAATTTTTAAACAAGTATCCCCGATTTTAATTTATTTTAAATAGAATCCTCTACTTATTTTTATTGCAATGAATTGCGCATGTCGAATTTAGTAAGATCTCACAATTTCAAAATTTTGTTTGTATTAATTAATGAGATACGGCAACACCGCTTTTTCAGTAAACGGTACCGGAACGCTTAAATTTTTCCAAAACTGCCACAGCTGAAGAGGTGAAATTCAATACAAAGAACAGGAAAGACCTAGCGGCATACGACAATAATTTGGGGGGGGGGGACGGTACTGGCGATGATTTTGTTGCAAGGGGATCTCAGACTAAATCTTTATGCTATGGGAAAATAATAAACTGGTATCACCGTAATGTGTGGTAAGTACTGAGTCAATCAACTTGACTCCATTTTTTTTGTATGTAAACAAATGCCACGCTGCGATCTGTGTAATATATAATATACGGTCGAAATATATCATTTTCTTGTTTTTACTACTGGACAAGCGGAGAACTATTCCACCAACGGTTGAAATAATGTCCAGCACAAATGATATTTCTAATAACGACTTGCTCGCAAAAATGTTACTGGCAATAGAAAATAACAAAAAAAAAATTATTGAACGTACAGAGGCAGAGAACGCTAAGTTACTTAATCTGTAAGAGCATCAAACTAAGAAGATTAATGAACTCGAAGGGAAGTACTGCCAACTAGAACAAAAATATTTACGTTTAGAGAGGGTAATTAGAAAAAATAATTTTGTAATATTTGGCTTGGAAGTTACTCTTCCAAAGCCATACTTAGGGGGAGGAAGTCGTAAATACCCTGAATCAACTATTGGGTACTAACCTCAGTCTTGGTGAAGTAAACAACGTATACATGACTAATCATTGCTTCTAAAAGCAACAAATCATCGCCTGTAAAATTGGAACTGAAATCATATCTCCAGAAACAGCTTATTTTTTCCAATCTACACAAATTGCAAAACACCAAAGTTTTCATTGTTAATGATCTCTGCTATGGATAGGCAAACTAATAACATACTTCTGAAGCATAGAAAACTAGCTATTTCAAAACATTACTCAGCTAAAACAGTCAGACAGAAATTAATAATCAATGGGGATGCGTACACGGCCACAACAGTTAGAAGATATGCTACCGGAAACCTGCGCAGATGATCAAGTGGACTCACTTAACACGCAATCAGCTCCAATATATTCAACAAGCACAACAAGTACCAACAAACTCAAAGACAGTGAATACAGCCAACGACTCGCCAGAACCGAAAAATCCAACCAAGAAGCAGAGGATTACGGATTCAACTACCAGTACTCAAACAACCAGTACTGCAATCTCTATCCGTACTCGTCTTAATAGCTTGAAAAAATAGAGTACTCTTCTACTTTTGTTTTTGCTTTATTCCAGCGCTTTTATATTATATTACTTGATGTACATTATTTTGTTTCTAGTATTTTAAACATTTTTGCCTATCACTATTTCTTTCTGTTTAGTTCTGATTCACCATGAACAATGATGTTAGCCTATTAATTTTTAATATAGGGTCACTATTCACGGGCTTTGATTGTTTTAAAAAATACGTAACCATAACCATAACGTAGACTTTGTTTCACTCACTGAAACCTGGCTAAACCATCAATCACAATCTGATTTATTCTGCATAGACTCATATAATTTATTTCATTTAGATAGAGATGGTAGAGGAGGGGGAGTCGCTATATATGCTAAGAGCTCTTATAACTGCAGAATAATTTTTAGCAATATTTCTGAGTATCTGGAACAGCTTTGGATATTCGTAAAACTATGTGGTAAGGCCTACGTACTTGGCAGTTTATATCGACCACCATTAGCAGATGTAATCAATTGTATGTCGGAACTTGATAATACCTTAGCTAAGTTGCTACCTGACAGTGACGTTCTATTAATTACAGGTGATTTTAATATAAATATTTTACAGACCGACCGAAAAACCGGCTTTCTGGTTGATTTCTTAGAAAGGTATGGCCTCATGCAGTTAGTAGATAGTCCAACAACGGTAACATCCACAAGTCAAACTCTAATTGACCTGGTCATTACGTCTGATTCACAGGCTGTTTGTATGGCCGATATTGTTGATATAAGTGGAATCTCTGACCACTTGGCTGTCTTATCAATGATTCATATTCGTAAAAAGAATAATCCTATTAAATATAAGACTTATAGAGATTCCACTAACTTTAGTTATGATGCACTTATTGAAGATATTGATAAAGTAAATTGGAACCGTATATTCACATTCAATAATATTGATGACATGCTGTCTTATTTCAACCATAATATCTTATGTATTTTTAATACTCATGCTCCCTTACGTTCTGTCAGAGTAACAAAGCCACCTGCGCCGTGGCTCACTTTTACTATAAAAGAAGTGTGTTCGTTGAGAGACAAAGCCTTTAAAAAATATAGGGAGTTAAGAACCAAAGAATCCTGGAATTATTATAAAGACCTACGGAATTATATTAATGGAGCTATCAAACGTGAGAAAACAGCATATCTTGACTATATTTTAAAACGTAATGATTCAAAGCAAATATGGAACACATTAAGATCTTTGGAAATACTTACACCCGTATGCACCGTTTGGCAATTTTAATCCTAGTTCCCTAATCGCGTTTTTCGAATCTTTGGCATCTAGCCATGCACCGTCAAGAGGTTATCTAATCCAGATTGGAGATACGGCAGGGTTGTGTTCGCAAGGTTGTTTTGACAGTGACAGTGTCAAAATTGTCAGATTGCGGTGCATAGTAAACAAGTAACTTAATCCAGATTTACTTAACTAATCGCGCAATTGACTTACGGTGCATACGGGTGTCAGAGAAAGATCTAATATTGAAATTCCGGAAAGCCTTGCTGATGTTAATCTATTCAATCAGTACTTTTCCGACACACCGACCGTTAGAAAAACAGATCACCAAATTTCCATTTTACAAAAGTATAGTCCTCTCACTTGTTCTGCTGATTTTAAGTTTCGTCACGTTACCCCAGATACGGTTATTAAATACATTAACCGCATTAAGTATGTTAAGTTTAGTAGAGACACATTTAATAATTCATATCACATATATCTTTAATTTCTTTATACGAACTTCCAGATTTCCAACGGAATGGAAACTGGCGAGAGTGTTACCAGTCCCAAAAGTGAAAAATCCAAAAAAGCTTTCTGACCTAAGACCGATTAGCATATTAACCACTATTTCCAAGGCCTTCGAATTGATGTTGAAAGATCAAATTCTAACATATGTGAATGACAAAACTTTATTAACCTCAGTTCAGTCAGGTTTTTGACCCCAACACAGTACAGTCACCAGCTTAGCTAGCATTACAGATGACATCTTTGAAGCGCTGGATGAGAAACAGTGTGTCTGCTTAGTATTGCTGGACTTCAGCAAAGCTTTTGACACTCTCGACCATATTGTCCTCTGTCGTAAGTTAAAATATTTCGGATTCTCGAGCAGCGCTGTTTCTCTGATATAGAGTTATCTTTCCAATCAGTTTCAACTAGTTCCTGTTAATAATGATGTCTCTGACGCTCTTCCATTCAGAGCTGGTGTACCTCAGGGCTCAGTTCTAGGACCTTTGTTATTTTCACTGTGAATAGCTGATTTTCACAAATTCATCCTTCACTCAACTATTCACCATTATGCAGATGATACTCAACTAACCTTCTCTTCCAACAATATTGCACAGGCAGAACTAAATTTGAATCTTGATCTTTGTCGCCTGTATGACGTTAGTTGCGCTCACAATCTACAACTAAATTCTAAGAAATCACAAATCATCATTTTTGGACCTAAAGCAAAACGTTTGGAAGTAATAGAAAGTTTGGTAATAAACACCAACGACGACGTGATTTCAGCAACCGACAATGTAAAAAATCTTGGATTATGGATCGACCCGGACTTGAGGTTTACCAAACACGTCAATCACCTGTGTCAAAGCTCCTACAGTACATTGAAGCAGTTGTATCCTAGCAGGCATTTGATGAGTACTAAGCTTAAATTAAATATATGCGAGTCTTTGATACTTTCAAGACTTTCTTATTGCGACTGCATATATGGACCAGCTCTACTACAAACTGATATAAATAGGCTGTAGATTATCCAAAATTCTTGTCTCCGCTTCGCCTATGGAATTCGCAAATTTGAGCACATAAGCGGTAAATTTGAGCACATAAGCGGTGCCTTTGATCATTCAGGTTGGCTTCATTTATATCAACTTAGAAAACACCATCACCTATTGTTAGTACACAAAATTATTTTAAACAAATCTCCCTCATATCTCCATAGCAAACTTCTTACTTTCCACCATATCAGAAAAAGAACCACGCGTAATTCAAACCTCTTTGTTGTGCGTAAACATTCTACCACCTTGTATAAAAGATCTTTCATTTATTACGCTACCGCAAACTATAACGCGTTGCCTTGTGAGTTCAGGCACTTCTCTATTTTAAATTTCAATAAACGTCTAAAAATATTGTTAACATCAGAATAGGATGTGATATCTAGATCTCACTACAGCGCGTTTAAAAAAAAATTAAGGATGCCTCTGAGAAGTATGGCTATAGGAATGTTTGGACATTCAACGGAAATATCTTCGCGAAAACAGATAAAGGAATAGAAAGGGTGTTTCATAGTGCCTAAATTAACTATAACTGGACTGTTTTTCATTTTTACTTTTGTGTAAATAAGCGATTTGTGTTTTAATTTAGATTAGTTAAGTAATAATTATGGATAAGAAATGTATGCTGGGTCACCTTAATGTGCAGTCCTTAGTTCCAAAATTTCATGAGTTTAGAGATTATTTGTATGATAACAAATTTGATATCATGGGATTATCGGAAACATGGTTGACAGACGCGATTAATTCCGATAATTTGATAATAGATGGTTATAAGCTAGTACGTAAAGACAGAAGTAATGGCAGAGGAGGTGGCGTAATAAGTAATAAGTTTAAGTGTGAGATGATTGACGTTTCTGATGATATTGAGCAATTGTTCATGAAAGTAACATATAATAAGTTCAGTTTTGTTGTAGGTGTGGTCTACAAGCCTCCACACACTAACCATAGCTTATTTATTGATTCATTAGAGACCTCCCTGGCAATTGCTATGTCGTACTCAGATAACATAGTTTGTTTAGGTGATGTAAATGTAAACTTTCAAGACGAGCGCGCAGCTTCTGCTAAATATTTTAGTTCTATGTTAGAGTCCCTTGGATTTGCGCAAATGATAACTGAAGCAACTCACGTCACTCCTCAATCTGAAACGCTCATTGATGCTATTATCTGTAACAAAGAATCTATAATTGAATCTACCTTTGTCAATACCTCACAATTTTCGTTGCATGCGTGTATTGGATGTGAAATTAGTATAGCTAAGCCTGGGATAGCTCCAAAGTTTCATACATACAGGGATTTTCGAAATTTTGATGAAACTGCTTTCTTAAAAGACCTCTACAATGCAAACATCCATGACATACTTTACACACATGATGTTGATAAGAAGGTTGATATATTTAATGACACCTTAATTTCGCTGTTTGATAAACATACGCCACTCAGAACGATAAAAATCACAAATAAAAGGATACCTTGGATTAATGATGAAATAAAAATATTAATGAAAGAGCGGGATAAAGCTGGAGCAAAATTTAGAAAAAATCGTTCCGAAATTAACTGGGCTAACTACAGGAGATTAAAGAACCAGGCAAATTATGCAATTCAGCAAGCTAAAAAGTTATGCTTTGAAAATCTCTCAGGTATAAAAAATAGAAAAGAACTATGGAAAGAACTGAAAACATTAAACATAAATTGTAAATCACACGATAGCTTAACCAACTTTGATGATCCAGATAAGATTAACGACTATTTCATAGATAGTATTCCGAAAAGTGATAAGGACTACTGTGATTATTATGAACACAACAAAATATGCCACAATGAGTTTCGTTCCAACCTTGTCTCTGAGTTAGAAGTATGGAGTATCCTTCAAACTATCAGAAACACGGCTCCAGGTTCTGATGGTCTGGGTATTTCTCTGATCAAATTGTGTTGTCCTTATATATTACCGTTCATTGTTAACATTATAAATGATATAATTGTCACCTCTAAATTTCCTGCAGCTTGGAAACATGCACGCATCACACCTGTTCCAAAAGTCTGCAACCCTATCAACTTATAGGTCTGTTTTTGCAGCAATCACAAACTAGTCAGCGTCAATTTGATTTGCCAGTACTAGTCAGAAATAGTTTGACAACTGCAATGGGGAATACTGATTGGCTCTGACTGGTTTGTGGTTCTCTGTAAAAACAGACCTAATGTGATCTCAGGTCAATCAGCGTCTTATGTGGTTTGTCAAAATTGACAGAAAAAATACTAGCTAAGCAACTAATACAGTTTCTAGAGACCAACAAAAATTTGCCTTGCACTCAGTCAGGTTTTCGTTATGGTTATAGTTGCACTACCGCTTTGCTGAAAATTACTGACGATATCATCCGTGCTCTAGATGACGATAGCAGCACCATTTTGGTATTGTTAGATTTCAGTAAGGCATTTGACACTATTAATCACCAAACTTTGCTATCTATTCTTAAGTCTTGTGGTTTTTGTACCGAATCTCTGTCACTGCTGATGTCTTATTTAGAAAATCGAACCCAGACCGTTAAACCTGGATCTCTCACATCTCAACCGCGAACAGTAAAAATAGGGGTTCCACAGGGATCAGTACTAGGACCATTACTTTTTACTATGTACACAAGCCAGTTCGCAAAGGTCATTAAAAATTGCTCTGTGCATATGTATGCAGACGATACACAGATCTCTCATTCATTTTCTATATCAAATCTGGAAGATGCTAATAAAAAAGTGAATGATGATTTGAATCGTATAGCGGATATCTCCAAGAAACATTCTTTATTTTTAAATTCGAAAAAGTCAGTTGCGGTAATATTTGCTAAGAAATCTGTTAGAAATTTTGTAAACTCAAATGTGAATCTGAATATTTGTGGTGAGAATATACAAGTCGTAGAAAAATGTAAAAATTTGGGAGTTATCATAGATCAAGACCTAAGGTTCAAAGAACATGTTTCAAAAAATATACAAATGGCTTATGCTTCTATGAAGCTTCTTTATCCCCATAAAACTTACCTGTCCACGGATACAAAGAAAGCCTTATGTGAAACTTTGGTGCTGTCACATTTCAATTACTGTTCTCCAGTTTACAAACCATGTCTAGACAGAGAAACTATAAATAGGATACAGCGTGTACAGAACTGCTGTGTAAGATATATATATGGAATTCGCAAATTTGATCGGGTATCACATAAACTACAAGAATTGGCTTGGCTAACGATGGAGCAAAAGTTTGACGTCCATGCTGTATGCCTATTTCATAAAATAATATCACAGAAACACCCTCCTTACCTTTATAGTAAGATTTTACTGAGAACAGATATTCACAACGTAGATACTAGAAATAAAATGGCTATCGCAGCACCAGTACACAGAACAACACTGTTTGAAAGATGTTTCTCGTATAATATCTATAAGCTGTACAACTCGATACCTTCGCATTACAAATCTTATAGTCCTCAGAAGTTCAAGATATATATCCGTAATCTATTTATGAAATTTAAGTGATTGTGAATTTTGTTTTTTTTTGTTTTTGTAAAGGTGGCCCATGCACATTAATTTTAGTTGTCCCCCTTTTAGGTTAGTGAGTTTGTTCTTTTGCAAATGTATAAATTACAGTAACATGTACAAGGGTTGAGTGGAAGAACACTTCGCGTGAACTCCCCCTTGAGGTTTTCTCTTTGTTGGTTTTCATGTATTAGTGGTTTCAGCAACATTTTTTTTTCTACAATGTACTAACAATGGGAAAATATTATTATTATTATATGGAATGAATAAATTGATAAGCCATGTCTAAGTGAAATCCAACATGTTTTTGATCAATCACGACTCAACGGCGGCTTATATTTTAAACTTAATATTTAACTTTTACTTACCACACCGATCGGTGAGGGGAGTATTGTGATCGCGAAAATTTTCGATTTTGAGATAATACGTTTTTTGGGCGTTTTATGATGTGTACATAACGAAAATCCACGTCACTCATTTCCGGTCTGTCGGTATGTCGATCTGTCGGTCTGTCGGTCTGTCGGTCTGTCGGTCTGTCGGTCTGTCGGTCTGTCGGTCTGTCGGTCTGTCGGTCTGTCGGTCTGTCGGTCTGTCGGTCTGTCGGTCTGTCGGTCTGTCGGTCTGTCGGTCTGTCGGTCTGTCGGTCTGTCGGTCTGTCGGTCTGTCGGTCTGTCGGTCTGTCGGTCTGTCGGTCTGTCGGTCTGTCGGTCTGTCGGTCTGTCGGTCTGTCGGTCTGTCGGTCTGTCGGTCTGTCGGTCTGTCGGTCTGTCGGTCTGTCGGTCTGTCGGTCTGTCGGTCTGTCGGTCTGTCGGTCTGTCGGTCTGTCGGTCTGCCGGTCTGCCGGTCTGTCGGTCTGTCGGTCTGTCGGTCTGTCGGTCTGTCGGTCTGTCGGTCTGTCGGTCTGTCGGTCTGTCGGTCTGTCGGTCTGTCGGTCTGTCGGTCTGTCGGTCTGTCGGTCTGTCGGTCTGTCGGTCTGTCGGTCTGTCGGTCTGTCGGTCTGTCGGTCTGTCGGTCTGTCGGTCTGTCGGTCTGTCGGTCTGTCGGTCTGTCGGTCTGTCGGTCTGTCGGTCTGTCGGTCTGTCGGTCTGTCGGTCTGTCGGTCTGTCGGTCTGTCGGTCTGTCGGTCTGTCGGTCTGTCGGTCTGTCGGTCTGTCGGTCTGTCGGTCTGTCGGTCTGTCGGTCTGTCGGTCTGTCGGTCTGTCGGTCTGTCGGTCTGTCGGTCTGTCGGTCTGTCGGTCTGTCGGTCTGTCGGTCTGTCGGTCTGTCGGTCTGTCGGTCTGTCGGTCTGTCGGTCTGTCGGTCTGTCGGTCTGTCGGTCTGTCGGTCTGTCGGTCTGTCGGTCTGTCTGTCTGTCGGTCTGTCGGTCTGTCGGTCTGTCGGTCTGTCGGTCTGTCGGTCTGTCGGTCTGTCTGTCTGTCTGTCTGTCTGTCGCGTTTTTCTACCCTCGTAATCTCAGTAACCGCTGCATGGATTGTGATGAAATTTGGGCAGCGGTATGTTGTGGGGTCGTAGTAGGTAATGTTCCTATAATTTTGAAAATCGGTGCATAGGCGGCGGAGTAATTAGCAATAAACAAAAAAATTAAATATTGCTGAAACTTCGTTTTTAGACGTTTTTGGGGTCCCTGATCATTTTATACTTTTTTTTGGGTGGGGGTGAAATTGGGGTGGTTGGGGGATGGGAGGTTGTAAAATTGAAACATTTGTTGCTTTCATAATAGACTGTCCACTGACCTGTGAAGGAAGACCTGGCGACATAAATAACTTTTTGAGGTCCATCCGAGCATTGTCTTTGCCTATTACAGAAAGCAAAGGACTTAGAATTTTTTTTGATGTAAACATACGAGAGTATTGCGTCAGATCGTTGTAACGAGGAAACTGTTGTATTGATTTTAATGAAACTTTGAAACGGCATTACTACCATGCCGAAGATGGAAAACGCGTATGGTTTTGATAAATCGAGCCAGTGGCGGCGCAGAAATAATAAAAAAACTAAAAATATAAGAACAGCTCAAACTTCGTTTTTAAGCGTTTTAGAGGTTCCTGATCATTTTCTGCGTTTTTTTTTTGGGTGGAGGTGAAATTGGGGTTGGGGGTTGAAAAATTAAACAAAATTCTTGTACTCATAATAGACTGTCCACTAACCTGTGAAGGAAGATCTAGCGACACAAATCACCTTTTTAGGTTCATCCGAACATTGCCTAGCCTATTACAGAAACTAAGGGACTTAGAATTTTCTGTATACTATATGAGAATTTATTGGTCTGAATCGTTTTGTATTTTGTAACGTGGACACTATTAAATTGATTCTAATGAAATTTTGACACAGTACATTGTTACCGTGGTGAGAATGGAAAACGCGTATGTTTGCTAAAAATCTTGTCAGTGGCAGCGTAGCAATAATCAAAGAACCCGACAAGTATGAAAGCAACTCAAATTCGGTTTTTAGGTGTTTTAGGGGTTCCTGATCATTTCCTACCAGTTTTTTGGGTGGGGGTGAAAGTGAGGTGGTTGGGGGGGGGGTGTAAAACTGAGAAGTTTGTAGTATCGGTAATAGGCTGTCCATTGACCTGTGAAGGAAAGACCTAGCGGCATAAGACAATTTTAGGGGGGGGGAGGGGCTGGCGATTATTTGGTTGCAAGGGATCTTAGACTAAAGCTTCATGCTATGGGAAAATAATAAACCGGTATCAGCGTAATGTGTGGGAAGTACTGAGTCAATCAACTTGACTTCATTTTTTTTGTATATTATACATTTCACTCGGATTATCGATTATTTTCTGTTATTTTTTACGCTGGCCTATATTTGCTGATATCTGAATTGTGTCTTTTATTTTCTTTAAACTAGATAACCACTAAACTATTTATGTAATCTGTAATTGCTTGTATACGTGTATTTTAATCTAAGATGTTGTTATTTTGGTGGAAGAGAATATGTTTTTTTTAAGTTGAGTTGAAAAACAACCATGATGGCTGACACTCCGCCTTTTTGTCATATTTGTTATCAGGTACTTTCTTACTTTGTTTTTTTTCTCAATATGACGAATAAAGACCTATTGTTATTATTATTATTATAAACTTCGTTTTTAAGCATTTTAGAGGTTCCTGATTATTTTCTACTTTTTTTTTGTTGGGCGTGAAATTGGAGTCGTTGGGGGTTGAGGGGTTGTAAAAGTAAACAAAATTATTGTATGCATAATAGACTGTCCATTGCCTGTAAAAGAAAGACCTAGCGGCATAGTACACTTTTTTAGGTGCTTCCTAACGTTTCCTTGCCTATTACAGAAGCCAAGGGACTAGGCATTTTACAATTTTTCTTGAAGGGAGGTGAATTTGGGGTGGTTGGGGGTTGGAGGATTGTAAAACTGAAAAATGTATTGCATGAGTGTGGGAAGTAAAAGGTATGGCTCAGCAATGCGGTTCCAAAGCTATCTTTGCTAGAAGGTGCAGATAAAATTTCCCTATAGGAATCAATGGCGTATTTACTCTAAAAATCTGTAAATGGTGTTCTGGACCCGTTTTGATAGAAGGAATTCTCTTGAAAGCCGTAGGAACAACTTCTCCTTCATTATTTCCAAAGAATGCGAAGATACTCCTAAAAATATGTCATAGCTGTCTGCATTCACGTCGACGCCACAGTAATTCTTTCAGGTGAATTATTGACTATTAAATGTGATCTATACTTATCCGATTCTAGTCTATATTTTATGTGCCGAATTGCTGGCAAATGAGTCCCGTAAAAGATTTTTTAGGGGGCGTAATACAGTTGAAATCTTTTCAGCTCTCACTGTAAGAGAACTTATGCAGAGCCCTTGTTTGTCCGTCTGTCCGTATACAAAAGATAACCAAAACTACAGGTGCTAGAAAAAAACTGAATACAGATTCGGAATCAGCATGAAAAAACTAGTTCGGGAAAAATCAAGTAAACTTTTTCCTACTTTTTACTTCCCACACCGATAGGTGAGGGGAGTATTGTGATCGCGAAAATTTTCGATTTTGAGATAATATACCTTTTGGGCGTTTTATGATGTGTACATAACGAAAATCCACGTCACTCATTTCCGTCGGTCTGTCTGTCTGTCGGCCTGTCGGTCTGTCGGTCTGTCGGTCTGTCGGTCTGTCGGTCTGTCGGTCTGTCGGTCTGTCGGTCTGTCGGTCTGTCGGTCTGTCGGTCTGTCGGTCTGTCGGTCTGTCGGTCTGTCGGTCTGTCGGTCAGTCGGTCTGTCGGTCTGTCGGTCTGTCGGTCTGTCGGTCTGTCGGTCTGTCGGTCTGTCGGTCTGTCGGTCTGTCGGTCTGTCGGTCTGTCGGTCTGTCGGTCTGTCGGTCTGTCGGTCTGTCGGTCTGTCGGTCTGTCGGTCTGTCGGTCTGTCGGTCTGTCGGTCTGTCGGTCTGTCGGTCTGTTTGTCTGTCGCGTTTTTCTACCCTCGTAATCTCAGTAACCGCTGCATGGATTGTGATGAAATTTGGGCAGCGGTATGCTGTGGGGTCGTAGTAGGTAATGTTCCTATAATTTTGAAAATCGGTGCATAGGCGACGGAGTAATTAGCAAAAAACAAAAAAAATTAAATATTGCTGAAACTTCGTTTTTAGGCGTTTTAGGGGTCCCTGATCATTTTCTACTTTTTTTGGATGGGGGTGAAATTGGGGTGGTTTGGGGGTGGGGGTTGTAAAATTGAAAAATTTGTTGTACTCATAATAGACTACCCACTGACCTGTGAAGGACGACCTAGCGACATAAATAACTTTTTTAGGTCTATCCGAACATTGCCTTATGCCTATTACAGAAACTAAAGGTCTTAGAATTTTTTCCGATGTATACATACGAGTATTGCTTTAGATCGTTCTATATTATGTAACGACGAAACTGTTCAATTGATTTTAATGAAATTTTGACACAGTATTACTACGTGGCGAGGATGGAAAATGCGTATGGTTTTTATAAATCGTGTCAGTGGCGGCGCAGAAACAATAAAAATGGAGTCAAGTCGATTGACTCAGTACTTCCCACACATAACACTTGCAACCAAATCATCGCCCGCCTGTCGTCAAAAAACATCCAACACAAAAACTAGTAAATAGTTTCCTAAATATCTCTGTAGGAACTAAAACGACACAATTCAGCTTCAACTGGACGAAACGAAACAATCAGGAACCCCCAAATTGCTTAAAAACGAAGTTTGAACTATTTTTATATTTTTAGAGTTTTATTATTGCTGCGCCGCCACTGACACGATTTTTGAAAACCATACGCATTTTTCATCCTTGCCGCGGTAATAATACTGTGTCTAAATTTCATTAAAATTAATTCCATAATTTCCATGTTACTAAATTCAGAACGACATGAATCAATACCTACCCCTACCAATACCAAATCCCTTGATTTCTGTAATAGCCAAGGCAATGTTCGGATGGACCTAACAAACGTCTATTATGCCGCTAGGTCTTTCTTTCACAGGTCAATGGACACTATTATAAATGGAATAAATTTTTGAGTTTTACAACCCCCCCACCCCCTAACCACCCCAATTTCACCCCCACCCAAAAAAAAGTAAAAAATGATCAGAAACCCCTAAAACGCCGAAAAACAAAGTTTGAGCTATTTTTACATTTTTAGTTTTTTTATTATTGCCGCGCCGCCACTGACACGATTTTTACAAAACATGCGCGCCTTCCATCCTTGCCGTGGCAGTAATACTGTGTCAAAATTTCATTAAAGTCCATTCGATAATTTTGGCGTTACGCAATAACGAACGATCTAAAACTAAAACAACACTCGGATGTATACATCACAAATTATTCTAAGTCCGTTGGTTTCTATTATAAGCAAGGCAATGTTCGGATGGACCTAAAAAATTGTATTATGGCGCTAGGTCTTTCATTCACAGGTCATTAGAGAGCCCATTATGAATACAACAAATTTTTCAGTATTACCACCCCCCACCCCCCAACCACCCCAAATTCACCCCCACCCAAAAAAAAGTAGAAAATGATCAGGAACCCCTAAAACGTCTAAAAACGAAGTTTGAAGCGTATTTGAAATTTTTCGTTTTTTGCTAATTACTCCGCCCCCTGTATAACAATTTTCAAAATTATAGGAACATTACCTACTACGACCCCACAGCATAACGCTGTCCAAATTTCATCACAATCCATGTAGCGGTTACTGAGATTACGAGGGTAGAAAAACGCGACAGACAGACAGACAGACAGACAGACAGACAGACAGACAGACAGACAGACAGACAGACAGACAGACAGACAGACAGACAGACAGACAGACCGACAGACAGACAGACAGACCGACGGAAATGAGTGACGTGGATTTTCGTTATGTACATATCATAAAACGCCCAAAAAACGTATTATCTCAAAATCGAAAATTTTCGCGATCACAATACTCCCCTCACCTATCGGTGTGGGAAGTAAAAAAGCTAAAAACATAAAAACAGCTCAAACTTCGTTTTTAAGTGTTTTAGAGGTTCCTGATCATTTACTAAGTTTTTTTGAGTGGGGGTGAAATTCGGGTGGTTGGGGGGTGGAAAAACTGAAAAGTTTGCTGACCTAGCGACATAAGACAATTTTAGGGGGAGGGGGGGGGCTGGCGATTATTTGGTTGCAAGGGGGATCTTAGACTAAAGCTTCATGCTATGGGAAAATAATAAACTGGTATCAGTGTAATGTGTGGGAAGTACTGAGTCAATCAACTTCACTTCATTTTTTTTCATTAATTCCAAGTCTCCTTTGCCCCGGACACTATTTCAAGCCACTTCTTCTGATAGTCTTTATATAAGTGAATGACCTTGTGTTCTTCACTTTCTATGATACTAATCATACTAATTAAATAATTTCTCTGACCGATTAACTTGCTTGCCTTTTAACTTTCATACTTAACAGGGTGGGGGGGCGTTCATCCACTTTCGAGTATATATTGCAAATATATTACAATAAATACAAAATATAGGAAAAAAGGACAGTTTCAAAATGACAAGGGACTCAAACATTGACAGCTAACCTGAATGTCGACATAAATAACAGCCCTAGGCAGATTAGCCAACCTTAAACGACAAACCAGTGCCTATATCTTAATAAGGAATATTATATATTGTCATTACCAGCCACGTATTTAGGGGCACCAGGGGACCGAATGTCTCCCAAAACGTAAACGTAATCCACGAAAATAACAATATTTTGTTGATGATCATGTCTCTTGGTCAAGCAAAATTAAAAGTTAGTGGCAACCCTAATCTCGACCCCCCCCCCCCCAAACTAAATCCTGGATGCGTGCCTAATCATTACCGAGGCATTTTTCTAACGGAGGATACTTCTGTCCTTAATACCTGCACTTTTAAAACAACTACATGATATTTTAATTGCGGTATAAAATAATAAAATCCATTTCAGCTGCACTGCACCGCTGTGCAGGAGAAAAGATATAGAGTGCCAATAAATGTTTGCGGCACATCCGCCACGCAAAATGAATGTGAAGTAAATTCGTACCCTGACTAATTACGGTGGGATCCTTTGAGTAATTATGATTATTATGAATGACCGTATAATCTTTGGAAGACAGGAGATTCGACATCGGAACAATAGAAGCTTGCTATTCAAGGAATTCATATTAAGTAAGGTGACTTTGCCAGTCTTTTGTTTTTCATACTTGTGAAAGGAGGATAGGAGAAAGCTCCTTAATGAGATTATGTACTCCTACCAAGAAAAGATGCTTAACTGTGATTTAATAGGTACTCCTTGGATTTTTATTACAATTTAAAAAAATGAAGTCAAGTTGATTTACTCAGTACTTCCACACATTACGCTGATCCAGTTTATTGTTTTCCCGTATCATGAGGCTGTAGTCTGAGGTCAACCAAATAATCGCCAGCACCACTCCCCCCCCCAAATTGTCTTATGCCGCTAGGTCTTTCCTTCACAGGTCAATGGACAGCCTATTATCGATACTACAAACTTCTCAGTTTTACAACCCCCCAACTACCTCACTTTCACCCCCAACCCAAAAAAACTGGTAGGAAATGATCAGGAACCCCTAAAACATCAAAAAACCGAATTTGAGTTGTTTTCATACTTTTCGTTCTTTGATTATTGCTACGCTGCCACGACACGATTTTTAACACGCGTTTCCATTCTCACCACGGTAGCAATATATTGTCAAAATTTCACTAGAATCAATTATATATTGTCCACGTTACAAAATACAAAACGATTTAAACCAATAAATTCTTGTGTGTATACAGAAAATTCTAAGTCCCTTAGTTTCCGTAATAGGCTAGGTAATATTCGGATGAACCTAAAAAGGTGATTTGTGTCGCCAGATCTTCCTTCACAGGTTAGTGGACAACCTATTATGAGTACAAGCAATTTTTTAAATTTTCAACCCCCAACCCCCAACCACCCCAATTTCACCTCCACCCAAAAGATAGTAGAAAATGATCAGAGACCCATAAAACGCCTAAAAACGAAGTTTTATATATATTTAATATATTTTTGGTTTTTTGCTAACTACTCCGCCGCCTATGTACCGATTTTCAAAATTATAGGAGCATTACCTACTACGACCTCACAGCATACCGCTGCCCAAATTTCATCAAAATCCATGCAGCGATTGCTGAGATTACGAGGCTAGAAAAAAGCGACAGATCGACATACCGACAGACAGACAGACAGACCGACGGAAATGAGTGACGTGGATTTTCGTTATGCAGACATTATAAAACGCTCAAAAAGCGTATTATCTGAAAATCGAAAATTTTCGCGATCACAATACTTCCCTCACCTATCAGTGTGGGAAGTAAAATAAATCAGGAACAATTGAAGTCACTTCCCGGATTTTTTACAGAGGTTTATATTTTCTGCACTTTAAAGCTTAATATGGAGTAGTAATTCAAGACATACAAGACATACATAGAATATGCACAATCCAATATTTACTGAGCTAATGCACTGTTACTACTGAATACGACTTAAACTCTTGTGGAAACATTTATTATAATTGAAGATAAGGGCAACAACCCGAAATGAAGCTGAAGTTATCATGTGATGCATTTCCTTCAAAATTACCCTACCGGCATAAATATTATGCCAGTCCGGCCCTGTCTCTTACCAAGGCAGGTAATCTAGAATCCGATCTTCTAGAAGGGTTGCGGACGATGGGAATACCGAGAAGTTATCTCGGCGCTCGGCAGGCATCTATATAAGCTGCGCCGGTGGGCAGGCAAGGTAAGTTACACAAACAGTCAAGAAAGAGAGAATATAGACAAGCCGGTGAGCTGCTCATTGATTAGAGTCTATGACTTGTGACCGAAGGTCCTGTGTTCGATTCTCGCCAGAGGTAGACATTTTTTTCTGATATTTTCAATACAAAGTAAATTTGCATTATCCTAGGCAAGATTCCCCACCTGACTATTGACTTTTCGGTTCAAATTGATAATGCGGTTCCTAAAGTGGCGCCGGGAAACAGTAACAAAGCCTACGCAGAAAATAAGACACGAAGGAACTATCATATGTGTGCGGGGACGCACAATCCACATTACTAAGTGGCGACGGATGCACATGAATGGACAACCTTAGAAAGGAGCGGGCGAGGGATCTCCGTTGTCCAGGGAGGTCATACCATTCCTACGTGCTGTCCGTGTGTCGTCCCCCACTGCGAGTTAAACAAAAAAATGGAGTCAAGTTGATTGACTCAGTACTTCCCACACATTACTGTGATATCAGTTTATTATTTTACCATAGCATGAAGCGTTAGTCTGAGATCTCCTTGCAACCAAATCATCGGCAGCCCTCCCTCCCCTAAAATTGTCTTATGCCGCTAAGTATTTCCTTCAGAGGTCAATGGTCCCAAAAACAAGAAATGTATCAAAGTTATGTTTTTCTAAATGGAACACCCCGTATGTTATTGCATATTCGGATTCCTCGGTGAATTCTAGTGTAACATTATGTATCATACATGGGACTTAAAGCGAACCGTTTAGGTGTAAATCACCATTTTCGGTAGAAGTAGGTAGGTATCAGGAAAAAATTGAATATCGCAGAGAATACAAAATTTGGAAGGCTGCAACTTTGCCGTATGACTAAGCATAAAATGCGCCAGCTTTGATGAGACCTTCAAGATTAAATTACGTTTATGCTTGGAGAAATCGGTCGATTAATTAAGGAAACTTCGATCAGCGATAACTTGATTTTTTCAAATAGGAATGCCTAATTTTTTTTATACGGTTAAACGTAGAATTTGATAACCTTTCTAACTATATAAGGTTGTGAATATCAATCTCTCGTAGTTTTTATTTAATTTTACATTTTCAAACAAATCGGCGTTTTCCAATTTTCCTACCTATAAGCAACGTAGCAGGCCATGAAATATAAACAAAAACCTGTTCAGGTAGAAGAAAACAACTAACCTAGCAGAAAAATACACACGAACTAGACTAAAGGGGCGAGATTATAAAAATTACTCACAACAAACAAAGTCTAACCAAAAACAACGGCGGTAACATATACTTGGTCTAAAGCCGGCGCCACATATGCGGGTACTTGCCGAGTATCAATACTCGCCGTTTTTCAACCTTACTCGCCGAGTAGCGTGCACGTATCGCCCTACATGTGCGTAGTTGGCTATGTTTAGTTTCGAGAAGAAAGGGAATGGGAAAGCCCGAATATTCGTAGCAAATTGAAACTTATTTATTATTAAAATTTATCGACAGTAGAATCAACGTCATCATCAATGGAAAATAATAATGATATAGTCGTGGCAGCAAGTGCTGGTTTTGTTATGTGTAGTGCTTATATGTTAATAAGGAAAAGAAAAAATCAACCAAGAAGGAGGCGATGGTGGATGGTCTCATTAAATAGAAGCCGAGAGACGTAATAAAATAATTAGCAATAATGTCAAACCACAATGTTAAACACATTTTCAGGTATGGCGCCGACCACACCTAGTTGCCGATTTATTAAAAGAACCGTCTGGATTTTTTGAAAATTTTTGCAGAATGTCTTCCGAAGATTTTGAATATCTACTCAGCAAAACAGGACCACTGATATCAAAAAAAGACACAAAATGGAGAAAAGCTGTTCCTGCTAAAGAACGACTAGCTCTGGCGCTTCGATTTCTAGCGACCGGCGACAGTTATTAAAGCCTTCAATATCTATTCAAAATATCACATCAACTCATTTCTGAAATCGTCCCCGAAGTTTGTAAAGCTCTCACCAAAGTTTTGCATATCCTAAAAATATTCTGAAATATACAGGGTGTTTCGGGAAAGTAGGATAGTGATCAACTTGATTTTTTTATATGGTACTATTACTTTTTTTTTAAATTCTTCTAGTTTCCATCATTGATCTCTATTAAACCCTGAAATATTATTGCGATCTTGCCAAGTTATAATTTATTTTCTATTAATTTCCGGATTTGCAAGGTCGCAAGTAATACCTCCAAATTGATATATTCCTTTAACTTTTCTCAAAAATATTATACAGCGAGTTACTTAAATATTAAATAAATATTATTTTGGATGACACCAGCAACGTGCAGGGTGTTATTGGTAGAATTTTAAATTACGGTAATTTGAAGGTCATTTTGCTTTGTTTTTTCTAAATGTAACACCCTGTACGTTTTATTTTAAATCGAAATATCTACTAATACCCTATCTCGCCTTGTAATTTTTTTCGCGTTTGCGACATTGCCAAGTTATAAATTATTTGTCTGAATTTACAAACAAATATCCGCGATTTTTATTAATAGAACACACTGCATATTTTATTTAATATAGAAGTATTCCCTAATAATGGTTTACAGCATGAACAAGTTTCAACTGGTGTTTCTCACCGCCTTCTCAGTAAGCAGTACCGGAAGGCTTAAATATTTACAAAACTGTCACATCTGGGGCGGTGAAATTCAATACTTGGGGGTTTTTGAACACACAGAATTCAAAAATGCTAACATGCTAACAAATAAACAATGCGAATAAAGTTTTTAATTCTCTAGTCCGGCCCTGTTCCTGTTTCTGTGTCAGTATTCGGGTACTTATTTGTGTTCGGAAAATTCTGACCATTCGCACAAACTGCTCCAGCCACACAGTAGGCGTTTGCCGAATTGCGAATATTCGCTGGTCGTTGTTCCCTAAATGCCACATGTGTAGCGCCGGCTATGGCGCCGGCTGAATGCTCGGTGCTCGGCATATGGCGAGTACTCGGGTAAAATCCTGCAGCCACATAGCCGAGTAGCAATTAATCGGGGTTCGTGACTCGCCAAGTACCGCATATGTGGCGCCGGCTTAAGAGAAGCTGGAGTATAGCAGAAATAGATTTTTTCACGGCCCACTAGCTACTAAAATGTACTAGAGATTGGCAATTTTCAAAACCATGAAAAATTTTGAAATGAAGCGAAATCTACTAGACAATGTTGTAGTCAGTTTATTATTTTCGTAACAAAATTTCACATATAATGATATAAAAAGGTATGCAATTGTGTCAAAACTCAAGTCAAAAGTACCTATGACGGGAGTTCTGGAAATTCTTCAGTAGGTACCTATTAGCAAGATCGCAGAAAATGAAGAATGAATTAAAATTTGTTCAAATTATAAAACATAACTTAAATGGCAGAAAGTATTTCCTTCAGAGGTCAATGGACAGCCTAAAACATCTAAAAACGAAGTTTGAGTTGTTTTCATACTTTTAGTTTTTTGATTATTGCTATATACGCTGCTATTGACACGATATTTAACAAACACACGCGTTTTCCATCCTCACCACGGTAATAATACTGTGTCAAAATTTAATTAGAATCAATGTAATAGTGTCCGCGTTACAAAATACAAAAAGATCTAAAGCAATAAATACTCGTATGTATGTATACAGAAAATTCTAGGTCCCTTAGTTTCCGTAATACGCTAGGCAATGTTCGGATGGACCTAAAAAGTTGATTTATGTCCCTAGGTCTTCCTTCACAGCCCCTACCCTACACCCTATTATGAATACAAGAAATTTCTCAGTTTTTCAGCCCCCCACCCCCTAACCACCCCACCCAAAAAAAACGCAGAAAATGATCAGGAACCTCTAAAACGCTTAAAAACGAAGTTCGAGCTGTTTTTATATTTTTACTTTTTTTTATTATTTCTGCGCCGCCACTGGCACGATTTATAAAAACCATACGCGTGTTTTCCATCCTCGCCACGGTAGTAATACTGTGTCAAAGTTTCATTAACATCAATTCAACAGTTTCCTTGTAACACAATATAGAAGGATCTAAAGCAATACTCTGGTATGTTTACACCAGAAAAAATTCTAAGTCCTTTGGTTTCTTTAATAGGCAAGGCAATGTTCGGATGGACCTAAAAAAGTTATTTATGTTGCTAGGTCTTCCTTCATGGGTCAGTGGGCAGTCTATTATGAAAGCAACAAATTTTTCAATTTTACAACCCCCCACCCCCCAACCACCCCAATTTCACCCCCACCCAAAAAAAAGTAAAAAATGATCAGGAACCTCTAAAACGCCTAAAAACGAAGTTTGAGGAATATTTAATTTTTTTTGTTTTTTGCTAATTACTCCGCCGCCCCTGCACCGATTTTCAAAATTATAAGAACATTACCTACTACGACCCCTCAGCATATCGCTGCCCAAATTTCATCACAATCCATGCAGCGGTTACTGAGATCACGAGGACACAAAAACGCGTACAGACAGACCGACAGACAGACAGACCGACAGACCGACAGACCGACAGACCGACAGACAGACAGACCGCCGGAAATGAGTGACGTGGATTTTCGTTATGTAGACATCATGAAACGCCCAAAAAGTGTATTATCTCAAAATCGAAAATTTTCGCGATCACAATACTCCCCTCACCTATCGGTGTGGGAAGTAAAATGAAGTCAAGTTGATTGACTCAGTACTTCCCACACATTACGGTGATACCAGTTTATTATTTTCCCATAGCGTGAAGCCTTAGTCTGAGATACCCTTGCAACAAAATCATCGCCAGTACCCCCCCCCCCCAAATTGTCATATGCCGTTAGGTCTTTCCTGCACAGCTCAATGAACAGCCTATTATCAATAATACAAACTTTTCAGTTTTACAACCTGCCGCCCACCCCCCCCCCCCCAACCCCAAATTCACCCCCACCCAAAAAAGGTACAAAATGGTCAGGAACCCCTAAAACATCTAAAAACGAAGTTTGAGCTGTCTTCATATTTTTAGTTTGGTTTTTGATTATTGCTACGTTGCCACTGACATCCTCACCACAGTAAAAATAATAATGTGTCCAAATTTCATTAGAATTAGTTTAATAGTTTTGACGTTACAAAATACAAAACGATCTAAAGCAATAAATACTCGTATGTATACAGAAAATTCTAAGTCCCTTATTAGTTTCGGTAATAGGCAAGGCAATGTTCAGATGGACATAAAAAGGTGATTTATGTCGCTAGGTCTTCCTTCACAGGTCAGCGGACAGCCTATTATTAATACAGCAAATTTTTCGGTTTTTCAACCCTCCACTCCCCAACCACACGAATTTCACCCCCACCCAAAAAAACTCAGTAAATGATCAGGAACCTCTAAAATACTTAAAAACGAAGTTTGAGCTGTTTTTATATTTTTAGATTTTTTATTGTTTCTGCGCCGCCACTGGCACGATTTATAAAAACCATACGCATTTTCCATCCTCGCCACGGTAGTAATACTGTGTCAAAATTTCACTAAAATCAATTCAACAGTTTCTTCGTTACATAATATAGAACGATCTAAAGCAATACTCGTATGTTTACACCAGAAAAAATTCTAAGTCCTTTCGTTTCTGTAATAGGCATAAGGCAATGTTCGGATAGACCTAAAACAGTTATTTATGTCGCTAGGGCTTCCTTCACAGGTCAGTGGGTAGCCTATTATGAATACAACAAATTTTTCAATTTTACAACCCCCCAACCCCCAACCACCCCAATTTCCACCCCCACCCAAAAAAAAGTAGAAAATGATCAGGAACTCCTAAAACGCCTAAAAACGAAGTTTGGGGAATATTTGAAATTTTTCGTTTTTTGCTAATTACTCCGCCGCCAATGCACCGATTTTCAAAATTATAGCTGCATTACCTACTACGACCCCACAGCATATCGCTGTCCAAATTCCATCACACTCCATGCAGCGGTTACTGAGATCACGAGGACAGAAAAACGCGTACAGACAGACCGACAGACAGACGGACCGACAGACAGACAGACAGACCGACTGACAGACCGACGGAAATGGGTGACGTGGATTTTCGTTACGTAGACATTATGAAACGCCCAAAAAGTGTATTATTTCAAAATCGAAAATTTTCGCGATCACAATACTCCCCTCACCTATCGGTGTGGGAAGTAAAAGGTGATTTAGGTCGCTAGATCTTCCTTCACAGGTCAGTGGACTTCCTATTATGAATACAGCAAATTTTTCAGTTTATCAACCCCCCATCCCCCAACCACCCCAATTCCACCCCCACCCAAAAAAACTCAGAAAATGATCAGGAACTTCTAAAACACTTAAAAACGAAGTTTAAGCTGTTTCTATATTTTTATTTTTTTTATTATTTCTGCGCCGCTGCTGGCACGATTTATAAAAACCATACCCATTTTCCATCCTCGACACGGTAGTAATACTGTGTCAAAATTTCATTGAAATCAATTGAACAGTTTCTTCGTTACATAATATAGAACGATCTAAAGCAATACTCGTATGTATACATCGGAAAAAATTCTAAGTCCTTTAGTTTCTGTAATAGGCATAAGGCAATGCTCAGATAGACCTAAAAAAGTTATTTATGTCGTTAGGTCTTCCTTCACAGGTCAGTGGGTAATCTATTATGAATACAACAAATTTTTCAATTTTACAACCCACCAACCCCCAACCACCCCAATTTCCACCCCCACCCAAAAAAAGTAGAAAATGATCAGGAACACCTAAAACGAAGTTTGGGGAATATTTGAAATTTTTCGTTTTTTGCTAATTACTCCGCCGCCAATGCACCGATTTTCAAAATTATAGCAACATTACCTACTACGACCCCACAGCATATCACTGCCCGAATTTCATCACAATCCATGCAGCGGTTACTGAGATCACGAGGACAGAAAAACGCGTACAGACAGACCGACAGACAGACAGACCGACGGAAATGAGTGACGTGGATTTTCGTTATGTAGGCATCATGAAACGCCCAAAAAGTGTATTATCTCAAAATCGAAAATTTTCGCGATTACAATACTCCCCTCACCTATCGGTATGGGAAGTAAAAAGAGTTAAGTTGATTGACTCAGTACTTCCCACACATAATTATGATATTATGATTTTATTATTCTTCAATTGCATGAAGCTATTGTTTAAAATCCCCTTGCAACCAAATCATCGCCCACCCGCCCGCAAAAAACATCCAACACAAAAACTCTCGTAAAAACTTTCTTGAGTTTCCCTCCTTAGAAGCTAGGACGCCACAGTTTTTTTTCTGCATGCTTCAACTGGACGATGCGAAACGATCAGAAGCCTCCAAACCATCTAAAAGCGAAGTTTGGGCTGTTTTTATATTTTTAGTCTTTTATTATTTCTGCGCCGTCACTGACACGAGTTTTCAAAAAACAGATCCGTTTTCCATTCTCGCCGTGGCTCTAAATTCTGTGCCAAAATTTCATTAAAATCAATTCAATAATGTTGCTTTGCTCAATATACATAGAACAAAATAAAGTAAAACTCGTATGTATACGTCACAAAACTGGTTTTTGTAATAGGCAAGCCAATGTTAGATCAACCTAAAAAAGTGTAACATGCCGCTAGATATTTCTTCCACGGGCCAATGAACAAACTATTATGAATAGAACATTTTTTTTTTCAGTTTTACATCCCCCCACCCCTCAACCACCCCAAATTCATCCCCACCCAAAAAAATCAGAAAATGATCAGGAACCTCTAAAATGCTCAAGTTTGAGGTGTTTTAATATTTTTAGTTTTTTTATTATTGCTGCGCCGCCACTGACATGACTTTTCCAAAACATACGCGTTTTCCATAATCGCCGCGGTTGTAATACTATGTCAAAATTTCATTAAAATCAATTCAATAATTTTCGCGTTACGCAATATAATAATATAACGATCCAAAACCACACTCGTATGTATATGTTACGGTTAAAGTGTTTACTTTGATAGTTTATACACCAGCTGGATATTATACACACTATCCAAATTTCTGGTTATTTTGATGGAAAATCATATTACTACTAAAACAGCTATGAATATTGGTTAGTTTGTATACTATCCAGTTAGTTTACAAACTATACAAGATATGCCGCTAAAGTATACAGGGTGAGTCAAGCTCAACGCCTCGGACTCTTGTGACTAAACGATACCACTCTTCGAAAAATCGACTTTGGAAGTGTATGTAGGTCGAATTGGACTACATTTTAAAAATAGTGACTTTTATACAGGGTGTCTAATAAAAGCGTGACATATCAAAGTTGTGATTTTTTAAATGGAACACCCTGTATATTATTGCATATTTAGATTCCCGGGTACATTTTAGTGTAACTTTATGTATCACACATGGGACTTTAAGTGAACTGTTTAGGTGCAAATCACAATTTTGGGTATAGGTAGATGTCAGAAAAAAATTGAATATCGCAGCTATTATGAATCTTAGAGGGCTGTGACTTTGTCGTGTTACTAAGCATGAAATGTGTCACCTTACATTAGACGGTCGAGTTCGAATTACATTTGTACTTGGAGAAATCGGTAGATCAATTTAAGGAACCTTCAATCAAAGGTAACTTGATTTTTTCAAATGGGAATGCTTATTATTTTTATACGATCAAATGTGCAATTTGATAGGCTTTCTAATTATATTAGGTAGTGAATATCAATCTATGGTAGTTTTTATTAAATTTCAAGATTTCAATCAAATCAGTGTTTTTCAATTTCCCTACTTATAAACAAACTAGCAGGCCATGCAATATAAACAAAATCGTATTCAGATAGAAGAAAACAACTAACTTAGCAGAAAGATCCAGCAGAACTAGAGCAAAAGAACAAGATTATGAAAATTCCCTACAACAAATCAACTCTAACCAGAAACAACGGCGGTAACATGTCTAATATTAAAGAGAAGCTGAAGTAGACAGAAATGGATAATTTTCACAGTCTACTAGCGACTGCAATGTACTAGAGATTAAAAATTTCCAAAATCACTAAACACTTTGAAATGAAAGCAAATCTTTCAGCGATCGTTGCCGTCAGTCTAATATCTTCAGAACGCAATTTCACATTTAATGGTATAAAACGGTAGTCATTTCCGTCAAAGTCAAAAGTAATGATACCTCTCACTGTTGTCCTTTAAATTTTTCAGCATCTATTAGCAAGGTCGCAAAAAAAGGAATACTGGAGGAAGGAGGAAGGAAAATAATATTTTAATTTTCTGCCAGGTGAATTATGTTTAAGAATTTGAGCAGATTTTTAATTTATTCTTCATTTTCAGCGATCTTGCTTATGAGTACTGAAGAATTTGCAGAACTCCAGCCAGAGGTATCAGTTTCTATTTTTTTAAATCATGAAATGTGAAATTTTATTCTGAAGCTATTAAACTGCCAGCAACATTAGTGGTAGATTTCCTTTCATTTCAAAATTCACAATGGTTTTGTGAATGTTCAATCTTTAGAATATTATAGTAGCCGGTATGCTGTGAAAAATATCCATTTCTGTCGTACTCCAGCTGCTTTTTGACCTTAGATGTGTAATGTCTGCTATTTCTGGTTAGAATTGATTTGTTGTAAGTCATTTTCATAACTTTGTCCCTTTACTCTAGTTCGTCCGTAACTATCTGCTAAGTTAGTTGTTTTGCTCCATCTGAACAGTCTTTTGTTTATATTTCATGGCCTGCTAAGTTGCTTATAGGTAGGAAACCACCGGTTTTACTGAAAATTTGGAATCAAATCAAAACTACGAGAGATTGACATTTACAACTGCATATCATTGGGAAGCTTATCACATCGCATATTTGATCGTATAAAAAAAATTATGCATTCCCATTTGAAAAAATCAAGTTACCTTTGATTGAAGTTTCCTTAATTGACCTACCGATTTCTCCAAGTACAAATGTAATTCAAACTCGACCGTCTAAAGTAAATTGACACATTTCATGCTTAGTAACACGGCAAAGTCACAGCCCTCTAAGATTTATAATAGCTGCGATATTCAATTTTTTTCTGACATCTACCTATACCCAAAATTGTGATTTGCACCTAAACGGTTCGCTAAAGGTCCCATGTGTGACACATAAAGTCACACTAAAATGCACCCGGGAATCTGAATATGCAATAATATATAGGGTATTCTATTTAAAAAAAACATAACTTTGATATGTCACGCTTTTATTAGACACCCTGTATAAAAGTCATTATTTTTAAAATGTAGTCCAATTCGACCTACATACACTCGCAAAGTCGATTTTTCGTTTGGTATCGTTTGGTCACAAGAGTCCGAGGCGTTGAGCTTGACTCACCCTGTATATCACAAAGATATCACACATATTAAGCAGTGTTTCTGGTCAGTTTACAAACTATCCACATCATTTGGATAAGGTATGCACCTAACATCTCTAGTAATACATAATAACCAATAACCAACCAACCGAACTTTTTGCAAAAAATGTAGTCAAGTTGATTGACTCAGTACTTCCCACACATTCCGATGATACCAGTTTTATTATTTTCCCACAGCATGAAACTATAGTCTAGATGCCCCTGCAATCATATCATCGCTTGCCCGACCGCAAAAAAGCGTTTTATTCTACTAGGTGCTTCCTTCACAGGTCAATGGACAATATATATGGTGAATACAACACATTTTTGAGTTGTACAAACCCCCACCCCCGAACCACCCCAATTTCACCCTCAACCAAAACAATTTTTAAAATGATCAGGAACCCCTAAAACGTCTAAAACGAGGTTTGAGGTGTTTTTTATATTTTTAGTTTTTTTATTGTTGCCGCGCCGCCACTGAAATGATTTCTAAAAACCATACGCGCTTTCCATACTCGTCGTGCTAATAAATCTGTGTCAAAATGTCATTAAAGTCAATTCAGAAGAAACGATCCAAAGTAATACTCGTATGTATTTTGTATGCATCATAAAGTTCAAGTTCCTTGGTTCCTGTAATACACAAGGCAATGTTTGGATGGACCTAAAAAAGTGTATTATACTGCTAGGTCTTTCTCTCTAAGGTCAGTAGACAACCTATTATGAGTACAACAAATTTTTCAGCTTTACAACCCCCCACCCCCCAACCACCCTAATTTCACCACCAGGCAGTTTGAGGCAGATTTGAAATTTTTCGTTTTTTGCTAATTACTCCGCCGCCGCACCGATTTTCAAAATTGTAGCAACATTACCTACTACGACCCTACACCATATCACTACCCAAGTTTCATCAAAATCTATGCAGCGGTTACTGAGATTAGGAGGCTAGAAAAACGCCAACAGACAGACAGACAGACCGACACACCGACACACCGACACACCGACACACCGACACATCGACACACCGACACACCGACAGACCGACAGACCGACAGACCGACAGACCGACAGACCGACAGACCGACAGACCGACAGACCGACAGACCGACAGACCGACAGACCGACAGACCGACAGACCGACAGACCGACAGACCGACAGACCGACAGACCGACAGACCGACAGACCGACAGACCGACAGACCGACAGACCGACAGACCGACAGACCGACAGACCGACAGACCGACAGACCGACAGACCGACAGACCGACAGACCGACAGACCGACAGACCGACAGACCGACAGACCGACAGACCGACAGACCGACAGACCGACAGACCGACAGACCGACAGACCGACAGACCGACAGACCGACAGACCGACAGACCGACAGACCGACAGACCGACAGACCGACAGACCGACAGACCGACAGACCGACAGACCGACAGACCGACAGACCGACAGACCGACAGACCGACAGACCGACAGACCGACAGACCGACAGACCGACAGACCGACAGACCGACAGACCGACAGACCGACAGACCGACAGACCGACAGACCGACAGACCGACAGACCGACAGACCGACAGACCGACAGACCGACAGACCGACAGACCGACAGACCGACAGACCGACAGACCGACAGACCGACAGACCGACAGACCGACAGACCGACAGACCGACAGACCGACAGACCGACAGACCGACAGACCGACAGACCGACAGACCGACAGACCGACAGACCGACAGACCGACAGACCGACAGACCGACAGACCGACAGACCGACAGACCGACAGACCGACAGACCGACAGACCGACAGACCGACAGACCGACAGACCGACAGACCGACAGACCGACAGACCGACAGACCGACAGACCGACAGACAAGACAGACCGACAGACCGACAGACCGACAGACAAGACAGACCGACAGACCGACAGACCGACAGACCGACAGACCGACAGACCGACAGACCGACAGACCGACAGACCGACAGACCGACAGACCGACAGACCGACAGACCGACAGACCGACAGACCGACAGACCGACAGACCGACAGACCGACAGACCGACAGACCGACAGACCGACAGACCGACAGACCGACAGACCGACAGACCGACAGACCGACAGACCGACAGACCGACAGACCGACAGACCGACAGACCGACAGACCGACAGACCGACAGACCGACAGACCGACAGACCGACAGACCGACAGACCGACAGACCGACAGACCGACAGACCGACAGACCGACAGACCGACAGACCGACAGACCGACAGACCGACAGACCGACAGACCGACAGACCGACAGACCGACAGACCGACAGACCGACAGACCGACAGACCGACAGACCGACAGACCGACAGACCGACAGACCGACAGACCGACAGACCGACAGACCGACAGACCGACAGACCGACAGACCGACAGACCGACAGACCGACAGACCGACAGACCGACAGACCGACAGACCGACAGACCGACAGACCGACAGACCGACAGACCGACAGACCGACAGACCGACAGACCGACAGACCGACAGACCGACAGACCGACAGACCGACAGACCGACAGACCGACAGACCGACAGACCGACAGACCGACAGACCGACAGACCGACAGACCGACAGACCGACAGACCGACAGACCGACAGACCGACAGACCGACAGACCGACAGACCGACAGACCGACAGACCGACAGACCGACAGACCGACAGACCGACAGACCGACAGACCGACAGACCGACAGACCGACAGACCGACAGACCGACAGACCGACAGACCGACAGACCGACAGACCGACAGACCGACAGACCGACAGACCGACAGACCGACAGACCGACAGACCGACAGACCGACAGACCGACAGACCGACAGACCGACAGACCGACAGACCGACAGACCGACAGACCGACAGACCGACAGACCGACAGACCGACAGACCGACAGACCGACAGACCGACAGACCGACAGACCGACAGACCGAAGACCGACAGACCGACAGACCGACAGACCGACAGACCGACAGACCGACAGACCGACAGACCGACAGACCGACAGACCGACAGACCGACAGACCGACAGACCGACAGACCGACAGACCGACAGAGCGACAGAGCGACAGAGCGACAGAGCGACAGACCGACAGACCGACAGACCGACAGACCGACAGACCGACAGACCGACAGACCGACAGACCGACAGACCGACAGACCGACAGACCGACAGGCCGACAGACCGACAGACCGACAGACCGACAGACCGACAGACCAACAGACAGACCGACGGAAATGAGTGATGTGGATTTTCGTTATGTAGGCATCATAAAACGCCCAAAAAGTATATTATCTCAAAATCGAAAATTTTCGCGATCACAATACTCCCCTCGCCTGTCGGTGTGGGAAGTAAAATTGAAGCAACCACTCAACTCTTTCTTTTCAACACCCATAACTAGCAGTGAGGTTCTTGATGCGATAGTATCCTTGAAAGATTCCAGTGCCTCGGATATTTATGGCCTTAATAGCTATGTCGTGAAACCAGCGGTGAAATCACTAGTTGAACCTTTAGCAAGCTTTTTCAATGTATGTTTTCTGAACGCGGACTATCCTGAGGCGTTTAAGATCAATAAAGTGATTCCCATCTACAAAAAAGGTGATTCTTGTCTCGTTGATAAATACAGACCAATATCTATAATTCCCATTTTTGCAAATATATTCGAAATAGTCATAAAGACAAGGCTTTTATCTTTCTTTGAGTCTAATGGGTTGTTAAATGATAATCAGTTCGGATTTAGACTAAAATGTTCTACAATTCAAGCAGTTTTTGATATTATTTGCTCAGTGGTTGAAGGTTTTGAGGAAGGCAAACATTCCATAATGACACAATGCGACCTTTCTAAGGATCTGAAGCATTAAGGCCACCAAGATCCCGACTAACTACTTCTAAGCAAAACTCTTTAGACATCAGATTTTATAACAAACTGCCTCATGGCTACCGTCAAAGCAATTTACATACGTTTAAGAAAAAAGTCAAGCAGATGAATATCTGAGCACCAATATTAACAGTTCTCACTGAGGTATATTTTTTCTTCTTTTTCTGAATTACTATCTACTTGTGCTCTGTACATACATACATACATACATACATACATACATACATACATACATACATACATACATACATACATATCTTAATTAGATATAAGTTTGTTTTTGTATTCTTTCTAGGCTTTTTCCATTTTGACTTACCATAAATGCAGCCAACGACGAGGAAGATATAGAATACAAAAATCGAACAAGAATTCCAAAAATGGGGCCTGACAATAAATTTGGGAAAAACAGAATACCTGAGGGTTGGAGGACAAGGACAAGGCGTAAAATTACCACGAGGGGAAATAAGAAGCACCCAGGAATTCAAATACCTGGGTTATATCAGCCAGAGGCAATTCTGCTAAAGACATACTGCATCGAATAGCGCAAGGAAAAAGATGTACCCAGGTTTTGAATCCAATACTATGAACAGCCAAAATAAAAAATGGAGTCAAGTTGATTGACTCAGTACTTCCCACACACTATTGTGATATCAGTTTATTATTTTCCCATAGCATGAAGCTTTAGTCTGAGATCCCTTGCAACCAAATCATCGGCAGCCTTCCCTCCCCTAAAATTGTCTTATGCCGCTAAGTCTTTCCTTCAGAGGTCAATGGACAGGCTAAAACATCTAAAAACGAAGTTTGGGTTGTTTTCATACTTTTAGTTTTTTGATTATTGCTATATACGCTGCCACTTACACGATATTTAACAAACATACGCGTTTTGCATCCTCACCACGGTAATAATACTGTGTCAAAATTTAATTAGAATCAATTTAATAGTGTCCACGTTACAAAACACAAAAAGATCTAAAGCAATACATACTCGTATGTATGTATACAGAAAATTCTAAGTCCCTTAGTTTCCGTAATACGCTAGGCAATGTTCGGATGGACCTAAAAAGTTGATCTACGTCGCTAGGTCTTCCTTCACAGGTTAGTGGACAGCCTATTATGAATACAAGAAATTTCTCAGTTTTTCAACTTCCCACCCCCTACCCACCCCAATTTCACCCCACCCAAAAAAAACGCAGAAAATGATCAGGAACCTCTAAAACGCTTAAAAACGAAGTTTGAGCTGTTTTTACATTTTTACTTTTTTTTATTATTTCTGCGCCGCCATTGGCACGATTCATAAAAACCATACGCGTTTTCCATCCTTGTCATGGTAGTAATACTGTGTCAAAATTTCATTAACATCAATTCAACAGTTTCCTTGTAACACAATATAGAAGGATCTATAGTTAAGTTCCACATTCGATGATACCTGCGTCACGCCTGGTCACGCCGGGTAGCAGTGGCGCGCTCGATTTCTTTGAAGGTCTAGATAGGGATTCAGAGCCAATATACAATTTAAAGCTATCATAAAATTCTATACGTTCTGTATTCATTTTTTACAAATAGGTGTACCCGATTTTATTTTGAAATGTAAAGATATATTTTAATGATAAAATATTACTTATCCGAATCAAAGCTAGATATATGCTACTAGATATTGGAAGTTATAACTAGTTGAGTAGTTGCTAATGTTTCGTTTACATAAATGTGCAGTCTTTCTCAAAAATGCAAGTATGATATTGTCAAATAGCTATGGGCTTAATTATTGGCCATCAGCACAGCGGCTTGGTAGGGGCAGGCAACCACAGGTACAGTTTCAATGGAAACATTATATTACGTTAGACGTCAGCCAAAGATTTCAAATAGTAAAGTTCTCACATTCGGTCATACTGGAAGTGGAATTGAAATAATCTACAACAGTAATGCAGCTCTCAGCTAGTCTTTATGCGGACTACCCAGGACTCACCACGAGGAGGTGGCTGCATATCGAGTCCCACCACTCCTCCCACCCTTCTTTTATGTTTAACAAAATGAATAGGAAACTGAAAAGGTGCATGAATACGAAAATGAAACAATAAATAAACTCTCTAAACTTCAAAGGAGAACTTAGAATCCAACAAATTAAATTCAGAGTAAGAAGTAAAGTCTTAAAAGTTACAATGAACAAAAAATATATTCTGCTTAAGAAACTGGAGCAACAGCAACAAAAGTGATTGACTAAATTGTCTATGAACGTCTTAAAAATAAACAACGAATAAAAAAGTAAATATATAAATTAAAATAAATTAAAAAAATAAACAACAAAAAAACAACAAAAACAAATAAAAAGTAAATAAATATACTTGTTCTGAATCTCAGTCAGTTGCGGACGTGTGCGGTGGAAATTCGTCATCACTAGCAGAACTACAGTCAAAGGACTCGTCACTGTCACTGGTTGTATCACTGCCAAGGTTAACTATGACTGGCTCTATTACGGAATCTATATGGGGATCTAATTTCCAAAACTTTTCTTCCTCTGCTTTTACGTGTGATACGCATTTCTGCCAGTTATCTGCAGTTACCGCACCGATTGCTTCTTCTAAAAGGATACGTATATCGGCCAACTTAAAAGTTGTATTCCTACGCGCTACTTCATTTTTTACTTGTGCCCATACTAACTCGATTGGGTTTAACTCGCAGTGATACGGAGGCAGTCTTAAAACTGTAAAACCCTTTTCCCTAGCCATTTCGTCTACTGCTAATTTTATATACCTTTCTTTGTGGTGACGCGCGAGTTGTGACAGCTGTGCTTTGAGCATAGTCATATCGCATTCTATATTTTTTGACACGAGCCAGTCATAGATATCCGCTTTTTTCCAATTAGAAGTCGGAAGAGCTTCTAAACGCCGACTATGGTAGGACGCGTTATCTAATACAATAACCGAACCGGGTTCTAATTTTGTCAATATGGATTTAAACCAAGATTCAAAAACTACAGCGTCCATATCCTCATGATAATCACCAGTTTTCCGAGATTCAAAGACGTTCAATCCCCCATCCACAAACCCAGATTCGCTGCCAATATGCGTTATTATTAGCCGACGGCCTTTGCCTGAAGGGCATTTTAATCCCGTACTTAGGCCTTCAAGATGGGCTTGTCTACGACTCGCTATATTCAAATCCTGCCAACACCTAGTAACCGTGTGCCCTTCATTCAACCAAGTTTCGTCCAAGTAATAGATTTTTATTCCCCCGGCGTTACGAATACTACGTATTTTTCTTAAATATTCTCTACGCCATAATACTATATCGTCTCTTTCAATCAATGCGCTGTTCCGCTTTCTTTTCAAATATCTGATATTTATTTCGCGTAATGTTCTCAATAATACCCGACGAGATATCTTTGGCAGACTTTCATCATTTTGTAATTCCTGTTGTAGTTTTTTTATCGTTGGAAGTTCATTACGGAGATAAAATGAATGGACTTTTCGACGAATCGCATTTTTCACGTCACCATCCAAAACAATCTTTTTAACTCCTCTTTTTTGTTTAAGTGATTTTACCACAAATACTACGTCGCGCTTCTTTTCCTTCAAAATTCTGAAAATTGTTGCAACTGAGACCTTAGTCAGATCGCTGCAAAGTTTAACGATTTCCTTCACCGGCCTTTCAGGAAATCGTGTACGTACACCATCGTAAACATTCTTCACTATATTGCGTTCACCGGTTGATAAAACATGTCGTTTGGATGCTGTATTGCTAACCGATGTGCCTTGCTGCATTGTTATTAATTGTATCGTCTAATTTCCCGCGCAAACTTTAAGAATAACTTACCACACCTGCTATATCGCTACGCACCTGACTAAGACTGGCGCGTCAAATCTAAACGGGCGGCCACCGCGAAGCGGCAAGCCGGACCCTCGGCGGATCTTGCGGCATTGTCAAACCGTGCGTAATTGCTGCGAAACTGCTGTGATTTCATGGCCCCTCTCACAATGCGTCACATCGCGCAAAATAGATAAGCGACATGGTGTGAGCCTAAAACTGGTGTCGGTTTTTTGATTAACATGAGTGTGAGCCTAAAACTGGTGTCGGTTTTTTGATTAACATGAAAGAAACATACATGTGCGTTGGTGCTCTAATTTACGGTTTTTTTGCTCCTCAGAAATTTTTATCACGATACCGAATGGATCAAGCGACTTGAGTTCGCACAGATATGCGACAGTACAAGTCTGCGATGAACGTTCTGAGTGCGAATATATTAAGTACACTCGCACATCTATAGCTTCCCACAGTATGCGTGTGCATGCCTGTACCGATCTCTAAGCTATGGCTAAAGGACCTGCACAAAGGGGCAACGCCGAGAGCTCGCATGCCGCCATTTCAAGCGCTGTTGCCAAGTGTACGTATGTTTCAGCAGTCGTGCTACCGTTGGTATGATTGGACGTGGATTAGGCATATTAGAAATTAAGGATTGCAATTAATGTTTGACTCCAAATAATAGAAAATTGAGAAACACTGTTGAATATTTGCTCACAGATTATGCATACAATCAAGCATACAGTAATATCTATTCGTTAGCTGAGCATCTAAGGGATCTTACGATTTTGTTATATAAGCGCGTGACAACATTGTTTGCGCCGATTTACCGCTAGCGGAGGTATCATGCAATGTGAAATTTAACTATAAAGCAATACTCTCGTATGTTTACACCAGAAAATTCTGAGTCCTTTGGTTTCTGTAATGGGCAAGGCAATGTTCGGATGGACCTAAAAAAGTTATTTATGTTGCTAGGTCTTCCTTCATGGGTCAGTGGACAGTCTATTATGAAAGCAACAAATTTTTCAATTTTACAACCCCCCACCCCCCAACCACCCCCATTTCACCCCCACCCAAAAAAAAGTAAAAAATGATCAGGAACCTCTAAAACGCCTAAAAACGAAGTTTGAGGAACATTTAATTTTTTTTGTTTTTTGCTAATTACTCCGCCGCCCCTGCACCGATTTTCAAAATTATAAGAACATTACCTACTACGACCCCCCAGCATATCGCTGCCCAAATTTCATCACAATCCATGCAGCGGTTACTGAGATTACGAGGACACAAAAACGCGTACAGACAAACCGACAGACCGACAGACAGACCGACAGACAGACAGACCGACGGAAATGAGTGACGTGGATTTTCGTTATGTAGACATCATGAAACGCCCAAAAAGTGTATTATCTCAAAATCGAACATTTTCGCGATCACAATACTCCCCTCACCTATCGGTGTGGGAAGTAAAATGAAGACAAAGTTAATGATATACATAGCTATAGTGGAGCCGGTCTTAACATATGGAGCTGAAAGTTGGCAACTCACAAATAAGCAAAGAAAACAAATAGAAGTTGTGGAGATGGACTATTTAAGAAGATCCTGTTTCGAAGTTAGACCATATTCGCAACGAAGAGATTAGACGGCGCTCGAAAATGGAAGTCATTGTCAACAACAGGATAGATACACGTCAACTGATCTGGTATGGCCATGTGATGAGAATGACAGATGAACGATGGCCAAAAAGAGTTCTCAATTATACACCAAGTGGTAGAAGGAGAAGAGGGAGACCGGCCACAACTTGGAGGCAAAGTATAGAGGAACATATGAGGTCCAGGGAAATAAAAGATGATGAATGGATGGATAGAAAGGGCTGGCGGATAAAATGCGGGAGGCGTGGCCGGCTGTAGGACCCCCGTAAAGTAATTCCCAATAATATAATACATTCAATCAAATGCCTCGACGGTTTGTTATCACAGAACAACAGCTTTGCTAATACCGCAAATAAATTGCTAAAAAACTTTCAAAAAAAGTACTTAATTTAGAAATTAGTTACATACACTGGGATGCTGAAAACACAAATCGTAACATATGTGAAATCAAGGCTTCACTTCAAAAAGTACTACCTGATCATCTATTCAAGCAATTTGAATTAAATCAACAAAAATTTATCAATAAACAGAGACTATTAATAATTCAACGTAAACAAACAAAGAAACTTAATATACTTATAAACAAATACAGTAACTATAACACAGTCAATGCAGTCGACATTAATAATAAATGGATTAAAAATGAAACACAAATAGATATACCGCAGAATGTTCAGTACGTTCTCAGTTTAGGAGATAAATATAACTTACCATATACACATAGTAACCTACCTGTGGAGGAACTTCTTACGGATGCAGACTTCATAGTAGAACAGTATGGGGAGGATGAGAAAATTATCAAAAGAAACCAATGTGTAAACATCATAACTAACTATTTAACTTCTAATGTTGGAAAGAAAAAATGGAGTCAAGTTGATTGACTCAGTACTTCCCACACATAACAGTTGCAACCAAATTATCGCCCGCCTGTCGTCAAAAAACATCCAACACAAAAACTAGTAAATAGTTTCCTAAATCTCTCCGTTAGGAACTAAAACGACACAATTCAGCTTCAACTGGACGAAACGAAACAATCAGGAACCCCCAAATTGCTTAAAAACGAAGCTTGAGCTATTTTTAGTTTTTTATTATTGCTGCGCCGCCACTGACATGATTTTTGAAAACCATACGCATTTTTCAGCCTTGCCGCGGTAATAGTACTGTGTCTAAATTTCATTAAAATTAATTCCATAATTTCCATGTTCCCTTGATTTCTGTAATAGCCAGGCAATGTTCGGATGGACCTAACAAACGTCTATTATGCCGCTAGGTCTTTCTTTCACAGGTCAATTGACACTATTATAAATGGAATAAATTTTTGAGTTTTACAACCCCCCACCCACTAACCACCCCAATTTCACCCCCACCCAAAGAAAGTAAAAAATGATCAGAAACCCCTAAAACGCCGAAAAACAAAGTTTGAGCTATTTTTACATTTTTAGTTTTTTTTATTATTGCTGCGCCGCCACTGACACGATTTTTCCAAAACATGCGCGTTTTCCATCCTCGCCGTGGCAGTAATACTGTGTCAAAATTTCATTAAAATCCATTCGATAATTTTGGCGTTACGCAATAAAGAACGATCTAAAACTAAAACAACACTCGGATGTATACATCACAAATTATTCTAAGTCCCTTGGTTTCTATTATAAGCAAGGCAATGTTCGGATGGACCTAAAAAATTGTATTATGGCGCTAGGTCTTTCATTCACAGGTCATTAGAGAGCCCATTGTGAATACAACAAATTTTTCAGTATTACAACCCCCCACCCCCCAACCACCCCAAATTCACCCCCACCCAAAAAAAAGTAGAAAATTATCAGGAACCCCTAAAACGCCTAAAAACGAAGTTTGAGGCGTATTTGAAATTTTTCGTTTTTTGCTAATTACTCCGCCCCCCGTATAACGATTTTCAAAATTATAGAAACATTACCTACTACGACCCCACAGCATAACGCTGCCCAAATTTCATCACAATCCATGTAGCGGTTACTGAGATTACGAGGGTAGGAAAACGCGACAGACAGACAGACAGACCGACAGACAGACAGACCGACAGACAGACAGACCGACAGACAGACAGACAGACAGACAGACAGACAGACCGACCGACAGACAGACAGACCGACAGACAGACAAACAGACCGACAGACAGACCGACGGAAATGAGTGACGTGGATTTTCGTTATGTACACATCATAAAACGCCCAAAAAACGTATTATCTCAAAATCGAAAATTTTCGCGATCACAATACTCCCCTCACCTATCGGTGTGGGAAGTAAAAAGCCAACAAACTGACAGTGCCTTAACTAACAAGGATATCAAAGACACCAAACAATTTTTAAAAGCTAATAGAAATATTATTATTACTAAAGCTGACAAAGGAAATATAACAGTAGTCTTAGAAAAAAAATGAAGTCAATTTGATTGACTCAGTACTTCCCACACATTACGCTAATACCAGTTTATCATTTATTTTCCCATAGCATGAAGCTTTAGTCTAAGATCCCTTGCAACCAAATAATTGCCAACCCCCCCCCTCCCCCCTAAAATTGTCTTATGCCGCTAGGTCTTTCCTTCACAGGTCAATGGACAGCCTATTATCGATACTACAAACTTCTCAGTTTTACAACCCCCGCCCCATCCCCCCCCCAACCACATCACGTTCACCCCCACCCAAAAAACTGGTAGGAAATGATCAGGAACCCCTAAAACATCTAAAAACCGAATTTGAGTTGCTTTCATACTTGTCGCGTTCTTTGATTATTGCTACGCTGCCACTGACAAGATTTTTAACAAACATACGCGTTTTCCATTCTCACCACGGTAACAATATACTGTGTCAAAATTTCATTAGAATCAATTTAATAGTGTCCACGTTACAAAATACAAAACGATTTAGACCAATAAATTCTTGTATAGTATACAGAAAATTCTAAGTCCCTTAGTTTCTGTAATAGGCTAGGCAATGTTCGGATGCACCTAAAAAGATTATTTGTGTCGCTAGATCTTCCTTCACAGGTTAGTGGACAGCCTATTATGAGTACAAGAATTTTTTAATTTTTCAACCCCCAACCACCCCAATTTCACCCCCACCCAAAAAAAAAACGCAAAAAATGATCAGGAACCTCTAAAACGCTTAAAAACGAAGTTTGAGCTGTTTTTATATTTTTAGTTTTTTTATTATTTCTGCGCCGCCACTGGTACGATTTATCAAAACCATACGCGTTTTCCATCTTCGCCATGGTAGTAATGCCGTTTCAAAAGTTCCTTAAAATCAATTCAACAGTTTCCTCGTTACAACGATCTGACGCAATACTCTCGTATGTTTACATCAAAAAAAATTCTAAGTCCTTTGCTTTCTGTAATAGGCAAAGGCAATGTTCGGATGGACCTAAAAAAGTTATTTATGTCGCCAGGTCTTCCTTCACAGGTCAGTGGACAGTCTATTATGAAAGCAACAAATTTTTTAATTTTACAACCCCCCACCCCCCAACCACCCCAATTTCGCCCCCACCCAAAAAAAAGTAGAAAATGATCAGGGACCCCTAAAACGCCTAAAAACGAAGTTTCAGCAATATTTAATTTTTTTTGTTTTTTGCTAATTACTCCGCCGCCTATGCACCGATTTTCAAAATTACAGGAACATTACCTACTACGACCCCACAGCATACCGCTGCCCAAATTTCATCACAATCCATGCAGCGGTTACTGAGATTACGAGGGTAGAAAAACGCGACAGACAGACAGACAGACAGACAGACCGACAGACCGACAGACAGACCGACAGACAGACCGACGGAAATGAGTGACGTAGATTTTCGTAATGTACACATCATAAAACGCCCAAAAAACGTATTATCTCAAAATCGAAAATTTTCGCGATCACAATACTCCCCTCACCTATCGGTGTGGGAAGTAAAATGAATATATGTTGAAAGCCAATCAAATTCTAAATGACATATCCATGTACAAAAAAAATCAAAATGGATCCTACGACAAAAATACAAAATAAATTAAACTCCATCATAGATATGTTAGTAAACGAACAAGAAATACCTAAGGATCTAGCCAAAACTTTGAAATGTACGACCGGTGTTCCACCCAGAATATATTCCCAACCAAAAATCCATAAGAATAACACTCCACTTAGACCTATTGTTTCTTTTGTTGGTTCTCCACTATACAAACTTACCCGCTTCATAGCAGATATATTGAAACATGTATTCAATCAAGATGAACATTATGTAAAAAACTCATATGAGCTAGTAGATCAATTACGAAGTGTTAATATTCCAAATGGTTACGTACTCATTTCCTTGGATGTAGTATCCTTACTTACAAACATCCCAACAGACCTTCTCTTGGAGATTATCAAATCAAAATGGCACCTCATGTCTAACCATATTCACTTGTCACTGAACAACTTTATTTTGATCGTCAACTTCTGCATAGAAAATAACTACTTCATGTTTGATGGCCAATTCTTCTCTCAAATTTTTGGCTTGGGAATGGGAAACTGCATGTCCCCTGAATGTGCAAATATAGTCATGGAAGTTATACAAAATACTTGCCTACAAAAATTGTCCTTTAGAGTTCCATTTTTCAAAAGATATGTTGATGATATTGTTACTGCAGTACCGCATGATAAGATAACTGAAATATTAGATATAATTAATAGCTACCACGCTAGAATTCAATTCACAGTTGAGGTTGAAGTAAACAATAAAATTCCATTCTTAGATACACTCATTATTCGAGATTCAGACAATAATCCTAAATGTGACTGGTATCAGAAATTCACGTTCTCTGAGAGATCCTCAATTTTAAGTCTGAGCACTCATATAAACATAAAATTAACATTATAAACAATCTCAAACATAGAGCCCTTTATTTGTCAGACCCCGAATTTCATAATAAAAATATAAATTATACAAAAAAATATACTACAAAAGAACAACTACCCCCATCGCTCATCATTAAAATAATACATACAAACAAAATCAATAATGAACCTAATAGTAATAGTAACAGCAATGTAAATAAAAAATATTTCAAAATCCCGTATGTAAAAAACCTGTTAGAAAAACTAGTCAAAATTCTTAGCTCTAAAACTATAACAATAACATGTAGAAGCCAAAATACGATACGGAAAAATTGTTTCAGTCAACTCAAAGACAAAATACCAGCAGAACAAAAATCCAACGTAATTTATAAAATCCCCTGTAAAAATTGTGAAAAAATATATATAGGAACCACAGGAAGATACCTAAAGAGCAGGATATCTGAACGTAAGAGAGACTGCAAAAACTACCATTTGAAAGAAGGACACACACAATTAGTCCAACATGTCATATCGGAGGAACATATATTTGATTTTGAAAATTATAAAATATTGTGTTCAAATGATAGCTACAAAAAAAGGATGTTCCAACAAATGTTAGAAATAAAAAAACATAACAATACTGTAAATAAAAGAACTGATATTGCAGATTTGAGCATATCTTACTATAATATTATCAACCATATTAAAAAAATTCGTAATCCACTCCCTAGACTAGAATATTTTTGAAACATCAAACTAAAAAGTGCGTATAAAAAACAGAATGTCTTCACACCTATTAGATAATTTTTCCACCTTCCATACAGTCTGTTTGTAACGTTAAGAGAAGTAACTTCTGCTGTAGTTAGTGTGTGCAAATATAGAGACCAAAATCCCAATATCTAGGACATACGCATGTACTCAATTTTAAAGAACCTGGTGACTACCACAACTTTTAACACAAAGGGTAATGTTCGTTTTGTTTTTTTTTTGTGATTATCCCCTTTTACTTCCCACACCGATAGGTGAGGGGAGTATTGTGATCGCGAAAATTTTCGATTTTGAGATAATAGGTTTTTTGGGCGTTTTATGATGTGTACATAACGAAAATCCACGTCACTCATTTCCGTCGGTCTGTCTGTCTGTCGGTCTGTCTGTCGGTCTGTCTGTCTGTCTGTCGCGTTTTTCTACCCTCGTAATCTCAGTAACCGCTGCATGGATTGTGATGAAATTTGGGCAGCGGTATGCCGTGGGGTCGTAGTAGGTAATGTTCCTATAATTTTGAAAATCGGTGCATAGGCGGCGGAGTAATTAGCAAAAAACAAAAAAAAATAAATATTGCTGAAACTTCGTTTTTAGGCGTTTTAGGGGTCCCTGATCATTTTCTACTTTTTTTTGGGTGGGGGTGAAATTGGGGTGGTTGGGGGGTGGGGGGTTGTAAAATTGAAAAACTTGTTGCTTTCATAATAGACTGTCCACTGACCTGTGAAGGAAGACCCGGCGACATAAATAACTTTTTTAGGTCCATCCGAACATTGCCTTTGCCTATTACAGAAAGCAAAGGACTTAGATTTTTTTTTTTGATGTAAACATACGAGAGTATTGCGTCAGATCGTTGTAACGAGGAAACTGTTGAATTGATTTTAATGAAATTTTGAAACGGCATTACTACCATGGTGAAGATGGAAAACGCGTATGGTTTTGATAAATCGTGCCAGTGGCGGCGCAGAAATAATAAAAAAACTAAAAATATAAAAACAGCTCAAGCTTCGTTTTTAAGCGTTTTGGAGGTTCCTGATCATTTTCTGCGTTTTTTTGGGTGGGGGTGAAATTGGGGTGGTTGGGGGGTTGGGGGTTGAAAATTTAAAAAAATTCTTGTACTCATAATAGGCTGTCCACTAACCTGTGAAGGAAGATCTAGCGACACAAATCACCTTTTTAGGTGCATCCGAACATTGCCTAGCCTATTACAGAAACTAAGGGACTTAGAATTTTCTGTATATTATACGAGAATTTATTGGTCTAAATCGTTTTGTATTTTGTAACGTGGACACTCTTAAATTGATTTTCATGAAATTCTGACACAGTATATTGTTACCGTGGTGAGAATGGAAAACGCGTATGTTTGTTAAAAATCTTGTCAGTGGCAGCGTAGCAATAATCAAAGAACGCGACAAGTATGAAAGCAACTCAAATTCGGTTTTTAGATGTTTTAGGGGTTCCTCATCAATTCCTACCAGTTTTTTGGGTGGGGGTGAAAGTGAGGTGGTTGGGGGGGGGGGGGGGTTGTAAAACTGAGAAGTCTGTAGTATCGATAATAGGCTGTCCATTGACCTGTGAAGGAAAGACCTAGCGGCATAAGACAATTTTAGGGGGGGGGTGGGGGGGGTGGCAATTATTTGGTTGCAAGGGATCTTAGACTAAAGCTTCATGCTATGGGAAAATAATAAACTGGTATCAGCGTAATGTGTGGGAAGTACTGAGTCAATCAACTTGACTTCATTTTTTTACTTCCCACATCGATAGGTGAGGGGAGTATTGTGATCGCGAAAATTTTCGATTTTGAGATAATACGTTTTTTGGGCGTTTTATGATGTGTACATAACGAAAATCCACGTCACTCATTTCCGTCGGTCTGTCTGTCTGTCTGTCGGTCTGTCTGTCTGTCGCGTTTTTCTACCCTCGTAATCTCAGTAACCGCTACATGGATTGTGGTGAAATTTGGGCAGTGTTATGCTGTGGGGTCGTAGTTGGTAATGTTCCTATAATTTTGAAAATCGTTATACGGGGGGCGGAGTAATTAGCAAAAAACGAAAAATTTCAAATACGCCTTAAACTTCGTTTTTAGGCGTTTTAGGGGTTCCTGATCATTTTCTACTTTTTTTTTGGTGGGGGTGAATTTGGGGTGGTTGGGGGGTGGGAGGTTGTAATACTGAAAAATTTGTTGTATTCATAATGGGCTCTCTAATGACCTGGGAATGAAAAACCTAGCGCCATAATACAATTTTTCAGGTCCATCCGAACATTTCCTTGCTTATAATAGAAACCAAGGGACTTAGAATAATTTGTGATGTATACATCCGAGTGTTTTAGTTTTAGATCGTTCTTTATTGCGTAACGCCAAAATTATCGAATGGGTTTTAATGAAATTTTGACACAGTATTACTGCCACGGCGAGGATGGAAAGCGCGCATGTTTTGGAAAAATCGTGTCAGTGGCGGCGCGGCAATAATAAAAAACTAAAAATGTAAAAATAGCTCAAACTTTGTTTTTCGGCGTTTTAGGGGTTTCTGATCATTTTTTTACTTTTTTTTGGGTGGGGGTGAAATTGGGGTGGTTAGGGGGTGGGGGGTTGTAAAACTCAAAAATTTGTTCCATTTATAATAGTGTCCATTGATGAACTGTGAAAGAAAGACCTAGCGGCATAATAGACGTTTGTTAGGCCCATCCGAACATTGCCTTGGCTATTACAGAAATCAAGGGATTTGGTATTGGTAGGGGTAGGTATTGAGGTCGTTCTGAATGTAGTAACATGGAAATTATGGAATTAATTTTAATGAAACTTAGACACAGTATTATTACCGCGGCAAGGATGAAAAATGCGTATGGTTTTTAAAAATCGTGTCAGTGGCGGCGCAGCAATAATAAAAATCTAAAAATATAAAAATAGCTCAAACTTCGTTTTTAAGCAGTTTGGGGGTTCCTGATTGTTTCGTTTCGTCCAGTTAAAGCTGAATTGTGTCGTTTTAGTTCCTACGGAGAGATTTAGGAAACTATTTACTAGTTTTTGTGTTGGATGTTTTTTGACGACAGGCGGGCGATGATTTGGTTGCAACTGTTATGTGTGGGAAGTACTGAGTCAATCAACTTGACTCCATTTTTACATTTTAGCAATACTTTTAATATTTCGTTGTATATATATATAATGTTAATTAACAACAACAACCATTAGTGTTTAAAAAAATGTATATAATTGCTTTTTTTCTGTATTCTAGAGCCCTGAAGATGAAAATATATTTTTCGAAACGTTGGCAAATTTGAGCTAAAGTTGTGTTTATTTGGACCCTATCATCCAATAAACGAAAAGGCAGTAAGAAGTCTTTATCTGTCTTGTGCGAAGCGACTGTATATCTGTAATCCCTCTGCCTCCTTGTTTCCTGTCTATAGTGAGCCTTTCTTTGCATGCGTTTGGATGTGACATTCGGTGTTTGGTGAGTTCTGTCCGTATGAGGATGTGGATGTTTTCTATATCAGTGTGTGATCACTTGATGATGCCGAAGGAGTATGTGTGGACTGGTATCGCAAATGTGTTAATGGCTTTTGTAAGGTTTCTGGAATTCAATTTGGTTTTTAGTAGCTTAATAAGGCGATCTCTGAACTCTTGGATTAGTTGTGCCTTGACTTGTGTGTGGTCTATTTTAACGATCTGATTGAAGCCCAGGTACTTGTAAGTTTCGTCCTTGTTCATGTTGTTTAGTGTTTGGCCAGTTACTGTTTCCTGCTGGGGGTGGTCCTTCCATTGGCCTTTGTTGATATGGAGTACCTTGCATTTACTCATTCCGAATTCCATCCTGACGTCTGACGAGCAAGTTTCTGTTATTCTGATTATTATTTTATTTTTTCTCGCATGGTTGCGGTAGTAACAAGTATTGACGGGCTGTGCCAAGTCAATACCTGACCTATTATTATTCTGAATTCAGGAAGGACCGTACAATGCTACAGGTCTTGAGGATTACAGACTTTTGGAAGGTTTTATGTAACTGTTCATCCAGGCCCAATTGTTGCAGGTGTGACGTAAATGTATTTGGAGTAAGGCCTGAGACCGACATAATGAGGGGGACAATGACAACTTTGTTTTGTTTCCATAGTCGTTTTATTTATTATTATTATTATCATATAGATGCATAGATAGCAGGATACGCCGGCTGCCGAACCGAACGGACGTGTCGAAATGAGTGCTGCGAGTAGCAGCGGTAATACGCATTTACAGTGTAAAAAGTGTAAAGCCAAAGTTATAGCAGATGTGAAATGTGTAGTATGCAACAGTAGTTTCCACAAAAGTTGTGCGAGAGCAATTAATTTGAAAATAAGTGACGAAAATACAGTGACTTGCTGTGAGAAGAATGCAGGGTCGAACGACAAGGACGAGGATCATGACTTCTTCGATGCAATTGAAGACATAGCCGATTCTAATAATCGTATTGATGTAAGGATTTTTAATTACGTTTTAAAACAAAAGGAAATCATAATCAAAGAATTACGAGATAGAATCGATTTATTAAATGTACAAATCGATTCGTTAACTCACTCCCATGGATCCGAACGTAATAGAAAAACCGACCAGGAAAAAACTCGTCAAAAAAACGAGGAAGGAATTGTTTCGTCTGCAAAATGTGATAATTCGGCAGCTCAGCGAGAAGTGGAAAAAAATGTAAATAATTACGTAACAAGGACGCAGGTTGCAAACGCAATATCAGAAACCCAAGGAAAAATCAAAATGAAGCAGATTATCAACTTAAACGACAGCGGATCACCAGGCGACGTACACAATGCTGAGAATAGTGAGAATATACAAAATAAACAGAACGATGGTGGCTGGGAGACAGTGAAGAAAAAAAGGCACTACAGGAAGCCAAATGTGATCATCGGGAGCAATAGCTGTGGTGTACAAGGCGTAGAGAAAAGAAGTTTTCTACATGTGAGCAGAGTGAATCCAGATACGAAAGTGGAAGATATGGAGTCGTTTCTGAAAGTGAACTTCCCAGGTGTGACTGTGGAAAAGTGGAACTCAAGGTACCCAAATGTCTACTCAAGTTTTAAAATTAGTATTTTGCAAAGTCAGTATGAATCAGCTATGTCTCCAGACAAGTGGCCGGCAAATGCTAGCGTGAGAAATTTTTTACGCAAAAAAGAGAAGGTAAATTCTCAAGGATAGCTAATTTCAGCAACTGTGATACTGACCAAATAACAAACATGGATAAAATAAAAATTATGCATATGAACATACAAGGTATTTCCCAACAAAGTAAACATCTTGGGCTTGAGATCTTAGTAGAAACGGAAAAGCCTGATATTTTATGTCTTTGTGAGACATGGCTGACTCAGAATGAAATGTTTTGTTTTCGTTTGTCAGGTTTTTGTGTAGCGGCGTCGTTTTGTAGAAGTATTTTTACTAGGGGTGGTGTTTCTATTATGATTAATAAGGATATGACTTATGAACCTGTTCCAATTTATGAATGTTATGAGAAGGATTTTGAAGCTTGTGCGGTGTCACTGCGGTTAGAGAAATCATCCACATAAAAAACTAATGATTGTTGAAATTTACAGATCTCCACACGGAAATAAAGAAATATTTTTTCAACGAATGTATGAGTTGCTGTCATCTGTTTCCTGTGATGATTATTATATCATTTTATGTGGAGATATCAATATAAATCTTCTAGATAGTACATCAATGAGTAATGAAATTGTAAATATTATGGCAGAATTTGACATGATCAACATGATATCAGAACCAACAAGAGTAACTTCGTCTTCTCAAACATTGATTGACGTCATGTTCACTAATGTGAATATAAATAGTGTAGAAGTTAAACACACTTTTCTGTCTGATCATACATATCAAACTGGGGAATTATTTTTGAACAGGCTAGATAATAAAGATAATAGACAAACTTATGTGAGAGACCTTAGTGAGAGTAATATGGAATGTTTCAGAAATACATTAACTAGCATCCAGAGTATAGTACTTTCATGTTCCATTTTATTAATTGCTTTCCACTAAAAAAGATAAGGCATACAATAAATAACAAACAATGGCTATCAAATGAACTGAAGGAACTTCATAAATTGCTATGTGAAATGTCCAAAATAGTGAAACACACAGACAACAGTTTCATTAAAAAACGATATGAGAGCCTTAAAATACTTTATAATAGTCAAATAGTAAACAGCAAAAGAACTTACAATAATGCTCGAATCTTAAACACGAATAACATAAATAAAGAAATGTGGAAAATAATTAATGAGGAGCGTGGTATGCGTGGTCATAGTAAAATAGAAAAAGTAGCTCTGTCTAATGGTGAAACTGTTACAGATAGTCAGGATATAGCGGAAGGATTCAACAATTTTTTTACTGAGATTGACTGTGCCGGGCCAGAGTGTGATGCCCTGAGACTGCCAGGATTTGTCAGTAGCTCCTTTTTCTTGACACCAACAACGCCTGATGAGGTATACTCTTTAATTAAAAGAACATCAACAAAACAGGCAGCAGGTCTAGATGAAATAAATGGTAAAGTATTGGCATACGTTAATGACCTTATTTGTGAACCATTGTCGCATTTAATAAATGAATCATTTCTTAGTGGCAGATTTCCAGACCAACTAAAATTATCCAAATCAATACCGGTATTTAAAAATAAAGGTTCTCGCGAAAATGTTGAAAAATATCGTAACATAAGTGTAATAAGTCAATTTGCTAAAGTATTTGAATGCGCATTCAGTGTTAGACTTACCTCATTTCTGGAAATCAATAAATTATTATCATCCTCTCAACATGGTTTCAGAAGTAAACATTCAACAACATCAGCTCTAAAAGATTTAACAGACTTTGTTTATAATTGTTTGCATAATAAGGAACTTCCATCTATTATATCATTTGACCTAAGTCGAGCCTTTGATACGGTAGATCACCAGTTATTATTAGTAAAGCTAAATCGTATGGGAATCAGAGGAATTTCAAATGAATGGATTGAGTCTTATTTACAAGGACGACAGCAAGTAACTGTAGTTAATGGAAGTAAGTCACAACCAAAAAACGTTGATATCGGTATTCCACAAGGTTCGGCCTTGGGGCCGATCCTTTTTGTTGTTTTTATGAACGATATTGGAATCTACTTAGGAACAAACTGTTTAGTCGTACAATATGCAGATGACACCAATATAGGGATATCAGATGAATCTGAAAACAACACCGTCAATCATTTAAGCAGATGTGCAGAAAATTTTTACAAATATTGTGTTAGCAATGGATTAAAAGTAAACGTTGACAAGACCGCTCATATTCCATTTAGAGTTAAGAATAGCAAACATCTCTATGAACAAGCAGTCATAATGTGTGGCAAAGAAGTCCCTAATGTTGGACATCATAAATTTCTGGGTGTTACACTAGACAGTAAACTAACATGGGAACACCATATCAATGATATTACCTCAAAACTAAGTAAAACAGTATATCTCATTAGACGATTAAAAACGTCGACGAGTGCAGATATACTCAGGTTATCCTACTTTGGTTTGGTGCAGTCTGTCATAGGAAATAATCTTATTGTATGGGGAAATTCCGCACATGCATCAAAAGTATTCATAATACAAAAGAAAATTATCAGAATTATAGCAGGCGTCCACCCACTTTATCCTTGTAGAGAATTATTTAAAAAATTAGCTATATTAACATTACCGTCATTATACATTTATCTAACAATTGTTGATTTGATGAAATGTTCTGAATACTCACAGATAAGAAACAGCGATGTACATTCACATAACACGAGAAACCATCGGAAAATCCATCAACCCTATTATAGGCTACAAATATGTCAAAATAGTGTTAAATATAAACAAATAATGTTCTATAATCGGCTGGTAGACATATTTGGAGAGCCAGATGACTGTACATCATTCAAAAGAAATTTATATTCATATTTAGTGGACAAGGCATTTTACTCTGTAGATGAATTTCTTAATATATGACAATCACCTCTATCCACTTGTATTTAAACTCGTATTTTTTGTAAAATTCCTGTATGTATCTCTTGTGTGATAATGTTTGTGTTATACTTATGTGTGTTGTGGATTTAAGGACTGCAATTGACCGGACTCTTTTTCTGTACTAAATGTATTATTTATTGGTTTTTGACAAGCCTAACTGTTGCAGTGTAACAAAAAGGTGAATAAATATAATGTTAAAAACAAAAAAGTGCAGCTCGGGCTCCGACACACCGAGCTGCTGTTCCATTACCCAATGACTACTCCTCACACCGTGAGGTGAGCAATCACTGGGTCCGCGAATCGTGCGCCCTAAGTAGACGAAGGGACCCAAGGATGACTGCCTTCTGCATTCTGGCGGCTAAGATGTGCGCCGCCGCACGGCACACCGGTATTTTGCGCAGTGCAGAGAGCAGCGTATACAGTGTAGTCTGGCCAGAGCCTGCGAAGTTGTCCGAGCAACTCCTGATATTTGGTCCGCTTTTCCTCCTCCTTAGAGACGATGTTCACTTCGGCAGGCGCCGAAAACTCAATAACGAACATCGTCTTCTGTTGGTGGTCGAGAAGGACTATGTCGGGCTTGTTTGCCTGTACAAGCTCGAGCGTGGGGAACGAGTAGTTCCAGTAAATCCGGCATCTCTCGTTCTCCACAACGGACTCTATATCCCCTGGAGCGTATGGCAGCACCGGTGTCTCATCGATACCGTATGAGTGCCTTAAATGATAGTAGAGCACTCGTAGAGCCGCGTTGTGCCGATGGACGTAAGCCGTCCCAGCGTACGTCTTACACGCCGACAAGAGATGCATAAGCGTCTCTGGCGCCTGTCGGCAAGCTCTACAATGGGTATCGGGTACATCTACACCCATAACCCTTTTACGGTATACCAAGGTGTTGAAGACACCGTCTTGGCAAGCCATTATAAAGCCCTCAGTCTCCGACTTCAACCCACTAGACCTTAGGAAAGAGAAGGTCAACTGCTCAGACAAGCCATGCTCTTCTAGATGTCTGTAGAAGATTCCATGCATTGGCTTATCTTTATGAAGTCTTAAGAGGAAGTCGACTTCGGCAGTTTTAATGTGGGCTTTTAATTCTGCGGGAGCAAGTTCCGTAATGGACTGCTGACACCTCCGCTTGAAGTCGAGTGTGAGGCTGAGCTCCTCGGCTGCTCGTTTCGCTGCGCTAAAAAGAAAGGCTCCTTTTCCCGCATTCTCGTGCTCTCGCACGAAGCGGATCAGGGGATCGGTGCTGTTCGTTACATAGCAGGCAGTGGCCAGTACTACTCTGTTGTGCAGACGCTCCAAACTCAATAGTCCACGCCCTCCCAGGTGTCGCGGGAGGTATATTCGCGGGACAGAGGACTTAGGATGCAGGCTTCTCTCCATATTCATCCTTTTGCGGGTCTTCGTGTCGATTTCCTTCAGCTCGTTCACTTTCCAGTGTATAGCACCAAAGGTGTATAATAACAATGGGACCGCAAGCATGTTTGTGGCAGCGACTTTGTTCTTGCCGGACAGTTCTGACGACCAGATCTGCCGGAGTCGGTGCAAATAGTTGCGGCGGAGACACTCTTTAACCAATGTTGCCTCTTGGACATGACGCTGCGCCACTCCAAGGTAGGTATAAGTATCTCCGGCATGCAGTTGTCGCAAGATGCTCCCATCAACGAGCTGTTCCTCATCTCCACTATCTCCGCTTCGTCCTTTCTTGAGATGAACCAATGCACATTTGTCTGTCCCGAACTCCATTCCGATAGCATGACTGTACTCCTGCACCACCCTCAGCGATTGTTGTAGTTCGCGTTGGCCGGAGGCATAAAGTTTTAGGTCATCCATATAAAACAGATTATTATTGTATATGTAAAAAACAAAAAAGTGCAGCTCGGGCTCCGACACACCGAGCTGCTGTTCCATTACCCAATGACTACTCCTCACACCGTGAGGTGAGCAATCACTGGGTCCGCGAATCATGCGCCCTAAGTAGACGAAGGGACCCAAGGATGACTGCCTTCTGCATTCTGGCGGCTAAGATGTGCGCCGCCGCACGGCACACCGGTATTTTGCGCAGTGCAGAGAGCAGCGTATTCCTCATTCCACCTAGGGATCCAATGACCATAACCAGCAGACTTACAGTGTAGTCTGGCCAGAGCCTGCGAAGTTGTCCGAGCAACTCCTGATATTTGGTCCGCTTTTCCTCCTCCTTAGAGACGATGTTCACTTCGGCAGGCGCCGAAAACTCAATAACGAACATCGTCTTCTGTTGGTGGTCGAGAAGGACTATGTCGGGCTTGTTTGCCTGTACAAGCTCGAGCGTGGGGAACGAGTAGTTCCAGTAAATCCGGCATCTCTCGTTCTCCACAACGGACTCTATATCCCCTGGAGCGTATGGCAGCACCGGTGTCTCATCGATACCGTATGAGTGCCTTAAATGATAGTAGAGCACTCGTAGAGCCGCGTTGTGCCGATGGACGTAAGCCGTCCCAGCGTACGTCTTACACGCCGACAAGAGATGCATAAGCGTCTCTGGCGCCTGTCGGCAAGCTCTACAATGGGTGTCGGGTACATCTACACCCATAACCCTTTTACGGTATACCAAGGTGTTGAAGACACCGTCTTGGCAAGCCATTATAAAGCCCTCAGTCTCCGACTTCAACCCACTAGACCTTAGGAAAGAGAAGGTCAACTGCTCAGACAAGCCATGCTCTTCTAGATGTTTGTAGAAGATTCCATGCATTGGCTTATCTTTATGAAGTCTTAAGAGGAAGTCGACTTCGGCAGTTTTAATGTGGGCTTTTAATTCTGCGGGAGCAAGTTCCGTAATGGACTGCTGACACCTCCGCTTGAAGTCGAGTGTGAGGCTGAGCTCCTCGGCTGCTCGTTTCGCTGCGCTAAAAAGAAAAGCTCCTTTTCCCGCATTCTCGTGCTCTCGCACGAAGCGGATCAGGGGATCGGTGCTGTTCGTTACATAGCAGGCAGTGGCCAGTACTACGCTGTTGTGCAGACGCTCCAAACTCAATAGTCCACGCCCTCCCAGGTGTCGCGGGAGGTATATTCGCGGGACAGAGGACTTAGGATGCAGGCTTCTCTCCATATTCATCCTTTTGCGGGTCTTCGTGTCGATTTCCTTCAGCTCGTTCACTTTCCAGTGTATAGCACCAAAGGTGTATAATAACAATGGGACCGCAAGCATGTTTGTGGCAGCGACTTTGTTCTTGCCGGACAGTTCTGACGACCAGATCTGCCGGAGTCGGTACAAATACTTGCGGCGGAGACACTCTTTAACCAATGCTGCCTCTTGGACATGACGCTGCGCCACTCCAAGGTAGGTATAAGTATCTCCGGCATGCAGTTGTCGCAAGATGCTCCCATCAACGAGCTGTTCCTCATCTCCACTATCTCCGCTTCGTCCTTTCTTGAGATGAACCAATGCACATTTGTCTGTCCCGAACTCCATTCCGATAGCATGACTGTACTCCTGCACCACCCTCAGCGATTGTTGTAGTTCGCGTTGGCCGGAGGCATAAAGTTTTAGGTCATCCATATAAAACAGATGGGTGACCTTGTGCCTCCGGTTATTGGGCGTGCCACAGCTGTATCCTTTAGTATTTCTCAGCGCTATGGACAGAGGCAAAAGTGAGATGCAAAAGAGCAAGGGACTCAAGGAGTCTCCTTGGAAGACACCCCTTTTCAATGACACCAACTCTGTCTGAACCCGAGTTTCACCTGATGTTATGGTGAACCGGGTCTTCCAGAGTGGCATCAGTTGTTTGATGCACCCCACTATCTGATTATCCACCGAAAGGCATTCCAACAGCCGCACAATGAGCTCATGAGACGTGCTGTCGAATGCCTTGCGATAGTCAATCCAGGCCATAGAAAGGTTTCGCTTGTACTGCACAGAGTCCTGCGTGACACATCGGTCAATCAACAGGTTCTCCTTGCAGCCAGCTACTCCTTTCTTTGACCCTCTCTGTTCATACACGTCGAGAAATACAGGATTCACAGCTTGAAGGATACGCATGTACAAGATTCTGGTGAAGAGCTTGTAACACGCGTTCAGACATGTTATTGGCCTGTAGTTTTTGGGATCAGACAAATCTCCGGTCTTCGGGAGAAGCACGGTTCGACCCTCGACAAACCAAGCCGGAATTGGCTGCTCCTGATTTAGCCACGAGTTAAAAACTCTAGCTAAATGCCGGTGGCAACTGGGGAATTTTTTCCACCAGTAGGTGTTTATGCCATCCGGGCCAGGAGCTGCGAAATTCTTTGCGCCTCGTAAGGCGTCAAGAATTTCTTCCGTGTTTATCGGGTGACGCAGTACATTCAAGTTAGGAGTCCTCCTACAAACGGACTCGAACTGCGCCAAGGCCGGAGTGTCTGCTGAGAGAGGTTTGGGTTGTTCGTAAATGTCCCTCCAAAAGGCCTCCACGCGATCAGCAGTTGGCGGCTGCTCTATGGCTGGAGGCGGCTGTTGGAAAAGGCGAGAAGGTCTTTCGTAGAACATTCTGTTCTGCTCCAGACCTCTCGCCCGCGCCACCAACGATCGCTTAGCAGCGATTAGCATCCGTATCCTGTCAAGACAGTGTTGCTTGACAACAACCAGTACCGCTTGACTGAGTGTATGATGGTCGCGCCTCAACCCGTAGGCTATCTGGCGCACTCGGCGCGTAAAAGGCTTCCCAGCCGCTCTATATTCCATCACACACTGGATACGGGATGCTTCCTGGCGAGCCAACTGGATTTTCGCTTCCATTTGGCGCACCCGTCTCTGTGCTCTCTCAACAGGAGAGTCTCTCACTCTCCCCTGTCTAGCTAGCCTCAGAGCCGCAGCGTAAATTTCGCAATTGATGCTCCAAATGTCAGAGGCCTCCGATAGACGTCCACCCACAACCTCATCCTCTCTCTTCAAATCTGCCAGCTTCAAGGACCTTCCGTTGTTATGCAAGGCCCTTCGGTCTCTGAAATCCCCAGGTGAGACGATACATAATCTCGCAAATTCTGAGAGGTAAGTGTGCTATGCTCTGAGTGCATTTCACACCACCTCTCATACATGCGGGACATGTATCCCCTACGGCGCGGGCTACTGCTCTCGTAGCAGCTCAGCAGGTCATCCCTGAGCTCCGTCGTCCACCTAAAACGGTCCATGTCATTGCGGGGGTCGTCATCAGGGCGATCCGAAGCACCGCCACCTTGCCCAACGCCGGCTTCCGAAACCGGCTCGGTGTGGGTGCTTTTCTTCCGGGGTGGTCGAACCCGAAGATAAGGCCCGTCAGGTGGTTGGCCTTAGGGCCCCCAGACGACATTTCCGGAGGCAGCCGTCCAAATTGCCTCCTGAGGATGCACCTGCGAAGGTTGCCGGCTGGATTACATCCTTGGGCTTCGGTATACCCCTCGGTGTCGCCACGCACCGAATAGCCTCTTGATGTTGGGCGGCTTCCTGGGGGTTTATGAAAACAGCCGCTTCTAACATGAAGAACAGACGCTGTCGGAGTACCGCTCCTCACATGGAGATCCGTCGTGTCCTATTAATTGTGGAATAGCCGATCCTCTGGATGCAGACGCTATTCCACTGAGCTAGTTTTGGTCCGCCCCGGGTATTTGATTTCCCCGGTACCACCCATATCTGGGAGGCGTTCCCCTATCCGCCACCTTGGGGAGGCGCCACTGAGGGGATCTAGCAACCCCTCGCGGCTGTTATTATTATTATTATGTTTTTTTTCAAGCTTCTCTCGCATGACTGCGGTAGCAACAGATGCTGACGGGTCGTGCCAAGTCAACACCTGAACTATTACTGATCGGAATTTAAGAAGGATCGTACTATATTACAGGTCTTAAGAATTACAGACTTTTGGAATATTTTGTGTAGCTTTTCGTCCAGGCCTAGCTGGTGCAGGTGTGGTGTGAATGTGTTAGGTGTAAGGCCTGAGACCGACATAATTAGGGGTACAATAACAACTTTGTTTTGTTTCCAGAGTCGTTTTACTTCTATGGCAAGGTCTGTGTATTTAGATATCTTCCCAGCGTAGGCGGTTTGAACATTCGTATCATTAGGGATAGCAATATCTATTAAATAGGTAACTTTGTCTGCCTTCGACTGAAAAACTATGTCTGGTCTATTGGCTGGGATTGTTTTGTCTGTGTGTATTTCGACGTCCCAGTATAGTTTGTATTGATTGTTGTCAAGTACTGAGGTCGGTGTATAATTATAATATGGAGCTGTGTTTTCGATTAGTTTGTTCGTTGTGGCTAGGGCTTGGTGTATGATTTTGGCTGCAGAGTTATGTCTGGCCGTGTACTCGGTTCCAGCGAGGGTTTTGCATGCACTTGTTATATGATCTATCGTTTCCTTCTGTTGGTGGCATTTTCTGCAATTATCGTTGGTTACGGATGGATCTTTAATTATGTATTTTTTGTAGTTCCTCGTCGCAATTACTTGGTCCTGAATAGCAAGCATAAAGCCCTCCGTTTCTGGAAAGAGCTGGCCATCCTGCAGCCAAGCGTATGACTGTTTTTTATTTATGTGATCTTGTGTAATTCGGTATCTATTATTATTATTATTATTATTATTATTATTATTATTATTATGCATGTCTTATTTTTTCTCGCATGGTTGCGGTAGTAACAAGTATTGACGGGCTATGCCAAGTCAATACCTGACCTATTATTATTCTGAATTCAGGAAGGACCGTACAATGCTACAGGTCTTGAGGATTACAGACTTTTGGAACGTTTTATGTAACTTTTCATCCAGGCCCAATTGTTGCAGGTGTGGCGTAAATGTATTTGGAGTAAGGCCTGAGACCGACATAATGAGGGGGATAATGACAACTTTGTTTTGTTTCCATAGTCGTTTTATTTCTATGGCGAGATCGGTGTATTTAGATATCTTCCCAGCGTAGGTGTTTTGGATGTTCATATCATTGGGAATCGCAGTATCTATTAAGTAGGTCACTTTGTCTGTCTTTGACTGGAAAACTATATCTGGCCTGTTTGCTGGGATGGTTTTATCTGTATGTATTTCAATGTCCCAGTATAGTTTGAATTTATTGTTCTCTAGTACTGAGGTCGGTGTGTAGTTATAATATGGATCTGTGTTTTCAATTAGCTTGTTTGTTGTGGCTAGTGCTTGGTGTATGACTTTGGCTGCAGAGTTATGTCTGGCTGTATACTCAGTTCCAGCGAGAGTTTTGCATCCACTAGTTATGTGCTCTATTGTTTCCTTCTGTTGGTGGCATTTTCTGCAATTGTCATCGGAGATGGATGGATCTTTCATTATGTACTTCCTGTAATTTTGTGTTATTATTATCCTGATTTTCCAAGTTTCTCTCGCATGACTGCGGTAGCAACAGGTGTTGACGGGCCGTGCCAAGTCAGCACCTGAACTATTACGGATCGGAATTTAGGAAAGATCGAACTATATTGCAGGTTTTCAGGATTACAGACTTCTGAAATATTCTGTGTAACCTTTCGTCCAGGCCTAACTGTTGTAGGTGTGGTGTAAATGTGTTTGGTGTGAGGCCTGAGACCGACATAATTAGGGGGACAATGGTAACTTTGTTTTGCTTCCAGAGTCGTTTTATTTCTATCGCAAGGTCCGTGTATTTAGATATCTTCCCAGAGTAGGCGTTTTGGATATTCGTATCGTTGGGAATAGCAATATCTATCAAATAGGTAACTTTGTCTGCCTTCGACTGGAAAACTATATCTGGCCGATTTGCCGGGATAGTCTTATCGGTATGTATTTCAACGTCCCAGTACAGTTTATATTCATTGTTTTCGAGTACTGATGTCGGTGTGTAATTGTAATATGGATCTGTGTTTTCTATTAGCTTGTTTGTTGTGGCTAGTGCTTGGTGAATGACTTTGGCTGCAGAGTTATGTCTAGCTGTGTACTCGGTTCCAGCTAGAGTTTTGCATGCGCTTGTTATGTGGTCTATTGTTTCTTTTTGTTGGTGGCACTTTCTGCAATTGTCGTCGGTTATGGATGTATCTTTAATTATGTATTTCATGTAGTTCCTTGTCGCAATCACTTGGTCCTGGATAGCAAGCATAAAACCCTCGGTTTCTGGAAACAGTTGGCCATCCTGCAGCCAGGTGTATGATTGTCTTTCATTAATGTGGTCTTGTGTAGCTCGGTATCTGTGCTTGCCATGAAGTGCTTTTTGTGACCAGGTGTTTATTTTTTCTTGTTGTAATTCTATGTGATTGTGTGCGTCTGCTGGGTGATCTGGGCGGGATAGGGTGAGTGGAGTATAGTTTTTGTCTGCTTTTACTATTGATCTATGTAAGTTTGTCTCTTTGCTTTGGAAAAAGTCTCTGAGTGTTTTTATTTGTCTTGTGTGAAGTGACTGTATGTCTATAATTCCTCTGCCCCCATGTTTCCTGTCTATCGTAAGCCTTTCCTTGCACGCTTTCGGATGAGACATTCTGTGCTTTGTGAGTTCCGTTCGTATGAGTATGTTGATGTTTTCAATATCAGTGTGCGACCACTTGATGATACCAAAGGAGTATGTGAGAACCGGTATCGCAAATGTGTTAATTGCTTTCGTAAGATTTTTGGAGTTCAATTTTGTTTTCAGAAGTGTAATGAGACGGTCTCTAAACTCTTGTGTTAGTTGAGCCTTAACCTCTGAGTGGTCAATCTTAATGTTCTGATTGAAGCCTAGGTACTTGTACGTTTCGTCCTTCTCCATGTTATCCAGAGTCTCGCCAGTTAATATTTCCTGTTCGGAATGGTTCTTCCAATGGCCCTTATGGATGTGGAGCACCTTGCATTTGCTCATTCCGAATTCCATCCGGACGTCTGACGTACAAACTTCTGTTATTTTGAGTAATTCCTTCAGTTGCACTTCAGTGGCTGCGTACAGTTTTATATCATCCATGTAGAGAAGATGATTGATTCTGTGTTGATTAACTTTCTGGTGTCTGATGTTGAAACCATAATTTGTGTTGTTAAGTGCGTTGGAGAGTGGATTTAAACAAAGGCAAAACCACAGTGAACTGAGTGAATCACCCTGGAAGATACCGCGTCTTATGTATAGCTCCTCCGTTTGGATATGACCGTCCTGAGTTTTAAGATGTATGTTGGTTCTCCATGTCTCCATGATTCTTGTAAGGAAACGACGAAGGGTTGGATTAATTTTATATATTTGAAGAGTTTTCATTAGCCAGCTATGGGGTACAGAGTCAAAAGCTTTTTTATAATCGATGAAACAGGTATGGAGGTTCCTGTGTTCTTTTCTAGTTTGCTCCATGATCACACTATCAATTATTAGTTGTTCTTTGCAACCTTGGCTTTGTTTTCTACATCCTTTCTGTTCTTCGGTCAGGATGTTGTTTTGAGTAAGGTGCTGTTCAATCCTTTTGCCTATTGTTGCGGTGATGATCTTGTACAAGGTGGGGAGACAAGTGATCGGACGGTAATTGGCAGGGTTCTTGGTGTCTGCGTTTTTTGGTTTTATATATGTTACTCCTTGTGTGAGGAATTTGGGTAGCCTGTTGGGTTGGAGTATGGCTTTATTGATTTGGTCTGTGAGCATTTCATATGTTGCACTGAATTGTTTGTACCAGAAATTTTGCACGTTGTCTACGCCCGGGCACTTCCAATTGTGGGTGTGTTTTATTGTTTCGGCTATTTCCTGTGGTGTAAGAATTACGTCTCCCTGTTCCGGTATGTGTTGTTGTTTTTCCTCTTCTTCTCTAATCCATGGAGCGTTTTCATTATGGGTTTTTGGCTCTGACCATAAGCTTCCCCAGAAGTCGGTTAGCTCTTTTCTACTTGGAGGTTCTATTGTTGTTATCTGATTATTTGATGTGATCTTTTGGTAGAACTGCCTCTCACTTTTCTGAAAAAGGTTGTTAGTATCCTTTCTGTCGTTGGATTCATTATATCTGCGGAGTCTAGCTGCGTAGACTGCAAGTTTCTGTTTCAGCGTATCGTATATTTCGGATATTGTTTGTTGTGGTGATCTAGATTTGAGTCTACTTATTGTTGTTTGGATGCGTTTCGAGAGGTTGTTCTTGTGGATATATTGAGTGACGTGTGCGAGATCTTTTCTGATTGTGCTAATTTTATTTTCGATTCTAATTTGCCATTTAGGTTTAGATCTTTTGCTTGCGTGGTCTTTCGATCGTTTTGGAAGTTTTTGGCCGTTAACTATGAGGGTGGTTGCTGCAGCAGCATATATAACAGTATGGATGTCTTCTAGGTTACTGTCCTTTGTTAAGAATTGTGGTATTATGTTGGAATTTACTGTCTGTAATATTTGTCGAGTGTTGTTTTTAAAAATCAGTCTAGGCAAGGGATCTCGTAGTGTAGGATTTGTGCCACACCATTTGTTATATTGTGTGTTCATCACTTGTTCTGTAGATTGTGTGATACAAGGTGGTGGCGTAACGTTTTGGCTTTGTGTGGCTGTGGAAAGTAAGTTAATGGATATTTGGTCTGGTGTATCTGGTATGTGCTCATGTTCTGACTCCACATCTAAGTGTATGCTGGTGTTATTGGTTGTATCTGTGTTTGGAGTCTGGTTACTTCCGGTATGATTATTTTGTCTTTCTGTGATCGATTCATCGGCTAACGAATCATTTGGTGTGACAGTATTTATTTCGTTGGATACAAGGCTCTTTATAGCTTGTAGTTCTTGTGGGGTAAGACGGTTGTTTTTTGTTATGACTCGTTTTTGATCAATAAGTCTTTGTTCGGTTACACGTGTTGAGAGGTGTGGGTATTGTGCTGTAAACAGCCTATACAGCTCATGTCTGTAGCCTGTAGAGATGGTTTCAAGTCTTGTGGCGGTATAGTAACAGTGCATTACAGATTTGTTCATCTCAGTAGTCCACTGTAAGCGCTGTCTTGGTTTACCAGCTTTGGTGGTTGCCGGCTGTACCGGCAAAACATCCGCAGTTGGATTGTGTGCTATTGGTTGTTGTGTTTGGCTTTGGGGTTCAGGTGAGTTTAATCGACGTACCCTAGGCCGTCGTTGGTTGTTTGAAAAACTAACTTTATCCATCGCGTTCCCACGAGTAGGGACGATCTAAATATCGCTCTCCCGGGTGACGCCCATTCCAGGAGAGAGGGGACTTATATTTACTCCGAAGTTGGCCCAAGGTGCTCCGGAGGATTTGCGACTTTACTGTCGGGTTTTGTTGAGGCTTTCTCCTCACGGGCCGGCCGGTTAAGGCAAGCCCCCCGGTTGCGTATCCCTCACAACGTTCCCCAGCCACGCCCTGCTGAGGTCGTTGAAGTGTGGGGCGCAATAACGGTGTGTGACAGAAGGACCGGCGCTCAGCCCTCTGTGGCATTTCTCCCCGGATTCGCCACATCCCTATCTGACCGAGGCCAGGATAGCTTGGGGGAAGGAGCTTTGTGCTTGGTGGGGTATGTAAAACTACCAAGCCCACAGCTTGCTGAGTGTGCTAGCCTTGGTTGAAGTGACTTTTTAATCTCGAGCCCTGCCGGCATGATAACTCCGGGTGGTATCAAAGCCTCCGATGAACCATCAACCGACATAGCTTGACCATCAAAAGGTCACTTTCTAAGCCCCCAAACGAGCGTCAACGTTCTAGCACCTGATGGGGGTTTATTATTTTTATTTATTATATGTTAAAAACAAAAAGGTGCAGCTCGGGCTCCGACACACCGAGCTGCTGTTCCATTACCCAATGACTACTCCTCACACCGTGAGGTGAGCAATCACTGGGTCCGCGAATCGTGCGCCCTAAGTAGACGAAGGGACCCAAGGATGACTGCCTTCTGCATTCTGGCGGCTAAGATGTGCGCCGCCGCACGGCACACCGGTATTTTGCGCAGTGCAGAGAGCAGCGTATTCCTCATTCCACCTAGGGATCCAATGACCATAACCAGCAGACTTACAGTGTAGTCTGGCCAGAGCCTGCGAAGTTGTCCGAGCAACTCCTGATATTTGGTCCGCTTTTCCTCCTCCTTAGAGACGATGTTCACTTCGGCAGGCGCCGAAAACTCAATAACGAACATCGTCTTCTGTTGGTGGTCGAGAAGGACTATGTCGGGCTTGTTTGCCTGTACAAGCTCGAGCGTGGGGAACGAGTAGTTCCAGTAAATCCGGCATCTCTCGTTCTCCACAACGGACTCTATATCCCCTGGAGCGTATGGCAGCACCGGTGTCTCATCGATACCGTATGAGTGCCTTAAATGATAGTAGAGCACTCGTAGAGCCGCGTTGTGCCGATGGACGTAAGCCGTCCCAGCGTACGTCTTACACGCCGACAAGAGATGCATAAGCGTCTCTGGCGCCTGTCGGCAAGCTCTACAATGGGTGTCGGGTACATCTACACCCATAACCCTTTTACGGTATACCAAGGTGTTGAAGACACCGTCTTGGCAAGCCATTATAAAGCCCTCAGTCTCCGACTTCAACCCACTAGACCTTAGGAAAGAGAAGGTCAACTGCTCAGACAAGCCATGCTCTTCTAGATGTTTGTAGAAGATTCCATGCATTGGCTTATCTTTATGAAGTCTTAAGAGGAAGTCGACTTCGGCAGTTTTAATGTGGGCTTTTAATTCTGCGGGAGCAAGTTCCGTAATGGACTGCTGACACCTCCGCTTGAAGTCGAGTGTGAGGCTGAGCTCCTCGGCTGCTCGTTTCGCTGCGCTAAAAAGAAAGGCTCCTTTTCCCGCATTCTCGTGCTCTCGCACGAAGCGGATCAGGGGATCGGTGCTGTTCGTTACATAGCAGGCAGTGGCCAGTACTACTCTGTTGTGCAGACGCTCCAAACTCAATAGTCCACGCCCTCCCAGGTGTCGCGGGAGGTATATTCGCGGGACAGAGGACTTAGGATGCAGGCTTCTCTCCATATTCATCCTTTTGCGGGTCTTCGTGTCGATTTCCTTCAGCTCGTTCACTTTCCAGTGTATAGCACCAAAGGTGTATAATAACAATGGGACAGCAAGCATGTTTGTGGCAGCGACTTTGTTCTTGCCGGACAGTTCTGACGACCAGATCTGCCGGAGTCGGTGCAAATACTTGCGGCGGAGACACTCTTTAACCAATGTTGCCTCTTGGACATGACGCTGCGCCACTCCAAGGTAGGTATAAGTATCTCCGGCATGCAGTTGTCGCAAGATGCTCCCATCAACGAGCTGTTCCTCATCTCCACTATCTCCGCTTCGTCCTTTCTTGAGATGAACCAATGCACATTTGTCTGTCCCGAACTCCATTCCGATAGCATGACTGTACTCCTGCACCACCCTCAGCGATTGTTGTAGTTCGCGTTGGCCGGAGGCATAAAGTTTTAGGTCATCCATATAAAACAGATGGGTGACCTTGTGCCTCCGGTTATTGGGCGTGCCACAGCTGTATCCTTTAGTATTTCTCAGCGCTATGGACAGAGGCAAAAGTGAGATGCAAAAGAGCAAGGGACTCAAGGAGTCTCCTTGGAAGACACCTCTTTTCAATGACACCAACTCCGTCTGAACCCGAGTTTCACCTGATGTTATGGTGAACCGGGTCTTCCAGAGTGGCATCAGTTGTTTGATGCACCCCACTATCTGATTATCCACCGAAAGACATTCCAACAGCCGCACAATGAGCTCATGAGACGTGCTGTCGAATGCCTTGCGATAGTCAATCCAGGCCATAGAAAGGTTTCGCTTGTACTGCACAGAGTCCTGCGTGACACATCGGTCAATCAGCAGGTTCTCCTTGCAGCCAGCTACTCCTTTCTTTGACCCTCTCTGTTCATACACGTCGAGAAATACAGGATTCACAGCTTGAAGGATACGCATGTACAAGATTCTGGTGAAGAGCTTGTAACACGCGTTCAGACATGTTATTGGCCTGTAGTTTTTGGGATCAGACAAATCTCCGGTCTTCGGGAGAAGCACGGTTCGACCCTCGACAAACCAAGCCGGAATTGGCTGCTCCTGATTTAGCCACGAGTTAAAAACTCTAGCTATATGCCGGTGGCAACTGGGGAATTTTTTCCACCAGTAGGTGTTTATGCCATCCGGGCCAGGAGCTGCGAAATTCTTTGCGCCTCGTAAGGCGTCAAGAATTTCTTCCGTGTTTATCGGGTGACGCAGTACATTCAAGTTAGGAGTCCTCCTACAAACGGACTCAAACTGCGCCAAGGCCGGAGTGTCTGCTGAGAGAGGTTTGGGTTGTTCGTAAATGTCCCTCCAAAAGGCCTCCACGCGATCAGCAGTTGGCGGCTGCTCTATGGCTGGAGGCGGCTGTTGGAAAAGGCGAGAAGGTCTTTCGTAGAACATTCTGTTCTGCTCCAGACCTCTCGCCCGCGCCACCAACGATCGCTTAGCAGCGATTAGCATCCGTATCCTGTCAAGACAGTGTTGCTTGACAACAACCAGTACCGCTTGACTGAGTGTATGATGGTCGCGCCTCAACCCGTAGGCTATCTGGCGCACTCGGCGCGTAAAAGGCTTCCCAGCCGCTCTATATTCCATCACACACTGGATACGGGATGCTTCCTGGCGAGCCCACTGGATTTTCGCTTCCATTTGGCGCACCCGTCTCTGTGCTCTCTCAACAGGAGAGTCTCTCACTCTCCCCTGTCTAGCTAGCCTCAGAGCCGCAGCGTAGATTTCGCAATTGATGCTCCAAATGTCAGAGGCCTCCGATAGACGTTCACCCACAACCTCATCCTCTCTCTTCAAATCTGCCAGCTTCAAGGACCTTCCGTTGTTATGCAAGGCCCTTCGGTCTCTGAAATCCCCAGGTGAGACGACTTGGTCGATTTCCCTCTCAGCAGGCCTTACCGGTGAACTTTCAGCCTGGTTAACAGGCCTTCCGTCCGCCGAAGGGGCAGGCTGAGCTGGAGCACGAACATATCCCTGCCTCCGGAGGTACGATACATAATCTCGCAAATTCTGAGAGGTAAGCGTGCTATGCTCTGGGTGCATTTCACACCACCTCTCATACATGCGGGACATGTATCCCCTACGGCGCGGGCTACTGCTCTCGTAGCAGCTCAGTAGGTCATCCTTGAGCTCCGTCGTCCACCTAAAACGGTCCATGTCATTGCGGGGGTCGTCAACAGGGCAATTCGAAGCACCGCCACCTTGCCCAACGCCGGCTTCCGAAACCGGCTCGGTGTGGGTGCTTTTCTTCCGGCGTGGTCGAACCCGAAGATAGGGCCCGTCAGGTGGTTGGCCTTAGGGCCCCCAGACGACATTTCCGGAGGCAGCCGCCCAAATTGCCTCCTGAGGATGCACCTGCGAAGGTTGCCGGCTGGATTACATCCTTGGGCTTCGGTATACCCTGCGGTGTCGCCACGCACCGGATAGCCTACTGATGTTGGGTGGCTTCCTGCGGGTGTATTATCAGCCGCCCCTAACATGGAGTCAGACGCTGTCGGAGTACCGCTCCTCACACGGAGATCCGTCGTGTCCTAATTGTTGAGGAATAGCCGATCCTCTGGATGCAGACGCTATTCCACCGTGCTAGTCTTGGTCCGCCCCGGGTATTTGATTTCCCCGGTACCACCCATATCTGGGAGGCGTTCCCCTATCCGCCACCTTGGGGAGGCGCCACTGAGGGGATCTAGCAACCCCTCGCGGTTATTATATTATTATTATATTATTCTGACTGACTGACTTTCTAAGTTCCTCTCGCATAATTGCGGAAGCAACAAGTGTTGTCGGGCTGTGCCAAGTCAACACCCTGACTATTACCGATCGGAATTTCGGAAGGATCGCACAATATTACAGGTCTTCAGGATTACAGACTTTTGGAATACTTTGTGTAACTTTTCGTCCAGGCCCAACTGTTCAAGGAGTTGTGTAAACGTGCTTGGTGTAAGGCCTGAGACAGACATAATGAGGGGGACAATTGTGACTTTGTTTTGTTTCCAAAGTCGTTTTATTTCCATGGCAAGGTCCGTGTATTTAGATATCTTCCCAGCGTAGGTGTTTTGGATATTCAAATAATTGGGAATGGCAATATCTATCAAATAGGTAATTTTGTCGGCCATTGACTGGAAAACTATATCTGGTCTATCGGCTGGGATAGTCTTGTCTGTATGTATTTCGACGTCCCAGTATAGTTTGTATTGATCGTTTTCGAGTACTGATGTTGGAGTGTAATTGTAATACGGATCTGTGTTTTCTATTAGCTTGTTTGTTGTGGCTAATGCTTGGTGTATGACCTTGGCCGCAGAGTTATGTCTGGCTGCGTACTCGGTACCGGCAAGAGTTTTGCACCAGCTTTTTATGTGATCTATTGTTTCCTTTTGTTGTTGATATTTTCTGCAATTATGGATGGATCCTTAATTATACATTTTTTGTGTTTCGTGTTGCAATCACTTAGTCCTGGATAGCAAGCATAAAACCCTCCGTTTCTGGGAACTGCTGGCCATCCTGCAACCAGGCGTATGACAGTTTTTGGTTAATGTGGTCTTGGGTGACACGGTATCTATGTTTGCCGTGCAGTGCTTTCTGCGACCAGGTGTTTATTTTTTCTTGTTGTGATTGGATATGATTGTATGTGTCTGCTACGTGATCTGGGCTAGAGAGGTTAAGTGGTGTAAAGTTTTTGTCTGCTTTTACTATTGCCCTATGTAAGTTAGTTTGTTTGGTGTGGTAGAAATGTCTAAGTGTTTGTATCTGTGTTGTGCGAAGTGACTGTATATCTATAATTCCTCTGCCCCCTAGTTTTCTGTCTATGGTAAGCATCTCCTTGCAAGCGTTCGGATGTGACATTCCGTGTTTTGTGAGTTCTGTTCGTATAAGTATATGGATGTTTTCTATGTCCGTGTGTGATCACTTGATGATGCCAAAGGAGTATGTGAGTACCGGTATCGCAAATGTATTAATGGCTTTTGTGAGATTCTTGGAATTCTATTTTGTCTTTAATAGTTTAATGAGCCGGTCTTTAAACTCTTGTGTTAGTTGTGCCTTGACTTGTGTATGGTCTATCTTAACGTTCTGATTGAAGTCCAAGTACTTGTACGTTTCGTCTTTAGCCATGTTGTCCAGCGGTTGGCCAGTTACTACTTCCTTTTCGGGTTGGTTTTTCCTTTGGCCTTTATTGATGTGGAGCACCTTGCATTTAGTCATTCCGAACTCCATCCTGATGTCTGATGTATAAACTCCTGTTATTTTGAGTAATTCTCTCAGTTGTACTTCTGTGGCGGCATATAGTTTTATATCATCCATGTACAGGAGATGATTGATTTTGTGTTGATCTGCTTTATGGTGTCTGATGTTGAAACCATGGTTTGTGCTGTTAAGTGTGCTGGAGAGCAGATTTAGGCAGAGGCAGAACCATAGTGAACTAAGAGAGTCACCCTGGAAGATGCCGCGTTGTATATGTAGCTCATCCGTCTGAATATGGCCATCTTGAGTTTGAAGGTGTATGTTTGTTCGCCATGTTTCCATGGTGCTCTTAAGAAACTGGCAAGGTCCTGGGTTGATTTTATATATTTGAAGTGTTTTCATTAGCCAGCTATCGGGTACAGAGTCGAATGCTTTTTTGAAATCTATGAAACAGGTATGGAGATTCCTATCTCTTTTCTAGTTTGCTCCATGACCACACTATCAATTATAAGTTGTTCCTTGCAATCGTGGCTGTGTTTTCTACATCCTTTTTGTTCTTCAGTCCGGATGTTGTTTTGCATCAGGTGTTATTCAATCCTTCTGCATATTGTCCGAACTACACTATACACAAGCTCTGTAAGTTGAATCGAAAAACCGTATATACCTGAACGTAATTAATTTCCTGCTATTGCTACAAGTCTTCCAAAGCATTTTCTGAATCCATTGGCTTAAAGGTGTACCAGTATTATAGAGAAGAGCTACATTCGGCCATATTTATCGAAAATTTTGACACTTGTGTCAACGTACGTCGAACTGAAAATTTAAAATACCGAGTGCTTAAATAAAAAATTTACAATGAGCAAGAAGAAAAAGAAAATAAATGGTGACTCTATAGCCGAAGAACAAATCATGACCAATAATTCGATGAAGAAATTACAAGACGAAAGTGAATATACAAAATTAAGCAAGGAACAGCTAATACGAGAGCTTTTCCAAAGGAATGAACAACTTGAACTCTATCGTACACTGTTATTAGAGAAGGACCAGTTAATCTACCAATTAAGCAATGAAAACCGTAGACTACAAGATCAGCACGACCTCATTACGTCAAATATTGTGGAAAAAGACTCTGTGGTATCAACACTCGAAAAATTGAATGCAAGAATTGAATCAATCGAGAAAAGAAATAATAGTATGCCATCGTATTCGCAAGTACTCAAGAATAATTCTCCTGTAAAAATCAAACAAAAATCACTGAAGACCATAATAATCACACCTACTCAGCAACAATCCAACTACCTTACCAGAAAAGACCTCAGCAAAAGCGTAAATTTATCGAAACTCAACATAAAAATTGAAAATGTTAGAACTTCAAAAAATGGTGGAATCGAATTGAATGTAGAAGATAACTGTCATGACAAATTAAAAGAAGAAATTAAAAAAAATCTACCACAACAGTACAAACTGTCAGAACCCAAGATGTTTAAACCCAAAATTAAAATCGTTGGCTACCGCTCAGAAGATAAAATTACTGAAAAGGAAATAGAAGAGGATATCATTCGACAGAATCAATCCGTAACGAAAGAAGACCTACATATTACCTATATTAAATACTTAAGTCAGAAAAAAATTTATATAATATTTGCAGAGGTTTCAGGTAAACTATTCAATCAAATTTTTGATATCAATAATGGAAAAATTTTAACTGCTTTTCAAAATTTACCAGTCTACCCTAACAACGAAATTACACAATGCAAAAATTGTTTGAGGTTCAACCATTCTGAAAAAAAATGCTATAACCAAAAAGTATGTTCAAAATGTGGACAAAATCATGACAGCACTTCATGCATTGCAGTTAAACATACATGCTGTAATTGTTCATACTCTAATAATAAATATCATAAAAACTATGACACTAACCATTCTCCAACGGAAAAAACTTGTCCAGTTTTTAAATTTTTCCAGGAAGAATACACTTCACGAATATTATTTTAAATCATTAACTTAATTTAACTTAATCTTACTTATTTTTATTTTAAATCTATATATCAGGAATAAGTATGTTTGAATACATAAACAATTTCCAAATTCAAAATATTAAGACAAATGTTTTGCAAAACGTTGATGCGTTTAATAATTTTCCAATAAATTCCTATGTTAGTCTCAAGATTTTTCACATGAATATTAGAAGCATTAGTCATAATATTGACTCGTTGAAAATTTTATTAACCAGAATAGATCATACTTTCGACATTATAGTTTTAACTGAAACATGGAAGCTAGTTGATATATCGTTATTTCAGTTACAGGGATATGACACCTTGTACAATTTTGGCACATATAACCAGAATGACGGGGTGATAGTATATGTAAGAAACAAACTCAACTACAATCACGAAATATTTACATTGAAAAATGAGATCAAAATTCTAAACTTATTCATTACTTTTGATAAGAAAAAAATTAAAATATCATCAGTATATCGCTCTCCATCCTTAGCACCTCATGAATTCCTAACCGATATAGAAAATTTCATCAATAATCATGAGAACACCCTTCTTAACCAACATATACTCATAGGTGATATTAATATCAATATTTTGGAAGAAAATTCAATTACAAAAAGATACCTAGACATCTTAAATACTAACGGTTATTTATCATACATTAATGAACCGACTAGAGCAATTAACGGGACATGCATAGATCATTGTTTCATCAAGAACTTTCAAAAAAATGTTTTCTATATTCCCTTTATTCTCGAAACCGATATTACGTACCACTTTTCCACTATTCTATTTTTATGCTCATACGAAAATATATCTAATATGTTAATAACAGATAAAAGCAACACAAATTACAAATTTTTTATAGATAATTCTAAATTGATCTCGAATGCAAAAAAAGAATCATGGGAAGGAATATATTCCTCGAACGATATAGATCAAATTACAAATATATTCATAGATAAAATTATAAATTTGATAAGCACAAGCACAAATAAAGTTAAAATCAACCACACCGAAATAGGTAGGAGTATATGGATAACCAAGGGACTTATCAAATCTGCAAATGAAAAAAATAGACTTTACATATTAATGAAACAAACAAATACCGAAGAAAATATAAATAATTATAACAGATATAAAAATAAATTCATAGAACTAATTAGACAAACCAAAAGAGAATATTATTTGAAACAAATAGATAACAATATCAACGATCCAAAAAAACTTTGGTCAACTATCAACGAAATTTCAAATAAAACAAATCAAATAAAAAATACTACCATTAATGAATTAAAAACAAGCTCTGGGAAAGTTATAAAAGATCAACAAATCATAAGTGACGAATTTGTAAAGTTTTTTACTGAAGGCGGTGAAAATTTGGCAAACCTTCTACAAACAGTCCCGAACATAGGAAAAGATAACGAAAAAAGATCACTAAATACATTTGTCTTGAAGGAAGTAGACCCCAATGAAGTACTAAATACAATTATGTCATTAAAAAATCGAAAATGTCCCGGATTTGATGGAATTAGAGCCGAACATCTCAAAATCATAGCACATGAAATAGCAGAACCCTTTGCTCATATTATTAATAGCTGTTTTCGGTTAGGAAGATATCCTTCACAATTTAAAAAAGCTGTAATCACTCCTGTTTACAAAGCAGGCGATAAAACAGAGGTTAGCAATTATAGACCAATATCTGTGATATCAAGCTTATCAAAAGTAATTGAAAAACTACTCTCTACTAGGATACAGGAATATCTAACTAAATATAATTTATTTCACGTAAATCAATTTGGATTTACAAATGGTAGATCTACATCAGATGCAATTTTGACGGTAGTGAATGAAATCTATAGAAATATGGATGAGAAAACACCCTCCATTTGCATCTTTGTTGATTTACAAAAAGCCTTTGATACAGTGAATCATAAATTACTTTTAAGCACATTAGAAAGACTTGGATTTCGTGGGATAATGCATAATTTGCTTGAAAATTATCTATCTGATAGGCCACAATCCGTGAGGGTAGCTAAATCATTAAGTAAGGAAATGTTTGTTAAATGTGGTGTTCCACAAGGGACAGTTTTGGGACCACTTCTATTTAATATATATTTAAATGACCTCTTCCAAATTGATTGTGTTGGTAAAATAATCAGCTTTGCAGACGATACGGCCATACTGTATAAAGAAAAAGATTGGGATAAGCTAAAAAACATTATTGAAAACGACTTTATCAAAATTATTCAATGGCTTACTCAAAAAAAATTGACAATAAACTTTTCTAAAACACACTTTTTACCATTTACTTCCTATTCTAAATATTTACCTTCTTTCGACAATATTACATTAAACATAAATAATAAGAGAATAAAAATTGACAGATTAAACAATATAAAATATCTAGGAATATATTTAGACTCACGCTTGCGTTGGGATGTACATATTAATAATCTATTAAAAAAAATTAGATTTGTTTCATATAAGATAAAATTACTAACGAACATTTTAACAGAAAAGCATTTACGTACAGTATACTATGCATTAGTTGAAACCCATCTCATTTATGGTATATTGGCATGGGGTGCTGCATGCACAGTATATATGAATGATTTAGATATCCTCCAAAAATCTATTTTAAAATCTATATTTAGAAAACCAAAACTGTATCCTAGTGACGATTTGTTTAGGGAAACTCTGATACACGATGTAAGGCAACTCTATTTCTTACATGCCATCACTCGTTACCACAAAAATTTGAATAAAGAAGATAACATCAAACACAGTCATAATACAAGATATAAATTACACGCAAAAGACATACCCAAAACGAGAAAATCAGTTATGCAGAAATCATATATCTATTTGGCGCCAAAACTTTATCAAAAATTACCTAACGATATAAAGGAATTACAGTCTAATAAACGCTTCAAAAAATGTCTCAAAGAATGGTTAAGTACAGTAGAGAGGAAAGAAATACATAAGTTAATAAATAAATCGTATTATAACTAAATCCACATGTAATCTAATAATTTTATTAAAAAAAAATCATTTAAGTTATTCATAAACATATTTATCTTGTACATATATGTAAGTATATGTTTATATCATTTATGTACACTAATTCGTCCATGTACAGGCCTAGACCTTCTATGGATGTAAACATTTATTTACTCATTTTTTTTTCTCAATGATTTGTTTTTATATGTAACTTGAGAGTAAATAAATATTTATGTTATTATGTTATGTTATTGTTGCAGTGATAATTTTGTACAAGGTGGGGAGACAAGTGATTGGGCGGTAGTTGGTAGGGTTCTTGGTATCTGCATTTTTGGGTTTTATGTACATTATTCCTTGAGTGAGGAATTTGGGAAGCCTATCAGGTTGAAGTATGGCTTTATTGATTTGGTTTGTGAGCACTTCGTATGTTGAACTGGAATGTTTGTACCAAAAATTTTGCACATTGTCCACGCCTGGGCACTTCCAATCGTGAGTATGTTTTATTATTTCGACTATTTCTTCTTTTGAAAGAATAACGTCTCCCTGTTCCGCTATATGTTGATGTTTTTCCTCTTCCCCTCTGATCCATGGAGCGTCTTCATTATGTTTTTGGGTTCGGACCATAGGCTTCCCCAAAACTCAGTTAACTCTTGTTTACTGGGAGGTTCTATTGTTGTGATCTGGTTGCCGGCTGTTATCTTTTGATAGAACTGTTTTTCAATTTTCTGAAAAAGGCTGTTAGCATCCTTTCTGGCATTGGAATCGTTGTATCTGCGGAGTCTAGCTGCATAAACTGCAAGTTTCTGTTTAAGTGTATCAGTAATTTCTGGTATTGTTTGTTGTGGTGACTTGGATTTCAGTATATTCATTGTTCTCTGTATGTGCCTTGAAGGATGGTTGTTATTGATGGTGTATTGTGCGAGATGTGCCAGATCCTTTCTGATTGTGCTAATTTTGTTTTCGATTCTTATTTGCCATCTAGGCTTAGTACTATTGCTTGTCTGATGTTTAGACCGCTTTGAGAGGTTTTGGCCATTAACTATGAGAGTGGTTGCTGCGGCAGCATATATAACTGTGTGGATGTCCTCCAGGTTACTGTCGTCCGTTATGAATTGTGGTATTGCGTTAGCATTTACTGTATGTAATATTCGTTGAGTGTTATTCTTAAAAATTAGTCTGGGTAGGGGATCTCGTAGTGCAGGATTGGTGCCACACCATTTGTTAAACTGCGTACTCATCACTTGCTCGACAGATTGTGTCACGGCAAATGGTCCAGTGATGTTCCGGATTTGTATGGTTGTGGTAGATAGGTTAGTGATTGTTGTGTCTGGTGCATCTGGTGTTTGGTCATGTTCTGAACTTAGTTCTGAGTGTATGCTGGTATTGTTAGTTTTTGCTGTGTTTGAAGTCTGGCTAGTTTGGGTATGACAGTTTTGGGTTTCCACAATCGGTTCAGTGGTTAGGGAGTCGTTTGGTTGGACGACATTCATTTCGTTGGATACAAGATTTTTTATATCTTGCAGCTCTTGGGTTGTAAGACGGTTGTTCTTTGTGATGACGCGTTTTTGGTCGATAAGTCTTTGTTCTGTTACACGTGTTGAGAGATGTGGGTATTGTGTCGTAAATATTGTTCATTTGTTCATTTCTGTGGTCCATTGTAATGGCTGTCTTGGTTTACCAGCTTTGGTGGTTGCCGGCTGCGTCGGCAAAACATCCGCAGCTGGGTTGCGTTCTATGGGTTGTTCTGTTTGGGTTTGGGGTTCGGGTGAGTTTAATCGACGTACCCTAGGCCGTCGTTGGTTATTCACAAAATTAACTCTATCCATCGTGTTCCCACGAATAGGGTCGATCTAAATGTCGCTCTCCCGGGTGACGTCCATTCTAGGAGAGAAGGGACTTATATTTACTCCGAAGTTGGCCCAAGGTGCTCCGGAGGATTTACGACGTTACTGTCGGGTTTTGCTGAGGCTTTCTCCTCGCAGGCCGGCCGGTTAAGGCAAGCCCCCAGTTGCGTACCCCTCACAACGTTCCCCAGCCACGCCCTGCTGAGGTCGTTGAGGTGTGGGGCGCAATAACGGTATGTGACAGAAGGACCGGCGCTCAGCCTTCTGTGGCATTTCTCCCCGGATTTGCCAAATCCCTATCTGACCGAGGTCAGGATAGCTTGAGGTTATTATTATTATTATTCTGCATTTCTTATTTTGTCTCGCATGGTTGCGGTAGTAACAAGTATTGACGGGCTGTGCCAAGTCAACACCTGACCTATTATTATTCTGAATTCAGGTCGGTGTATTTAGATATCTTCCCAGCGTAGGTGTTTTGGATGTTCATATCATTGGGAATCGCAATATCTATTGAGTAGGCCACTTTGTCTGTCTTTGACTGGAAAACTATATCTGGCCTATTTGCTGGGATGGTTTTGTCTGTATGTATTTCAATGTCCCAGTATAGTTTGAATTGACTGTTCTCGAGTACTGAGGTCGGTGTGTAGTTATAATATGGATCTGTGTTTTCAATTAGCTTGTTTGCTAGTGCTTGGTGTATGATTTTGGCTGCAGAGTTATGTCTGGCTGTATACTTAGTTCCAGCGAGAGTTTTGCATGCACTAGTTATGTGTTCTATTGTTTCCTTCTGTTGGTGGCATTTTCTGCAATTATTATCAGAGATGGATGGATCTTTAATTATGTACTTCTTGTAATTTCGTGTCGCGATCACTTGGTCCTGGATAGCAAGCATAAAACCTTCCGCTTCCGGAAAGAGCTGGCCATCCTGCAGCCAGGTGTATGACCGTTTTTCATTAATGTGGTCTTGTGTAACACGGTATCTGTGTTTGCGATGGAGTGCCTTCTGCGACCAGGTGTTTATTTTTTCTTGTTATGCTTGTATGTGGTTGTGTGCGTCTGCTGCGTGGTCTGGACAAGAAAGGGCGAGTGGTGTGTAGTTTTTGTCTGCTTTTACTATTGCTTTATGCAAGTTTGTTTGTTTACTGTGGAAAACATGTCTGAGTGATTTTATTTGTTTTGTATGAGGTGACTGTATATCTATAATTCTTCTGCCCTCTTGTTTTCTGTCTATGGCGAGCCTTTCCTTGCATGCGTTGGGATGTGACATTCTGTGTTTTGTGAATTCTGTTCGGATGAGTATATGGATGTTTTCGATGTCAGTGTGCGACCACTTGATAATGCCAAATCAATATGTTAGTATTGGTATAGCAAATGTGTTAATAGCTTTTGTAGACTTCTAGAATTCGGTTTTGTCTTTAGCAGTCTAATAAGGCGGACTTTAAACTGTTGTGATAGTTGTGATTTGATTTTTGTGTGGTCTATCTTAACGTTTTGATTGATACCCAGGTACACTTGTACATTTCGTCCTTGTCCATGTTGTACTTCCTGTTCGGGATGGTTTTTCCATTGGCCTTTATTGATGTGAAGCACCTTGCATTTACTCATGCCAAATTCCATCTTGATATTTGACGTACATACTTCTGTTATTCTGAGTAATTCTCTCAGTTGCACTTCTGTGGCGGCATATAGTTTTATATCATCCATGTAGAGGAGATGATTGATTTTGTGTCGATTTGCTTTCTGGTGCCTGATCGTGAAACCACAGTTTGTGCTGTTAAGTGTGTTGGACAGCGGATTGAGACAGAGACAGAACCATAGTGAACTGAGAGAGTCACCCTGAAAGATACCACGACGTATATGTAGCTCATCCGTTTGGATATGGCCGTCCTGAGTTTGAAGGTGTATATTTGTTCGCCATGTCTCCATCGTGCTTGTAAGATGTATTATTATTATTCACAAACACAAAAAGTGCAGCCCGGGCTCCGACACACCGAGCTGCTGTTCCATTACCCAATGACTACTCCTCACACCGTGAGGTGAGCAATCACTGGGTCCGCGAATCGTGCGCCCTAAGTAGACGAAGGGACCCAAGGATGACTGCCTTCTGCATTCTGGCGGCTAAGATGTGCGCCTCCGCACGGCACACCGGTATCTTGCGCAGTGCAGAGAGCAGCGTATTCCTCATTCCACCTAGGGATCCAATGACCATAACCAGCAGACTTACAGTGTAGTCTGGCCAGAGCCTGCGAAGTTGTCCGAGCAACTCCTGATATTTGGTCCGCTTTTCCTCCTCCTTAGGGACGATGTTCACCTCGGCAGGCGCCGAAAACTCAATAACGAACATCGTCTTCTGTTGGTGGTCGAGAAGGACTATGTCGGGCTTGTTTGCCTGTACAAGCTCGAGCGTGGGGAACGAGTAGTTCCAGTAAATCCGGCATCTCTCGTTCTCCACAACATACTCTACATCCCCTGGAGCGTATGGCAGCACCGGCGCCTCATCGATACCGTATGAGTGCCTTAAATGATAGTAGAGCACTCGTAGAGCCGCGTTGTGCCGAAGGACGTAAGCCGTCCCAGCGTGCGTCTTACACGCCGACAAGAGATGCATAAGCGTCTCTGGCGCCTGTCGGCAAGCTCTACAATGGGTGTCGCGTACATCTACACCCATAACCCTTTTACGGTACACCAAGGTGTTGAAGACACCGTCTTGGCAAGCCATTATAAAGCCCTCAGTCTCCGACTTCAACCCACTAGACCTTAGGAAAGAGAAGGTCAACTGCTCAGACAAGCCATGCTCTTCCAGATGTTTGTAGAAGATTCCATGCATTGGCTTATCTTTATGAAGTCTTAGAAGGAAGTCGACTTCGGCAGTTTTAAGGTGGGATTTTAATTCTGCGGGAGCAAGTTCCGTAATGGACTGCTGACACCTCCGCTCGAAGTCGAGTGTGAGGCTGAGCTGCTCGGCTGCTCGTTTCGCTGCGCTAAAAAGAAAGGCTCCTTTACCCGCATTCTCGTGCTCTCGCACAAAGCGGATCAGGGGATCGGTGCTGTTCGTTACATAACAGGCAGTGGCCAGTACTACCCTGTTGTGCAGACGCTCCAAACTCAATAGTCCATGCCCTCCCAGGTGTCGCGGGAGGTATATTCGCGGGACAGAGGACTTAGGATGTAGGCTTCTCTCCATATTCATCCTTTTGCGGGTCTTAGTGTCGATTTCCTTCAGCTCGTTCACTTTCCAGTGTATAGCACCAAAGGTGTATAATAACAATGGGACCGCAAGCATGTTTGTGGCAGCGACTTTGTTCTTGCCGGACAGTTCTGACGACCAGATCTGCCGGAGTCGGTGCAAATACTTGCGGCGGAGACACTCTTTGACCAATTCTGCCTCTTGGACATGACGCTGCGCCACACCAAGGTAGGTATAAGTATCTCCGGCATGCAGTTGTCGCAAGATACTCCCATCAACGAGCTGTTCCTCATCTCCACTATCTCCGCTTCGTCCTTTCTTGAGATGAACCAATGCACATTTGTCTGTCTCGAACTCCATTCCGATAGCATGACTGTACTCCTGCACCACGCTCAGCGATTGTTGTAGTTCGCGTTGGCCGGAGGCATAAAGTTTTAGGTCATCCATATAAAACAGATGGGTGACCTTGTGCCTCCGGTTATTGGGCGTGCCACAGCTGTATCCTTTAGTATTTCTCAGCGCTATGGACAGAGGCAAAAGTGAGATGCAAAAGAGCAAGGGACTCAAGGAGTCTCCTTGGAAGACACCTCTTTTCAATGACACCAACTCTGTCTGAACCCGAGTTTCACCTGATGTTATAGTGAACCGGGTCTGAATGAATGAATAAGAACCAGAGGCTATCCAGCACGGAATGTGGCTGGTGCATAGGCCACACGATGGGCCCTTTTGCGCCTCTATCCGCGCTAGTTCCTAAGACCTGCCCTTTTGGCAAAGGCAAGTACATTCTTAGGTCCTATCCGTTTTATCTCTATTGGTTCCAAGGTTCTTGAGCCCAGCATAGTCTGCCTGTGATAACCCAGGGTTTCACAGCGACACAGGATGTGTGCCGAGGATTCTTCCTCTTCACCACACCACGTGCACGTTGGGTCGTTGACCACCCTCATCACAAACAAGTGACGCCTGAAGGTATTGTGACCCGTTAATAGGCCTGCTAACAATCTCAAGTTACTCCTATCCAGAGAGAGACAGAATCGTCCTATTCTCTCTTCAGGCCCTGCTAATAGCTCCCGAGCCTGACGGAGATGACCAGCGATGTTGTTCCATCTCAGAGAGTGTTGATTCTGGATCCACTCTCCAGTTGTATTCCTAACCAAATTTGCAGACAGTCCTAAGGCTGGTTCCGGGCCCACAAAACTGTTTCCGGATCCCATCCTGGCTAGATGATCCGCCATTTCATTACCCTTTACCCCAGCATGCCCAGGTACCCACATCAGTGATACCTTGTGTTTAGCTGAGATGTCGTCAAGAGCCCTCCTGCACTCCAGGACCAGTCCCGACGTTATTTTCCAAGCACTCAGTGCTTTGATGGCTGCCTGACTGTCAGAGCAGATAGTAATCCGCCTCCTAGACCCGTCAATTTCCCGAATACGATTTACGCAGGCAAGTATCGCATAGACCTCAGCCTGGAATACTGTGGTGTGCCCCCCAAGAGGGAATGAAAGTCTTGTACGGGGCCCGTAGACTCCCGAGCCCGAGCCCTCTCTAGCGAGTGAACCGTCTGTGTACCAGACCTGTCCTCCTCCTTCGATGAGCTGTCTTTCCCTAGACTTCCATTCTTCCCTTGACGGAAACACCACCGTAAATTTGCGATTGAAGCGATGCGTAGGAGAAACTGTATCGCTCCTCGCCAACAAAATAGGACAATCCTCATGCAACTCTGCTAGAATCGTCGAATGTCCTTTGCCTGGATTCATAAAAGTCCAGCTACCCTGACTCCAGAGACGGAACCCGGTTTTTCTAGCTTCCCCTTGGATTACCAGATCCAAATGAGGAAGATTCAATAGTGTTTCAATGGCACTCAAGGGTGTTGTGCGCACTGCACTGGTTATACTAAGACATGCCAAACGTTGGACCTTATTAAGTTTGGCTCTTGTTGCCTCCGTCTTTATACAGGTCCACCACACTATGGAGCCATATATTAGTGACGGTCTGACTATTGTAGTGTAGAGCCAGTGCACCACTTTTGGGCTCAGGCCCCAGCTACTACCGACAACTCTTCTGCAGGCCCATAATGAGTTTCGAGCCTTGCTTACCTTATAATCCACGTGCAGCCTCCAAGTCAGCTTGTGATCCAGTATGACTCCTAGATACTTTACTGACTGAGACAATTCAAGTGTATTTCTGAAAAAGGTAGGCCTCACGAGGCCTTCCATCTTCCTTTTCCTAGTGAACATAACGAGCTCCGTCTTTTCAGCGTTCACTGACAGATCCACCTCGTTACACCACGTTTCCACAACACGCAGCGCGCCTTGCATTACCTCGGAGACTGTATTAATGAATCTACCCCTGACCACTATGCTCAAATCATCGGCATAGGCCTGTACGTAGACCCCTGTGTTGCTTAGTCTCACGAGTAGGTCATTCACCACTAAGCACCATAATAGAGGTGAAAGAGCACCGCCTTGTGGGCAGCCTCGCGCCACTGCAACGCTATAGTTTATGTCATTAAGCGTTGCAGAAGCCACTCGGCCCTCTAGAGTAGTAAGAATCCACTCCACTAGGATTGGAGCAATTCTATGTCTCTCTAGGGCGCGTCTTGTCGAATTGGTAGTGGTACAGTTGAACGCACCCTCGATATCAAGAAATGCTACCATAGCCACTTCCCGTTGATTCAACGTTTTCTCCAGCCTGCTGACCAAATGATGAAGTGCCAGCTCAGCTGATTTTCCCGCCTGATATGCGAACTGATAGGCATGGATTTCAACCCTTTGTAAGGGCCCATCCCTGATATATCTATCAACCAACCTCTCCAGTGTTTTTAGTAAAAACGACGAAAGGGTAATCGGTCTAAAGTCCTTCGGACGAGTATAGCTACCTCTGCCCGGCTTAGGAATAAAAACGACCCTTGAATGCAACCAGCTCTTCGGTGTGGAGCCAGTAGCCACGCAGGCGCGAAATATCCTAACTAGGTATGGTAGTACCAGATCCTGTCCATGTTGTAGCATGGCTGGAATGACTCCATCCTTGCCTGGACTTTTGTATGGAGCAAAAGTATTTATCGCCCATCTTGTGCGGTCATAAGTGACGACTTCTCCTGCCATCTGCCATTCCTCTCTATGAGGACGGCGGAGTGGCCTATGTGCACCTGTCTGCTGAGCGGCAACCGATCCCGGAAAGTGCACACTCATCAGCAGTTCAAGCGTTTCCTCCTCGTTATTGGTTCTATGACCGTTCGAGTCCGTCAAGGTCCCCAACTTGGACTTGGTGTCCTTGCTAAGGATGCTATGCATCCTTGCCGTCGCAGGAATATCATTGATGGACCTGCAGAAGTTCCTCCAAGATTCCCTGGAGGCCCTCCTGACTTCCCTCTTATATTCCTGTAGCTTTATCCTATACTCCTCCCAATCAGGAGTACCTTTCCTGTACCTAACTCTCGTGAGTAGTTTGTGCAGGGACTTTTTCCTGGTTTCTAATTTCTTAGTCCAGAAGGTGGCATTGCCCGCCACGCCCACTTTGCGTAGGGGACAGTTATCCTCAAAGGAGGCTCGGAGGTCCCTACACAGGGAATCAACTGCCGCCTCCAAGCCCTCCCCTTTACTGAGATCCTGCTCTATAGGACGGAGCCTGCTGCCTAGGTCCTCTTTAAAAGAAGCCCAATTTGCTTGCCTAGGATTTCTAACAAGGATTCCCTCTTTTTCCCCGTCAATCCTAAACGTTATATGTCTATGGTCGGACAGTGACGGTTCCAAGGATACTGTCCAGTCCTTGACCTCATTACAAATACCGACCGTGCTGAGTGTTATGTCTAGGACCTCATCCCTCACATTGTTTGAGAAGGTAGGAGTGTCGCCCACATTCAGAACCTCTAGGTTCGACGTCCCTAGAAATTCCATCAGCTCTTCACCACGTCTATTAGTGTTAGAGCTACCCCATAGGGTGTGATGGGCATTGCTATCACACCCCACGATAAGCTCGAGATTATTATCCCGACAATGAGACACAAGGTCCTCCATCTCTTTTGAGGGAGGAGGATCTCCTGAATCATACGGTAAGTACGCTGAGCATACCACTAAACTTCTTTCGATGCCTTGTTCTCTAAGGCGAATCACCACCGCAACCATGTCCCTAGTTGTAAAGTCCATTAGTTGCCATGCATTCATATTATTACATAATATGCACACTCTAGGCTTTGTCTCCGGAGCGCTACTAAAAATGGTATGCCCTGGAATGTTAAGCCCGCTAATAATGCCATAATAATAATCCAGGGTTCCTGAATAAGAGCTATGTCATAGCGACCCCTAGTGATCGTCTGAGTAAGAACCCTAGAAGCCGCTATGCAATGCTGCAAATTAATTTGAATGAAAGAAATGTAACTCACCATTTTTTTTTTTGGCAGTCCACCCTCGTGTGTTTGTAGCGAACCAACGTCTAGTTCCCCACGGTGGGGCCCCGTTCGTTGCCGCTACCCTCGCTGTGACTGTGGCGTTGATCCGTCTGCCACAGCATCCTGGCTCCCTCCAGTGCTGAGTCGGAGTCACTATCGAGTAGCTGCCCCTCACTCACTGGTGTGCTGCTCTGTGGCCCACTAGTTCCTGGTGTGGGCACATCCCTATCCAACTCCGGAGACTCCTGAGGAGTCTGTTCCTGCCGCTCGGTCCCCCTTGGAGGAGCCCGAGCAGCAACAACAGCCTCCCCAGGTGCCAGCTGCCCTTGGTCCCTAGGCTCCTGGCTCTCGCCTGGGCCCTGATCACCGCCGGCAGCAGCAGTCCCGCGTTGCTCTTTATTCTTGCCCAGCAGAGTAAACACTGCTGAGCTCGCTCCGCAGTAGAGCCGCAGCCCCCTGCCTTCGATTACGCCCCAGCTAATGGAGTCAACGCTGAGGACCAGACGTACGCCTTTCGGCTCCATCTTGACCTCCATCACCCTCCACGAGCTGGGGTGTATCCCAGGATTTTGCCTGTCTAACCTCCTCAGGAGGATGTCCTCTTTCACGTGAGGGCCCGGGAACCAAGCCATCACCCTCCTGAAGACGGGCAGGTCCTCAAATCGCATCACCCTGAGTCGTGCTCCTTCCCAGGGCCTCAGGTTGCCAACCTGAGCCTGCAGCCACGTCTGCGAGAACTCGTTCTCGCAAACAAAGATGGCCGCCCCCCTCGAGAAGTAGCAGTCAGCGAACCTTGGAAGGGCCCCTTCAAGTGGGAGCCCGTCCATCAGTCCGCTCACTGACTCCTGGATGCTGAAGACTTGCGTCTCCACCAACTGAGCACTAGGGTAGTCCTCGGGAACGAATACTACCCTGTGCCCGGTTTGCGCCACTCTAGCGTAGCTAACGTGAGCGGAAGTGCGAGCTCTCTTCCGCGATGAGGCACCCTCCGGTGTCACACCCGCCGACCTCGGACGTTTCCCAGCAATGCTAGGCCCCGCCGAAGCCGCAGCTGCAACACCCGAAGGCGCCCTAGCCCGCACAGAAGCCGCAGCGCCCCCCGAAGCAGATGCCCCCGAAGAGGCATCTCGACTTCCGGAGCCCTGCCCCTCCTGCGCCAGCCTTAGCCTCCGGGCCCGCTTCTTCTGCGCTCCCGTCCTACCCTTTTTCTTCAGATTCAAGGTACCCACCCTCTTGGCGAGTTCCCTTGAAATATCTCTCACTTGCTCTTCGCCAGTGAGGGTTCTATCGGGGTCCCCTGGTGAGAGGCCTCCCGGTTGCTGTTCGGGGTCCCCTGATGGGGGGCCCCCGGATTTGGATTTATTATTATTGGGTTTTTTACTCATAATAAATCCCACGAGTAAGGGGGAACTATATGGTCCACACTCGCGGCGCCCCCTGCACGAGTGTAAGGCTTGTTACTCTGGGAGGTCGCCTGGTATCCCAGAGGCTCCGTTAGCGACGGTGCACCCCCACCGCCACGCACCCTTTAGCACGGATCGCATGACACATTGGGTTGGGTTCTTCAGTTATCCTAGAGGACGTTCGGTGCGATCTCCTAGGCAAGGGTGCACTCACTTTTATCGTGAGTACACCCTCCCCCAGGAGCTGGCACCGATACTGGCAATGCTATTGCCCATTGCCAGGGAGCCTTTCGGGGCTCCAGCCTAGATCCGCCAGGATTAGCTTCGTCAAATTTGACGAAGACAGGGGCCACTACGAGAAAGGTGCATTTCTGCACGGGGTAGGTGACACATTTGTCTCCTATCCACTCCTGGACGGTCTTGGGGGGCCTTGCGACCCCCCCCTGAGAGTGAAGAGGCTCGAGTACCTGTAAAACTCTGGTGATCTCGAGCCTCCGCACTTCCTTGACCCCTGAACCGGGTCTTCCAGAGTGGCATCAGTTGTTTGATGCATCCCACTATCTGATTATCCACCGAAAGACATTCCAACAGCCGCACAATGAGCTCATGAGACGTGCTGTCGAATGCCTTGCGATTGTCAATCCAAGCCATAGAAAGGTTTCGCTTGTACTGCACGGAGTCTTGCGTGACACATCGGTCAATCAACAAGTTCTCCTTGCAGCCAGCTACTCCTTTCTTTGACCCTCTCTGTTCATACACGTCAAGAAATACAGGATTCACAGCTTGAAGGATACGCATGTACAAGATTCTGGTGAAGAGCTTGTAACATGCGTTCAGACATGCTATTGGCCTGTAGTTTTTGGGATCAGACAAATCTCCGGTCTTCGGGAGAAGCACGGTTTGACCCTCGACAAACCAAGCCGGAATTGGCTGGTCCTGATTTAGCCACGAGTTAAAAACTCTAGCTAAATGCCGGTGGCAACTGGGGAATTTTTTCCACCAGTAGGTGTTTATGCCATCCGGGCCAGGAGCTGCGAAATTCTTTGCGCCTCGTAAGGCGTCAAGAATTTCTTCCGTGTTTATCGGATGACGCAGTACATTCAAGTTAGGAGTCGTCCTACAAACGGACTCGAACTGCGCCAAGGCCGGAGTGTCTGCTGAGAAAGGTTTGGGTTGTTCGTAAATGTCCCTCCAAAAGGCCTCCACGCGATCAGCAGTTGGCGGCTGCTCTATGGCTGGGGGCGGCTGTTGGAAAAGGCGAGAAGGTCTTTCGTAGAACATTCTGTTCTGCTCCAGACCTCTCGCCCGCGCCACCAACGATTGCTTAGCAGCGATTAGCATCCTTATCCTGTCAAGACAGTGTTGCTTGACAACAACCAGTACCGCTTGACTGAGTGTATGATGGTCGCGCCTCAACCCGTAGGCTATCTGGCGCAGTCGGCGCGTAAAAGGCTTCCCAGCCGCTCTATATTCCATCACACACTGGATACGGGATGCTTCCTGGCGAGCCAACTGGGTTTTCGCTTCCATTTGGCGCACCCGTCTCTGTGCTCTCTCAACAGGAGAGTCTCTCACTCTCCCCTGTCTAGCTAGCCTCAGAGCCACAGCGTAAATTTCGCAGTTGATGCTCCAAATGTCAGAGGCCTCCGATAGACGTTCACCCACAACCTCATCCTCTCTCTTCAAATCTGCCAGCTTCAAGGACCTTCCGTTGTTATGCAAGGCCCTTCGGTCTCTGAAATCCCCAGGTGAGACGACTTGGTCGATTTTCCTCTCAGCGGGCCTTACCGGCGAACTTTCAGCCTGGTTAACAGGCCTTCCGTCCGCCGATGGGGCAGGCTGAGCTGGAGCACGAACATATCCCTGCCTCCGTAGGTACGATACATAATCTCGCAAATTCTGAGAGGTAAGCGTGCTATGCTCTGGGTGCATTTCACACCACCTCTCATACATGCGGGACATGTATCCCCTACGGCGCGGGCTACTGCTCTCGTAGCAGCTCAGCAGGTCATCCCTGAGCTCCGTCGTCCACCTAAAACGGTCCATGTCATTGCGGGGGTCGTCAACAGGGCGATCCGAAGCACCGCCACATTGCCCAACGCCGGCTTCCGAAACCGGCTCGGTGTGGGTGCTTTTCTTCCGGGGTGGTCGATCCCGAAGATAGGGCCCGTCAGGTGGTTAGCCTTAGGGCCCCCAGTCGACATTTCCGGAGGCAGCCGTCCAAATTGCCTCCTGAGGATGTACCTACGAAGGTTGCCGGCTGGCTTACATCCTTGGGCTTGGTATACCCCTCGGTGTCGCCACGCACCGAATAGCCTATTGATGTTGGGCGGCTTCCTGGGGGTTTATGAAAACAGCCGCTTCTAACATGAAGAACCGACACTGTCGGAGTACCGCTCCTCACATGGAGATCCGTCGTGTCCTATTAATTGTGGAATAGCCGATCCTCTGGATGCAGACGCTATTCCACTGAGCTAGTTTTGGTCCGCCCCGGGTATTTGATTTCCTCGGTACCACCCATATCTGGGAGGCGTTTCCCTATCCGCCACCTTGGGGAGGCGCCACTGAGGGGACCTAGCAACCCCTCGCGGCTTCTTATTATTATCCTGATTTTCCAAGTTTCTCCCGCATGACTGCGGTTGCAACAGGTGTTGACGGGCTGTGCCAAGTCAGCACCTGAACTATTACGGATCGGAATTTAGGAAAGATCGAACAATATTGCAGGTTTTCAGGATTACAGACTTCTGAAATATTTTGTGTAACCTTTCGTCCAGGCCTAACTGCTGTAGGTGTGGTGTAAATGTGTTTGGTGTGAGGCCTGAGACAGACATAATTAGGGGGACAATGGTAACTTTGTTTTGCTTCCAGAGTCGTTTTATTTCTATCGCAAGGTCCGTGTATTTAGATATCTTCCCAGCGTAGGCGTTTTGGATATTCGTATCGTTGGGAATAGCAATATCTACAAATAGGTAACTTTGTCTGCCTTCGACTGGAAAACTATATCTGGCCGATTTGCCGGGATAGTCTTATCTGTATGTATTTCAACGTCCCAGTACAGTTTATATTCATTGTTTTCGAGTACCGATGTCGGTGTGTAATTGTAATATGGATCTGTGTTTTTTATTAGCTTGTTTGTTGTGGCTAGTGCTTGGTGAATGACTCTGGCTGCAGAGTTATGTCTAGCTGTGTACTCGGTTCCAGCTAGAGTTTTGCATGCGCTTGTTATGTGGTCTATTGTTTCTTTTTGTTGGTGGCACTTTCTGCAATTGTCGTCGGTTATGGATGTATCTTTAATTATGTATTTCATGTAGTTCCTTGTCGCAATCACTTGGTCCTGGATAGCAAGCATAAAACCCTCGGTTTCTGGAAAGAGTTGGCCGTCCTGCAGCCAGGTGTACGATTGTCTTTCATTAATGTGGTCTTGTGTAACGCGGTATCTGTGCTTGCCATGGAGTGCTTTTTGTGACCAGGTGTTTATTTTTTCTTGCTGTAATTCTATGTGATTGTGTGCGTCTGTTGGGTGATCTGGGCGGGATAGGGTGAGTGGAGTTTTTGTCTGCTTTTACTATTGCTATTACTATACATTAAGTTTGTCTCTTTGCTTTGGAAAAAGTCTCTGAGTGTTTTTATTTGTCTTGTGTGAAGTGACTGTATGTCTATAATTCCTCTGCCCCCATGTTTCCTGTCTATGGTAAGCCTCTCCTTGCACGCTTTCGGATGTGACATTCTGTGCTTTGTTATTATTATCATGTTAAAAACAAAAAAGTGCAGCCCGGGCTCCGACACACCGGGCTGCTGTTACATTACCCAATGACTACTCCTCACACCGTGAGGTGAGCAATCACTGGGTCCGCGAATCGTGCGCCCTAAGTAGACGAAGGGACCCAAGGATGACTGCCTTCTGCATTCTGGCGGCTAAGATGTGCGCCGCCGCACGGCACACCGGTATTTTGCGCAGTGCAGAGAGCAGCGTATTCCTCATTCCACCTAGGAATCCAATGATCATAACCAGCAGACTTACAGTGTAGTCTGGCCAGAGCCTGCGAAGTTGTCCGAGCAACTCCTGATATTTGGTCCGCTTTTCCTCCTCCTTAGAGACGATCTTCACCTCAGCAGGCGCTGAAAACTCAATAACGAACATCTTCTTCTGTTGGTGGTCGAGAAGGACTATGTCGGGCTTGTTTGCCTGTACAAGCTCAAGCGTGGGGAACGAGTAGTTCCAGTAAATCCGGCATCTCTCGTTCTCCACAACGGACTCTATATCCCCTGGAGCGTATGGCAGCACCGGTGTCTCATCGATACCGTATGAGTGCCTCAAATGATAGTAGAGCACTCGTAGAGCCGACCAGAGATGCATAAGCGTCTCTGGCGCCTGTCGGCAAGCTCTACAAAGGGTGTCGGTTACATCTACACCCATAACCCTTTTACGGTACACCAAGGTGTTGAAGACACCGTCTTGGCAAGCCATTATAAAGCCCTCAGTCTCCGACTTCAACCCACTAGACCTTAGGAAAGAGAAGGTCAACTGCTCAGACAAGCCATGCTCTTCCAGATGTTTGTAGAAGATTCCATGCATTGGCTTATCTTTATGAAGTCTTAAAAGGAAGTCGACTTCGGCAGTTTTAAGGTGGGATTTTAATTCTGCGGGAGCAAGTTCCGTAATGGACTGCTGACACCTCCGCTTGAAGTCGAGTGTGAGGCTGAGCTCCTCGGCTGCTCGTTTCGCTGCGCTAAAAAGAAAGGCTCCTTTTCCCGCATTCTCGTGCCCTCGCACAAAGCGGATCAGGGGATCGGTGCTGTTCGTTACATAGCAGGCAGTGGCCAGTACTACTCTGTTGTGCAGACGCTCCAAACTCAATAGTCCACGCCCTCCCAGGTGTCGCGGGAGGTATATTCGCGGAACAGAGGACTTAAGATGCAGGCTTCTCTCCATATTCATCCTTTTGCGGGTCTTCGTGTCGATTTCCTTCAGCTCGTTCACTTTCCAGTGTATAGCACCAAAGGTGTATAATAACAATGGGACCGCAAGCATGTTTGTGGCAGCGACTTTGTTCTTGCCGGACAGTTCTGACGACCAGATCTGCCGGAGTCGGTGCAAATACTTGCGGCGGAGACACTCTTTAACCAATGCTGCCTCTTGGACATGACGCTGCGCCACTCCAAGGTAGGTATAAGTATCTCCGGCATGCAGTTGTCGCAAGATGCTCCCATCAACGAGCTGTTCCTCATCTCCACTATGTCCGCTTCGTCCTTTCTTGAGATGAACCAATGCACATTTGTCTGTCCCGAACTCCATTCCGATAGCATGACTGTACTCCTGCACCACCCTCAGCGATTGTTGTAGTTCGCGTTGGCCGGAGGCATAAAGTTTTAGATCATCCATATAAAACAGATGGGTGACCTTGTGCCTCCGGTTATTGGGCGTGCCACAGCTGTATCCTTTAGTATTTCTCAGCGCTATGGACAGAGGCAAAAGTGAGATGCAAAAGAGCAAGGGACTCAAGGAGCCTCCTTGGAAGACACCTCTTTTCAATGACACCAACTCTGTCTGAACCCGAGTTTCACCTGATGTTATGGTAAACCGGGTCTTCCAGAGTGGCATCAGTTGTTTGATGCATCCCACTATCTGATTATCCACCGAAAGACATTCCAACAGCCGCACAATGAGGTCATGAGACGTGCTGTCGAATGCCTTGCGATAGTCAACCCAGGCCATATAAAGGTTTCGCTTGTACTGCACAGAGTCCTGCGTGATACATCGGTCAATCAACAGGTTCTCCTTGCAGCCAGCTACTCCTTTCTTTGACCCTCTCTGTTCATCCACGTCGAGAAATACAGGATTCACAGCTTGAAGTATACGCATGTACAAGATTCTGGTGAAGAGCTTGTAACACGCGTTCAGACATGTTATTGGCCTGTAGTTTTTGGGATCAGACAAATCTCCGGTCTTCGGGAGAAGCACGGTTCGACCCTCGACAAACCAAGCCGGAATTGGCTGCTCCTGATTTAGCCACGAGTTAAAAACTCTAGCTAAATGCCGGTGGCAACTGGGGAATTTTTTCCACCAGTAGGTGTTTATGCCATCCGGGCCAAGAGCTGCGAAATTCTTTGCGCCTCGTAAGGCGTCAAGAATTTCTTCCGTGTTTATCGGATGACGCAGTACCTTCAAGTTAGGAGTCCTCCTACAAACGGACTCGAACTGCGCCAAGGCCGGAGTGTCTGCTGAGAGAGGTTTGGGTTGTTCGTAAATGTCCCTCCAAAAGGCCTCCACGCGATCAGCAGTTGGCGGCTGCTCTATGGCTGGAGGCGGCTGTTGGAAAAGGCGAGAAGGTCTTTCGCAGAACATTCTGTTCTGCTCCAGACCTCTCGCCCGCGCCACCAACGATCGCTTAGCAACGATTAGCATCCGTATCCTGTCAAGACAGTGTTGTTTGACAACAACCAGTACCGCTTGACTGAGTGTATGATGGTCGCGCCTCAACCCGTAGGCTATCTGGCGCACTCGGCGCGTAAAATGCTTCCCAGCCGCTCTATATTCCATCACACACTGGATACGGGATGCTTCCTGGCGAGCCAACTGGATTTTCGCTTCCATTTGGCGCACCCGTCTCTGTGCTCTCTCAACAGGAGAGTCTCTCACTCTCCCCTGTCTAGCTAGCCTCAGAGCCGCAGCGCAAATTTCGCAATTGATGCTCCAAATGTCAGAGGCCTCCGAGAAACGTTCACCCATAACCTCATCCTCTCTCTTCAAATCTGCCAGCTTGAAGGACCTTCCGTTGTTATGCAAGGCCCTTCGGCCTCTGAAATCCCCAGGTGAACCGGTGAACTTTCAGCCTGGTTAACAGGCCTTCCGTCCGCCGAAGGGGCAGTCTGAGCTGGAGCACGAACATATCCCTGCCTCCGGAGGTACGATACATAATCTCGCAAATTCTGAGAGGTAGGCGTGCTATGCTCTGGGTGCATTTCACACCACCTCTCATACATGCGGGACATGTATCCCCTACGGCGCGGGCTACTGCTCTCGTAGCAGCTCAGTGGGTCATCCCTGAGCTCCGTCGTCCACCTAAAACGGTCCATGTCATTGCGGGGGTCGTCAACAGGGCAATTCGAAGCACCGCCACCTTGCCCAACGCCGGCTTCCGAAACCGGCTCGGTGTGGGTGCTTTGCTTCCGGGGTGGTCGAACCCGAAGATAGGGCCCATCAGGTGGTTGGCCTTAGGGCCCCCAGACGACATTTCCGGAGGCAGCCGTCCAAATTGCCTCCTGAGGATGCACCTGCGAAGGTTGCCGGCTGGATTACATCCTTGGCCTTCGGTATACCCTGCAGTGTCGCCACGCACTGGATAGCCTACGGATGTTGGGTGGCTTCCTGCGGGTGTATTATCAGCCGCCCCTAACATGGAGTCAGACGCTGTCGGAGTACCGCTCCTCACATGGAGATCCGTCGTGTCCTAATTGTTGAAGAATAGCCGATCCTCTGGATGCAGACGCTATTCCTCCGTGCTAGTTTTGGTCCGCCCCGGGTATTTGATTTCCCCGGTACCACCCATATCTGGGAGGCGTTCCCCTATCCGCCACCTTGGGGAGGCGCCACTGAGGGGATCTAGCAACCCCTCGCGGTTATTAGTATTATTATTATTATTATTATTTATTTATTGGTGCCAGATACAATGAATTGTTTGCACACATCAGAAAAAAAGAAAATATGTCAAAAAATATATCGATATACGAGTAACATCAGTAAACAAATACATATAAATATAAGAAATAGACGGTAAAAATATAATATATATAGTACGTAAGATAACGCAGACAATGGATCCACCCAAAAATAGTTTAAAATTGCAGATCAGAAAAATCGTTATTTGTAAGCTCGTCAAAACTGTAAAAGCCTTTGCCAATGAGATAGGACTTCATTTTAATTTTAAAGGTTTTATTATCGAGACCTCTTACGGATAAAGGGAGAGTATTAAAAAATTTTATACCAGAATAGTTAGGGCCAAATCTTGTTTTTTGTAGACGGTTTCGAGGCAGAGGTTATTCACGTTGCGAGTATTATGTTGATGTATATCGCCATGAACATGATACGTATCTATGTTGTTTTTTAGATGAACTAAACAAAGCAAGAGGTAATAGCTGGGTAACGTTATTATCTGTTTAGCAATGAAGGTTGACTTACATGGATGAGTGTATTTTAACCCATACATGTACCTAATGCATCTTCTTTGAACACCAAAGACTCTTGCCATGTGAGAAGAATGACCCCAATTAATTAACGAGTAGATCATTTTGCTGTGAAAATAAGAGTAGTAACATGTAAGAAGGATATTTTCCGATATATTATTTTTTAAATTTCGGGTTACATAGAATAGATGCATCTCGAAAGGGTTTTCAAAAGCTCTTCTACATGTGCCTTCCAAGTCATTTGGTTATCGATATAGACGCCTAGAAACTTGGCAGTATGCAATGTATCTATGTCATGTTCACGTAAGCTGATGGCTATTGTCTCAGACTTGGACCCATTTAGCGTCAATTTGTTAGCAGCTAGCCAATTTTTCAAGTTTTCTCTATCTCTGCCGTTTTCATCTAATAATGAAGTTAATGTGCTACCACTATTAATAATTGTTGTGTCATCCGCAAACAAAATTATGTTGTTGGTTCTGGTACAATTCGGTAGATCGTTAACATATATTAGAAATAATAATGGTCCCAAAACGGATCCGTGTGGTACTCCGCTTGTGACAGCTGTCGTAGAGGAACATTGATTTTTAAAAGACACGTACTGTTTTCTGTTAGTCAGGTAAGATCTTATCATATTTAAACTTGATATATGGAAACCGTAGTGGGATAGCTTATAAAATAGGATGTTGAATTGAACGCAATCGAAAGCTTTCGTAAAATCTAGGAAATTGGCTATACTAATTTGATTTTTTTCTAAAGCGTCATTTACAGACTCAATGAACATGTTAATTGCTTTTGAGGTTGAGCTGTTTTTCCTGAAACCAAACTGATTCGTAGTAAATAAATTATTTGATTCAAAATATTCACTTGTTTGATCCTTAAGTAGAGTTTCAAAAATTTTAGAAAAGACTAGCACAAGCGATATAGGTCTGTAATTAGCAGCATTATTGACATCCCCATCTTTAAAGATAGGTATAACTCTTGAGATCTTTAAAATGTCAAGAGACATGTTATTTTTAATACATAAGTTGAATAGTTTGGTTAATGGAATTATTATTAAGTCAGCTATAGTTTTTATTATTTTCGTGTTAAAGCCATTCACGTCGAAGCTTTTAGAATTTTTTAGTTTATAAATGGCTTCCCTAACTTGATTATATGTTACTTCTCTAAATTGGAATTCTAAGCTGTTATAAGTTTTAATCAAGAAACTAGTATGGCAAACATTCGAGACTACCCTGCTTACTAGGTTTTGAGCGATATTAGTAAAATATTCATTGAAGTCTGTTGGTTTTAAATTAGAGTCAGTATTACTTTTCGATTGGGGATTTGAGCTTCTTATTATACTCCAAACAGCTTTCTGTTTGTTACCTGACTCCGCTATGTACCGATCGTTTGCCTTGCGCTTAGCTTTGACCAATTCACGCTTGTAGTTGCACTTATACATGTTGAGATATTGTTTACTGACAACATTTTCATTAATTTTATGTAGTTCAGTTAAAAAATGGATGGTATTACTCATATTATGCAGACTTTTGTTGAACCATTGTATTTTAGTAGACTTATCATTACGAAAAATTCTAGATTTAATTGGTAAATTTTTATCAATAGCAGCACTAATGAAATCGATGAAAGACATGAACTTAGATTCTAGGTCTACATTGTTATTACTGACACTGTCCCAAGCAGTCGACTCGATTGCATTATATAGATTATACAGACCCATCTGCGTAAGAGGTCTACAGTTAACCCTCCTTGATGTCGTTTGAGTACTCGTTTCACGTAAAAGGCAGCTAAGTGATCGGACCTCTATGCTGGAATTTCGAAAGTACACAGCCACGTCTAGTTTTGTATCCGTTATCCAACGAACATTTTGTACTAACGCTTTGTTAGGTTCGGAAGCGATTATGATGTCGACATTTTTCCCCTTAGCTACAGTATACGCCATGTCGTGTGCTCTCCGTGATCTATTTAGGTTGGTCTGGAGGACTTTTATCTTGTGCTTTTCTGGCCTTCTTTCTGCCACCGCACACATCGTGGTTTGTGGTGGCACTCTTTAGCCCTGTGATCTTCTTGTCCGTAGTTAAAGCACGACTGTGATCTGTCTGGGCCCTTGCAGTCCTTTGCAGAATGTCCGGCAAGTAGGCATCTGTAGCATCTTGTTACCGTCACCCTTTCCCACAGTCTGCATTGCACAAGGCCGACTTTGAGTCTTCCCTTCCTCAGCAGCTCAGCACCTAGACTACTGTCGACAATTATAAATAGTAGCAGCCTGATTTACATCTCTGGTAGGTCTCAGACTACTCACTCTGCATACGTCGCCGTTAGTAACCCCCAACACCTTCTCAAGTTCTGCCTGTAATTCTTCTTTGATTATGAGAACGTCTAAGTCGGTAATATGGATGACTGTCTCATTTGTTCACGTACGCGTAGTTGATCCAGCTATCTTTTCATTTATTTCTCTTTGCAGTGTACTTGCCATTCCCTTACCTCTTTCGAGCGTTACCATTAAATCGCCCGTACCAGTTTAACGCAGGCCTTTTACACTCACACCGATTTTCTCTACATCTACGTTTTTTTTTAACTTCTCTCAGCAATTCCGCGTAGCTCCTTTCTCCTACCTTGATAATCAAGTTTTCGTTCTTGATTTGTGGGTTCCGCGTCCGTTTATCTGTCCTCTTTCGGCTAGTGGGTATCATAAAGTCTATGCTGAAGTCATCTTTTCGCAGCACAAATTCTCCAATTTTCTGCACATATGACCTGTTCAAACCTTCCTGTGTAAGCAGCAAGAAGCTCCCTTTTGGACCACTTGAGATGTGTTTCTTGAGTTCTTCGAACATCTCATACACCAGATTCATGTCGTTTACGCCGTTTGGATCTATCGTTAAAGGGAGTAGATAGATTGTCCTCGTTGCAAAAGCATCCTCGCTACTTCTGCTGGTTCTGGTCTGGCTTATGACGAATTCTATCCTTCCGTTAGAGTAGCTTCCTTCCAAGAGATCTTTGGCGTCGGGGTTTCTCTCATACAAACTCTTGATAATACCCTTTGCTTCCTGCTTTGGATCCAAGATGACAGCTATGTTGCCTTTTTTAGACAGCTCGCCTAAGTTTTCCTCTATGAATTTGACCTTTTGGAATGCTTCCTCCGGCCGCTCCATATCCAAAAGCCTCCCAAAGTCCTCAAAGCAATTTCCCTCCTCTATAGCCTTTCGTATTTGAGCGGTCTTATGCTGCATGTCTTTCTCTTTACACGTCTGTTCTGTCTGCGTGCCTATAGAGACAGCCGATTTCGATTCCACTACTTTCGGGGCCTTGACTTCTCGCGGGTGGATCTCAATCTCTTCGCACCTGCGGTTTGCTACCTCTGCTTGGTGCATAAGCTCGGTTATTCCGCGCTTTATTTCACTCTTGGTGTTGGGAATGGTCTTAACAACCCCCTTGAGAGTTTTCGCCGTAGCCTCTAAATTTTTAAGCATCCCTCGTAGTTCGCCAATCGCCATTTCTTGTGTATCCTCGCTTTCTTCTCGCCTTCTCTTTGTGCCTGCACTTGTTTATTCGCTGATGATCTCTGTTGCGTTGGAGGTTCTTTCTGGCTTCTGTCTGGAGATTGAAAGCTTTCCTTCAACCAAGGAAAAAGACCCTCTTCTTGGCGGCGACCTTAACACCAGCTCCTTACGTTTGAACGGGTCGCATATGCCTTGTTCACATGTACCTCTTACCTCACGGCCTTCCTTCTTATTTTCTGTGTGTTTTGACTCCATCCTTTAGTTTGGCCAGCGCTTCATGTATCAGGGGGCGGGCCGATTTAGCTGGGAACGGGTATACCCTCGGAATCATTCCTACCCCAGTTCTCTGAGGCCCAGCCATCGCTTTACCGGTCCCGGAATGCGCGGACGGACCGGTGCTCGCCCGGAGCAGTGCAAAACTCCGCATTTTGCACCCATGATACACTACCTGATCAGGGCCCGAAGGGGCTGGTCCCTGATCCATCGCCACAACTACATTTCGGCAGAGCATGCTCACGTCAGCCCATGCACATGGGCACTCCCCGTGCGTCGTGGCGCGGATCAATCGTCGAATTCTGTGTCCATAGCCAGGTCGTCGTCGTCATCCTCCGCCCCCCCCCCCCCCCACCCTAGACGCAGTAGTCACCGTTTGACTATCTGGGTCATTGTAGAATGGTGTCAGCCCATACGACAATGACCCAGTGAAGACATAGCCGCATCGCTTCTATGTCTTACCTACTTGGTCCACGAGTGCCGAAGCACAACTATGCGCGCGGATGCGCACATAGCCCCCCATCAGCCATAGGGACGCACCGGGTTGGACTCCCCTCTCGGACTACTGCTACTACTACTACTACTTAAAACCATTTCAATGGTTTCCAACGATCTAAAGCAATACTCGTATGTGCACACCAGTCCCTTGGTTCCTGTAATAGGCAAGGCAATGTTCATATGGACTTAAAAAAGTGTATTATGCCGCTAGGTCTTTCTTTCACAGGTCAATGCAGCCAATAATGAATACAACGATTTTTTCAGTTTTACCCCTGAACCGCCGAAAAACGAAACTTGAACTGTTTTTATATTTTGTTTTTGGATAATTACTGCTTCGCCACTGATACGATTTTTAAAAACCCTAAGTATTTTCCGTCATCGCCACGTAATAATACTGTACCAAATGTCATTAAAAGCAATTCAGTAGTTTCCGCGTTACACAATACATAAATTAAAACAAAAAAAAACGTTTTTAGAAAAAGCTTTTATTTAAAGGTTCTAAAAAAAAGAAAATTAAGTGTTCCTTTAGACTGTTAACTATCAACTTATAGCCTCATTATACACAATTTATATGATCATAAAAGCTTGTCGCGAGGTTTGCGTAAGTACCTATAGGAATTCAATTAAACTGAAATTTTAACACACTTAAACTTAGCAGGCCAAGTTAGTCAATTGAATAGGTACTAGTTAATTTACACAAGTATATCGCGCGACAAGCTTTTATGATCATATAAATTGTGTATAATGAGGCTATAAGTTGATAGTTAACACTCTAAAGGAACACTTTATTTTCTTTTTTTTTAGAACCTTTAAATAAAAGCTTTTTTAAAAAAAAGTTTTTTTGTTTTAATATATTTTTTACTTTTTAGTTATTAACTTGCATTTATATCAAACAAAATTTTTATTTATTCTCGGCAAGCCCTTTGATTTGATACCCATATTGCAGAAGTGCATTAAAAAGAACTATTTCGCCATCTTGGATGGTCCACCGTAGTTGATTTAGAATGACGTCATATTATTTTTCGAGTCACTCTCAACAAGCCCTTTCACTGTGCAAAGACTCTCTTCTCTCAGGTCGTAAACAAGGTTCATGCAGTGATAAAACAACTCACCGACTTTGAATAGTATATGTTCCCCAAACTCTTACAACAAAACACATCATCGTATTATATCTAAAAATACATATTATTTGCCATCATTTGAACGACAGTTTCTAGCTTAGAATTTGCGCTATCCTGATATCCACCCATTTTCGTAGATTTCCTTTTATTAGACATCATGAAAACCTTAAACTAAACTAAAAATATAGACCTACTCTAAACATAACCTTAAAACTGTGTTGGTGATAAGAGTCCACTAACAACACAGGTTTATCCCTATTACTTTCCCAAAGTCAGCCCAGCACCCCAAATGTTACTTTACAACTTATTATTGGAAAATCCTTACCGCGGATCTTCTTTACCACTTACGTCGCTGTCACAGTCCTACACACCGGCTCTCCGGTCTACCCTTCGTGGGTGCTCGGTGCACCAGCGGTTCGTTAGCTACCCCCTAACCTCATGTCGATGTCGTCACCGTCGTCGATACAACCTGGTGATGACCACTGCGTAGGTTGTATAAAGGAACTCGTACAATTCGATCCAGAATCTCCTGTAACTGCTGCCAGATTCTTGCTCACACGGCAAGCCTCTAGTTGAGCGCCAAATGCAAAAACTCTCTTCTCTTAGGTCGTCAGGTTCATGCAGTGATAAAACAACTTGCCGGCTTTGAATAGTATTTTCCCCAAACTCTCACAACAAAATTCATCGTTTGACTAAAGATGACATCAGTCAGTGATGACATTCCTCTCATTAGATTGTCATTCCTCTTACCATCTACTGGGCGTTCTGATATCAATATGGATAGCCATATTGTAGACATGCATTAAATAACTATTCCAGTATTGGATTTAGAACGACGTCATATAGCTTATCGTGCATTGTCAACCAAACTAAACGTGTATACAAAATTTCAGCTCAATCGCTTGAAGATATCTGCTCCAAAATTGAGTTGCAAGATTCCACCCGAACAAGCGTACATACATTGCAAGTTGCACAAGTTAAATAAAAGCTTTTAAAAAGGATCTAAAGCAACACTCGTATATATACATAAGAAAATTCAAAGTCACTTGGTTTCTGTGACAGGCAAGGCAATGTTCGGATAGACATAAAAAAGTGTATTATGCCGCTAGGTCTTCCTTTAACAAGTGAATCGATAGCCTATTATGTATGTAGCAAATTTTTCAGTTTTGCAATGCCCCACCCTCAACCACCCCAACTTCACCCTCACCCAAAAAGTATAAAATGATCAGGAACCCCTAAAATGCCTAAAATAATATAATAATTTTAGTTTCTTGATTATTGCTGCGCCGCCACTGACACGATTTCCAAAAACCACAGTTTCCAAGTTAGCCAATACAGAACGATCTAAAGCAATACTCTTATGAGTATACATCAGAAAATTTGAAGTCCCTTGGCTTCTTTCCTTCACAAGTCAGTGGACAGCCTATTATGAATACAACAAGATTTTCAAATTTACAACTCCCCACCCCCCAATCACCCCAAATTTCACCTACACAAAAAAAGTAGAAAATGCTCAGGAACCTCTAAAACGCCTAAAAACGAAGTTTGAGGATTGTTTGACTTTTTCTGTTTTTTCCTAGTTACTCCGCCGCCCAGGCACCTTTCAAAATTATAGCAGCATTACAGGCAGACAGACAGCCAGACTGACCGACAGACCGACCGACACACAGACCGACACACAGACCGACACACAGCCCGACAGACAGGACGACGGAAAAGAGTGACGTGGATTTTCGTTATGGAGGCATCATAAAACGCCCAAAAAGCGTATTACATCAAAATTGAAAATTTTAGCGATCACAATTAATACTCCCCTCACCTATCGGTGTGGGAAGTAAAAACAATATAGACGTAGCACCTAATTGACAAACTAAAATAACATTGATAGATATATCCAAATTTAATATAATATACAGTTTGTTCCATTTCAAGCAGACTTTAACTCAGAGCTTTGGATGACTAATGCCGTACGCCTGTATTGAAAATTCATATTGAGTCAAATTAACCTCTTGAAAAGTAGCCATCATAATTTTCTACAGTAGACTGTATTCCTAAGAACCTTATATTGGTCAACCTACCAGATTTTGAGTTATGACTACTACCGGTATAGGTCGAAAATATTTTCATAATATTTTTCAAATGTTTCCAATACACATTATCGTTTGAATATTTGAATTTAGATAAATCATGTTGACATATTCATGATTCACTCAAAAGCAGTGTTTCGTAAAAATGCCAGATACGCTCCTTAGCGTTTACAGGGTTGTTTAGTACGTAACATTCCAACATGAATCCATATTCAATATTAGATCAATGAAATGTCAAAATGTTAAGATTACTCAACATTGTTAATGCGCGTGGTGACTTTTTAAAAGTGTGTGTTTAGTGTCTAATGGGAATCATCCTAATACGTATAACGCCAATAACATACAGGGTGGTCCAATGAGCGCGCATTGCTCTCTAGCGGCCTTACCTTTTAAACTAGAAGAAAATGGCTGGGATAAAAACGTAATAATTTCAAAGATGGCGGACATCCGGATATACCGGAAGTAGATATCAACTTTCTTATTTTAAATAGAACACCCTGTATATTATTACGTTTTTGAATTCAGCATCGATTTTTAGGTCCATTTTGTTAATCATAGTTACGACTACCGGGCCTATTTTCTTATTCAGAAATCTTCAGATAATTTGATGTTTGTAGTAATTTACAAAAAATGCTAATACCTCGGAAGCTAAGTAAGATAAAAAGATGCGGTCTTAGGTTTTAAAATGAGCAAGAAACATGCTTGTGTTGTTATTTCAAGAGCACATTAAATCAATAGACTAGCAATTTTCAAATTTGAAAAGTTTAATACGTTAAACATTTTTTTTTCAAATGCAATTGTATGATAAGTTTCACATCAGTGCATTCAAAAAATTCTAATTTAACTCTTTTTCACATTTATCCAGGCATATGTGGTTCTATCTTTGATGGATTTCAAGATATTTAGGATTTTGAAATTATTCCCTAATGGCGCGTAGGAATTAGAAAATTCTTCAAGTCAAATGGCATTTATCCACTGTACGAAATTAGTAATGATGAACTCTGATGTTAATAGTTTAGATAGTCGAAGGCAAATCTCATCTGTTTTATTATTCTATAAAATAGCTAATAATATTGTAAACTCTTCTAAAATTTTAGAGCTAATCAATTTTAATGTACTACCATTTATATCGAGACATCACCACATCTTTGATCTTGCAAGAGCTAGAACAGTTTATTAATGTCTTCTGTGTACGTTATGTGTGAAAATTTTAAAAAGATTTATGAAATTACTGCGATATATTTTTTTGTTCTTTGAGGGACTTAATTGAGGTAGCAAATCTATATTTTTGTAAGTATAAACTATTTTTTCTTTTTTACTCCCCACACCGATTTTGAGATAATACGTTTTTCGGGTGTTTTATGATGTCTACATAACGAAAATCCACGTCACTCATTTCCGTCGGTCTGTCGGTCTGTCTGTACGCGTTTTTCTAGCCACGTAATCTCAGTAACCGCTGCATGGATTGTGATGAAATTTGGGAAGCAATAAGCTGTAGGGTCGTAGTAGGTAATGCTGCTATAATTTTGAAAATCGGTACATGGGCGGCGGAGTAATTAGCAAAAAACAAAAATTTTCAAATATTCCTCAAACTTCGTTTTTATGCGTTTTAGGTACTCCTGATCATTTTCTACTTTTTTTTTTGGGTAAGGTGAAATTTTGGGTGGTTGGGGAGTGGGGGGTTGTAAAATTGAAAAATCTGTTGCTTTCATAATAGACTGTCCACTGACCTGTGAAGGAAGACCTAGCGACATAAATAACGTTTTTAGGTTCATCCGAACATTGCCTTGCCTATCACAGAAACCAGAGGACTAGGAATTTTTCTGGTGTAATCGTACGAGCATCGCTTTAGTTTAGATCGTTCTGTATTGTGTAACGAGGAAACTGTTGAAATGATTTTAATGGAATTTTGACACAGTATGGCTACCGCGGCGTGGATGGAAATTGCGTATGGTTTTTATAAGTCGTGCCAGTGGCGGCGCAGAAATAATAAAAAACCTAAAAATATAAAAACAACTCAAACTTCATTTTTAAACCTTTTTGGAAGTGGCTGATCATTTTCTGCGGTTTTTTCGCTTTAGATCGTTCTGTATTTTGTAACGTGGAAACTATTAAATTGATTCTAATGAAATTTTGACACAGTATTATTACCGTGGTGAGGATGATTATTAGAAATCGTGTCAGTGGCACTGTAGCAATAATAAAAAAACCAACAATATGAAAACAGCTCAAACTTCATGTTTAGATGTTTTAGGGGTTCCTGATCATTTTCTACCTTTTTTTGGGTCAGGGTGAAATTGGGGTGGCTAGGTATTGTAAAACTGAAAAGTTTGTAGTATTGATGGTAGGCTGTCCGTTGAGTTGTGAAGGAAAGACCTGGCGGCATAAAACAATTTGGGGGGGGGGGGGGGGGGGGGTGGCGATGATTCGGTGGCAAGGTGGTCTCAGACCGTAATGGGTGGGAAGTACTGAGTCAATCAACTTGACTTCATTTTTTACTTCCCACACCCTAGGTGAGGGGAGTATTGTGATCGCGAAAATTTTCGATTTCGAGATAATACGCTTTTTGGTCGTTTCATGATGTCTCCATAACGAAAATCCACGTCACTCATTTCCGTCGGTCTGTCTGTCTGTCTGTCGGTCTGTCTGTCGGTCTGTCTGTCGGTCTGACTGTCGGTCTGTCTTCGGGCTGTCTGTCGGTCTGTCTGTCGGTCTGACTGTCGGTCTGTCTGTCGGTCTGTCTGTCGGTCTGTCTGTCGGTCTGTCTGTCGGTCTGTCTGTCGGTCTGTCTGTCGGTCTGTCTGTCGGTCTGTCGGTCTGTCGGTCTGTCGGTCTGTCGGTCTGTCTGTCGGTCTGTCTGTCGGTCTGTCTGTCGGTCTGTCTGTCGGTCTGTCTGTCGGTCTGTCTGTCGGTCTGTCTGTCAGTCTGTCTGTCGGTCTGTCTGTCGGTCTGTCTGTCGGTCTGTCTGTCGGTCTGTCTGTCGGTCTGTCTGTCGGTCTGTCTGTCGGTCTGTCTGTCGGTCTGTCTGTCGGTCTGTCTGTCGGTCTGTCTGTCGGTCTGTCTGTCGGTCTGTCTGTCGGTCTGTCTGTCGGTCTGTCTGTCGGTCTGTCTGTCGGCCTGTCTGTCGGTCTGTCTGTCGGTCTGTCTGTCGGTCTGTCTGTCGGTCTGTCTGTCGGTCTGTCTGTCGGTCTGTCTGTCGGTCTGTCTGTCGGTCTGTCTGTCGGTCTGTCTGTCGGTCTGTCTGTCGGTCTGTCTGTCGGTCTGTCTGTCGGTCTGTCTGTCGGTCTGTCTGTCGGTCTGTCTGTCGGTCTGTCTGTCGGTCTGTCTGTCGGTCTGTCTGTCGGTCTGTCTGTCGGTCTGTCTGTCGGTCTGTCTGTCGGTCTGTCTGCCTGTCTGTCGGTCTGTCTGTCGGTCTGTCTGTCGGTCTGTCTGTCGATCTGTCTGTCGATCTGTCTGTCGGTCTGACTGTCTGTCGGTCTGACTGTCTGTCGGTCTGACTGTCTGTCGGTCTGCCTGTCTGTCGGTCTGCCTGTCTGTCGGTCTGCCTGTCTGTCGGTCTGTCTGTCGGTCTGTCTGTCGGTCTGTCTGTCTGTCTGTCGGTCTGTCTGTCGGTCTGTCTGTCGGTCTGTCTGTCTGCCTGTCTGTCGGTCTGTCTGTCGGTCTGTCTGTCGGTCTGTCTGTCGGTCTGTCTGTCGGTCTGTCTGTCGGTCTGTCTGTCGGTCTGTCTGTCGGTCTGTCTGTCGGTCTGTCTGTCGGTCTGTCTGTCGGTCTGTCTGTCGGTCTATCTGTCGGTCTGTGAGTAGTGATATGGTGTGGGGTCGTAGTAGGTAATGTTTGTACGGCGGAGTCGAAACATTTCAAATATTTCACAAACTTTGTTTTTAGGCATTTTTGGGGTTCCTGATCATTTTCCACTTTTTTTGGGTGGTAGTGAAATTGGGTTGGTTGGGGGTGGGGGGTTGTAAGCCTGACGAATTTGTTGTAATCATAATAGGCTGTCCACTGACCTGATAAAGAAAGACCTAGGCACTTTTTTAGGTTCATCCGAACATTGCCTTGTCTATTACAGGAACCAAGGGACTTAGAGAATATTCCGATGTATACTTACGAGGATTGCTTTAGATCGTTCTGTATTTTATAGTATGGAAACTACTGAATTGATGTTCATGAAATTTCGACACAGTATTATAACTTTGGCGAGGATGGAAAATGCGTCTGATTTTTAGAAACCGTCTCAGTGGTGGCGCAGCAATATTAAAAAAAACAAAAAATATGTAAACAGCTCAAACTTCGTTTTTAGGCGTTTTAGGGGTTTCTGATCATTTTCTACCTTTTTTGGGTGGGGGTGAGGTTGGAGTGGTTAGGGGGTGGGGGGTTATAAAATTCAAAAATTTATTGTATTCATGATAGATTGTCCATTGACCTGTGAAAGAAGTACCTAGTAGAATAAATTACTTTTTTGCGGTCGAGCGAGCGATGATGTGGTTGGGCATCTAGACTATAGCTTTGTGCTATGGGAAAATAATAAAACTGGTATCATCGGAATGTGTGGGAAGTACTGAGTCAATCAACTTGACTACATTTTTTTCATGTTTGATTAGGATGTCTTTTTTAATGTAATTATCCTATAAATGGGTGACTGTTGGACAATAAAGGCTAATATTATTATTACATTGTATGAAATGCGAAATTTTAGCGTACAGGATAAAACCGACGATTGGATCTTGTTTTGAACTATTGAAAGTATTTAATGAGGTGTGGGAATATAAGTAGAGTGAAGCGATCTTGCTGTAAACAATGAGCTTGGGTTACGTCTTGCGACCAGTAACAACAGAGAGCATAAATACTATCTACGCCAGATCTAACGGCTTACGTTTACTTTCACTCTTCATTCGTGTTAAGGCCACGAGCAGAATACGCTAGCTGTTTCAATAAAAACTGACTTTTCAGATCCGAATGAATAGCGGATTTATGGGCCAGATCTGACAATAGCTTACGAGATCAGAATATCAAGAAATTCTGATATAAAACTTTAAGAGAACCTAAAGCGAGTAGCTTATTTCGTTCCACCAACATTAATAAACGGTTGACTTTTTCACAAGTTTAAAAATTGTACGCGAAAAGTATAATAAAAACACCAAGAATATAAAAACAGCACAAACTTTGTTTTTAGGCGTTTTAGGGGTTCCTGATCATTTTCTACTTTTTTTTAGGGTGGGGGTTGGGGGGTGGAGGGTTGTAAAACTGAAAAATTTGTGGTATTTATAATAGGCTGTTCATTGTCCTGTGAATGAAAAACCTAGCGGCATAATACACTTTATTAAGTCCATCTGAACATTGCCTTGCTCATTATAGAAACCAAACCGGTGGGTAGCTCAGTGGGTAGAGCCTAGGACTCGTAACCGCAAGGTCCCGGGTTCGAATCTCGCCAGAGGCAGACATTTATTTTCTGATTTTTCAATCAGAAATAAATTTCCGTAAACCTCTGCGAGATTCCCCACCTGACCATTCACTGTTGGATTCTAATTAACAGTGCTGTTCCTAAAGTGGCGCTGGGAAACAGTAACAAAGCCTACACAGAACACAAATACACCAGGCTATTGATGGCCAAGAGAGGGAAATGAGTATGTGTGTACACGTGTGTATACTTGAATGATACTGTCAACCTTGGTAATTTCGTTTCGATGAAATGCGAAAGCGGTGCCGAAACGTCTTACCTATAAAGAACTTCCAGTGAGGGAACGGGTTTTAATCGGTCGGGCCTCTCATGCTATGTCTTGCTGTTGCGTCGCCATGTGTGTCGTGACCGTAGGATATGGTATCAGGGTACCCAAGCCGATACAGCGTCGGGCGAACGGTTCCTCTAACTCATCCTTAGGTGTGGTAGTGGCTCGGTCCAGCGATAATGCCGATTTCCTAAACCCTCATCCATAAAAAAAACTACTACTACTACTAGTATTATAGAAACCAAGGGACTTAGAATTTGTGATGTATATGTTACGGTTAAAGTGTTTACTTTGATAGTTTATACACCAGCTGGATATTATACAAACTATCCAAATGTCTGGTTATTTTGATGGAAAATCATATTTCAACTAAAATAGCTATGAATATTGGTTGGTTTGTAAGATATGCCGCTAAAGTATAGACCACAAAGGTATCACACATATTAACCAGTGTTTCTGGTCAGTTTACAAACTATCCACATCATTTGGATAAGGTATGCACCCAATATCTCAAGTAATAGATAATAACCAACTTCTTGGTTAGTATGTAAACTAACTAATTTTCTTTAGTCAAGTTAACAGAAAAGTGAGGTTATGTTTATGGCAAGAGCAAGTGTGACATGTTGGTATTGTTTATTGTCGTGCCTTGTAAAAATTGTTTAAGAACAGGTATCTAGTTGCCAAAAATTCAAAATTAGTGTGACATGTTGGTATTGTTTATTGTCGTGCCTTGTAAAAATTGTTTAAGAACAGGTATCTAGTTGCCAAAAATTCAAAATTAATGAATGGCAGTGATTTAATGTACTTGCAACATATAAAGAGAATAGGCGAACAAGGACCTAACACTAATAACAAGAATGATTATCATGTAATGAATACCTACTTATGATTTACAGAGAATCGAATCAAATAGCAATTGTATGTTTTATCTATGAATAAGCTTTACTTTTGACTAAAAATTATTGTTCTAAACTAAAGTAACCAAAGAGGATTGGTTAGTTTCCATATTAACTAACGAGTTGGTTATTATGTATTACTAGAGATATTACGTGCATACCTTATCCAAATGATGTGGATAGTTTGTAAGCTGACCAGAAACGCTAGTTAATTGTGTGATATCTTTGTGGTATATACTTTAGCAGCATATCTTATAGAGTTTGTAAACTAACTGGATAGTATACAAACCAAGAAATATTCATAGCTATTTTAGTAGAAATATGATTTTCCATCAAAATAACCAGACATTTGGATAGTTTGTGTAATATCCACCTGGTGTATAAACTATCAAAGTAAACACTTTAACCGTAACATATACATACGAGTGTTGTTCTAGATCGTTATACAATAATATAGTATATTGCGTAACGCGAAAATTATTGAATTGATTTTAATGAAATTTTGACATAGTATTACAACCGCGGCGGATGGAAAACGCGTATGTTTTGGAAAAATCATGTCAGTGGCGGCGCAGCAATAATAAAAAAACTAAAAATATAAAAACACCTCAAACTTTGTTTTTAAGCATTTTAGGGGTTCCTGATCATTTTGTACTTTTTTTGGGTGGGGATGAATTTGGGGTGGTTGAGGGGCGGGGGGGCTGTAAAACTAAAAAAATTGTTCTATTCATAATAGTTTGTCCATTGACCTGTGGAAGAAATATCTAGCGGCGTGTTACACTTTTCTAGGTCCATCTGAACATTGGCTTGCCTATTACAAAAACCAGTTTTGTGATGTATACATACGAGTTTTACTTTATATTGTTCTATGTATATTGAGTAAAGCGAACATTATTGAATTGATTTTAATGAAATTTTGACACAGAATTTAGTGCCGCGGCGAGAATGGAAAACGCGTCTGTTTTTTGAAAAATCGTGGCGCAGAAATAATAAAAAATTAATAATGTAAAAACAGCTCAAAGTTCGCTTTTAGATGGTTTGGGGGCTTCTGATCGTTTCGCATCGTCCAGTTGAAGCATGCAGAAAAAAAAACTGTGGCGTCCTAACTTCTAAGGAGCGAAACGCAAGCAAGTTTTTATGAGAGTTTTTGTGTTGGATGTTTTTTTGCGGGCGAACTTCATGCAATTGAAGAATAATAAAATCATAATATCATAATTATGTGTGGCAAGTACTGAGTCACACAACTTGACTCCATTTTTTTTTTAACTCGCAGAGGGGGACGACACACGGACAGCACGTAGGAATTGTATGACCTCCCTGACAACGGAGATCCCTCGCCCGGGCCTTTCTAAGGTTGTCCATTCATGTACATCCGATACATGAAGCTGCTGCGCTCGATATCCGATCACCGGCGCTGTTCGCCACTTAGTAATGTGGATTGTGCGTCCCCGCACACATATGATGCTTCCTTCGTGTCTTGTTTTCTGTGTAGGCTTTGCTACTGTTTCCCGGCGCCACTTTAGGGACCGCATTATTAATTTGAACCGAAAAGTCAATAGTCAGGTGGGGAATTTTGCCGAGGATAATGCAAATTTACTTCGTATTGAAAATATCAGAAAAAAATGTCTACCTCTGGCGAGAATCGAACACAGGACCTTCGGTCACAAGTCGTAGACTCTAATCAATGAGCAGCTCACCGGCTTGTCTATATTGTGGGTATTGGGTGAAATAATGCACAGTGGATTTTGCTTTAACTAACATACAGGGTGAGTCAAGCTAAACGCCTCGGACCATTGTGACCAAACGATATCTCTTTTCAGAAAAATGACTAAAAACAAGGCAAAATTTTAACAACGTGACAACCTTGAAGCTGGGCTTAATGCAAACTGCACAGTCACATTCTATCTACATCCGAAATAAAAATCACTTTTGATTGGTTGATTTCTTAGGCGGGAAGTTCAAGAGATTTAAATCAGTTCTTTTCAGAATTATTTTCAAATATTTTTATTTAAGTAATTCACGTGAGTAGAAAAAACTCGAAGCGACAGTACTATTATTACAAATTAGAAGCGAATAATCCATTTCAGCGATTAAACGGGCAATATTAGCAAGTTTTAAAATACCCTATTCTTCTATCAAATAAAAAAAAATGATTGAGATAGTCTTTGACCTTCCTGTATACATATGTAAAAACCTTCAATGATCGTTTGTGTCCAATATGGGCATGGTTCTTTATGTAATATGATCCTACGTAACTAACTAGGACGCCTGATGAAAATTCGGCGTCTGTGAAAGGCTGCATTCACATTGTGAGGTTCCAAATCCGATCCGAGCAATTAGCTTTATATAAACAAAGGCACCCAAAGGTCAAGATATTTAGAACAACATAATCGCATAGCCGAACTGCGTAAAGAAGTGAAAGTATAGATGTCAGTTTTTTCTACCTTCTTCAGTATTTGTAGGACAAGGGAACGAGTCACGATAAATAATGGCGTCAAATGTCTTCCCCTACATTATCGCTGCTAACAAAAAAATTGGATTTCCTCTATCCCTATGCCATCCTTAGAAAAAAAATAGACAATTGTAAAATTAGCTTCGTTGGAATAAGCAGATAAATAGATAGCTATAGAATAGAATTAAATAAACAACGGTAGGTATCATAAAAATGCAACGTTACACCCTGTACTATAAAATTCGTTTATGAGGTTGGTACGTAAAGGAACTCTGATACTCTCTAATAGTCGTGTGGCTACGAATGCCGACTCACAACCCCTGCTCTTCGATAGATCTATCTAGGTCCGTACCTCAACAAATGAGTGAAGACTTTGACGTGGCAACACGTGTCGTAAGATGACATGGGAGGAGAACACTACCTTCCTACCGCACAGGAGTCAGTCCAAGATATGAATCCATTTGGATGATACAGATTAGCATCTACATTCTGTCCGTATGGATGATGCATGTTACTATCTACAGTCTGTCCGCATGGGTGGTTCAGATTACTATCTACATGTTGTTTGCATGGGTGACGCAGATTACTATCTATATACTGTCCACATGGATCGTCGAATACATAAGGTGCGTCGCAGGTCCTGTTTGCAGCGGAAGCAGTGGTAGTGCAATTACCTCCCAGGATCTCGCTATCCTCCAACGGTGTCCGCCGACACGGAAGGAGGGGCGTACTTTTGTCTCCAAAGTGCAATAGGTTCGATGGACGACCCCGTCTTTCCATTGAACCTCCCAGAGGGTCTTGCACTTCGAATTGAGTGCTATATCGGTGGGCTGGTGTAGGGACAGGTACGCTAATGTTATTGATTACTGCAAGAAGGTGTATAGAATACTACATAAGGTACCCCCCGTGCTCCCCAATAATCCAATATTCCGCACTCTAATGTGCAATACAGTAACCCAGGTCTGGTTAGGGGCGTCCCACCTGCAGATATTGTAATTAAGCTACACTTTATCTTTATCTGCCTGCCGCCTGCCGAGGTGAACATCGTCTCTAAGGAGGAGGAAAAGCAGACGAGATATCAGGAGTTGCTCGGACAACTTCGTAGGCTCTGGCCAGACTACACTGTAAGTCTGCTGGTTGTGGTCATTGGATCCCTAGGTGGAATGAGGAATACACTGCGCAAAATACCGATGTGCCGTGCGGCGGCACACATCTTAGCCGCCAGAATGCAGAAGGCAGTCATCCTTGGGTCCCTTCGTCTACTTAGGGCACACGATTGACGGACCCAGTGATTGCTCACCTCACGGTGTGAGGAGCAGTCATTGGGTAATGGAACAGCAGCTCGGTGTGTCGGAGTCCGGGCTGCAATTTTTTGTTTTTTGTATATATAATAATAGTAATAACGAACATATCCCTCCGGAGGGACAAACGACAGTAACCTAGTCATCCATACCGTTATGCCGCCGCAGCAACCGCAATCATAGTTAATGGGCAAAAACTTCCAAAACGACCTAAAGACACACAAACAAAAGATCTAAACTTAAATGGCAAATCAGGATAGAAAATAAAATTAGCACAATCAGAAAGGATCTCGCACACCTCACGCAATACACCAATAATAACAACTTCTCAAAACGCATAGAGGCAACAATAAATAGACTCAAATCTAAATCACCTCAACAAACAATATCCGAAATATTCGACACACTCAAACAGAAACTTGCAGTTTATGCAGCTAGACTTCGCAGATACAACGAGTCCAACGAGAGAAAGGATGCAAACAATCTTTTTCAAAAGAGCGAAAAGCAGTTTTACCAAAAGGTGACATCAAATAATCAGATAGCAGCAACAGAACCTCCAAGTAGACAAGAATTAACCGAGTTCTGGGGAAGTCTATGGTCAGAACCCAAAACCCATAATGAAAACGCCCTATGGATCAGACAAGAAGAGGAAAAACATCAACATATAGCGAAGCAGGGAGACGATATCCTTACACCACAGGAAATAGCCGAGGCAATAAGACACACCCTTAGGCGTAGATAACGTGAAAAATTTCTGGTATAAGCAATTCAGTGCAACATATGAAATGCTCACAGACCAAATCCTCACACAAGGAGTAACGTATATAAAACCAAAAAACGCAGATACCAAGAAACCGCCCGATCACTTGTCTCCCAACCTTGTACAAGATTATTACCGCAACAATAGGCAAAAGGATTGAACAACACCTCAACCAAAACAATATCCTGACTGAAGAGCAAAAAATGGAGTCAAGTCGATTGACTCAGTACTTCCCACACATAACGGTGATATCATTTTAATTTTTTTCCATAGCTAGAAGCTTTAGTCTGAGATCCCTTTGCAACCAAATGGTCGCCCACCCGCCCTCAGTCAGAAGATCAAACACAAAAACTCTCGCAAATAGTTTCTTGCACCACTGTGGGAACTAGGACGACACAGTTTTTATTCTGCATGCTTTGACTGGACGAAACGTAACGATTAGGAACATCCAAATTGCTTAAAACGAAGTTTGAGTTATTCTTATATCCTTAGTTTTAGCTTTCACAGAAGAGATCTTATGCAGAGCCTATGTCCGTCCGTCCATCCGTCGGCATACAAAAGATAGCCAAAACGATAGGTGCTAGAGAAAAACTAAGTATATATTTGGAATCAGCATAAAACAGCTTGTCCGGTTTTGTCAATATCGCTTCTGGTTTAAAAAAAAATTAAACTTTTATAACAAAAAATTCCACAGTGAGAGTACCGTTTGAATTTACTCATGTAATTTCTTTAAGCTCTCACTGAAGAGAGCTTATGCAGAACCTCTGTATGTCCGTCCGTGGATGATAGCTGCGTCACGCATGGTCACGCCGGGTGGCAGTGGCGCGCTGGATTTTTTTGAAGGTCTGGAAAGAGACTTAGATTTAATATATAATTTAAAGCTATCAAAAAATTCTATACGTTCTGTATTCTTTTTTTACAAATAGGTGTACCAGATTGTATTTTGAAATGTAAAGATATATGTTAATGATAAAGTATTACTTCTCTGAATCATAAGCTATATGTATATGCCACTAGATATTGGAAGCTATAACTATTAGAGTAGTTGCTAATGTTTCGACAACATGAATATACCATAGACAGGAAACATGGCGGCAGAGGAATTACAGACATACAGTCACTTCACACAAGACTAAAAACACTCAGATACTTTTTCCAAAACAAACAGACAAACTTATATAGGTCAACAGTAAAAGCAGACAAACCACTCACCCTATCTCGCCCAGATCACTCAGCAGACGCACACAATCACATAGAATTACAACAAGAAAAATAAACACCTGGTCACAAAAAGTACTCCATGGCAAGCACAGATACCGCGTTACATAAGAGCACATTAATGAAAGACAATCGTACATCTAGCTGCAGGATGGCCAACTCTTTCCAAAAACTGAGGGTTTTAAGCTTGCTATCCAGGACCACGTGATTGCGACAAGGAACTACATGAAATACATAATTAAAGATACATCCATAACCGACGACAACTGCAGAAAGTGCCACCAACAAAAAGAAACAATAGACCACATAACAAGCGCATGCAAAACTCTCGCTGGAACCGAGTACACAGCTAGACATAACTATGCAGCCAAAGTCATTCACCTAGCACTAGCCACAACAAACAAGCTAACAGAAAACACAGATCCATATTACAATTACACACCGACATCAGTACTCAAAAACAATGAATACAAACTGTACTGGGACGTTGAAATACATATAGATAAGACTATAGTTTTCCAGTGGTAGGCAGATAAAGTTACCTGTTTGATAGATATTGCTATCCCAACGATACGAATATCCAAAGCGCCTACGCTGGGAAGATATCCAAATACACTGACCTTGCGATAGAAATAAAACGACTCTGGAAGCAAAACAAAGTTACTATTGCCCCCATACTTATGTCTGTCTCAGGCCTTACACCAAACACATTTACACCACGCCTACAACAGTTAAGCCTGGACGAAAGGTTACACAAGGTATTTCAAAAGTCTGTAATCCTGGAGACCTGCAATATTGTACGATCTTTTTTAAATTCCGATCCGTAATAGTTCAGGTGTTGACTTGGCATAGCCCATCAACATCTGTTGCAACCGCAGTCCTGCGAGAGAATCTTGAATAATAATAATAATAATCATAACTCTACGGCCCGTTTTTATCAATATGCTCCACTCCAACGAACAGATTCTATTCGTTGATTTTTAACGAACTCTTTCATTGGGCATTGAGGTCTGTAGTTAATAAGTATCATCCAATAGAATTTTATCAATATTGGAAACAAAACGTCAAAGCTGGATGACACTTTTGTCAAAAATATTTTAAAATTCATGTATCAAAATCATAGCACAAAATCAGAACAAAGCGATTGATTTGCAAATTAATGCCAGATTTTCCATGTTTACCTTTCAATTGTTATTGTATAATTACTAGTTGCGAACTGCGCTGGTTTGTAACACAATCATAGGAGTGGTATCATCCACAGCCACCTTAATTAATAATCAATAATATCACCTCACTAGTTACTACTTCAGTCAGTCAGAAATTGATTATAGACACATACATACTTGAAACTTCCAACTACGATGCATGTTTGTTAAAGAACTTTTTAAAAACATAGTCACAAAGTAGGCACAGGTGCTGCTGATATCATTCATTCTATACTTCAGGTTTATATGAAATTATTCCTTCCTCCATGTAAGGTCTAATAATTAATAAACAATTCAATTGCCTCTGTATTTTCTGTAATCATCTGTTCCCGTCAAATCCAGGAATGGGTTTTGGCTTCACCCGCATTCCACACGTTTGCCTAGAAAACCTAATGAAATTAATAGTTTACCAATTCCAATAGTAAATTCACATGTGAATCACATTGTTATTCTTTTTATTTACGTTACGACATTTCTTTTTTCATTTTTGCTAGTGATGGGACAACTCGAATGAAAATGTACTCGAGTACTCGATTATTGATATAACCAAAGACTACTAAAAAATATAGACCTATCTATTTTGCTTTCCGTGTCGTACAACATCCAGAGGAGATTTTCCGACGTTTCAAACATCACTCATCCGACAGAAAATCTGCGAAATTTGAGCCTGCCAATCGCGGCCAACGTTGCGGCCAAGGCCAAGCTTCCACTTGTAATAACATGTCAGTAGTGGAGGTATCACGTACATATTGATTAACAAACTATTTAAATATACATATACTAGCTCTTGAAATGCAGAAATAATATGTATACCCGTTTCTCAATTTGATTTACTAGAAAAAAGCGAACTTTGTGAGGAATCTGTGGACTTAATACAAGCTCAACGTGGCAACCGCGCGAAGTGATTTATAGGACGCCTCGTACACGTGTCATACACCTTTTCATTCATCCCGAAGGCGACCATTTTGCGCGCCTTGCATTTTTCGTAAAACGTCAAATAAGCGTCTTCAGTTTTTTGAACTTGTTCTTGTGTGGTAGTGAGTATTTTTTGATTTTGTGAGCAACAACGGTTCGGCAATGTTATGTGTGCAAAGTTTATGATTATAAGGAAGAAGCGAAGCATCTCTCTTTTCATAGGTAAGTTTTAGGTTATGTTTACATTCCGATTCGGTCATTCAGATTCAGTGGCGTGGCTCGACTTCAGATTCAGAATTTCAGAACTCGCCAGATCAACAAGTATGGAGACCACAGTATGCTGGCAGTAACTTTTTATATATAATTCGGCAAACGTATCCTTAATCCGTACCTTTCACCAAATATTTCTGCCTTATTATTATTTTTTTATTATTTTGCTATTTGTACAGTATGTGAGAGTAAAACTTATCAGCTTTTATACTGCAGTTGATACCTAATAGATATTCTGCCCTGCTTACATGAATTAAAGAGCACATTGTCTAAAATCTTACTTATTGTCTACTGTACTGTAGAAGTTAAAATACTATACCTTTTTCAGCAGAAGTTTCAAAAGAATCAAATTACATTTGTGAAGTGTCATTGTAGTTTCAAACTGTAAGTTGTAGGTAATTACAGTACACTCCGCTTATAGCGGACACTCTAGGGAACCTTATTTGAGTCTGTTATAACCGATATCCCTTATATAAGTAAGTAAACAAGAAAAAGAGTTTCTAAAAAACTTTTAATAACTGAAATACATGGCCATATAAACTGTGAAAAGTTTAAAACGGACATAGCAGTATGTATAGATTCTGAAAAATATATAAACAAAACTCAAAAATTTGTCACAAAAATTCGTACAATGTATGTACGCCCTAAATTAAAAACTACATAAAATACTCAGTAATTGTTTTTTGCCTTTTTGCAACTGGTTTTTGACGGTCTAAAAAGTTATAAACTTGTAACCCGACATTATAAATATTATCAGAAACACTTTCGAGCTACTCTAAATATCGAAGCGTAAGTTTCATTGCTCGAGATGCCTCACTGCGATCTGGAATCGCTTTTGGGTTCCGAATCACTTCCATACCACTGTTTTGTTTATCCTGATTCTGATGTAGAACTTCGCTAACGATTTTCATGTCTGAAGGAGTCTGATGTCACCCCACAACAAATCATCTTCGAGTCCGTTATATACGGTTATAACCAGTTCACGACGAAAAAATGTGTCTGTTATACCCGGAGTGTCTGTTATAGAGAGTCTGTTATAACAGAAAAGTTTGTATAGGCCACGCATAGGATTTTAAACGGACCACGAGATAAGTCCATTATATCCGGAGGTTTCTTGTAACAGGGTCCGTGATAAGCGGAGTCTACTGTATTACTAACAGTTTTAAACTGCAATTGACGCTTTAGAAATGTAATCTGATCCTTGCAAAACTAGGGCCAGAAAAGGTGTAGTGTTTGTTGTATATGTGCAGTAAGAGTATAAACCTTATCCTAGACGAATCCTGACTTGTTATTGGTAATAATTATTGTTGTAATGTTCCATGGAATATAACTGTGCAAATAGCTAAACAGTTACGATATGAGTTCATCTGTGTTTTGGACTAAGTTAAAAAAAATAAAACAACTATCTATTATTGTTGCCTTATTCTTCTGACAAAAGCTGTTCGTTGTTAGCGTTACAGGGCGTACCAATTTTTATCTGGAACATTTTAAATTGAAGTCTGGTTGTTTATTGCATTGTAATTTTGTTGTGATTTGAATGGATAGTCAATAAAATATAGTCAACTTATCGTCTTTTTATTATTATTGATTTGAAAAATGTGCATTTCAGAGTTTGTTATCGAATTATATATTCTTCACCCTAAAAACTCATTACTTTTTATTGCCTACACTTGTCTTTGTGCATTACTTTGTGTCATGCTATCAATCTTTCTATTTTATATCCTCAAGATGCATTAAAGAATATTTTGTTGATACCATCATCTAACCTTAATTACTGAACCTATACTACGCCACTGGAAGGTAATAGAATGAACGCCGCACCGGCGCAGTGCGTAGACCTACAAAAGCACGTGTTCTGGTATCGTCGGCCATTTTCGTTGTTTTGTTTACACCCGCACGCCCCCCTGGCCTATGTAATGTGCGCAGAATTTAATTTGCGTTTCATGAATGAAAGGCGAGGTCTATATTTTTTAGTAGTCTTTGGATATAACCGACGTAACTCGATTACGAGTGAACGATGCGAGTATTGCGAGTTACAAGTGCAAGCAGCAACTAAAACGTAACACATTTTTATTCATTCTGAGCTAAACTGAACCAACGGCAAGTGTCGCTCCGTCACCGTTGCGCCGGATCGAGCGACACTCGAGTGAAACAGAATCTGCTAGACAGTGATGTAGGAATCGTACTTAGCAAATATGAATTAACAAAGAAGCAAACTAAATATAAATATTCTATATAATGTAATTTTATTTAATTTAGTTGTAAGTTGTTGAGAAAAAAGTAACCATATTCTTTTAATTTAACAAAAAAAACCTTGACAAACTGGACACAAGTAACATCAAATTAACAATAATTGATAGGGTAAAACAGTAAACATAAATAGAACAATATATAAACTTACCACAAACTGAACATTTCAAAATAATAATAATAAGATATTATATTTTCGCATTAGTTTGAGCAAAATAAAGTACTATAATGATAAAAAATTAAAACTTATTCTACAAACTAGGTAACTAACTAATAAAATATGAATTATAGAAGAACTCACAGAAAGAGGGATTAAAAAAATTACATTTTTAACAAAAATTAAAACTCTCATTCTAGAAACTAGGTAACTTTGAACAATGACAATAATAGAAACTCACAGACAAGAATTTGAAAAAATAATAATATCAAGATTTTTTTGTTATAATCTGCTTACTTCATAAATTAGAGAGTTGAGCTGCTCCAGAAAAAACTCTTCTCGATGTTACCGACGGCGACGCACTTGGCACGCATAAATATTTACTGACAAGTTCACTCAGGTCATACTAAGCGAAATTTAACTCGAGTGATTATAGAAATCAGTCTGTTTTCCCCATCACTATTTCGGTCTAGCTAAAAGCACAGTAAGGTTAAAAGCAACTGTCAAGTTTGCGGTGGGGCATGGGGCGGTACCTTGACTGCCCTGTTGCCAGATGAATATTTTACTCGTAGGACAGAGCAGCAGTTCTGCCGTGGTGTTTCTGAAATGCACTAGATGAAAGTAATAAAATGTACAAGATTGTACAGAATTGTACTAAAACCCGTGACCCGTGAATTTAATTATGAGCTGGCAATTGGCACCATATGGACGCTCTATAATTTTGTGAAGAGCAAAAAAACAAAAAAAAAACTCTCAAACTTCTGCATTCTTGCATTATACATCCATTTGACAAGCTACAACGTATGAAATGAAGATTTTTATTGATTTTTTGAAAACTGAAAATGTACTAGAATTCAGCCCTCGTGCACCTAGTTTTGTACTTTGACGTCGAAAATGAACTAGAAATAGTACAAATGTACTAAAACAGTGCAATACTGCAAAATAAGGCGTATTAACCTATTCCGCTGGTGAGTTTTCAGCAACTTCACTTGAGAGGGTATTCGAAGTATTTCCTTCAGAGGTCAATGGACAGCCTAAAACATCTAAAAACGAAGTTTGAGTTGTTTTCATACTTTTAGTTTTTTGATCATTGCTATATACGCTGCCACTGACACGATATTTAACAAACACACGCGTTTTCCATCCTCACCACGGTAATAATACTGTGTCAAAATTTAATTAGAATCAATGTAATAGTGTCCACGTTGCAAAATACAAAAAGATCTAAAGCAATAAATACTCGTATGTATGTATACAGAAAATTTTAAGTCCCTTAGTTTCCGTAATACGCTAGGCAATGTTCGGATGGACCTAAAAAGTTGATTTATGTCGCTAGGTCTTCCTTGACAGCCCCTACCCTACACCCTATTATGAATACAAGAAATTTCTCAGTTTTTTAACCCCCCACCCCCTAACCACCCCAATTTCACCCCACCCAAAAAAAACGCAGAAAATGATCAGGAACCTCTAAAACGCTTAAAAACGAAGTTTGAGCTGTTTTTATATTTTTACTTTTTTTATTATTTCTGCGCCGCCACTAGCACGATTTATAAAAACCATACGCGTTTTCCATCCTCGCCACGGTAGTAATACTGTGTCAAAATTTCATTAACATCAATTCAACAGTTTCCTTGTAACACAATACAGAAGGATCTAAAGCAATACTCTCCTTTGGTTTCTGTAATAGGCAAGGCAATGTTCGGATGGACCTAAAAAAGTTATTTATGTTGCTAGGTCTTCCTTCATGGGTCAGTGGGCAGTCTATTATGAAAGCAACAAATTTTTCGATTTTACAACCCCCCACCCCCCAACCACCCCAATTTCACCCCCACCCAAAAAAAAGTAAAAAATGATCAGGAACCTCTAAAACGCCTAAAAACGAAGTTTGAGGAATATTTAATTTTTTTTTGTTTTTTGCTAATTACTCCGCCGCCCCTGCACCGATTTTCAAAATTATAAGAACATGACCTACTACGACCCCCCAGCATATCGCTGCCCAAATTTCATCACAATCCATGCAGCGGTTACTGAGATTACGAGGACACAAAAACGCGTACAGACAGACCGACAGACAGACAGACCGACAGACCGACAGACAGACAGACCGATGGAAATGAGTGACGTGGATTTTCGTTATGTAGACTTCATGAAACGCCCAAAAAGTGTATTATCTCAAAATCGAAAATTTTCGCGATCACAATACTTCCCTCACCTATCGGTGTGGGAAGTAATAAAAACTGGATTCATGGGAGATTTGTTTCAAAAGCACATTTTAATGCTGTAATCTTAAAGCGTGTTATCTTCCAGGGGTTACTGTGGGTGTATGGTGTAACAGCCTTTAATCAAAACATTATGTAACAGGACGGGAAATTTCAGTGTAAAAAGCTCAGAGCTAAAAATAGCAAATTCCCAGAATAGAAAATCTGGCAACGCTAGGCCATAGACAAAACGCTTCTTCTTGTTCTTCTTTTTCTTCTATCTCAATATTTGTTTTATGATCTAAAACTGTTTTGTGATCTATGATTTCGATAAGATTGCCCACAAACACGAGTTTAACAATGTCAAAACACAGTTGTGTTGTTCTGTAGGATGCGATGCCACAGAAACTGATCGAAAGGAAGACGAGGGTTGTCTTACGTAGTGATGAGCTTTAAAAATATGTTTCTAAGGGCCATATTCTCCGTTCGGCCGCTTAAATTAAGCTTACGAAAGCTTGGCTTTAAATTAAAGCCTGGCTTAAGTTATTTCTATATGCACCGATATATCATCAGCTCTGCTTAGTTAAGCCGCCGGTAAGTTTGGCAACGTTGCCTCTTTTTACCACATTGTTGTTTTGTGTCATAGAAACTTTGTGTTTCATGTATCAACCGTCAGACGGAGGTCTCGGCCAATTGTCATTTCGTACGGCGTGTGGCGGATTGTTTACACTTAACATATGACACATGTGTTTGCAAGAAGTTGAAGATACTTTTAATTGTTATTTGTTAAATCGCTTGTGATTTGTACTATTACTTTCATCTGTGCTTTCATCTTACGTTCAGCACATTGGAGTTTATGAATAATTATGAGTAAAAAAGTTAGTGCCCAACCTCATGGCCCCATAAGGGGCAGATTTGCTTAAAATTATAGTAGTAAAATAGGAATCGTTATTATATGTAGCTACGTTTGTTGATAAAGATTCATTTAACTAATTTCACAAGTCCTTAGACAGGCACACATACAGTACAGAGTACAAATACTCAAACTCAAGATCAAGGTACTGAAAATAGTGAAAATTTGTAGTTTGTAGGTTAGGATACACCATAAAGCCAGGCTTAGCGTCGCTAAGCGGCCATGGTTGATCGCTTAACTTTAAGCGCGCTAAAAGGCTTTCAAACATGCGGTGCATACAAAATTTGCAACTTAAGCGGGACTAAGGCTTAAGCTTGGCTTATATCTATACGGGGAATATGGCCCTAATTGGTATTGTTGGCATGACAACTCTTTTGTATTATTGGGCAACGATCTATAGTTAGGTGAAGTGTTTGAAACCAATATACTTGTCATGCCATATTCATAGTGGAAGCACTGGCTGCGTTAGTAAAACTATTAAGCAGATGTTTTTCTAAATTTTATTATCTTTCTTGTATTTATTTACGCCCTACTCACCTGCTGTATAATATAAACTATATTGTAACTACTTTTTCATGTCATTGAATTTTATGGAATGTTATATAAGATTAAAATATGAAATCACTTTATTTTACCCTCATATATTTTGTTTTTTCAGTTTCTATCATATTTGTTATTGTAGTATCTTGAGCAAGTCTTATTTTTTACGGATAAGGAAAATTGATCTGTAAAGCATCGACATCGGGTTATTTAGCACATACATTCATAAGTACTAGTTAAATTTTGTATCGAAGTGAGAGCTATAAATAAGTAACGGGATCTTCAGTACCCGTGTATATTCATTACTTCTCTTTGGAATATTCATTATCAACATCATCATTATGTAACTACAAAACTACATAATTATATTCTATATATATAAAATATGAACCACAAATAGGCCACGACGAACACAAAATATCTTCTGACCGACAACATCCCATCTCTCGGGAAAAATTAGTGATCTGAGACGTGAGACAAATTACCTATTTTGTGCTGACGCGGCGGACCTATTTTGTGGGTGTCTTTGACGTATTCATCTGTACCGTACCTGCTTTGTGTTCATTTGTTTTGTTGACAAATACCTAGATTCCTAGATGTTCATTTCCAATTCTTTTTCTACTTACTTTTTCAAATTAAAAAGGTATATAAGTTTTCAGCAGCCCTTTGCACGATTTGCCTATTAAGGTGTCAACACCCTCTCAACATAAATATTATTTTGGATAAAGGTATAAGTAAACTAAGGAATCTGTATACCCATTTACAAAAGGAGGATGATATAGGAAAAACCAACGAGAAAAACGAATCTGGTTAAGTACTTCCATAATATATATATCCTTTTTTTTACTATAATACAAAGGTATTATATCTCACAGGTATTTATAATTATTATAGATAGTAACAGCCCTGTTTTATCAGAACGAGAAATTAGATTTTCTTTTCATCAACATGTTCATATCAAAGTGCTGATCAAAGTGGGTTGTGATTGGCGAAATAATGTGTTTTGCTTTGTGAAATGCAAAAAAATGTTATTTTTACCTGTCTTTACTATAATACAAAGGTGTATTGCAGGCATTCATAATAATTATTATAGTTAGTAACTTTTTTTTATCAAAATAATGCAGTTAATTTGAATTACTTCTCTTCATTATCATTTTTCAATACATCAACAATCCAGTGATCAGATGGTGGAATCTGATTGGTTTAGATCAATTAATCGTTGGACCGTTCGCTCAACAAGAAAATGTAAGTTTTCACCCATTTAGGATGAAAAATCAGACTGGAAAAGATAATAGATGGTTCATAATAGTCGATTGCATATAAAGCATGTCATTTTTCACCTTTATGAGGGAAACTTCCAGAGAAATCAATAATTTTCAGAGAACTTTGACAGATGCCATTTCTTGAATGGGCTGCTCTGATTGGTCAAAGCCCTTGTTAGAATGCATGTGTTGATAAAATCGGCCCTACGAGTGCTCTATTATCATTTAAGGCACTCGTACGGTATCGATGAGACACCGGTGCTGCCATACGTTCCAGGGGATATAGAGTCCGTTGTGGAGAACGAGAGATTCCAGATTTACTGGAACTACTCGTTCCTCACGCTCGAGCTTGTACAGACAAACAAGCCCGACATAGTCCTTCTCGACCACCAACAGAAGACGATGTTCGTTATAGAGTTTTCGGCACCTGACGAGGTGAACATCGTCTCTAAGGAGGAGGAAAAGCGGACCAAATATCAGGAGTTGCTCGGACAATTTCGCAGGCTCTGGTCAGACTACATTGTAAGTCTGCTGGTTATGGTCATTGGATCCATAGGTGGAATGAGGAATACGCTGCTCTCTGCAATGCGCAAAATACCGGTGTGCCGTGCGGCGGCACACAACTTAGCCGCCAGAATGCAGAAGGCAGTCATCCTTGGGTCCCTTCGTCTACTTAGAGCGCACGATTCGCGGACCCAGTGATTGCTCACCTCACGATGTGAGGAGTAGTGGCTGGGTAATGGAACAGCAGCTCGGTGTGTCGGAGCCCAGGCTGCAATTTTTTCTTTTACTTCCCACACCGATAGGTGAGGGGAGTATTGTGATCGCGAAAATTTTCGATATTGAGATAATACGTTTTTTGGGCGTTTTATGATGTGTACATAACGAAAATCCACGTCACTCATTTCCGTCGGTCTGTCTGTCGGTCTGTCTGTCGGTCTGTCTGTCGGTCTGTCTGTCGGTCTGTCTGTCGGTCTGTCTGTCGGTCTGTCTGTCGGTCTGTCTGTCGGTCTGTCTGTCGGTCTGTCTGTCGGTCTGTCTGTCGGTCTGTCTGTCGGTCTGTCTGTCGGTCTGTCTGTCGGTCTGTCTGTCGGTCTGTCTGTCGGTCTGTCTGTCTGTCGGTCTGTCGGTCTGTCGGTCTGTCGGTCTGTCGGTCTGTCGGTCTGTCGGTCTGTCGGTCTGTCGGTCTGTCGGTCTGTCTGTCTGTCGCGTTTTTCTACCCTCGTAATCTCAGTAACCGCTGCATGGATTGTGATGAAATTTGGGCAGCGGTATGCTGTGGGGTCGTAGTAGGTAATGTTCCTATAATTTTGAAAATCGGTGCATAGGCGGCGGAGTAATTAGCAAAAACAAAAAAAATTAAATATTGCTGAAACTTCGTTTTTAGGCGTTTTAGGGGTCCCTGATCATTTTCTACTTTTTTTTGGGTGGGGGTGAAATTGGGGTGGTTGGGGGGTGGGGTGTTGTAGAATTTGTTGCTTTCATAACAGACTGTCCACTGACCTGTGAAGGAAGACCTGGCGACATAAATAACTTTTTTAGGTCCATCCGAACATTGCCTTTGCCTATTACAGAAAGCAAAAGACTTTTGATGTAAACATACGAGAGTATTGCGTTAGATCGTTGTAACGAGGAAACTGTTGAATTGATTTTAATGAAATTTTGAAACGGCATACTACCATGGCGAAGATGGAAAACGCGTATGGTTTTGATAAATCGTGCCAGTGGCGGCGCAGAAATAATAAAAAAACTAAAAATATAAAAACAGCTCAAACTTCGTTTTTAAGCTTTTTAGAGGTTCCTGATCATTTTTTGCGTCTTTTTTTGGGTGGCGGTGAAATTGGGGTGGTTGGGGGTTGGAAAATTAAAAAAATTCTTGTACCCATAATAGGCTATCCACTAACCTTTGAAGGAAGATCTAGCGACACAAATCACCTTTTTAGGTGCATCCGAACATTGCCTAGCCTATTACAGAAACTAAGGGACTTAGAATTTTCTGTATACCATACGAGAATTTATTGGTCTAAATCGTTTTGTATTTTGTAACGTGGACACTATTAAATTGATTCTAATGAAATTTTGACACAGTATATTGTTACCGTGGTGAGAATGGGAAACGCGTATGTTTGTTAAAAATCTTGTCAGTGGCAGCGTAGCAATAATCAAAGAACGTGACAAGTGTGAAAGCAACTCAAATTCGGTTTTTAGATGTTTTAGGGGTTCCTGATCATTTCCTACCAGTTTTTTGGGTGGGGGTGAAAGTGAGGTGGTTGGGGGGGTGGGGGGGGGGGTTGTAATACTGAAAAATTTGTTGTATTCGTAATTGGCTGTCCCTTGATATGTGAATGAAAAACCTAGCGGCATGATACACTTTTTTAGGTCCATCCGAACGTTGCATGCTTATTATAGAAACCACGGGACTTAGAATTTGTGATGTATACATACAGGTATTGTTTTATATCATTCGATATTGCGTAACGCTGAAACTGATCAATTGATTTAAATGAAATTTTGACATAGTATTACTCCCAAGGGATGAAGTAATACTATGTCGCGTATGTTATATAATATAATAATATAATAATAATAAAAAAAACTAAAAATATAAAAACAGCTCAAACTCTATTTTTAGGCGTTTTAGGGGTTTCTGATCATTTTCTAAGTTTTTTTCGGTGAGGGTGAATTTGGCGTGGTTGGAGGGTGGGTGGTTGTAAAACTGAAAAATGTGTTGTACTGATAATGGGTTGTCCATTGATATTTGAATGAAAAACCTAGCAGCATAATACACCTTTTACGTACATCCGAACATTGCCTTGCTTATTATAAAAAAATGAGTCAAGTTGATTGACTCAGTACTTCCCACACATTACTGTGATACCAGTTTATTATTTTCCCATAGCATGAAGCTTTAGACAGAAATCCCCTTGCTACCAAATCATCGGCAGCCCTCCCCCTAAAATTGTCTTATGCCTTATGTCTTTCCTTCACAGGTCACTCGATAGCCTATTGTCAATATACTACAGACTGTTCAGTTTTACAACTCCCCACCCCCAACCCCAATTTCATCCCCACCTAAAAAAGATAGAAAATGATCGGGAACCCCTAAAACATCTAAAAACGATGTCTGAGCTGTTTTCATGTTTTTAGTTTTTTTATTATTGCTACGGCGCCACTGACACGATTTCTAACAACCATACGCGTTTTGCATCCTCACCACGGTAGTAATACTGCGTCATAGTTTCATTAGAATCAATTTAATAGTTTCCACGTTACAAAATACAAAACGATCTGAAGTCCCTCAGTTTCGGTAATATGCTAGGCTATGTTCGGATGGACCTAAAAAGGTGATTTATGTCGCTAGGTCTTCGTTCACAAGTTACTGGACAGCCTAGTATGAATACTACAAATTTTTCAGTTTCCCCCACCGCCAACCACCCCAATTTCACCCCCATAAAAAAAGCAGAAAATGATCAGAAACATCTAAAACGCTTAAGAACGAGGTTTGAGCTGTTTTTATATTTTTAGTTTTTTTATTATTTCTGTGCCGCCACTGGGACGATTTATAAAATCTATATGCAATTTCCATCCTCACCACGGTGGTAATACTGTGTTAAAATTTCATTAAAATCAATTTAACCGTTTCCTCGTTACACAATATAGAACGAAGTCCGTTGGTTCCTGTAATAGGTAAGGCAATGTTCCGATGGACCTAAAGAGGTCATTTATGTCACCAGGTCTTCCTTCACAGGTCAGTGGACAGTATATTATGAAAGTAACAAACTTTTCAATTTTACAACCCCTCACCCCCCAACCACCCCAATTTCACCCCCACCCAAAAAAAAGTAGAAAATGATCAGGAACCCCTAAAACGCCTAAAAACGAAGTTCGAGGCCTATCTGAAATTTTTTGTTTTTTGCCAATTACTCCGCCGCCCATGCACCCATTTCCAAAATTATAGAAGCATTAACTACTAGGACCCCACAGCATATCGGCACCCACATTTCGTCACAATCCATGCAACGGTTACTGAGATTACGAGGGTAGAAAAACGCGACAGACAGACAGACCGACAGACAGACAGACAGACAGACAGACCGACAGACAGACCGACGGAAATGAGTGACGTGGTTTTAAAAAGCTTTTATTTAACTTGCAATGTATGTACGCTTGTTCGGGTGGAATCTTGCAACTCAATTTTGAAGCAGATATCTTCAACCAATTGAGCTGAAATTTTGTATACACGTTTAGTTTGGATGACAATACACGATAAGCTGTGCCACGTCGTTCTAAATCCAATACTGGAATAGTTATTTAATGCATTTCTACAATATGGGTATCCATATTGATATGAGAACGCCCAGTAGATGATAAGGGGAATGACAATCTAATGAGAGGAATGTCATCACTGACAATGATGTCATTTTTAGTCAAACGATGAATTTTGTTGTGAGAGTTTGGGGAGAATATAGTATTCAAAGCCGGCAAGTTGTTTTATCACTGCATGAACCTGACGACCTGAGAGAAGAGAGTTTTTGTATTTGGCGCTCCACTAGAGGCTTGCGGTGTGAGCAAGAATCTGGCAGCAGTCACAGGAGATTCTGGATCGAATTGTTTATACAACCTCCGCAGTGGTCATCACCAGGTTGTATCGACGACGGTGACGACATCGACATGAGGTTAGGGGGTAGCTAACGAACCGCTGGTGCACCGAGCAACCACGAAGGGTGGACCGGACAGCCGGTGTGTATGACGTAAGTGGTAAAGAAGATCCGCGGTAAAGATTTTCCAGTAATAAGTTGTAAAAGAACATTTGGGGTGCTGGACTGACTTTAGGAAAGTAATAGGGATAAACTCGTGTTGTTAGTGGACTCTTATCACCAACACAGTTTTAAGGTTATGTTTAGAGTAGATTAGTTTAAGGTTTTCATGATGTCTAATAAATGGAAATATACGAAAATGAGTGGATATCAAGATAGCGCAAATTCTAAATTGGAAACAGTCGTTCAAATGATGGCAAATAATATGTATTTTTAGATATAATACGATGTATTTCGTTGTAAGAGTTTGGGAAAAATATACTATTCAAAGTCAGTGAGTTGTTTCAATCACTGCATGAACCTTGTTTACGACCTGAGAGAAGAGAGTCTTTGCACAATGAAAGGGCTTGTTGAGAGTGCCTCGAAAAATAATGTGACGTCATTCTAAATCAAATATGGCGGACCATCCAAGATGGCGGAATAGTTATTTTTAATGTACTGCAATATGGGTATCAAATAAAAGGGCTTGCCGAGAATAAGTAAAAAAAATGTTTGATATAAATGCAAGTGAATAACTAAAAAGTAAAAAATAAATTAGAACAAAAAAACCTTTTTAAAAAAGCTTTTATTTAAATGTTCTAAAAACAAGAATATAAAATGTTCCTTTTAAAGTGTTAACTATCAAATTATGGCCTCATTATACACAATTTATATGATCATAAAAGCTTGTCGCGTGATTTACTTGTGTAAATTAACTAGTATCTATTCAATTGACTAACTTAAAATTTCAGTTTAATTGAATTCTTATAGGTACTTACGTAAACCTCGCGACAAGTTTTTATGATCATATAAATTGTGTATAATGAGGCCATAAGTTGATAGTTAACACTTAGTAGTAGTGATGGGGAGGCGAAGCCAGGCAAGTAGGCCACCTTTGGCCCTTTTTGCCAACCCCACTGAACCAATCACTGAAAACACTAAAATTCTACACCCTAGAAAGCTCATCGTCGAACCTACCAGACCTCTTGACGAAAGTCAGTATGTCCGACCATTTCGCTGAATATAGTGGCTCCTCCCCAAACTCCGTCGTGCCGAATATCTGAACCCTAAGGTTGCGATAAACTGCACATCTACCCAGGAAGTGGAACGCTGTCTCGTCCTCCTCCCAGCATCTGGAGCAAATGGGGTCCCTACCACTCTCATAAGAGACAAATGTCTATCCAGCCGGCAATGGCCAGTAAGAACCCCCACCAGAAGGTTGAGCGTCTTTCTGCCTTTATTCAAAAGCCATAGCGTTCGGCCCTTATCAGGGCCTGCTATGAATCTTTTGGCTTGCCTGCAGTCGTCTCTCTCTAACCAGGCTTTCGTCAGTTCCTTGGAGGCCCAGTTCTCCAGGGCCATATTGATCTGGCGTCTGCTAATTCCCAGCATAGGTTCTTGGGTTAACACTTTAAAAGGAACATTTAATGTTCTTTTTTTTAGAACATTTAAATAAAAGCTTTTTCAAAAAAGTTTTTTTGTTTTAATTTATTCGTTATCTAGGCATCATAAAACGCCCAAAAAGTCTATTATCTCAAAATCGAAAATTTTCGCGATCACAATACTCCCCTCACCTATCGGTGTGGGAAGTTAAACCAAGGGACTTAGAATTTGTGATGTATACATACGATTATTGTTTTAGATCGTTCTATATTGCGTAACGCGAAAATTATTGAATTGATTTTAATGAAATTTTGTCACAGTATTACTACCGCAGCGAGGATGGAAAACGCGTATGTTTTGGAAAAATGGTGTCAGTGGCGGCGCAGCAATAATAAAAAAACTAAAAATATGAAAATAGCCCAAAATTTGTTTTTAGGCGTTTTACGGGTTCCTGATCATTTTCAATTTTTTTTGAGTGGGGTGAAATCGGGGCGGTTGGGGGCTGGGGGGTAGTAGAACTGAAAAATTTGTTGTATTCATAATAGTCCGTGTATTGACCTGTAGAAGAAATACCTAGCGGCATATTACACTTTTTTAGGTCCATCCGAACATTGGCTTGCCTATTAAAGGAACCAATTTTGTGATCTGTACATACGAGTTTAGCTTTATTTCGTTCTATGTATATTGCGTAAAGCGACAATTATTGAATTGATTTTAATAAAATTTTGACACAGAGTTTATTAGCGCGGCGAGAATCGAAAACGACTCTGTTTTTGAAAAACCATGTTAGTGGCGGCACAGCAATAATCAAAAAACAAAAAACATAAAATCAGCTCAAACTTCGTTTTTAGACGGGTTGGAGGCTCTTGATCGTTTCGCATCGTCCAGTTCAAGCATGCAGAAACAAACTGTGGCGCCCTAGTTCCTAAGGAGGGAGACGCAAGAAACTATTTACGAGGGTTTTTGCAGAAAATGTCACCAACAAACAGAAATAGTAGATCACATAACAAGCGGGTGCAAAACTCTTGCCGGTACCGAGTACATAGCGAGACATAACTCTGCAGCCAAGGTCATACACCAAGCGCTAGCCACAACGAACAAACGAATCGAAAACACAGATCCATATTATAATTACACTCCGACATCAGTACTTGAAAACAATCAATACAAACTATACTGGGACGTTGAAATACGTACATACAAGACTATCCAAGCCAAAGGACCCGATATAGTTTTCCAATCAAAGCTCGACAATGTTACATACTTGATGGACATTGCTATTCCCAATGATGTGAATATTCAAAACACCTATGCTGGGAAAATAGCTAAGTACACGGACCTTGCCATGGAAATAAAACGACTTTGGAAACTGGACAAAGTTACTATTGTTCCCCTCATTGTGTTGGTCTCAGGATTTACACCAAACACATTTACACTACACCTACAACAGTTAGGCCTAGACGAAAGGTTGCACAAAATATTCCAAAAGTCTGTAATTCTGAAGACTTATAATATCGTACGATCCTTCCTAAATTCATATCAGTAATAGTTCAGGTGTTGACTTGGCACAGCCCGTCAATACTTGTTGCAATTATGTGAGAGAAACTTCGAAAATTAGAATATTAATAATAATGCGACTGTATTAACCAATATTACATGGTGTAGCAGAGTAAGGAGCTTATTGCGGTGAAGTTAAGCTATTCAGCTACTCTTACACTTAACCACAAAAGCTACAAGTATAATCGATGTTTACATAATTGAAACATTTACACAAAACACAATTAGCTAACAAAAGTGAAGTGGTAACCTTACCAAAAATACATGAACACATTTGAAAATAAAATCTACAATAAAAAGAAAGTGAACAAAGAGAGAATCGAAAAAAGAAAAGTGGCAAGTACTACCATTATTGAAACATAAGCTGCTCAATTTTTTTACGAAAACAAGTTGTTGATAATATTTTATCATTAGAGCTGAGAGAGTTATATAGCTTAGCTGCAGTATAGCTCAAACTACGTTTAAATAGGGTTCATTAGTGCGGAGGTATTCTAATATTTCTCACGTTACGCAATTCTCTGTTATGAACTTCGAAAGAGAATGTTAACTTTTCTAATAAATATTTAGTTCTACCAGTTCAAACAAGCTTTTTAAATAAATCAAGAGTGGTATCTTACCAGATCAACAAATTTCATCCATTTCAAATGGGTGTACTTTGACGACACATGGTCAAACTCCTTAAACCGTAAATGAAGCGAATGCAATTATTTTGAACGACTTGAAGGTGTCTCTTTGTAGCCGGACCAGGACATGGAAGATGTACAACATCACAGTAGCTGGGGATTGAGAGAACGATACTTTCGCATAACTTTTTTCTAACCTTAAAGTTGAGCAAGTGTTTGTTGGCATACAGAAATCTACGCCTGAGATAAGTACGCTGTAGCAAACTAGCTATATGTCCTTTGAACCCAAGTTGATGGTCAAATTTGACACCTAAAATTTTAATTTCGTTAGATAGTTGTAGAGGGTTTCAACCAACCTCTACTATAAATTGCCTGCAGATATCCTCTCTTTGGCATTCACGGGAAAATGTGATGACATAAGATTTAGTGGGATTAATTGCTAAATTATGATTATTGGAAAACAAGATAACATTGTCCAGATCAGATTGCAAGTTCTCAATTCCCTGTTCTAAATCATCTGAGTTAAAGTGGTATAAGATCTGAGTATCATCAGCAAACGATTGCAAACTAGAACATCTGACTTATGAGGGTAAATCGGTAAACATAAATTAGGAAAAGCAAAGGACCTAAAACGGAACCTTAAGGGACACTGGAGGAGATAGACTTAAAATCAGACATGTTATTGTTTACACATACACATTCAGCTCGATCAGTCAAATAGCTGTCAAAAAAAGAAATAGCTGTGGGATCAAAGCCAAAAAAATTCAGTTTAGCAACCAGTAGAGCGACAGACGGACAAACCGACAGACCGACAGACCGACAGACCGACAGACCGACAGACCGACAGACCGACAGACCGACAGACCGACAGACCGACAGACCGACAGACCGACAGACCGACAGACCGACAGACCGACAGACCGACAGACCGACAGACCGACAGACCGACAGACCGACAGACCGACAGACCGACAGACCGACAGACCGACAGACCGACAGACCGACAGACCGACAGACAGACCGACGGAAATGAGTGACGTGGATTTTCGTTATGTAGGCATCATAAAAAGCCCAAAAAGCATATTATCTCAAAATCGAAAATTTTCGCGATCACAATACTCCCCTCACCTATCGGTTTGGGAAGTAAAAAAATGGAGTCAAGTTGATTGACTCAGTACTTCTCACAAATAACAATAATAATAATGCCACCAACAAAAAGAAACAATAGACCACATAACACGCGCATGCAAAACTCTCGCTGGAACCGAGTACACAGCTAGACATAACCCTGCAGCCAAAGTCATTCACCAAGCACTAGCCACAACAAACAAGCTAATAGAGAACACAGACCCATATGACAATTATACACCGACATCAGTACTCGAAAACAATGAATATAAACTGTACTGGGACGTTGAAATACATACAGATAAGACTATCCCGGCAAATCGGCCAGATATAGTTTTCCAGTCGAAGACCTGTTTGATAGATATTGCTATTCCCAACGATACGAATATCCAAAACGCCTACGCTGGGAAGATATCTAAATACACGGACCTTGCGATAGAAATGAAACGACTCTGGAAGCGAAACAAAGTTACGGGCCTCACACCAAACACATTTACACCACACCTACAACAGTTAGGCCTGGACGAAAGGTCACACAGAATATTTCAGAAGTCTGTAATCCTGAAGACCTGCAATATTGTTCGATCCTTCCTAAATTCCGATCCGTAATAGTTCAGGTGCTGACTTGGCACAGCCCGTCAACACCTGTTGCTACCGCAGTCATGCGAGAGAAACTTGGAAAATCAGGATAATCATAATAATAATAAGCCGCGAGGGGTTGCTAGATCCTCTCAGTGGCGCTTCCCCAAGGTGGCGAATAGGGGAATGCCTCCCAGATATGGGTGGTACCGGGGAAATGAAATACCCGGGGCGGACCAAATCTAGCACGGTGGAATAGCGTCTGCATCCAGAGGATCGGCTATTCCACAATAAATAGGACACGACGGATCTCCATGTAAGGAGCGGTACTCCGACAGCGTCTGACTCCACGTTAGGGGCGGCTGAAACCAGACACCCGCAGGAAGCCACCCAACATCAGTAGGCTATCCGGTGCGTGGCGACGCCGTAGGGTATACCGAAGCCAAAGGACTTAAGTCGGTCGGCAACCTTCACAGGTCCATCCTCTGGAGGCAATTTGGACGGCTGCCTCCGGAAATGTCGGCTGCGGACCCTAAGGCTAACCACCTGACGGGCCCTATCTTCGGGTTCGACCACCTCGAAGGAAAAGCACCCACACCGAGCCGGTTTCGGAAGCCGGCGTTGGGCAAGGTGGCGGTGCTTCGAATTGCCCTGATGACGACCCCCGCAATGACATGGACCGCCTTAGGTGGACGACGGAGCTCAGGGATGACCTGCTGAGCTGCTACGAGAGCAGTAGCCCGCGCCGTAGGGGATACATGTCCCGCATGTATGAGAGGTGGTGTGAAATGCACCCAGAGCATAGCACGCTTACCTCTCAGAATTTGCGAGATTATGTATCGTACCTCCGGAGGCAGGTCGAGTGTCGGCGAGCCGATCTAAGCCTCCCACCCAGAAGGGTTTTGGCTGCGGCGCAATGCGCCCTCCCCACTGGTTCCAGCGAAAATACTACCGAGGCAACCCTTCCGCCTCCGCCTTCCAAAAACTAGCGGGGAAGGAAAAGACCTTTCTTTTTTTCTCCTTTCCTCATGTTCTTTTGATATCTACATGGTTTTTTTTATCTTACTTTTTTTTTTTTTGTCTTGGGCCAGTTACTTTTTATGTACTTTTTTTTTGCTTATTTCTCTTTTAAACTTATATTCTTTGTTTTTTCTATTTCCGTTTCCTTTTTTTTTTGTCTTTTTTGTGTGCCTCTTTTTTTGTTTTTTTCAAATTTACATATTTACATCCATCTGTTTTGCCTACACGGCTGGCAGTACTGCCTCACATTGTCTGCTTAACCTAATCTTAACCTAATACAACACCAAAGACGATCCTGGAGTACCACTCACACATCCTTAACCACAATATTTCCCCATTCAATCCATGCTTTCACTGCCCGTTCATTCATCTTCCCATCCGTCCTTAGCAGGGGTCTATTCCCCAGTCCCAGTCCCTCTATCATCCTTCTCGCATTTACCCTATCCTGTCTCTCACACTCATCTCGTACATGTTTTGCAGTCTCCTATCCTCTTCCACATTCACAGTTCGCTCCCTCTGTCATCAATCCGAATCTGCGTAGGTACCCTGGAAAATTCCCGTGTCCTGTTAATAGCTGACTCGCCTTAAAGGTGAGAGACAGTCGGTCCTCTCCCACGCACCTACACACCTTATAAACCCACCTACCTTTCTCACTACTCTCCCATCTAGGCTGCCATTCGCTCATGGTTCTCTCCCTTATCGTCTTATTATACACCGCCCTTTCATACCCCCATTCCGTATTCCATTCAATCTCTTCATGCTTTCTACCTTCCTTCGCCCTTCTGTCCGCCATCCGCAGCAGGTCCGATTCAACCCCATGTCCCTTCATCCAAATCAAATTCACTTTCTGGCCACTCGCCCTCATCCTGCCCAGCATTTCTTTAACTTTCATCCTCATCTTTCCTTTCATGCTCTTCCCATCCAAACTCTTCACTGCAACCTGGCAGTCGGTCACTATCGTGGCTGGTAGCCTCCTATGGGTGTTTACGTGCTGTAGCCCTCTGTAAATGGCCGCGTACTCTGCTATCAGCGAGGAGGAGATACCCCCCAGCCTTTCACCCCGTTGGTGTACCACATATCCTTTCCTGGCGATAACTATTCCTGCTCCAACCCTTCCATCCTTCTCGCTTGCATCTACGTATACTCGAAATTCATCCTCACTATTTTTCTGCTCCTCCATCCGCACCTTCCACGCAGGGTGTGGTTTGTCGCCTCCCGTTACCTTGCTCGCTTTTATACTCTCTTTGCATTCACCTCTCGCTCTCCATCTCTCGTAGGCCACAATATCCAAAGGTTTGATCCCAGCCAATACTTCCAGGTTCTCAGTCGCCACGGTCCGATACGCCCTCATAATCATCAAACCGCACAACCTTTGGATTGCATTCAGCTGCTTCCTTACCCTCGTATCCCTCGCTCTCTTGCCCCACACCTCACATTCATACAAAATGCCTTCCCTGAGTACTCTCTCATAGATTAATTTAGAGACCTCTCTCTTCAAGTCCAGCTTCCGGTCGATCACTCCCCTTATTTTTCCAATGATCTCACCCAGTTTTGCCCTTATCTTTTTTACATGTGGGATAAAGTTGCGCTTTTTATCGATTAGCAACCCCAAGTAGCTAATCTCTTCTGTCATCCTCAATTTCACTCCTTTCATATAAACCACCGGTTCCCTTATCTTTTTTCCACTCTCCACAAACATACATTCCATCTTCCTCGCATTATATTGTAGTCCACATTCGTTCTCCCACTCAACACATTCACGCTCAATCTCCTTCCATCTACCCTCTATTCCTCTCACAGACTTCCCCCTCACAATCATCCGCATACGCTTTTGTTACGCATTCATCCGCTCCTCCCCCTTTCCTCCACTTATCCCGTAACCTGTTCATCCGATCCATCCATCCTTCCATCATCGTCAGCCATACTGTTGGTCCGAGGGCTGATCCCTGCGGACAGCCCCTGTCCACCATCCTCTCCTGACATGCACTCTTAACCTTTCTATCCCTGAGGAAGCTGTGTCAAAGCCTTCTCATGCTCACATTCACTCCACATTCAGATAGACCCCTCATGATCGCTTTACGCGTGGCCATGTTGAACGCGTTCGACACGTCCAACGCCACGACCATGCAGTGCCTTCCAATCGCTCTCCCATTCTCGATCTCTTCTATCACACTCTCAATCGCATCTATAGTTTCTCTGCCACTCCGAAAACCATACTGACCCTCGCTTATCCGTCCCTTGCTTTCCATCTCGTACTGAACCCTAGCGTTCACCATTCTATCCAATATTCTACCCAAGGTAGGCAGTAGGCAGATGGGACGTGCCCCTCCATCCCCCTTGGGTATCCATATCACTCTTGCGGTCTTCCATGCACGCGGAAACACACCTTCTTTCTTGCATTTATTGAGCAGATTTAGCAGGCACTTCCCTCCGGCGTCGAGGATGCTAGGCAAGGTCTCATGGGGGATCTGGTCCTCTCCCAAGGCCTTGCCTGGATCCATACCCCCCACGGTCGCTTCCAGTTCCTCCTTTGTAAAAGGAGGATCTTCAGCTTCCGCGGGTACCGGTGGGTCCTGCGGCTCCTCTTCCTCCGTCCCCGGGAAGTACCTGTCCATCAGCCAATTATCTGTCTCTTTCGTGTCCCTGGTCCATGTCCCATCCGCTCTCTTGACTGTTGTCAAGCCCCTTTCACCCTTCCCTCTCAGCATTTTCCACACCGGTTCCCACGCATTCCCTTCTTGCATCTTATCTATCTCCCCTTTCATCCACCCTTTTTTCCGTTCCTTTACTTTCTGCTTATACAGTTTTCTTTCCTCCATAAACTCCATCCTTCTTGTCACGTCCTCATTCGTTCCTCTCTTCCTCTGCCACTCCTTCCTTTTTTTCCTTACTCTCACTCTTATTTCTTCCATACTCTCATTCCACCAGTCCATTTTTTCATCTTCCACTTCCCTTCTATGCAATACTCTCCTACATACCTCAGTCAGAAATGTCTGAAGCCTTTCTGCTTCCACCTCTACATTGTCTGACACTTCCCGCTGATTACATTCACTCACTCCCTTCCTAAACCGATCCCAGTCAGTCTTTTTAAAGTCATGCACCCATCTCTTACGTACTTTCCCATCACTGCACCATTCATACGAGATATACCGGTGGTCACTCAATGACTCTCCTTCCTCATGCACCCTCCATCCTTTTGTCCTTATCCCTTTACTCACTGTCACATCTACCCAGCTTTCTCCCCTGCTGCTACTAAATGTAGCAGCCGACTTTCTTTCATTCCACACATCCGTGCCTTCATTCACACATCATTCTAACAATTTCCCTCCTCTTTCATCAACTGATTCGCCTCCCCAAGCCGTATTTTTGGAGTTTAAGTCACCCGCAAGCACAGCTGCACCCCCAGCCTCTCTCATACTTGGGGTTGCCTCATCGACTCTTTTGTTCTCTCTGCCCCCAGGTCCGTCGTAGATGTTAAAAATGGTGACTCCTCCTATCCTCACAGCCACAGTATTCTTTGTTGTGTATTGCCGTAGATCGATGACCCCCGGAACGCTGCTCTTGACGCATGTTCTGGCTTTGCCCTGAGGGTCTCCAAACCTCGTCCATCCATCCCAGTCATCCTCTCTTGCATACGGTTCTTGTAGCAGAACCACATCTGCGTCCCACTCATACGCTCTCACTCTCACCAATTCACTCGCCTCCCTTCCTCTCCCAACATTCACCTGTATCACTCTTACTTTAGCCTCCATAATCCCGACGGTTCCTCTCTTGCTCAACTTTTCTCCTCCACACGGGGCAGCCCATATCCCTGGCAGAGTGCAGTCGCAGATTCTCCGCCACACCCATTCTTGTGCAATTCACACAATTCCATACTTTGGAACAGGATCCTCCCATGCGTCCCTCTTCCCCACAGACGTGGTATACCTCCTGTGGCTCCTTGCAGTGTTTGGCCAGATGGCCAAATCGGTAACACTTATAGCACATGAGGATATCCACGTGCTCCTCAACGTACACCGTCTCCAGGTCAAAAAAGGTAGTCTCTCGCCTCACCAGCTTTTTGAAGGCTGAGGGGTCAGCCTCCAGGAACCATGTTTCCCTCCTTACGTTCCTGCAAGGCCGTTTGCCCACTATCTTCAGGCTGTTTATCTCCTCCTCGGATAGCTCTGTCCTCAGGACCGGGTTTTGGTTCAGCAGCTCCTCCACGAACTCCTCACTGCTATACCCTATATTTACGCCAGTCACCCTTAACTGGGGTTTTGGCGCCGATATGGCCCTAACCTGCAATGCCTCGTCATTTCTCAGCTCTGCCACTATGATCTTCTGTTGATCCTTGTCCTTGCCCTCTATCACCACCGTACCCTTTCCCCTTGTAAACACCCCTTTTGCCGCCTCCACCTTTCCCGCCAGGTTGCCTCTTATCCGCCTCACTACCTTCCATGCCTCCGACTCACTCTCCATTCTTACCACAGTCTCAAATTTCTCCATTCGTTCTGGCGTAACCCACCCGGGCCTCTCACCTGCCTTTTCTTCTTTCCTCTTTCTTGGGGGTAGTTCTCCAAATGTCTTAGCCCCAGTACCAGGCTGAGCCTGCAAAGGAGCGGCGGCAGCTACCGCTGCATAGTTTGCAGGCGCTGGCTTCGGAGAGGCCACTGGCGTTTCTTGGAGGTTATCCACCACCAACCTTTCTTTGCCCTTTCCCATCACTACCTTATTCAGCTCTGTCATCCCTCCTATTAACCAGTCAATCTTCTTTTCCATGCGTCCCATATTCTCGTTCATTTTTCTTTCTTTTTCCTCACTCAACCTCCATACATCCATGTAACTCGTGTGAACTTACCACATTCTCTCGCAATCTCTCCCACGCACCCAGCTACAATCATTTTCTCAGCTGTATTGAACGAAATTTTAAACCCACTCATCCTCCCTGTCGCTTCCGTTACACTGTCACACAGCTCCAGGATCCGACTAACCCCCTTTTGGACTTCAGCCAATCCCTCCTCCTTATCTACTTTTTCTTGTCCGTTCCCCTCTTGTTCTCCTAGTTCTTCGCTCTCCTTCCGCCTCTTCTTTGTCGTCTCCGCCCCTGCACCCTTCTCCTGCGCTGTTGTCTCCGTCTTCTTATTTTTAGTGACATGTTGAATTCTTTAATAAAGCCTTTTTTCAGAGGCCTCTCTGCTTTCACTCTCCCACCTAGACTTGTTCAGGTCCTCCGAACTGTCAAGGGCTATCAGAGCGGCGCAGGAATTTGCCCTGCTCCTACCCGCCGTCTCACCCCCTGGTGGGGTCCTTGCTAGGGACTGTCGGCGTGGAATGCTCCCCATCTCTTTTGCCTCCCTTTCCAGCCTTTCTAGGTCAGTCTCCATCCCCCTTGATATTTTTACACAGTTTCGGGATGGAGACTGACCTAGAAAGGCTGGAAAGGGAGGCAAAAGAGATGGGGAGCATTCCACGCCGACAGTCCCTAGCAAGGACCCCACCAGGGGGTGAGACGGCGGGTAGGAGCAGGGCAAATTCCTGCGCCGCTCTGATAGCCCTTGACAGTTCGAAGGACCTGAACAAGTCTAGGTGGGAGAGTGAAAGCAGAGAGGCCTCTGAAAAAAGGCTTTATGAAAGAATTCAACATGTCACTAAAAATAAGAAGACGGAGACAACAGCGCAGGAGAAGGGTGCAGGGGCGGAGACGACAAAGAAGAGGCGGAAGGAGAGCGAAGAACTAGGAGAATAAGAGGGGAACGGACAAGAAAAAGTAGATAAGGAGGAGGGATTGGCTGAAGTCCTAAAGGGGGTTAGTCGGATCCTGGAGCTGTGTGACAGTGTAACGGAAGCGACAGGGAGGATGAGTGGGTTTAAAATTTCGTTCAATACAGCTGAGAAAATGATTGTAGCTGGGTGCGTGGGAGAGATTGCGAGAGAATGTGGTAAGTTAACGAAGAGTTACATGGATGTATGGAGGTTGAGTGAGGAAAAAGAAAGAAAAATGAACGAGAATATGGGACGCATGGAAAAGAAGATTGACTGGTTAATAGGAGGGATGACAGAGCTGAATAAGGTAGTGATGGGAAAGGGCAAAGAAAGGTTGGTGGTGGATAACCTCCAAGAAACGCCAGTGGCCTCTCCGAAGCCAGCGCCTGCAAACTATGCAGCGGTAGCTGCCGCCGCTCCTTTGCAGGCTCAGCCTGGTACTGGGGCTAAGACATTTGGAGAACTACCCCCAAGAAAGAGGAAAGAAGAAAAGGCAGGTGAGAGGCCCGGGTGGGTTACGCCAGAACGAATGGAGAAATTTGAGACTGTGGTAAGAATGGAGAGTGAGTCGGAGGCATGGAAGGTAGTGAGGCGGATAAGAGGCAACCTGGCGGGAAAGGTGGAGGCGGCAAAAGGGGTGTTTACAAGGGGAAAGGGTACGGTGGTGATAGAGGGCAAGGACAAGGATCAACAGAAGATCATAGTGGCAGAGCTGAGAAATGACGAGGCATTGCAGGTTAGGGCCATATCGGCGCCAAAACCCCAGTTAAGGGTGACTGGCGTAAATATAGGGTATAGCAGTGAGGAGTTCGTGGAGGAGCTGCTGAACCAAAACCCGGCCCTGAGGACAGAGCTATCCGAGGAGGAGATAAACAGCCTGAAGATAGTGGGCAAACGGCCTTGCAGGAACGTAAGGAGGGAAACATGGTTCCTGGAGGCTGACCCCTCAGCCTTCAAAAAGCTGGTGAGGCGAGAGACTACCTTTTTTGACCTGGAGACGGTGTACGTTGAGGAGCACGTGGATATCCTCATGTGCTATAAGTGTTACCGATTTGGCCATCTGGCCAAACACTGCAAGGAGCCACAGGAGGTATACCACGTCTGTGGGGAAGAGGGACGCATGGGAGGATCCTGTTCCAAAGTATGGAATTGTGTGAATTGCACAAGAATGGGTGTGGCGGAGAATCTGCGACTGCACTCTGCCAGGGATATGGGCTGCCCCGTGTGGAGGAGAAAAGTTGAGCAAGAGAGGAACCGTCGGGATTATGGAGGCTAAAGTAAGAGTGATACAGGTGAATGTTGGGAGAGGAAGGGAGGCGAGTGAATTGGTGAGAGTGAGAGCGTATGAGTGGGACGCAGATGTGGTTCTGCTACAAGAACCGTATGCAAGAGAGGAAGACTGGGATGGATGGACGAGGTTTGGAGACCCTCAGGGCAAAGCCAGAACATGCGTCAAGAGCAGCGTTCCGGGGGTCATCGATCTACGGCAATACACAACAAAGAATACTGTGGCTGTGAGGATAGGAGGAGTCACCATTTTTAACATCTACGACGGACCTGGGGGCAGAGAGAACAAAAGAGTCGATGAGGCAACCCCAAGTATAAGAGAGGCTGGGGGTGCAGCTGTGCTTGCGGGTGACTTAAACTCCAAAAATACGGCTTGGGGAGGCGAATCAGTTGATGAAAGAGGAGGGAAATTGTTAGAATGATGTGTGAATGAAGGCACGGATGTGTGGAATGAAAGAAAGTCGGCTGGTACATTTAGTAGCAGCAGGGGAGAAAGCTGGGTAGATGTGACAGTGAGTAAAGGGATAAGGACAAAAGGATGGAGGGTGCATGAGGAAGGAGAGTCATTGAGTGACCACCGGTATATCTCGTATGAATGGTGCAGTGATGGGAAAGTACGTAAGAGATGGGTGCATGACTTTAAAAAGACTGACTGGGATCGGTTTAGGAAGGGAGTGAGTGAATGTAATCAGCGGGAAGTGTCAGACAATGTAGAGGTGGAAGCAGAAAGGCTTCAGACATTTCTGACTGAGGTATGTAGGAGAGTATTGCATAGAAGGGAAGTGGAAGATGAAAAAATGGACTGGTGGAATGAGAGTATGGAAGAAATAAGAGTGAGAGTAAGGAAAAAAAGGAAGGAGTGGCAGAGGAAGAGAGGAACGAATGAGGACGTGACAAGAAGGATGGAGTTTATGGAGGAAAGAAAACTGTATAAGCAGAAAGTAAAGGAACGGAAAAAAGGGTGGATGAAAGGGGAGATAGATAAGATGCAAGAAGGGAATGCGTGGGAACCGGTGTGGAAAATGCTGAGAGGGAAGGGTGAAAGGGGCTTGACAACAGTCAAGAGAGCGGATGGGACATGGACCAGGGACACGAAAGAGACAGATAATTGGCTGATGGACAGGTACTTCCCGGTGACGGAGGAAGAGGAGCCGCAGGACCCACCGGTACCCGCGGAAGCTGAAGATCCTCCTTTTACAAAGGAGGAACTGGAAGCGACCGTGGGGGGTATGGATCCAGGCAAGGCCTTGGGAGAGGACCAGATCCCCCATGAGACCTTGCCTAGCATCCTCGACGCCGGAGGGAAGTGCCTGCTAAATCTGCTCAATAAATGCAAGAAAGAAGGTGTGTTTCCGCGTGCATGGAAGACCGCAAGAGTGATATGGATACCCAAGGGGGATGGAGGGGCACGTCCCATCTGCCTACTGCCTACCTTGGGTAGAATATTGGATAGAATGGTGAACGCTAGGGTTCAGTACGAGATGGAAAGCAAGGGACGGATAAGCGAGGGTCAGTATGGTTTTCGGAGTGGCAGAGAAACTATAGATGCGATTGAGAGTGTGATAGAAGAGATCGAGAATGGGAGAGCGATTGGAAGGCACTGCATGGTCGTGGCGTTGGACGTGTCGAACGCGTTCAACATGGCCACGCGTAAAGCGATCATGAGGGGTCTATCTGAATGTGGAGTGAATGTGAGCATGAGAAGGCTTTGACACAGCTTCCTCAGGGATAGAAAGGTTAAGAGTGCATGTCAGGAGAGGATGGTGGACAGGGGCTGTCCGCAGGGATCAGCCCTCGGACCAACAGTATGGCTGACGATGATGGAAGGATGGATGGATCGGATGAACAGGTTACGGGATAAGTGGAGGAAAGGGGAAGGAGCGGATGAATGCGTAACAAAAGCGTATGCGGATGATTGTGAGGGGGAAGTCTGTGAGAGAAATAGAGGGTAGATGGAAGGAGATTGAGCGTGAATGTGTTGAGTGGGAGAACGAATGTGGACTACAATATAATGCGAGGAAGATGGAATGTATGTTTGTGGAGAGTGGAAAAAAGATAAGGGAACCGGTGGTTTATATGAAAGGAGTGAAATTGAGGATGACAGAAGAGATTAGCTACTTGGGGTTGCTAATCGATAAAAAGCACAACTTTATCCCACATGTAAAAAAGATAAGGGCAAAACTGGGTGAGATCATTGGAAAAATAAGGGGAGTGATCGACCGGAAGCTGGACTTGAAGAGAGAGGTCTCTAAATTAATCTATGAGAGAGTACTCAGGGAAGGCATTTTGTATGAATGTGAGGTGTGGGGCAAGAGAGCGAGGGATACGAGGGTAAGGAAGCAGCTGAATGCAATCCAAAGGTTGTGCGGTTTGATGATTATGAGGGCGTATCGGACCGTGGCGACTGAGAACCTGGAAGTATTGGCTGGGATCAAACCTTTGGATATTGTGGCCTACGAGAGATGGAGAGCGAGAGGTGAATGCAAAGAGAGTATAAAAGCGAGCAAGGTAACGGGAGGCGACAAACCACACCCTGCGTGGAAGGTGCGGATGGAGGAGCAGAAAAATAGTGAGGATGAATTTCGAGTATACGTAGATGCAAGCGAGAAGGATGGAAGGGTTGGAGCAGGAATAGTTATCGCCAGGAAAGGATAAGTGGTACACCAACGGGGTGAAAGGCTGGGGGGTATCTCCTCCTCGCTGATAGCAGAGTACGCGGCCATTTACAGAGGGCTACAGCACGTAAACACCCATAGGAGGCTACCAGCCACGATAGTGACCGACTGCCAGGTTGCAGTGAAGAGTTTGGATGGGAAGAGCATGAAAGGAAAGATGAGGATGAAAGTTAAAGAAATGCTGGGCAGGATGAGGGCGAGTGGCCAGAAAGTGAATTTGATTTGGATGAAGGGACATGGGGGTGAATCGGACCTGCTGCGGATGGCGGACAGAAGGGCGAAGGAAGGTAGAAAGCATGAAGAGATTGAATGGAATACGGAATGGAGGTATGAAAGGGCGGTGTATAATAAGACGATAAGGGAGAGAACCATGAGCGAATGGCAGCCTAGATGGGAGAGTAGTGAGAAAGGTAGGTGGGTTTATAAGGTGTGCAGGTGCGTGGGAGAGGACCGACTGTCTCTCACCTTTAAGGCGAGTCAGCTATTAACAGGACACGGGAATTTTCCAGGGTACCTACGCAGATTCGGATTGATGACAGAGGGAGCGAACTGTGAATGTGGAAGAGGATAGGAGACTGCAAAACATGTACGAGATGAGTGCGAGAGACAGGATAGGGTAAATGCGAGAAGGATGATAGAGGGACTGGGACTGGGGAATAGACCCCTGCTAAGGACGGATGGGAAGATGAATGAACGGGCAGTGAAAAGCATGGATTGAATGGGGAAATATTGTGGTTAAGGATGTGTGAGTGGTACTCCAGGATCGTCTTTGGTGTTGTATTAGGTTAAGATTAGGTTAAGCAGACAATGTGAGGCAGTATTGCCAGCCGTGTAGGCAAAACAGATGGATGTAAATATGTAAATTTGAAAAAAACAAAAAAAAGAGGCACACAAAAAAGACAAAAAAAAGGAAACGGAAATAGAAAAAACAAAGAATATAAGTTTAAAAGAGAAATAAGCAAAAAAAAGTACATAAAAAGTAACTGGCCCAAGACAAAAAAAAAGAAAAGTAAGATAAAAAAAAACATGTAGATAACAAAAGAACATGAGGAAAGGAGAAAGAAAGAAAGGTCTTTTCCTTCCCCGCTAGTTTTTGGAAGGCGGAGGCGGAAGGGTTGCCTCGGTAGTATTTTCGCTGGAACCAGTGGGGAGGGCGCATTGCGCCGCAGCCAAAACCCTTCTGGGTGGGAGGCTTAGATCGGCTCGCCGACACTCGACCTGCCTCCGGAGGTACGATACATAATCTCGCAAATTCTGAGAGGTAAGCGTGCTATGCTCTGGGTGCATTTCACACCACCTCTCATACATGCGGGACATGTATCCCCTACGGCGCGGGCTACTGCTCTCGTAGCAGCTCAGCAGGTCATCCCTGAGCTCCGTCGTCCACCTAAGGCGGTCCATGTCATTGCGGGGGTCGTCATCAGGGCAATTCGAAGCACCGCCACCTTGCCCAACGCCGGCTTCCGAAACCGGCTCGGTGTGGGTGCTTTTCCTTCGAGGTGGTCGAACCCGAAGATAGGGCCCGTCAGGTGGTTAGCCTTAGGGTCCGCAGCCGACATTTCCGGAGGCAGCCGTCCAAATTGCCTCCAGAGGATGGACCTGTGAAGGTTGCCGACCGACTTACGTCCTTTGGCTTCGGTATACCCTACGGCGTCGCCACGCACCGGATAGCCTACTGATGTTGGGTGGCTTCCTGCGGGTGTCTGGTTTCAGCCGCCCCTAACGTGGAGTCAGACGCTGTCGGAGTACCGCTCCTTACATGGAGATCCGTCGTGTCCTATTTATTGTGGAATAGCCGATCCTCTGGATGCAGACGCTATTCCACCGTGCTAGATTTGGTCCGCCCCGGGTATTTCATTTCCCCGGTACCACCCATATCTGGGAGGCATTCCCCTATTCGCCACCTTGGGGAAGCGCCACTGAGAGGAACCGAAACTGTGTCGAAGAGCACAAATCCTATCTATGGCACTTTTTCGCAAAGTCGGATTTTCACACAATTTCGATTCAATCGAAATCGTGTGAAAAAGCCAAAAAGGCCTTAGCGACCTACGGGGCACTTTTTGGTACTCCCCCGTATCTCCCCAGTCGTTCCGTTGCCTTTTTTGCACTTCGACGCCCGGCGTCGCGACACCTCCAAAGCCGACGTCTGCGTCGAGACGCGCGCGTTACGTATATCGCTTAGCGGAGCCCTAGCGCTCTGCCTCCGGACACCACTCTACACTCCTCGCCTATCGCCTTTAAATCGCCTATCAATCGCCTACGATCGCTCTTACGTGCACGCCGTCCAACGCTCAGCGCCTCCGGAGGCCTCCGAAGCCTCCGGAGGCAGGGATCTGTTCGTGCTCGAGCTCAGCCTGCCCCTTCGGCGGACGGAAGGCCTGTTAACCAGTCTGAAAGTTCGCCGGTAAGGCCCGCTGAGAGGGAAGTCGACCAAGTCGTCTCACCTGGGGATTTCAGAGACCGAAGGGCCTTGCATAACAACGGAAGGTCCTTGAAGCTGGCAGATTTAAAGAGAGAGGATGAGGTTGTTGGTGAACGTCTATCGGAGGCCTCGGACATTTGGAGCATCAATTGCGAAATGTACGCTGCGGCTCTGAGGCTAGCTAGACAGGGGAGAGTGAGAGACTCTCCTGTTGAGAGAGCACAGAGACGGGTGCGCCAAATGGAAGCGAAAATCCAGTTGGCTCGCCAGGAAGCATCCCGTATCCAGTGTGTGATGGAATATAGAGCGGCTGGGAAGCCTTTTACGCGCCGAGTGCGCCAGATGGCCTACGGGTTGAGGCGCGACCATCATACACTCAGTCAAGCGGTACTGGTTGTTGTCAAGCAACACTGTCTTGACAGGATACGGATGCTAATCGCTGCTAAGCGATCGTTGGTGGCGCGGGCGAGAGGTCTGGAGCAGAACATAATGTTCTACGAAAGACCTTCTCGCCTTTTCCAACAGCCGCCTCCAGCCATAGAGCAGCCGCCAAGTGCTGATCGCATGGAGGCCTTTTGGAGGGACATTTACGAACAACCCAAACCTCTCTCAGCAGACACTCGGGCCTTGGCGCAGTTCGAGTCCGTTTTTAGGAGGACTCCTAACTTGAATGTACTGCGTCATCCGATAAACACGGAAGAAATTCTTGACGCCTTACGAGGCGCAAATAATTTCGCAGCTCCTGGCCCGGATGGCATAAACATCTACTGGTGGAAAAAATTCCCCAGTTGCCACCGGCATTTAGCTAGAGTTTTTAACTCGTGGCTAAATCAGGAGCAGCCAATTCCGGCTTGGTTTGTCGAGGGTCGAACCGTGCTTCTCCCGAAGACCGGAGATTTGTCTGATCCCAAAAACTACAGGCCAATAACATGTCTGAACGCATGTTACAAGCTCTTCACCAGAATCTTGTACATGCGTATCCTTCAAGCTGTGTATCCTGTATTTCTCGACGTGTATGAACAGAGAGGGTCAAAGAAAGGAGTAGCTGGCTGCAAGGAGAACCTGTTGATTGACCGATGTGTCACGCAGGACTCTGTGCAGTACAAGCGAAACCTTTCTATGGCCTGGATTGACTATCGCAAGGCATTCGACAGCACGTCTCATGAGCTCATTGTGCGACTGTTGGAATGTCTTTCGGTGGATAATCAGATAGGGGGATGCATCAAACAACTGATGCCACTCTGGAAGACCCGATTCACTATAACATCAGGTGAAACTCGGGTTCAGACAGAGTTGGTGTCATTGAAAAGAGGTGTCTTCCAAGGAGACTCCTTGAGTCCCTTGCTCTTTTGCATCTCACTTTTGCCTCTGTCCATAGCGCTGAGAAATACTAAAGGATACAGCTGTGGCACGCCCAATAACCGGAGGCACAAGGTCACCCATCTGTTTTATATAGATGACCTAAAACTTTATGCCTACGGCCAACGCGAACTACAATAATCGCTGAGGGTGGTGCAGGAGTACAGTCATGCTATCGGAATGGAGTTCGGGACAGACAAATGTGCATTGGTTCATCTCAAGAAAGGACGAAGCGGAGATAGTGGAGATGAGGAACAGCTGGTTGATGGGAGCATCTTGCAACAACTGCATGCCGGAGATACTTATACCTAACTTGGAGTGGCGCAGCGTCATGTCCAAGAGGCAGAATTGGTTAAGGAGTGTCTCCGCCGCATGTATTTGCACCGACTCCGGCAGATCTGGTCGTCAGAACTGTCCGACAAGAACAAAGTCGCTGCCACAAACATGCTTGCGGTCCCATTGTTATTATACACCTTTGGTGCTATACACTGGAAAGTGAACGAGCTGAAGGAAATCGACACGAAGACCCGCAAAAGGATGAATATGGAGAGAAGCCTGCATCCTAAGTCCTCTGTCCCGCGAATATATCTCCCGTGATACCTGGGAGGGCGTAGACTATTGAGTTTGGAGCGTCTGCACAACAGAGTAGTACTGGCCACTGCCTGCTATGTAACGAACAGCACCGATCCCCTGATCCGCTTTGTGCGAGAGCACGAGAATGCGGGAAAAGGAGCCTTTCTTTTTAGCGCAGCGAAACGAGCAGCCGAGGAGCTCAGCCTCACACTCGACTTCAAGCGGAGGTGTCAGCAGTCCATTACGGAACTTGCTCCCGCAGAATTAAAATCCCACATTAAAACTGCCGAAGTCGACTTCCTCTTAAGACTTCATAAAGATAGGCCAATCCATGGAATCTTCTACAGACATCTAGAAGAGCATGGCTTGTCTGAGCAGTTGACCTTCTCTTTCCTAAAGTCTAGTGGGTTGAAGTCGGAGACTTAGGGCTTTATAATGGCTTGCTAAGACGGTGTCTTCAACACCTTGGTGTACCGTCAAAGGGTTATGGGTGTAGATGTATCCGACACCCATTGTAGAGCTTGCCGACAGGCGCCAGAGACGCTTATGCATCTCTTGTCGGCGTGTAAGACGTACGCTGGGACGGCTCACGTCTATCGGCACAACGCGGCTCTACGAATGATCTACTGTCATTTAAGGCACTCATACGGTATGGATGAGACACCGGTGCTGCCATACGCTCCAGGGGATATAGAGTCCGTTGTGGAGAACGAGAGATGCCGGATTTACTGGAATTACTCGTTCCCCACGCTCGAGCTTGTACAGGCAAACAAGCCCGACGTAGTCCTTCTCGACCACCGACAGAAGACGATGTTCGTTATTGAGTTTTCGGCGCCTGCCAAGGTGAACATCGGCTCTAAGGAGAAGGAAAAGCGTACCAAATATCAGGAGTTGCTCGGACAACTTCGCAGGCTCTGGCCAGACTACACTGTAAGTCTGCTGGTTATGGTCATTGGATCCCTAGGTGGAATGAGGAATACGCTGCTCTCTGCACTGCGCAAAATACCGGTGTGCCGTGCGGCGGCGCACATCTTAGCCGCCAGGGTACAGAAGGTACTCATCCTTGGGTCCCTTCGTCTACTTTGGGCGCACGAGCCGCGGACCCAGTGATTGCTCACCTCACGGTGTGAGGAGTAGTCATTGGGTAATGGAACAGCAGCTCGGTGTGTCGGAGCCCGGGCTGCACTTTTTTTGTTTCTTTTTTTAAATAATAATAGTCTTTATTGAAGCATAAACAGATATACCTCAAATGGCGGAGTTCACTGCAACAGTGCTCTTCCACTCAACCATTGTTACCTAACCTAACCCTATTAACTACTAACTAAACAGACAGGATTTCATAACGTCGTATTTTCTAACTAACTATAGTTAATAATAATACTAGACATAAATTATATAACATAATTAGTCAAGAAATGGCATTTTCAACTATGTATGTCCGGACACGACGTTTAAAGGTTTCGACTGAAAATCTCTTAAATTCTGAGGGCAGCATATTATACAAATTGTACAGGGTGTTCCTTAATGATATGCGAATATTCAAGGGAGTAAATCTACACGAAAAATTAATGATAGTTTGCTTTATAAAGTATGGTCCAAAAATTTACCGTTACGAGAATACATGGTGTTAAAGTTTAAGGAAAAAAATGGAAATTAGTATTTTTAAAACCGCTGAACATATTTTAATGATATTTGGTACATAGTAATAGTAAACAGAAGTGCACATTTTCCAGTACATAAATAATTTTCAGTTTCAGTAGTGGCGTGCGTACGGGCAACAACTTTGATATTTTTGAGGAAAAAAATGATACGCCAATGGTTTTTTCCGAAATAAAAGTTATCTTCGAATTTCCCATTTAATTCGGAAAATAACAGATATCTTGAGTTAATTCCCTCCTATGCGCCGTTACTGAGTAAAAAATAAAAACTCTTGTACGTTGTCCGAGAAAACTAAGGTAATTATTAAAGAATACAATATTTTTCCATAGATCTAGTTGCCATGAAATATGACAATTGCTTATTACACTTGCCATTTTCCTGTCAGTTTCTAATTGAGATCTGTTCGTTGCGATTTATCTTTTTCATTTCTGGTCTTTACAGTCTTATTTCATTTCTTATTTTCGTAATCTTGTTAATAATGGTGAATTATTCAAATGCAGAAATGGCGGATATGCATTACGTGTATGGCCTCGCTGACGGTAACGCAGAGGAAGCCAAACGTATTTATCACGAGAGATATCCTAATCGTAATTTGCCAGACAGTCGAAGACGACGATGGATATTAGAAAAAGTTCGACTGTCTGGCAAATTACAATCTAAAACAATCCTCGTATGTCTGTATACATCATAAACTCTAAGTCCCTTGGTTTCTATAATGAGCAAGGCAATGTTCAAATGGACCTAAAAAAGTTTATTATGCCGCTAGGTTTTCCATTCATAGGTCAATCGACAGCCCATTATGAATACAAAAAATTTTTCAGTTTTCCAACCCCCTACCCCCCAACCACCCCAAATTCACCCCTACCCAAAAAAAAAGTAAAAAACGATCAGGAACTCCTAAAACGTCTAAAAACAAAGTTTGAGGCGTTTTCATTTTTTTGTTTTTTCACTATTGCTGTGCCGCCACTGACACAATTTTTCCAAAATATACGCGTTTTCCATCCTCGCCGCGGTAGTAATATTGTCACAAAGTTTCATTAAAATCCATTCCATAGCATTTACGTTACTCAATACAGCACGATCTGAAGCAATATTCCTATGTATTTATCAGAAAATTCTAAGTCCCTTGGTTTCTGGAATAGGCAAGGCAATGTTCGGATGGGCCTAAAAAAGGGTGTTATGTCACTAGGTCTTTCTTTTACAGGTCAATGGATAGCCTATTACGAGTACAACGCATTTTTGAGACCACCCCCAATCACCCCAATTTCACCCCACCAAAAAAAAGTAGAAAATGATCAGGAACCCCTAAAACACGTAAAAACGAAGTTTGAGGAATATTTAATTTTTTTTTGTTTTTGCTAATTACTCCGCCACCCCTGCACCCATTTTGAAAATTATAGCAACATTACCTACTACGACCCCCCAGCATATCGCTGCCCAAATTTCATCACAATCCATGCAGCGGTTACTGAGATTACGAGGCTAGAAAAACGCGCACAGACAGACAGACAGACCGACAGACAGACCGACAGGCAGACAGACAGACAGACAGACAGACGGACAGACCGACGGAAATGAGTGACATGGATTTTCGTTATGTAGACATCATAAAACGCCCAAAAAGCGTGTTATCTCAAATTCGAAAATTTACGCGATCACAATACTTCCCTCACATATCGGTGTGGGAAGTAAAATTGAATATTTTTTTCCAGACGAAGCAGATGAAAACCCATTAATGTAGTGAAAAAAACAGTGACAAATGTTAAAAAAATGGTTCCGTAATGTTTAAGACATTGAAAATCAATTTTATTTCCTATCTTTGACAGCCTGTATTTTGAAATCCAGAATCTTCAAGACACTTGTTTATTCATTGTCGGGATATTCGACCGACAGCGCTTGACAGGTGATAGACCTCACATTGGGTGTGTTCAACGGGACTTAGCGGACGTAAGCGCTTGAGGGCGCTTTCTGCTAACTAACCAATGAACGACAAGCTGTCAAATAAGCGCCATCAGTTTGATTAGCGCTTTTAAAAAGCGCTTTTCGATTAGCGAACAGGCAAAAAACTAGAAAAAAATCATAATTGTGGTTCTGTGGGAAGCGGTCTTGTCAAGTTTTGACAAAAAATTTAAAAAAATAAGGACCAGAGATAACACATGGATATGGATTTGAATAATTGGATCGTTGTTACAACAAATACAGGTGAAGTCATGTTTGATAACGACGATATTGTGTTACGGCATAAGCTGAACCGTAAGTATCTATTTGAAATTATTTCAAGTACCTATTAAAAATAGTTGAAATGAAACAAGGTATTAATTTAAAAAAAAATATGAAATAGCACCAGACACATTTTTTTTTCAACCCTAATTGTTGATGATTAGTATCATCTAGTATCGGATTGGACTTGTATCATCGATTTTTTTATGGCTGTATATGATAGAGTATGGCATAAGAACCACCTCATATTTTTCCGCGATTTTTTGGGTACAGGAAAGTCGAGAAAATGAGGAAAATATTTGAATTATTCTAGTGGTGTCATGAGACTATAGGAGAACAGCCAATCGGATGGCGAGTATGTGTGCCTTGTTGCCGTTCTAACTCAAGTCCCTATACTCGATGCATACCTTTATGTGATCCTCTACACATGCTAAAAAATACATAGTTTGATATATATACTATATACGGCCAGTGAAGTCAACGAATTCGCATAGGTTAGAAATACTAAACAAGAACTACGTTTGACTGCACAGTCCTAAAATGATTCAGCGGCAGCTTATCATGATCGTGGAAGGCCACACAGTGGCCCCGATATGGTCCGGGAAGGTGGCGTCAAATTTCATGGAACTATTGAACTGAGGCTGGATTTTGAATTTTTTAATGTAGACTTTCTTAATGTTGATGAGAAAAACTATCTATGTTAGCTGGTCCAGATCCGTGATCTAAGATATTGATATCATGCGTAAGTGGCAACAACGGGGACCCACGTGGCTGCGACGTGGTTGAAGTTAGCTTCAGATTCAGATTCGAAAATCGCGAGATCACAGTCGACCAGTTCAGTAGCAAAAGCAAATGAAAAATACCTCTATATTCCAAAGAATCGTAACTAAACTTGTTTGATGTTGATTTACGTATAGTAAATGGATAATAATTGGCCGAAAATATGCATAATAGATTACAGTACAAACTTAGTTATACAAGGTGATTCCGGCCCCATGGAATACAACAATACAAATTTCTACAGTTTATAGGCACTTGGGAGAGTTAGATAGCTGTGATATAGATTTGCAAAAATTCAGAGGCCTACAGGGTGATTCTGGCCGCCCAAGAGATAGGCACCCGAAACTAAGATAAGTCTTAGAAACCAAAAGGAAATCTGTACCACCAACAAACTTCTACAGTTTATAGGCACTTAGGAGAGTTAGATAGCTGTGATATACATTTGCAAAACTTCAGAGGCCTACAGGGTGATTCTGGCCGCTCAAGAGATAGGCACCTGATATTAAATAAGTCATACAAGCCAAACGGAAATCTGTACCACCAACAAACTTTCACAATTTATGCGCAACCAGGAGTGTTACATAGTTGTGATATAGATTTACAAAAATTCAGAGGCCTACAGGGTGATTCTGGCCGTCCAAGAGAAAGGCACTTGAAACTAAAATAAGTCGTACAAGCCAAACGGAAATTTGTACCACCAACAAACATTCACAATTTATGCATATCTAGAAGGGTTATATAGCCGTGATATAGATTTGCAGAAATTCAGAGGCCTACAGGGTGATTCTGGCCGCCCAAGAGATAGGCACCTGAAACTAAGATAAGTCGTATAAGCCAAACGGAAATTTGTACCACCAACAAACTCTCACAATTTATGCATATCTAGAAGGGTTATATAGCTGTTATATAGATTTGCAAAAATTCAGAGGCCTACAGGGTGATTCTGGCCGCCCAAGAGAAAGGCATCTGAAAATAAAATAAGTCGTACAAGCCAAACGGAAATTTGTACCAAAAACAAACTTCTACAATTTATGTGCACCTAGGAGAGTTACACAGCTGTCGTACAGATTTGCAAAAATTCATAGGCCTACAGGGTGATTCTGGCCGCCCAAGAGATAGGCACCTGAATCTAAGATAAGTCGTACAAGCCAAACGGAAATATGTACCACCAACAAACTTCTAAAATGTATGCGCACCTAGGAGAGTTACATAGCTGTCGTATAGATTTGCAAAAATTCAGAGACCTACAGGGTGATTCTGGCCGCCCAAGAGAAAGGCACCTGAAACTAGAATAAGTCGTACAAGCCAAACGGAAATTTGTACCACCAACAAGCTTTCACAATTTATGCATATCTAGGAGGGTTATATAGCTGTGATATAGATTTGCAAAAATTCAGAGGCCTACAGGGTGATTCTGGCCGCCCAAGAGATATGCACCTAAAACTAAGATAAGTCGTATAAGCCAAACGGAAATTTGTACAACCAACAAACTTTCACAATTTATGCATATCTAGAAGGGTTATATAGCTGTGATACAGATTTGCAAAAATTCAGAGGCCTACAGGGTGACTCTGGCCGCCCAAGAGAAAGGCACCTGAAACTAAGATAAGTCGTATAAGCCAAACGGAAATTTGTACCAAAAACAAACTTCTACAATTTATGTGCACTTAGGAGAGTTACACAGTTGTCGTATAGATTTGCAAAAATTCAGAGGCCTACAAGGTGATTCTGGCCGCCCAAGAGATAGGTACCTGAAACTAGAATAAGTCGTACAAGCCAAACGGAAATTTATACAACCAACAAACTTTCACAATTTATGCATATCTAGGAGCGTTATATAGCTGTGATATAGATTTTCAAAAATTCAGAGGCCTACAGGGTGATTCTGGCCGCCCAAGAGCACCTAAAACTAAGATAAGTCGTATAAGCCAAACGGAAATTTGTACCACCAACAAACTTTCACAATTTATGCATATCTAGGAGGGTTATATAGCTGTGATATAGATTTGCAAAAATCCAGAGGCCTACAGGGTGATTCTGGCCGCCCAAGAGATATGCACCTAAAACTAAAATAAGTCGTATAAGCCAAACGGAAATTTGTACAACCAACAAACTTTCACAATTTATGCATATCTAGAAGGGTTATATAGCTGTGATACAGATTTTCAAAAATTCAGAGGCCTACAGGGTGATTCTGGCCGCCCAAGAGAAAGGCACCTGAAACTAAGATAAGTCGTATAAGCCAAACGGAAATTTGTACCAAAAACAAACTTCTACAATTTATGTGCACTTAGGAGAGTTACACAGCTGTCGTATAGATTTGCAAAAATTCATAGGCCTACAAGGTGATTCTGGCCGCCCAAGAGAAAGGCACCTGAAACTAAAATAAGTCGTACAAGCCAAACGGAAATTTGTACCACGAACAAACTTCCACAATTTATGCATGTCTAGGAGAGTTACATAGCTGTGATATAGATTTGCAAAAATTCAGAGGCCTACAGGGTGATTCTGGCCGCCCAAGAGATAGGCACCTCAAACTAAGATAAGTCGTACAAGCCAAACCGAAATTTGTACCACCAACAAACTTTCTCAATTAATGCATATCTAGGAGAATTATATAGCTGTGATATAGATTTGCAAAAATTCAGAGGCCTACAGGGTGATTCTGGCCGCCCAAGAGATAGGCACCTGAAAATAAGATAAGTCGTACAAACCAAACGGAAACTTGTACCACCAACAAACTTTCACAATTTATGCATATCTGGGAGGGTTATATAGCTGTGGTATAGATTTGCAAAAATTCAGAGGCCTACAGGGTGATTCTGGCCGCTCAAGAGAAAGGCACCTGAAATTAAAATAAGTCGTACAAGCTAAACGGAAATCTGTACCACCAACAAACTTTCACAATTTATGCGGACTCAGGAGGATTATATAGTTGTTATCTAGATTTGCAAAAATTCAGAGGCCTACAGGGTGATTCTGGCCGTCCAAGAGATAGGCACCTGAAAATAGGATAAGGCGTACAACCAGACGGAAATTTGTACCACCAACAAACTTTCACAATTTATGCTTATCTAGGAGGGTTATATAGCTGTGATATAGATTTGTAAAAATTCAGAGGCCTACAGGGTGATTCTGGCCGCCCAAGAGAAAGGCACCTGAAACTAAAATAAGTCGTACAAGCCAAACGGAAATTTGTACCACCAACAAACTTCTACAGTTTATAGGCACTTAGGGGAGTTACATAGCTGTGATACAGGTTTGCGAAAATTCAGAGGCCTACAGGGTGGTTTCGGCCACCCAAGAGATAGGCACCTGAAAATAAGATAAGTTGTACAAACCAAACGGAAATTTGTACCACCAACCAGCTTTTACAATTTACGCGTGCCTAGGAGAGTTACATAGCTGTGATATAGATTTGCAAAAATTCAGAGGTCTACAGGGTGATTCTGGCCGCCCAAGAGAAAGGCACCTGAAATTAAAATAAGTCGTACAAGCTAAACGGAAATTTGTACCACCAACAAACTTTCACAATTTATGCATATCTAGGAGAATTACATAGCTGTTATATAGATTTGCAAAAATTGAGAGGCCTACATGGTGATTCTGGCCGCCCAAGAGATAGGCACCTGAAACTAAGATAAGTCGTACAAGCCAAACGGAAATTTGTACCACCAACAAACTTTTACATTTTATGCGCATCTAGGAGGGTTATACAGCTGTGATATAGATTTGTAAAAATTCAGAAGCCTACAGGTGATTCTGACAACCCAGGAATAGTGTCGCATATATAAAAAGTTTTGACATCAACTGACTAATTTGATGAAAATAAATCAAAAACTTCATATAGACATATATCCTAAAATGCACACTTAGCGAAATACTCAATATGATACAGTTTTGCTCACTATAATTCCATATACCAAATACATGCGAGAGCGGCGGCGTATCTACTGCTTACCGTACCTATCGAGTTTGCATCGACAGCGACGTGAGTTGGTTACGGCTGCGGCTGTTGCTTGTGGCGTTTCGCTATTGTGAATTAAGGCATTGAAGCTTTTTGATATTATTTTAGTTCTTTCAGTTTTCATATTTGTTTTGTCTTTTATCGTTTTTTCTTGTCCTTTCTTGTCTGTGCGTACTTTCGCAAGGTGATCAGCGAATGAGTAGTAGTTGACGGAATAGGGTAAAACTGTTTCAGGAGGAAAAACTTAAGTTTTTTTCCTGTTTTGTTACTTTGAACGGTCTCTCTCCTAAAGCACTAAAATATATTTTTGCTGAATTTCTGTAGGTATACGACTGACATAGCTAAACAGAGATGGGGAAATTAGGACGGGTTCCAAAAAAAAGCGTAACTACAGAGAAAATTTTGGAGCTTATACAAATATTTGGCTCTGATTTATTGTATTGCCGAAAAAGAGATAAGTTGTCCTTGCTGGCTCAGGCGTGTTTGCGTTTGGATCTGAAGAACACCCTTCAAAACAGAACTTTGCTCAAAATGAGGCTACAACGCGAGTGGCAGAAAGGTGGGCATGTGTGTAACACTCCAGCGCCGATTTCTCGCAGTGAAAAATATATCACTCCTGAAAATGTTGATTTGATAACCAAGGGCGGTTGTTTTGAGCAAATACGTGCGAAAAATGCCGCCGATTCTGTAATGACGGATGGTGTAGATAAACATATTACACCACAAAATAGTCATTCTGAGCTAGAAGCCGCCTTGCCTAGAAATAGTCAAATAACGACGAATGTTGTAGGTTTGAAAGACTTCGCGACAAAATTTCAACATTCCTTCACTCTGACAGTGTGCCGTTTTACGGCGCCAGGACAAGATTTCTGCAGAAGCCAGACGCATATTTTGGAGAGGAAAACTTCCCGATATGGGTATATCCTGCGTGATAGCTTTTAAGGGGCACCGTTACAATAAGCTCAGAAAGCAGCTCGTGGAATATGCCATATGTAAGCATATTAATTGCCGTGATTACAAGTTTTATTATGAACTTGGAGAGACTCAAGTTATCGTACATCTAAAGTTTAGAGGTGTTACAATTGTGAGTCATACAGGAATGGAAAGAGCGACTTAAATTCCAGGAACCAGCAAATCACTTTTTAAAAAATATTTATTTGTTAATCGTACAAAGTTGAGCTCTAGACTGACTGAATTATATAAAATACATGATAAGGTAAACTTAGCTGACGCAGCATTTCCTGAGTTCATCTTCCACACGCGCCGTCTGGTCAGCTGGGTCGATGTCCGGCTGGATACATAACTCCTCCCTCCTTAAGATGGAAGTTCGTCCTCGAACTTCTGGTTACTTGCTTGAAGTTCTTGAAGGTCCTTCAAGGGAATTCTGGGCTTGAAGAACAGGGTATGCAGCCTTTTGCGTTTTCTTGCAGTGAAGTATATAATCATTGCAACCAGGATAACGTACAGGGTTGCAATGGTCCATGAAGTAGAAGAGATGAAAATGGGCTTCAAATGCATGGGTTCAATAACTGATAGGTGGGGTGTTTCTTGAATTTTTTCTATCTGGTCTAGCTGGATCTGGAACTTCGGGTTAATTTTGACTGGGATGACCTCTGGAACTTGAATACTCTGCTTTGACGTAAAGTACCACTTTTGACCAATTTTTACAGCACATGCCGATTGGACAATAACTGGCTGGCTAATATTTTCAGCTTCTCTGGAACAGTTTTCAAAAATTTGGATCTGATAGGCTGTGCTAACTATTATTAGGTTTTTCTCAGTTCGGTGTATGATGGGATGCTGGACCACACTAACAGCTGTAGTACAATTTTCCAAAGTTGGCAGTTGACATCTGGCTGTTGACTCTGATTGGCAAATAATTTTCTTTTCAGTGTGCTTGCAGTCAGAGTACCAATGGTTATTTCCATAATGGGTGGCGGGTGGTATCAAAATGATTGCGTCTTTGTTATGGATGGGGTAAATATGGTAAAGTGAGAATTCACGTTCATTTAGGATAGGGATCTTTAGGATAATAAGTATCTGGGTATCCATTGTGACAATAGTGCTATGAGAATTTTCAATTAGTTCAAAGGGATGTAAATCGTCTGATAAAAGGCAAGTTTTCTTATAGAAAAATTTTAGATGGTCTTCAAGTTCACTAATTTCTGAAAGTGTGCAAAGTTCTACATTAGACTGTTGCAGGGCGGCTAGACTAATAGTTCTCAAAATTTTTAAAAGAAACTGATTTAAGCTATTTATGCTTAGAATTTGGGTATGGAGTGAAAAATATTTTCCCAGACTTTCTTCGAGTGAATTAATTTCGTGTGCAACTTTGACAGAATTTTTGTTAACAGATGTTATAAAATTATTGTACCTTTTTATAGTATCTAAAGCGTAGGTGGTGGAGTTATTGACAACTGTAATTATTTCGGACTGTTTTGACTCAAGTGCTTCAATGTGTTTTTCCAAAAATATGCGATCATCTTCATCGAGATTTCCTGTGATAGATTTTATCATTGAACCTAAAACATTTATTAGGCCACGCTTTCTTCGTGTACGTACTATTTTTTGAAAATTATCTAATGTTTCTTGATATAAAATGCTATATTCTTTAAGTACATTTTGATAAGGAGAGGTAGGAATTTTGTTAAAGAGTAGAGGATGAATCATTGCTGCCTTGAGAGAGTTATCAATAGAAGTAAGATTTATAGTTACTATATGGCGATGATAGTGGTCAAACATTTGAGCTTGGCCGACTAGTTCCTGATAGTATCCATTATTGGGGATCGGGCGCACTTGAAGGGCCAGGCTGTGGCTCATCATTTGGCCGGTCCTGTAACAAGGTAGCCTTGCGTAAACGTTTAATATTTCTAGGGTGCGTATTTGTGGGCCTATCTTTTGAGGTTACCGCTTCAATTTGGGTTTCTTTGGCTGAAGTAACTTTTGCTGAGACATAGGGTGCAGTAAGTTTGTTACGAGGGTTTTTCTGAATATACACAGGATCTCCTGGTCTGGGGGCTGGGGTAGAATCTGGCAAATTTTCGTTACGTTTTTCTAAAACTGCAGATTCCTTGTCATGAAGTTTTCGATAAAGGGAGTCGATGAAAGGTCGAAGTTCGTCTTTGTGACGTTGGTTATATTTTTCGTATACCGGCATATCATCGTCAAATTGAATTTCTTCGGCATATGGACCATAAAGAACAGAAAATGGGGAATAACCAGTAGCAGAATGGATTGATTGATTATAGATTAGGACACAATGTGTTACTAAATCGTTGAAATATTCTTTGGGACGTTCACCTTGCATAACACGGAGTTTTTCGATGAAAGTTGAGTGAAATCTTTCAATGGGGCTATTAGAATTTGGATTATTTACCGTGATATAGTGGAGTTCGATACAATGGAGTTTCATGAATTCCTTGAAAAGATTATTAGAAAATTCAGTACCTGCATTACAAACAATTTTCTAGGATAGTTGTGATGTGAAAAATAATGTCTCAATTTACTTAAAATTGTAACTGTCGTTTTATCAGAAATTTGGTGAACCTGAGCATACTTAGAAAATGAATCAATAATTGTCAGAAAGTTATCTTTCGAACACGAAAAGGTATCTATATGTAAAATATCAAGAGGCTTTTGTCCTAGAAGAGGGCCTTTCAAAGGAAGCTTATAAGGGTGTCTTTCATATTTATTTCGTAGACAGATATCACACTGATTAATGAAATTTGATATGGTGCAACGCATATTTGGCCAATAGTATTTAAGTTTCAACTGATTGAGAGTTTCGACAATGCCATTGTGATTTTTCTTATGATAATTTTTAACACATTGAATTTGGGATTCGGAATCTTCTATGTCCTGTACACGTTTAGTACAGAAGAAAATTTGAATTGTATCATTGTACGTATTTCGAACATACTCGGAAATATATTTTTGAATATCGGGATTATCAGTGAGAATGTAATATCGCTGATTGGGGGCTATTATATCGTGAAGCGTTGTCTTGACATCATTTTTCCAATTTGATTCAACTAAGGTCACAAGATGTTGATGCTTGGTTTTGAACTTGACAGAGTAACGAATTGAATGTTTATCGCCAAATTTCAGAATAATTTGGTTTGCGAAATGATTTATGGGTTCCTCGGAAAATGGAACCATGGCAACTGGATTCTCGAGAGCGGAATGTTGGGTGGATTGACCGGTTTCCTTTTCGAAAGTTTCATTGACAAAATCATCGACGTCAAAGGGGTCGTCATCAAAAGATTCGTCTGAAGACTCTGAAGGGGGATTGGCAATAATGGATTCAGTTTCATGCATATTGATCTCTATGCGGGATAAAGCATCTGCTACGATATTTTCTTTACCTTTCTTATATTTTATGTCGAAATTATAGTCCTGAAGTTTGAGTTTCCATCGAACTAAGCGAGAATGGGGTTCACGAATTTTGTGGAGCCAGACAATGGGGTTATGGTCAGTTTCTACAGTGAATTTTACTCCATAAAGGTAGGGACGAAAATGTTTGCAAGAGTCTACTATAGCAAGAAGTTCTCTTTCTATGGTTGAATAATTTCTTTCGGCAGTATTGAGAGTACGGGAGTAGAAAGCGACTGGTTTTCCTTCTTGAGAAAGGACAGAACCAATAGAAATACCTGAAGCATCTGTAGTGAGTGTGAAAGGTTTTGAAAAATCTGGATATTGAAGTATGGGGGAATTACTTAGGGCGGCCTTACATTTTTCGAATGCTTCTATATATTGTGGATTGTTAATGTCAATTTTCTCACCTTTTCGAATACATTTTGTCATGGGGGCAGTAATTTTAGAGAAATTATGAATGAAACGTCTGTAGTAGCCGACTAGGCCAAGAAAACTTAGAATTTCTTTCCTTGTCTTAGGAATTGGATAATTTTCAATTGCATGAATTTTCGAGGGATTAGGCTTTATGCCTTCTGGAGTTACTACGTGACCAAGGAATGCCACTTCTTTACAAAGAAATTCTGACTTATCAGGCTGTATTTTCAAATTTACGTCACGAAATTTTTGGAATATTTGTTTTATGTGAATAAGATGATCCTGAAGACTTCTAGAAAAAATTATGACATCATCCATAAATACAAAGCAAGACTTATAAATATAATCTCTTAGAACTTCATCCATCATTCTTTCGAATGTGGCAGGGGCATTTCGGAGACCCATTGGCATCCTTAAATACTCAAAATGGCCTTGGGGGACAGTAAAAGCAGTTTTTTCAATGGAATCTGGGTGAACTTGGATTTGATGAAATCCTTGGGCCAGGTCAAGGGTAGTAAAATAAGTACATCTGCCGAGGTTATCTAGAATTTCGTCTATACGGGGTATTGGGTAACGTTCCTCTATAGTGTTTTCATTAAGCTTTCTAAAATCAATAACCATACGAAATTTCCTTTTTCCTGATGCATCAGCCTTTTTGGGGATGAGCCAACAAGGGGATGAATATGGACTTATTGATGGGCGTATAATATTGTTTTCTAATAATTTATTGATCTGAGATGAAATTTCTGGGAGCATTGCTCTCGGATATCGATAGGTTCGAGAAAAAATGGGTTTGTCATCCTTAGTACGGATAACATGTTTAACAGAGCCTGTGAAAGTGAGAGGAGAATCTTCTGTATGAAAAATGTCCTTGTACTGATGACATAATCTAAGTATTTTTTGTTTTTCTTCTGCATTTAAATGCTGAGTTCGAATCATGTTGATATTGAAAGAATTACTAGGTGGGTTATCTGGAAGTTTTTCGTCAAACTCTGAAAGAGGGGTAACAGAGACGGGCTCTGAAAAATGTAAGTCAATATCCTCTGACTTGGGAATTTCAATATATCCATCTTTAGCACAATGTATAGACTCCGGTAAAATAATTTGGCCTTCATGAAAGATTTCTGGGACAACTATCTCACCATTATTCACAGATACTGGAATACTGAGGCGATTAGCCGAACGATAAATAATTTTGAATGGAATTTCAATGTTCAATTTTCTGATAGAAAATATATGAGATTCATAGTCAATATTAGCACCTAATTGATCAAGTTCACTAGTACCAAGAAGAATATCAAAATCATCGTGCCAATCGGCAATTCTGACTGTGAGGGGTTGCTGTATGCCAATTTCATCAAATATGGGATAGTAAAGATTTCGATTGTAAGTTTTTGGAGTTTTCATAGAAATAAGAGTAAAGGGTTCATAGAATTCATAACTAGAATCATAGATTTCAGCAGCTTTTGGAGTAATAACGGTATCTGATCCACCAGAATCAATTAAAACTTTAAGATTTGAATAGGGCAGGTAAAAATAAGGCAACTTTGTGTGCTTTGAAAAATTATTCAATTGGATGGTTCTGGGTCGGGGGGTTCTAAAACGGCTGGTTCCTGAAAATTTTCAGAAAACTCAAAATTTTCATATCCTTGACTTGCTATTTCGTTAGCATGTGTGACAGAATCTGGGCCACACTCTATATTATGGTTGAAAGTACGACTGTTGTGAGTGGAAGTAGACATTGGAGTTGGCTTACGACTAATATTTTGTGAGATTGACATAGGAGTAGGCTTGAACTGATTTTGGTAAGAATTATTTGGTCGAGAAGGAGCACCAAATACTTCCCTGTTTGTGGGAGGGTTTTGACGTTGGGGTATGGGCTTATTGATATCACCAAAATTTCTAGTAGGTGTGAAAGGCTGAGAAAATGGATTATTCTGTAGACGAGGCTGATGGAATTGATTTTGTGTGTTATAATAATTTTGATTCATAGATGGCTGAGAAGAAGATTGTACATTACGATATTGTTGAGGAGGATGCGTGTTGTGTTGGGTGGGACGTGGTGGGTTCTTTTGATATTCATGGGGGTAGGTTGAAGATTTTAAATAAGACATATATTGTTGCTGTTGCTTATGATTATCTAGAGATATACATTTCTGAAGAGCTTCATCTAATGAGGATAAATCGAAATGAGAAAGATGATCACAGTAAGGATTATTCACACCAGTGCAAAAGGTTCTAAGTGCTTGATTTTTAAAAAATGAAGCTTTGAACTCTACTGCCTGTGTATTACCTTCATGTAAAGAAACATGCTGTAAAAGATCATTAAGAGCTAATGTTATGCGGTGATGATAGTCTTGGTATGATTCTGAACGTTTTTGAACAGTAGTAGTCAGCTGGGTTAATAAAATTTCTTCGGTGCGATGATCACCATATTTTTGAAGTAAAAGCGGCTTAATTTCAGCCCAGTTAGTTTTATTATGTAGATTTAAAAAATCACGGGCCTCACCCTTAACCTTAGATAATATATTTGCATTAATAATATAGGTTTGGATTGCATCCGCACCTTGCTGAGAGAAAAAGGTGATTAAATTATCAACAGCATTTACAAAAGTTGACAAATTGTCACCAGCTGAATATTCTGGCAAAGTATTACACAAGTTATTGATATCAGAATTAGATAAAACCATGATTGAATCTTCTGGAATAGAATTAAGAGAAATATTTGACTGTTCGTGAGAAATATTTTCTAGTGAGGGGGTTGAATAAGGCTTAAAACGAAATTTTTCTTTTGCTAATTTTCGGGTTCTGGAGTCAATAAGAGCTTCTAACGAATTTTGTGGATACTCAGAACTCATGGAAAAATGGAAAATGGACTTACAAAAGGAGAAGACGAATCACCGTGATTATCATCCCTGTATGGTCCTCCAAATTGTCCTGTTCTGTGGTATTCGGTGGTTAACTGCCAAGTCGTAGAAACGAGCCGATGATCCTTAGGGATGTCGTGCAGTTATCCTGTTCGCAGCGCCACTTAAATTCCAGGAACCAGCAAATCACTTTTTAAAAAATATTTATTTGTTAATCGTACAAAGTTGAGCTCTAGACTGACTGAATTATATAAAATACATGATAAAGTAAACTTAGCTGACGCAGCATTTCCTGAGTTCATCTTCCACACGCGCCGTCTGGTCAGCTGGGTCGATGTCCGGCTGGATACATAACTAGCGCAAGTTAAAGAAAAACTAAAAAGAATGAACCCAAATGTTTTACGGACATCTGACATCAAGGCTGTGGATCCTGATTTAATGCGAGAAGGTAATTGGCAGAATTTAAGATCATTGGCTGTATACCAAAAGGCCAAGTCTGAGGCGAACACAGAAGGTGACTTCCACGCAGACGCTTTCCTTGACGTCCTGTTAAGAAGTACCAACCAAGAAGGCGAAAAATATATTCAGGTCCCCGATGGCAGAACGAATATTATTCATATATATTCAAAAGAACAAATCGAGGTCGCTTGCAAGTCGGGAAGAATCGATGGATTTTTTGATGCAACAGGATCTGTTGTGAGGCCCAATGTGTTTGAAAAGGGAAGCGGACGTCTATATTATGCCATAGTTGTAAACCTAGAAGGGCAAATAGTTCCAGTAGCAGAGCTGTCACGATTCAGCGACAATAACATGTTTTCTGTTAAAGTTTAAGCATTTCGTACGGACTTGCTGCAAAAAGACATGGCCGATATTCAATGTTATTGTCACTGATTGGAGTTTTCCGCTTATGATGGCAACTTGTCAAGGTCTGAATGACATGACTGTTTGCGCCGCTTTCCTTTCATTTTCCGTTTATTATTTTCCGCACCTCTTTTCCTTTTCGTCACACTTTATACGGAGAAAGAGCGAGGAGGAAAAGTGGCAACAGCGCATAGACGACAGTACCAAGGACGAACTCACACGGGGAGTTGGTAACGACGTGAGTGACTGTCGAGAGAAGAAGAATTCCGTCTCCGCATTTTCCGCATTTCCGCATTTGACCTATTGAACATTTTCTTTATCGTGTAGTGCCTATTCGTGCCATCAGGATACATCAGGGAGGCCTCCCCATCTTCAACTGGCAGCTGAGCAAGGTAACCTCACCTCTTAGTTATTCGTAGTATAAAGTGTCGCAGGTCCTTCGAGTTTACTTTCCCTATACCGCCGCATCGCTCCTCCATTTTGAATATCTTCGCACAACCATTTTTTGGTCCTAATCGAGCCAGATTTATTGAATCAGCACATATTAATACATAGTTATACATTTAACGATAATTTCTGATATATTTTCTTTTATTTTTCTTTTTATTTTGGTACAACGCAACCACAGACGCATTTACGAGCCAACCGCACTCCTAATAATTGTTTAAGTATCAGGCATAAAACCTCATTTTGTCAGTCAAAATCATGTTGTAAAAAATGTAATAGAAACCATCACACTTTACTGCATTTTGAAAGCAACGTGACAACGCCGCAGCCTAACATTCAGCAACAGAGTATGAGAGTCGCTTCTGTAGCTTCAGCTTCCGCAATACAACCCGCGAATTTCGAATTCGAGACTCATTGTACCACTGCGCATTCAGCACCGGTAATAACCCCTACTACTACCGCTTCTAGCTTAGAATCGGCATCGCAGCGTAGCTCAGCTCCAATTTGGACCCCACAGCAAACAGTACAGCAACGGGGAGATGTTACGCTCTGCAGTAGTATGAATGAATTCAGCGCGCGTAAAAATAGTTCGATTACGACGGTACTTCTCGCGACTGCCAGAGTTGTTGTATATGACTCTAATGGTAAAGCGCAGCTAGTGCGTTGTCTTTTAGACAGTGCGTCGCAAAGCAATTTTATTACAATAAGTTCAAAAGATTGGGCTTAAGGCCAGTTAGCAATGATACTACCGTTGTTGTTAAGGGCATAGGTGGTTTGCAAAGTTCTGTAAACTCTTTGCTAAACTTAAGAATATTTTCGCGTTTTAATAGTGGCATTTATTATGACCTATCTACATTAGTGGTGAATCAAATAACTGAAAATTTGCCGACAGCATATGTAGATACTTCTGCACTTCAGTACCTCAACGGAATACCTCTCTCTGACGAAAATTATGCAGAGCCAGGACAAATTGATCTGCTAATCGGCGCATCGCTATTTCCGCATCTTTTATTGCCACGCAAGATTGAAGGCCCTTCAGGCTTACCGCATGCCATAGAGACCGTCTTTGGATACGTAGTTCTTGGTTCCGCACCCGCGAAATTAGCAAATTTTAGCACTTTGGCGCATTGTTGTACTGATTTTGAAACTCACGATCTTGTCAAAAGGTTTTGGGAGTTAGAGCAAGTCCCTGGATCCAACATAAAGGATCCCGAAGACGTTTCTTGTGAAGAAATATATACGAATACAACATTTCGTGATAGTGATGGCAGATATGTTGTGACATTGCCGTTTAAGAAAGATCCCTCATTATTAGGTGACTCTTATAGTCTCGCCAAGAAACGCTATTTGTGTCTAGAGCGCAAACTTTTAGCATCTCCGGAATTGAAGAAGGCATATGACGACGTCATACGTGAGTACTTGGATAACGGATATTTAGCACCCGCACCATTATTATCGCAAAATTTGGATTTTCCGCAATACTTTATACCGCATCATGGAGTTATTCGTGAAGATAAGATTACTTCTAAGTTAAGGGTGGTTTTAGACGCAAGCGCAAAGACCAGCACGTCTATCTCTCTCAATGATATTCTCTATTCTGGTGAAAATTTACAAGGAAATTTATTTGAAATTATATTGAATTTTCGTTTATTCCGCATCGCGCTCTCAGCTGATATTAGACAAATGTTTTTATGTATTGGCGTTAGAAAGGAAGATCGCGTGTATCAACAAATACTTTACCGCTTTACTCCGCATGATCCGCTCACCGTTTATCAGTTTAATCGTGTATGTTTTGGAATAAAATCAAGCCCGTATCATGCAATGCGAACCGTAAGGCAAGTTTGTATTGATGAAGGACATAACTTTCCTTCTGCAAAAGGAGCTTTAGAATCTGCTTTGTATATGGACGATTTTGCTTACAGCATCAGTGATGAAGACGCAGCTACAGAAACCGCAAAGGAGGTCATTCAGTTACTTAAAGCCGCTCAATTTGACCTTGTTAAATGGAATAGTAATTCAGAAAAAGTTTTGAAGTCAATCCCTGAGACACATAGGTTTTCCGCGATAGTAGAATTCGACAAAACCGCAACCCAAAAGATTTTAGGAATCCTTTGGTCACCCATTGAAGATAAATTCATGTTTAGAGTTGCTACACCACAATGGGATTATTGTACTAAGCGCACTTTACTATCCTATGTTGCGAGATTTTGGGATTTAATGGGTTTTATAGGTCCGGTAATTTTATACGCTAAGCTATTAATCAAGGAAATATGGCTTGCTAATTGTGATTGGGATGACACACCACCGGCTTGTATTTTGAAATTATGGAAAGAATTTTGCAGTGAACTTCATTTATTAAATTCAATTCAAATACCGCGCCACGTAGGTATATTTCAAGCTAGTGTTGTAAATCTTGTTGGTTTCGCAGACGCAAGTGAAAAGGCTTATGGAGCAGTAGTTTATTTTTCTGTAAGTAACAATAATATCAACAAGATGTATTTGTTATGTTCCAAATCCAGGGTTTCACCCACAAAAACTGTTTCATTAGCTAGGCTCGAGCTGTGCGCAGCTCTTTTACTGTCGGAATTATTACGTTTAGTTTATGATACATGTAAGTCGCGTCATACAATCAAGGATATTTACGCGTTCTCAGACTCTAAAGTGACCCTTTGTTGGATCCATTCATCGCCTCACAGATGGAGTACATTTGTAGCTAACAGGGTTGCAAAAATACATTCGCTTTGTTCGCCGCAATATTTTCGCCATATATCAGGTTCTGAGAACCCGGCAGATTGCCTTTCGAGAGGTCTAACACCTGCACAAATAATTGACCATCCGCTTTGGTTTAATGGTCCGCCGTGGTCAGAGTTGAGTCCAGACAAGTGGCCCATAAGGACATTTGATCCCGCAACAATATCTAAACCCCCTGAGGAAAAAACTAATACTCTGGCTGTCACAGGGCCATCGGAAAAGCCACTTCTGCTAGAAGTCGCAGAACGCACGTTTTCATGGTCTAAACTACTGCGCATTGTAGTTTATGTTTATCGCTTTATCAAAAGTCTACCGCATCGCAAATATATTACCGCATCTGATTTAGATTTCGCAGAGTTAAGAATTATCTGCTGCTTGCAACGCTATTACTTTAAACGCGAGATTTCAAATTTACTATCTAACAAGCCATGTTCTACCGCATTTCAGAGATTGCAACCGTTTTTAAAGGATGGAATAATCCACGTTGGAGGTCGTTTGAAATATTCAAATTTGAGTTTTGGACATAAGCACCCGATCGTATTACCGCGTAAGGATCACATCATAGATTTGATAGTTGATTATTATCATAAACTTTATTGTCACGCTGGCCCAAATTTATTAATGTCTGTACTACGACAAAAATATTGGATATTTTCCGCTCGCAATTGTATACGACATAGAGTTCATAAGTGTAATTCGTGTTTTCGATTACGTCCGCGGTCAGAGCATCCAGAGATGTCAGACCATAAGGCTTTTCAAGTAACTCCTTCAGTAAAACCATTTTTGCATACAGGTACAGATTTTGCAGGACCGCTTAAAGTAACGCCAACTCGTGGTCGTGGTATTCGCACGCAAAAGGCTTATATTTGTTTATTTGTATGTTTAACGACAAAAGCGGTACATATTGAGTTAGCATCTGACTTAAGTACACCATGTTTTTTATCTGCATTGAAACGCTTCCTGTGTCGCCGTGGTCCAGTAGCGCATTTATATTGCGACAATGGAACTAATTTTGTTGGTGCTAAGAGATATTTAGATGAAATTCACGAATTTTTAAGTAGTTCTTATCACAAGACTCAATTCGCTGAAGTTCTTGCTGAAAACCGCATAAATTTTCACTTTAATCCACCCGCGGCTCCACATTTTGGAGGAAGTTGGGAAGCCAACATTAAGAGTATCAAAACGCACTTATTTCGCGTAATTGGGGAGCAAATATTAACTTTTGAAGAAATGACCACTTTGCTTGCGCAAATCGAATCAGTTCTTAATTCACGTCCTCTTTGTAGAACTTTATCCCCAGATCCATCTGAACCGCTAGCATTAACGCCCGCACATTTTTTAAATTTTACTCCGCTTAAATACCTTCCCGCGCCTGACATTAATGAAGACAGGCTTCACTTACTTCAACGCCACAATTTGATTGACAAACTGCTTCAGTCCTTCTGGACACGATGGAAGGCAGAATATTTGCATACGCTACAAACCAGAGAAAAATGGAATACTACGTCACATCCCGTATCAGTGGGAAGCGTAGTAATTGTTTCAAATAACACGCCGCCCCTTCAGTGGCCTTTAGGGGTTATCGAAGAGGTTTTTCCAGCCAAAGATGGCATCGTGAGAGTTGCGAAAGTAAGGACAGCGTCTGGTTCGTACGTGCGTCCGGTTGTACGGCTTTGCCCGTTACCTAACCAGTAGAGACTCTCTTAGTAATTACAAGTAATTAATTAATTTAGTATAGATTTAGTTCATATTAGAATGTTAAATATCTTAGCGCAATTTATTAGTTTAATTCGCATTTATGTTTACTTCTATTTGCATTTCCTTCACTGCTTCTCTTTGAAGGAACCCTTCAAGTGGAGGGGGATGTTTGCGCCGCTTTCCTTTCATTTTCCGTTTATTATTTTCCGCACCTCTTTTCCTTTTCGTCACACTTTATACGGAGAAAGAGCGAGGAGGAAAAGTGGCAACAGCGCATAGACGACAGTACCAAGGACGAACTCACACGGGGAGTTGGTAACGACGTGAGTGACTGTCGAGAGAAGAAGAATTCCGTCTCCGCATTTTCCGCATTTCCGCATTTGACCTATTGAACATTTTCTTTATCGTGTAGTGCCTATTCGTGCCATCAGGATACATCAGGGAGGCCTCCCCATCTTCAACTGGCAGCTGAGCAAGGTAACCTCACCTCTTAGTTATTCGTAGTATAAAGTGTCGCAGGTCCTTCGAGTTTACTTTCCCTATACCGCCGCATCGCTCCTCCATTTTGAATATCTTCGCACAACCAATGACTCTTTACACATACCTGCAAGTGCGTTATAAATATGTGACGAATACAGTATTCCTGGATGGAAGAGTCATATCATTAATTGTATTAAAGTCCTGTTGCGCTCATTTCATAAAAATGGTATGTAATCGCCTATCAGTCATCAAAATAAAAGGACTTATTCGAAATGTCATTGCTAACTCAGTTGCAGTTCTTGTTCAATGCATTTCTCTAGAGGAGTTAAGTTTGCAGTTTAAAAATGTTGTGGTTATTTTGCTCCATCCAAAACTCGACGATCACGTAATTTCTGCTTTAGAAGGGCTGAGCGGTACGCCATATGAGTCAGCGAATGAATTGCAAGGCTCAAATAACGACGACGAGACTGAATTTGAATTGAGCTTGGATGAAGAAATAACTAGAGGGGAGTACTCTACCTCTCCATTTTTCATATATTTCTTCAAAATATATAGTCAGGTATTGGAAGCTACACCGAACATTTCAGGCGACACCGACATAAATATTAAGGTGAATCCTTATAGATCAGAGGAGTTTTGCCAATATATTTTGAAACGCCTGATGCCCTTTGCACCTCTTTGGTCTAACATTTTAGATGATGGGCGTTTTAGTAATGCCAATGTAGAATGTTGGTTCAAAACGGTGAAAAGTGAGATTTTGGAGGGCCGCACAAACCTGAAGGCTGGTCGTTTCATTTCGTTAGTACGAAATTATGTTGAGACTGCTGTTAAAGCTATTGAGTTGAACGTCAAGAAAGCACCAAGGAAAAATAAAAAAGAAAATCAAAACCAAAAAACCGAAAACAAGTCGCCTCAGCTAAACATCACGGAAATCAACAATCCAAAGATCGACGAAAAATGGAAAAGGAACAAGCCTAGTAAGGGATTCTTCCACAGTAGATCTTTAAAAAGGTTTAAAGTAGGAAAGGACTTCTGTAGTGCTAGTGATAATAACATTCTAAAAATTGATGTTCAACCCAATGTTAGTGAATCTGTAATGATAACCTCTGATAATGTCAATATCATGAAATGTGATATTCATAGCGATGTCAGTGAATCAAATAATACTGTCATTGAAGAACCTGATTCCAGAGCTTTTGAGAATGGTTTATTTTTCAGTGCTGACTATTATATGAGGTCAGCTGTAACAGGTGTGTCGTACACTTTGGGAATTTATTTGTATGGTGGTACTCAATTGAAACTACGTAGCTCGGAATTAAAGTCTCTTGTTTCTCAGCACAATAGATCAATTGATCTACCTAACGGCCCTACTGATAGATGGATCAGCGATCACTGTGTTGATGCTTTTGCATTTTCCATTTTGAGGGAGCGAAGGGATATATACTATATAGATGCCATTTCATCGTATATCATTCTAGATGGCGGTGTCCAAAATTATTCAAAATTTGAGCCACATCGCTCAAGGGTGTTAAGCTCATAATATTACCTTGGTGCCATTCTCGGGTACACTGGATACTTATCGTGCTTGATCTGTCTAGCAGTAGGATATATGTATTGAATCCCAGCAAGAAATACAATGTTTCTGAGAGTGACATTTTTAGGAAGATCAAGAGGTTTCTCAGCACAAGGGACAGGCTGGCGAAGGAATTAGAAGACGGGGTAATCTTGAATGCAAGGAGGTGGACATTCGCTTATATGGACATTTATCCTCAACAATCATCAGCTGATAATGAAAACTGTGGTGTGTACACACACACATTTGGACTTTATCAAAGATTCATATCTCAGAATCCAATTTGTCATTTAAAGGTTGTCCATTTAGTCCAGAATACTTCAGAATAAATGTTCAAAATGTTTTGTTGATGTCATCCAGTCAAGTGTATGATTTGTGCCTTAGATGCGGCGAAGCAGGAGGCAATGAAAAATACATACAGTGCCGTACCTGCAGTCGATGGGTACACTTAGAAAGGTGTTCCGGATTGAATTATACGGAAATGTCCGTAGAACACATAGAAACCCCTGAGTTTATATACGGTTGTGCTTTATGTGCCACTCATCAGTTTCAAGATCCATTTGCAGAAAAGGAACACCAATTCACTATTTATTTGAAGGATAATGAGCTAGGAAACCTCGTTGTTCATTATAAGAATTATTTGATCAATTTGTACCACAATAAGGAAACTAACGAAGAATGCGCAAGATTCAGAAATAGCAAAGACCATAAGAAACATTTGAAATGGGACTACTCCACCGCATTTATCGAAATGCAATCGAGTATAAAGATCTGCCAGTATATTAGAAAGCATACTGGCATCTCCGATTATGAATTTATTGTGTATGGTTTGTTGTGCAAAGTCAACGAAAAAATAATAACCAGATTTTACGGCACAACATTAGGCCTGTATGATAAGTACAAACAGTTACACAATATCCAAGACCATCTGTTTGACTTTCCGTCACCGTACACACTCGATGAGATACTTAAGTACCTTTAAATAAAATATGTACAAAGAACACCTTTATAATAAATCACTACCGTCATCAATAGATTAAGGCTAGTTCCACAAAGACACAACGATTTTGGACGACCGGAGAAATCTCGTATTAGATGGACATTTATACTGTAGGTGTAGATCACCGGCGCCGGGCCGATGCCGTCAGTATAGTGGCGTACGTATTCAAATCTGAATTTGCACAATCACAGATTGTTGACCGATCAACTCTCCTCCTCATTTCTCGTTGAGCATATAGGACCATAAGAATACTCTATAACGGCCCGGCCCCACTGCATGTCGTGCATGCTTTACCGCGTACTTACTTGTGCAAACGAGTTTGTATCGGGAAGCGCGAGCATGTGGACGGTCAGACAGTAGCTTGCGCAACCCGAAAAGCGCGGCTTGTGTAGATTTCAGTCTGCTGAAAGTTTTGGCTTGCGCCAAATGGTCTGCACGGTGAAGCCAGTGTATGTGACCATAGGGTTCAGTTGTAAGGATAGCAGCACCCGAGGCAGCACCAATAATTATGAAATATTCGGTTTCCGAGTTATTAAATAATGGAGATTTGCGTGAACTTACTTGGATGGTGGGGACACTCAGTGGTATACCGTCTTTGTTTTTTGCAGCTTCAACTTCTAAGGTCATTAGCTGCATAACACATATTTTAATGCGTTTTGTTTTTAGATCTTAAAGTACAATTTCGTACGTCTTAGGAACAGAATAATCCTAACCAAGTGCTGTTTCATCGGTTATGTCTAGTACCAGTTTTAAATTCTTATAAATGGGACAAGAACCGAGCAAGTGACTAAAAGTTAAGCGTTCGTTACACCGTTGGCACAATGGTCTTGGTCCAGCGCTGAGGATACACAAATATGTAAGCGCAAATTATACCGTGCAGGCAAGTCGCAGTGTGTGGCCGCCGCTTTACGGTAGCAGATTGCGTTGTGCTAGGACTGCTAGAATAGACCCCAATAATACAGGGTGGGCCAATAGTGCGTGGACGGAGAATTGTGGGCTTACTAAAAAATATTTTAAAAATCTGTTACTTGATCATGGTAGGGACCCTTGAGGGCTAAAATGTAAAAATATGTTTACTTGAATTTTGACGTTTATACAGGGTGATTCATATCAAACTTACATTTTTTTGAATGGAACCCCCTATATATTATTGCATATTTGGATTCCTTGGTCAATTCTAGTGTGACTTTATGTATCACACATGGAACTTTAAACGAACGGCTTAGGTGCAAATCACCATTTTTGGTATAAGTAGGTATCAGAAAAAAATTGAATATCGCAGCGATTATAAAACCTAGAAAGCCGTGACTTTGCGGTACGACTAAGCATGAAATGCGTCACCTAAGGTCAGACGGCTAAATTTGAATTCTTTTTGTGATTGCAGAAATCGGTAGATTAATTAAGGAAGCTTCAATCACAGATAACTTGATTTTTTCAAATGGGAATGCCTACTTTGGTTTAAAGAATAAAATGTAAAATTTGATTACCTTTCTAACGATATAGCATTCTTGATATCAATCTTTCTTGGTTTTCATCTTATTTCAAATTTTCAGTCAAATCGATGTTTTTCAATTTTCCTGCGTGCAAGCAACCTAGCAGGCCATGAAAAATAAACAAAAGCTCGTTAATATGGAAGAAACCAACTAACTTAGTAGAAAGATGCAAACTAACTAGAGCAACGAGGCAAGATTATGAAAATTCCTTACAACATATTAGCTCTAACCGGATACAGCAGCGGCAAGATATCTAATGTCAATGAGTAGCTGGGGTACGACAGAGGTGTTTGTTCTTCACAACCTACTAGCTATTGAGGTCTACTAGAGCTTGGCAACTTTCCAAAACGATTAAAAATTTTGAAACAAAAGGAAAACTACCAGCGATTTTTGCTTACAGTCTAACATGTTTAGAATGAAATTTCACACTTAATGGGATAAAAAAATTAGTCATTTCCGTTTAGTTAAGTCAAAAGTTAAGATACATCTATTGAAATAATTGTTAGAATTTTTTAATTACGCTATGTTGTAATTGTGATTATTTCATGTAGTTTTCTGCAAACTAAATTATGTTTTACAATTCAAACAGACTGCAAATCAAGTTTCATTTTCCGCGATTTTGTTAATAAGTATAAGTACCTACTGAAGAATTTGAAGGGTTCCTGTCAGAGGTATCATTACTTTTGACTTACGGAAATGACTACTTTTTTATAGCATTCAATGTGACAATTTATTCAGAAGACATAGATCTTCTACTGCCAGCAACAATCACTAGTAGTTTTCCTTTGATTATATATTTTTTTACTGACTTTGGAAATTGGCTAATAGCTAGGAGGCTGTGAAAAATGAGCGTTCTTGTTACCGCTATTGTTTCTGGTTAGAGCTAATATGTTGTAAGGAATTTTCATAATCTTGCCTCGTTGCTCTAGTTAGTTTGCATCTTTCTACTAAGTTAGTTGCTTTCTTCCGTATTAACGAGCTTTTGTTTATTTTTCATGGCCTGCTAGATTGCTTGCACGCAAGAAAATTGAAAAACACCGATTTGACTGAAAATTTGAAATAAAATGAAAACCAAAAAGGATTGATATTGAGAGTCCTATATCGTTAGAAAGGTAATCAAATTTTACATTTGATTCTTTAAACCAAGATAGGCATTCCCATTTGAAAAAATCAAGTTATCTGTGATTGAAGATTTCTTAATTTATCCTCTGATTTCTCCAAGTACAAAAAGAATTCAAATTTAGCCATCTGACCTAAGACGACGCATTTCATGCTTAGTCGTACCGCAAAGTCAAGGCCTCCTAGGTTTTATAATCGCTGCGATATTAAATTATTTTCTGATACCTACTTATACCAAAAATGGTGATTTGCGCCTAAACGGTTCGTTTAAAGTTCCATGTGTGATACATGAAGTCACACTAGAATTGACCAAGGAATCCAAATATGCAATAATATATAGAGGGTTCCACTCAAAAAAATGTATGTTTGATATGAATCACCCTGTATAAACGTCAAAATTTAAGTGAAAATATTTTTACGTTATAGCCCTCAAGGGTCCCTACCATGATCAAGTGATAGATTTTTGAAATATTTTTTAGTAAACCCACAATCCTCCGTCCACGCACTATTGGCCCACCCTGTATAGTGATAGATAATGGCACCCTCAATTCGTTAGCTGTAGCATTACCGGTATAATAATGAAATTTACTGTATCATTTTAACCAAGCAACCGACCGGTAAAAATCCGGCGTGTGTGAAAGCAGCGCGTCTCCGATATATTACCGGCTGTCCACAACCGGCGTGTCTGCAACTAGCCTCACCACAAAACAATAAAAGTTGACCAGAATCACCCTGTAGGCATCTGAATTTTTGCAAATCTATATCACAGCTATTTAACTCTCCTAAGTGCGTATGCATTGTAAGAGTTTGTTGGTGGTACAAATTTCCGTTTGGCTTGTACGACTTATCTTAGTTTCAGGTGCCTATCTCTTGGGCGGTGAGACTCACCCTGTAGGCCTCTGAATTTTTGCAAATCTATATCACAGCCATGTAACTCTCCTAAGTGCCTATAAACTGTAGAAGTTTGTTGGTGGTACAAATTTCCGTTTGGCTTGTACGACTTATTTTAGTTTCAGATGCCTATCTCTTGGGCGGCCAGAATCACCCTGTAGGCCTCTGAATTTTTGCAAATCTATACGACAGCTGTGTAACTCTCCTAGGTGCGCATAAATTTTAGAAGTTTGTTGGTGGTACAGATTTCCATTTGGCTTGTACGGCTTATTTTAGTTTCAGGTGCCTTTCTCTTGGGCGGCCAGAATCACCGTGTAGGCCTCTGAATTTGTGCAAATCTATATCACAGCTATGTAACTCTTTTAAGTGCCTATAAACTGAAAAAGTTTGTTGCTGGTACAAATTTCCGTTTCGTTTGTAGGACTTATCTTAGTTTCAGGTGTCTATCTCTTGGGCGGCCAGAATCACCCTGTAGGCCTCTGAATTTTAGCAAATCTATATAACAGCTATATAACCCTCCTAGATATGCATAAATTGTAGAAGTTTGTTGGTGGTACAAATTTCCGTTTCGCTTGTACGACTTATTTTAGTTTCAGGTGTCTCTCTCTTGGGCGGTCAGAGCCACCCTGTAGGCCTCTGAATTTTTGCAAATCTATATGACAGCTATGTAACTATTCTAAGTGCGTATAAACTGTAGAGGTTTGTTGGTGGTACAAATTTCCGTTTGGCTTGTACGACTTATCTTAGTTTCAGGTGCCTATCTCTTGGGCGGCCAGAATCACCCTGTAGGCCTCTGAATTTTTGCAAATCTATACCACAAATATGTAACACTCCTAGGTGCGCATAAGTTGTAAAAGTTTGTTGGTGGTACAAATTTCCGTTTCACATGTACGACTTATCTTAGTTTCAGCTGTCTATCTCTTGGGCGGCCAGAATCGCCCTGTAGGCCTCTGAATTTTTGCAAATCTATATCACAGCTATGTAACTTTCCTAAGTGCCTATAAACTGAAAAAGTTTGTGGCTGGTACAGGTTTCTGTTTGGTTTGTAGGACTTATCCTAGTTTCAGGTGCATATCTCTTGGGCGGCCAGAATCACCCTGTAGGCCTCTGAATTTTTCCAAATCTATATCACGGCTATGTAACCCTCCTAAGTGCCTATAAACTTTAGAAGTTTGTTGGTGGTACAAATTTCCTTTTGACTTGTACGACTTATCTTAGTTTCAGGTGCCTATCTCTTGGGCGGTCAGAATCACCCTGTAGGCCTCTGAATTTTTGCAAATCTATATCACAGCTATGTAACACTCCTAGGTGCGCATAAGTTGTAAAAGTTTGTTGGTGGTACAAATTTCCGTTTCGCTTCTACGACTTATTTTAGTTTCGGGTGCCTATCTCTTGGGCGGTCAGAATCACCCTGTAGGCCTCTGAATTTTTGCAAATCTAATCACAGCTATGTAACTCACCTAGGTGCGCATAAATTGTAAAAGTATTGTAAAAGTTTGTTGTTGGTAGAAATTTTGATTTACTTTATACGAATTTACCTATTATCAACCTGTCCCATGGGGCCGGAATCACCTTGTATAACTAGTTTGTACTGTAATCTATTATGCATATTTTCGGCCAATTATTATCCATTTGCGATACGTAAATCAACATCAAAGAAGTTTATTTACGATCATTTGGAATTTAGAGGTATTTTTCGTTTGCTTTTGCTACTGAACTGGTCGACTGTAATCTCGCGATTTTCGAATCTGATACTGAAGCTAACTTCAGCGACGTGTGGCTGCGCGATGAACAGCGGCTGCCTTCGATAGTGGGGCAGCAGCAGCCTTGTGCGCGATTAGCGCTTGGGTTGATAACTAAATTGCACCGAGCGCACGGGCATTCAGTTTCGGCCCCGTGAAAATTGCGCCAATACCGTGATTTGGAAGTTGACGCGGCAACAATGCACTGCTGTTGTATGGCGCGCATCGACCGTTTGGATAAATTTAAATTCTTTTTTTAAACTTTAAAATGGAATTACTGGTAAAGAAAATTATTTATATAATAACGAAATGCATCAGTACACCTATTTTTGTATAGACTAAGAGAAGAGGAATGATTTAATCATTGTTTTTAAACTCATGATACTAATCCTCTCGTCGCTTATTTTTTTTTACAATTAAGCGACAGGCAAAACATTTTGCAAAAGAATATCCTGGCATAAGTTAGCAACATATTCTTAACATGTATCATCTATTTCAGCTGTTACTATTGGCTGTGTTAAAGATACTCCAGAAAACCGGGCCGTACTAGGAATAATCCAAGTTACACCAGATATTTTAGAAATAGAACAGGAGCAAGATATTCTCGACGAAAATGATGCTAACTCTCTGAAAATGGTTGTACACATTGAAGGATGGTCCCATGAAGTGATAAAAAAGTTTTTGGTATTATATTCAGACAGAAAACAGCGATTTAGAAATCCCCAAATTAAGAAAAAAGTACTGTGGAGAGAAATTGGATTGGAGTTGAATAAAAATCCAGATGAATGTGACAAAAAATTTAGGAATCTTAAACTTACCTATACAAAACTCCTTAAAAAGAAAAAGTCCAGAGGCAGGCAAACTATATCATGGATTTATTTCAGCGCTTTTGAAGACATTTTTTCTGATGATGCAAATATAAATCCAGAAACATATTTAAATGTTATGAGCTCCTTATCGTCAACATCGCTTAAACAAAACTGCCTGTTGAATTTAAATAACACTATTACACCTGCTTTGGTGGCTCGAGAGTCATGTTCTCAGATAAACCAAAACGCAAATGCTCAAGAAAAGCAAACAAATTTGAATTCAATGCATAATAGCCATCATAAAGCACCAGTAGTCGGTAAGGAAAAAGCACTACCCCCAAAAAGACTGAAAAGAAACCATGACATCAGAGGTATTCTTCAAAGCATACAAAACCGACAAGATATTTTAGACAAAAAAATTGATTTGCTTATAGCAGCTTGTAATCAATCGAACAAAATCCAAGAGGAAAGGAATGAAATACTAAGAACATTGATCAACAACCAGTCTCACTAAAGATTATTGGTGTATTATTGGTGTTATGGTGTGCATTATGGGGCTGTTGTACAATTTATTAAGTTATATTTGTTTTGTTGTTATCATTTTTTCTGTTTTGTTCTGTTGACATGTTCACACATATAAGAGAATATGTTCATTAACTATATTCTATGTAGGCTGTTATACTGTTATGAGGGTTCTAGTGTTACGTTACTGTTGTTATCACTCACTAACTCACATTTATTTTACTGTTTGGAGTTATGAATTTTGTTGACATGTTAAATACACACATTTTGCAAAATTATGTTTGTTTATCATCTGAATAATTATGTTTGTTCGATAAATAAGTCTGGAATAATACACAGTTTATATTTAAATAATCTATGGATTTAGTTATTTAATAAATAAGTATAACAAGGAATGTTGCCTTCTCAAGAAGTGCATTCTTAATATCTAGACGTTTAACACTTCACAACATTTTGGTTGAGGTGAGATTTTCAATGATTGTCAGGTAAATAGACCTCAATCAAAATGTCATGATCACAAAACTTTGAAGACAATGGAAGTCCTTAGTAAATCTTTTGAACTACTCAAAAATACTAAATTAACATTTATTATGCATACTCATTCAAAAATGCTTTTATTTGATTTCTCTTAATTATTGATGAGGTGATATTGTTAAATACTATTTCAGGCTGAAGAACTTGAGGTACATGCTCATTGTACCCTTCATGTATGATAATAAAATTGTGCAAAACACATGCTGCACATACTACCACTGGTATGAATTCTGTTTTATTTATTTCCAAATACTTCAATCTCCTAAACTTCGTTTTTAGTAGGCCCAGACACCTTTCAATTGTTGATCTTGCCTTGCTCTGTAGAATGTTATACTTTACTTCTGCATCAGTCAGGAATCCATCGTCCTTGTATGGTGCCATTATATTCATATTTAGTGTATAAGCAATATCTCCTAATATATGGTATTTCTCTGAAACAATGATATTGTAACATACTGTATATTATGGTATTCGTGTATTTGTATTAGTTGTCATTGATTGTCATACATGATGTAAAGTCAAAGTGCTAGGTTAGATCTTTTGAAGTGTAAACGTCATCGAATCGTCTAGAGTTTTCGAGAATGACTGATGGATTCTAGAAATGTCATCAAATGCTCTAGATGGTTCGATGAAATATATATAAGGTGCTTTGGGTAGCGTAGGGGTCAGTTAGTTGAGTTGAGACCTAGTTGAGATAAGGTTAAGAGATTTTGTATCGAGTTGTGAAGTAAAACGGTGAAAGTTACGTCGAGTTTGATTCCCTGGGTGAAGAAAAAGAGGCCGTCGTGACAATTGGTGTCGGAAGTGTGGGATCATCCATCGAATCAAGCCAGGAAAAGGAAAGAAGAAGTGAGTACAGTGTCCATTAATGCCAGAGCTATGGCGTCCGAAATGAATGCATTGATGGCTATGCTACAAGAAATGGGAAACAAATTAGATCAAAGTGCAGCTCAATCGAGAACAAATATGTAAGACCTAGAAGAGAAGCTAAAGCTCCACCAAGACGAGGCACTCGCAGGTTTGAAGAGTGGGCAGGAGCTGGTAATGACTCGGTTGGACGAGCAGAAGCGCCATCAAGACGAGGCAGTCGCAGACTTGAAGAGTGGACAGGAACTGGTGATGACTCGGTTGGAGGAGCAGAGGCAAGCCGTAAGTCAGGCGTTAGAAAATCAAGATCAGCGTATCAGTGCTATAGAGACATCGCAAAAGATCGTTGAGGAACAGCTGCAGCAAGTGAAGGATCAAGTGAAGGAAATCGTGAGAGACGAAGTGCGAGAACTTAGTGGAGGTGAGCGTGAACAACTACAGCAGGTGAAAGATCAGGTCAAGGAAATGATCAGAGAGGAGCTGCGAGAACTTAGTGCAGGTGAGCGTAGTTTAACAGCTGCAGCACCCGCTTTTCCTGATAGACACAGTGGCGTAGTAGCAAAGCCCTATCCGTACAACGGCAAAACGTCCTGGGACATTTATTATATGCAATTTGAAAATATCGCTCGTATGAATAACTGGTCAAATGAAGAAAAAGCTTGTGTGCTTACATCCATGCTAAGAGACTCTGCCGCAGCTATTTTGGAAAATCTCTGCTCATCAGATCTACGTGACTATGATAAGATAACATCTGCACTAAGGTTACGCTTTGGAGATGCGCACTTAACAGACCTGCTACATGGTCAACTGCACAACCGGACACAGCAAGCCAAGGAGGATCTGACCACGTTTGCATATGAAGTCCAAAGCTTAGCGAAACGGGCATTCGTCAACAGCCCCGTCGAAACACAGGAATACGTTGCTGCTCGTCAGTTTGTCGAAGGCATTGCAGACGCGGAAGTTCAACGAATGGTAAAACTATCCAGTCCCATAAATTTACAAGATGCTGTGATCAAGGCTTTGCAAATTGAAGCTGACATAAAAGCCATGCGAATGACAAGGAGGGTGCGCGCTGTCGAGCAAGATACAGAAGCAGAAGTCAGGGCCACACCGTTTATTTCAGGAAGAAGAGGTGCTAGCTTCCAAAGAAACCCGGTTCGCACAAGCCTAGAAGGAGCTGAAAAGTTTACATGCTGGAGATGTGGACAGAAGGGGCATCTTAGGATAGGCTGCCGCACCCAGGCTGATAAGATACAAGCGGATGTAGAAAAAGCAGATGAATATGCGAACAAAATGAAATCTGTGCAGGACACGATAAACTCAATGAAGGAGCAGTTTGACAGAGACATAAAGAATTTAGTAAAGAAGAATGAAAAAAGTATTGCCAAGCTTCAACAACAACACGGAGTAGCCATGAGGGAACTTAGAGCAGACAGGGATAGGATGAAGCAGTTGCTTGCCTCTCAGGAAAGGAGAAGTATGCATATTAAAAGCAAGTTTGAAACGAATAGAAAGAATCTGCTGAAGAAGGACGAACAACACGAAATAGCCTTGAGGAAGCTCAATAAAGAAGTTTCTGCTTTGAAGGGCGAAATCAAGAGATTGAAAGCTTTGAATCAGTTGAAGAAAGCAGAGAGGGAATGCGACCAAGTTAAAGATGAAAATGCAATGCTCAAACAGAAGATAAATCAGATGGAGGCTGAGTATGCATTCTGTAAAAAGAACTTGAACAACGCGATTGATAAAGCCAAAAGGGTCGGTATCAAGAAGAATGAGTTGAGAGAAAGGTTGGCGCAGCTTGAAGCAGAAAACAAGAAGCTGAGAACAGATTTGAGCGCCGAGGTCGATGATGCGAAAAAGCGAAAGGAAGATTTGTCTAAAGCAAGAGAAGTTGATAGTAAGACTAAACAGCGACTGGTGATTTTGAAAAACGAGAATTCTCGACTGAAAGAGGAGCTGGAAAACGCATTGGCTGCAGTAGAGTACGGTAGCTCCAGGATGGAGCATATGGAGAATAGAAACAGTAACGGGAAGCAGAAGATTACTCAGCTGGAAGTTGAGATCGATAAGAAGAAGAGAGAACTGAATAAGGTCACTGAAGATACAAAGAAGGGTGTGTCCGCAGTATTAGCGAAGCCGTTTTACGATGCAGAGTTAGAACAGAGATTGGCGCAACTGAAGAAAGAAAACCCGAAGATAGGAGCAGAGCTTGGCGCTGCACTCAAGGACTCATCATGGGATTTTGAACAGACCACGCAACTCAGAAGAGAGAATGTTAAGCAAAAGAACAGGATTGCGCAGGAGGAAGACGAACTCAGCAGGTTCAGAGAGGAAGTGGAGAATAGCCTGAGTAATGGGAAGAAGGTGACAGTCGTCAAGGCAAAAAGGTGCAACTGAAGAGAATGATAACAGAGCTAGGAAAAGAGAATTCTGCTGGAGCTGAAAATGAGAATCGCAAGTTGGGCAAAGAATCTCACAGTTACGAGGTGATCTGGTATGGTCTTGCAACGCACGACGCAAGGAAGGGTAGATGTCCGAAGCTACAACGCCATGGGGAGGGACCCTACGTGGTGATGAAGCGCCTCAACGACGTAGTCTACAGGTTATGTACGGAAAGTGGAAAACCGGAGGTCGACTATGCTGATGTCTGTGGTAATACAGGAATCGAAGTTGTTCGTCGAGGACGCCGAACGCTAAGGGGGGAAGAATGTAACATACTGTATATTATGGTATTCGTGTATTTGTATTAGTTGTCATTGATTGTCATACATGATGTAAAGTCAAAGTGCTAGGTTAGATCTTTTGAAGTGTAAACGTCATCGAATCGTCTAGAGTTTTCGAGAATGACTGATGGATTCTAGAAATGTCATCGAATGCTCTAGATGGTTCGATGAAGTATATATAAGGTGCTACGGGTAGCGTAGGGGTCAGTTAGTTGAGTTGAGACCTAGTTGAGATAAGGTTAAGAGATTTTGTATCGAGTTGTGAAGTAAATGTTGGATCTGATCCCCTAGAGGGCTTTCCCTAAAAACTCTGGCATCATGTGCCCTTCCTGTCTGCCCTATATATATATCCAACAATTTTAGACTATCATCGCAAACTGTCTGTAGAATGATACTGCGGGTCTCTTTTCTATTATAAAAGTCTGTTGGATTGTTGGCTGGAGCTTTAATTTCTATATGGCATCCATCTATAAAACCAACACAATTGGGAAAATGGTATCGACTCCTAATTTGAGCTGCAGTTTTCAAGTGCTCGTCCCTTGTTGGCCATTTTATGATTTCATACCTACAGCCTGCAATTAATCCACAAATTTCATGAAAGACATAGCTGACGGAAGATTTTTCCATGCCAAACAAATTAGCTGCTTCCCTATATGTCGATTTATTGGCTAGTAACCACACCGTTAACAATACCTTTTTTTTCAATGGGATGATTGCACAATCTTTGGTTGCAATGTGTTCGGTGAATGCCTGCAATACAAAAGTGATTTATGTAGATAAAAGAAAGTTCCAGATACCTACTTGTACACCTAAGACTTCCATTATCGTCTCCCTTTCCATTCGGAAATGACTCTGACACAACAACAAATTAGCAGTGCTGAGAGCATCAGTGGTGATCCTTTGTGATTCTTGTAAAAGTACTACAGCTTGTGCCATATCACAAATTGCTGCTAGTAACACGAAATTCGTATCCATTTCTGAATTTAAGATGTTTAAACAGACCCAACCGAACCAAACTTTTTTATCTATGGTTTAAACAAATGACAGAACACGCCGTCAAAGGGGACAGTAGACAGTTCTACCGCGCCGAAAAGAAAGCCGTTCAACGGTCACAGCTAGGGCCTGTAGGCGCTCTCTGCGCTAGCGCTTTTGCGCTAAGTCCCGTTGAACACACCCATTATTATGGACATTCAGTTAGGAACATGAAACCTAAGGGCCGGTTGTACAAATGCGGGTTTAGCACGAGCTTTGTTAAGCCTAAGCTTAGCTAAGCTCAGGCTTAAAGTCGACACCCGTTGTACAATGGTCGGCTTAGTTAAACCTGGTGGATAATGAAATTCACTACAGTTGGCATCAATGAAGCAATACGTACTGACATAATCATCCGAAAAATTACATTTTTTGGTTAGGCACTTATGACAGTTTGTATCAAATTTTTGCAACGACCGTTTCTGTCTCTGTTCTTTCATTTGCTCTCTTTGTTAAATTAAACACAAATCTTTCAAAAAATATGACCTAATAAAGTGACAAGCAACTTGAAGGTTTCTTCTTGACATATCATGTCACTTGTATCAGGTTAGGTTTAAACCTCAGCTTAGCTCGCGTCAGGCTTCGGCTTACGTAAGCTCGCGCTAAGCTTGGAGTGGGGGGTTAAGCTAGCATTGTACAACAGACGATTTGCAACTGACGTGGTTTAATGTCGGCTTACCTTAAGCCGAAGCTTAAGCTTGCATTGTACAACCGGCCCTTAATATGCTTAATTTTCAAGATACAGGGTGTCAAAGTTTCACTTTTATTTTGTTTTTTTTTTCAATTGTTCCGCAATAAAATGGCTAAACGATCTAAAATTACGTATAGGGTAGTTTTTTTAAGGCGAGAAATCCAATTTCGCCAACATGAATAGAGAGCGCCACCTGCCGCACATCGAACTCCTTTAAATTAACAAAACTTTTTTCCTGTTTGGCGCATCAACGTGAATATTAAAAAAATCGTTTCCTCAATATGTGTTATGTTAAAAATGTATACTTTGTTTGAGTCCCTAGAGGTAACCGTTTTCGAGATAACCTTTATTGAAGTATTTGAAATATGTGCTCCAACGGATGATCGGCGTTCTCGCATGAATTAATATTAGGTAGATCAAAAGCCATATTTTAAATAATATGTATATCTAATTTTTAAAATAGGTGATGTTGAAGTTTAAGAATACTTCGTAAATGGTATGTAAAAGTATCAGCATAAGTCTAATATTCACTCGTGTAGTAATACCGATAATTGTTTCGATCGCATCTTACAATAAATTCAGTCGCATTGGAAACTTTAATGAAGGTTATCTCGAAAACGGTTACCTCTAGGGTCTCAAACAATTTATTTATTTATTTTATTTATCAGCGTGCCATTGCCCAATCAAAAGACAGTTTACAGTAATTATTTTAAAAATAACATTAAATATTAACCCATCTAGTTACAATGTAGAGTATATAGATATTTACACTACAATACACTACATTACAATACCTATTGTCTATCTCTGTTGCGGTCTTATCACTCGCTCATTATATTACGAACCGAATTTTCGGAATGACCAGCGCCAGCGGCGCCGACCAAGTAATAGTGAGCTGCTTACAAAACTAGTAGAATTGATAAAAAACGAAAGCAATCATATTAAAACGGAAATAAAACAAGATATTCAAGAAATAAAAACAGAAAACGCGAAAATATTGGAACGCATAAAACAGCAAGAGGAGAAAATCGAACAACTAGAACAGACAAACAAGAAGCTACAACAGGAAACCTTATATTTGGAAAGAGCGACTCGGAAAAATAATGTACTCGTATTTGGCCTGGAGGTTGATAGTAAAACTGCTCACCTAGTGGATGTAGTGACTGAAAAACTGAATAATCTATTAGGAATCAACACATCTCAACAGGATTTGAGGAATCTATACGTCATACAAACAGAAAAATTTCCTGTTAAAGTTGAATTTATCTCATACTTTAAGAAACAAGAGGTATTCTAAAACGTGTATAAGTTAAAAAATAGTAAAGTTTTTATTGTACTTGATTTATGTGAAAAGGACCGCCAGACAAACAGAATCTTGCAAAAACACCGAAAGGCTGCAAAAGCCAAGAATATACCTGCTAAAATAGTTGGAGATAGACTCATTGTAAATGGCGACACATACACTGTTGACATGTTGGAAGCTGCCAACGAGGATGCAAATAACCAGAGTACACCAACCACACCTAGTGATGATATAAGCGAAGAGAATGATGATGTCTTCAACAAACCGACCATCGATGGAATGACCAGTACTGCTGTGGCAAGCACCTACACTTCCTCTAGACCAAGCATTTCGCCTGGAGATAAGCCACCAACCAAAAAATCTAAGCAAGACACCTCCAAGCAGATGGTAGAACAACTCTCTAGGAAGACTAGACTCCAAAGTCAAACCAGAGGTAATAAGTGAAAGACTGACACATCTCGTTTTTTTTTTTTGTTAACAAATAAAGTCTGGAAACACATTTTATATTTATTCCTTTTCATGTTTCTGTTTTTAAACTTCGGTGTTTTACTATTTTAACTTGTGTACCGCCACTGGTAGGCTCTTACTATTGTATATTTGTCATGCATGTATTTTATCGGTTTCTGTTTTTGATTCAATTCTTACCTATGTAGTAAATGTGTGTGTATATTGGTTGTTTTTTTGAAATTATTCTGCTGACATTTTCACCAGCTCTGAAATATTTATAGATTTGAGAGATACGGGTTCTCTCGATTGAAATTGTGTATGAAGAATATTTTTGTATCACTGTTTCGAGTTTTGTATTTTAATTTTTAACTTTAACGGTCAAAAAAATATATATATATGGATGGATACATAAGAGATTTTAAACCACAAAAAGTGAATACGGCGGTTCTTACAGATTTAAAAGATGCTGAACGTTTTCTTACAACAAAATCTGCGTCTGAGTTAAAGGTGTTGCACATTAATATCAGGAGCATAAATAAAAACATCAATGAATTATGTATCCTACTTCAAATATGGGATTGCAGTTTCGATATTCTGGTACTTAGTGAAACATTTAAAGTGAATGATACCAACTTTATAAAAATACCGAGCTATACTTTATTCTACAACGAGGGAAGCGTCAATAAGAATGATGGCGTTTTGGTTTATGTTAAAGAATGTTACAGTGCTAACTATGAAATCATAGACATCTTTGAAACAAAAATTTTGAAAGTCATCATAGACTTCCAAGACAGGAAAGTACACGTGGTTGCTATATACAGATCACCATCTATCTTAATACCATCATTCAACAATAGACTATATGAGTTTCTTAGGTCAAATAAATCAGTTGACATCAATATTCTAGTAGGAGACTTAAACATTGATATATTGGCCGAAAATGATCCACATTCTCAGGATTATTTGAATATAATGGCTGAACATGATTACTTATCGGCTATAAATGGATATACAAGAACGGATGGAGAAAATGGGACATGTATTGATCACATTTTTGTAAATTCATCTCTCGTGCCTATCGACCGCATTTCCTCTGCTATACTGCAATACACAATAACCGATCATTTTCCCATCATGTTAAAGATAGCCGTTAGAGATACTTTGCAGGAAAAACAAAAAACAACACAAAGGTATAGGACATACATCAACTACAAAAAATTAAACGAAACCTTGCGTCAACAAAATTGGGCAGATGTGTATCAGGAAATTGATCCAGATAAAGCATTTGATCTTTTTGTCAAGCTTCTAGTTGAGTATATTCATAACAATTTAACAACAGTTAATTTTAATCGTAATAAAGTAAAGCGTCAACCGTGGATTACCAATGGAATTATAAACTCTATCAATAGAAAAGCTCAAATGCATAAGGAATCAAAAAACCATCCTGAAAACCCGCAATTACTGAGTGAGTTTAAATCCTACCGAATTAAGCTTACGAACGTTATTAAACAGGCAAAAATAAATTACCTTAGAAACAAGGTAGATGAACAATACAACTGTCCAAGCAAAATGTGGCAGTTTGTTATCGAATACCATAAACCACAAAAAAACTTTGATATTCATTTTGTAGAAAACCCGACAACACAACAAAAAACAGTAAATGATAAGGATTCAGCGAATGCGTTTTGTAAATATTTTTCAGACATAGGTAAGAAACTGGCAGAAAATTTAACCGATAAACAGAAAGACTACGAAAGATCAAGAATAAACAACTCCATATACCTGATGCCAACAGATCCATATGAGATAACTAATATCATATCTAGCTTAAAACCAAAAAAGTCACCAGGCCTAGACACCATTACATCATATACACTCAAACAGATTAACAGTAATATCTCAAGCATTCTTTCATATTTAATCAACTCTTGCATAGACAAGGCAATTTTTCCTTCGGCACTAAAAACAGCACTAATCAAACCATTATACAAATCAGGAGCAAAAACCCAAGTAGGTAACTATAGACCCATCTCATTGCTCAGCGTTTTTTCAAAAATATTCGAAAAAGTTCTGAAACTCAGATTTACTAGCTTCATTAAAAAACATAATCTAATATCTCAACAACAATATGGGTTTCAAGAAGGAAAATCGACGCAAGATGCAGTCGCAAGCCTGATGTAAAATGTATATAAGAGCATAGATCAAGGAACTCCGTCGGCCTGTCTTTTTATAGATTTGAAAAAAGCCTTTGATACTGTTGAACACCAAGAATTACTAGCAACATTGGAAAGTTTAGGTTTTCGCGGAAACACCCTTGAGTTACTTGAAAGTTATCTGAGTGGTAGATACCAGTGTGTGAAAGTAAATGATACGGTAAGTGATCTCCAGCAAGTCACTTACGGTATACCACAAGGTACAGTGCTTGGACCAATTTTATTCAACCTCTACATAAATGATTTATTCAAGTTACATACACAAGGTGAAATTATTGGTTTTGCAGATGACACAGCAGTGTTTTATACTGCAAATACTTGGAACTGTTTGAAAATTTTAATTGAAGAGGATTTCAAACATAGATAGATAGATAGATAGATAGATAGATATTTATTTTTCCAATAAATGCAGATACATTGTTGGTCCGTCACATAAAATAGAGGTAATAACAAAATACATAAATACAATATTTCGAGTACAAGTGTCAACACTTGTAGAAGTAGGTTATTCAATATCGACACAAACACACACAAGAGAGCATCTCTCATGTGAGTCATAATATCTCATATACCATATTATGTGATATTCTGCCAAATAAAACGTTGTAAAAACAGGTTAGTAACAAACATATAAACAATAAGTGTATATAACAATAAAAATGACACAAGAATTGTACAATTAAAATGTTTTGTTGGATCTACAAAAAACTTTAAAATCATCTAAGCTATATGGCGCTAGTTCGCATAAAACATGGCTGATTTTCCTCTTGAATTCTCTTATCGGTAACTCTATAATGTATTGCGGAAGCAAGTTATACAGTTCGACTCCTAAAGATTTTGTTTTATTCAACCTGCTGTTAGGCGGAATCAACTTACTTCTGCCTCTAGTCTCATGACTATGGACTGCTGAGTGAGGTACATATCTGTGTGTATTGTTTTTTATATAAAGTAAGTTATGATATATTATGACAGCATACAGTGTCATTATTGTGAGGTTTTGGAAAATTTGTTTACAGTGTTCATTATAATGTGCTTTAACGATGTTTCTAACTGCAGCTTTTTGTATCAAGAAAATCTGTTGTAAACGCGTCTGTGCACAATTACCCCACCCTAGCACACCATAGCTGAGAACAGAATGAAATAAAGCAAAGTAAGTCATTCGAGCGGCTACGCTATCTACTGTAAAAGCTATCTTACGGATGGCATATACTGATTTAGATAATTTATTACTTAAGTTGTCTATATGTACCGACCAGGATAATCTCGAATCAATGCTAACTCCCAAGAATTTTGTATCAGATAGTTCGACACTTTTATTTAATGAAAAGGCAACGGTACTAGTTTTCTCTGTATTTAAATGCAGTTCATTTGAGGCAAACCATTCATTGGAGTGATTTAACACACGTTCTATGTACTGTGGTTTCGCGTTGATGTTACTGTTATTAATACGAAAACTGAACGTGGTGTCGTCAGCATACATTACCATTGACACTTGCATGTTTAGTGATGACATGTGCTGTGGTATATCATTTATATAGATGATAAATAGGCTTTTTCAATAATAAAATATTGACTGTGAATTTCGAAAGAACTTTGTATATGGCTTTTTCTTGTGACGGAAGGAACTCTCCCGCATTCACGAGTATCAACCTGACTCTATCTACTAGTAATGAAAAAGTGATTTTGAGGTCGGCTGAAAGACTAAAATACCTAGGGATTATCTTAGACTGTCATCTAAAGTGGGATAAACAAATAGAAAGCTTGACAAAGAGATTGCGATGCCTAATACCAAAGTTCAAATTTTTCAGAGATATTCTTCCTACAAAATATTTATTTACATTATATAAAACATTAGTACAGCAATTATTATCATATGGAATCCTAGCATGGGGGGCAGTGACTAACAAATACTACAAGAAACTGGAAATAGCTCAAAAATGGATTCTAAAACTTATGCTCCGCAAAACAATTTGTTATCCAACCGACATCCTTTATAATGAATCAGGCATTTATGATTGCAGACAACTATATTTTGAAAAAGTTTTCACGTATTTTACACAAAATAAGCATCTCTTGAATCCTGTCACGCATGATCATCAAACCAGATCAAAGGAAAACTCAGTATACATACCAAAATCGAGTACAAGTATAGGTCAAAGGAGTTTTACCTTTTTAGGCCCGAAATTTTATAATATAATTCCCTCTCAAATCAAAGAGACGACGAATATCTATAGTGTGAAAAAACAATTAAAATTTTGGATTTCGAGTCAACCTAGACTTAAAATCCACCAAATGATTGATCTAAGAAACATGTATTATTTTTAAGAAGTATTTATGAACTATGTATATGTTATTTCTCACCGACAAGACATAAGCCCGATTTGGAAATATATTCTGATTTTGTCTATAAACCTACATGATATGGAAATATACCGTGATGTACACAACTTCATACCTGAAATGACTTACCCGATATTGTCTATAACTAATGATTAGAAAAAATTTTAGAATGTAATGTTTTACTTCCCACACCGATAGGTGAGGGGAGTATTGTGATCGCGAAAATTTTCGATTTTGAGATAATACGTTTTTTGGGCGTTTTATGATGTGTACATAACGAGAATCCACGTCACTCATTTCCGTCGGTCTGTCTGTCTGTCTGTCTGTCGGTCTGTCTGTCGGTCTGTCTGTCTGTCTGTCTGTCTGTCGCGTTTTTCTACCCTCGTAATCTCAGTAACCGCTACATGGATTGTGATGAAATTTGGGCAGCGTTATGCTGTGGGGTCATAGTAGGTAATGTTCCTATAATTTTGAAAATCGTTATACGGGGGGCGGAGTAATTAGCAAAAAACGAAAAATTTCAAATACGCCTCAAACTTCGTTTTTAGGCGTTTTAGGGGTTCCTGATCATTTTCTACTTTTTTTTGGGTGGGGGTGAATTTGGGGTGGTTGGGGGGTGGGGGGTTGTAATACTGAAAAACTTGTTGTATTCATAATGGGCTCTCTAATGACCTGTGAATGAAAAACCTAGCGCCATAATACAATTTTTTAGGTCCATCCGAACATTTCCTTGCTTATAATAGAAACCAAGGGACTTAGAATAATTTGTGATGTATATTGTATACATCAGAGTGTTGTTTTAGTTTTAGATCATTCTTTATTGCGTAACGCCAAAATTATCGAATGGATTTTAATGAAATTTTGACACAGTATTACTGCCACGGCGAGGATGGAAAGCGCGCATGTTTTGGAAAAATCGTGTCAGTGGCGGCGCGGCAATAATAGAAAAACTAAAAATGTAAAAATAGCTCAAACTTTGTTTTTCGGCGTTTTAGGGGTTTCTGATCATTTTTTACTTTTTTTTGGGTGGGGGTGAAATTGGGGTGGTTAGGGGGTGGGGGGTTGTAAAACTCAAAAATTTATTCCATTTATAATAGTGTCCATTGACGTGTGAAAGAAAGACCTAGCGGCATAATAGACGTTTGTTAGGTCCATCCGAACATTGCCTTGGCTATTACAGAAATCAAGGGATTTGGTATTGGTAGGAGTAGGTATTGATTCAGGTCGTTCTGAATTTAGCAACATGGAAATTATGGAATTAATTTTAATGAAATTTAGACACAGTATTATTACCGCGGCAAGGATGAAAAATGCGTATTGTTTCAAAAATCGTGTCAGTGGCGGCGCAGCAATAATAAAAATCTAAAAATATAAGAACAGCTCAAACTTCGTTTTTAAGCAATTTGGGGGTTCCTGATTGTTTCGTTTCGTCCAGTTGAAGCTGAATTGTGTCGTTTTAGTTCCTACGCAGAGATTTAGGAAACTATTTACTAGTTTTTGTGTTGGATGTTTTTTGACGACAGGCGGGCGATGATTTGGTTGGAACTGTTATGTGTGGGAAGTACTGAGTCAATCAACTTGACTCCATTTTTTTAGTTTTAGAGTACTGTTTTCATTGTCAAGCCCAAGCACAAGTTATGCCTAACTTTTGGGTACTACACGTTTATTGTAGGAGCTTTTTATTCTCCCTATCATTTGTTCATTATCAATAAATGTTATTATTATTATGCATGTCTTTTTTTTCTCGCACGGTTGCGGTAATAACAAGTATTGACGGGCTGTGCCAAGTCAATACCTGACCTATTATTATTCTGAATTCAGGAAGGACCCTACAATGCTACAGGTCTTGAGGATTACAGACTTTTGGAAGGTTTTATGTAACTTTTCATCCAGGCCCAATTGTTGCAGGTGTGGCGTAAATGTATTTGGAGTAAGGCCTGAGACCGACATAATGAGAGGGACAATGACAACTTTGTTTTGTTTCCATAGTCGTTTTATTTCTATGGCGAGGTCGGTGTATTTAGATATCTTCCCAGCGTAGGTGTTTTGGATGTTCATATCATTGGGAATCGCAATATCTATTAAGTAGGTCACTTTGTCTGTCTTTGACTGGAATACTATATCTGGCCTGTTTGCTGGGATGGTTTTATCCGTATGTATTTCAATGTCCCAGTATAGTTTGAATTGATTGTTCTCTAGTACTGAGGTCGGTGTGTAGTTATAATATGGATCTGTGTTTTCAATTAGCCTGTTTGTTGTGGCTAGTGCTTGGTGTATGACTTTGGCTGCAGAGTTATGTCTGGCTGTATACTCAGTTCCAGCGAGAGTTTTGCATCCACTAGTTATGTGTTCTATTGTTTCCTTCTGTTGGTGGCATTTTCTGCAATTGTCATCAGAGATGGATGGATCTTTCATTATGTACTTCCTGTAATTTCGTGTCGCAATCACTTGGTCCTGGATAGCAAGCATAAAATCTTCCGTTTCCGGAAAGAGCTGGCCATCCTGCAGCCAGGTGTATGACTGCTTTTCATTAATGTGGTCTTGTGAAACACGGTATCTATGTTTGCCGTGGAGTGCCTTCCGCGACCAGGTGTTTATTTTTTCTTGTTGTGCTTGTGTGTGGTTGTGTGCGTCTGCTGCGTGGTCTGGACAAGAAAGGGCGAGTGGTGTGTAGTTTTTGTCTGCTTTTACTATTGCTTTATGCAAGTTTGTTTGTTTACTGTGGAAAAAATGTCTGAGTGATTTTATTTGTTTTGCATGAAGTGACTGTATATCTATAATTCCTCTGCCCCCTTGTTTTCTGTCTATCGTGAGCCTTTCCTTGCATGCTTTGGGATGTGACATTCTGTGTTTTGTGAGTTCTGTTCGGATGAGTATATGGATGTTTTCTATGTCAGTGTGCGACCACTTGATAATGCCAAATGAATATGTTAGGATTGGTATAGCAAATGTGTTAATAGCTTTTGTAAGATTTTTAGAATTTAGTTTCGTTTTTAACAGTCTAATAAGGCGGTCTTTAAACTCTTGTGTTAGTTGTGATTTGATTTTTGTGTGGTCTATCTTAGCGTTTTGATTAATACCCAGGTACTTGTACGTTTCATCCTTGTCCATGTTGTCTAGCGCCTGGCCAGTTACTACTTCCTGTTCGGGATGGTTTTTCCATTGGCCTTTATTGATGTGAAGCACCTTGCATTTACTCATGCCAAACTCCATCTTGATATCTGACATACAAACTTCTGTTATCCTGAGTAATTCTCTCAGTTGCACTTCTGTGGCGGCATATAGTTTTAGATCATCCATATAAAGAAGATGATTGATTTTGTGCTGATTTGCTTTCTGGTGCCTGATGGTGAAACCACAGTTTGTGCTGTTAAGTGTGTTGGAGAGCGGATTGAGACAGAGGCAGAACCATAGTGAACTGAAAGATACCACGACGTATATGTAGCTCATCCGTTTGAATATGACCGTCCTCAGTTTGAAGGTGTATATTTGTTCGCCATGTCTCCATTGTTCTTGTAAGAAACTGACGAAGCCCTGGGTGGATTTTGTATATTTGAAGAGTTTTTGTTAGCCAGCTATGGGGTCCAGAGTCGAAAGCTTTTTTATAGTCGATGAAACAGGTATGAAGATTCCTGTGTTCTTTTCTGGTTTGCTCCATGATCACACTATCAATTATAAGTTGTTCCTTGCATCCTTGGCTTTGTTTTCTACATCCTTTTTGTTCTTCAGTCAGGATGCTGTTTTCCGTGAGGTGTTTTTCAATTCTTCTGCATATCGTTGCGGTGATGATCTTGTACAAGGTGGGAAGACAAGTGATTGGGCGATAGTTGGCAGGGTTTTTGGTGTCTGCGTTTTTGGGTTTTATATACGTTATTCCTTGCGTGAGGAATTTGGGAGGCCTAAATTGGGTTGGAGTATGGCTTTATTAATTTGGTCTGTGAGCACTTCGTATACTGAGCTGAACTGCTTGTACCAAAAATTTTGTATATTATCCACGCCTGGACACTTCCAGTTGTGAGTATGTTTTATTGTTTCAGCTATTTCCTCTGGCGTAAGAATAACGTTTCCCTGTTCCACTATATGTTGATGTTTTTCCTCTTCCTGTCTGATCCATGGAGCGTTTTCATTATGTGTTTTGGGTTCTGACCATAGGCTTCCCCAAAACTCAGTTAACTCTTGTTTACTAGGAAGTTCTACTGCTGTTATCTGGTTGTCGGTTGTTATCTTTTTGTAGAATTGTTTACCACTTTTCTGAAAAAGGTTATTAGCGTCCTTTCTGTCGTTTGATTCATTGTATCTGTGTAGTCGAGCTGCGTAGACTGCAAGTTTTTGTTTGAGTGTATCAGTTATTTCTGGTATTGATTTTTGGGGCGACTTGGATTTGAGGATATCTATTGTTGTCTGTATGCGTTTTGAACGGTTGTTGTTGTTGGTGTATTGTGCGAGGTGTGCCAGTTCCTTTCTGATTGTGGTAATTTTGTTTTCGATTCGCATTTGCCATTTAGGTTTCGACCTTTTGCTTGTGTGGTTATTAGACCGTTTCGGAAGTTTTTGACCGTTAACTATAAGTGTGGCTGCTGCGGCAGCATATATGACGGTGTGGATGTCCTCTAGGTTACTGCCGCTTGTTAAGAATTGTGGTATTACGTTGGTGTTTATTGTATGTAATATTTTTTGGGTGTTGCTGTTGAAAATTAGTCTGAGCAGGGGATCTCGCAGTGCAGGGCTAGTGCCACACCATTTGTTAAATTGTGCGTTCATCACTTGTTCGGCAGATTGTGTGAAGGAAGGTGTTTGAGTAACGTTTTGGTTTCGTGTGGTTGTGGGAGGCCGGCTAGTGCATACTGTGTCTGGGGCATCTGGTATAAACTCATGTTCTGGGTTTTCTTCTAAGTGTGTGCCGGTGGTGTTGGTTGTGTTTGTGTTTGGAGTCTCATCGTTTAGGGTATGATCGTGTTGTGTTTCCGTGATTGATTCATTGACTAGAGAATCATTCGTTTCAACTGTATTTATTTCGTCCGCTACAAGATTCTTTATAGCTTGTAGTTGTTGAGGTGTAAGTCGGTTATTTTTGGTAATGACACGTTTTTGGTCAATAAGTCTTTGTTCAGTTACCCGTGCTGAGAGGTGTGGGTATTGTGCTGTAAATAGCCTGTGTAGTTCATGCCTGTAGCCTGTGGAGATTGTTTCTAGTTTTGTGGCGGTATAGTAACAGTGCATTACAGATGTATTCATCTCAGTGGTCCACTGTAAGCGCTGTCTTGGCTTGCCAGCTTTGGTGGTTGCCGGCTCTACCGGCAAAACATCCGCAACTGGGTTATCTCCTATTGGTTGTTCTTTTTCGGTTTGGGGTTCAGGTGAGTTTAATCGACGTACCCTAGGCCGTCGTTGGTTATTTATAAAATTAACTCTATCCATCGTGTTCCCACGAGTAGGGACGATCTAAATGTCGCTCTCCCGGGTGACGCCCATTCCAGGAGAGAAGGGACTTATATTTACTCCGAAGTTGGCCCAAGGTGCTCCGGAGGATTTGCGACTTTACTGTCGGGTTTTGTTGAGGTTTTCTCCTCGCGGGCCGGCCGGTTAAGGCAAGCCCCCCGGTTGCGTACCCCCCACAACGTTCCCCAGCCACGCCCTGCTGAGGTCGTTGAAGTGTGGGGCGCAATAACGGTATATGACAGAAGGACCGGCGCTCAGCCTTCTGTGGCATTTCTCCCCGGATTTGCCAAATCCCTATCTGACTGAGGTCAGGATAGCTTGGGGAAAGAAGCTTTGTGCTCGGTAGAGGATGTAAAGTCTACCTAGCCCACAGCTTCCTGAGTGTGCTAGCCTTGGTTGAAGTGACTTGTTGATCACGAGCCATGCCGGCATGACAACCCCGCGGTGGTATTAGAGCCTCCGATGAGCCATCAACCGACATATCTTGCCCATCAAAAAGTCACTTTCTAAGCCCCCAAACGAGCGATAACGTTCTAGCACCTGATGGGGGTTATTATTATGTTTTTTTCAAGCTTCTCTCGCATGACTGCGGTAGCAACAGATGCTGACGGGTCGTGCCAAGTCAACACCTGAACTATTACTGATCGGAATTTAAGAAGGATCGTACTATATTACAGGTCTTAAGAATTACAGACTTTTGGAATATTTTGTGTAGCTTTTCGTCCAGGCCTAGCTGGTGCAGGTGTGGTGTGAATGTGTTAGGTGTAAGGCCTGAGACCGACATAATTAGGGGTACAATAACAACTTTGTTTTGTTTCCAGAGTCGTTTTACTTCTATGGCAAGGTCTGTGTATTTAGATATCTTCCCAGCGTAGGCGGTTTGAACATTCGTATCATTAGGGATAGCAATATGTATTAAATAGGTAACTTTGTCTGCCTTCGACTGAAAAACTATGTCTGGTCTATTGGCTGGGATAGTTTTGTCTGTGTGTATTTCGACGTCCCAGTATAGTTTGTATTGATTGTTGTCAAGTACTGAGGTCGGTGTATAATTATAATATGGAGCTGTGTTTTCGATTAGTTTGTTAGTTGTGGCTAGGGCTTGGTGTATGATTTTGGCTGCAGAGTTATGTCTGGCCGTGTACTCGGTTCCAGCGAGGGTTTTGCATGCACTTGTTATATGATCTATCGTTTCCTTCTGTTGGTGGCATTTTCTGCAATTATCGTTGGTTACGGATGGATCTTTAATTATGTATTTTTTGTAGTTCCTCGTCGCAATTACTTGGTCCTGAATAGCAAGCATAAAACCCTCCGTTTCTGGAAAGAGCTGGCCATCCTGCAGCCAAACGTATGACTGTTTTTCATTTATGTGATCCTGTGTAATTCGGTATCTATGTTTGCCGTGAAGTGCTTTCTGCGACCATGTGTTTATTTTTTCTTGTTGTAATTCTATGGGATTGTGTGTGTCTGCTGCGTGGTTTGGACTGGAGAGGGTGAGTGGTGTATAGTTCTTGTCTGCTTTGACTACTGCTCTATGCAAATTCGTTTGTTTGCTCTGAAAGAAATGTCTGAGTGTTTTTATTTGTTTTGTCCGGAGTGACTGTATATCTATAATTCCTCTGCCCCCTTGTTTTCTATCTATGGTAAGCCTTTCTTTGCATGCGTTCGGATGTGACATTCTGTGCCTCGTGAGTTCTGTCCTTATGAGGATTTGGATGTTTTCTATGTCAGTGTGCGACCACTTGATGATGCCGAAGGAGTATGTGATGACCGGTATCGCGAATGTGTTAATGGCTTTTGTAAGATTTCTGGAATTTAGTTTTGTTTTTAGTAGCTTAATAAGGCGGTCTCTAAACTCTTGTATTAGTTGTTCTTTGACTTGTGAGTGGTCTATCTTAACACTTTGATTGAAACCCAGGTACTTGTATGTTTCGCCCTTGTCCATGTTGTCCAGTGTTTGGCCAGTTAATGTTTCCCGTTCTTGATTGCTCTTCCACTGACCTTTGTTGATGTGGAGCACCTTGCACTTACTCATTCCGAATTCCATCCTTACGTCTGACGTGCAAACTTCCGTTATTATGAGCAATTCTCTCAGTTGTACTTCAGTTGCTGCATATAGTTTTATATCATCCATATAGAGGAGATGATTGATTTTATGTTGATTAACTTTCTCGTGTCTAATGTTGAAACCACAGTTTGTGTTGTTGAGTGCATTGGAGAGCGGATTTAAACAGAGGCAGAACCACAGTGAACTGAGAGAGTCTCCCTGGAAGATACCGCGTCTTATGTGTAGTTCATCCGTCTGGATATGGCCGTGCTGAGTTTTGAGGTGTATGTTGGTGCGCCATGTTTCCATGATTCTTGTAAGAAACTGACGAAGTCCTGAGTTGATTTTATATATTTGTAATGTTTTCTTTAGCCAGCTGTGGGGTACAGAGTCAAAGGCTTTTTTATAATCTATAAAACAAGTGTGAAGGTTCCTGTGTTCTTTTCTAGTCTGCTCCATGATCACACTGTCAATTATAAGCTGTTCCTTGCAGCCTTGACTTTGTTTTCTACATCCTTTTTGTTCTTCAGTGAGGATGTTGTTTTGTGTTAGGTGTTGTTCAATCCTTCTACATATTGTTGCAGTGATGATCTTGTACAGGGTGGGGAGACAAGTGATTGGACGGTAATTGGCAGGGTTCTTGGTATCTGTGTTTTTAGGTTTAATATATGTTATTCCTTGTGTGAGGAATTTAGGAAGCCTCTTAGGTTGTAGTATGGCTTTATTGATTTGGTCTGTGAGCACTTCGTAGGTTGAACTGAATTGCTTGTACCAAAAATTTTGTATATTATCCACGCCTGGGCACTTCCAATTGTGAGTATGTTTTATTGTTTCCGCTATTTCCTCTGGTGTAAGAATAACGTCACCCTGTTCCATTATATGTTGGTGTTTCTCCTCTTCTTGTCTGATCCATGCAGCGTCTTGATTATGCGTTTTGGGCTCTGACCATAAACTACTCCAAAACTCAGTTAAGTCTTGTCTACTTGGTGGTTCTATGGTTGCTTCCTGGTTGTTTGCAGTTATTTTCTGGTAGAACTGCTTTTCACTTTTTTGGAAAAGATTATTAGCGTTCTTTCTCTCGTTGGATTCATTGTACCTGCGTAGTCGAGCTGCGTAAACTGCAAGTTTCTGTTTCAGCGTATCAGCTATTTCAGGTATCGATTTTTGAGGTGACTTGGATTTGAATATATCTAT